>CM038362.1:22482154-24882154 GCA_021464625.1 Proterorhinus semilunaris | reverse complement strand
CATGCCACGACACCTGCAGTGGCGCTTATGGCCTCTAGGGGCAAGAGTTACTTTGTTCTGCTTTAATACGAGCAGCACTGAGAGCGGGGCCCACGCCTTAACCGAACACATTTTCTCCTCGTGTTGTTGCCGTGTTGCCGTCACTTTTTTGACTTTTTTTCATCATCACTCTTTTGTTGTGTTTTTCTCACATTTGTGTTGGTCTTTTGGGGCTTTTTTGTGGCTCTTTAGTTACTTTATTGTTACATTTTTGTTACTTTTTTTCTTTGCTTTTTTTGTCACTTTGTGTCATTTTGTCGTTCTTTTGTTGAATTTTTGTCACTTCTCTGTTGGTCTTTTGTTCGTTCTTTTTCTCTCGCATCTTTGTGTTTCTTTTTTGTCACTGTTTTGCCGCTCTCTTCAAGAAGTTTTTAGCCAAACTGGAGAAAATGTGCTCGGCTCAGGTGGGGGTTAAGAGGTTAAGCATTTTCGGCTCTCACAGGTCAAACTAAAAACTTTATGACCCCCATCGTGAGCTAAACAATGAGAGAAAGAGATGTCCCGCTGTGGTGCAGGGGTCGGCACTCGCGCGGCCATAATTGCCCCCCCCCCACACACACACATGATCGGGCCCTTGTCGTCCAGCCAGTGCGTTTACTTTGGGTGTTCGCTTTCAGCGGGACCTCGGCTCAAACGCAGGACTGTTGGGGCTTTGCGTTTGCGTGTAGCGGGGACAGGCCCGAAGACAAGTGTCCTGCAGATGTGGAATCCAGCTGTGGGGACCGACTCTTCCCCTCGCCGCGGCTCTGATGACATCCACAGACTTCTGGGAACATGTCCTCCCCACATCCAGCGCCGCGTTCTAAATGCCCCTCCAGTGTGCCTTAAATACTTGGTCGCATTCGAATGGGATCATGTCAAAAAAGGCATCCTGTGCTCCCGGCGGGGGATTTGAACGGTTGCAAAATCGCATTGACTGCAAATATTTAGAGAGTCTTTTATTTTGTTTCTTCAATTTTTTTTTTTCTTCCAATGTTGATAATATTGACTGTGGAATTGGTGATACTAAGGGATTTCTGCAATTTCAGTCTTTTAATCTTAAAAAACTAGACATGGGCAATGTATCGTCTACAACAGGGGTAGGCAAGTTTGCATCGTGGAGGGCCGATTTTCATTATTGCCAGAACACCAAGGGCTGAACCTCCTCATTGTAGCCTAAAGTAAAGGACTTTTTTCTACAAATACCAATGCTTTACATCAGTGGTTCTCAAATGGTTTGGCTTCATGACCCAACATTACCCTCGTATGACCAGCCGCGACCCAAATGTAATTTGTCATATATCGTATAAAATATTTTATTTTCCACACAAGTTTTGTTGAACAAGATTCAAGATTCAAGATTGCTTTATTTGTCAAACCATGACTGATTCGAAATTCTATTTCTCTCATCCTTGATTGTGGAGCGGAGGGTGGGGGAAGAGGGGTGGGAGGGAGGGCAGGGAGTTCAGCTTCCCGATGGCCCTGTGTACGAAACTGTTTTTCAGTCGACTCGACCTGGCCTGTAGATTCCGCAGTCTCCTCCCAGAAGGCATTACCTTGAAGAGACCGTGTGATGGGTGCGTAGGGTCCCTGGTGATTCTGAGGGCTTTGCGGGTGAGACGGGTGGAGTACATGTCCTTAATGGAGGGGAGAGGATCTCCACAGATCTTCTCCGCTGCTCTCACAATGCGCTGGAGGCTCCTTCGGCAGGAGGCAGTGCTGGCGCCGTGCCACACAGTGATGGAGCTGGTCAGGATGCTCTCTATAGTCCCTCTGTAGAAGAACCACACAGTGATGGAGCTGGTCAGGATGCTCTCTATAGTCCCTCTGTAGAAGAACCACACAGTGATGGAGCTGGTCAGCATGCTCTCTATAGTCCCTCTGTAGAAGAACCACACAGTGATGGAGCTGGTCAGGATGCTCTCTATAGTCCCTCTGTAGAAGAACCACACAGTCATGGAGCTGGTCAGGATGCTCTCTATAGTCCCTCTGTAGAAGTTGCACATAACAGAGGATGGGACTCTAGCTCTTCTTAACTTGCGGAGAAAGTAGAGACGCTGATTACTTTTCTTGACCAGAGATGTAGTGTGCATGGTCCAGGAAAGGTTCTCTGTGATGTGCACACCCAGGAACTTAGTGCTGGTCACCCTCTCCACTGCAGCACCATTGATTGTTAGAGGAGCATGCTGGACCCGTGCTCTACCAAAGTGCACAACAATCTCTTTTGTCTTCTCCACATTTAGAGAGAGATTGTTCTGTGTGCACCACATGGCCAGACTGCTCACCTCACTCCTGTAGTTTGACTCGTCTCTGTTGTTAATGAGACCCACCACTGTTGTGTCGTCTGCAAACTTGATGAAGAGGTTTGAGTCGTACTTTGAAGCACAGTCATGGGTCAGCAGAGTGAACAGGAGGGGGCTCAGCACACAGCCTTGGGGAGCTCCCGTGTTCAGTGTGATGGTTCTGGAGGACTTTCCGCCGACACAGCCTGTGATCTCCCCGTCAGAAAGTCCAGCAGCCAGTTGCACAGTGATGTGTTGATCCCCAGGTGGAGCAGTTTGTGTATTAGCTACTGTGGGATTATAGTGTTGAATGCTGAGCTAAAGTCTAAAAACAGCATTCTAACGTAAGAGTCCTTTGTTTCAAGGTGAGTGAGGGCTGAATGAAGAGCAGTGGAGATGGCATCTTCAGTTGAGCGATTGGACCGATAAGCAAACTGGTATGAGTCCAGGGTGGGAGGGAGAAGAGACTTGATGTGTTCCATGATGAGCCGCTCGAAGCACTTCATAGGAATTGGAGTGAGTGCTACTGGGCGGTAGTCGTTAAAGCAGGAGGGTGGTGACTTCTTTGGCACCGGAATGATGGTGGTCGCTTTGAACAAGTAGTAGATCTAAATCAAATCAAATCAAATCAAACTTTATTTATAGAGCGCTTTTCATACAAAATGTAACACAAAGTGCTTTACAGTGCTTAAAAATCATTAAAAATAATAAAAATCGTCCCCACCAGTAAATATACATAAATAACTACAACCCCACCACCCACCACCCGCACACACAGACACACAGACGTACAGACAGCCCAGCAGTTAAAAGTCTTAAATAAAAATGGACATAGAGTTGAGTACGTAAGGCTGGGTACAGATGGACCGAAAGAGGAAACATCATCCAAGGAGCCGTCTGCACCAGGAGCAGCCCATCGCCCACAGCCACAGAGCGCCAACCCAGGGGGCCCGGAGTAGGTGTAGGAGAGACGTCCTACCTCCATCCAGGCACCCCCAGGAGAGCGCCCGCACGGCCACAGCCAACCAGCACTCCCGGGGCAGAGGGCTCCCTCAGAGGAACCACTAGGAGAACATAAAAAATAAATGAATAAAATAAATAAAAATAAATAAATAAATATTTAATAAGAGATACATTAAAAACAGCTAAAACTGTGCGTGAAATAGCACAGGATAAAAGAGGGAAAATAAAGAAATAATAGAACTAAAACCGGTAAATAAGGTTAATATAAGTAAATATTAATTAAAAGCTAAAAGCTGCCTTTAAGACTGAAATTAGGATGAAAACAACTCAATAACATTAATTTTAACAGACTCTTTTAGTGATTCCATGCAGTTTTAGATGGAAAATATTGAATAAAAGTTCCCGATAGGCACTCGACCCACTGAAAATTGTTCCGTGACCCACTTTTGGGTCGCGACTCACCAGTTGAGAACCACTGTTTTACATTATATATGACCAAGTGGGACGCTCTGTCAGGATATTTTTTTATGTATTTCTCACATTTTTAGGGTACTTTTATAGGTATTTGATCTCTTATTTGCATAATTGCATAATAATTTTTCTGAAAATCATCTTGGGGGGCCAGAGTTTCTGTGCTGGAGGGCCGGATTTGGCCCCGTACACAGACACGGGGGGAACATGCAAACTCCGCACACTTTAAACCTGCTGTGAAGCACGAGCGCTAACCGCTGTGCTACCGTGCCGCCATATTGTAATATTATAAATCATAAGAAATATCCCACATTTTTTTCCAAATTATTTCCAGTATTTCCCCTCTCCATTTCCTGACATTTGAGATCGTTAGGGCCCCGGGCTATATTAGTTTTACGTGTGCCTCAAACGTGTTTTTTTGAATGAATCCTCTGCCCGTGAGCGCACGTCTTTGATTGGTGGATTGCCTCAAGCGCTGCATTACGATTGGTCCCGGTGGCCTGCTGCCTTCCGCCTCGTGATTGGTGCTTAGTGATTTGACCAACCCCGTGTCTCCGCCTTTAATGGACACACCTTTTTAAGGACACACCCGTCCACATGTCTGGGGCTGCAGTTTGCCGTTCGTTTGCTGTCCCTTTTTAGAAGCTAACAGGCTAACGGGCAAAGCTAACAGTGGGCTAGCACCACTTAAACAGTATTTGCAGTCAAGTTTGAGTGAAAAAAATGATCTCCATTGTGTAATTGGATGAACAATATCCCTCTGTCCCTTTGTTTACAGTATGACTTAGGCCTTTTCTCCCTTCAGCTCACTCACATTGTAAACCTAAGCTGCCCACAGAACAAGTTTAAAGGAGACACATGACTCTTGTTAGCGATGGCCATCAATCCTGCTGAGCCTAATAGTGAGAATGAAAAGGTCAGCACACACTACACGCCGCCGATATCACCCGGTCCGACTGATAGGAAGCGCCTGTTTGACGGTTTGACCGCAAGATAACGCACCCATTTTTACAGCAAACATCACCGAAACATGATAAAGAAACCGGTGGAAACTCCTCGTCTGGGGCGATAAAGCTGCTCTTGGCCCCAGCGTCGATAGTCCTGACGTTTTGAGGGATTCTCCCCCTTTTTAGATACTTTTACTGTGTAACAGTTCGGCCGACTGAATAGAAGCAATTTATTTCACAATGTTTTTAATGAGAAACTTGTCAAGAACAGGCTCGCCTTCCTCACACCGGAATATTGAATATGATTAATTATGTTTGAATAAAGTCATATAAACGTAAAGTGGACTAAATGACCACATAGATGTACTGTATTTCTGTCAAATAAACCTAGACTAAAACTAAACGCTTTGACTAATAAATAGGCAGAATGCACTGATATATGCTGCGTTCATGTGCTCCTCTGGAACTGGGGAAAACCTTTTGCCCAGTTGGGAAATGCACACTGCCAAAAACGAGCTTCCCGACTGCCGCACCTGACCGTAGAAATCAGCTGATGTGTTCTTTTAC
Organism: Proterorhinus semilunaris; assembly: GCA_021464625.1. Taxonomy (NCBI): domain Eukaryota; kingdom Metazoa; phylum Chordata; class Actinopteri; order Gobiiformes; family Gobiidae; genus Proterorhinus; species Proterorhinus semilunaris. The sequence continues at coordinate 24,876,906 of CM038362.1, read as the reverse complement.
CATTTAATGTCGGCTCTTTTTTTAGTAACACTCTTCTACTTTCTTGAGTTTAGTGTAAACTGTCATCCTTCAGAGTAACATACAGGTGAAACTAGTTCCAAAGTTCATTTATTTCTGTAATTCAACTTAAACTGTGAAACTATGATATAGACTCATTACATGTAAAGTCACATATGTCAAGCCTTTATTTGTTAGAATTTTCATGATTATGGGCGGCTTACAGTTCATTTTCAAAATATTCTAATTTAGATTTTTAATTTGGGGTTTTTACAAGCTGAGCCATAATCATCTAAATTATAACAAATACAGGCTATACATATGTCACTTTGCATGTCTATCATATATTAGTTTCACAGTTTAAGTTGAATTGCAGAAGTGAATGCACTTTTTAACAATATTGTCATTTTCCGAGTTTTTTCACCTGTACAGTATTTTTAGAGTGAAATGCTAGCAAAAAGATAAACAAACTAAAATGTAACTGTTGAGATGTTAACGCCAAATTCAATTAGTTACCTCAGCTAAGCGCTAATTAGTAATAAAAGACCGTTTATATGGTGAGATCAAAATCCCCACTTTGCCACATAAAAGCACAGGAACACAAACCAACTGGGGGCAATGACGTCACATCTTGGGAAAACGAGCTCCACAGTTCACATTAAACGCAGCACTAGACCATCCCGTCAGGTTTGAAGCTCAGCAGGAAGGGCCTGGCTGGTTCTTGGATGGGGAAACATCAGGACGTCTGGGTGAATTTAGTGAGTGAGTGGTTAGTGGTGGTCGGAGGGGCCGATGGCACAGACTGGTTGCCTGGCTTCTGTCAGTCTAGCCCAGGGCAGGGTGGCCTAGCCAAGGAGAAGAAAACCTCTCATGGGAATCACAATTGTATAAACATATTATTCATACACAAATAAAGTAGAAAAAAAACAACATTCATTTGGATGTTTTTTCACAGTGAATTGTTCAGTAGAAGCAAAAAATGGCACTCGTTGCTAACGTTAGCATATGTAGAATGAAGCTAGTGTTAGGTTCCTGTTTAGCATTGCCCGTATTTTAAGTATTTATGGTCTGACCATTGGCTGTTCCTCTCCATGTCTCTGTGTCTTTATGTAGGAAAACAATATATTCATAATTCAGTTTTGAATTTTTCAGTTTTGTTAAAGTAATGGCTGCTTCAAACATGACCATATATGGGCGACTCCAAAGATGTCATCTGTATCTATACAAGATGGTTAGAGTTACATTTCTTGACTTTCTTCTCCTGTGCTCCTCCAGGCCTGGACTCACGGACCCTGAGCACCCCCAGCCCCGGTCTCATCCTGCCCTCTAAGTCGTCCTCTCTGTCCTCTCCGGCTCTGTCCAGTAACGGCCATGAGACCAACTCGTCGTCCTCGTCCTCCGCCATGGCTGAGACCGTGGCCGTGGTGCACTCCCAGCCGGGGACGCGCTCCCGGGCCTCCAAGCCCCACCACCACCTCCACCCCCCGCCCATCGAGCTGCTGCCCGACCACACCCTGCTCCAGATCTTCTCCCACCTGCCCACCAACCAGCTGTGCCGCTGCGCCCGGGTGTGCCGCCGCTGGTACAACCTGGCCTGGGACCCTCGGCTCTGGGGTGCGGTAACACTTTACACATGTGTTTTATTTGTTTGACCTTTATGTCAGACTGGGGTTTCAGGATATTTTTCAGGGGACCACAGAGGGAGACCCTAATGCAGGGGTAGGTGAGTTGGGTTTGTGTCATAACACCAAAGGCTAAACCTTCTATTTCTAAAGCAACCACTTATGTATTAACTTATTGTGTTTTTTTGCTTACAATTTTTAAAAGGAATCGTCATTAAAGGTACACTGCGTAACATTTTGGATTAGGTTCACAGCAACTGTTGCCCACAAGACAAAACATGCTCCCAGTAACCAGCTCGTCACAGAAAATGCTATTACTGTGGTGGGTAATCAAAGAATGATTTGGATAAGGACCTTACCTGTTTAAATCTCAAATTCTACTGACTTTAGTCACATCTCCATGGAGACGAGCTGGAGACGTACCCACTCCCAGTAAAGTGACAGTCATGTCTTAGGAGAGCAAAAGCTCACAGCAAAAGCACATGTTTGTTTGTACATTCATTAGGTATTTTTAAATGACATAAAATAAATGCTTGTATTTCAATTGTATTTATTGGGTAAAATTCTTCGTGGTGTGGCTTTAATAATAGAGTACTTTAGCAGGCATTTGATCGCTAGTTTGTGCAATAATGTTTCTCCAAATGATCTTAGGGTCAGAGGTTTAATGCTTTGGCCCCAGGGCCTGACGTTACCTGCCCTTGCCCTACGGCAGGTGTCTCCAAGATTTTTTATCTGGCGAGGTACTTTTACTGTATGTAACAAAAACGTCAAGGAGCTAGTTCCTTTTCAAAGATACTTTTGTAACCAAGCAGCTTGGGAGGAGTTTCCCCTGGAGAGGCAGTAGCCAAGATGTTACTTAAACATGACTGAAGAAAATGAATTGAACGATGTTCTTATACTTGACTTTATTTACCTAAATATTTGCAGATTCTGTTCAATATGTTCAGAACAAACAATAAAATGCCTCTAAAATATGATCTATCAAGCGTGTGATATAGTAAATCAAATTAAAACAAATTAAGACAAAAAAGGGAAGATGATGATGGTGAAAGACTGTTGTGGGGCGGAGGGAGCTGCGCAGGATTGAGAGGAAGGAGGTGGAGCTGACCAGTGCAGGACACCACGCTCTGAAACGGGTACAAACCCAGGAGGCGCTGCACCGTTTCAGAGGAGACTGAAGGCAGCCAGGTTTCCTCCGGGTGCTACGGTTTCACCTGCCTCCAAAAACATGCTGGTCAGGTTGACCCACAGCGGCTCAGGACTAACACCTGAACACTATTTCGTTATATGTCTGGTTGTATAATGACAAATAAAGCACGTATTTACTTACTAAAGTGTGTTTGTAAAGTATGTATGTCTCTGCGTTGTTCATTAGAATCCATTTAGTCCAAACCACTTTTGAGTCGTCCGTCATTTCTACATAACAGCTGCAGTGGAACACAGCAAAGGATTATGGTCTATGTAGTTTTTATGTTTGTTTTTTGTTCAGTTAATTATGATCAGTTATTATCTTACCCTGGCACACTCTCTCTCTGCTGAATGTGTTGTTTCCTCCCTCCATACTGTTGGCCCGACAGCATTACACAAAAGTATCATTATTATTTCACGATATATAAACCATAGTGTTCAGCTCTGATTAGAACTTTTCTTATCATTAGTAGTATATATTACATGTAAATCAAATCTTGTCCATTCTAAATTGTGAAGGGTATTGTCCCGTGTTCCGTAGGCACGGTGCGGCTGACGGGGGAGCTGCTCCACGTGGACCGAGCCATCAGGGTCCTGACTCACCGGTTGTGCCAGGACACCCCGAACGTGTGCCTGACGCTGGAGACGGTCACGGTGAACGGCTGTAAGAGGCTGACAGACCGCGGGCTGCACGTCCTCGCCCAGTGCTGCCCCGAGCTGCGCCGCCTGGAGGTGGGAGGCTGCTACAACATCTCCAACGAGGCCGTGTTCGAGGTGGTGTCCAGATGTCCCAACCTGGAGCACTTAAACCTGTCGGGTACGTCAAAGGCTTTGGAGGAGATGGGGAATCAGAGGGAGGGATCCTTATCCATATTCATAAAGCTGGACTGCACTTGGTTAAGAGGTTAATTCGAGTAGATTTTGTCAGTTTGATTATTGTCTTTCCAGTGCTGCACTACCTGAATTACGTTTTCAAACGGGAAGTCTGCCATAGTTGAGTCAAATCTCTCAGCTGTACCCTAAATTCATTCCTAGCTCTCACAGACCCTCCCCCGCAAATCACGACCGTTCACTTGACCTCATGTTCTGTCCCAAATGCTGCCTTTACAATGTACTGTAGATCTATGGTGCCAAAATGAGTTTACCCTAAGCCTAGGCCAGACAAGAAAATAAGTTGATTACTTTAATGTTTACGTACGTTTCGAGTGCTTCAGAAACATGTTCTAGAGCGAGAAGATGCTTCTGGAGATAGAAGCGAAATGTCCTCGACTCAACCACCCCAGCCTAGTCGATGATATTCGGAAAGTCATATAATACTGTATATACTCCTTACACAAAAGCTGCTGGTCGTAAGTGTCGTCTGTAAAGCCTTCCACAACTTTGCACTTTTGATCGACCAAAGGAAGTCCTGCAGCATGGGGTCTGAATTGTGGATGGGCAAAATATACAAAAAGGAATATCTCAATATTTATCAGAAAGATAATTGTCCTGAACAGATTATAAAAGGGCAATTTGTTCCTGTAGGTTTCTTCCGGGTACTCCGATTTCCCCTACCACTAAAAACATTAGGGCCAGGATGAAAGATGTGTGTGAATGAATGTATGGAGGTGGTCAGAGCTTCTAGTCTCCCCCAAACTGAAGCTACAAGGGTAGCTTACCACCACCGAGTATGGAGTGAATGTAAAATTGTCTAATGTAAAGCGCTTTGTGACCCTGTCTGTGAAAGGCGCTATATAAATAATAATATTTTTCAATTTTCAAGGCAAGGCAAGTTTATTTGTATGGCACATTTCATGTACATGTACAACTCAATGTGCCACACAGCAACACCAGACACACAAACACAATAAAATGCATTAAAAACAAAATAAAATTACATTAAAAATATGTATATCTACTTGTTAAAATACAATGAATTGCCATAGGCAGCAATAAAAAGGTGTCCTTTCAGCCTGGACTTAAACATTGCCAGAGTTGAGGCCTGTCTCACATCTTCATGGAGACTGTTCCAGACTTTTGCTGCATGAAACTGAAACGCAGCCTCACCATGTGTAGTGGTGACTCTGGGAACCACCAGGAGACCCCTCCCTGAGGATCTCAGGGCCCGAGATGGTTCATACGGCTCTAACATGTCAGAGATGTACTTTGGTGCCCGACCATGAAAGGACTTGTAACCAAGCAGAGCTGTTTTGAAATCTATTCTCTTAGTGACAGGAAGCCAGTGCAGAGACCGGAGCACTGGACTAATATGATAATATTTCCTGGTTCTTGTCAGGACTCGAGCCGCAGCATTTTGAATATACTGCAGTTGTCTAACAGCTTGTTTGGAAAGGCCAGTGAACAGGCCGTTACAATAGTCTAACCTGCTGGAGACAAATGCATGAATTAATCTCTCCAAGTCTTGTTTAGACACTATGTTTTTTATTTGTATGTGTTTTAGGTGGTAATAGGCCGCTGATGTAATGGACTTAATATGACTGTTAAAATTGAGGTCTGAGTCCATGATTACTCCAAGAGTAATTTCCATTTCCTTTCGTTTTTCCACCATATTTTTATTTGCCCACTTCGTTCCTCTTTTGTCCAGTATTATCCCCACATTTCTTGACATTGGAGATAAACCATCCATCCATTTCCTTGTCGGTTGCTGGGTTGTGGGGGCAGCCATTGGAGCACATTGCACCAGCCCCTATGGCGCCCCCTGCAGGTGGTGGGTCCACAGAAGGACGGCCTCATGGTTCTAACCAGGCCTGTTGGTCTCTCCTAAGGGGCTTCTGAACGGCTCTTTGTCTGACCCGTCACCTAGGACCTGTTTGCCATGAGAGACCCTACCAGGGGCACGAAGCCCCCGACAACAGAGCTCCAGGATCATTCGGGTGCTCAAACCCCTCCACCACGTTAAGGTAGCGGTTCCAGGAGGGGTGGAGATAAGCTCCATATTGTAAACAAACTTGTTGCTACTATTCCCCGGTTTTATTTTTTACGAGCACCACGTTTCTTAATCCGCTTATGTAATCATGAAAAATCTCCTGAACCCGACCGTATTGTCTAACCGGCCTGGCCTTAGGTGGGATTTTCTAACGTTCATGAAGGATTGGACTGTGCCTGACGTCATGTGCACTCACCTCCCGAATCCGTCTCGCTCATTTCTGTGAAAGCTGGTAAGATCATCAGTGAGCGCGGCAGACGCTTTGCCAACCTGCTGCTCCCATGTGGAAACCAAAAGAAAAGGGAGCGAAAAGGAGCGGCCTGTTGCTTTCATTAAAGCACTGACGCAAAAAAAAAAAAGACTCAGAGCTGCAGCATTAGCATCAGGAAGTCTGCTTCTGCGGAGTAAAAATAGAGCCCAACCTGTGGCTTTTATTTGAAAATAATGAAATCAAGAGGGTTTTGTAACTGGCGGCGCCGTTAGTGCACTCTCTTCCCCTTGAAACCCTAGACAGTGTGGTTGTCAGGGCCGTACAAAGTGTTCCCGCTCTGTCCTCATGTGGAGATGAATGTCCTGTGACTGTGAGCGCGCTCTGCCTGATGCGCCGCTTTTTTGTGGAGAAGTTAGGAAAAAGAAGATAATGTGAACCTGGAAGTTTCACTACCCCCATACCGCTTTAGGGGTTTATTTTCAATGAGACTTTTTCTCCCTCAAAGTTAGACACTGCTGTTTTGTTTTTGTTTTTTTGGGATGTGAATAGGAAGAAGTAGGTCTAGATCTTCCAAGATTGAATAAATTACTAATGGATCATTCACTGCATTCCAAATTATTATGCAAATTCTATTTCAGTGTCATGAAGGTAAAACAAATACAAAAATAAATCTATGAAACTCATGGATGGTATTGTGTCTCAGGGCTCTTTAATCACTGACACCAATCTCAGACGCCTGGGATGATTAGTTGTCAGGTAAGTTCAGTTAAGTCTTACTTCACAGGTTAGAAACCTGGGTGGGAATCTCTGGTACTGCGCTAAACTGGTTCAAGTCCTATCTCGAGGATAGGACGTACTTTGTCGAAATTGGCAACTGTGTCTCAGACCAAATTTCCATGACCTGTGGAGTCCCCCAAGGGTCAATCTTGGGACCCCTCTTATTCAACGTGTACATGCTTCCATTGGGTCAGCTAATAAACAGCAACAATGTGTCTTACCACAACTACACAGATGACACTCAGATCTACGTGTCACTGACGGCAGGTGAACAGGGGCCTGTAGATACTCTCTGTCACTGCATCCAACAGATCAGTTTGTGGATGCAAAACAACTTTCTCCAACTAAACTCAGACAAAACTGAGATCATTGTTTTTGGCCCACAGAAACAAAGACAAAGTGTTATCAGTCACCTTGAGTCTCTCTCACTAAAACCAAAAAATCAGGTTAGAAATCTAGGAGTAATCATGGACTCAGACCTGAACTTAAACAGCCACATTAAAGCAATAACATCATCAGCTTTTTACCATCTGAAAAACATTGCTAAGATCAGAGGAATAGTGTCAAAACCAGACTTGGAGACACTCATCCATGCATTTGTCTCCAGCAGGTTAGACTACTGTAACGGCTGCTCACTGGCCTTTCTAAACGAGCTGTTAGACAGCTGCAGAACATCCAGAACGCTGCTGCTCGAGTCCTGACAAGAACCAGGAAATATGACCATATTAGTCCAGTGCTCCGGTCTCTGCACTGGCTTCCTGTCACTCAGAGAATAGAATTTAAAACAGCTCTGCTTGTGTACAAGTCTTTTCATGGTTTAGCACCAAAGTATTGAATTGCCTTGTGTATGAATTGTGCTCTACAAATAAACTTGCCTTGCCTAGAAAAAGGACATTCCACATTATTAAGCAGACCATAATTTTCAAGCAATATGGGAAAGAAAAAGGATCTCTCTGTTGATGAAAAGCGTGAAATAGTTGAATGCCTTGGTCTAGGTATGAAAACCTTCGATATTTCATGAAAGATTAAGCGTAGTCATCGTACTGTTAAGAGATTTGTGGCTGATTCAGAGCACACACGGGTTTGTGCAGATAAAGGCACAATGAGCTCCCTGAAGGTGTGAAAATGACCTCTGAAAAATATGTGGACTTTCTGACTGACCACTTTCTCCCATGGTACAAAAAGAAGAGCTGTGCTTTCTCTTACAAGATCATCTTCATGCATGACAACGCACCATGTCATGCTGTAAAGAATACCTCTGCATCATTGGCTGCTATGGGCATACAAGGAGAGAATCTCATGATGTGGACCCCATCCTAACCTGACCTCCTATTGAGAATTTTTGGAGCCTCAAGCAAAACAGTCTTAATGAGAATGTGAGACAGGCCTCAACTCTGACAATGTTCAAATCCAGGCTGAAAACGGCTCTTTTTACCCGAGCAGATGAAAACTGAAAGTATTCTATCTGCACTCTTGCCTTTTACTGTAATTGATTAATTTTTATGTTGATGTTTTAATGATTGATTTGATCTGTTTTTTGTTGTTGTAACTTTATGCAACTGTGAAAGCACTTTGAATTGCCTTGTGTATGAATTGTGCTCTACAAATAAACTTGCCTTGCCTTGCCTATGAGGGTGGGAGGCAGTTCACATCTAAACAGCAGCTCTGGGAGGCTATTCTGACATCCTGCAAAGAAATTCAAGCAGAAACTCTCTAAAAAAATTTAATGGATTTAAGAATTTTGAAGCTGCCATCAAATAAGGGCTCCTATGTTAAAATGTAACTTGACCTGTTAAGATGTTTTTGATTGAAATTGGTTTTGTAAATATGACCTCCTAATGCTGCAAATTCAACAATTCATTAGTTGTTTTCTGTATTTATTTTTGAAAAAACCTCCCAGTGATAACAGTATGTTATTCAACCACATTCATATTATCCTGTAACAGTTAAAGACTTGAAAATTACTTTGACTGTCATTTGAGTTGATAATTTAGAAAATCTTAGAAAAATATCATTTGCATAATAATTTGGAACGCGGTGTAATTTGAAAAGCTACAGATAGGCTGCTGTTATAATGTCGTGTATCTTTTTTTGTCTCTACTTGTCCAGTCTCTTGGCGAGACACTGCAGGCGAATAGGGAAACTTTTTAAATGTAGAGATATCAATTTTTAAACGTTTGTTGTTGATTATTGACATAAATATGTCATTTCATGTTTTCATATGAAAATAACCCCTTTTATGCTTAAAAATGCCAGACATTTCGAAATATTTTCGGCGACGGATCGAACCAGGTTCAAATGAATGGTTTTATTTTGTTGACATATTAGTTACAAATACTTTTTCACAGGGGATCTTGTTTAGTAAATCTGTAAAAAAAAATCGCCTCAATAAAAAATTCAGTTCAGGGCTGGAAGGCTTGAACTCTGTAGGTGTTTTTTTTTTTTTTTTGTAGGTGGCAGATATTGCGGCACCAATGTGAGAAAAATGCATTTGGAGAAAATGCCTCTTGAAATGACTATTTCACAAATAAATCTATTGTGAAACTTGAAGACTGAAATTATGATCAAAACAACCCTATAACATTCAAATTAAATAGTGTCTCAATGTATTTTCAGAATATTAGTGGAATGTTCATTGGAATAGGCTCGCGACCCACTGAAAATGGTTCTGCAACACTTTTGAGTTCTGACCCACCAGTTAAGAATCAGTGTAAAACATTTATGATGATACTTTGTTGGTTGTTCAAAATTCCCGCTTTCCAACATTCGTAAAGCCACAAAACCTTTTATCTTTGTCATAAAAACTCGTAGGACTAAAACTTTTAAGGATTAGACAGTACTATGATGCACACATAACATGCCACACCCCTTCCTATGCCACTCCACACACTTTGCTGACTCCCGTCTCCTGCCGTCCCCAGGCTGCTCCAAAGTGACGTGCATCAGCCTCACCCCCGAGGCCTCCCTGCAGCTGTCCCCTCTCCACGGCCAGCAGATCTCCATCCACTTCCTGGACATGTCGGACTGCTTCTCCCTGGAGGACGAGGGCCTGCGCACCATCGCGTCCCACTGCCCGCGCCTCACCCACCTGTACCTGCGGCGCTGCTCCCGCCTCACCGACGAGGCCCTCCGCCAGCTCTCCCTGCACTGCCCGTCCATCCGCGAGCTCAGCCTCAGCGACTGCCGGCTGGTGGGCGACTTCGGCCTCCGGGAGGTGGCCCGCCTGGAGGGCTGCCTGCGCTACCTGAGCGTGGCCCACTGCGCGCGCATCACCGACGTGGGCGTCCGCTACGTGGCGCGCTACTGCCCCAGACTGCGCTACCTGAACGCGAGGGGGTGCGAGGGCCTGACGGATCACGGCCTGGGACACTTAGCCAGGAGCTGCTCCAAACTCAAGTCTTTAGACGTGGGGAAGTGCCCGCTGGTTTCGGACAGCGGGCTGGAGCAGCTGGCCATGTACTGCCAAGGACTGCGGCGCGTCAGCCTGAGGGCGTGCGAGAGCGTGACGGGGAGGGGGCTCAAAGCGCTGGCGGCCAACTGCTGCGAGCTGCAGCTCCTCAACGTGCAGGACTGCGAGGTGTCTCCGGAGGCGCTGCGCTTCGTGAGACGCCACTGCCGCCGGTGCATCATCGAGCACACCAACCCGGGGTTTTACTGACATTCTGACAAGTGGAGGCTGTACAGTTCCTGCTATCGCTTTGGCCAAACCCGGGGGTACTCCATGAAGAGGGACAGACCTGTAAGAGTCAGGTGGTCAAGTTGGGAGAAATGTGGGTTGAGTCGTGTCGAGTTCAGTTTGAAAGTTTCTGTTGAAATTAAATATACAATGAAATATCTTGAGGTAATGTTACAGTTTCTGAAAAGTCACTGCAAAGATAACATTGTTGATGTCGAGTTGGAATGTTCTGCTTTAAATACACAAACTCGACTCAAGTCTTGTGACTAATCGGCTCTATGCAGATGATTTGGCTGACTTCCTGTCAGCCAGTGTCAGGTAAAGTCTACTTCCTGTCCACATTTTAACATGAATTAGAAATAAAATAAGATAAAACACAATTATTTTAAAGATTGTCTTTAGTTTGACCATTTTTGTGATGTTTATAGTTTCACTTTCTTATTGGACACAGACATAGATAGTGTAGTGTAGCACAATAAAAAAAAAAAACACGCACATCCCTTTCTAAGCGTGTGCTAACAGATGCGATGAAAATAAGTCTGCACAACTGCGTAATTAGCTCCAAATGTTATGTTTACTCACACCAAAAACGTGACGTTTCGGACGAGGCGCCCTTCATCAGACATAAATGCCGCATTACGCACACCTGTTTTTGTAGTGTGCTTGGTTATACAAGGCAGTCACATTATACATGTCGGTGTTAATAAATGGAAATGTGTCCACATGTATTTACAATTTATATATACAATATTTCTATGTACAATATTTACAAATCTGATATTCATAGGACAAAATTCATATTCATGACCATACAAGCATCAGGGTACCCGTCATATAATATGGAAATGCCATGCTTTGTTATGTAGGTGTGTCCTAGACTGATCTTAATGTGGTGTAGTGACAAATGTGGAGTCCACAATTGGCAAAAAGTACCAAAAAACAGATGTACAAATTACAATATAAACAAAAACACTGCAGTGTAAATGTGGGGGCTAATTACGCAGCTGTGCAGACTTTTTTTCACACAATTTCACATTGTATCCAAAAAATTTTTGTTTTACCATTTTTAGGACGTTTATAGTTTCACTTCCTGATTGGACACTGACAGGAAGTGACATAGATAGAGGTAAACAATTTTTATTTAAAATATTCTGCTTCACAGATGTGAGGTCATATTTTCAAAAGCATTCAAACCTGTCATATGCACTTTAAAGCACCACAGATGGTACTGCTATTTCATCATTTCTTAGCATTAGCATTAGCCTTTAGCTTCAAGGCTAAAACACTTACAGGGTCATTTATCAAGACAAGTGGAAAATAGCATAAGGCTATTTTTGAGCATGTTGCACTAAATGAACCATTTGACATTGCCTGTATTAAAGTTTTAAGGCCCCAAATCTAATGTGTAAATGAGAGAAAGCTTAGGAACTGAAAAATGTGTAAATGACTCAGCTGCCTATCCACATCACAGTTATGAACACATAAGCTAAATGCTAACGTTAATTTGAGGCTAACAAATGGGCAAACAGCACCGTTTACTCAAGTCCTTTTCTGTTTTTGAAATCATATTTTATTTCAGTTTTAAAATGTTAAAACGTGGACGGAAAAAAAAGCCTTGAAGTATAGGAAACTGCGGACCCAGGGAAACATATGTACGCACCTGTTTTTGCTTCAAGAATTATTTCAGTAATCTGCTTAAATTAAATTGTTGAAGTTCAAACACTGAGTAATATCCGACTTGTCCTTTTCACCATCTTTTCACTATATCCTTTTCTCTCTTAATATCTCTTTATGTTTTAACCTCTTAACCCCCACCTTAACCGAGTGGATTTGGCTATAGGCCAGAGTAACGCCTCATTTGAAAGCTAAGGCCTACAAAACGGATCTAAGCTTCTTCCTCATTATGACTGTCACGTTTTCGTCCTTTTTGGTTGTGTGTTTTCATCGCGGTTTCGATGCGCTTTTTTTACATGTTTTGGTTAATAATGGTAATGTGGTAATCAGTTACATTACACTAAAATGCAAAATGTGGCCAAAACCCCTCCAAAAAACAACACCCCCCGCCACCCCCCCCAAAAAAAAAATACTATTAAAACGTGACAATAACCTTTACTTTTGGATCAAATTTGAGGAAATGTGCTTGGTGAAGGTGGGGAATAAAGGAACAGGCCACCGTTTTTCCATACTGAGATACGTTCTTACCTTAGCTGTGACCAGTTCATTTGTACCTGTCTGGTCTTTGTGCCTTCAGTCACGTAAACACAGCACACGTTAGCATTTAGCCTCTTCTCCTCTATAGCTCCAGACGAGGTGAAGATAGAAGCTACCAAACTCTTCCATGTTTTCCCTATTTAAATATGGTTACGTGAAGTGTTACAATATAAAGTATAATTACACAAAATTAAACAATGTGGATTTTCTAAGCGGATAAAAAGGGGAACTATATTGTAAGGCGTAATAATACCAGGAATACTTCTGCATCCGCACAGTCAAGTGAAGATATCACTGCGCGAATGTCGAATTACTCCTGGTATTATTACGCCTTAAAATATAGTTCCCCTTTTTATCCGCTTAGAAAATCCACATTGTTTAATTTTGGTTTAATTATACTATTATATAGTGTAACACTTCACGTAACCATATTTAAATAGGGAAAAGAGTTTGGTAGCTTCTATCTTCACCTCGTGTGGAGCTTTAGAAGAGAGAGGCTAAATGCTAACGCCGTCTGTGCTTTGTTTATGTGACAGAAGGCACACGTGGAGACCAGACAGGTACAAATGAACTCGTCAAAGCTAAGGTAAGAACACATCTCAGTGTGTAAAAAGGGTGGCCTATTCCTTTTAAGGGATAGTATTCTCTCCAAAGGCCCCACCAAATTTTAAGCAAACGTCCCACTGTTCCGACTTTGTGAAAGACCCCTACACTGTCCCAAAACTTTACCCACTAAATACTTTCATGAAACGTATTTAACATATTTATCCGTAAAAGGCCTTGTCACAGTAGAGTTACCTTTTGTTACCAAATCAAATCATTGTAATGGTCATCATCACTATGTTAAACTAATAATCCTGTTATTTTTTTATTTTATTTTTATGCAGCTATTTATAAACAGTTATGTCCAACACCCCGCACTTCGAATGTTAGCAGTAAGTCCACCCCGCAGTGTGTAGTTCCACTAATGTGCACTTAATGCTATCGTGTCGACAATCGCTTCAAGATGACAGTGTGGTAGAGGTCATTTTGTGTGTTGAAACAAACAGGTATGCGGTCCAATAAACACGCTGCTCGGTCTGTGCCAATAAATGCCTTCAAAAACCCCGCCTCCGCCGCCAAAGCGTTTTCATTTGGTCTTTTACGAGGCTCCGTGTTGTTGGCACACCAAATATGGAATCAACCGGCTGCACGTTTTCTGTTTAAAGGCCACATTTCGAGGAATGCTCGCACCTGTTTCCGGACGTTTGGGTTCGAGAACAGTGCTGAAGGTTTGAAGTGGTCCGGGGGAGTGTTTCTCTTGCCTGGCTCTGCCGTACTATTCCCTGTCCTGTCCACGCAGGGACGTTAGTCTGGTCACGGAGCAGGTGGAGCAGTTTGAACGGGCGGGGCTGACGAGCACAGATTGTCAGTGAAATAAAACAATTAGCAGACGTGACGACAGCTGTATGGGTTAAGACAAACTGGAGAAAATGGGCTCAGTTCAGGTGGGGGTTGAGACAGTTAAAGGGACTATATGGAGTTTCAAAATGTTAAAATGATGTATTTTTCTCCCCCTACATGTTCCAGCCATGTCCTAATGTGTAGAATGAGCCCAGACCTGTTCACCACAACTGCCACAATCCTGCACTGTCACTCAGAAAGATGTTAATTCGGGTCCGAAGTGCCGTCATGCCTGAGACCTGAAGGGGCAGTAGTGAGTAAAAAACTGACGAACTTGCATCTAGTCCCTTTAATATGCACTGTCTCCACCCAATAGACAGTGCTGAAAAAACACCTGTAGGGACCATCCCAGTCCATGTGGTCACGTTAAAGTGCATATGACACATTAATTTTTACTAAAACACACGATTATATTGAAGATTTTGCTAAACATTGTGCCCAGCTTTTTTCAGTTTGACCATTTTTATGATGTTTATAGTTTCACTTCCTTATATGATACTGACAGGAAGTGACATCGATAGAGGTGAACAACCGTGCCAACCACGTTATGTCAATGGGAAATTAGTCAAACTGCTCTGAACTTTACCTTTATGTCACTTTCTGTCAGTAACTGAAAAAATGAAATATAAATAATAATTTTTCTGCCCCACATTTCGTCATTCAAATTGCTTTCACTGAGATAAAATGATAATGACTGTAGTACTTGCAACTGATTATGTCCATCTAAATAAATAAGTCTTAAAACCTGTCATATGCACTTTAACATAAGCGTGTACATATACATGTTTAATGCAGGGTTTTGGCAACACATGAAAATAACTATAAGCATCTATAACTCAAATGGCCGCACGGTAGTACAGTGGTTAGCACTTGTGCTTCACAGCTAACGGTTCCTTGTTCGATTCCCACCTGGACGGGGCCTGTCTGTGTGGAGTTTGCATGTTCTCCCCGTGTCTGTGTAGGTTTCCCCTACCACTAAAAACATGTACAATAGGCCAGGGTGAATGAGAGGGTGTTTGAGAGTGCGCATGGGGGACGATGGATGGAAATTAGCCCAAGGCTACAATCCGGTGTGGTTGTTCATTAACATGCACTGTCCCGACCAAATAAACCAACCAAACCTGAACCCTAACGTGACAGTACATCGGATTGTGATACGTTTTTCTGCAATACCAAGTATTGATACTTT
This sequence comes from Proterorhinus semilunaris, assembly GCA_021464625.1. Lineage (NCBI taxonomy): Eukaryota > Metazoa > Chordata > Actinopteri > Gobiiformes > Gobiidae > Proterorhinus > Proterorhinus semilunaris. The sequence continues at coordinate 24,861,666 of CM038362.1, read as the reverse complement.
ATCAAGTATCGCGATACTTTCATTCGTCACTTGTGTTTGGAGGCATTTTTATCATGCACTCCTCTGTTTTTCAGTGACAGTTATACAGCACTTACATTTTGTGTTAATGCACTTTTCACTTCAATAATTGGCATTTGGTTTATACACTTTGGATACACAGTTGTCTTTTTACACATTTTATGGTTAATATGCCACTTAAATATAAATACTTACTGTATCGCAATATGTTTCGGATCGGCCCCTGAGTATCATGATATGTATCGGATCGTGGCAAAAGTGTATCATCCCAGTCCTAAAAGTTAACCCCCCCACTTCACACAGACGGTATAGCGGGCTCAAACGAGAACATGGCTAAACTAAGAAAACAGGAGGCGTGTCATTGGACTCAATGATGGCTGTCACAAAACAGAGCAAAAGGACCGTTTGCATCGTGTTTTTGATAGATCTGCTTGGGCCATAGCGCGTTTCTCTGCCTTCAAAGTTTGAATGGGCCAAAGCAGCGACTTCCAGGTGGGACAGCAGTTGACTGCATTGAGCACTTCCTTTTCCCTTTGACTCCATGGCATGTGAGGGAAATAAAGTCTGTTCTTGGAGCAAAGCAACTCCTCAGTCAGACAGGTGCCTCCTCAGCCTCGGGCCGCACAGCTGTAGGAGCGAGAGGCGTGCTGTTTGAGAATCACTGGGGCCAGGGTGAAGAACTCATTCCTCCACCTGTTTTCGGCCTGGTTTACATGTGGTTTGGGCCTGATCAAAGTCATCATTTACTCAAGTAGCTAGAATTAAAAAGTAATGACACAAATAAATATTCAAATAAACGTAAAAAGGCTACTTGGATCAAATGTGACAAACTTGAGTGCTGTGAGTAACTGTTTGAGTGTACATTTCTGATTTATGTTTCAGTTGTGACATAAAACGTGCTGCCCACTGTCACAGGGAGGGTCAGGGCCAAGCACCCGTGGTCCTTGTGGGAGCTGAGATTTGAAGCCACAACGTCTGCATTACAGGTGGTCGACTTCCCCGACCAAGCTCTATACTCACTGAGCTACTGCCTCCACCAAACAACCAGCAGCCTTCAGGGCATTAATCACACTAAAACAACTATGGACATCGAAAAACGCAATGTTTATGAGCAAGATTTGATCCCCAACCATAGGCAGTTTACTAGAAATACTTTATTGTTGTCAGGGTGTCTGTGCTGCCGGGAAACAGTAGGTACAATTCCAACCTGTGTGATTATAGGTGGCTGTTTTTTTTTTTTATTAATATTAAAACATACAACTAAACTGAACTTTCCTCCTGAGGGCCTATAACACTGCAAACATCCAGCCTCTGTGTGAGAGAGGGAGTTTGAACTCAAATGTCAAATGGTTGTCTTCAAAACACTAACTTCTTCATTTTCCAAATGCATACTGTATAATGCAACTTATGGCCTTCAAAGCTTTGTGCTAATCCAAACTTGTATATTTCACTGCTAATGTCCTCTTTCGTTTGTGAATGGAGTGATCCTGTTCCAACCACAAGGAAATTGGATCTCAATTTGGCAGCGGATGAATGGTGACAATCAGCCCGTAAACATAGTGTAATACACTGCAGCTGCTAACGGGCCAACATATGATAAAATGCAGTGCTATAAAAATGCCATCAGGGAGTTTGAAAGTTCCAAAAACAAATAAAGTAGGAAAGATTTGTCTCCTGGAACAGAGCCTAATAAACACATCGAAGGATAAAAACAAGTATGTAGAAGGTGAAGTGAGGACAAGGGGGATTCATTGCGTTTTAAAGCCCAGAGAAAAGAACAGTGGACCAAGTACGCAGCCTTGGGGTGTACCAATATAATGGTTAAAATACATTTTATGGTAATCTATTCACAAAATGAAATGCTACCAAGTGTTGTATTCTCATCTTGATGTAGCATTAAACATAGTTACATCAATAGCAAACATACACAGTAAAGTTTGATTTCAGCATTTTTTTTCTTAATTATTAAACAATTCTCAATTTGTCTGTATTCAGTAATACAGTAATTTAGTTGTATCAAATGATTTTTGAGTTGTACTTTAGCATTTGTTCCACTAGATGTCACCAAAGATAAACAATATGCTCAGCCCAAGAGACAGAGAATAATGAGCAGTATAGAAAGTGAATGCACTAATTACATATTGTAAGTCATTTCTTCAAATATTAAAAAACTGTTTCTCAGGCTTACAGAGATGTGCTGTTGTCTGTCCTTGGAGTTCAAATACTCACTCTTACGAGAAAATGTAAAGGGGAGCCATGTAAAAAGTCGACCTGTCAAACATGAGTCACTTTTAATACAACCATTTTTAAGTACGTATTAACACATAAACAAACCACCCTTTAGTAACAGAAAATAATAAATCACCCAAATACACAAAAATATAGACCTGTACATTGTAGAAAGTACAAATATAATTGACCACAGTATAGGAAACAATTAATGCTTCATTTATATGCTCGCTTAAGGTGCAAATTGGCAAATACTGAAGTAAGTGAACTTGATACTTGTCGGCACCTGTGACTTCTTTAAATATATACATTCACAAATACATTACTCATTTTTTGTAAACCAAGAACCCAGAAAACAGTTGTACAATTGTAACGCCAAGAAACAATTGTAAAAGCTAAAACAAGATAGAGGCCGATATACCATAAGAAAAAGTACGCTATGAGAACCACGGTGTTACTTCATGGTCTCTGCATCTGGAAAATCGTATCGGCTTCACAGTTTGAAGTGATTTGATAGGTTTGTGAGTTGGTTTCAGCGGTTAGTCTTTTAAAGTGTAGTGTCTTTGGTGCTTGTCAGAGGTAGATTGCTTGTTCTCACTTGGACTTGGCTGACTGCAGGTGCATGGACACTCCGACTGAGACGCTACCGTCCACGTCACCTAGGAAAGGCAGAAAAATAAGAGTTATAATCACACCTTTCAGCCATCGATTGACTTGGGTATGATATGCGTGTCGATGTGTATTCTGCTGTACCTGAGGTCTGAGGGTGTACAGCTCTTTGCGGACTCTTTTATACTTTTCCTCCAGCTGTAGGTACTTGTGTTTGAGCGCTTCTCTGTCTTTCCTTTCTTTCAGGAAGTCTTCTTTATACACTTCGGCCTGCGTAAATCAACACATAACTGGTCAATATTGATATCGGATAGGTTCTAGAAAGATAGAAAAGACTGCAATATTGTCAGAGCTTTGGACCAGTGGTCGGTTTTGCAAACACTAGCAGTTGTTATTTTGGAGGCAGTTTGAGAACCACTCTTTCCAGCCAGTGCTTCCCAACTGTTTTTGTCTCAAGTCTTTCATTTATATTCTTTGAGCAACCAATACCTCAAGAGTGCTACCAAAAATATTTAGAAAGTGAACAATACTTGGGGAACAAAGATCATGTGTTATAGTCGCCTTTCTGGACAAGCATCCGAATAAAATCAACAAACGGATGCATGGTCAAAAAACCCAACAATCTAAATCACTTTTAAATGTGTGAACAAGGAGCGTAAGCTCAGTATGAAACGCAACTGAAAAACAAAAATAATAAGAATACGGAATATTATTAATAAAGCTGGGTAAAAAAAAAAACTTCAGGTACTACTTGTATTGAAAACAGATAATGAAAAAAAAGATATAACTTTAGATCAAATAAATGATACAAATGTAAAAAGAAGTAGTGTTTTATGGAATAAATTAACATTATAGTTTTCTGGTTCTATCTGACAAATATTTTATTATAGGTATCGAAAAAAATATTTTTTATGTATTGCTATATATTTTAAAAAATGGAACGGTACACAGTCCTAATCATTAATATTAATAAAGTTTGAAACACAAAGAAGTTGAAGAAGGAATAATCTAATAATACAGATGAATCTCAAGAAATTGTTGTAATTACTTATTTTAAAGAGACAAATTGGTCTCTTTAAATTACATTGAAGACCAAACCGTGACGCCCAAAGAGTTGAACCGAACAGAAATAATGTATACACACCTGATGCTTCCAGATGTCGTGTAGTGCCTCATTGCTCATTTCCTGAGACGCAGAGGTCTCAAGTGCCTCTTCTAAAGCCTTGTAAAGAAAAAAAAAAAAAAACATTCAATATTCAATATTCCATCCTTTCAACAATACAGCATAAACTTCCTCTTTGCCCAGCTGTGTCTTCTCACCTTGTTCAGACGTGCAATCTCTTCATTCTGGTGCTGCCCCCTCCTGGCCAGCGCCCTGTTCTGCTCCTGTAGACATCTTGCCTCACTCTGGGTTTTCGCCAGGTCATCACCACATCCTGCCTGAAAGATAGATGAGCTGTCGGAGTTAGTCATGCATGATAACGACTGGCATATTAAAAACATATATAAATATCTTTCCAGAATTGACTCACCGTGGCGCTGTCTTTGAGTAAGTTGAGTTTGCACACGTGATTGCCCGTTCTCCCCGAGTCACCACAGCTTTCTTGTGGTAGTGGCGCTTTGAGGTTGCCCAGCTATGAGGGGGAACAGAAAGTTTTGAGACAATGCAGTAAGTTCTCATGAATAGATTGTTAACTTGCTGCTTTCTAACTATTTGTGTTATCTAACTTTGGCATGAAATCGTTTTTTGTTTTTTGTATAGGGAGAACAAGCAGATAATTGAATTGGAGGGTGTAAAACTGCTCTTGATAAAATTGTTTCTGGCAAATCAAAAGAAATCTGTGACAAAAAAAATAATATTGCGTTTCTATCCCAAACCAAGCTTTCCCATTAAATGTTTATGGATTTTAAATTGATTTTGTGGTCCACACTCATCCCCAACTTTAATAAGCCAATCCATAGTTGAGCTACTGGGCCTCATTCACAACACTTTTCTACGCACAAATGTATTCTTAGTGTCTTCTGAGGAAGGTTTGTGGGCCGGCATCACTACTTTTATTTATTTACTTATTGGTTTATTTGATCGGGACAGTGCAAGTTAATGAACAAGCCACACCGGATTGTAGCCTTGGCCTATTGTTTTGTGGGTGCACTTTGATAAATACTAACAGTGTAATGATTCGCCACTAATATAAATGACTAGGCACACGGTTTGTTGATTTCCCTGTTGGGCATTACAATGACTTTACCTCACCATAAATACAGGAAGGCCACAAAGCACCGAGCATGACATCAGCGCATTTTAATATCTCACGATGGAATTGTAGGTTGACAATGGTTCAAAGTGGTCCGAAAACTTCCTGAAACCACAGCACTCGTGTGGTTATCCCAGTGCCTTCTATAAATCGATTGTAATATACTCTACGGTCGGTTTCAGTCACACCTAAATCTCACGGTCTATGGCTCTCTTCACCCTCTGCGCCACAGAGTCATGCCAAACTTTACAACAAAACAACAAATCCATCTCCCACTTCTCATTATTTCCCCCCAAAACAAACTAAATATTTACCTTTCCTTTGTAGTACTGCACCATGACGCGGTACTCCTTGGCCCATTTCTCATTGATGGAAAGCAGCTGAGTGAGCAGAGGAATAAGGTTGGAGAAACATGGACCGACATTTTGAGACGATTTTGGCGTTTTTCAGCGCTTACCTCTTGTTTTTGCATTTCTAAAACGCCCATCTGCACTCTCATCTTCGTCAGTCTCCCCTGGTCCTGCAAATGAAAATGTATAAAACTTACAAAAAGTGTAAAGAATTTTGAATTTCATTATGTAGACACTTTGTAATGGTAAAACTTCGACGCACATTAGGCTACAATATTACATTTTAATTGTGATGCAAAAAAAGAAAACAAACATTTCACAGTGAGTCCGAGGATTGCTAAAATAATATTGCCTTGGAATCATCTCGCGACCCCTATTTTAGGGACCTCTGCTATAGAAGGTGTAAGTGTTCTTTTCATTTTAAATACAACCTTCAACAATCAGTGTCGAGTCGAACAACAACAATGCAAACTTGCTTTTCTACTAAGTAAAAGTACAAAGAGCAAAATGGTTCAACAGCCCATAGGCTACCTAAAAAAACAATGCTAACCAGGAAACTAGCAATGCTAATGTTAGCTTCATGCTGAGTTACCTAACGAGTGCCGATTTCCGCTTCCACTGAACAATTTGCTGTAAATAAACATCCATATGGACGCGATTTTGGCTTGACTGTATTTGTGTATGATAAATATGTTTAAAGTCCACCCAGAAACCAGCTAAAAACAGTGAAAAAATTTGATTACCGTGAGAGGTTTTCTTCCCCCTTGACTAGGCTATGCCCCCTTGTATGACGCTTTGGTTTTTTCGACAAACCATGAACCTGCGAGCACCATTGCAGGTTCATGTTTTTTTTACCACAGTGAATGTCAATTCCGCTGATTGGCCAAGATACAGAAAAGTACATCCTCTAATATAACCCTGACTGTAGTTTAAAGGTGCATTACGCAACTTTTGATGTGGAAAAAAGTTGCGTACTTGACCTTGTAGTGACCCAGCGGCTGTATCGGTGGTCAGCATGGCGCCTTTACTTTCGACCACGGTGGTCTCTAGGACGCTCCAGGATCAATTGTTTGGAAGGTTTTCACTGCTGACGGACCCTCTCTCCAAAAAACATACAAAACAATTGATCCTGGAGCGTCCTACAGACCACCGTGGTCGAAAGTAAAGGCGCCATGCTGACCACTCATACAGCCGCTGGGTCACTACAAGGTCAAGTACGCACAAATATCTTTTTTTTTTTCCCACATAAAAAGTTGCATAATGCACCTTTAAGAATAAAAACGAATTTGATTTTTACATTATAACATGGCGCAATACTTCCTGAATCTACCAGCTAGAATTCAATTGGGCAATTGGGATACATTTTTGAACTTCCTTTTTACATATTTTGGGAAGTTTTGACTCGAGGTGCTTCCAGTAACGCACTGACAATGTGAATAATGTGGTAAGTTGCGAGTCTGCAGTCCCACCGGTTACAGCCGAGACTTCGTGTACCGTATATTCCAAAGTTGCGCGACTTGAAATAATTAGCATACCAGTGTGTTTGCCGGAAGGTTTTCAGTACAATGGGCGGAGGTGCCGTCCAAGTTGTTTGCAGAGAGGTGGTTCCTAACGCACACTTCCAACCTGAAGATGAAGGTGTTGTTTGAGTGGAAAAGCAACAGCATAATAACTTTTTATTGTGAGTGTGGGGGGGGGGGGACCTGTACCTGTCGGTGGGCAGTGATGGATAAAGTCTGTCGGTCTGGGAGCTTGCTGTGGGAAACCGGTCCATGCTACTGTCCTGCAAACACAAATGGAACATTAAAAACCATGTTTGTGTAGTGGTGGGTGGAGTACTCAAAATGTTTACTTTAGTAGAGATACAAGAACTAAGAATTTAGTGAATATTTATGAACAATTGTGCCAGTGTTCTCAGACTATTACTGGGATGTTTCTGATCAGAACAAATTTAACCTCATACCCCCTGCCTGAACCGGCGCATTTTCTACAGTTAGGCTTTACTCATTTGAAAGCTAAGACTTACACATTTTTGACACGTTGTTTTCGGCTCATTTTTGTCGCTTTTTGATGTTTTTCCATTGCTTTTTTTCATGTATTTTATGTCACACTTTTGTCACTTTTTGTTGTGTTTTAATCGTCCTTTTCGTTGCTATTTTGATGGGTTTTTGTTTTTTTCTTTTTTTTCTTTAAGATTTTAGATTTGAATGAAGCCAAACTGGAGAAGTGCGCTCGGTTCAGGCGGGGGTTAAGAGAGGATTCATCAGCGGCACATCCCAAAGAGACCGCTGCTCTGGCCACCACGCAAAATACTAGTCCAATTCAAAAAGCAAAAGTAATTGTATCAGTCATAAAACGCAGGTAAAGCAAAAGTACCTAAAATTTGAGTTCTAGGCTAATAATATAACAACATTTTTGTAATTGATAGATTGATTTACTGACCATGCACACTAGTAAACAAAACAGCCACAGTAAAATCACCATAAAGGGTAAACACATTTAAAATCTAAATAGGCATAGAACATTGCAAACTGAGTGGCAAATCAGACATTTAGTAGTAGTAGTGGTAGTTTATTTCAGTTAGTATCTTCATACAGACACGATTAACTACAAAACTTGAAAACAATGAAACAATGACTGAAATGGGTTTTGGCTGAAGCGAAACACTTATCTAAAGCCAAACCCTATTACAGCTTAATTACAACTTAAAGCGCCAAGCATACAGCAATTTTACCGTCTGCAAGATGAGGAAAAAATTATTTGTGTTACAAAACTAAATTCACACTAGTCACACATACATTTCATCCATAGATTTGGTTCGAATTAAATCAATTATATCTAAAAGACAAATTATACTGTACACAGGAATGTTTATGTGATTTAGTACTAGTGCTGTATAACTCCTAATTACATTAGATTTGAACTTTATTTTTTATTTTTATTTTTATGTGTAGGATGTAGAGTTTTGTAAGGTGTCATCCAGACTATTCCATACATTTACCCCTCTGACTGAGACACATCTGCCTTTGGTGTTTGTTCCAAATATACTTTTCCCGATAAATATGAGTTCCTCTAAGATTATAGCCAGTCTCTGGGTTTAAACCGTTCTTGAACACATTCAGGAAGCTTGTGGTCATGAACCTTATCCATAACAATCAAAGAATAAACACTGCAGTATTGCCACTCAGTCTGCCGCTGTTTCCGTGATGGAAGGCTAACTACCATGCTGTAGCTATGTTATGACATCACATGCATAACTTCTATTAGAATTTGTAGATTAGTCTTTTTTTTTCTGCAAGGGTCTAATAGTCTATACAGAATGGAGAGAGAAAATTTTAGAGTTACAATGTAGAATAGCCTTTTTTTTTTATATTTTGATAAAATATTGATACACTTTGTTTATTATTCTTATTTTTCCCTACCATGTGCAGCTGTGAAATGACGGAAACCGATATTTGAACACGATAAACGTACACAAATCCTCTTAAAAACTCACCATGTGCTGTTGTTTTGCCCTCGTCTGCTCGCTTCTACCTCGAGTCTGCTCCAAGTTTGTGTACCGCTCGGGCTTTATGCGGAGGCGTGCGCACGTGTGAAAAACCCCCGTCGTTATCCAATGAGCGGCTGGGATTCCCTCGCGAGGAGGGAGGAGGGGCTATAATGGGGGTAAAGGAAAGTCCGAGTCGATTGATCAGCGGCTCGTGCGGTAAGACGAAACGCCCTGACGGTATGCGCGAGGACAAGCAAAAAACACGCTGTAGTGAAATATTATCCACGGACGGAACGGGATGAGTCAACAGTTTTTAGGGGCGTATTGTTTAGGCAGCCGAGGAGGCGCGCTAAATACCAAGACTTTCCTTTTCCGTTCCTCCGTGGCCTCTCTTTCCTTTAAGGGTAAAGGATTGTGATTCTGAACACAGGCTGTCCGCTAGCTAGCAAGGGGTCGAACAGTTGCTAATACATTATTTTTAACCTTTATTTAATTAGGAAAGTCCCACTGAGGTTTAAAACCTCTTTTTTAAGGGAGTCCTGGCCAAGACGTAGCAAAAGATAAAATCACAGTTCACATAATATAGTAAATTTACCACAATTCAGACGGTAGCTAAATTGGATAGCTTATTTTTTACTTTCTTTCAAGCCTCCTCAGTGTGACAAATACTATTGTACAATATATGGACCTAAAGAGTCTGTGTATTCTCTAAGAAATAGTTTTAAAGGAATATTTTTAGTATTCTTGATGTGTTTATATCACTATCAGGTGTAGTATTTCTGCTATATACTCAGGGCCATGAAAACAATAATAATCAAAACATAATTAAGCATCCCTAACCTCTTAACTCGCACCTGAACCGCGCACATTTTTGCGAGTTTGGCTTCTTCTCAAAGCTTCTTGAAAAGACGTAAACAGGGATGAAAACAACAACAAAACAGCAGCAAAAAACGCGCCAAAAAAACGCAACAAACGATCGACAAATACGCAACAAAAAAGCTACAAAAACGCGACTAACTAGCGACAAAAACGCAATAGAACAGTTACAGAAAATATGGCAAAAAAAACCCCCGACAAATACGTGACAAAACTACAACAAAAAAGTTACGATGCGGTAACAACACGGTCTTAGCTTTTTAAATGAGGCATACAGGCCCATTGGCAGCGGACTCTCCAGTCGAGAAGCTTTTAGATTTGGGTAAAGTTGAACTGGAGAAAATGTGCTTGGTTAAGGCGGGGGTTAAGAGGTTAAAATTTGAATCCATTGCCAGGCTAGACCGAAAAGCATAATATTGGCCTTTAACAGACTCCAAAGGGAAGACATTTAATTAAATATTTGAATTGCTTTTATTTGTGTCATTTTACTCACAAGTTTGAACTCAACAGTGGTGTCTTGGAAACAGGGGAAGCCCATTACAAATGTATCACAGGCCGTAGTACACGAGATAGATAGAGATACTGACGGCTGTAGTGGAGGGAAACTACACTGCACACTCCCAAGACATTTAATCGAACAGCAATCGTTTGGCACATATGTTCGGGGAGACCTCGATTTCACAATGTGTTTGCACCATGTTAGGTTTACTGTATGAACACACAATTAATCCAATGAATCCACTTCATTACCCAGACCTCGCGAATAAGAAAGGCATTTGCAATGAGAAAGTAACATGTCAACAATGAATAACTGATGTCAATAACTGACGCTTACTGAGGGAATCTGCATCAAATCTGCCACTCAAGGTTTCGGCCATTTCATAACGAAACCAAAAGTCTGTATTTCATCATTCTTATTTACCAGCACAGACTCCAGCGATACTATTACTACTGCTTCCAGTATTCGGTACCTCAAAGATTACGGCAGTGAACTCATACATGCTCGCGGTGAACTACAGAGCGGATGCAGTGACTAATAAGTTACTGAAATGAATTTGAACATTCAAATGAGCAGAGGCGGGGAGAGAGGCCGGCGAGTAAAGCTACTTTGGAATAATTGTACTCAAGTAGACGTGAACAAGTAGCGTGATAGAAGTCCTTCCAAGAAGCACAACGCCACTCAAGCACACAGACTTACGGTAAGTAAATGTGACTAGTGTGCTCTGCAAATGAGTCCCACGGCAGAGGTGTGTTTGAACCAAATCATCGGAGGACATCTCTTGCAAGTGGCATCTCTGAGCGTGGTTGACGCACGGGGCGTTTCAAGGAAGCCCCGCGGAGGGGAAATAACGTCATTCTTCCAGTAGCAGCCGAAGTCTCAAGTGCATGAACTCAAGTGACTCTGGTTAAGAAGAGGTTTGTATATTTTTGTTTGCGTAAACGGGTGAGATTATAATACTAAGAACGCTATCTCCTTAAAAAATTGAATAAAACACTAAATATGCTCATCGAGACGTTGTGAGGCAACCCTTGGGTATTGGGTCTGATTGCAGATTAGAAAAGGAGATGAAACTACTAGGGCCGGGACTCGATTAAAAAAATTAATCTAATTAATTACAGGCTTTGTAATTAATTAATCGAAATTAATCGCATATAAATATTTGACCTGAGAACAGTGAGAAGTAAGTTTTTTCATATGGATTTTTAGTATACCATTGAATAATGACTGAATACATGAGCTTAAGCAACAAAATATTGTTTATTGTTGCTTCAGAGGCCATAACAAACCTTGTTGATTTAGCAACAGCTGGTTTAAAGGCACGTAAACTATTAGCGCGAGGTCGCAGCTGAAGCGCGCGCCCGTGCACGCACACTACGCAACCCGAAAACAAACGTAATGGAAAACTCTCACCGGTTCTGTTGAGCAGTATCCAGAAACTCCAAGTCTTTCAGAGTCGTGTCCCCGCTTCAAACCCGGGCTTTAGTCCATGTGAGGAATAGTCCGTGTTGCGTGTGACTGGAGCGAGGGCGCGCGCACACATGCGTGAAGAAATACAATGAGCGCGCCTGCCTCAGCTGGGCACGTAAATAACAACACGAAGTACACACCGGATTGCGTTTACAATCAAAATAATGTTAAACATAAATTATATGTTGACTGTGCTACAAGTTGGTGCTCCAGTATAATCGGTCCGCCTAAACTCATCCAGTGAGAAACGTTCCGCGTTGTAAAAACATTGTGCGATTAAAATGCGTCAAAAAAATTTAACGCGTTATTTTTGTGTAATTAATTAATCTAAATTAACGCGTTAAAGTCCCGGCCCTAGAAACTACAGATTGACCATGTGTTTTTCGAAGGGAATGCTGTACCAATTTGAAACACTCTTTTTTTTTTTTTTTTTTTTTCAGATAAATGAGTTAAAACTGGGGTATGAGGTATTCGAAGATCAAGCGGTAAGCGAGGATGAACAATCACTAATGAACATATCTTTCTTGAGTTGTAGTTTTGGAGAATCATTTTTAATGTATTGACAATAAAAGTTTGCTTAAGGACGAGCAAATAATATCGATTTGCGCCAATAGAAAACTCCCCACTTTTGGTTCACGTGGATAGGCCTGGTGATTCCCGAGATGTTAACCGTACACATGGTCCAAACATCTGCATTTTGACTATATACTAACAGAAATGTCATTCCCCTACTACTCGTAACCCCGCCTTAACCGAGAGCATTTTCTCCAGCTCAGCTTTACCCACATCTAAAAGCTTCTCGATTGAAGCTTACAGCCTATAGGCCGGAGGAACGTGTCATGATTGTGATCTCGTCATTGCCGTGTTTTTGACGCATTTTCGTCTCTTTTTTTGTCTAATTTTCTTTTACCCCCTTTTTTGTCATTTTTTTTGTTCATCGCTTTTTCCCCCTTCCTTTTAACACTTTTTTGTGATGTTTTCTTCACTTTTTAGCGGCTCTTTTTATAGCTTTTTCATCCATTTTTAGTCATGTTTTTGTCGCACTTTTGACGCTTTTTTCAAGAAGCTTTTACATTTGGGTAAAGCTCACAACTTACATACTAAAGGACCTTTAGTATGTGAGTACTAAAGGACCTTTAGTATGTGAGTACTAAAGGACCTTTAGTATGTGAGTACTAAAGGACCTTTAGTATGTGAGTACTAAAGGTGAGGGAATATGTGAGGAAAGTTAAGAATGAGTTTGTGCCATGACTGAACATTTTAATTTAGAAGCTTTCATTGTTTGTAATGAAAAAGTGGGTATCCAAGCAACAACTGCACGATTAAAAAAAACACTTCCCAGTTATTGTACATAATGATTCTTCACTAATATGAATGAAATTATTATGACTTAACCTCATGATAAATACAGAAGTCCACAAAGCACCGAGAATGACATCAGCACATTTTAATATCTCTGAAAACATAAGTCACCACTGTACTCATGTGCCTGGATGGAATGATCACGTTTAATGTATTGATAATTAAATTCAGAGAAAAATTGCTTCTGGATGACGAAATAGTTTCAGCTCAAATACATTATCCTGCCTATTTCCCCCAATTTTTTGTACACACTTTTTTCGTATATTTGCCACAATTTCTCCCATTTCCCCCGAAATTATTCCCCATTCTTCACACATTCCCTGACATTAGTGGGGAACCTGATATTGTACATTTGCCGATCTTTCACACAGTAGTGAAGGTATCATTGCTACACTGTGCATTTTGCGGCTCTCTTTTACAGGTGAATGTAATATTTGCAGAAGTTTTCAGTTCCATTTTTTTTACATTGCCAGTCTCGGGGAGGGATGTCCCATATGCGGTGATGCCTCGTTCTCACAAGAAAACATCTCTTGTATTGTGAAACTAACATTAGGGCTTACCTAACTATAGATGCATGCTGTCACTAACAGTAAAGACATCATTATTTATCACACTGGGACAGGCTGTACAGTCGTCCTATCTCTGACTGTGGTGCTCAGGCACCTGCCTCCAGCCACTCAATGTTTTGCTTGTGTATCAGTACCACCAATGGTAAATAAACTTCCTGTGCATAAGACATCCAGACTCCTGCCTATTCTTCATCTATCCTCTCGGACATCATTGTTTATTCTCTAACAATGACGTGAGATATTTATACTACAAAAAGACAAGAGAAATAAAATTACAACAAACAAATTGGTAGATGTGGTCCAAAGTAATATCTTTCGTACACATTTATAGCGATCCAATTCTTCACAAGTAGATGAGTTTACATGTTTTACATTTTGCAGGGAGTGCTATAGTACAACTAGCTGCTGGTTCATGATTGTTAAACAAGGCTTTATTATTAAGCACACACATGTCTGCTTTTATGACATACTTAAGGACAAAACAAATTGTATTCTACTACTAGAATCCTAAAATCCGGCCCAAGATCAACCATGGGGGTTTTGAGAAAAATATATTCTGATGACTATTATGCATATTGATGAATATTTAACAAATGTAAATATGACAGATTATTAGGGATGGGAATTGATAAGATTTAGGACAGCGCCATGGTGTCCGAAAAAGGGGGAAAAAAAGAGTGTTTTCAGAGCGGGAGCATCGATAAGAGGGATCGATAATGAAGTAGACGTACGGTTCCGATGCTTTGCTCAAACAGAACCGGGTCCCAGATCCCTACAGATTATAGTCATGGGCTACTTTCCATCTGCAGACCCCCAGCAGGTTGATGTTTACAGAAAACAGTAAAACACAGACTATACCAGAAAATGTATGCTATATACACAGGACATGTACAAAGACAGCTGAACACAGAATATAATATACGGAATATACAGTGCCTCTCGAAAGTACTAATCCACCTTGAACTTTTGCCCATTTTTCCATGTTTACAACCATAAACATAAAGATTTTGTTTTGAATTGTTTACTGAAAGTGCACACACACGTAACAGACAACTGTGAAGTGAAAGTAAAATGAAACATAATTCTGTTATTTTACAAAAAATAGGAAAGTGAAAAGTGGGGCGTGCACAAGTATTCATACAGCATTTTCTGAGTGCATTAATTTGCCTTTATAACATTCCTAATGACTGCAGAAAGTTCACACCTTGCCCTAACCATTAAATAGAGGCCACCTGTGTGTAATCTACTCTCAGTATAATTCCAGCTGTTCTGTGAGGGCCTCAGAGCTATGGTCAGAGTGTATTGGTCACTAAACAACATCATGAAGGCCAAGGAGCTCACCAGAGAGGTCAGGGATAAAGCTGTGGAGAAGTTTAAAGCAGCGTTAAGTTATACAAAGATTTCACAAGATTTGAACATCTCACGGAGCACTGTTCAATCCATCATTCGGAAATGGAAAGAATATAGCACCACTGTGAACTTACCAAGACACGGCCGTCCACCTAAACTAACAGACCGAACAAGGAGAGCACTGGTCAGAAATGCAACCAAGTGCCCCAAGATAACTCTGGAGGAGCTGCGACGTCCTGCCGCTGAGCTGGGGGAATCTGTACATGGGACAACTATAAGTCGTACTCTACACAAATCTGGCCTTCATGGACGAGTGGCAAGAAGAAAGCCATTATTGAAAGGAGGCCATAAGAAATCCCGTTTGAAGTTTGCTAGAAGTCATATGGAGGACACAGCTACCATGTGGAAGAAGGTGCTTTGGTCAGATGAGACAAAAATTTAACTTTTTGGCCCAAATGCAAAACGTTATGTATGGAGCAAACCAAGTAACAGGTTAAAGTGTTAAAGTCTACTTTATTGTCCCTGTAGGGAAAAGTGTCCTCTGCATTTGACCCGTCCTTTGATGCCGCTGGGGCAACTTGTCAGGAGCAGTGGGCGACCGCCGTGCAGCGCCCGGGGACCCATCTCCAGATGTTGGGAATCACATTTTGTGCATATTTCCAGTTGATGGGGCAAACCGGTGTACCCGAACCAAACCCATCCGTTCTTGCTGCGAGGCGAGCGTGCAAACCGCTGGCAGTTGTCTCAGGCGGGTCAGGCGTCGGCCAAATGCAAATCAACGGGTTACGCTTTCATGTACTGTCTTTGTGACTCTTGTGGCATGTTCTGTTGATGAGAAGTGTGATGACTAGCCCTTGCTTTCGCCTGCATTTGAATGTTGTGATGTCATGTGAATGCAACCTATTGACCCCTGGTGTTATTACTGTGCTAGCTCCATGTTAGTTTCAGGTCTCATAATGAAAACAAGAGCTCACTCTGCATGCATCAGACCTGACTAAAATCGTGACGCTGCTTTCCGAAGTCTCATAGTCATGTTTAGGTCTGACTCAGGGCCTTTTTTTCCTCATAATGTCGCGGCACCTGTGCAGATGCTCATTCAGAACATGTTGCCTGTAATAGAGCTACCGTTTTACCGTCAGCTGTGTAGATTACCGCAAGTGACGAAAGCACCAAACCAGATACAGTACAGTTTGTCGTCACAGCCTTGACACGTCGTAAGGCCTCAAATGCAGCTTAAATGAAGATAAATAAATAAATACGGAACAGACGCCATTTATAATATCCTGCTTCCTGCTCGTAGAGGACTCTTTTGGTGACCTAATCGCTTTCAACACCTGCTCTGGTAATAAGCACCATAAAGCACAAGAGTTTCAAGTGCAGGAAAGTGAAACTGACACCACAGTTTGGGTCGGGTTGTTGTAAATATAGGGTGACAAATGTACAAGAAAAGTGAAACATTCAGACCAGTTGAATAGCACTTAACAATATTTTCTTTAAAAAATATGAATATGAATTTTCAACCATTACCAAAAACATGACATTTGTTTCCCCAAGATTGACAGTTCACAGTAAATACAGGCAGAGGTATTTTCACCACACAGTTAAAAAAGATAAAAAAAGTTTAAAAAAAAAATCTTCCCTATTTCACCCAAATGCATAAAATCTTTC
Source organism: Proterorhinus semilunaris (assembly GCA_021464625.1). Taxonomy (NCBI): domain Eukaryota; kingdom Metazoa; phylum Chordata; class Actinopteri; order Gobiiformes; family Gobiidae; genus Proterorhinus; species Proterorhinus semilunaris. The sequence continues at coordinate 24,844,921 of CM038362.1, read as the reverse complement.
ACATTTTGACTCGATTGCAAATGTTAATCATGTGTAAAATTTTGAATCCTGTAGTTACATAATGTAGGACGACACCAAACTACAAATCAAATGTACACAGTGAGTCCATTTCTTTGGCTGCTTTCACCAGCACGCTCCACATATGGGATCAGAGGCACATTCTTCAACCTGTGATCTGCAACCAGAAAATGAAACAGAAACACGTAAGAGGTCAATTACATATGAAGCATGCGCACTATCATCTAAACTCGTCCTGCATTTGGAGAACAGACACAAGTTTTACTCTCACTCAGTAAATGTTGTCGAGTAAGTTTGACTGTTCAGACTCCATTATGGTCCCACTCTTCCAAGAGTAACTTTGAATTGACTCGCTTCAGAGCTAACTGTAAGTGAGGCACCATGAGTAACCGCAATGTGACACTAAATACAATGTGCTCTTTATTTTCAGTAGAAAGGCTGAGGCCTCATTGCACTGAGGCCTGTCACAGACTTCATGAGACTTTATCAGCAAACAAAGGTTAAATGGTCAAATTCAGGGTCTGTTGATAATGAGTAATAGTGACGGGAGCAAAACCAGCTCCTATTATTATTATTGTTAAATATATATTTGTATGAAGTAGTCACTGGGGTCATGTGTGTCCCAGTTCCTGAGTCATGGTGGATCATGACTGATGTGGACACGCCCATGTTACAGCAGACTGCACTGCTGGATCATTTCAACTAAAACATTTACATTTTTACGTTTCTCCAAATTCAAACTAAAGATCTACCACAGTCCTGTCCACATCTGTCATTTACATTGTCGGTTCTTTTAACTTACTTTCTTTAACTATTAAAGGTATTAACGAATACAATACAATTTCAGTTTTTCCTTCCTACTTCCTGTTTAAGTCTTAACAAGTTGGTTGGGCTCAAATACCAAGGGAATACATCCCAGTATCAATCATTATACTTTAGCCCCATATTGCACAATATTATTAAGAAAGAACTTTTAATGTTGACCTGTTTTTCCTCCTAAAATGAAACACTGCACATGTGTCACATGACGCTGTAACCGCTGCTCCATTTGCCAACAGAGTTAAAGAGTTCCTCATTAATGGTAAGTGAGTTTATAACCGGTGTTCCAACAATCGTAGTCTTCATTTTTGTCATTATACGCCATATATATACATAAATATAATGACAATCAATAGGAAAACTATTCTAAAAGTATTCAAAGTATTCAGAATACAGAACTCTGAACATTTTAAGGCAAGTATTCAGTAACTAAATACAATTTCAAAGTATTCTCCCCAACACTGAGTGGAGGGGACGTCTGCGTTTAGAAAGGTTAGAGAATTTGTCTTGAAGCTAATCTTAATAGACAACGAACTGGAACAGGCAGTGCTTGTGCTAATAACTTCAGGTTACTAGCAACTAGCATAGCCACATCGTGCAACAAGACAGTTATGACATTACAGACTCAAAATCATGAGTCCAACTTCTTATTGGACCTTTTTTTTTTTTTTTTTATGAATATTTTGAAAACTGACTTCTATAGTTTAGTGTCTTGCGGTGCAGTGTGTTCCTTCCGCTCAGTGAGTGCAGTTTTTAACAAAGTTAGCAAGTTAGCATTCTAACTCCAACGCGCGCAGTGTCGTGCTTTGTGAATTTGATCCTAATAAAAGAAAAGTGTCATAAAAAAAAGCTTTCAATATAAATAAACAGTTGTTATGTGCGTTTGTACTCACTTTGGCACTTCCTGGCACCTGTAGGCAATGCCCGGAGCCAGCTGCTTCTGCAAGTCCTTTAACGATGCATTTGTGCAGTTCGAGCTATTGGGGAGTAAACCAAAAACACTCAATCAAGAGCCGAAGACGTAGTGGTAAATAAAAAACATGTATCTTACACTTTCTCCTCTGTGACCAACACAACATTCAGGCTTTTCATGACGTCTGGGTTAAAGTGCTTCACCTCGACGCTCGCAAATATACTGGAAAACGACAGGGCCCACATTTAGCTTAGGGGAAATGCAGTCACATGACGACAGTAGTGTGAGATGTTCATCGTTGCTCACCTGCCCGGACTGAAAGGCGTCAGTATGGACCCGTTCAGCATCACAGAGACATTACCACAGGCCACTCCTGCAAACTGAACAACATGGACATATTTAGACCCCATGTTCAAACTGTTACACTGCTGAAAGTGCAGGAAACACGCATGCATTCAGGAATTTAACGTGATGTAGCTGTAGGAGCCGTAATAGGAAGAGTAATGCATTGTTAGATCCAACCTCTCTTAACCTTTACCAAAATCTGAAAGCTGTGTGTCATGTTTGTGTTGCTTTTTTGTTAAATTTTTGACACTTTTTGGTTGTGTTTCTGTCATGTTTTTGATTGTCTTGGCTGTTTTTGTCGTTTTTCTTGTCGTTTCTGAACACATGTGTAAGATCCATGTGATTGAAACACAACATTACAGGTGGTGGACGGCAGGTAACTTGAGTAAAGTTCAGATTTAAATGAATGTATGGTTTGATGTTCTTCCTAAAAGCGAGTGTAATGATTTAACTTTGTTTTATTGAAATGCAGTAGTGGAGGTGGTAATTATAGCTGTCGATCCTGCTTGGAGTTTCATTTCCTGGAGCATAAAATGACATAATGACTAGGGTGAGAAACAAATGGCATCCCGAACATGACCCAGCACTTCTAAAGCATTTCCTCCACAACAGGACATTTGCCATTCAGCCTCGGGGCGAGGAAATAAAAACAGGTCCAAACTGTAACAGAATTTCAGCGGAGTTTTGGGAGAAAGACCGTCGGCTTTGTATGCTCACACAATGCAATCTTTACATTTTATTAAAGAAGGTCCCGTTTCTATCTTTAGACAGACGTGTTATTCTGTCTCTGATTTAGCATAATAAAACATGCATGTGAAACCTTTACTTCCATATTTAGTTTAGTTTATTTTGAGCAATTTTAAGTTTCAAATTGTTAGACAAAAGGAAACACAATAATGCCCAAAAAGGAGTAGGCCGAAGCAAACAATGCTTATTATGCCTACCCCCATTCAACATATTCACAAACTTTACAATTGCTGTTGGTTTACATTCCGGTTTGTTCTCTGAAACCAGCTCATTATGGTACAATTAAGATATACATAACCATAATCAAACATGGGAGACCAGTTTGCACTGTCTTACAGTACATTGTACTGAGTATTCTTAAACATCCAATAGTAATAGGTTATTGCTGTCATCTAATACTGCCCCATATAGTACCATCATTGTCATATATATATATATATATATATATATATATATATATATATATATATATATATATATATATGCCTGTATGCCATGGACAGTACGTGCATATATAAACATATAGTTTTCTTCTTGTGTGTCTTTAATGTGCGGAGTTCTTCCCATGGTCATGTGACCTCTCTAACATGTGACACAATTAGCCCATGTATGTATATAACAGGTGTGTCAGAGCTGTTCTTTAAGTCTGATGGAGGGCTAGACCCGAAACGTTACTCTACTCTGTGTGAACAATTAAACTGGTGAGCATATTTCAGTTGTGCGGATCTTTTTTCCTTTTTCCATTGAACTTTTTGGATCCAGCACACTGGTTCAGTACGGCCGATGTGCGTGTCTTTCCTCCTCCATCTTTAATGTTTTGTCATTTCAATGTGTTCTGATCTATGCGTTAAAAGAGGCAAGGTTTGGTAAGCTGTTGCCAGAAGGGGGCGCCCTACGAGCTCCAGCCCACCTCCTGCTCATTGCACATTTCGAGGAGTGCCTTTGGGTGTCCTGGTCTGTGCATTAAAAGAGCAAGATTTTTGGCGACCTGGTACCAGGGTGGGGGTCCCACTTGAGCACCGGTTACCTCTCGCTCGCCCTAGTATTGTGTTGTATGTGTTTAATATTATATTTATTTGAGTAGAATTATGGAAGGTAACAGGGACGGTCACATGGAACAGCAGATAAGAGGCGAAAACAACTACAGCAGTGACACTTTCAATTCTCTTTGTATTGTAGGTTTCTGTACATACATTTAAAGTGCTTAATAGTTGCACATTCTTTTAGCTTTTCATCTAGTTTATTCCATAATGTTACACCACAGACTGTTATACACATACTCTTTTTTGTTGACTCTACTTTTGGGTATTTAAATGTACATTTCCCTCTTAGATAATATGCACCGTCTCTATCTTTGAACCTTATTTGAACATTTTCTGGGAGCACCTTTTGTCTTGCTATAAAAATGACTTGTGCCGTCCTAAATTTAACTAAATCGTGGCTAAAAGTTTGGCTTTTATGAAATAGAGGATTTGTATGCTCTCTATAACCAACCTTGTGGTTAATAAAGTAAACAGACTATAGCAAACTATTCACTGTTTATTGAGCTATAAAAGGAAGTACTGGCCCTATATCTGACTATGTTGCGGTCATACCTTTTGTCACTTTGTTTTGGGAAGTTCCACAGAAATACGATCATTATTAGTAAGTGCCTTTCGCCCCCTGCTGGCAGTGAGTGACATGACCGGAACATTCATTTTTATCACTGCTGCTGTGTGAGGAAAATCCCAGTTTAACCTCTTAACCCCCACCTGAACCAAGCACATTTTCTCCAGTTCGACTTTACCCAAATCTAAAGGTTTCTCGACTGGAGCTCACATTCTATTGGCCGGTGTAACGCCTAATTTGAAAGATAAGACCTACAAAACTGACAACTTCTTTGTCCCATTTTTGTCGTGTTTTTGTCATTTTTTTTGTTGATTTTTCAATGTATTTGTTGTTTTTGTCACATTTGGAATGGAAGTGTGTTTGTTGTGTTCCTGTCATTTTTAATCGATTTTTGATAGTGTTTTGGTGACGTTGCTTTTTCGTCATTGTGTTGTTGTGTTTTTGTCACTTTTTCATCCTTTGGAGTGCGCAGGCCTCTGCTCAAGACTTTTTATGACTCTGTGGGAGCCTCTGCTCTCCACCACGCTGCCGTGTACTGGGCCCCGGGCAGCACAGAGCGGGACAAGAACAGACTGAACAAGCTGGTCAGGAGGGCCAGCTCTGGACTCTGTGGAGGAGGTGAGGGACACCTCCATCATGGACAACACCTCCCACCCACTGCACGGGACTGTAGAGGAGCTGAGCAGCTCTTTCAGTGGAAGACTGAGACACCCTCAGTGCAAGAAGGAGCGCTACCACAAGGCCTTCATCCCCACTGCTGTCAGACTGTACAACACTACAGTAAAGTAACATGTGCAATAGCCCCTCTGCAGAAATACATCAATATTCTCTGTATCTGCGTCACTTTATCAACTACTTACACTGCTAACACTGACTATAACATATTTTGCTATAGTCTGTTTACTTTATTATTTACTGTTTATACATTTTGTCCCCACAAAGTCCTTGATAGTCATTGTATATAACAGGGATTCCCAAACTGTGATAAGCGTACCTCGGGGGTACGCAGGATGCCCCCGGGGGTACGCAAATACATTTTTGAGAAAAAAAACCTTTAAAACCGGCGCACGGGAAACGTGCTCATACAGGCCAAAGAGTCTTAATTCTGACGTGGATGGGATTGTTCTGGACCTAAATGTGTCCACTCCAGAACCGAACCTCAGGAGCCGCGTTGGACCCGAGCGCGGAAAACTCCGGAGACCGGGAGCGCGGCTGACACGGGGGCTACACCACCGGCATGCAAAGCAACGCATAGCCTGCCCCAAGAGTGGCCACACCAGCAGCAGCGCCGCGCCACAAAGAGGAACAGGCTTCCTTTCAAATCAATGCACGTTCATGAAATATAGCATGTCTCATTTATATACGATCACAATGCTCGCTTTCGCCCTGTATACAAATGATTTGAGTGACTACTGAACAGTGATTTAGTAACTAAATGTTGTAATGGAAATCCACTTTTTGTACAGATGCAACATAGACTATGTCTCTAACAGGTGTGCAGTGTCCTAATGCTGGAGATGAATGTCTTAGCCTTGTATAAATTATTTTCCAATAAACCCTGAATCTGTAGCATTAGGACCTCACAATCCTCCCTACACACATTGGCATATGTTTACACCGACGTTGATTTGGGGGATGGCGAGTCCTTTGGTCTTTTGTAACTGTGTGGGACTTGATTAGCCAACAGGAAGTAGTGTTGAAACAAAGAAGCTAAGACGTGAGTACAGGTTAAATGTTCCCCATTTCCCAAAATACATTTACAAACAATATTGACAAGACGTTTACTCACTATTAAATATAGGCCATAGAGAATATATTATGTGTGGGTGGTGAAAATGAATGTTCTTTATTAAATGCATTTTTAATCTGTAAAGCACTTTGAATGTTTTGTAGCCTATGAAAAGCGCTTAAATAAATACAAAATATTGATATTGTCTAAAATGTCATTCTCATGCTAGCCGTTTATTTTTGACTACGAAAAAATGTATATGCCCATGTATATGTCAGAATTATAATATTTCATCGATTTTAGAAGTCTTTCCTTCGGGACACTAGATGAACGCCTGACGCACCCCCCGAAAAATAGGATTGATTCTTCTAAACGCGTGGGCCACTAGCGCGCTGTGCCTCGCGTGGACAGTGTGGCCACTTCCAATCGCGTCAATGAAAGCGAAGTAAAAACTCAGCTGACGCCAGCAACACAGCGCTTCACACGCCGGCGGTTTGGCCCCGGCCTGAGGCCGCGTCGCACTCGCTACAACGGCAGCGCCTTTAAGAGCGCCTTTAAGAGCGCCTTTAAGAGCGCCTTTCGATCAGTAATTTCTGTACTATCTGTCCTAAAGACGGAGGAGCCTGTGTGCCGTCAGACCATCACCATCGGGTGACTTGGATTTGCAACAGGAGTTTTCCTCTCATGCTGATCTGCGGAGCGAGGGGAGGGGCGTCTGTGGCTGTTCCTCCTCGGCCGCTAAACGCGTGGCTGTGTGTCTGACAAATACATCTACGTTTACGAGCTGATGTGCGTGGCACCTGCATAGATGGTGATGTCCTGCGGATTATCTTCGCTTTAACAAAAGCTTAAACCAGGGCATTTGAATCTGTACCGGTGGTTTGACAGTACGACTGAGGGGGCGGGGCCAGAGCGCCTGGTCACTGGGACAAAGCTTTATTCATTCACACCAACAGCCTGTTCAAAGTAATCAAAAACTGGCATTTTCATTTAATGTGTTTAATAGCCTTAATCACCCAGACGAGCAAAACAAATATTGAATGTAGAAAACCTAGAAGGTCCCGGGTTCGATTCCCACCTGGACGGGGCCTTTCTGTGTGGAGTTTGCATGTTCTCCCTGTGTCTGCATAGGTTTCCTCCGGGTACTCCGGTTTCCCCTACCACTAAAAACATGTACAATAGGCCAGGATGTTTGAGAGTGTGTTTGAGAGTGCGCATGGGGGACGACGGATGCAAATTAGCCCAAGGCTACAATCCGGTGTGGCTTGTTCATTAACTTGCACTGTCTCTACCAAATAAATACAAGATACCTCGCTTTACTATTTAATAGTTTTTTCACATTTGCACACCCTGAGAGTTTCTGAGAGCTGAATGTAACACGTGAATGTCTCCATTGTGAGATCAATAAAGGTTCGTCTCATCTTATTTCAGCTTTTTCATCACTCTTTAGTCATGTTTTTGTCATTTATCATTGAATTTGTTATTGCTGCTTTTCTGGCACGTTGTTTTGTCACTTTTAAATTTTAGATTCAGGTAAAGCAGAGAAAATGTGCTTGGTTCAGGTGGGGGTTAAGAGGTTAAGAAATGGGGAAATATTTACAATGTCACTGTAGGCTAAACGTTGTCCTTAATCGGTCCTGAACAATTGATCTGAGTGTTTTCTTATATCAGAGCTTAATTTTATTCTAAAATGGAGCAAATGTCTGCGCGCACTGCCCCGCGAGTTCAGCAGCCCCTCTCTGGCAGAGTGCGGGGCTGCTCTTTGCTCCGTCGGGATTTCCATGGGAACGCACAAAGCCTCATTGATGAAACTGGAATGGTAACTTTGACTTTTCTTTTGCAACTTTTGAAGCTCTGAAAACCTGAAAACCAGGGGCTGGAACTTACCGACGCCGACGCTTTGTTCCAAAAGGAGCTGACGGGGTTGTTGTCACATTGGGACCACTTCGGACAGATGGAGGTGAAGGTCTCTGTGGCAACACACAGGCATCAAACTTCTCAGACCACTTGAAATGTCATTCATATTCCTTTGTTACATTACATTGTTACATTCAAGTAGGTAGCACATTTTGAAGTTATTGTTTTAGCAAATGGTACTTTTTACTTCTACTTGAGTAATATCATAAGGAAGTGTTTGTACTCTGAGTTACTCATTCAACAGTGAGAGAATCTTTAACCTCTTAACCGCCGCCTTAATCGAGCACATTCTCCAGTTAGGTATTACCCAAATCTAAAAGCGTCTGAAAAGAAAGATTCAAAATACCGACGAAAACGCAACGTAAACAAGGATGGAAACGCAACAAAAAAGGAGGCAACAAAGTTAAGAAAAAGCAACAACAAAAAGTGTCAAAACGAGGCGTTACATTGGCCTAGAGCAAGGGTGGCCAACCCGCGGCTCTCGGCCAATCAGAGTGCGGCTCTTTGCATGATTGGATATGTTTAATACGATGCGGCTCTTTGCAAAAGAATTGGTACATCTTTCCCATAAACTGTAACAGTCTTTTAGAATCTTGATCAAAAATCCAACATAGTTCTACAGACCCTGTTCCCATCTCTACACGCATGAATGAGAGTCTGTTATCTCTCTGAGGCGGCGTGTAGCCTCACTCAAAGCGGGATGTAGGTTAAACAACAGTCAGGCAGATCGTGGCCCTGGGATCAGCTTTCGTGCTTTTCAAGTTTCTGATTAGACTACTCCTTATCTGATCAAAGTTGGCCTCATATTCACAGAAAAAGATCAAAATTAGTAACTGGAAAAAAGCGGAGCTCTAGTGAAGCCTATGAAGCGAAGCGCGAAATCGAAATACGCAGTGTCATTGACTTTTCTGTCACATGTGCTGTAACTGTAACAAATGCAACATAAAACAGAACCTCAGACGTCCCCCAGAGGCTCCTGATTTAAGTTTATGAACTTTGTGCAGCCTAGAGTGCGTTCTCTGCACAGTCCAGTCAGGACCAAGCTGCAGACACTGCACCGGCCAGGGGCGAACCAGAGGAGGGGGCTCAGTGGGCAGGGCCCCCCCACACTAACACACTCACAAAATGTCAGTTTATTTAATATACATTTATTTCAATCTTGGTGAGGAGTAAAACCATTAAATCTAATACAATTATTGAAAAGAAATGAAAAGAAAAGGGCCAGGCATAAAGTTATAGTTTATTGTGATTAAATATTACGGTCACATTATATGTAATCACATTAAACTACCGCCCCTGGATCTCGCGAATGGTCAGTGAGTTTGTGGCTCTTCACAAGATCAGGGTTGAAAATGTCGTCTCTTGGACTAGTTGGCCACCCCAGGCCTACAGGCTCTAAGTTCCAGTCGAAAAAGCTTTTAGATTTGGGTAAAGCTGAACTGGAGAAAATGTGCTTGGTTAAGAGGTTAAAGAGGCTTCATGTGACACATAAAATCGATGTAGCTTGTGTTGCATGTCCTTTATTCTTCAGTAAAAACATTTATTTTTAATATTTAAAAAAAAAAGCCTGGGATTTTTACATTATTTCATGTTTTGTTTCTCATCATTTACGTCATGACTGAATCGTAAAGCAGACTTTTACGCTTAAACAGTTACTCGGTAACTCACAGTATTCAAGCAACAGGTACTTTTTTTTACTGTGTACTGTGTAGTAAATGACACACCGATTATACACTGAATAAGGGTGCAGTATTAGCCTTTCAAAAGCATGACGACAGAAATAGTTGTTGTAAGTCAACGTTGTGATTTGGCTCCATTAAACCAAACAAAGAGACAACGCTCCCACATCTGCAATAATACTTTGAACTTGGACACCGTTTCTATTGTGAGTTGTAACTTTACGCCCAATGCTGCCTTATGAATGATAGCAATCATTAGATTTTTGCAATACTAACCAGTCGTAAAGACATCTGTAGTGAACCTGTATCAAAGGTCTCTTACGCTGCAACTTTAAATTATACTCAAATTGTTATAAACAAGTTGTAGAGCTTGCAGTTTGTATGTCAATTATCCAGTCTCCATAGATTTATTTTTTCTTAAACCTGCTCAACCTGAAGTTTTTTTTCTCTACAAAATGCTCTGAAATGCATTGGGTTCTTGGATTCGTTTTTCGATCTTCGCCCAAATTTTTTAGGACTGTAAGCCTGATTTTTTCTAGTGTAAAAAGGTAATTGTCCTTCAGTGTAACATAAAAGCAGGCGTTTGTGCGCCTTATTATAAAACCTTTTTAGCATTTGTGAGCTAGCTTTGGCAAGATTTCTCCCTGCTTTTTTTAATTGGAACGTCAGAAATGTGTTGAGAAAGTTCAAAATGACTTTGGACCACAACTAACCTCTCGAACTTCCTCCATCCCTCGTTCATCAGTTGTAAATCAGGCACATGGCCTTTAACAGAACTTGCTAAATTGAATGCACACTCACTATGTTTACATGTGAGGTCTAATCCGACTAGGCTAAAGATTTGAGTCCTAACCGTTTTTCCCCAAACCCTGTCAAACCAGTCTTGTCCCAGTCACATGACACCGATCCGAAGGACTTTATTGGTGCTTATTTTTTGTTAGTTTGTGATCGATTGGAGCCAACATCCGGATATTTTCAATATCGTCTATTGGCCAATAGCAGTCGATAGAAAGGCCGATATCTCCAAAACCGACAAAAAGGCGGCTATCTCCGGAATCGAAAGTGATAGAGACTTCTCATTTTGTCTTTTTGCACCAGAAAGAATTCAACTCGAGCTTTAAAATGAGCCCACCCTCAACTTCCTAGAGCCAATCCAATTTGAGTCGACTAAGCGGTTAATGCCGCCCTAATCTGACTGCAATCGGCCCAGGCCGGTCGCCGGTCGGCTCTGGGGGAAAATTTGATCGTGCCCCCTAATCAAATCTGTCGAGTTTACATGGTTTTGGGCTGGTCTGAATAGGTTCGACTTTCCCTTCGTCTTTTAACTGCAGTGAATGTCAACAGAGCCTTAACTAATTCAACATTTTAACAGCTGGGTACTAATAATTTATTACAGCTGAGGAGGAAGGGCCTTCCTCAGACATGAACCATGCCGGCCGCCGGATGATCTCAGGGTGTATTGAATATGGAAGGTATAGAGACTATAGAATGGGAGTGATATGGTCACATGGACCTACACATGTATCACGATATGTGTTGGTATGCATCACGATACGACGATATGATATGATATAATTAAATTGACTAAAGTTCACTTAAACTATTCCCCAAGTGATGTCCGAGTGGTCAATCGGCCCAAACCTGCTGCTCCTGTCGTGGTGAAAGTCTGACTCTTTCACAATAAAACTCTCCCAGCTGATGGAACATTGAGGGTTTTTATTTTGCAGAGACGACAGGAAGCGGTTCGCTGCAGGCTTCTCCGCAGACTTGGATTATTCGTTTTTTTTCTCGTGTAAAAGGCGAGTTTAGACGGAGCTTTTGTGTTCGATCATAAAACAGACGAGACGCTCGCGCCGATCGGACGACTGTTTTTGTTCGAGCCGCAGGACTTGCGTGCACGCGGAGGGCGCAGCTTTGAGAAAAGCGATGGTAACTTTATTGAAATCCTGGAGGGTAACACAATATTTGTTGCTTGCCCTCTTTCCAAAAGTAATTCCCTCTCGGCCTGCACTCCATGCATGCGAGTTATCATTTATATCGGTATGAGACCAATTCCTATCATGGGGAATATTTCTACCGGTATACCTCATGGCTCATACTTGTGTACTTGCATTAAGATTCTTGCGGCACTGCAAGTACTGGAATGTACTGTAATCGTGAATGTTTTTGGAGGTGATCCCGGAAAAAGTCCATTACAGTAATGGACTTAATGTGATGAACAGCGGCAGATGGGTTTCTGTACAATATTTAACACACTGAGTTTGCAGACCTGAATAACAAAGTAGGACTCTTTCTGCTCAGCGTAACCCTGCAGACCTGTAACCACAGCTTCCTTTATGCACGCCGAGTTACTTTCACTTTAGCTCGTGCATTCATCTCTGATGGAAACGAACTGTAACCCAGCGGTGCGAGGTTTTACCACAGCGGAGTCAGCCTTGTTTATGCTAAAAAAGGTCAAACTTGGATTTTGGCATCTGTCCATGTTTGTTCGGTAAAATACAGTACTTTGACTCTTGGGAGACACGACAGAATGAGAGAGGTCAATGTCTTCTGTATTTTTTTTTTTTTTTTTTCTTAAAGTGGCGGCGTCCATCTGAAATGATACACATAACCTACCGTTGCTTCCCTCTTTGCCGCACCACGTCAGCCCGTCCAGCACCCTGCCCAAAAGTGTGTCCTCCAGCGTCACGTGGCAGCTGCTCAAACCATGGGCCAGATCCTTGGTTTTGCTCCAGAACAACATCTAAAGAAGAAAGATTGCAAAACGATTGGAAGACGTGTGCCGTGCGTGAAATATCTCGATGACGCGATAGATGGTTTACCCGGTTGCAGGCAGGTGTGAACGGAGCGGCTTCCAGTAGGGGATCGTAAGCCCCCGGGGGCACCGTGCAGGGATCCTTACTCACATAGGCCTGCTCAAAGGCGCTCCATATCTTCTCGCAGTCATTACTGAAAAATAAATAAATAATCGGCACTGTGCACTGATACCTATCCTACCTTATACTGCCCACAATAAAAGGCCACCCTGAAATGTGCAGTGGTTTGCTTTATTGGGGGTCTGGGGACTCAGAACCAGTCAGTATCTGGTGTGACCACCATTTGCCTCATTCTGCTGCTGCTTGACCGGCGAATACGACAGCGTGTACCAGTTCCCACTAATATCCAGCAACTTCGCACAGCCATTGAAGAGGAGTGGACCAACATTCCACAGGCCACAATTGACAATCTGAAACTCTATGAAGAAGATGTGTTGCACTGCATGAGGCAAATGGTGGTCACACCAGATACTGACTGGTTCTGAGTCCCCAGACCCCCAATAAAGCAAAAAACTGCACCTTTCAGGGTGGCCTTTTATTGTGGGCAGTATAAGCTACACCTGTGCACTAATCATGATGTCAGATCAGCATCTTGATGTGGCACACCTGTGAGGTGGGATGGATTATCTCAGCAAAGCAGAAGTGCTCACTATCACACATTTGGACTGATTTGTGAACAATGTTTGAGAGAAATGGTAATATTGTGTATCTGGAATGAATTTTAGATCTTTAAGTCCATCTCATGAAAAATGGGAGCAGAAACAAAGGTGTTGCGTTTATATTTTTGTTGAGTGTATGTAACGATATTTGAGACGGAGCTACACGCACAAATAGAAGCCACTTTAAAATAGCCGCAACATGGCAACACGTTATTAGACCTACTGCACTTACACATTATTAGACCTACTGCACTTACACGTTATTAGACCTACTGCACTTACACATTATTAGACCTACTGCACTTATACATTATTAGACCTACTGCACTTATACATTATTAGACCTACTGCACTTACACATTATTAGACCTACTGCACTTACACGTTATTAGACCTACTGCACTTACACATTATTAGACCTACTGCACTTACACGTTATTAGACCTACTGCACTTATACATTATTAGACCTACTGCACTTATACATTATTAGACCTACTGCACTTACACATTATTAGACCTACTGCACTTATACATTATTAGACCTACTGCACTTACACATTATTAGACCTACTGCACTTACACATTATTAGACCTACTGCACTTACACGTTATTAGACCTACTGCACTTACACGTTATTAGACCTACTGCACTTACACATTATTAGACCTACTGCACTTATACATTATTAGACCTACTGCACTTACACATTATTAGACCTACTGCACTTACACATTATTAGACCTACTGCACTTATACATTATTAGACCTACTGCACTTACACGTTATTAGACCTACTGCACTTACACATTATTAGACCTACTGCACTTACACGTTATTAGACCTACTGCACTTACACATTATTAGACCTACTGCACTTACACATTATTAGACCTACTGCACTTACACGTTATTAGACCTACTGCACTTACACATTATTAGACCTACTGCACTTACACGTTATTAGACCTACTGCACTTACACGTTATTAGACCTACTGCACTTATACATTATTAGACCTACTGCACTTACACATTATTAGACCTACTGCACTTATACATTATTAGACCTACTGCACTTACACGTTATTAGACCTACTGCACTTACACATTATTAGACCTACTGCACTTACACGTTATTAGACCTACTGCACTTACACATTATTAGACCTACTGCACTTACACATTATTAGACCTACTGCACTTACACGTTATTAGACCTACTGCACTTACACATTATTAGACCTACTGCACTTACACGTTATTAGACCTACTGCACTTACACGTTATTAGACCTACTGCACTTACACATTATTAGACCTACTGCACTTACACATTATTAGACCTACTGCACTTACACGTTATTAGACCTACTGCACTTACACATTATTAGACCTACTGCACTTACACATTATTAGACCTACTGCACTTACACGTTATTAGACCTACTGCACTTACACGTTATTAGACCTACTGCACTTACACATTATTAGACCTACTGCACTTACACGTTATTAGACCTACTGCACTTACACATTATTAGACCTACTGCACTTACACGTTATTAGACCTACTGCACTTATACATTATTAGACCTACTGCACTTACCTTTGAGCCTCTTCGCATCTAGTCAGAAACACTTGCTTGAAAGTGTCGTGCTCCGACTTTGCGCGGAGTGCGAGTCCCAAAACCAGAGCCACTATCACTATGAGGACAACCACGACCACCACAATGATCCAGACGCGGCGGCATCTCCTCCTCCGGGACTGTCGCTCGTACTGCTGTTGCTCCATTGAACTGGGCAGCCGCAGTTGTGGGACCGCCGGGCGGATACAGTAGAAATAGCTGTGCACAGTCTGCGCACCCTGGGGCTCGCGTCGCTTCTGGATATTTATTTACAAGGACGGGAGGGAGGGGGGAGAGCGCGTGAGCCTGAGCCTGAGCTGGGCCAATCAGGAGCGCGCAATGAAGCAGCGTTACGATCAGGCCAATGAGGTAAGTCCAAAGTCCTGTTAAGGACTTGTTTATTAACTGTACTATTAACTGCATATAATATAATATAATATAATATAATCGTTGTGAAAATACATGAGCACACATGTACTAAAGCTTTTGAAAAGTTTTAGAAACAAAAAAGTGCCAAACTATCAAATGTATATTACAGCATAATAATGACTTAGGATGGGGAATACCAGTAGATTTATAATACTAGCCTAAAGGGTAGTGGTGGGATTTATGGCTCTTTACTGGGAGTCTTTAAGATCCGTTCACTTCAACAGAACAGCTCTGATTTTAATGTAACATTTTAATAACGGCAGCCAGATAACTCACAATCGACAACTTTTTAAATTTAAGTTCACGCTTTGAAAACGTGAACTTGTGAATAAAATCTAGCGCCATGACTAATAAAAGAGGCTACAACTGATCCTTTTAGTGCATTTAGCTTTGGCTTTAGAGCAGAAAGCCTTCACTTGTGTGGCCTGCTCTGTTCTTGGGCTGATTCTTGTGTTCATTCAGGGGAGTTCTGGGGAAAACGGACTTAAAAAAAGATCCGTCTCCTTTCACAATTGAGATCCGGTTTGAACCGTTCACCGTAAAAAGAGCCGTTTAGAAGAGCCAGACAGTCAGGAAAAGGGTTAGTATCAGAGTCGATAACAATGCCTTTTGCACTTAAACTCACATGTATCAGGCCAGGCCCATTATCTTTCAAACTGAGTGCAAAAGAAAAGTCTGCTCACTGTCAGACAATGTAGCTTTATTTTATAAAATTAGGATCTACCCGTTAAAATATGCAAAAGGAAAAACAGAGTAGAAGTATAATTCCTGGACAACTGAGAGCCTACACACACGAGCAGAAAAACTAAACTTTAATCAATCTATTCATCACATTTGTAAAGAGTTTGAAAGAAATGAAAGGATCAATATTAAGATGAGTAATGGATTGATACTGACTATCCGTATAGTGTCAGGGTTGAATTGACTAAAACACTTACTTGAAGGTTATCAGGGGGAGGGTTATTGTTTTTATTCACAAAAATGTCCAAAATGTAAAGTAGTAAAAACACACAGTATAGGACGACATAGGTCACTCTGCCCACAGATCCAAAGTTCAACGGTGCAAATCCCAGCTCTGACCGCTGCGTACTGTCATCGTGTCCATGGGCAAGACACTTACCCCGCCTTACCTGTGGGATTGTGGTGTGTGAGTTTGAATAGCTTGTCAACACAGGCTCGTAAAGTGCGGTACAAATTGCTATTGCCATTACATAACTCCTAGTTGAACAACATGCTTTTCAGGTTAGTCAGACTGCAGGAAGAACGGCTCTGGATGCACTGGAGCGCCATGAGCATCCTGTGGGGAAAGAAAGAGAGCAATCTTACTCTGAGCCTAAAAATCTGAAATATTTAGCGTCGTGGGAACCCCTTGTTTTATGATTTACATCTGCTGTTATCTAGTTATTTATTACACAAAACAGCAACCCAGTTCCCATTCCGCTGTTTTGAGGAGAAATAAAGCTATATACTGGTCATTATCCGTGCATGTCCAGCGGAAATCCCTCGTCTGCAGTGTGTGGATCAGGTCCACCACGGAGCCCTGGCCACACGTCTCTCTGCAGACAGACGAGAAGACAGTCACTGTTATATTCCCAACACTATTATGTTTCCGAATTCCTACTCACATCTGGGGTCCCCCAAGGCTGGCCACCACATGAATATTGACATAATGCACTCTTTGTGGATCAAGGCTGTCGAGTTCAACGCTTCCAAACATACTGTGAAATGACATGCTCGATTTAGAATACACTTTATCATCTTGTTTTTGTGGGGTTACCTCCTCCGGTTGAAGGCGTCGCTGATGGAGCCGTTCAGTAGGACCGTGACGTTGCCGCAAGCCATTTCTGCGAACTTAAGTAAGCATTGGTTCGGTAAGATGAGGCGCATTCATAGAAATACTTTTTTGTGGCGTCAGGCGACGACACAGCTGGGGATGTGTCTTACGTTTTGTGAAGCCTGTCTCCAAAGGGAATAGACCGGATGGTTTGGACAGGCGGACCACTCCGGACATGCGCTGAAGTCAAAATCTGGGTCCAAAGATACAGCTGTGTGAATCACAGACACTAGAGACTCGAATATAAAAAAAGTATTGTCTCACATAGGTATAGCAATGGGAAGCTTACAATATTGTGTTTCCGTAACTATTTGAACATACAACTCATTTTGTTTTATATGGAATGGTCTTTTAAATGAAAATATAAGAACATTTGTCCTGTGCATTCTAGGGCTGCACAATTTTGGACAAAAAACAAAACAAAAACTAGATGTGTTCAGACTGAACTGCTGTTTGGGAGCTAACTACGATGTCCTCCGGATCTATACACCCCTGCCATGGTCTATGTTAGGGTCTCCAGTCAGTGTCAGGCTATGGCTCTTTGTTGTTGAGCAGTATTGGGGATAATACTTTAAATACTTGCTATAATATGTATTTTGTAACATTTTTTTGTAACATTTTTTCCATAGTACTGTATTCTGAATTCTGAGAATACTTTCACGTTGATTTGCATCATAAATTTATTTATATATGTAGGGTAAGATTAAAATTGTGTAGCCTATGTCTATTATGAACGTATTTACCACGTATAAGCTGAAATTTAATGTACCGGAATACAATTGCTCAAAAATTAGTATTCTAATATATATTTTAAATACATGTATTCCATTACCACCCAACACTGTTTAAATGTAGTCGTAAATGTATCGTTGCTTATCATTTATGATCTATTGAAGCTAATGTTAGCTGTAGCTGGAGCTAATGTTAGCTGTAGCTGGAGCTAATGTTAGCTGTAGCTGGAGCTAATGTTAGCTGTAGCTGGGGCTAATGTTAGCTGTAGCTGGAGCTAATGTTAGCTGTAGCTGGAGCTAATGTTAGCTGTAGCTGGGGCTAATGTTAGCTGTAGCTGGGGATAATGTTAGCTGTAGCTGGGGCTAATGTTAGCTGTAGCTGGGGCTAATGTTAGCTGATGGGAATCTTCTGTCTGTCTCATGGCATCAGACACATTCTCTGCGCTGACCTTAAATTAGCTCTCCAGTCACTCACATTGAACTAATACTGCGCACAGCTTCACTGGGTAACGGCCTCTTCGAGATTGCTAACACAATGTTGTCCTGATGTTCCTTTCAGCAGCCTGATATTTGGCTTCTGGGGCAGGGACAATCCTCTTCTAATCCGACTTGGCAGGAGATTACCCCTGCTTCATGTAACTGCGGTGAATGTCAGGAATGTAATGCCTTTGGAACCATCTCCTGATTTTAGGCTAGGCTAGTCAGTAATCATTATTCAGAATTATAGCCATTTATCCAATTTACGTTTGCTGTTTTTTTTTTTTTTCGCGGCGTGCTATTTTTCACAGATGCACAAAGTTACCAGCGTCCTCCCGTCGCCGGCACCAGATGAGGTCATTGAACATGTATCCCGCCAGCGTGTCCTCCAGAGTCCACAAGTGCTTCATGATTGTGGCGTAGCTGTGCATCAGTGGCCTGGTTTTACTCCAGAAGAGCGACTGAGCACAAGAGAGCGTAGAAGGTTACAGACCCTCGAGACAAGTAGTTACTACCACAGTAAAAAGGTAGCCTGGGTCGGCGTTTACCCTATGACAAGGCTGGTTTTGTGTCATGGAGTGGAACATTTGACGGTAGTCCTCCACTGTGACGTTGCACGATGGCTGGCGGAAAACGGCGTCCTCGAAGTGCGTCCAGATGTCCTCACACTCGTACCTGTGAGAATAACAATTGAATGCATTGCAGAGAAAGGTTTCAAGTCGGTTGTCATCTCTACTGGGCTGTTTTGAATCAAAGACGTTTCGCCTCTCTTCCATAAAACGTCCTCGGTTCAACTGTTGATATCTCGTTTTATGCCTCTCCAGCTGGGGGCAGGTAGATTTGCTGGTTACAACATGCTGTGTTATGTTAGTAATGTTAGCCTGCTTGATGTCTTTTTCCGATATCTGTTAGCATTAGCCATCAAACATCGCAAATTAGGAACGATCCAGTTTTTTTAAATGTTCGATCACATTTAGTTGATTTCAAGCATTTTTTACAGAGGAAAAACAAAAACAAGGCTTTGTGCTCAAAGGGAGTAGAAAGAAGTTCAAAGAACTTATAATAAACCTACCCCTTATCTCTCATTCAAGTAACATCACATACACTTTCAGCTACACTCATGCAAGAAACCGATGAATGAGTCTGTGCTTATGTATTCATATAAATCGTTTATGATCGTACAAAGTGTCAAAAAGGATTTATCATTTACAGTGTCAAAGGAGTTGTCATTTACAGTCATGCCAAAATAAATAAAGGATTTATCATTTACGGTCGTACAAAATAAATGCTCCATATGGTACTTAAGACTTATATCTCTTTCATTCTGATCATACAAGAATATACACACTTAAATATTGCTCGGCCCTACTATACCAAATATATGTACACGCTCTGTATAACCATGTAGAAATATTCCTACAGAGTATAACTTTCAATGCTGTTGGTTATTTCCTCAAATACTTCTGTGGTAATGCTAGGGCAGTTCCTCTATTTTTTTCTAAAACCATACTGACATTCATTGAGTAAATTGTATTGTTCTATAAACCTATCAAGACGATTTGAGAAAAGTTTTTCAAGGATCTTGGAGAACTGGTAGAATAATAAGGCTTCATTTGTATTTTCCAAGTCCTACTACTGCCAATCACAGTTGCCACTCGCTTTCCCGTCCGTCATCCTACAGCACCAGCCCTTATCCATCCAAAGAACGATCTGTCTCAGTCGTTGGTCTGAGTCTGTCCCACCTGGTTGTAATGTAAATTTTGTCAAACAAACGGCACAATTAATTACATCCACGGCTGAATAATTACGTCAGACAAGGGCTTTCCATTTCTTTGTATTGGTGCCGTGGACGAGAATCACAAGTTTGCGGCGAGATAGCGAAACCGGGCCATGCACTTTGTTTCTTTGAAATCGCAGGATCTCAAATTCTGGGAAATTGCATAATCCTAAAATGCTGTTTGATTTGGTTTCCTAAACACCAATTCCCTTATGCCTGTTGAACCACTTTCTTAAATGCAATCTGACTGTGGCGTAACATAGAGATTACTTTCACTACGCTATTGACCGTAAATTTGGCCTACTTTCATATAGCAGACACAAACAAGAATACTTTTCATCAGAGGAAAAAGGGTCCTCACACTGTCCTTCGTTGTAACGTTTCACCTCTCACAATAAGAAGAAGCTTCGTGGTCAACGAATGAACTTTTACTGGTAGAGAAGAAGTGGCTGGTAGAGAGCTATCAGGTCAGTGCAAACAGAACTCTTGAAATCAGAATACACCAGAAGAGATCAGTGTGAATGTGATCAAGATATATTCAGCCAGCTGATAAAAGTTTGCTTGTTGATGACGAAGCATGTATGCCCTTTTTACTTTGAGGGTGAAATAGTTTTTCCCCAAATACTGATATTGAAAAGGTAAATTTGTGGCGAAAGAAAGGCAGATGCATGCAATAAATTGTGATTTTGTCGATTGAATTGACTATGGTCAACCCACCTTTTCAATATGGGGTAGGACTAACCCAACATCAACGCAATTTCGTTGTACAATTGTACACTGACAAATAAAGCACATACTTACTTAGGACTTTTTTGTCACATACTGGCTAAAAAAGTCTTTTGGCAGAAAACCTTTTAGGCAAAATCCGACATAAAAAGTTTTAAAAAATTAGGTTTAAAGGAACAGGCCACCGTTTTTTCCATCCTGAGATATGGTTCTTACCTGAGCTTAGACGAGTTGATGCGTACCTGTCTGGTCTTTGTGCATACACTTCGACGTCCGTGCAGTAAAGTAAAGATATTACTGGTGTTATAACGCCTTACCTGTACCCCTTTTGTGTAACTATACCTGGATCGTGTAAAGGCTCACGTAACTGAAACGTAAACGTTGAAGAGCTTGGTAGCTTCTAACTTCACCCTTGTTTGGCCCCGTAGAGGAGAGGAGGAGAGGCTAAATGCTAACAACATCTTTTGTCTTTTTTTGCGTGACTGAGCGCACGCGCAAAGACCAGACAGGTACGCATCAACTCGTCTAAGCCCAGGTGAGAACATATCTCAGTATGGAAAAACGGTGGCCTGTTCCTTTAAGATGAGAAGTGAAACTTCCTTACTGCAAAAGACAACCTAGTACTGAATACTGTTTCTGCTAGGGTTGGGGTTACAATACTTTTGATACTGAAAAAAAAAATACAAATGTTTTTGACTTAAATGTCCTATATCCAGCAAAATCGACTTGGAGTTTTTAACCATGTTGTTATGCTATTTCCTTCTCAGAGTGTTTTTGGCTTCATTCACATAGTTCTAAGTAATCCTCTTGATTCCTGCTCTCTGAGCAGCTGCTCTGCCCTCTCCTGGAAAACCACTGAGTTGTCATAGTGTCAAACAGGAAGGGCCAGACTTCTGTAATGTAATGCCTTGTGGCCTGATTTTAATTTATAAAACAGCTTTTTCATTATTTCTGTTGTAAGAAAGAAAAAAAAGAAAAAATAGGAAGTCCCCGATGCGTCTGTGCTGTCCCGGGAGAGTAAACAAACGCACCCCCGGAGGACGCGAACAGAAGTCATTTTTGTGAAGAAGGAGCTCTTTCTAACCTACTCTGGATACGCCTGTTCTTTTTTCTTACCCAACAATAATGTTTGGCTACGAGAGGAACAGGACTATTCAACCTTCCTAAAGAAGAGTGCACTCGCCAGAAGTTGGAATTTCTTTCCGGGATTCAGCGACTATATCTACCAACCTGATGGATGTTTGGTGAACCTTGGGTGTTAGCGTGTGTGTTAACCATTTATGAAACGGCATTATGTGAAATAACTTCACTTTTTGCACCGATATTTATATGTATAATACTGCAAATGTGGAATGAGCGGAGAGAGGGGCGGAGTTAACTGAATCAAAGCATCTCGTCTTCCGAGTTTGGAAAATACCCCCAAAAAATACTCAAAAATTAGTACTCCATAGTGGTAGTGGTACAATATATCATATAAATGCCTATAGTTTACTTCGGAATGGCTAAAATAGCATGATATACAGCTCCTTTAAAGTTGATCTGTTTTGGTGCTGATTGGTTTAAACAATTCTCATTCAATTCGTTCAGGGTAAAGTTTTGCAATTTGGTATAATTAAATATATTGCAATACGTATGGGCCCCTCTGTATTGGGATATTGTATCATAAGTGTCTTCCATTTGTCCTCGAAAGATTCAGCATTGCTCCCGTGTGATGCCAACAGATATCGCAAATGCCATACGCACATAAACCCAGACTGCCTTTTATCATCACTCCAACCTCTTACCTCGTGCCCGGGTTAATGAGCGTCATGTAGTTGTAACATCGCCCAACCACAATGTCTTTAATGTTGGGGGTAGTCCCAAGCTGGTCCCCCAGTGGACAAAAGCAGAGCAGGAGCATTATGACATCTTTAAAAAGGGACACACAAAGAACCACATATCAAATTCTGGGAGAGGCACATGAAAAGATATGAAACATTTCCCAGGAATAGACCACAATACTCACCCTTTAACCCGCGGGACATGGCTTGCCTTTCAGTAGGAGTGAGGTTTTTGGCCAATACAAATCAGGCAGGATGCATCACGCCAGTTTTGGCTTTGGCTTATAGGGGAAACGGAAATGCAACAGATATCATCAAAAGCATAAATGTCAAGGAACACAAACAGGTTCCAGATAATGACTACTGTAATGCACGACTGCTAGCATATAGTGTGGAGTTTGTTGCAACTTGAAGTTCAAAGACATCGACACAATCACTTAGCATCAGTTTGTCAAGGGTCATTTATGAGCATGTAAAACTGCTAACAGAAAGCTGTTTGTTTAAAGTATAAAGACAAAAGCTGCTTGCCATTAGCAAGACCAACAATGTTCTTGTAGTGGTTGCAATTTGAGTTATTTAATGACCAAAGCTCTCTGGACTACAAAACAAAAACAAGAAGAAACACGCATGAAGTGAAAATGTCTAAAAGATAAGAGAAAATAAAGTTCAGCATATGGGCTTTAATGAAAAAAATAAAATAAAAAATCTCAAGGCTCTCAAATGATCTGGACCTGTGATTTCCAACTTTGGGGTCGGGACCCTAAAGGGAAACCCAAAACTTCACAAAAGGTCAAAAAGCTTCCCGGAAATTCCAAGAAAAGAGGTCCAAACTTGGGTGGGTTTCACTGTGATGTAAAAACAGGGCCGTTACAGTAGAAATTAAGAATTTAAAATAAATAGTGCCCATAACTGGATAAAGGCATGTGACTGAAACAAATCTATTGGTCAATGGAATTCTAATGAATGAATGGCAAATATACAGGTATTTTTAGATTAATAATCATTGCATTTCTCGAGTCTTAAAATACAGCATCTTAGAGGTTTGAAATTGAAAGGGGTATTATAAACCACAGTTACCTAGACTTGTAGAACAAAACTCCCTCTACTTACGATATTGACGACTCTAAGGTCCCAGTAACATGTTAAGGTCGACCGTGGAGCACACACAATGCAGCTGTGGTCTCGTACGACGTAGACTATAACCGCTCTCTCGCTCAGTTAGTGGTCTCCATCTGATCCACCACTGCCCAGTTCCCCCACTTATTTACGCAGCGTCTGGTTGCATGTGGAGTGGATCCACATGACTCTAATAAGAGTGTTTGCGCAGGACAAGGGTGGCCACTGTTCTCCGCCAAAGAGGGTATCTAGAGATACTAAGACATGCTTTCCACACTTTATTTTGTATGACCTCATACTGCGGGGCTGCAGTAACGTTATTTCAGCATCAGAGTTTGCTTGTGTGAATGCTGTCTGAAAGTACCCTGTTTTTAGGGTAAAAAAAAACAAAGATCATGTAGTGGTTCAAATGGGGTTGGGAGCGTGTCCTCACAAAGACACTGCCTGACCACAAAAAAACAAAAGTTGCACTCTCTAATATTTGGTTGGACTCACTTTAGCTTTAATCACAGGAGGAATCCTGGCATTGTCATCTTGGAATATGCCCCTGCCATCAGGGAAGAAGACATTCATTGATAACCAGGTCATTCAGGATGTCCAGACACAACAGTGGTGGGTCTCATCAACAACAGAGACGAGTCAAACTACAGGAGTGAGGTGAGCAGTCTGGCCATGTGGTGCACACAGAACAACCTCTCTCTAAATGTGGAGAAGACAAAAGAGATTGTTGTGGACTTTCGAAGAGCGCGGGTCCAGCATGTTCCTCTAACAATCAACAGTGCTGCAGTGGAGAGGGTGACCAGCACTAAGATCCTGGGTGTGCACATCACAGAGAACCTTTCCTGGACCATGCACACTACATCTCTGGTCAAGAAAAGTAATCAGCGTCTCTACTTCCTCCGCAAGTTAAGAAGAGCTAGAGTCCCAGCCTCTGTTATGTGCAACTTCTACAGAGGGACTTTAGAGAGCATCCTGACCAGCTCCATCACTGTGTGGCTCTTCTACAGAGGGACTATAGAGAGCATCCTGACCAGCTCCATCACTGTGTAGTTCTTCTACAGAGGGACTATAGAGAGCATCCTGACCAGCTCCATCACTGTGTAGTTCTTCTACAGAGGGACTATAGAGAGCATCCTGACCAGCTCCATCACTGTGTGCTTCTTCTACAGAGGGACTATAGAGAGCATCCTGACCAGCTCCATCACTGTGTGGTTCTTCTACAGAGGGACTATAGAGAGCATCCTGACCAGCTCCATCACTGTGTAGTTCTTCTACAGAGGGACTATAGAGAGCATCCTGACCAGCTCCATCACTGTGTAGTTCTTCTACAGAGGGACTACAGAGAGCATCCTGACCAGCTCCATCACTGTGTGCTTCTTCTACAGAGGGACTATAGAGAGCATCCTGACCAGCTCCATCACTGTGTGGTTCTTCTACAGAGGGACTATAGAGAGCATCCTGACCAGCTCCATCACTGTGTAGTTCTTCTACAGAGGGACTATAGAGAGCATCCTGACCAGCTCCATCACTGTGTAGTTCTTCTACAGAGGGACTATAGAGAGCATCCTGACCAGCTCCATCACTGTGTGGTTCTTCTACAGAGGGACTATAGAGAGCATCCTGACCAGCTCCATCACTGTGTGGTTCTTCTACAGAGGGACTATAGAGAGCATCCTGACCAGCTCCATCACTGTGTGGTTCTTCTACAGAGGGACTATAGAGAGCATCCTGACCAGCTCCATCACTGTGTGGTTCTTCTAAAGAGGGACTATAGAGAGCATTCTGACCAGCTCCATCATTGTGCAGTTCTTCTAAAGAGGGACTATAGAGAGCATCCTGACCAGCTCCATCACTGTGTGGCACGGCGCCAGCACTGCCTCCTGCCGAAGGAGCCTCCAGCGCATCGTGAGAACAGCGGAGAAGATCTGTGGAGCTCCTCTCCCCTCCATTAAGGACATGTACTCCACCCGTCTCACCCGCAAAGCCGTCAGAATCACCAGGGACCCTACGCACCCATCACACGGTCTCTTCCAGGTAATGCCTTCAGGGAGGAGACTGCGGAATCTACGGGCCAGGTCGAGTCGCCTTAAGAACAGTTTCGTACACAGGGCCATCGGGAAGCTGAACTCCCTGCCCTCCCTCCCACCCCTCTTCCCCCACCCCCCGCTCCGCAATCAAGGATGAGAGAAATATAATTTCGAATCAGTCACATGGTTTGACAAATAAAACAATCTTGAATCTTGAATCTTGAAGTGCTATCAAAATATAAATATTGAGTTGTGTTTAGATTGAATAAACATTGAAAGGGTAGAAGAAATTCGATTCTTGGATGTGACCCTCGACAAGAATTTAAATTGGAAATTACATGTTGAAAATACACGAAAGAAATGATGTAAAACCCTCTCTATCCTTCACAAAGTGAAATATGTTTTAACTTGTACAGCTCTGAGGATATTATATTTTACATGATTATTGCCTGGTCTTTCTTATTGTTTGGGGAAATACGTATGTAACCACACTGAAGCCTTTGATAACGTTACAAAAGAAAACAATAAGAGCCATTCATAAAGTCCATGGGAGAGAGCACACTAACCAATCATTCATAACATCCACACTGCTAAAGGTACTCGACCTTATAAAAGCCCAAACACAATACTGTATAAGGCAAGACGCCATTTGTTGTACAAACACTATCTTCGTTTAAATCAGACTCTCGTCTCCGACACAAACTGACCTTTATTCTTCCTTTTGCCAGTACCACACTGAAGCGGACGGCGATCTCAGAGGCTGGAGTCGAGCTGTGGAACTCCATGAAAGACACTTTAAAAAACTCCACAAATGTTTTTTCCGTTTAAACGAATATTTAAGGAAACAATAATTAAATCATATGAACTGAAATGAAATGAAAAAGGATTATTTGTTTTTATGATCAAACCCTGCTTGTGGCATGTTTTGTACACTCGCGACCAGTTGTTGCTAGTTGTGTGTTTGTTATTTCTTTGTGTGATGTGTTGTTACATCAGACCATCTTTAAAATGTTGTGTTTCTTTTGGAGAAAGGGGCACATCATATAAGTTAGTCTTCTTTTTGCTCCTTTTCAATTGTCTGACCATTAGCATTATTTTATGTAAAAATTAAAGAAAGAAAGAAAAAATGAAATGAATTAAAAAAAAATATATATATTTCAAAAGTCTTTTGTTTGTATTTATATTTGAACAGGTTGATGTTTGGACATCGTTTTAATTCCATCTCCAGTTTATTCCACAATTGAACACCATTAACTGTTGAACTAAAACTTTTCAAAGTTGTGCTATGTTTCTGAATCCTAAAGTTTAATTCATCACGTAATTCATAACAACCGGTACGTTCTTGGAACCTTCTTTGTATTTGGTTTGGTAACAATTTATACTTTGCTTTGTAAAACATCTGTACAGTTTGGAACTCAACAATGTCACAAAACTTCATGATCCTTGAATTTAAAAATAATGAGTTTGTGTGGTCCAAAAACCCAACTTTATGAATTACTCGGATAGCTCTTTTTTTGCAACAATACAATTGGTTTAACTGTGTTTTTATAAGTACTACCCCAAACCACAGTACAATAATATAAGTAGGGCAAAATCAGAGAACAGTATAAGGTATGTAGAGCTTCGATGTTTAAAATGTGCTTTGCTTTTGCTATTACTGAAATGCTTCTAGAAATTTCCGTAGATATATATTTAATATGAGATTTCCAAGTAATTCTGTCATCAATAACCACAGTGCTATGTGATTTGGGGAGCTCCAACAGCTGCTCCCACGACCCGGCAACGGACAAGTGGAAGAAAATGGATGGATGGCACTCACTCTATGACAACACCCTCTATCTGAATTGCTTCCTGAGCTTTGGAATTACCGTTGCCAAATATCATCATTTTGCTTTTACTTAGGTTTAAAGATAGTTTGTTTTGTTTGAACCACTTAGACACTCTTGAGTTCCAAGTTTACAATCCGACACAGTTGTTGTAAATCGTCTCCTGATGGAAAAATATTTGTCTCATCTGCAAACAAGATGAATCTAGGCATAATATTGTTGATTTCAAGCCCGGGGTCACCAACCTTTATAGGAACGAAGGCTACTTTATACCCAGTCTTTATTTCTATTCTGTTCTCCAGTCCATCTGTGTTTTAGGGGAAAGCTTCAAAGCACGCTGCGTGACATTTTCCCCCAAATAAAATCAAACGTAAGCATTTTTCATGACTTTTGTTGAATTGGTGAAAAGTAGCACCTGAAACATGTGTGTGTTCACCTCTCCTCAGACCTGCCTGGTAACGTTGCTGGGAGTGGGACAGTCACCAGCTCGTCTCCATGGAGATGTGGCTGCTTTGCTTTGACAAAAGGTCACCAAGTATGAGAGTTGGGCGAGTGTCTGAATGCCCTATCCCCTACCTCTGACTATGCAGTGCCACAGTATTTAGCCGACTATAGTTGTGCTCAAAAGTTTACATACCCTGGCAGAATTTTTTATTTTTTTTCATTCATAGTTAGTGGTTGTGTGAAGCAGGGGCGGATTTAGAAAAAAAACTAAAATAACGGGGGGGTGTAACGCCCCGAGTTCTGTCTGACCAGCCAGTGCAGTGTGGACCAAATGGAGATCCAGGTTCTGGTTTTAAAAAGGTTACATTTTATTGCAAAGGTTTAAAAATGTTAAAAGGGTAGGATCAAAATGGGGAATTTATCCAAAAGTGCAGATGTGCTTAATAGTCACAAAGTCAGTGGAGGAGTTTGGGTCAGCCCGATAGTGGCAAGGCCGTGCAGCGCTGACGCAATGCGGAGCTTGGGCTGTCCCATGGGAGACCCTACCAGGGGCACGAAGCCCCCAGGATCATTCGGGTTCTCAAACCCCTCCACCACGTTAAGGTGGCGGCTCCAGGAGGGGAAGATCCCTCTATTTACTATTTCATTGTTTGCACTTTGTCTGTCTATCCTGAGTGTTTCTGAGAGCTGAATGTGATTTTTTACAGATCAATAAAGGCTTCTTTATCTTCCACCCTTCTCTGCGATAAACATGCACATGTATGACATAGCAAGTATGCCATACATAGTATTTTTTTTTTGTACATCTAGTAAGAAATATTTGCTTCAATTTGCATGAAAGTAGAAAAAATAAGTCTAACTTTGATCTAATTTTCCTCTAATTTATGTCGTGTTTTTGTCACTTTTTTGTTGCTTTGTCATCATTCTTTAGTCGTGTGTTTTTGTCGCCCTTTTGCCACTTTTTTGCTTTTAGATTTGGGTAAAGCGCCAAACTGGAGAACATGTGCTCGGTTCATGTGGGGGTTAAGAGTAGGGCTGCAACTAAGGATTATTTTGTAATCGATTAATCTATCGATTACTTTTACGATTAATCGAATAATCGCTTAGCTGTGAATGATGTAGGGACATTTTATTTTTTTCCATTGTTTTATCAGATAAAGCTAAAGTGGCTTCGCTTGAGGACGTGTTGATGGACTAAACTTAAAGTAAATGTGTGTTGGAGGCTCTTTGCGCTAATTCTGCTTTCTGATTGGATGAGACACAGACAGATATTCACGAAATGTACAATGTACAAAACACTACGGACCTTAACTATGAAAACAAAGTACAAAAGTACATGTTCATGTCATGTTTGCTCTATTTGAGTCTGTGTGAACCAAAAAACCTGGAACCGCCACCTTAACGTGGTGGAGGGGTTTGAGCCCCTGAATGATCCTGGAGCTCTGTTGTCGGGGGCTTCGTGCCCCTGGTAGGGTCTCCCATGACAAACAGGTCCTAGGTGACGGGTCAGACAAAGAGCGGTTCAGAAGCCCCTTATGAGAGACCAACAGGCCCGGTTAGAACCATGAGGCCGTCCTTCTGTGGACCCACCACCTGCAGGAGGAGCCATAGGGGCTGGTGCAGCTCCAACAGCTGCCCCCACGACCCGGCAACGGACAAGTGGAAAAAAAGGGATGGATGGATGAACCAGAAAACGATTAATCGATGACTAAAATAGTTATCAACTATTTCAATAATCGATTAGTCGATTAATCGATTAGTTGTTTCAGCCCTAGTTTAGGTTTTAACCTGAAAGAATAAAACATATTCATTTGTATCAAAATTACTGAAACTTTGTATGCAATAATAAACAAGACTGGAAGAAATGAAAAGAAAATGCGGGGGGTGATAAACAAAAACAAAAGACGATCAGGTGGGCGGGGCCTGAGTCAGTCAGCCACTCAGCAGCCTTGTTTCTGTCCAATCAGGAGCCTCATTACGGACACGATCCTCACCTGTTGTATATTTAATGTGTTTTTACCTGAGACTTTCTATCTGGCTCTGCTGACTGCTGTAGACTCCGACATGAGGACACTATGGGCCTGGTGTTTCTTTCTGCTCACCCTTTGCTCAGGTAAACGGCTTTTACTAATGTTTACTGTTGGTCCGAATGTTGTCCTATTTCAAGTTAACTTTCAGTGTTGTCTGTAGTTTGTAGCAGCACGCAAGATAACTGGAATGCAGTTGTCCATCAGCATGACATACTGGGTAAATATTGTCTCTTAGAAGTTTAACTATTCAGGCTTTTGGAAATGTTGGCATTGGTATTTTGAGGGCTGGAGGTGAGGGTAATCCTGAGCCCTCAAAACAACCGGAGGACTCCTTTGCTGGTACATGGGGTGGTGAATGAAGTGGTCTAGGCTAACAAACATTAGCTGCCAGCTAGGCTTATTTCTCAAGGAAGCTGTGTTTAATTTTGACATTTTAATTTAATGTCTTGACAAATGTCTTAAGTAGGGGTGGGCATAGATAATTTTTTTTAATCTAGATTAATTTTGAAATTAATATATAGATTAAAATGGTTTATTTTATTTCTGCTGGAATATGTGCTACCCAAAAATAACTAAAATTGAGACCAGTTGTTTACAAAATGCATCACAAGCTGCTTAAGAAAGCTGTTAAACTATGATAATTGGTGATGAAAATAAATCATGTTCAATAAGACGTAGCCTACCTAAAGCGAAGGAGTGAGAGAAAAAAATATTTAAATATAGTCGGCCTCGGCGCGCAAGGGACAGCGGCGCCCCATAGCGTCAACGTGCTTATTTTGCGTAACAAAAGTCACTGCTGGAGTGGGGGTGCGGAGAGAGGAGTGTAGGATTGACAGAGGGACGGTTTGTGAACGCACGACTGCGGGACGTGAGCGCGGCCTGCGGGCAAACGGTTTCAGAGCGCGGCTCTGGGGAAACGCTCCCAGCGCCAGCGCTGTCCCGGGGCAAAGGAGAGGAAAAGGCGCGCAGGGTCCGTGAGTGATGAGGCGGCTACAGGAGCCCCGTTACTCACATCTCCCACCTGTTCGCTCAGCTCCGAACGGCAGCGACATCACCGCACACAGTCTCCTCCTCAGCCCGCCCCGGTCATCTCCCCCGCTGCTCCACGAGGAGCTCAAAGTGAGTCATCATAGCTTGCGTAGTATAGATCCCACTCCCAACTCAACTTTGAGAATAGATTAATGCCGATATTTTTTTTATCGCCCGACAAGACTATTGCGTTAACGCCGATAACGGCCCACCACTTCTTTTAAGTCAAATTATTTGAACTTTTTGCATGCACATTTCTTTTGTTTACTTTACATTTTATAATTTATTCAAGGTCCTCTGCTTCAAGTTTCTTCTGCCACATGAACAAAGCTCAGAGCTGTTCCTTTGGCCCTGAATTGAATGTCAAACTGTCGCTGTATTTTTGGATTTTAGTCACTGAATATCTGTTGTGTATACTTGTACACACTTGTATAGGGGAAATTTATTTAAATTTATTTTAGCTTTTAATCCAATCTTTTTAGTCAGCCAAAATATTAATATGACTATTATATTATCCAAGCTCCTGATATGGTAAAGTGTTTTTATTTTAAATTTGGAAGAGCATATCCAGAGCCATCAAAATGGATCCTCAGAAAATGGCTTGTGAATAAATCTCTGCTACTACAGGAAAAACTACAACTTTGTTTTGTCGTAGGTTTCCATTCAAATGATAACCGTCAGGAGTTGATTAAGAATTTCATTCAGAAGTCATTGATCACCATAGCTGAAGAGGGTAAGTAAGCTGTGAACCTTAAAACAAACTTTTCTCTTTTTTTTTCCTTTTTTACATTCAGTGTGCGTATTGAAGTGACTTTGACCCAAAAGTTCAAGTTTTCCAAAACATTAAATGCTTGTTAATTGGTGTACCTCTACATATCTAAAGGTCCTTAGTTTGAATAAAAATGCTCACTTGAATGTCTAAAACATGACTGTACTATACTGGCAAATGTGTGACCATGCTAGTAGACTCTACAGAGCTACTGTCTAATAATTAAAACTAAACCAGTATAGTGAAAAACAAAATCCTTATCTTAACATTTAATTTTCAAATTAAACATGGTCCCTTGTACACTTGCTTCAGCAATACGGTAAAGTGTAATTTTGTTTAGCAAATCATAAGTTGTGTGTTTAATATAGAGGGCAAGTTTTTAAGTTTAATCATGATTTACTCCAGCCTAAAGTGGAATTTATCTTTTCAGTTCAAAAGGAAAGCAATGAAGTGGAGTCTGCGGTGCAACCGGGTCAGCAGTCAGTCACTGCAACTGTCCACACCACGGCGAGAAATGGAGCCCAACATGCAGTAAGACCTACTTTTGTAATCTCATATTCCCCCCCCCCCCCCCTTTAAAAAAATTAACGAAATCCGCGAAGTAGTTGGCTTTTTTTTTTTGCCTAAAAGTTCAGAAAGTGAACGCAGAGTTAAACCTGCTCATGCCCGGCCTGTGCTGCTGTGACACGGCAGCGTGTAGTTTGTGTGACGGGACACACAAAGCTCCTCTATGCAATGAGAGAGGCTCACTCTGCGACTGGCCAATCAGGACGCAGAATACAATCCGCCTATGGCGTTTATACGCTGTAAAAAAGCACACACTTGTGCTACAATAAATCCGCGGAAGAGTGAGGCCGGGAAAGGTGAACCCTGATACAGCAAGGGACCACTTTAGACTTCCTATTAGCTTTTGGCCAAATGCGTTTTTGTTTTTTTCCTTCCACCCCCACTGTAAATGTGGCAGTGATCGCATCACTCGTGTTATCACCTTTCAATTTCCCTGACTATCAATACGGTGATACTACTTACTGCAGAGTACAGGTATCATAGCTATGCTACATCTGGTGGCTTAAGAAAGCAGACGTCTAATCGCATCAATGAACTTCTGTGACCGCAATAATATTGGCTGAAGTGTGGAATGGGAAAAGAACGGCACCATATATTTCTTGAGCCTTGGTGCAACATTTGGAACAGACAACCTACATTTGCTGCCATTTAGTAATGTATCCTAGTAAACTCTTTTCAGCATAATGACTAACGTGATGATGGTAAATGTTTTTTTTTTTTTTCAATGTTCTATACCTTCATGCAGGATGTGCCCTCTGGAAGCGGCAACCACACCATCGCGTACGACGTGCCCTCTGGCAGCGGCAACCACACCATCGCTTACGACGTGCCCTCTGGCAGCGGCAACCACACCATCGCTTACGACGTGCCCTCTGGCAGCGGCAACCACACCATCGCTTACGACGTGCCCTCTGGCAGCGGCAACCACACCATCGCTTACGACGTGCCCTCTGGCAGCGGCAACCACACCATCGCGTACGACGTGCCCTCTGGCAGCGGCAACCACACGATCCAGGAAGACCAACGCAACCACACCATCGCGTACGACGTGCCCTCTGGCAGCGGCAACCACACGATCCAGGAAGACCCACGCAACCACACCATCGCGTACGACGTGCCCTCTGGCAGCGGCAACCACACCATCGCGTACGACGTGCCCTCTGGCAGCGGCAACCACACCATCGCGTACGACGTGCCCTCTGGCAGCGGCAACCACACCATCGCGTACGACGTGCCCTCTGGCAGCGGCAACCACACCATCGCTTACGACGTGCCCTCTGGCAGCGGCAACCACACCATCGCTTACGACGTGCCCTCTGGCAGCGGCAACCACACCATCGCTTACGACGTGCCCTCTGGCAGCGGCAACCACACCATCGCTTACGACGTGCCCTCTGGCAGCGGCAACCACACCATCGCTTACGACGTGCCCTCTGGCAGCGGCAACCACACCATCGCTTACGACGTGCCCTCTGGCAGCGGCAACCACACCATCACGTACGACGTGCCCTCTGGCAGCGGCAACCACACGATCCAGGAAGACGCACGCAACCACACCATCGCGTACGACGTGCCCTCTGGCAGCGGCAACCACACCATCGCGTACGACGTGCCCTCTGGCAGCGGCAACCACACCATCGCGTACGACGTGCCCTCTGGCAGCGGCAACCACACCATCGCGTACGACGTGCCCTCTGGCAGCGGCAACCACACCATCGCGTACGACGTGCCCTCTGGCAGCGGCAACCACACCATCGCTTACGACGTGCCCTCTGGCAGCGGCAACCACACCATCGCGTACGACGTGCCCTCTGGCAGCGGCAACCACACCATCGCGTACGACGTGCCCTCTGGCAGCGGCAACCACACCATCGCGTACGACGTGCCCTCTGGCAGCGGCAACCACACCATCGCGTACGACGTGCCCTCTGGCAGCGGCAACCACACCATCGCGTACGACGTGCCCTCTGGCAGCGGCAACCACACGATCCAGGAAGACCAACGCAACCACACCATCGCGTACGACGTGCCCTCTGGCAGCGGCAACCACACGATCCAGGAAGACCCACGCAACCACACCATCGCGTACGACGTGCCCTCTGGCAGCGGCAACCACACGATCCAGGAAGACGCACGCAACCACACCATCGCTTACGACGTGCCCTCTGGCAGCGGCAACCACACGATCCAGGAAGACCAACGCAACCACACCATCGCGTACGACGTGCCCTCTGGCAGCGGCAACCACACGATCCAGGAAGACCAACGCAACCACACCATCGCTTACGACGTGCCCTCTGGCAGCGGCAACCACACCATCGCGTACGACGTGCCCTCTGGCAGCGGCAACCACACGATCCAGGAAGACCCACGCAACCACACCATCACGTACGACGTGCCCTCTGGCAGCGGCAACCACACGATCCAGGAAGACCCACGCAACCACACCATCGCGTACGACGCGCCCTCTGGCAGCGGCAACCACACCATCGCGTACGACGCGCCCTCTGGCAGCGGCAACCACACCATCGCGTACGACGCGCCCTCTGGCAGCGGCAACCACACGATCCAGGAAGACCGCAACGGGCCCTCAAAGTTCTTGGTGTAATGCATTGTCATTTCGTTTCCAAGATATGTTGCATGGTCTCTTCCTGCTTTTATGTAAAATAAACATTTTAACTCATTTCTTGTCCACACTTTTACTTCACATTGGAATTAGAACTTTCATACAGATTTAAGTTTAGTCACTAACCTGGTATGGGGGAACTTGGTTTGGCTGTTGCCTGCACCAGTTTCAATTTAATGAAAGCTGTGTTTCGTTCTTAAAGTTTGGAGAATTGGTAAGTCTCAATGTGTAATTGTGGGCACCATAAGTTCAGTGCGAAGGTCCTGGAGGCCGCTTTTCAACTGGAGGGCTTCCAGCTGCTCCGCAGGCCTGTTCCTAAAGCATTTTAAACATGCATGTATTAAAAGTGTTTCATGGATTAAAGCAGTACTAAGTAACTCATGCCCCTAGAGGCCATAAGTGCCAATGCAGGTGTCATAGCATGTTACATTTTTTCACTCATTTTCCGTGAGTAAATGCTACCCTGACAGAAAAGACAAAGGGAGAGAGGTATATTGTACATCCAATTACTCAATGGAGATTTTTTTTTCAGTCAAACGTGGCTGTAAATACTAAAGTTGCGCTACCCCGCAGTTAGCTTTGCCCGTTAGCCTGTTCGCTTCTTCTCGAAAGTTGCAACTGGTTTTCTGGCCAGAGACACCAGGGGGAGATAAAAGACCCCCCAATCGTCCCAATAACACTTGTATTACCCCCAGAGGGACTACGGAGAGGATTTATTAAGGTAAACAAGTTACTTGGTACTGCTTTAAATTAGTCGTTTCAGGAACACTTCTGGTCTGATATGATGGATTCAGGGAACATGACTTCTTTCAACCAGGCTCACTGTGGTGCACAGGACACAGGCCTACTCCAGGGGGCGCTGCCACGTGCCTCGTAGAAGAACAGCCTTTGGACTTCGCTAACTTCTGTTACATTGTTGTATTTTCAGTTCATCTATTATCTGACTCAGGACTATGGATGTAAATTAGCCAGATGTTCGTTAATGTGCATTGTCCCTATAAAATAAATAAATGCATTGTGGTCTGTATTAAACTGTGCTCCGTACAACTTTTCAGAATGCATTGTGGGAGATTTTGAGAGCACAAAATGGATCTAAATGGATCTTTTTCCTCGCATTGCTGCCGCGTTGCCGTCACTTTGTTGTTGGTCTTTTGTGGCTCTTTTGTCACTTTACTGTTGCGTGTCTGTCACATTTTCATTGCTTTTTTATTGTGTTTTGTGTCATATTTTTTAGTGCTTTTTTGTGGCGTCTGTCTTTTTTTTGTCACTGTTTTGAAGCTTTTTTTTTTTTTTTAAAGAAGCTTTTAGATTTGGTCAATGCCGAACTGGAGAAAATGTGCTCGGTTCAGGTGGAGATTAAGAGGTTTACGTAAAAGTCGTCAACTCGTCAGTCACACTTGAAACCACAGCCATCCGGGGGCAGGCTGAATGATATATGTGGATGCCATTATGTGGATACATTCTGCACACATCTGCAAAACATCAAGGTATGCTAGCACATTTGTACTTGTACGCTGGGTGAAGTGTATTACAGCTAATCCAGTATACACCGCCAAACAGGATCAAAGTCTATTTTAGAGATGGGAGCAGAGCTGGACATTGTTCACTTAAAAACAATGACTTCATTATTAACATTGAATTACTTCCCTCAGACAGATTATAGTTAATATAAATAAATGACTGCATGTAATGAATTACTGTCGGCTACATTTCAAATTGAGAAGTCAAGTGCAACAAACTAACTGGAACCAGTTAGTTTGTTGCACTTGACAAACACTTGCAGCATTGTTAAGTAAGAGGGCGAGTGTGTGGGTTCGGAATGTGATCAAGTCAGGTGCTCTTCAAGGAACCATATGCAAAAAGGCTTCTTTTGAGAGGAGAAAGGAGGTCCGTGGCACAACCGACTTATAAAAGTAAAAATATTTTATTACATAGAGGGACACCAACACATTTTGACCGATTAGGTTTTCATTAGGGCAAACAGAGTGGGACCAGTCATGCACAGGTTTATATAAATATTATAAATATGATAAATAACTATCAGCATTGTGATGTATAGCGATAATGACTAAATTGCCTTTAAATGTAACATTTGGTCTCGAAGTGCTGTAGGAAAAATGTCACACAAAAAAAGAA
Source organism: Proterorhinus semilunaris (assembly GCA_021464625.1). Classification (NCBI taxonomy): domain Eukaryota; kingdom Metazoa; phylum Chordata; class Actinopteri; order Gobiiformes; family Gobiidae; genus Proterorhinus; species Proterorhinus semilunaris. Next base: position 24,807,682 of record CM038362.1, on the reverse strand, counting down.
CATTTGAATTAGATAATTTATTGCACCAGGAGAAATGAAATTTAAATCTTTATATTTTCCTGATACACACATTATTTAACTTTACTATTTAAAAAAGTACCAGGGCTAAGGTGTATAGAAGTTGTTAATCCTGAGTCAAGCTTAATAATAAGCGTAATTATAGTTTGAATTTTCAAAGAGGAAACTTTGATTATGCATGACGTGTTGTTTCAGATCATTCACGGTACTGTTTAAAAATCGTAAGCGTATCTTGTGATTTTTAAGAGCGCGTCCAATCCACCTTAATCCTGGGGCGGCTCATGTAGAAACGAGGATGGGGGGAATTTCCGGTGAGATGCCGGAAGTCGCTCTGAGCCATTGGTTTACATTCGTTTCACATAGCGGTCTATTTTAAGATTTTAAGATGATTGCCCAAACCATCAGCCTCCGTAACATTTGAAAAGACGTCCTCGCGCAGCTCTGGAACACGTCACGCTGTTCACGGTTTATTAAAAAAACAGAGAAAGTGACACTTGTGGCTCTGGAACATGCCGTGTTTGGGACACGCTAAAACTGGCCTTAAACTGACATGTTTGAGGCGATTTTGAACATGCTAAATGCTACTGACTCACATACATGTATGAAGAAAGCCTTAGCCCACGGAGGTAAATAAACACTGTTAACCCACGCCTGACTGACCTCACACTGTACGAGTGAGATGAGCCGAGCCCCGTGAGGCCACACAAGCTGAACTGGGTCTGAATACATGGCGTTTTAAATACTTGGATATGCAGAGCGTTCCAACTTTTTCTGCTCGTTTTTTGTGCAAAACCTCTGACCTAATTAAACTACAGACATGGCCTTTTCCACGTGGAGCGGCGTCTGTAACGAGGCTGTAAACAGACTTTCGCTCAGTTTAATCTGAAAATGTGAAGATCTCCACGGATATTTGACCAATCAGCAAGAAACAAAAAGACTGTTTTTATGCTGACAATCCATTCTCTAAGCCTAAAGTACCACATCTGAGCAAAGTCTTTGTGAAAGATCGCAGAATTAGAAGATCCACAGAGGTTACTTGGAGACAACTTGGCCAACACGTCCACGGGTCAGAAAACTCTTCGACGGAGTGATTTTCAGTCATAAGTTTATTGTGAGCAGTTAATCATGGCTCGTAGTTTGGTCTCAGCTGTGACAGCTCGTGTTTCCACATAGTCTACACCTCTAAAGCTCATAAAAAGTGGATTCAAGCGAACGGTCTCCATGCAAACAAACAGCGGCCCGGTCTTAGCGGAAATAACTTAGTCACAGACTCGTGGATGTATCTGCTCGTTTGCTCTAAGTGGTGTTTCCACACTTAGACCCGCTGCGTTCACTTATCACTTTACTTTTTACTCATCTGTAAATATAATCCCACTGTTGTTCGAAGTCTATTGTTGTCATCTTTATATATTTTACTTTTTATTTTGTATCTTATTTATTAATATTCCTTATGCATGCCCCCTAAAGCCTTATAGTTTAAAGTTGTATAGCTTAATTGTATCTAAATTCTGTGTTATATGTTTTATGTTGCACGTCCGCATCAAGAAACATTCCTAGCTTGTGAACCTGTTCTCAAACAATGGCGAATAAAATCTATTCTGATTCTGATTCTGAAATCGCCCACATCTTTCACGCAAAGGCTCATGGGGCGAAGGAATAAGGTGGATACAGTATCCAAGCCTGAAGTAGGAGACTCAATGCTGCCACCTGCTGGCGATAATTAAGTTTGCATTTACAACCTAAAACATGTAAAAGAAAATTATACGTATAAATCAACGAATGGGTGACTAAATAATATGAACATAAAGTGATGGGTAAATAAACAAACAAACACATAAATAAAAAAATAAAATAAAAATAATAATCAGGAAACGGTGGTCTTATCACGTGACCTGGCTTGCTGACCAATCAGAGCGCACGTCACACCCCCACGCACATGTAGTTTTTTATCCCACTTGAGCTCACTGCTGCTATATTTTAGGATGAATTCGTCGTCCGCTGCTAAATATCTTTGCATGTTGACAGTTGGAACATTATTGTGCTCATTGCAGTCGTCGTTTTGAACCACTTGAGCGCCCATTTGTTTTTTATTTATCGGAGAACCGTGCCTCTAGCTAACCCTGTAAGCTAGTTGTAGTATTTGCTGTTTCATTTACAGTTAACCCGAACCTTCACGGACCCTGTGAAGATGAGCGACCCTTGGCAGGAGTGTATGGACTTCTGTGTGGAAGTGACCAAAAAGGCTGGCCAGGTAAAGTGAAGATCACATATTCCATATTTCATATATAAAAAAGCCAGTGCATACGGAAAAAAGTTTATGCTGGGTTTACACATAACGACGACAAGTGGAATTTGATGATTCGGGGTAGAGGTTTCACGCACCGTCACACACTGTTGCGACCTGATACTACACGTTACGATTAATGGCACGAATTGTGCGGGTCATTGGGAATTGTCGAGTTGTCTCAGAAATCTGTCAAGAATCGGGCGAATGTGGACAAACCTGCCTGCCGCACATGGGTTGGAGGCGAAGCTTTTGGCATGTCTAAAGTTGTAAATAAGCCTCAACACCTCTCCATGTTCTAGCTCCTGTAACCACGTGTTGTTGTTTGGGTCAGTGCGTAAGGCAGCGCGGGAGGTGCATTCAAGAAGTAAGAAGTGCGGGAAAGGCGCACTTCTTACTGTCCCTCTTCTTTTTTTCACAAACGCGTGGAAAATCGGGACAAATCTATAACAGTCGGGTTCTCCAGCGGGGCGGCAATAGGGGTGTCAGGAACTGGCTCCCAAACATCAGGAGGAACGACTGCAGGAGGAAGAAAAGCCGGCAGTACAACTTCAGCACCTGTCCCGGGCCTGGAGCGCGGACTGGCCGACTTTGTGTGACTTTTTTTTTGGCATAGCGCAGGTACCAACATTGACTTTTTGGCGTAGCGTGGGTTTCTATCAATTATGAGCGTGAAAACTGTGATTCTGCACTACGAATGATTTACGAATGCTCTCACGCTGAATTGCAAAGTGCCACTACTCCTCACGGAAGGACTCCACGAACAGAGGGCGATTCGTGACATTCGTGGAAGATTTTTTGACAGCGAAAGTTAATCAGAAATGCAGAAATTATGCTTATTCAGCTGCAGTTTTGGCTGACATTTTGACAATTGTTAACTCAAAGATTTTCTGTTATTTCCCTTTTGCATTTGAATTAACAATAAATGCCCTCATGAATTCATTTTACGGAATGTTTGCTAATGTTGAAAAATCTATATGATTAAAAATATAGTAGTTGGGCATTAAAATGGCATTAAAAAAAACCATAACATTTTACTTGCTGCTGCTAAAGTCCTGGTGCAAAAAAGTAATCGTTAACAATAACACTATATCAATATCCAAAATATGTGCACAATAGACGAAGTCGTAATCTCAGTTCGCGCAATGAATTGTGGGATTGCTCAGAGGTCAATCGGGATAAATTTGACCCGGAAGTAGGTTTTGACAGCGCAGAAGCATACACGAAGACGAGCGAGTGCAGATAAATGTAGTTTAAATGATTTGTTATTGTTTGTATGATATCCAAAACTTACTAAACTGTGTGAGAGGCTCAGGTGGAGGATACAGAGATGCGTCATGATGTTTATAGACGATGGACAATTGCTAATTTGAAGTTATTTGTGTGGAAACGCGGGCTATCGCTAAGCGGCTACAGAGAGGACTTGTTGGTGTCAGACACAAGACGGAGAAACTCTGGCAGATCCTTGAACATTCCTCCAGTGAAACAGGTCGTCGAGATAGATGGAGTTTGCTGCTGATCTACGATGTGCTTGTGCCGTGACATCGGTGAAAATAGCATCATGTCCGCGACAGACTTTACCGTGGGTCTGGAAGTGTCGGGCCACTACTGCAGTCCGCGACTTGAGGAGACGGCTCGTTGTTGTTTTTCATCACATTTTATTTTGATCTCCTGTATGTATGCCCTTTTAAGTTTTAAAGTTTATATAGTTTATTATTTATCTAAGTTTTATGTTTCATGTTGCACAATTGCTCTGAAGAAAAATCCTACTTTGTGAACCTGTTCAATGTCAATAAAACCATTTATGATTCTGATTCTGTTGGATTATTAACAAGGAAAAGCTTTCAGTTCCTATACATTTGGATGGTGTGGGACGAAGTACGAAGTACAGTTTCTTGAAGGCCGAGAAAAGAGCCAACAAATTAAATTAATTTAGCTTGTGCAATTGGAAATTAAAACCATTTGACCAAAATGTTAGTGGAAGCACAGATACTCACCCTCGATATATTTGTGATGATCTGTTAATGTACCACATTTTTTATACCTGTAAAACAATCTTTATTCATGCATATTTTACATTGGGATTACTGGGAGATAGCGCTTTTATCCCGATTGACCTTTGACCGGAAGCGCTGCGCATGCGCACTACGAGATTACGACTTCGCTTATACCGGGCAGCAGAGGGAGAGAAGAGCTCTATTTAACCTCTTAACCCCCACCTGAACCGAGGACACGACAAGAAAGTGACACAAAAAAGTGATAAATACACACAAATAAACCACACACACGACAAGAACGCTTCAAATATATGACAAAACAATGGTGACAATGCAACAAAAAACTTAAGATTTAGTTAGGCCTTGGTTTTTAAATGACACATATACTGTTGCTCTCCAGTTGAGAAGCCTTTAGGTTTGGGTAAAGCCGAACTGTAGAAAATGTGCTTGGTTAAGGCGGGTGTTAAAGAGTTTTCATAACTTAGCATTTTTAGGAAAATGCTACTTCCAAAAGTTGCCTAAAATACACGCCTACAGTCCCGCTTTCAGTAGCAACTTTAGCCACGTCCAGTGAAGCGCTAAGTCCTTTCTCTGTTTTTCCCTTCCCGCCCCCTCCACAGATGATCCGTGACGCACTGGAAAAGGACATCACCATCATGGAGAAGAGTTCGCCGGTCGACCTGGTGACGGAGACGGACCAGAAAGTGGAGCAGCTCATGATCTCATCCATCCGAGAAAAGTACCCCACTCACAGGTACAAATATGGGCAGAGAACAGGATACTTTCAGCGCCTAAATGGAAGAGAGAAAAAACATGACCAAGGACTGCAAGGATGCATCTCTCGCCTTTTTCACTTACATTATGGACTTGTATCATTCTCCAAGGAGCTGTTCAAGCAAGATAAACGAATCCCATATTCCATGCTCTGGTGGAATGTTTAAATAGGCATTTTGATATTACAAGCAGATTCACTGGTGCATATTTGTCTTTTCTTAAGAGTTATAGGAGGCTGTACAACATATATTTCTGAATTCTTGAATCAAGTGTATCTGTAAACAACTTGCAATTGCTGGACATTTAGCTGCAAAAGAATGTCGCTAGTTTTCTTCCCAGTGCAGTCAAGTCGAGCAGCTCCCCCAACACTTAACATTTCAACATAGGTTGGATGAGTCACATTTTTAGATAATCTATTTATTTATTGGTTTATTTGGACCCCTCCTGGAACCGCCACTTTAACGTGGTGGAGGGGTTTGAGCGCCTGAATGATCCTGGAGCTCTGTTGTCGGGGGCTTTGTGCCCCTGGTAGGGTCTCTCATGGCAAACAGGTCCTAGGTGACGGGTCAGACAAAGAGCAGTTCAGAAGCCCCTTATGAGAGACCAAGAGGCCCGGTTAGAACCATGAGGCCGTCCTTCTGTGGACCCACCACCTGCAGGAGGAGCCATGGGGGCTGGTGCTATGTGATTTGGGCAGCTGCCCCCACGACCCGGCAACAGACAAGTGGAAGAAAATGGATGGATGGATATAATTACTAATTGAAACATGTGTAGGGGTGCCCCAGAGCTGAAAAGATTGAGAACCACTGGCATAGAGCACACTGTAGGTCCATCCACTATGAAAAGCATGGACGCAGTATAGCTATCAGCAGGAAGCCTAATGGGAAATGAGGGCTGGCTCTGGCTGTTTCTTACTGTCATTGACTTTACACTGAAACTTTTTTGCCTTTTTAAGTAATTCTTACCTCTTTTTAAAGAGGTAAGAAGAATTTAAATAAACCCAGCCAAATTGCTAGCATAAATGGGCTTCAGTTAGCTCGCGCTGAACGCTGTGGGGGCCACTCTGTCCATTGCTGTTCTACAGTCTACGGCCCGGTCATTACAAAACTGTCAAAGTTACTGTGGACGTTATAGTTCCTAAAGGGACATTTGTTGCTGTGTGGTTAGTGGTCTAGTATGGAGGACCGTGGCTGCCAAAACAATACATAAATAAAATAAAGATAACATTTGCAAAGAAATGCATGCATTTATTGTAATAAGTGCATTTATTTATTTATATATTTCTGTATTTATTTCTTATTTATTTTGTATTTATTTATTTATTTATGCATTCATTTATGTTTTTATTTATTTATTTCTGTATTTATTTATTTATGCATTCATTTTTGTTTTTATTTATTTATTTATTTATTTCTGTATTTCTCTTAATGTATGCAAATCATGGGGTGGGTCTAGATGCCGCTGCTGTAAGGTGATTGGTTAATCTTTCTCCATACACACATGCCTTGTCCAGCATAGACACTGCCGAACACGAGCTCTGCTTCAGTCTGTTGTCAGTGGCACAGAGCGGGTCATCTTATGACTGGAGGATCAGCAGTTTGAATCCTGCAGAATCCTTGGGCAAGACACTTCACCTGCCTTGCCCCCAGTGTCTGCACTGTCACACGCTCATGCACACTGGTGTATGCATGAGCGTGTGAATGTGAGTGGATTCATGCTGGAAAAAGTGTAGAAAGGCGTCAGTGGCGCAGTTGGTAGAGCTGGTAGTCTCACGATTGGAAGGTCACGGGTTTGAATCTTGCCTTCAGCATAGACATAGCCAAACATGAACTCTGCTTTAGTCTAGAGCTTTTCCACCTACATTAGGCACTACATTAGGTATTTTCCAGCAAGTATCCACTCACATTCACACGCTCATTCATACACCAGTGTACACAGACACTGGGTGCAAGGCAGGTGAAGTGTCTTGCCCAAGGACACAACGACAGTGTGCCCCTGTAGGATTCAAACCGCCGATCCTCCAGTCACAAGACGACCCGCTCTGTGCCACTGACAACAGACTGAAGCAGAGCTCGTGTTCGGCAGTGTCTATGCTGGACAAGGCATGTGTGCATGGAGAAAGATTAACCAATCACATTACAGCAGCGGCATCCAGACCCACCCCATGATTTGCATACATTAAGAGAAATAAATAAATAAATAAATGCACTTATTACAATAAATTCATGCATTTCTTTGCAAATGTTATCTTTATTTTATTTATGTATTTATATATTTATTTATTGTTTTGGCAGCAACGGTCCTCCATACTCTTGCCTCAACATAACAACAATTATACAATATTAGTGTAAACTTTGTAATATTTTCTCCTGAGACCTTTTATTTTACTTGGTTGCTTCTCAGTGAATCCCAAACACCTGGGAACATGTTTGTCGCATTTTTGCAGTGGAAAGTAGCTCCTTCGTCTACCCAAACCACATAACACCAGTCTGATATAAACACCCCCAATTACTGTCTGTGTTTTTCTCCTAAAAGCTTCATAGGTGAGGAATCTGTCGCAGCGGGAGCCCCCAGCATCCTGACCGACGACCCCACCTGGATCATCGACCCCGTGGACGGCACCACCAACTTCGTGCACAGGTAAAAACACGCCGCGACACCGCATTAACAACTGCGATAGTATCCGACTCTATCCCATCTCTCCCTCGTCTCCAACTATTTTTATCTTTTAATTAGCTCCGCGTCGGGGAAATTAGCCGCGCTTGATGAAACCGAGTCGGTAATAGAAATGGATTCCCTCGAGTTTTCGTTAATTTGACGTTGCTTTTGTGCAGGTTTCCCTTCGTGGCCGTGTCCATCGGCTTCACTGTTCAGAAAGTGGTAGGTCCCCATTGTTCTCAAACATATGAAAGTACACGACGCCGTATCTCTGTAATTATGTGAAATGATGAGGCGGTAATGGCATTGGAGAACACAGCATTTCTTCTTTTCATTTCCAAGTTAAACCCACTTTTCTCTCATTAAAAAGTGACTCTATTCTTAGCACTCATGCTCCTCCGCCGACTTACTTGTGTTTTCATCTGGCAGATAGAGTTTGGGATCGTCTACAGCTGCGTGGAGGATAAGATGTACACAGCCCGGAAAGGCAAAGGCGCGTTCTGCAATGGGGCTCCCATCAAAGTGTCCGGGCAGCAAGGTATAAAGCTGAGGAGGCGACGCAGTGGGTGACGGAGTCCAGCAGGGGGCGGCAAGAGCAAGTGAAAGTTCACCTGATGAGCGTACACTCGCATAGAAGTGTTACATGCCCATAGGTTTTATGTGTTCGGCATATTCAAGGAAATGACCAACTTTATCAACTTTTTAAAGTATTTTTGTTCTTGATTTGAGAGTCTAAAAAAAAAAAAAAAATTCCCTGGGGCAAGATATTTACACTTAAATTAAGATAAAACATTGACAACTGTTTTATTTCAAGTAAACTAAGATTATCTATCTAGTGTTGAGTTCAAGTGTAAATATCTTTTACCCCATGGACAGATTTCTAGAAATTAGACTCTCAAATCATGGACAAAACTACTTGTGTCAATTCTTATTTCAAGATTACTTTTTGCAGTGAAAAACTTAACTAATGTTATTTATTTATTTATAATTAATTGTGATCCAAACGTTTCTAACCGTTGCTACTTCTGAGATACTACTATGCACTTATGAATGTGCAAAAGTTCAGTTTTTGTTAGAATTCAGTTCCATTTGAGCCTTATCATTTCATACATTTTATTTAATGTTTTAAAGCATGTTCAGCTAATTTTGTCAACGTTAGATATTTTGTGGCAAGTCCACAACTTTGGACATCTAGAGACTGACATTTTAGCCTATTTTTTGTAAAATAACAATCATGTATCATTTTGCTTTCACTTCACAGTTGTCTGTTACTTGTGTGTGAACGTTCACATTGAAAATGCAATATAAAAAGCCACAAAAGAGCAACAGAAAAGTGACAAAAATGTGACAAAAAGTTTAATAAACGCAACAAAAAAATGTCAAAGTGACGACAACGCTGCAACAATGTGAAGAAAAAGATCCTTCTAGTTCAGTTACGTAGGTCTTAGCTTTCAAATGAGGCGTCACTCTGGTCTATTGGCTGTAACGTTTTAGATTTGGGTAAAGCTGAACCGGTGAAAATGCACCCGGTAATGGTGGGGAGGTAAGAGATTAAAAGGCCTGTATGAGGTATAGCTTAGGAAAAGGAAACAGCCGTCTTGCGATTCTCTCCATGTGTGATTAAGCTGCTCCTGCTATAAGGAGTCACTAGATTTGCAAAGTTAATGACCTGTGATCCCGTTACCACGTAAATACATCACACTGTGGTTAGAAAGCTTTGAATGCCAGATGCTGACTCAACCACCCAACACACAGGACTCGAGAGACCTTTAAACGCGCTTCTCTATCCCCAGATATCACCAAATCCATGGTGCTGACTGAAATGAACTTCACGGAGGACGTTGAGCGGTTCAACACAATGCTGGCCAATGTCAAAACCATCCTCAGCATCCCGGTGCATGGGTGAGTCATGCGCTATGCTCCCCGTCCGTTCTGTTAGCCCCCCCCCCCCGTCTGAACGCTGTCACCCTCTTCCTCTGCAGAATCCGCTCTCCTGGCAGCGCCGCCGTCAACATGTGCCTGGTGGCCTGTGGCTCTGCAGATGCCTACTACCACATGGGCATCCACTGCTGGGACATGGCTGGAGGGGCCGCTGTGGTCACTGAAGCGGGGGGAGTCATCATGGACATTTTAGGTATAGAGCCTGGCAGCGCTTTGATTTCACACTTCACTCCCTGTTTTTGTTTTGTCTGTACAATGTGTACAATGTTTCCTTTGCAGATTTCAAAGTCATTTCATGAGTTTTAACAAAATGAAGACCTTAAACGTCAACATTTATTTATTTGTATTTTATTTTATTTTTTTTACACTGATGTAAAATGTCACGTTTTTCCACAGTTTAGTCCTTAACCTTTTAACCCCCGCCTTAACCGAGTGTGTTTTCTCCAGTTCGACTTTACCAACATCTAAAAGCTTTTCGACTGGAGCTGACAGCCTATAGCCCAGAGTAATGCCTAATTTGAAAGCTAAGACCTACAAAACTGATGGTGATTTTTTTTGTTGCGCTGCCGTGTTTTTGTCAAATGTTTTAAGCGTTTTTGTCTTTTCGTCTCTTTTATCTTGTTTTTGTAGGTTATTTTGGAGTCTTGTTTGAGTTTTTGTATTTTTTTTTGCTGTGTTTTTCTGACGCTTGTTTTCTAATGATTTCGTCGTGTTTTTGTCGCTTTATTGTTTTGTTTTTCCGGCAGTTTCGTGGCTCTTTTTTGCCTTTTCATCACTTTCTAATCATGTTTTTGCTGCTTTTTTGTGTCACGTTTTGTTGCATTTTCATCCTCGTTTTTGTCGCTATTTGGACACTTTTTTTCAAGGAGATTTTAGACGTGGGTAATGCCAGAAACGTGCCTCAAGGTCAGATTTCTTAAAATTAGAAAATTGTACGAATTTATATATTACTTTTTTTTATTTATTTTTTTACAAAAATACCCAAATTATGGTCATCCTATTTTATTGCTGCAAATTCCCCTTCATTCCTCTGTGCAATGTGACGTTTGCAAATCTTTAGCAGCATAGATTTGCTTTGTTTTTGGTGGCACTCAATTGTTAGCATGCCGTTGGCTAAAAACGGAGGCTTGTTTTTTGTGTTTACATGGTTTGGCTCTGCCAGCAAAGGGCACGCCATGCTCATCATGGTTTACACTTGTATTGCACTTTACAAGCCTGTGTTACCAAGGCCGTTTCTCAATTCTCAGAGTGTATACTCGATACTTGTGGACTCCGGGGTACGGACTTGAGGAGTTCACGAGTGTGGAACGAGGGAACTCGTTGACATCACAGGAAGTAGCTCATGAACATGGGGCTGTGAGCTTTTATAACATTAAACAACCTCATGAAATTGAAAGGGTGAGACACTGCAGGCAAAGTGGAAAGTTTTACAAACTTTTGTAGAAAACAAAATATAATATATATATATATAAATATAAATATATAATTAGTGTAAATTTTTGCCAATTTCACATTATGTATTTATACATATGGGGCGACGGTGGCGCAGATGGTAGAGCGGGTCGTCTCATGATCGGAAGGTCGGGGGTTCGAATCCTGCTTCCTGAAGGTGCACATTGTCGTTGTGTCCTTGGGCAAGACACTTCACCCTCCTTGCCTCCAGTGTCTGCGTACACTGGTGTATGAATGAGAGTGTGAATGGGCCCCCTATGAGAGACCAACAGGCCCGTTTGGAACCATGAGGCCGTCCTCCCGTGGACCCACCACCTGCAGGAGGAGCCATAGGGGGCTGGTGCTATGTGACTTGGGCAGCTGCAACAGCTGCCCCCACGACCCGGCAACGGACAAGTGGGAGAAAATGGATGGATGGATGGATATTTATACATAAGGCATTATGTGTAAAGTAATTAAAATATATATCTTATGTGCAAACTGAAATAATAAAAAATAGGTCGAATATATATATATATATATATTTAAACTGAAGTTCTCATACAGATAAGATTTGTCTGCAGTGCCCCCTTAATAAAACAATGTCAAAATTAAATGCATTTGTCCTCGACAGTTCCGGTGACGCCATGAGAAGAGAAGCAACTTGATTTCTGCGCTCTGGAGAAAATCCCTAAAATCTAGCTTAAAAATAACAAGTTTGCACATATCGAGACCCCTCTCAAGTTGATAGGAAAATCCTAAAATGTCTGGACCAAGAAAAGAGACCCGATCTACCAAAAAAGACGACAAGCGCGAACAAGTTGAAGACGCCGACAAGAGAGACGACGAAGACAACATGGCGGCGATGCTAGCAGAATTGAAAGATTTCAGAAAAGAACATGCGGAGGCTTCTCAAGATACTAAATCAACACTGACACGGGTGGAAACCGCCTTGAAAGATGTGATTGTCAGAACGAACAGACTTGAGGAACAAATGACCAAAACCGAACAGAGGGTGAGTGACGCTGAGGATATGTTACAGCGCCATGATCGAGCAATGCGCTTCATGCTACAACAAGAAGCGGTTCTCTCCGCAAAATGCGAAGATATTGAGTCGAGGGCCAGGCGCAATAATTTAAGAATTTATGGTTTAAAAGAAGGAGAAGAGAAAAATGACATGACTCAGTACATAACTAGTATGCTTCGCACTGCATTGAAAATCCCAGAGACCGTAGACCTGGGTGTTGAGAGGGCGCACCGGTCGCTGACCATGAAACCGAGAGACAATGCACCGCCAAGATCTGTAATTGTCAGGTTTCTGGACTACAGAATGAAAGACAGAATACTACAAGAGGCATGGAAGAGTCGTGGGATCCTGTACCGAGACCAGAAAGTGTTTTTTGATCACGACTACACTGCGCATGTGCAGAAGAAGCGTAAACAAGTGAGAGACGTTATCAAACAACTTAAAGAAAAGAAAGTTAAAGCCGCGTCACCTTTTCCTGCTCAGTTGAAAATTCATATGGACACTGGAGTGAAGACGTTCTCTACCCTCGCGGAGGCGGCGCCGACCCTCATGGAGATGGGCATAAGCGTCAAAGTGGATGAGAGAGAGAGCTGCCGTGGGGATCTGCTCCGCAACGCCTGGGCCACTAAAGGAGCGGAGGGAGGGACGCTTACTACCGCGGACCTGCAGCGGTTCATACGAGGTGATACATGACTGAGAGGTGTCCGAAAGATGAGCGATAAACAACGTTTAACATGTGCACATTTCTACTTTTGATAGTAATCACTTAAAGCTAGTAACATGACTACGTATTATTAGAGTTACGTTAAAGGGATCAATCTCCTGCCCAGAAGAAGGTGGGATGACTTTTTTGTTTTATTCTAATTATTTTACGTTGGGTTTTGCAAAGGCAATTCCTCGGGCAGCTTTTTGCTGTCAGACTACTGCCAATACACGGAGTGTATCACACGAAGGTGTCTCGTCACGCCCCTTCGTTTCCATAGCGACCATTGTAAAGGACGTTCGCTTGGTTGGTTTTAAGTTTGGAAGTTTCTTCACGGTTCTGTTCGCAACTTTTGTTCCAATAGTTGTAATTAAGATTTTAAATTTACAAGAGGTGCAAGCACAAAATAAGAGACACAAAGTATGTTGTATTAATATCAAGGAAAGAATGAACAACTTAATAATACTTCCATGAGAAAAGTTAATATTATTTCCTATAATGTCCATGGCCTGAATCATCCTATAAAAAGAAAGAAAATATTTAGCCAGTTAAAAAAGATGCAGTGTTCCATAGCTCTGTTACAGGAAACACACTTAAGTGATTTGGAACATAAAAAACTTAAAAGGGAATGGGTAAACCAATCATACAGTTCATCATTTGGGAACAAAAGAGGGGTAGCTATTCTGGTTAATAAATCACTCCCATATTTGAAAGAACATGTGATACAAGATAAACTGGGGAGATATGTAATGGTGATTGGTCGCGTGGGAGATGAGGAACTTTCTATTATGAATCTGTATGCTCCAAATGAATGTGATGAAAAATTCTTCAAAGAGATTGCCAATGTTATAGCAGGGAATGCAAAGGGTATTGTAATAGTTGGTGGCGATTTTAATGCTGTCCAAGATGGTAAGCTTGATAGAACACCAGCTGAAATAGGTCCACAGAGTAGAAAAACAAAAGTGCTTAATAATATGTTGGTAGCGCTTGGTCTAGCTGATCCATGGAGGTATGGAAACCAAAGTATGAAAGACTATACATTCTTCTCCAATGTTCATAAGAGTTACTCAAGAATAGACTTTTTCTGTGTCTCTCAACAGCATATACATAAAGTAACCAACTGTCATATAGAAAATATAACACTGAGTGACCATGCACCCGTGACTCTACAACTTGATCTTTGTAAAGATATATTTTTTAAATATTGGAGGCTGAATGTATCATTACTTACTAATTTAGCTGTAGTCCAAGAGATAAAACAAACAATCGTAGATTATTTAGAGATAAATGATAATGGTGAAGTTACTCCACCAATTCTTTGGAGTGGGGCAAAAGCGGTGATTAGGGGGAAAATCATCCAGATGTCAAGTCAACTAAAAAAAATGCGGCTACAGGAACAAAATAATCTTGAACAAAAAATAAAGGTGTTAGAAAGGGAACATAAAAATACAAATAATGGTGACGCTTTACTAAAACTGAAAGAAGCTAGGAAAAGGTTGGATACAATTCTTACATACAAAGCAGAGGGGGCTTTAAGATTCTCCAGACAAAGATACTACGAAATGGGAAATAGAGCAAGCCGCCTTCTTGCCTTTCAACTCCGTAAGGCACAAAGTGATAGAATGGTACACAAAATAACCCACCCCACAAACAAAATAACTGTGCATCGACCTAAAGACATAGCCAATGCTTTTGCATCCTTCTATGAAAACCTTTATGATGAACCAAATTTGATGAATACAGAATTTAAACATAAAAATGAAGCCTTTCTCGCTAATCTAAATTTACCAACTCTATCTACTGAAGAAGCTGCTGGAATGGTTTCTAATATAACAGAGGCTGAAATCAGAGAGGCAGTTAAAAAGTTAAAAAACAATAAATCCCCAGGGACTGATGGACTCCCTGGGGAATTTTATAAATGTTTTATCGAGACTCTGCTACCATTATTGACTAGGGTTTTCAACTACACTCTTGCAAATAATGAAATGCCAGATTCATGGTCAGAGGCCATAATTTCAGTCATTCATAAAGAAGGGAAGGATGCAATGCACTGTGAGGGATATAGACCAATTAGTCTTCTGTGTAATGATCTAAAATTACTGACAAGTATATTGGCTAAAAGGATACAGAAACATATTAAAAAACTCATACACCCAGATCAAGCAGGTTTTATCCCAAGTCGGTACGGTGCTAATAATATTCGAAGAACCTTAAATGTTATAACACAAGCAAATAATCACAATAGTGCTATGTTGATTAGTTGTGATGCACAGAAAGCCTTTGATACTGTTAATTGGCATTTTCTTTATAGTACTCTTTCGGTTATGGGCTTTCATCAAAAATTTATAGAATGGGTAAAAGTTATTTACACAAATCCAAAATCTTGTGTCAGAGTTAATGGATGTTGTTCAGATTTCTTTTATTTGAAAAGAGGAGTTCGTCAAGGTGATTGTCTGAGTCCGTTGTTATTTGCAATTAATATTGAACCTCTCGCAGCCTTAATTAGAACAAATGAAAATATTAAGGGCATTAAAGATAAAAATAAACATGAACACAAGATCTCCCTATTTGCTGATGACATTTTAACATATATAAGTGAACCAGTGACATCCATACCAGCACTTATGGAATCTTTGGAATTATATGGGGAATTTTCTGGCTATCAGATAAATCAATCAAAATCGGAGGCAATGATGTTAAAGGGCCAATGGCCCATAGGTATAACTAAAAGATTTAAATTCAGAATGAGTAACCAGGGATTCAGATATCTTGGAATCATTATAACCCCACAAATATCACAACTGTTTAAATCAAATTATGGGAAACTTATGGATGAAATAAAAAAAGATATTACACGGTGGGACATTCTACCCCTCTCACTCGTGGGGAGAATAGAAACTGTTAGAATGAACATATTACCACGGCTTCTGTTTTTATTTCAGTCATTGCCTATAAGACTACCAGATTCTGTCTTCAAAACCCTTAATAAATGGATTTCAAAATTTATCTGGCAAAATAAACGTCCAAGGATTAGACTTAAAATACTTATGTGCCCCAGGGAGCTGGGAGGTCTGAATGTCCCAAACTTAAAAAATTATTATCTGGCTGCCCAGGTTAGGTCAATGCTTGTCTGGCTTTCTCGAGATGAAGAAGCAATATGGTATAATATGGAACAAGGTGAATGTTCAGGTATATTTCTTGATACCTTTCCATTTGTAAATCAGGACACACAAACAAAGAATAAAGTTACTAATGAATTAGTGAAAAATACCTTGACCACATGGTCAAAGGTTAAAAAAATCTTGAACCTCCCCAAGTCAATTTACAGATTAGTACAAATTAACCATAATTCAGAGTTCCCACCAACTTTAAGTTTAAACAATTGGGCTGGAAAAGGACTAATTATGTTGCCTCAGTTGTTTGAGGGTGGATGCCTATTGTCATTTCAGCAACTTCAACAAAGTTATAATCTCCCAAGCCAAGATTTTTATAAATATCTTCAATTGAGACACTATATAAATAAAAACAACATTTTGGGTGTTTTGCAGGCTCCTCCCTCAAATATCGAACTCTTCTTTGCATCGGTGATCAACAGGTCAATTACTACCAAATATATATCTCATATTTATCAAATATTACAAGAGGCCTCTACATTGAATACCATATATATAAAAGAGAAATGGGAACTGGAAATGAATATAACAATTCTAGCTGAAGATTGGGAACTGACTCTTCGGGAGGGAAATAAAATTATTAACAGTCCTATATTAACTGAGTTTGAATGGAAAACAAAAGTTCGATTCTTTAGAACCCCCTCGGTTACATCTAAATTTGGAGGTAATTCAAATCTGTGTTGGAGAGGCTGCGGTCTGGTGGGAGATCACACGCATATATTTTGGGGGTGCCCTAAACTTTCAATCTTTTGGAAAAATATACAAGGTGAAATTGAAAGATGTCTAAGAACTAAAATTATATTGGAAGCACCCATTGTGATATTGGGGATCTTCCCAAGGGGAATAAGATCAAATTCTCATTTTAATTTGTTAAAAATTTTAATTTTAATTGCCAAGAAGATGATAACAGTCTCCTGGCTCAGACCGCTGCCCCCCACGATTGAACAATGGAAGGGTAAACTGAAAGATGTATATCATATGGAACAAATAACTGCTAAATTACAAATGAAGACTGATTAATTCAACGACAGATGGGCCCCGATACAACCCTATATTGTGAGTGTATGAACATGTATTTTTCTTTTCCTTTTGTATGTATGAAAGCTTTGGACAATATTTTGGACAATTATTACTCTTGAAAACATGTTGAAAAAACAAACAACTGTTATATTTTACTACTGTTTGACAATATGTGATTTGCACTGAACTATCTTAATAAAAACTAGTTCAAAAAAAAAAAAAATGCATTTGTCCTCAATGACCTGTTCATGACATACGACTTTAAATTAATCTATTGCTGATTGTTGTGAGAAAATGAAAGTATGACCAGGTTGTTTGAACACTTCTGCTCAGAAACCCAGTAAAAACTGTCTTGAGCAGGAGACACTTCTCTGGGGATGAAATGGGTCATATAGCCATGTTCATTTACATGCTACGATCAGCTGTTCAGCTGGAGCGCAGCTTCAAAGCGAAACGGATTGTGGGAGATATAGCTGGTGGAGTACGCACAAGCCTCCTCTGATGCATGCTCGGGAAAACGGGCGGAGCAAGTATCTCATCCGGGGATTTACAGCGGACCTGCTGAGAAGCGAACTTTGAATGGGAACAGGACTTGGGCCGCGTGTGACGACGTTTCATGAGTCCATGAGCGCACAAGTCCGCACAAATACACAGGTTGAGAAACGGCCCAAGTTTCTCAACGCGCCACTCTGTAGTCATTATCCATTCACTCCATGCTCTGTGCTGGTGCGCTACTATTGGGGTTAGACTGACAGAAGCGGGGCTACCAATCTGCACCATCCACCCGCAGTAGTGTATTGTATTTGTTTCCACACCACAGAGGTATTCTTTAGCAATACCTCGCCCTAACTTTAGTTGAGCTTAAAAGAACTTCACCAAACTTTTCAGAGGAACCTTCGGAATGTTAAAAAACAGCGAGCGGTGGGCATTTGGAGATTGTTTACGGAGAACAAAGCGGCGAGAGGACCCTGCTGCTCCCTCAGTGCAAACACATTATTAATGCGTATGAATTATTTATCCGGACTAATTCTTGTTATTGGATTTTTCTCCTTGCACGGCGCAGCTGCGCGGTAAACGCAGCGAGAGGCAGCAGCTGGTGGCTTTGTACGTGGAGAAAAAGGAAAAAACAGGAAGTAGCCAGGGCTTGCAAAACAGGATGGGAAATTAGAGGAACGTTTTGTGAAATCCAACCAGCCTTGAATTTCAAGATGGCGCCTCTGTTCTTTTCTGTTTTATTATGTTGGAGTTAGTGTTCAAATCATTTTCTTGTTGAAAAACGTGCACCTTTCTACATTTTGCACAACGAATGGAATTTACCTCATACCGAAAGTTTTAGGAATGTTCCAAAAACATATCAACAAGGATTGAGAGCGATGGAAATGGATCTGCAGTTGTTATAGTATATTGTGTGGATTTTATGTTCCTACAAAACGGTAGCTTTTCCTTTTTCATATTTCTACATTTGTTGCGTTTTAAGCCCAGTCAATCGCAAAACCTGATTTGTTTTTTGAACAACAATGCCATTTGTTTTCACCATAGGCATTGTCACTCGTCACTAAGAGCTAGGGTTGTGTTCACACATGTTGGAGCGCCTTATGGGTCGACCCGAGACCGCCATAGGGTCAACTGCGCTCGTACCAGACATTGTACCATCATCACGCAACAAAGGATTGTTTGCCATCACGCGCACATGCACACTTCCCTGATGTTACGCGGCGGTCACTCCTCTCTCTCGGGGTTAAATAGAGTGAGGCTGATATACACGGAGAGGACAAATTACCTTAATCCGTTCATGGAGAGGAAAGCTTCCTACTGTGCAGCAGGACGGGAACGAGAGACGTACCTGGATTATATAAAGTTGATCCATTTTGTAAATAAATCCAAACGTCCTCATGCAGCACGTATATCCATTAGTTCTTCTCACAAAAAAAGAGGCGTCAAAGCGAGAGTAGTTTGGCCCGAGGTCGGCCGCATTGACACCTCAACTGCTCCGTCCCAGAGTTCGAGTGGCGCCACTCCGAAACCACCTGTTAGTTGTGTCCAATGTAAAAGGGGAAAAGACTTTGAGAGAGGTTTTCCATAATGCTGTTGTGATTGGTTGTTGATATTGAAATCCAGCGCTTTCTTTATTATGGTCATGACCACCTGCACCGTAAATACATGCACTTTTCATATTTAAATAATAAGGTACCTACATTTAAAAGACTGTTTATTACAATACTGGTCTACAATCTCCCAGGGCGAGCTTAGTTCTTCTGCTGCTATATCTGCCGTTTCCATTGCTGCTCCCATCACCACTGTTGCCTATTCTAATTGTTATCTTAGAGTAGAGGTGATACACCAAACTCATTTGTACATTTCCAAACTCGCTCCTATCTTCCAAATTCTTCACAGGGATGGGTTTAGTTTAACTTTTCACATATTGCGGAGTCACTTTACAGGCTCACGGTCTCAGAAAGCCAACAAACTAGCCAGGAAGCTCATGAAATTGATACAAATGCTTTATATTTAACTGCAAAGTTGTTGTTTTTGACACATTTCTGAGTTCACAATATACTGAAGGACAGCTTATTAATTTTATTAAATCCATTTATTATAGTTTTTGTTTTCTTTTCTTTTCTATTTGTACGTTTTGTTTATTTTCTTTCTCGTCTCCCTCTCTGTAATTCTTAACTAAATATTTTAGTTGACAAAATTGATATTGCCAAGACGACCACCTCGTTTGGAGCAGCACTGTCCTTGCGCCACACGGAAGATCGAGTCCAGTATTTTAAAATCACTCACAACACAAGCTAAAACAAAAAGACATAGTAACATAAAGATAATGTCCCTACTTTATTTCCTTTTTAGCCTTGTTTTCATCCCATAATGTTGAATTTCTCTCGTATAAACGTGTATGGCTGTTACTTCAATATGTAACGGCTAATAATAAAATGATTATTTGTCTCTTCTTCTCGCAGGCGGGCCGTTCGACCTCATGTCCCGGCGGTTGATCGTAGCCAGTAGCAGGGCCATCGCTGATCGCCTGGTGAAGGAGATCCGGGAGTTTCCTGTTGGGAGAGACGACCAGTGAAAACCCCCGCAGCCCGCTAATCACGTACTGTATTCTAAAGCGCCCAAAAGTTAATTCAGGACTCTGCCTTAATCTCTCCAAATGAGCAATCAGCATTCACAAAGATATTGTCCATTTGAAATCAGTCAAGCCCAGTAGGTATTAGGGGCCATACGTGTGTGTGTGTGTCCACTACCTTCACATAGGATATCTTATATATTTAAACCTATTTTGCAAAACGTTATGAGCTTGTCTTTTGTCAAATGCTTTAGCTGGAGTTCACGTGTTGTGAGCATAAATTACAAAGTGATTACCCAAAAAAATTGCATTTTTAAACCTCACACCCTTATGTGTAATAAATTTTCACTTTTTGTGTGTTCAAATCTCGGGAAATCTTTGTATAACTTAACGCTGCTTTAAACTTCTCCACAGCTTTATCCCTGACCTCTCTGGTGAGCTCCTTGGCCTTCATGATGTTGTTTAGTGACCAATACACTCTGACCATAGCTCTGAGGCCCTCACAGAACAGCTGGACTTATATTGAGAGTAGATTACACACAGGTGGCCTCTATTTAATGGTTAGGGCAAGGTGTGAACATTCTGCAGTCATTAGGAATGTTATAAAGGCAATTTAATGCACTCAGAAAATGCTGTATGAATACTTATGCACGCCCCACTTTTCACTTTTCTATTTTTTGATAAATAACAGAATCATGTATCATTTTGGTTTCACTTCACAGTTGTCTGTTACTTGTGTGTGAACTTTCAGAGAAAAAACGTTTAGGGTGTTAAACATGACAAAATATGCAAAAGTTCAAGGTGTATTAGTACCTTCGCAAGACACTGTTTTAGCAGCCAGAGGACAAAATGTAATCCAAAAACTGAACTGCAGTGTAAACAGTGATTAGAATCTGGGCTTGTTTATATCTGGGTGATACCACAACTTGACGAGGTACAATTGTAGCTCTATATATACATCTCCTACAAACAGACTTTACTAGTAGTCTATAGGTACATTCTATCCCAATTTGCTCAAGTATGAAAAATATTTTTTTGTATATGTTGTAGGTGACACATAGGTCTACATTTTTCCTACTGGCTTCGGAGAAGTTGGCTTGTCCCACAGTGTAAATTTCAAGGTCAAAATATACAGTGAGGAAAATAAGTATTTGAACACCCTGCTATTTTGCAAGTTCTCCCACTTAGAAATCATGGAGGGGTCTGAAATTGTCATCGTAGGTGCATGTCCACTGTGAGAGACATAATCTTAAAAAAAAAATCCAGAAATCACAATGTATGATTTTTTTACTATTTATTTGTATGATACAGCTGCAAATAAGTATTTGAACACCTGTCTATCAGCTAGAATTCTGACCCTCAAAGACCTGTTAGTCTGCCTTTAAAATGTCAACCTCCACTCCATTTATTATCCTAAATTTAGATGCACCTGTTTGAGGTGGTTAGCTGCATAAAGACACCTGTCCACCCCATACAATCAGTAAGAATCCAACTACTAACATGGCCAAGACCAAAGAGCTGTCCAAAGACACTAGAGACAAAATTGTACACCTCCACAAGGTTGGAAAGGGCTACGGGGAAATGGCCAAGCAGCTTGGTGAAAAAAGGTCCACTGTTGGAGCAATCATTAGAAAATGGAAGAAGCTAAACATGACTGTCAATCTCCCTCGGACTGGGGCTCCATGCAAGATCTCACCTCGTGGGGTCTCAATGATCCTAAGAAAGGTGAGAAATCAGCCCAGAACTACACGGGAGGAGCTGGTCAATGACCTGAAAAGAGCTGGGACCACCGTTTCCAAGGTTACTGTTGGTAATACACTAAGACGTCATGGTTTGAAATCATGCATGGCACGGAAGGTTCCCCTGCTTAAACCAGCACACCAGTCTGGTATTTTTCCTATACCAGACTGGTGTCATTTACTGGACAATGTTTGAATTGATAATCTGAACAGAAAGCAGCGTAACCACATCAGCCGTCCTGTATCTGGAGCAGTAGGATACTTACCAGTGCTAATCCTTTCTGATAGTTACTCTATAATCCGGCCTCATCTTCTCCCAGTAAAGTTAAAACAACACCCTAAAAAAGGATCCAAAATGGGAAACGTAATAAAGAGCAAACAAGACTGTGACACTTCATAAAACCCCCGCCCGCCGCAGTGATTTAGTGTTGAGATAAAAGCACGTTAAATTCCCCTGGCCTTTCACTCGGCTCGGTGGAAGAAGATACTGCGCCGCCCGCCGTAACGCCCTGGGGCACGGCGCGCTCTCTGAAATCACAAGCCTTTTCAATAGCGATTATGCTGCATCAAAACACGACGCGAATGGGAAGTGACGGGTCGCAGAAAGAGCACGGAGAAACCGTTTTTGTTGTGCGTGAGATCATTCGTTGAAATCACTGTAGTGCTGTGTGTTTATGAAAGCGAGGCCATGGAATCGCTCTGGGACTAGCTCTCTGTTCTACCACCATCTTTTATCGGATCATTTACATTTTATTGCATTTCAATCTGTGGCGTGTGCGTACATTTTCAGGGGCCAGGTGCTCAACAAATACAACCCCAAAAATTCAGACCATTTTATAGCGTGACAAACTGAACCGCTAAAGTTAGACTTCTTCCTTGCCCAGGCCAGTCAGCCCTTTGCATTTCCATCTCTCCGTGATAATCCGAGTTGCCAAACTCATTTGTACAAGTTCAGCACGTGAGAAGGGCAAAGGGCCGGTTTTCCTCCGGTTCCACGGTTTT
Source organism: Proterorhinus semilunaris (assembly GCA_021464625.1). Lineage (NCBI taxonomy): Eukaryota > Metazoa > Chordata > Actinopteri > Gobiiformes > Gobiidae > Proterorhinus > Proterorhinus semilunaris. Next base: position 24,784,845 of record CM038362.1, on the reverse strand, counting down.
CGTTGTAATGAAGCTTAAGTGCAAATTCAACCTGGAAGACCTATCCTTAGAATTCATTCATTGCCTCATCACCGGCAGCTCTACACCAATCATCCAATCACAGTCCCATCTCAAGCCGCACCTTCGCAACAGCCAATCCTCGGAGCTGCTCATTCCTGCTCCACCCAATCATCGCCCAGGATCCCCTTCTTAAGCTCCCTCGTCCATCACTTGGGTGTTTCCCAGCTGTGCTGCGACCCTCCTCCGCCTGGCCGCTCCTCGGCTCTGCTCGTCGTTGTCAACAGGCCGCCCCGGGTCTCATCCTCTACCACCAGCAGTGTCCAGACTCTGGGGGAATGCAATCTTCTGTCGGGGTCTGAGCCCCAATTACGATTCATGTCCTATAAAACTTTCCAAACGCCACTCTGTTTCTGTGAGTCTTTTCAGGTTGAATTACTGTACAATGATAAATAAAGCACTTACTTCTCTCTTCAAAAACATACCTGGACTTGTTTCAAGTCGCTCTTTCAATCATTTTTGAATCTTCCCAAGTGGCCATTCTGAGCATTGCGGTATCTCCCAAAAAGCTCCACCTGAGGTGTATCCAGGAAATGCTTTCTTTAAGTTATACTTTCTTAATCTCCATAGAGAAATTGGTTCTCTGCATTTGACCCATCCTCAATGCCGCTGGGGTGACCTGTAGGAGCAGTGAGCAGCCAGCATGGGCTGGCGCTTGAGGACCCATCTCTAGGTGTGGAGCCAGGCTAATGGTCAGAAACCCCTGGCTGGAGGATTCACCTATTGAACATGTTTTTAGTGGTACCCGGAGGAAACCTACGCAGACACGGAGAGAGCATGCAAACTCCACACAGAAGGGCCCTGTCCAGGTGTGAATCGAACCAGACCTTCTAGCTATGAGGCACGAGCACTAACCGCTGTGCCACCGTGTTGCCTCACCTCTCTTGCTCAGCTTAATCCTCTCATCGCGAAGTGAAAACACTCGTCATTGCTTCACTACAGCTGCAGGTGTCTCTTTAATGAAACAGCTGCACAGTGAAGGGGAGCAATGGGCTGTTTTTTTAATGTGACGTGTAAGATAATAATACAAATAATTAGGCAATAATTATTACAAGTAACTGAACATAAATACAACAGAAGGCATTTGCATCGGATTTTATTTAAACATTCACTTCAGATTTGCTGATTGTTGAATCAAACAACAGTGGACAAAATACACTCAAAAAAGTGCAATAAACAGCTAAGATAAAGAGCTGCGTATACAGTGCCTCTCGAAAGTACTAATACACCTTGAACTTTTGCACATTTTGTCACATTTACAACCATAAACGTAAAGATTTTATTTAGAATGTTTTACTGAAAGTTCACAAACAAGTAACAGACAACTGTGAAGTGAAAGCAAAATGATGCATGATTCTGTTATTTTTCAAAAAATAGAAAAGTGAAAAGTGGGGCGTGCACAAGTATTCATACAGCATGAATTAATACTTTGTGGAACCCCCTTTTGCTGCAATAACAGCAGCAAGTCTTCTGGGCTTTGACTCTACAAGGTTTGCACATGTAGAGACTGACATTTTAGCCCATTCCTCTTTACAAAACAACTCAAGCTCTGTCAAATTAGAAGGAGAGCGTTTGTGACCAGCAGTTTTCAGGTCTTTCCACAGATTTTCAATAGGATTTAGGTCAGGACATAGACTGGGCCATTCTAACACATTAATAGGTTTGTTTTTAAACCATTCCATTGTAGATGTAGCTTTGTGTTTAGGGTCATTGTCCTGCTGGAAGGTGAATCTCCGCCCCAGCCTCAATTCTCTTGCTGACTCCAGCAGGTTTTCCTCCAAAATGTCTCTGTATTTGGCTCCATCCATCTTCACAACTATTCTTACAAAGCAGCCCCATAGCGTGATGCTCCCCCACCATATTTGACCCTGGGGATGGTGCACTCAGGACGATGAGCAGTGTTAGGTTTGCTCCATACATAACGTTTTGCATTTGGGCCAAAAGTTAAGACAGTTTTTGTCTCATCTGACCAAAGCACCTTCTTCCACATGGTAGCTGTGTCCTCCATATGACTTCTAGCAAACTTCAAACGGGATTTCTTATGGCCTCCTTTCAATAATGGCTTTCTTCTTGCCACTCGTCCATGAAGGCCAGATTTGGGTAGAGTACGACTTATAGTTGTCCCATGTACAGATTCCCCCAGCTCAGCGGCAGGACGTCGCAGCTCCTCCAGAGTTATCTTGGGGCACTTGGTTGCATTTCTGGTTCACACACAAGTAACAGACAACTGTGAAGTGAAACCAAAATGATTCATGATTGTGTTATTTTACAAAAATTAGAAAAGTGAAAAGTGGGTCGTGCATAAGTATTCATACAGCATTTTCGGAGTGCATTAAATTGCCTTTATAACATTCCTAATGACTGCAGAAAGTTCACACCTTGCCTTAACCATTAAATAGAGGCCACCTGTGTGTAATCTACTCTCAGTATAATTCCAGATGTTCTGTGAGGGCCTCAGAGCTATGGTCGGAGTGTATTGGTCACTAAGCAACATCATGAAGGCCAAGGAGCTCATCAGAGAGGTCAGGGATAAAGCTGTGGAGAAGTTTAAAGCAGCGTTAAGTTATACAAAGATTTCCCAAGACTTGAACATCTCACGGAGCACTGTTCAATCCATCATTCGGAAATGGAAAGACTATAGCACCACTGTGAACTTACCAAGACACGGCCGTCCACCTAAACTAACAGACCGAACAAGGAGAGCACTGGGTAAAGAATTCTAAATAAAATATTTACGTTTAGGGTTGTAAACGTGACAAAATGCGCAAAGGTTCAAGGTGTATTAGTACTTTCGAGAGGCACTGTATTTTTAGTTATAGCATAATCTTTTCACCAGTTTATTTTCAGTTAGAGCCAGTGCTGGTGGGAAACCTTAAACCTTAAGACCTCTCGTCTTTTGGCTTTACATCTTCTTGAGTGAAGCCCACAATTACAGTTTATACAGCTTTTCAGTGAGTGGGACAGGACAAATAAAGAGCAGCTGTCAAATTACAAGTTACCTAACAAAGTTACCTGGGTGTACACGGCACGAGTTTGACCGTCAGGTCTCACACACAGACACTGTAGTGTCTGTATTTTCGACTCTGAACGCAGAGCGCCTCATCCTCTCGCTACAACCTCTGTTAACAGCAATGCCAACAAAATACAACACCAGCAGCGCATCGCCAGAGCCAAAAGCAACAATACCAGCTATTAACAGACTGCATTGTACTTTCCACGAGTTTCTCTCAAACATAGTTAGCGAGCGCCACCAGTTCATCTGTGGAGGCTCGTTGATTTTACAATCACCACATCTTGCAATGAAACATCGAAAAATCGTATAAGACAAAAGGATATCTTGCTGTGTACACTCAGCTTTAAACCCGAAACAGAACTTTATCTCTCATCTGGCTGGTGTAGCTTTTCGCTGTTCACTTTCCTTCGATGCTGCCGATGTGGAGGCTCTTGTAAACGTATGATTGTCAGGCCGCCCCTTGGCATTTATACAGTCTACCACCAGCGACCCGTTGTCTGATGATTATCATCTTTCTTGCAAAAATAAACGCGTCTTCGATGAACGTTATTGTTGCTCCTGTCCTGACGTAATTCACCTGCACCCACTGGCCGCTGCAGGCGCTCAATGATGACGCAACGTCCCCAAAAAATGGGTAAAAAGTTGAATAAAGTAACATTTTGCCCAATATTTTAAGCGGAAAATAATGTAATTGTATTTTGATTTAATGTTTCTCTCCAATATATTGATACAAATCGATCATTATTAATTAAAAGCGATGTACATCGATGTGTGGCCAGGATCGATGCAAACTAGCCGAGCGCCGATCGATGTTGCGGATCGAAGACATAACATATCGATACATCGATTAAATCGAGGAATCGTTACACCCCTAATAATAACAATAATAATAATGCATTGGTTTTATATAGCGCTTTTCTGGACACTCAAAGACGCTTTACATTGCACTATTCATTCACTCCGTACTTGGTGGTGGTAAGCTACTATTGTAGCCACAGCTGCCCTATGGTAGACTGACGGAAGCGAGACAACCAGTTTGCACCATTGGCCCCTCCGACTGTAAAATGGATTTTATTTTATTACCAAATTCCAGGAAAAATCATAATACCCCCTCTTTAAGTATATCTTTCTCGCCCAATGTGATGTTTGGATTTCAAGGGGTTGTGCTGGACATGAATTCCACTGCTAATTAGCGCTAGCTAGAAGCTCTTTATGCATCGCATCAGCTGCAAACCTTCATTGTAACTATGTTGATTGCATCATCCCTGATAGATAAATAAATAAAACCAACAAACAACTCCCATAAGAAACGCTCAGACTTATTCTCCTCAGTTCCAGATACATTTTGCGGTGTTATGATTGATGAGTGAAAGACCAGATACATAATACAAGATTATCTCCTAGCTTTAATTGTGGCTATAAACTTTCCGCGTTGGAAAACGACCTCGAAAACTGACAGACTTTGAGAGATGAAACATGGCTCTTTGTCAGCGTTTAGCAACACGACCCCAACGTCTTCAGTTCAAACTCGCAATCATCCGTCTGTGTGTGCTCCGTCGACCTTCAGCAAACTTCAGCATCATCTCCCAAACCGTCAGCCGCGAGATCCGAACATCCAAAACATCCGTCAAGGCGGGATAAATTATTCATATCAGACCTGCCAGCCCGACAGCAGGACTGATGTATTTGTTTTTTGCCTGTCCTATCGCCACCCTGAGCTCGTCTCCCAGCATTTCCCCCCCCCCACAGACACTTTATATTTAGAGCGGCGCGGGGACAACAGGTTGACAACTTGCACTTCTGCTCCGGGTCACAAAAGAACTTTGGGCAATAAGGCGCCAGTAATGGCAGAGATGCATCGGGCGTTCAGATTCCTTATGTTTATGTCCTAGCGTTTGACTGTTATGTGCAAGGAAGGCCGATATGTCTATATCATTTCAATCGGATATACTTGGCTTTTGCTAAACAGGACCAAGCATTTTTATTTGAGAAAAGTAAGTTTGTGCCACACGGAGGAGGAAGGATACGTTTGTTCCGAGAGAAATACAGGGTTTCATTAAAAGTCAATAAATGAATTGTGCCAAAAAAAGGCCTTAAATAAAAATAATAATAATTAAAAAGCATTAAATTAGATTCAAACAGGTATTAAAGTGGCCTAGATGCAAGTTGGCCATTGTATACTCACCACTGCCCCCTCAGGTCATACGTGTTACTGCACATTCTACTGTATATTCAGCTCGTGCATGACGGCGATTCGGACCTGAATGAATGACGGTGCAGGATTCTTGAGGCAGTTGTGGTGAACAGGTCCGGGCTCGTTCTACACATCAGGACATGGCTGGAACATGTAGGGGGAGGAAAATACACAGTTTCAACATTTGTAAGCGCCGTGTTGTCCCTTTAAATCTAGACTTCTTGGAAAATAATGACACGAATTCTGATCTAAAATGCGTTCAGCTGCAGTTTTTGGCTGAAATGGTAAACTCAAAAGTTTTCTGTTGTGCCCAATTGGCTTCTGGATGAAAACATGTCCCCTCTCTGTTGCACCGATGTTTGTGACATTCAAAATACAGTGTTTGGGCATTAAAATGGCATTAAAACATTCAATTTGACTTCCTGCTACCTGTATAAACCCTGCCATAAATATTTTATACAGGAGATAAATGTTTAGTGAGTACACTGTCTGGAATTTCTCACATTTCTGCCTAAATTGGTCACTAAATGTGGTCTGATCTTTATTAAAATCACAACAATGGTTAAACAGTGTCTGCTTAAACTAATACCACCCAAACATTTAGATTTGATCATATTTTTATTGGCCATAACAAGTAAACGTTCACAGGAGAACGTGGAAAAAGTAAGTACACCCCCTGAATCTCACTGAGCTGCAGCAGTTTTGTAAAGAGGAATAGTCCAAGATTCATCCTGAAAAGCAGTTATTGCTACAAAAGAAGGATCAGCCAGCTATTTAATACAGGGGTGTACTTACTTATTCACATGCTGTTGTGAAGGTCTCAGGTTTTTCTGCAAAATATCTTAGAAACAATTTTTTCCATTGATGATATCACGTTGTCCAGGCCCTGAGGCAACAAAACCGCCCCACACCATGATGCTCCTGCCCCATACTTCACAGTGAGGAGAGGGTTTTGAGGTTGGTGTGCTGTTCCATTTTTCCCCGCTGTGTGTTCCTCCCAAAATATCCAACTTCGGTTGGCTGTCACTCTCCTCAATCAGACTGACCCGGCCTGACCAGTCCCACTGATGACCTGCTGTTCTACGATCTGCACTTAATCAACAAATGCACCTCTAGCCTGGAAAAATCCGGACTGTACCGGCGTAACATACACAAGCAAACAGGAAGCGGAGTAAACCAATCAGCGAAGGCCAGTCATGGCGTTAGCGGTTTTGTGTTGATATTCAAACTGGATTATGAATTACAAAACTCACCCACTGACGATGTGTCTTTGGTCATTTAATGCTGATGAGAAAAAAACTCTCCCGGGTGCTGCCCGTAGATTGTTGTCGAGGGGACTCCCGCATCCCAAGCGTGACGCTGCTTGGGAAGAACACGTGACCGCAAAGAAAAGATTCTGTTTGCACGGATCCGTTTGAGTTCGGCAGAAGCAGCAACAGCAGCTCCCTGCCCAGACTGACATCCCTGTGTATAACATATACAGAGGGGGGTCATCCTGGACGCCAGGCTAATGCACCTCTGCGTCTGCTTTTGTTACTGCTCTATTCATTATATTTCACTTTTTAACTGCTCATTGTGCCTTAACTTATTTGAAGTGAATAAGAAAGTTTGATGTTTCCACATACAGTGTAGCTGCAGAAATGATTAATAACGGAAATCAAACAGTTGTCTTTTGGTGATTTATTATAAGCAGTAGAAAATGATATAATGAATAAAACCATAAAATACATGTGAGACTGACAGACAATGTGTGATCACACCAGAATCCTAAGTCAAGTCTGAGGTTTCTAACCCCTTCACTCCCAGTTAGTCAAATCAGCAGATAGACACAGTAAGATTAGCAACAATCCTAAGGAACAATAATGTACGGTTGTGTTCTGTTTCTGAAGAGGTAAACCAGACAGGGAAGGCCTTTATTTTTCTTCATTTGCTACCCGAGCACATAACGTTAATAAAGAATGGGCATTAAAAGACACTGTGATTATGGAAAAGTCAATAAAGACATGTTTACATTCATAAATACATCGTGTCCCACGCCATTGATCTTCATCAGATGTGGATTATACTCAAATATCAGCAGAAAGTCGATGTCTGAAGCCAAAATGTGAATAACGCTTTGCTGTTTTTACTATTGGGACAAAAAAATAATGAAAGAAATCAGAAAAAAGAAGGTGAAGATCTTTATTTATACAGCGCCTTTCACAGACATGGTCACAAAGCGCTTTACATGAGAGCATTTTACATTCACTCTGCACTCGGAACACCCAAATCGTTCCGCCATCACTGTAAGATATTGTGGAATTATTAATATAAATATTTGTCATTTTAGGCTTTAGTGATTATATATAAAACTGTGTTGATGTAATCTGTGCTTTAAGATTCATTTGAATTTGGCGGACATTTTGTTGCTGCTCATTGTTGTATTTACGGCTGATCCACTGGGGGGCAGTGTGCTGGAAGGAGGAGGCAGATTGCGCAGAAGAAGAAGTGACTGATTGGTTGGGGAGGACACACCTACTCCTTTGTCTTGTGTTGCTCAGGAGATTCTCTCTCTTCCCTTCATCTCTCACCCGGTCAACATGGAGGTCGACGAAACAGATGTGTTTTAGTTTGTAATATAGGGAAGAAAACAATGATTTTTGATTTCAATAGACCGAGCCTCCATCCTTTTGTCCAGTAGTAAAGAATGCGCTTTCAACGGCGGCACGGTAGCACAGCGGTTAGCGCTCGTGCTTCACAGCTAGAGGGTCCCGAGTTCGATTCCCACCTGGACGGAGCCTTTCTGTGTGGAGTTTGGATGTTCTCCCCGTGTCTGCGTAGGTTACCTCCGGGTACTCCGGTTTCCCCTACCACTAAAAACATGTACAATAGGCCCAGGGACTGCAGGTGGAAATTAGCACAAGTGCTATAACCTGGTACAATGCATCTCTCCTTTCTGAGGCTAATGTAGATTGTACACTGTCCCTGTTCAAATAAATAAATAACAATATCATCAGGGCGTTAAAGATTATAGCGAACAAAGCCATTCACCCCTTGAGCGTTGCACTTGGCAGCGTTACAGGAACGGGTTATTTTGACACAGGTGTAGCTCAGTAATGAGGGGTGGGGCAATGGCAACAGCCTGTCCCAACGAGCCCCAGCACAACTACAACAACCTCTGCTCTGGCACTGCAGAAGAACACTGGGTAATGGGATTGATATTTTAAGTCCACTTGAGGAGACTTCAGACTGAAAAGGAGTCATTTAGGATGTAATGCGGCCCTGTTTGACAAATATGGAGGACTTTTGGACTTTTTGTCCTTATGCCGCTGTAAACTTCGGCACATCTCAATCGTTTCAAATTTCATCTATCTGCCTACCTAACCAGCGCTGCTGTCTTCAAACCGGCTTTTTGACTTTTTCCACAGTGGAAAAACACTGGAGCTTGCGAGCCAAGGAACTGGAAAAGCGGCATTTCTTGGGCTTATATCTCAGGCTATATATATCTGGGTTTTAACAAGATCATCATCATTGTCAAATAATGACGACATTAGCCAATTGCAATTTTTCTTAAACAAACTACAGCCTTGTTAGGATTGGTTAATGATGTTAAAATAGTGTATAATAATAATATAAACAGAATGAAATACAGGCGTGTTCGTCATTCCGAGTGATCCTGTTGACAGGCGGTTGCCAAACATGTGGTTTAAATACATTGGGTTCTCTCTCATATACTTTAGTTTAAGACTCCACTGTACGTGTGTGCGTGTGTGTGTGTGCGTGCACGCGTGTGTGTGTGTGTGCATGGGCGGAGTTTTCTGGGAGCACCTGCAACAGATCTGCAATCAAGCTGAGACAAAGACCGTGCTCTCCAGCACGACTCTGCCAGATTGTTCCGTCCTGTTAGATGGTGATTTTCTAAATACTGACCTGCTTGAGGACTTCTTACTTACTTCCGGTTCCTGTCTTTTCAGTTTACCACCTGCTCCGTTCCGAAGACTTCTGACGTGCTGTCAATAAACCATTCGCATTTTTAATCTTGTGTCTATTTTTTGGGTCCTCCATTTTGAGCCTCCACAGATTATCGGCCCTCGCCGACCGCCTTGCCCAAAGCAAGGGGGCGCTTCACGCCGTTTTGTCTCCCTCAGTCTAAAATTACAGTATTGCTACTGCCCTTATGTTTGTTTGTTTGTTTGTTTTTAACTTTTTTCCATAGTGTCTTAGTTTTAGGATTTTTGGAATGCGCCCTCTCGGTATCTGACATAGTTTTTCTCAGAAAAAAAAAAAGTTTTTTGTGACAATGCTAAGCTCAATTTTGAAATTATACCGAGAAAAAATAGTATGAGTTAGCATATTTGTACATTTTACCACAAAGGTTATCCAAGTACTTTGGATAACCTTTGAATCCTCACTTTGAATTTGCTGAATTATGGAGTTTAACATTTTTCCATCAGAATAAAATGGGACGTTCTGGCCGTTGCTACGGTAACACTGTGAAAAATATGGCATGGGTGTGATTGACTTTTCTGATCGGAACGACCAAATAGAAGTTTGTGCCAAATTATTTTAATTTTCGTAATACAAAAATGTGTACTCTCTATATAATTCCTATAGGGGGCACTATTGGGCCCAATTAGAAATTTGCCAAATGAAAGTGTTTTTCTGATTTTGTCTCTCATAGTTGACATTACAGGCCTCTCATCTTTGTAAGTGGGAGAGCTTGCACAATTGTTGGCTGACTAAATTAAATCCTTTCTCCCCCCACTATATAAACAGTACTTTGCTGAAACATGCACGTGTTGGATAATCATTCACTTTTATTCAGGATGTCATGCTTCACCAGAGGGGGCTTCTGTGTGTTAGCCTCGAAGCTAAAGGCTAACGTTAATTTGCCGCTAACAAACATTGCCTCAAAATCTAAAATAATTATTAGGAAGCCCACGCGGCTCCTGACGTTTATTAATCAAGTTTTCTTCCCATTTCATTTTTCATTAAGCTACGTTAAAACGTGGACAGGAAGTAGTCTTTACTCTTCAGCCTACATTGGTCAACAGAAAGTTAGTCACAAACATTCTGTGGCTATACCTGTCGGAAAATGTGCAATTGCAGCCCTACTTTGGTAAAAAAAAAAAAGAAAAACTTACAAAAACAGTTTAGCACGAACGCGAGATGAATCCCACAAAGCCACGTATAACTCTCTGTACATTTCCCTGCCAAATCATTTGCTTTCTTCTTTATCCGGCTCCGCTCCGGCACAGTAAGGAACAGCCCATAGACGTCTAATCTCACCGGGGGACCTCTCAAAAAGTGTTCCGGCGGCAGCCAGCACAATAAAGGCGCATAAAGGGAGAGGCTGGGGCTGTGAAAGTGTCAGGAAACATAAAGCTGACGGCCGCTTTGTTTGTCAGAGCGGGTCCCTGGACGCGGCTCAGGAGTAGGCCTGCTGGAACAGAGCTTCCATTTGACGAACATTTGCACTAAGTCTTAAAGGGGCTCGGCTATAATTGGAAGTGATGTGCGCTGTTGCATGCATGGGCTGGCAGGCGAGAGTTACACAGTGCGGATGTAATTAGTGCCATTGGAGGACCCGACCCGGCCCAGTTGAAGACTTTCGGGAGATTCGACTGTTGGCGAACTCCTGGACCACTGAGAGCCCACGCAAACTTGTAACTAAAACGGCGCTTGTAATCCGGTAATCCTATATGGAAGTGAATACTATTCATTTATATTGAGTTAACAGGGGGGTCTGGGAGAAATGTTTAACCTCTTACCCCCCCGACCGGGACTGAGCACATTCTCTCCAGTTTGGCTTTACCTCAATCTAAAAGCGTCTTGAACAAAGTGCCCAAACAGCGCAACAAAAGAGTTTCAATCAGTTTTGTAGGTCTTAGCTTTCAAGTGAGGCGTGACACTGACCTATAGGCTGCAAACTCCAATCGAGAAGCTTTTAGATTTGGGTAAAACTGAACTGGAGAAAATGCGCTCGGTTTAGGCAAGAGGTTAAAAAAAGGTTTCAGTATATTTGGAGTATTTTACTGTAAAAAGTTCTTGATCTCTGTTTATTCAAGTTTTTATCTTTTTCATAGTCATAGTCACCAAAAATACAGTCTATGTTCGGTGCTGAATTGAGCCCTGGCTCCTAATTAGAGGTTACATTTTGGGCCCGAGCCCGACATTCAGGCCGGGCCGGGCCGAGATTTCACCCATGACAGTCAGGTTTGGGTCGGGCTTAGATTTTTTTATTAATTAATGTCATTATAATATCAATTCACGTTAATTGCTCGGGCTCGGGCCGGGTCGGGCTTTAGGCCCGCGGGCTCGGGTCGGGTCGGGCTTGATCTTTTTGGGCCCGATCTAACCTCTACTCCTAATGCCTTTACATCCCTTACATCCCCACAGCCAACTACTCGTCGGCCAGATGCCCTTCCTGCACTGTGGGCAAGTGTGAAGGCGAGGTTTGATTTGATTTCAATAAAGTTGTTGAGTTGTTACCATTGCTTGCACATTCCCTCTCTCTATTAAGCCCCTGAGTGTTGCTGGAGAGCTGATGTAATGAGTGAAATTCTCCATCGTGAGATCAATAAAGTCCTACCTTATCGTGTGTGTGTGTGTGTGTGTTCAGTTTACTTTAGTTGAGCGCTTGGTTTGTTTTACAGATACTTAAAGCCAACCAGTGGAACATTACAGGTGTTGTTACAACACAAGCTACTGTAATAACTCGTGTTTGGCACCTCCCCCATTGAGGTGATGTCCCGCTCCCAGTAAAGTCATGAGTCACCCTGAAATGCGTCTGCAAAGTTCTCTTTTGTCACTGTCATTTTTGATTGACTTTAACCAACGCGCCTCACACATTACTCATCAGTGTCTTTAAAACTTTCCACTCAGTCGGTGCAGCGGTAAATTTCCATTGACTAACATTAGCTAAAAACAACATAGAAAGTGGAGAAAAAAGCCATGGAACAGCGTCGTTAGCTGCTGGTAAATACATTACATTCATGTGAACAATAACTACTATTTTAACTTTTTAAATCTCCATTAGTTTACAATTGCTGCCAATCCCATAATGCTTAGCGACATGACGTCACATTCCCGATCTCTACACATGCAACTCTATACGCGGCGTGCAGATTCAGGGGCTCCATGGGTTATGTTTTGTCTCCACCTTGATAAAATATGTGGGCGGGGCTAGTACTTTTCCCTTCGACAGGTGCCAAGGCTTTTAAAAAGGGGAAACCTCTGGTGTGGAGTGAAGCCCTTGAGCGTCTCTTCTTGCTCACACGCCCGCTGCTCCAAAGGTAAGACTGACGTGCTTCTTCTGCAAAAAGGCATCTTGAAATAGGTCGTTTTGTCCTCTGTCCACGGAGGTGAAAAAAAAATCTGAATTTACTTAAACTAAAACTATTGAAGCTGTTTTATCTTTTAAGTGTAAACATCTTGCCCCGTGGACAGACTTAGTACATTTGTCCATGATTTGAGAGTCTGAAATTTCAATAGCATTTCACTTATTTCAAGATGACTTTTTTTGCAGCATAATGCTTTTGCAAGTTGGAATTGTGTAAAGTCTCAAACTGTGGAAGATTAAAGCGCAAAACTGTTCCCCACTGAGTTTAGCACGTGGGGAACTGGGCTTTGTAAATATTCTTTTATTCATGTAATACAACATTCATGGTAGGTCAGATATTTAAATTGTGTAAAATTGTGTAATGCCTTCATCAGTTTTTGCTAAGCTGGAGGTGATGAACGATCAGCAGCCCCCTGGCACCCCCCTTTGCAATGATCTGGTTCTGACATGCTTGTCCAAAGTGGCTTTGAGTTCTGAACACAGACGAGTTTTCTAGATTTTGGTGCATTTCTGAGGGTTTTCAGAGCAAAAGCGTATAACCCATTTCCATCTTCTCCTAATGAGTGGTTACAACTTTGCACCTAAATATCTCCGAACTATCCAGAGTGCAGGCAGAGGCTTGTAAGGCCGGGCTCACACCTAGAGCGGCGGAAGAGAAGAGAGCGGCGAGCTTCCATTCATTCCCCGCTGCCTGGCGACCGGAAAGAAGCCTCCGGAAATCCACAGGAGAGCGGCACGATACTGTATCAATCAATCAATCAAATTTTATTTGTATAGCGCCTTACAACAGCCAGAAGGTGCCCAGGGCGCTTTCCAGTATAGAAATAAAAGATACAAGCTAAATCTGGTGCAAAGCATCTTTAATTAATGTGTTTGCACATTGTCCCTGTTGAAATGAATTAATAAACTAAACTAAACAGTAGACATCAATACTGTACTTGCATAGGGTTAAAAAAAATGACAACGCTATGCAAATACAGAGCCATTTCCGGCAGCAACCACAGAACATGGTCTGACAAGACACCTGTGCGTAATCCCTCACGTCTCAAACCCCACCTCCACGTGCTCCTGCACAGGGGGGGGGGGGGGGGGGGGGGGGGGGGGGAAGAGAGACTGACTTTGTGGCTCCTCACAGGATCAGGGTTGAACATGTCGGCTCTTGGTCTCTGACTAGGTGGCCATCTCTGTTATAGTTTCTCAAATCCAGGTTCTCCACAGAAGATAAAGAAATGGCTGACCCGTGGATAGACGCGTACAACTTTGCCATTGAAATCGCAAAGAAAGCTGGAGCGGTATGTCCAAGTAACTCCAGTGATCTTTCCATAGCGGTGAGAGCTTATTGAAAAAGAGGATTTATTTTTTTCTGTGTGTGTTGCATTTAGGAAATCCGAAAGGCCTCAGACAGTGAAATTAAAATCTCCACGAAGAGCTCGACTGTGGACCTGGTGACCGCCACTGACATCCGGGTGGAGAAGATCATCATCGGGGCGCTGAAGGAGAAGTTTGGGGAAAATGTGTATTGGTAAGCAGGGGCGATTTTAGAGTTTGAAAAGATTGGGGGCTCAGCCCAGCTGTGTTCGTGTAACTACACATTAGTGGGGGATCTGGGGGTCCTCCCCAAGACATTTTTGAAAATATAAACACAATTTCCAACATTTTGGTGAATTTCAGTAGGTCTTGAACAGATATTGAGGAGTAGATATATTTTTAGTTTATTGTGGTCTGCCTCTGTGCTGTGACTCTGCGTATGTATGTATGTATGTATGTATGTATAATATCTATCCATCCTTTAACCAGTTTTTTTGAAAATTGACACATGCTTTATCAAACAAATGCCACGCAAAAAAGGCAGTTTTATATATACGCCTATTGTCCATCAGTTTTCAGGTTGAAAAAGTCTCGTTTTGTCAGAGAAATGGCGCACGCCGTGGTGGCTCTCAGAAGCCACCGCTACTTATGCTGGAAAATGGATTTACCACGAGTTTGCTGAGCAGAAGGCAAAGTTACTTCAGACGGGTGAGTGAAAGTTTGTTTTTCCGCTGGTGGCCGCTGTGAGGCTATTGTGCTGTTGTAAGCTAACGTGGTGCATTAGCATGGGAGACAGTCGTGTAGTCACGAGGAATTAACCTGCTATCAAAATCAAGATTTCTACAAAGATTTCTTAAACTACTCCATAAATGTAGTCAGCGCGTCCCAAGCTTGAGAGAGATCCGCTTCATATTTTCGGTTTTATGCCCAGTTACAGTTACTGGGTTTGTGCAGTGAAACGTAAACACAATACGACCGCAGTCAAGCCAGCCTCGTCTCCAGCCTTGTCGAAACCGTGGGTGCGCTTGTTTTGAACACCATCACCTCCCAGAAAGTTGTTGTGTGTTTATTCCAACAATTCCAAATAAAAACAGTAGCCTATACATTTTGATAATATTACACTGGTCCTTTTTTTCTTGTGGAGATATGGTGATGGACTGGTCTGGACTTTGGACCAGTCTCTGTTCACTGGTCCCTGCTCCCTGGACAATTACAAGAGCTTCCTCTGGGCGCGCTGTTCAGAACGGTGCCTCCAAAATGTCCTCAACTCATTGTCAGCTATATTTGACAGCACGGTTTGCACATCTAGAGACTGACATTTTAGCCCATTCCTCTTTACAAAACGTCCTCACTCCTCCCCCAGTGCCGCCGCCTGCTTTACGCTCATTACGCACATGCTTCGGCAAGGCCGTGGGAACCCAGGGTGCTGGGGGCGCTGCAGCACCCCCTGGTGGATAGTTTGAAAACTGCAGGCAATATTATTAAATAGGAAATATGCACAGAAAAAGTGGTTTTGGGGTAAACTTTATTTCTCAGCACCCCCTAACTAAAATGTCTTCCCACGGCTCTGTGCTCCGGCCATCAAGCACTCCGACTGAGGCCACTGTGATTGAATGGCATTGACCAGTATTTGCGTCGCTGTTTTATTAATGCAGTTGACAAAAATACAGCCTGTATTTAATGAGAACGATGAGGAAGAGGCGTAAAAGAAACATGTGCCGACGGATAATGCTGCTTTTGGTAGACCTTAGAGTACAAATTTTGGGCTACAATAGACAGATATTTAAAGGTTGAATGCACTACAAGTGATTCCTCGTTTGAAAGAGCCTACTGAAGCACTTGATTGGGGACTAGTGCTGGGACTGTGGAAGTAGGAGTCATTTTATGGTCATTTGAAGATTTTGGCAACAGGCTCTGTACAATTAGCCAATGATTTTGGCTAACTTCCTGTTGGCCAGTGTAGGGTAAAGACTACTTCCTGTCCACATTTGAATGCAAAAAAAAAAAAAGATTTAAAAGACAGAAGAAGTGTTTTATAAAAGGGTTCAGATGGTGGTCCTATCAATATCTGTTGGCCTCAAATTAAGTTAGCCTTTAGCTTCAATGCTAAAATTGCTCCAGTGACAAACACAGAAGACTCTGATTTTGTATTTAGTTATTTAATTTGACCTTTTATTTAACCAGACAGTCTCACTGAGATAAATAATCTTTTTCAGGGGAGTAGGTCAGGACTATTGTACATGTTTTTAGTGGTAGGGGAAACCGGAGGAAACTTAGACACGGGGGGGAACATGCACACTCCACAGAAAGGCCCGGTCCAGGTGGGAATCGAACCCGGACCTTCTGTGCTAACCGCTGTGCCACCATGCATAAAGTTTGCAGTTGCAAGTAATTATCCGACTGCTACATGTTTTCTGTTACATGCTGTTTAAAGCAGTACTAGTGTCGTAGCATGTTGCGTTTTTTTACTCATTAATTGTCCGTGAGAGTAAATACTACGCTGACAGAAAAGACAAAGGGAGAGAGGGATATTGTACATCCAATTACACAATGGAGATATTTTTTTTTCACTCAAACTTGGCTGTAAATACTGTGTAAGTGGTGCAAGCCTGCAGTTAGCTTTGCCTGTTTGCTTCTTTTTATTTTTATTTTTTAATTTTTTAATAGGCTACATTTACACTTTAATAGGACCACAAGGCTTTGCTATTCATATTTGTATACACGGTCAACAATATCCTTTCCCTGTACATACTAATATGTTCAAAAGTGGGTGATCTTCTGCACAAATAAATAATTTAAATTAAATTAAATTACTTTTTTTATTTGACGTAGCAATATAGACAAACTGACAGGTGGCAATACAAAGACAGACGTATCAATACAGAAACAGACAATGACAAGTAAACATAGATAAACACACCTGTAGGGAATGACAGACAGCCTGTTAGCTTCTTCTTCGTGATTCCATTAGTGTGTATTGGTGACTCTGACCCGGTGGCAGCGAAGTTGCCATTGTGGTTTTCTGGCCAGAGACACCAGGGGGACCCCCGAATCATCCCATTAACACTTGTGTTGCCCTCAGAGGTACTACGAAAAGGATTTATTAAGGTAAACTTACTTAGTACTGCTTTAAATCTGTTTATTTCTACCAGACACAGCTAACACTCCATAGGAATAAAACGTACAGGAAGTGATAGTAACCTTTGCAAGTTGGCAGCATGTTGTTACATTTCGTGCGCAGACTGGACTTGGTAACCGTATGTTTGAGGTTATGTATGTTTTTTTATTTTTATGTAAGATTATAGATTTGATCTTTACACTCGCCAGACAAAAAATGGGCCAAATATTCATGTTGAACAGTGGAAAACGCTTGATACAAAAATGATTCCTATGAAAAGCAAATACATGTGGTGACTGATGTACTATTATATATTTGATTTGTGCAGTTTCATTGGCGAGGAGTCCGTCACGAAGAAGGGCGCCTGCATTCTGACCGACGAGCCCACGTGGATCATTGACCCGGTGGACGGAACCACCAACTTTGTGCACGGGTAAAGCATCACCATTTTTTTTTTTTTTTTTTTTTTTTTGTGTGTGTTTGTGATTTGTGATAGTCGTATTGATCGATGCTTGTTGAACAGATTTCCGTTTGTGGCCGTGTCCATTGCCTTCGTGGTTAAGAAAGAGGTAAGGCCAAAGTCTGAAATGGAGGCAGAAATTAAACGTCAACCCGTAAACGTCCGCATGTGTCCCTGCAGTTGGAGTTCGGAGTGGTGTACAGCTGTTTTGAGGACAAGTTGTACAAAGGCAGAAAGGGACAAGGGGCGTACTGTGACGAAGAGTCCATCCAAGTATCTGATAACATAGGTAATCTATTTATTTATTTAATTTTTTTACTAGAATTATTGTGAAAGTAAGAGGTGACAATTGTAATGCTCGGTAAACACTAACCCGTGATCTCCTTTCCTTGCAGATATCAACAAGGCCGTCATCATTTCCGAGTTTGGGATCGACCGAACTCCATCCAAATTGAAAAAGATCTGCTCCACGATGGAGAGGATCCTGAAGATCCCAGTGCACGGGTAAACGCTCACACCTCTGCTTCCGAACCGCCACGTCAATCACACTGACGCTCCAAGAACGGTCAATAAACATGGGAGAGATCCCTTTTGAAAATGTGGATATTACAGACATAGCTTTAACAAATGCGGAATTGATTTACTATAAAGACAAATCCAGTATAGGACCTTTTTTTAAGACCATGATCCAAAATCCCTTTTGCAATATTAATACAAACTCCCTTTCCATAAATCAGGTTTTGTACCTCAAAATATTGGCAATTGGGGATTCGTTTATTCAATTGATTCTGTGCATAACTTCAAATCATAACAACGCCGCCCAAGAAGTGACATCCTGTTTCGATCCAGCACGCCAAAATAAAAGCACACAGGATAAAATGTGTGCATTTAATTATAAGTGTTTTGCCTGTTAATAGTTAATAGTAATGAATTAGATGGTGCTTTTATCTTGGTGTGCTGGATCAAAACAGGAAGTCACTACTGGTTTTCGAAGTTATGCACAGTCAATTGTACGATTTCGTTGTACAATGACAAAACATTCCTACTTTAGTATATTGTAAACTCAAAAAGCGGACGACTGAGCATTTGTCACAACAAGGTGACAGAAAATTCAAGAAAAGTGCAAAATTTGGAAAGAATTATTATTATAGTTTTTTTAAGTGACATCACGGCAACGACACAAGGAAAAAGATCTGTTTAGCTCAGTTTTGTCAGTCTTGGCTTTCAGAGCCTGGGGCGGCACGGTAGCACAGCGGTTAGCGCTCGTGCTTCACAGCTAGAAGGTTTGGGTTCAATTCCCACCTGGACGGGGCCTTTCTGTGTGGAGTTTGCATGTTCTCCCCGTGCCTGTGTAGGTTTCCTCCGGGTACTTCGGTTTTCCCTACCACTAAAAACATGTACAATAGGCCAGTATGAATGAGTGTGGTTGAGAGTGCGCATGGGGGGCACCGGATGCAAATTAGCCCAAGGCTACAATCCGGTCTTTGTTGTTTTACATGCATGAGACCCATGTATGTTCATTAACATGCACTGTCCCGACCAAATAAACCAATAAATAAATAAATGAGGCGTTACACTGGCCTATAGGCTCTGAGCTCCAGTCGAAGCTTTTTAGATTTGGCGAAAGCTGTAGAAAATGCTCTCGGTTAAGGTGGGGATTAAGGCGTTAACATAGAAAAGTACTTCAAGTCCTTTTTAATGTTTTCATTTATAATTTTTATTTGTTTTATTTAGAATTTTTTCTATCAACTCCTAATTGAGTGTTTTAATCCAGGATCCGCGGCACGGGCACGGCTGCCACCAACATGTGCATGGTGGCGCGCGGCGCGGTCGAGGCCTTCTTCGAGATCGGCGTCCACTGCTGGGACGTGGCGGCCGGAGCGGTCATCGTCCAGGAGGCGGGGGGCGTGGTCTGCGACGTGGACGGTATTAAATAACGATTTTAGATCTCTGTGAAGGGCCTCTCCCCCCCCCCCCCCCCCCACTCTCCATTAGCATGATCTCGTTTTTGGTTTGTTTTTTAGGCGGACCGTTCGACCTCATGTCCGGAAGAATGATGAGCGCCAACCACGCCGTCATCGCCAACCGCGTCATGAAAGAGATTGAGATTTTCCCGTCAGAAAGGGATGACAGTCAGGAGTAGACGACTTCGAAAAGCACAACGACGTACACTTTTATACGCGTTGTAATCCTCGGCCGTGGTGTCATGACTCTTTGAATGTAAATGAATACTCAGATGTGCAAATATAGATACAATTATGCAAAGTCTTGGTCATTTTATGTATTGCATTAATTCATACACATGTCAAACTTAAATCTGTTACCTTCAGCTGGAAGAATATTAGGCTCTGCTCAGCAACAGCGGCATCTGGTGGTTTAAACAGATCATTACAGTGTTGACTTAATCGATAAACAACAGATAAACAATATATTTTTAGGCTCAATATTTATAGTATGTACATTAATTGGCGTATTTTTCTTTGTAAAAGTTTGACTGAAATCAATTTAGGATTAGATTAAGCATTTTTAAAACATAGGTTTCACATTTTCATGCTTCAAAGGGACTATATGGAGTTTATTTTTATAGAGCTTTTCATATGACACAAGTCACACCCAAAGCGCTTCACACATGAAAGGGAGGGGATTCATTCACTCATGCTGATGGAGTGAATGAATACATTTGTAGCCAGTTTGCCCTGGGGTAGAGTAACAGACGCGAGGCTGCTCACATCAGCGCCGACGGTTCCCTCCGACCACCGCCAACCACGAATTTATAAATACTTTATTCAGTATAGGTCTGTTTCCTCTAATAACCAAACCAAGTAGAATAACAACCCATAGTGCCACCTTGATAGATAACATTTTCTCAAATGAAATAGAAAATGATACAGTCAGCGGGTTAATTATAAATGACATTAGTGATCACCTTCCAGTTTTCGTTTTGTATAAAAATGGATATGTAAAAGATGAGGAGGAAAATAAGTATTGGTTTAGAAGGGTAAAAACAGAGAAAACTATTGATGCATTTAAAAAGGAGCTTTTAGCTCAAGACTGGAGTATTGTGTACAGAGAGAATGACACGAATATGGCATATGATGAGTTTACGCGAGTATTTCAAAAAGTATATGACAAACATTGCCCAATGAAGAAACACTGTAAAAACAGAAAGTGTAAAGAAACACCATGGATGTCTAAGGGTTTACTAAATGCTTGCAAGAAAAAAAATAATCTTTACAAAAACTTTATAAATAACCAAACAAAAGAAGCTGAGGATAAATATAAGAAATATAAAAATAAACTGACAGGTATCATGAGAAAATGTAAACAGGATTATTATAATACATTGTTAGATAGCAATAAGAATAATATTAAAGGTTTATGGAATATCTTAAATAGTATAATTAGAAATAAACCAAGAACGATTAATTATCCAAAATATTTCAAAGATGAGGATAACACTTTAAATAATATGAATGAAGTTGTCGAAACATTTAATAAATTCTTTGTAGATGTTGGACCGAACCTTGCTGCAAAAATTGCAAATGTTGAGAACTATAATTGTGATCTGATAGAAGCAAATCCTATGTCCCTGTTCCTCAAACCTGTGGAGGAAAAGGAGATACTGGACATTGTTAAAGGGTGTAAAAATAAGACCTCGACCGATTACCATGACATGGACATGAAAACTTTAAAAAGTGTTATTGAAAGTATCTCTAAGCCGTTAACTTACATCTGTAACTTATCGTTGCAAACTGGACAATTTCCTGATAGTATGAAAGTAGCAAAAGTGATTCCTCTGTTCAAAGCAGGAGATAAACATCTCTTTACAAACTACAGGCCTGTTTCCCTTTTACCGCAATTCTCTAAAATCTTAGAAAAGGTTTTTAACTCTAGACTTGACAGCTTTATCGAAAAGTGTAATTTACTCTCGGACAATCAGTTTGGGTTTAGGAACAATCACTCAACCTCACACGCGCTCTTCGATATAACTGAAGAAATAACTAATGCTGTAGATAACAAGAAATATGCAATAGGGTTATTTATTGACCTGAGTAAAGCGTTTGATACAATAAACTATGATATATTAATTAATAAACTAGAACATTATGGAATTAGGGGGGTAGCTCTACAGTGGGTTACCAGTTACTTAAAAAATAGAAAACAGTGTGTGAAAATCGGTGATTATCAGTCGAGTTGTCGACAAATTGTCTGTGGTTTACCTCAAGGTTCTATTCTGGGCCCAAAATTGTTTAATATGTATATTAACGACATTTGTAAAACGTCTGAAATACTTAAATTTATCTTGTTTGCTGACGATACAAATATTTTTGCATCAGGAGACGACTTACAGCAGCTGTGTCGGATTGTTAACTTGGAACTCAAAAGTGTCAATAAGTGGTTCAAACAAAATAAATTATCTTTAAATCTGAGTAAAAGCAAAATGATGATATTTGGCAACTGTAATTCCAATGCTCAGGAAGCAATTCAGATAGAGGGTGTTGTTATCGAGCGAGTCCATGAAATCAAATTTCTCGGTGTGATTATTGATGACAGAATTACTTGGAAATCTCATATTAAATATATATCTACGAAAATTTCTAGAAGCATTTCAGTAATAGCAAAAGCAAAGCACATTTTAAACATCAAAGCTCTACATACCTTATACTGTTCTCTGATTTTGCCCTACTTATATTATTGTACTGTGGTTTGGGGTAGTACTTATAAAAACACAGTTAAACCAATAATATTGTTGCAAAAAAGAGCTATCCGAGTAATTCATAAAGTTGGGTTTTTGGACCACACAAACTCATTATTTTTAAAATCAAAGATCATGAAGTTTTGTGACATTGTTGAGTTCCAAACTGTTCAAATGTTATTCAAAGCAAGGTATAAATTGTTACCAATCCAAATACAAAGAAGGTTCCAAGAACGTACTGGTTGTTATGATTTACGTGATGAATTAAACTTTAGGATTCAGAAACATAGCACAACTTTGAAAAGTTTTAGTCCAACAGTTAATGGTGTACAATTGTGGAATAAACTGGAGATGGATTTGAAACGATGTCCAAACATTAACCTGTTCAAATATAAATACAAACAAAAGACTCTTGAAATATACAGACAAGAAGAAATGTGTTGCCACTAGGGGGAGCAGTAGAATCAATTATGTGTATTTTTTCCTCTATATTCAAGGAAGAGTGTTGCTGCTTGGAACGGTTGTCATTCTATTGCTCAAATTCACAAATGGAGAATTAGGGTTGGCAGGTTATGGATCTGTTGAGAGGAATCCTCCCAACGGGCTTAAAACCTTGTCTTTTAATGCACCACTCAGCATAGGAACATATTCTACAAAATCAGCTGTTAGGGCAGCCGTGTGGGGGTTTGTTGAAGGGGAGTTACTGCCCTCTTCAACTGGCTCACTCTCTGGCCTTTTAATGCACCACACTATGCAGGAACATCATACTTTTAATGCACCACACTATGCAGGAACATCATACTTTTAATGCACCACACTATGCAGGAACATCATACTTCACATTTAACTCAATTAAATAAATATATAATAATGATAATGATAATTAAACCCAAATTAAAATTATACTGAGAATGGTAATGACAACTGGAAAGCATCAAGATCTCAGATTATAATATCTATTAATGTACCTTTATACAATCTACCTTTATCTATTAATGTACCTTTGTACTTTATACAATTAATTATATAAACAGTTCATATATTGTATTATTATTATTATATATTTTTTGTAAGATTGTAAGTTTGTAAGTTTGTAAGTTGGTCTGTACGAATGTAGCTGCTTGTAATGTTTTGTAGTGTTTTGAAATGTTCTTTTTTATTTTATTGCATTTTATTGCACTTGGGGGTGGGGGCTCATAAGCTTTTTGCTTCAGCCCACTCCTTTTGAGCACAAGGTGTATTGCTCAAATAAACAAATAAAATAAACTAAACTAAACCACTCACACATAAGCATTGGGTGAAGTGTCTTGCCCAAGGACACGACAGTCTGCACCTGCAGGAGCCAGGATTCGAACCCCCGACCTTCCGATCATGAGACGACCCGCTCTACCATATATTGTATATCTACCACTGTTGCCCCTTGAACAACTAAGTATTTTCCTCCCCTACATGTTCCAGCCATGTCCTAATGTGTAGAATGAGCCCAGACCTGTTCACCACAACTTCCTCTAAAATCCTGCACTGTCAATCAAAAGATGTTAATTCAGGTCTGAAGTGCTTAACATAGGGACTGCAGTTATATGTTAGACCTGAGGTGGCAGTAGTGAGTATAAAAATGACCAACTTGCATCTAGTCCCTTTAAAGTTGAAAGTATTGTATCTTTAGAGTCAATATCGTTAATCGTGATACTTTCCTGTCCCACGTTCATGACAGACCGGCTCTTTTGAGGTGAATGGTTCTCAACCGTACCTCTCAAGAGCCAGTCACTTTTACTCCAAATTCCTTCTGATTCCCCGATTTACCAGCTGATGATGTAATAATGTAATCATTATTACATCAATCGTTATTATGTTATTGGGGCCTACAAGTGGCCAAAACACATTTGGTAATCACGTATATAGTAAGTATAATACAGCGTTCTCATGAAGCTTACATAGTCAGTGAAACATGATTATCCAATAATCGTTGTAGAACTGCTTAAACAATTTTGTGGCATCACATTTGGGGACTGGAGACCACCATTCCGGCTGCTCACAATGGGACATAACGGACACAACCCTGCCACGCTATAGGTCTCAACTGACGGCGAGGCCAAGCGGTGGCAGCCGAGGGCGGAGAATCAAGGCGGACAGACAACAGGGAGGAGCCTCAGATCACGCAGCATTAGAAGCATGAATGAATCTCACGATCGTCAGAAAGAGCTTGTGACCTGATGTTTTTTCCCCCTCACCTTGTGACATTGCACCAGTGGCCACTGGCTGCTCTGCTTTACGACCACGACACTAGAGGCCGCTGTTGCTCCACCATTGCTGTAGTGCCTCCATAGCCGCTCGTTCCCCATTAGAAATCATTACACTTTAGACATGTTAAAAACAACTTTAGAGCCCGGCGCCTAATTTTTTGGAGCTTTCTACAGCTAGATATTCCTCTTCTGATTACGCTTGGTTAGTCACAATTAAAGTTTTCGTAAGAAACATTTTAGAAATCTCGTACTTAATGAGGGCCGGACTGTTAGCATTGGAGCTGCGCGAGCTACACGTCACGCAAGGGCCGAGTCTACAGTGAAGATCCCGCCCCTTATGCCCTTATTAGGAACAGGCTTCGTCAGAGCTGGGGGGGAGGAGTCTGTAAATCCGCCATGATTTCCCCCACGAACTTGGTCATTGTGGTAAACGGGGAGGAGTGAGGAGGAGTTGTCTATTCTTTTTTACAGTCTATGCATTGCACGATACTTTCTTCGCCTGATACGTGTGCCGGCGCCTCGTTTAGCTCATGCCTGCTATGAGTGCTGTGATAAAGCCTTAGATAAATCACGTGCCAATGCCGCTGTTTGACGCTTACCTCCTAATGACCCAGTGTTTCATTTTCTCCTACCTCTTCGTATCTGCCTTATTATCTGCCAGTAGCATCAGGAACGTCTTCTTAACTGGTGCAGTGTTCATACAGGCAGCAGGAAGTCAAATGGAATGCATTTTAGTCCCATTTCAATGCCACAAACAAAACAAATGGGTGCATAATTCCACTGTGACTTATGCTGCTTGATTCTGCTTTGTGTTATCGAAATAAAAAGATAACATCAATGTGATTATTAGAGGATTTACTGTTTGTATAGCCCCTCAAAAACAAACACACAATTTGGTTTTAACTAGGTTAGGTTGAGGTACTCACAGGGCTGGACTGGCAGAAAAAAATTGGCCCGGGACTTTTGGGTCAACACCGGCACTCTAAAAAAAAATCAGTCATTTTCAATGCGATAGTCAAGGCCATTAGCAATACAATAACCCCTTGACCTAAAACAGTATCAGCTACAAAACCGTGGACAAAAGCTGCATGTTGTGCACGCGTCACACAGCCCTCACCACTTTAATCTTATTATTTACAACTTGCAGCAACATTTTTAAAATGACTAAACAATCTTAGAATGCACGTTCCGTTAAAGAGGTTCCTCTCGCGACTGCGACACAAACAGACTTCACAAAACCAACCAAATGATCACACTGTAGTTATGTAGGTAATGAAATGGTCAAACTCATGCTCCTGATTGCCAGTCCAGCCCTGGGTACTCACCAGTATCGGTAACATTGTGGTGGTGGACAAAGAGCAGAGGAAAGCCGCTGTGGTCGACATACTAGCAATACCAAACGACTTCAACATCAGGAAAAATAACACGAGAAACTAGAGAAATACCAGGAAATACATCAGACATCCAGAAAAGTGCAGTTCTAGGAACTGCAAAGATACTGTGCAGACCACTCAAGCTCCCAGGCCTCTGGTAGAGGACCCGAGCTTGGAGGAAAAAGAGAAAATCTTGAGAAAGCACGTGTTGCATATTTTCAAGTAGATCAAACACATTTTGAAAAAAAGAATTAGGCTTAATGCGGATGTTTGCGACTTGAGATGACTTGCCGGCTAAAGCAAGACTTGACCCCGTGACCATTTGACTTGGGACTTGCATTTAGTGACTTTCTCCCACCCCTGCAGTGGCGTTTCTAGGGGGTGGCCAGGTGACTTAAGAAATGCAGATGAAGCATGAGGAAAAATGTGTGGCAGTGTTTTCTCATTAGCAAACCCCTCCCCCACCTGCACATCAGAAGTCTTTTGTTAAACAGTGATAATCACTGATTGTTGAGACTATAGAATACAAAATAAAATGAATATTAATGCTATAATGCACATTACTAGCCTGGTTTTACCAGACCCTCGTCCTCATTTTGTTTCATACAAGGGTCTGGATCTTCACAATTGAGCTCCGGTATCGGGAGGGGTGAACTCCTTTTGAAACGACTGGATCTGGTTTTCACTAGCGTTTGGTCGTGACATATGTAATGCGCCCGAGTGAGTGAAGCAGCGATCATAACTCTTCGGAGCATTTTAATTTCTGGATATTTGTGAGCCGAGCCAGCACGGATTGAAGAACTTCCATTACTTTCGTATCCGCCGTCATTGCCGAACTACAACCAGCAAAAGCGGCGCAAATGCCTGACGTCACCTACAACCCCCGCCTCCCGCGCTCGCTGAATGGTGGGTTGAAATTCCACCGATGAAACGCAGCCACTGAGATCAGACCCAGACGTACGTGTAGGGAAAAGATAATTGACCAGAGTCTACGGATAGCTAAGGCCAGGCTAGTCCATTACTACTACTAAGCAAACAATAATGCTGATTGGCGTTTTGTAGGTAACAAAATCCAACCCATGTTATTGTGGTGGTGGAATTAGTTAGTGGTGGCACAGCTTGGATTTTCTTTAGTCCAGCAAGGAGATTTTGTTGTTTTAAGTTTTTACTCAGTACATAACATCAAATTAATTAAATTAGACCTCCCCCTGGTCCTGTTGCCACCCCAGAAAAACCAAGTGCCACCCCTGGGCCACCCCAGAAAAAACACGCCACTGCACTTTTGGTAATGGCCAAGCCAAACTGGAGAAAATGTGCTCCGTTCAGGTGGGGGTTATTGAAATGTTGGACTTAATGGGGATCCTATCAATAAAACATAAAAGCGTACCCCTCAAGGTAAACATCAACAGTCTCTACTTTATAAGCTATTTTTTTTATATTTTTCAAATCAGCAGTATCCGACCAATCCGCCTCCTCCTGCTGCAGGTGGCCCCCCATGGCCCCGTTCCGCCTGTGTGACTGACTGTAATTGTCTGATACAGCAGTCAGATTCCCATTAGCGGCAACGCTCCCGTCAAGCGCCTATGATTTACTTGCACTTACCATTAGCCGGGCGCTTAAGTCACTTCATTTCCCCATTCAGCCTGTTTACATTACCGGCGGCGTCCTCCTCCCGTCTCCCACTAGAGGTCAGTAATGCTCAGCGGTTAGGGGACGGCGATTTGAGGATTTTTTTTGTCACTGGGAAACGTTCAGTGCCAATTCATTTTTATTTTTTACGTGCTGGTTTGTGTTCGTTTGGTGGGATTTTGTGATCGTCTTTGAGCTTTAAATGGAACGAGGAAGGAGAGAGAAAGAAAAAAAAAAGGAGACAAAGAAAGCTGCGTGAAACCAGCACGACATCGGCACCCAAAGGAAACAAACATGGATGTGAACAACAGCAGGGGACGGGGCCGGTGTTTGAACCGTAATTGCAGCGCTGCCACATAATAAGACCGCCGTTTGTGGCCACAGAGCTACACCGTTAAACATCTGCCGTGGCTTAAAGAGGCTTTGCTTTATGTCTGTGGGCAAAATGGATGGATTTATTCTCAATCAGAGGCAGTCAGTAATTAAGTAGTAGTTATACTCGAGTAGTTATTTGGTTGAGAAATCATTGGGAAGATAAATATAACACTTTCTACTGCACTACATTTCGATAAAGGTTCCAAAGTAGGAAGACGTGCATTTGTCCATGTGTTTTATTCCAAAGATCTTTAATAAAACTCCAGATAGGACATAGACATACACTTTGGAACAAATGGTCATTCTGGCGGCCATCTTGGGCCTGGCCCTTCTAACCCGGTGCAATGTCATCAAAACACCACTTATTTCCTCCATATTGTTTATGATCTATTTTGAGTTATTTCATGACTATTTGATAATTGTGGCTGAACTTGTGTCATATCTGGAAAGAAAATAATGTTTGTGCAGTTTTTCAAATATTATTTCAGAAGCGAAACACAACTACAACAACGCTCTCATTTCATGTACGATGTCTGGTACAAAGTGACAAAAGGCCATTACTCAGTTACAGATGGTTATCAATGCCAAACACGGTCAACATTCCCGAAAGTCACTAGTTTTGTGTTAAAAGAACATATTAAACGTGATCTTGCTACTTCCCAGTTAGTTAGTGTACAATTTTGCTTGGTTGGGGGGGGGCTGAATTATTGTCCCAGTCCGCCCCTGCCGCCACGTTTGCCACATCAACATGCACCGTGTCTGACCTAGAGTTTTATTAAATACCTTTGGTTTTATCCATTCTAAAAGCCTAATGATGCACTCCTCCAGAACAGTAGGTGGTCCTGTGCAGATGTTCCATCAGATGCCATCCATCCATCTTCTTACACTTGTCCGTTGCCGGGTCGTGGGGGCAGCTGCCCAAACCACATTGCACCAGCCCCTATGGCTCCTCCTGCAGGTGGTGGGTCCACAGAAGGACGACCTCATGGTTCTAACCGGGCCTGTTGGTCTCTCCTAAGGGGCTTCTGAACCGCTCTTTGTCTGACCCGTCACCTAGGACCTGTTTGCCATGGGAGACCCTACCAGGGGCACGAAGCCCCCGACAACAGAGCCCCCAGGATCATTCGGGTGCTCAAACCCCTCCACCACGTTAAGGTGGCGGTTCCAGGAGGGGCATCAGATGCCACCAACTCACAATTTTCTTTTAAATATAGTGACAAAAGTGTTTTGCCCTTCCGTATATTCTAAACATGGACATTTCTGCGGAAAAAAGACCTTTGTGCAATGTTTATATTATTATTGATTGTGAACTAGCAGCTAGTTGTTGCTGTTTCCATTTTCGTGAAGTATTGCTCCCTGAAATTTGGAAAACGGGCTTATAAACTCGTCCCAGTAAAGAACTAGGGCAGTATGAAAATTAGCAAAACATGTGGACCCACACCAGATTTCCATACAAATCCATTAAGTAATCAAATTACCAATAGGCCTACTTGTGCGTAGAAAAAGAGGTGTATATATCATGAGAGCTTCAAATTTGATCCTGCAGCAGTTACACCATAGAACTTTAGGGTTGCCATTGTACCTTAAAGTCGATGCTGGAAAACAAGCAATATTTTATCCATTCTTACAACCATCAGTGAGTTATTTACCGAACGCTTCAATGGAATTAATGTAGACCACAAAGACA
This sequence comes from Proterorhinus semilunaris, assembly GCA_021464625.1. NCBI lineage: Eukaryota > Metazoa > Chordata > Actinopteri > Gobiiformes > Gobiidae > Proterorhinus > Proterorhinus semilunaris. Next base: position 24,755,371 of record CM038362.1, on the reverse strand, counting down.
TAACGTTAGCACAGGCCTCACCCTGAAAAAAGAGTGATGTCCTTGTTTACTTATAAAATTTGCTTTTCCATTCCATTACTTTAATGGCGTTGATAAATAAATCAGCTGGGCCTCCCCCATTAACAGTGTTACACATTTTGAATAGTGGCCTGTACTCCTCTCCCAGATGAATCATGTGTGGAGCTAGCAAACAAACAAAAAAGGCGCTAGTTTACCTAAATATCACAGAAATTAGTTACCAGCTAAGTAATATTAACAGAGTTTTAACGATTATTTGCTCTACTAAGATGAATGTAACCTATTTTACTCTGCCGAGAGGTTTCCTAAGACTTTGTAAGCAACAACACTTTGGAAATAAACAGCTAACGGCTAACGCTACACACCAGGGATCAGCTGTTTGCCTTTAGCCGCACACCTGATGTTTCCACCGCGCTGCGAGGACCAAACAAAACACAATTTAAGAGGCTCAGCGAGAGTGAGTGCCAAAAGGTGAAAAAACAAAATAACTTGTCAATGTTTTCTGACCTAAAAAAGGATTCGGCTGCGTGATTTCACATCCAGCAAAACTACTTACCTTTAGCCAGTTTGGTTTAGTAGTTTACATAATTTACGAATTTCACATTACACAGCTCTATGCTCAAAAGCAGTAGGCTGAAGCAAGAAAGCGTATGCGCTTTGAGTTGCCTAAATAAATAAACATGCCTTTATTTATGAGAACATACCCCACATAATAAACATTTCCATTTGACAGTGATACAATATGAGAACAGTATCCATAACAAGTACGGATTTAGCTCAACATATTGTATTCTTTGAGTAGAAAAGTGTCCTCAAAATGCGTTTACATCCAGTGTACTTTAAAATGTAATATATTCTATATTAGTTGTTACAGCTTTAAAAATGTAATGTTTGTATAAGATGTTACTGTTGAGTTACACTACTTTGAGTTACTTTTGAGTTACTTTTGGCAAAATATGAACTGAAAATAGCAACAATGCCAAAGCTGTTCTTTTCTTATTTCAACACAAACCATTTAAATGCACTTGTAACTCGAGTTACTTGAATTGTAATGACTAATATATGGGAAATATTCGGTGTAAGTAATATGTTACATTCCCTACTACTGAAAAAAGTAATATATTTTTGTAACTAATCTTTTTGTAATATGTTACCCCCAACGCGGTTTACATCTGAGAAACTTAACTACAAAGCAAGTTATGATAATTGCATTGGCAAAGCATTTCAACACAGTTTGACATTAGATATTATTATTATTACCTAATTTCTTCTTGAATTGTATAACACGATCTACGTCTATGATCGAGTAACGCCATAATGTCCATAACCAGGCACACAGCAGGCGTCTGTTTACGAAATAACAAGAGATTAAAAAGTTCATGTGTTCAATTTTCCAAACCCAGGCACATACACACACAGCTATGTGCAGTTACCTGTTTATGAATTACATTTGTCCTACTGCAATTACATGATCACCCATACAATTAGCAGCGTTGACAAGTGAAGTGCAGCCACAGTTCACTGGTAAAGCTCGTAGCTGTTCGTAAAATGAACAGAAAAGCAGTTTTACTGTAGGACACGTAACTAGAGTCAATGAATTAATTTCCCCTCAGATAGATATTCATGAATCTATTTTTGTATCGATATCAAAATTATTCTATTTATCTATAAATTAATATTATTATCATATTAAAGGAACAGGCCACCATTTTTCCATACTGAGATCTGTTCTTACCTGAGCTTAGACGAGTTGATACGCACCTGTCTGGTCTTTGTGCCCGTGGAAGAGCTTGGTCGCTTCTAACTTCACCCCGTTTGGAGCCATAGGACTATACTTGGAGAGGCCAAATGCTAACAACATCTTTGGTCTTTGTGCGTGACTGAGCGCACACACAAAGACCAGACACTTACGCATCAACTCGTCTAAGCTCAGGTAAGAACATATCTCAGTATGGAAAAACGGTGGCCTGTTTCTTAAATTTGTTCATGTATGCCCTATACGTATAATGTGATGCTACTAATAGGCTAATTTGCGACGTAGGACCACTCCATTTTACACTCTCTAATGTATTTATTTTTTTATTCAGTTTATGCAGGGCCCAAAGTGTCCCCGAGTGTTAATCATCAACGTAAGTGCAGTGGCCTCACCTTTTTAGACAGCACTGTGAGAACTCAAAAACTGTGCCATTGCCTTCCTTTAGGCGCGCTATTCACTGGAGCGGCACTACACACGAGTGAGGTCAGTACGGCACACTTTTCAAGGCTTTTTCAGGGCTAAAGTCTAGAAGTTTTACCACACAACTTTTGGAAGACTTTTGTTGCTCGATCCTAGTTCCGGCTATTGAGCGACTGCTTCCTGTAGCATTGTACAGGGAGTTAGCCATGTCTCGCCAACATTAATCAAATTTAAACTGTATGTGCTAGAAAACCGGCAGAAGAGATGGCAGATAATCACTTACAACATGTTCAAAACTTTACATTGTGTAGTGAGTTGGGGTTTAGCGTCCTGCAGATTTAGGGGGCGCACTATAAAAGGAGCCCTTTCACCCGTTCCTGACCTCTCCTCTCTCCGACGTCACATCCGCCATGCAGCACTCGGGCTAGGCAGTGGACCAGTTGTTGACATGTTGTTCAAGTCGCGTTAGAGCGTCATGCCGGCGGCTGGAGGCATAAAGCTAGCAACTGAGTTGTCGTCAACTTCCACGGTGCATTGCGGGTAAGCTAGTGCGATGGTGTTTGCGCTGTAATGATTGCGTGGTCGTAAATAGATGGTTATTATTTTTAGCTTGTTAGCGCTGGTCCGGAGGCTTCTGCGTAGCTGGGCACGGTCCCGGAATGGCTCGTCAGGAGAGCGCAACGCAAGCATTCACCTGGTATGTAGCTCGTAGCCTGTGCTATATTAGCCTACCCGTAGGTTTTGTCTTACTTTTAATTTACCATTGTAGGGTCCTGATGGCGTGCCCAACCCCCTTTTTGCCTGTACCTTTTTGTTACTGCTGTGATAACTACTACTCCTATGACATTTTTCTACAATAATGATGACTCTACAAAGTCTGTCATCTGGACCGATGTCGGGACTGTCTACTAAGGACTGTGAACGTTGAACCCATGGACTGAAAACTTCCTGTAAACTGAACTAAACTTAAAGAGAATAAATCTCTGTTTCTTAACTTGCCTTTGTCCTGTATATTTAAACAAACCTCCGTTGCCTATGAGTTAACTCTTACGTTCATTTTATTTTGGGGCAAAAATGCCCCTGGCGTTGTGTCAGGATGTCTACAAGTTAAAATAATGGAGTGGTGGGTCCACAGCCACCTAGCCCCCCCACACTCACCTTGCCACAATTGCACGGTGTAAAAACTTCAGTGGAATAGACTTCTGTTTATAAATGTAGGCTTTTTAGTATTGAAGATAAAGGCTAACGTTTCCAGAAAAAACAACACTCTTCATTTTTACATTGGCTAATCTTCAATTCGTTTTCGTTTCCCTCATTATAATTTATCTCAAAATCATTTTCGGCAAGAACTGGAAACGTCTGCCGCCCGGTATAGGACGCATTTACCAAGCTCAACATTTATTTGATGTGCTCTTTGCTTCGTGAGGAGTTCGGCAATTTTCCAATCTGCAAAATATGCTTAAATGATACGCTTACATAATCAGCGATCAATAGTGAGCGCAGTACATTAAAGTAAGGATCGATAGTAGCTATGCGGCGCTGTGTTTCTGCTCGGTTCCATCATTTTCCAGCATTAATTTCATCAAGTGCGGCTGTAAATACGCTACAACTCAATACGTAAATAAACCTTAAGGGCTATTTTGCTAAGATGACTTTTTTTGGAGCTTTTAATCATCTAATAATGTTCTGGACTTCAATGCTCAAATATCCTTCACTACTCCTCATTTCTTGCTAATGGCTGGTTACTGTCGCTCATTAAGGCCTTGAATGTAATTATGAACCATGAAATTGAATTTAAACTGGGATTAAAGTGATTGTCTGTGAGTCTGAATGTAAGGGAATTTTTTTGCACACCAACAAATATTGATAGTTAGCTTTTTTAGACCATTTCAACCGCTGGGAAGTTGATGATTTAAGGCTTTTTGTAGTCACCGTGGACTAGCTTAAAGTTTATGGTTGCAACCAGGACTGCGGACAGCAGTAACAGAAACAGAAAGAACAAAGAGAGATGCTTTGTGTAGGCTCTCAGTCGTACAGGAGTTGTCCATCTTCAATGAAGGTTCTTGAGTCATCTTCTTGAAGTCTCAAACATTTCGCCTCTCATCCAAAAGGCTTCATCAGTGGATGAGGAGTGGAGCTTGGCCCGGCTCTTCCCCTCTGATCACAGCTACTCTCACCTGTGGGTAACCACCTTTAAAGTGGAGCGTCTCTTACTCTGGGGTGAGCAGATTGTTAGAGCCCTAAGAGAGATGCTGTGAAAACGTAGCCTGGAAAAATCCAGACTCACACGCCGGTACAGCGGTGAGTCTGGATTTTTCCATGCTACGTAAGACTCTGCATCAATTTGATTTCTACAGCGTAACATACACAAGCCAAACAGGAAGCGGAGTAAACCAATCAGCGAAGGGCAGTCATGGCGTTATTAGCGGTTTTGCGTTAATATTCAAACTGAATTATGAATCACAAAACTCACCTACTGCCGATGTGTTTTTGGTCATTTACCGCTGATTAGAAAAATATTCTGGTCTCCCGGGGTTCACGGTTACGGCTCAATATCCAGGTACTCCAATGTTCACGGTAATTACACACACATTTAAATGGCGGCGTAACCTGCTTGACCCACGCATGTGCAGATGAAATGGGCACTCTGTTTAGTGTGCGGACATTTGACTTTTTTTAAGTCTTAAATGAAAACGTGTGTTCCGCCTGATACTGGCCACACAGCGGGTCCTTGTGGCTTCTGTGTTTCAAACAAACCTTTCCCCGATCCTGTCTGTGATCACACGTTTCCCAGCGCTCACTGTTTTAAGTTCATTCTGAACGGTTTCCCTCATCACCGCAGCAGCCGGGGGGAGGCTTTGTGCGACATCTCAGTCGGAAAACCCTCGCTGAAGTGTCCCAAAGTATATATATAAAAAAACAACAACTCATATCCGACCTTTGACAGCATCACACGCGGTAAAGCCCCGGGACATCCGCACAGGACCCACAGTTTTGGCCTCGCTAGCGCCGAGCAGTGAGCACGACAGATGAGGAGAGTCAGCACATCCCGCGGGCTCGTCGTGTAAAACCGCAGTAAGCAACCACGCAATCATCACAATGGGCACGGCGGTTAAAGAGAGTCATTTGCGTTTGTTTTATTGGTCAGATCCATTAGGAAAACAGATCGGGGAAACATTCTCTAATTCTGCATGAATCATGTACAGTCTCGCTATCGCACTTAGTCGCTGCGTGGATCCTGTATGTCGATGCCTAATTCAGAGCGAGGATTTGCAAAGTCGGACCAAGGGAACGCGAGATGATTTGAAATACAATTGTAATAAAGACTGCGACAGAACTTGCAAGTTCTCGAAGCTGTTAATCAAAGCGAAGACGCGCCGTAAAGTTCATCTCTATTTGAGAGGAGATTTGTTCTGTGTTTGCATAACGTGCTGCAGGAGATTGCAAGTAGGATTTGGAGGAAACCAGCCGTGAGGAAGTGATTTTTGTTTGTGTAGCAGAGTGAGTGGTTGGCATATTACAAAACATATATAAAAGCACAACTCAATTCAAATGTACAACGTCGTCGGAGGCTCTGGACCTCTTAAGGCATTATCTTTATCCCAAACCCAAAACCTCGTCTAGTCTGGGACCACGAGTATGAATACAGTATCAGCTCAAACAAGCGCTACCTCCACAACACACCCGGAGCGGGGAACACACGCCGCCGTGACCAGGAAGTAGGTGATGCCACGACGCGCCGTTAGCCGGCACGAGGAGACGCAGCAGGCGCCAAGTCACAGCTGGGGGGAAATAACGTGTTTTGAAGTGTCGCACATGTAACGAGCATTCGGAAACCTTTATTCGTAAAGTTTATCAAGTGTTTTTTTTATTTTTTTGTGCGAATAAGGGTTCATCAATACGTTTGTTAGGCGGTGATGTCATCGCTCCACTTCCGGGTCCAACGGGGCTTCAGCTGATTTTAACCCGATTTTAGTCTGACTACAGGCTCTTTATAAACATCTGATCACACAGAAATATCACATGTACTCTGGATTTTCTTTAGTGATTCTTTGCTGACATTAATTATAACATTATTTTAAATATAAAAATATGGAAACGCATGTAAATTGGCTTTTGTGTTCTTTGACAGAACCACAACTCGTGTGTCCTCTTCAGTGGTGGTCAAAGAACTTTTTTCTTTCCGTTAACCTCTTAACCCCCGCCTTAACCAAGTGCATTTTCTCCAGTTTTACCCAAATCTAAAACGCTTCTGGACTGGAGCTCACAGCCAATAGGCCAGTGTAACGCCTCATTTGAAAGCTAAGGCCTACAAAACTCAACTAAACGGATCATTTCACTCGCTCGTCGTCACTTTTTTGAATTTTTTTTCCAGTTGCTTTTTTGTCCAATTTTTGCCACATTTTCATCGCTCTTTGTCACTTTTCTGCTCCTCTGTTGTGGCTTTTTGTTGCGTTTTCGTCACACATTTTTGTCACTGTTTCATCACTTTTTTGTCCCTCTTTTTATGCATTTTGCATCCTGTTTTTTGTCTTTTTTCTTTTTGCTATTTTGTTGCAAAATCGCAGTTCTAAGTAATCCTCCTGAATCCTGCTCTCCGCCCTCTCCTGGAAAACCACTGACTTGTTGTGTCGTCACACAACGGCATTACATTACACGACGTTTGTAATGTAATGCCTTACGACCTGAGTTTAATTTGTAAAACAGCGTTTTAATTATTTCTGAATAATGAGGAAATAAAAAAAAAGTAAAAAAAAGAAGGAAGTGCCTGACGAAGTGCGCTGCCCCTGCAGGGAAAACAAACGCACCCCCTGAGCATCTGAACAGATGTCATGTTTGAAAGTTGTGAAGAAGGAGCTCTTTCTAACCGACTCTGGACGCCTGTTCTTTTTTCTTACCTCACAATAATGTCACGGAGAAAAGAGGTACAGGACTTTATTCAACCTTCCTACAGAAGAGGACACTCGCCAGAAGTTGGAATTTCTCTCCAGGATTCAGCGACCATCAGCCAAAATAGTGTTTGTCTGTGACCGTCTCTGATGGATGTTTGGTGAACCTCGGCCAGAATCAAAGTGGATTAACTTTTATAACTAACAAGAGTCTCATAATGGAAACACCAGAAGTAACTTCACTTATTGCTGTGATATTTATATTGTTCTACTACGGTAAAGTTGTATGAGCGGAGAGAGGGGGCGGAGTTAACTGAACCCAAGCGTTTTGTCTTCGGGTTTGGACAAATACCTCCAGAAAATACTTATATTTATCACAAAAAATAGTGCTCCGTAGTGGTAGAGGTATAATATATCATAATAATACCTATACTTTACTTTGGAATGGCTAAAAGGACAGATGAATTCAAACAGTGGCCTGCGTTGTTGTGGAGGGCTACCAAATCAAATGTTGACATAATCTCGGGATCTTCTCCGTTCCCATTATGGCTTAGCCTTTGTCTCATTCATTCTCGGAGGAACACCCTCACCTGTCAAACCTAAGCATTCCTCACTCCTTAGTGACAAAACGTGCAAATGAAGCCGAGCAAATCTATTTTCATGCTTTGACGTCTGAGGCGTCTCGTGTTCAATTGCGCAGACCGGGGTGAAAATCGCTTCTATCGACAACGGCAGCCGAAGAGCAGACGGGTCGATACAAATGAATTTCAAAAGGCAATAAAGCCACACTTGTGTGACAATTGCTCGGAGCAACATGGGTAATGTGGAATTTACTTACTTAAACAATGGGGAAAGTTGTGTTCACTTTTTCGCTTGATTTGACATTTACAAAATAAAGGACTTTTCCTTTTATTTAATTTGTTTTGCCATGTATTCATCTTCTCATCTCGGTGTAGCGGGCTGGTCTCCTGCAGTTCATTGCTTTGATTTAAACCATGATATTTTCTCTGTGTCCTCAAGTTACCAAATCGATGAACCCTATAAAAGAACAAAAATATGCACAAGATACACTGCCTGAATCGTTGGGATGTGCTGGAGAAGGCTTTGCGCAGTGGTCACACTCTCCCGTCAAGATCTTGGGGAAAAAAAATGAATGCGTGGGCCGGCGCTCGGGGACCCGTCTCCAGTGGTGGAGCCAGGCTGACGGGCAGAAACACCTGGCCGGAGGATTAACCTGTTGTACATGTTTTTAGTGATATGGGGAAACCAGAGTACCCGGAGGAAACCTACGCAGACACGGGGAGAACATAGTCGAGGGTCTTTTCTGTTTGTGTGAGTGGCACTCAATGTGGCCACTATGATTTCCAACATATACAGTACGTTCTTAACCCATTAGACCGACGTCTCATTATTCCGAAAATTTACCATTGAGCAGAGGTGCCATTAGTCCCACCCAGTTGTGTTGTGGATTAGAGCAGTGGTTCCCAAAGTGGGGCTCGCGACCCCTCGCGGGGTCCCTTGAGTGGGGGTCCCCAGATGATTCCCAGATGAAATAAAAAGACAAATGTTACTGTTTTAAGCATATATATATATATATATATATATATATATATATGAGTTTAAAACAGCATATCATTGGTGAAATCCATTTAAATACATACATTGATTTTCTTCCCTAAAGTTTTGTAAGAGGCAACAACTTTATACAATGGGGGTCCAGAGTTGGGGACCCAGCCAAAAATGTTTGGGAACCCTTGGATTAGAGAGCTATATACAACCATTGGACTTTTTCAACCCCTACTTCATGGGACATTTGCGGAATAATGAGACGTCAGACTAATGGGCCGACCCCACTTTTTTTTGCCGTGTTGTTGGCGCGGTTTTATCACGATTTATTCGAAAGGTTTTTTTTTGTCGCCCCTTTTGTCACTTTTCTATTGTGTTCTTGTTGCTTGTTCCAGCACGTTTTTGTCACTTTTTCGTCACATTTTTCCTCGCGTTTTCATCCTCGTTTTTGTCTCAGCTATTTTGATGCTTTTTTGGGTAAATCCGAACTGGAGAAAATATGCTCGGTTCATCGAGCCACGTTACATCGGTTTGAATTTCAACCTACCATTCAGCGAGCGCGGGATAATAAAAGCATAAAAGCTTAAGAAAAAACAATCTCAAAATAGTAGCGAAAAGGAGGATGAAAATGCAACAAAAACAATAATAACATGACAAAAAAAGAGACAATAACGCTTAAAAAATGTGACAAACGCGTCACGATCACTTTTGTAGGTCTTAGCTTTCAAATGAGACCTTACACTGTTGCTCTCCAGTTGAGAAACTCTCCGATTTGAGACGAGCTGGAGAAAAAGGTAAGAGGTTAAACGCCTGTAACTTACAGTACATCCTGTCTTCTACCGCCATGATCCCACACTCTCCAGTTCACATTTGGCTCTGATTATTATTCATCACTTGCGCATAAACTAAACTCCACATCTCTCCGTGCCTTTCCCTCTGACTTTTCGTCAGCCGGGTTGAAGTCATGTTATGCAAAACATCTGAAGCAAAGCCAAAGAAATTAGCTTGTCCTGGCCGGCAGCCATATTGACTCTGGGCTCGCGGTCCCAGCGGTTTTTGATGCACTATTACTCTAACATAAAAATGTTGAGACAAATTTCATCAGTGCAGTGTACAAGGAGCCTGGCTTTCTATCTGCAGCGATCGATGCTCATAAGCCTCGTGGAGGAAATGAAGGAAGCGTGTGGACGTTGTAATGAAAACTCCCAGTGTACATTAAATGAGACGTGTGACGCATGAGTGGCGTCGATCAAAAGCTCCTCAAAAGTGTGGGATCGATAGGATATTAAGCCCAAACTTGCTCACAGATATGGAGGAAATCAATGGTGATGATCCTTAGTAATGTACCGCAACACTCCACTCCCTTTATTTGAACAGATGTCTGTCCCTTTGAGCTCTCTTTGGCGTATTAATGACTTGGTAAAGTTGTCTATTTTTTCATCGTTATTGATCCTTTAAACACGCTCCTAATCTTTACTTTGGAAAGTCCCAGATAAGATGAAGACAACCTTTATCTGGAGAGCGCAGCAGACGCGGTGGTTCTGGAAACCTATATGGTCAAATACATAAAGGAGATGTATCCAGACCTGCAGACCTTGTCAGAGCAGACAAGCCAAGAATCTAATGGAGCACAAAGCTGTGGATAAAAACGGGTTTCTTGATTCCCTGATTGTGCTTTGGTGACAGTAAGAATACTTTTCCTACCTGCCTGCGACATGCCCATGCTCTGCCTGTATCTCCCAGGCCTGATCAGCGGGCAAATACACGGCCCCTGCACCACACAGGTGTGTAGCCTCCTGCCCCTCACTGTGAGGAGACCTCCCTGGTTTACACTTCAGTACTAGCCTGGCCTTTGCCATCTGTAAACTCCGGTCAAATATTTTTCCCTGCATGTACGTCTGGGTTTGATCTCAATGGCTGCGATTCAATCGGTTGAATTTCATCCTACCATTCAGCGAGTGGGGGGGGGCGGGTGTTGTAGGTGATGTAAAGCATAGCTTGACTCGGCCGGGCGCGTTACTTCACAACCAAACGCTAGCGATTGGGTAAACTCAGACCCAATCGTTTCAAACTTTAAACGGAGCTCAATTGAGAAAGTCCAGACCCTCTGTACGAAACAAGTACGAGGGTATGGTAAAACCAGGCTACTTCAGTACAAACCCGTGTCGTGATAAAATCCTGTTTATCACATGTTTCTAGTGCGGTTTTATCCGTTTATGGGAGTGTATAATTCCTCTGATCGGAATGCCTGGGCTCTGCGTGGCATTTCACCCAACCAGGGCTGGCCCCCTGGGCATAGGCAACCTAGGGCGCCATTTGCTGGAGGGGGCACCGAATCGCGTTTTTATTTTTGAGCCCCATGATGTCCATGCTCCTGCGACAATTGACAATTTTCTGACATACCTTTGGGAGAGAAAGTGATAAAGACCTGTGGTCTTTGTGTTGGAAACTAGAGATTTCATCCATCCATCCATCCATTTTCTTCCGATTTCTTTCAAGATTTGAAAAAAATAATACGGTATCGCTTTAGATTAAGGTGTACTGTGCTCATTAAGTCTGTGTAAGTTCTCAGTCGTACAGGAGTTGTCCATCTTCAATGAAGGTACTTGAGTCATCTTTGACAATAGCTGTGATTAGAGAGGAGGAGCCGGGCCAACCCCAACTCCTCTCTGTTGGTCTATATCTAAAGCTGCTAGGCTAGTGTTAGGCTAGCACATTTCTACGGTAACAGCTAGCCTGCATTAAAAACTGTCTGACCCACTCCACAGTGCACCTGAGGCAAATCACTTATAACACCAGACTACCGATATAAATGTCTGTGTCGATAGAATAATTTGAACCATTTTGCATTTAAAATAATTTATATTTGAGCAGCATCAGCTTTGTGGTTGTAAGCTACGCAGCGGCGGAGTGATCTGCTAGAAAATAGTCCCTCAAAATGTAGTAATTCATGTGATGCAAGGTCAGTTATATTTCAAACACTTTGGTTTTGTAAGTGATTTGCTTCAGGTGCACTGTGGAGTGGGTCAGGCTGTTTTTAATGCAAGCTAGCTGTTACCGTAGAAATGCACTAGCCTAGCGCTACTAAATTCTCCAAGTATAAGGACTGCGTTAATAAAAAATATATATATATCTCCAGAAATCAACAACATTCTGGATAACTAGGAAATGAGGCCCTATGTCAAAAATCCTGAAATATCCCTGTAATACTTAATGAGCACACCTTAATATAAAGTGTTACCAATATACTTATATATTCAATTTAAATTGAGGGTGGTATTTGAATAAAATCTTGGCGCTAACGCCCCACATGGTCAAGCTCCTTCTTACATTATTGACCTCATAAAGCCCTACAGCCCGACCCGGGGCTCGAGATCGTCTGGGCCACGTGCCTGTTTTAAAACTCGCTCATTCTAAGCTGCTGCGCCCGGACTTTGGAATGAACTCCCACTCGACCTGCGCTCTCTAGACTCCGTGGACATCTTTTAAAAAGCGCCTAAAAACACATTTGTTTGCAAAAGCATTCTCGTCTCGACCCACGCTGCTCACTGATTGTCGTCACGTGTTTTTAATTTTTCTATCTGTTGTTACTGTGAAGCACTTTGTGACTTTGTGCCTGTGGAAAGCACTATACAAATAAAGTGTACTTACTTACGTGTGTCTTTGTGACGTAGGAGAGGTTTCCCTCCAGGCTCACACAGACACGTTGATGAGTCTTGGATCTGATGAGTCCTCTCGCTCGAGTGAGTGGGTTTGACTCCACGTCCCGCTTGTTGGGCAGAGGCGCGAAACGCACGAGGCTCATCGCTCTGTCGCGTGAGCCACTCTGCTGTTAATTAGGACGCGTCCCAGTACCCACACTCTGCACCACACACTTCAGTGGAGTGCTTTTTCTGGAAGTGTTGGAAGTGCGTGAAGTGCGCAGGTGTGTGAAGTGGGACAGTGCACGTTCACGCCGTAGAAGGTGATCTTTTGAATTTGTTTATTCAACATAAATATGCACTTAGAGAAGATAAAAGTGCAACATAAATCATATTGAGTTAACAAATAAATATGCACATTATTTTTAAAAGGTCACAGAACTGAGTAAAATAAGTTTTCACATTAATAATAATTTCTGTAATAATAATGATGATGGAATCCCTCAAACATATTCCTATTCACCCATACGACACACTCATTTTTTATTTGGAATAAAATGCCAAAGTCTTTAATGTTATACATTTTTTAGAACCTGTAAATGTCTTATTTTACACCAGTGGAGGAAAAAAAGTTAAATGTTTACAGAAGTTATAATTTTGCGTCAAGCACATGTTGGTCCAATGACACATTTTTCGAGGTGTTATGGGTAAAGTGGGACACTTTTAAAATGTTATTTTTTGCATTAAAAATCCTTCATATTATTGTAGCAACTACTTTTATGAAAATGTGAAGAGGTTATGTATAATGATAACCATTCAAATTTGTATTCTAACTGTAGTGTGAGACAGGCCCATGATGGACATGTGTCTGATGTGCAGCCGGTGCTGTTGGTGCAGAAGGAGCTGTCAAACATGTTCCAGAGTGGAATATCTAACCAGGAGCTTTGATTTAAACTAAAAACAAGTGTGACAGAACAGTGGATGAATAATGCAATGTAAAGTGCCTTAATCTGATTTATTTTGGTGATTTTTTATTTAAAAATTAGTGATGAAAAAAAAAATATGAAGAACATGCCAAAAAAAAACAACACACATGTTAATCTATTCACTCAGGCTGCCATTAATTGATTAACCCTCGTGTGGTCCTTGGGTCATTTTGACCCAAAAGCCACTGGAGCTGCAGCCCATCCAAATAGCCCAAAAGCCACTGAAGGATTTTTGTAAAAAGAAGCAAAAAAAAATATGAATGTGTGGTCATTTTCAGGCTCTTTTTTGAAGTGTACATTTTTTGACATTAGGGTCTTTAAAGGGTGGTAAATTGAAGGACCATACGGGGGTTAACTATCAATGAACATGTTTTCAACATATGAAAAGAAATATATATATATATCGCCTAGATTTTAAGGAAGTCATCTTTATTTGTATAGCACCTTTCACAGTCAAGGGCCACAAAGTGCTTCACAACACAGTTGAAAATGAGAAATTACATACAATATAAAACACAGAAATCATAGCAGCCCAAAAGTAGCTAATTAAAAGCTTGAACAAATAAATGTGTCTTAAGGTTGCTTTTAAAAGTATCAACAGAGTCAATAGAGCGCAAAGAGGGCAGAAGATCGTTCCAAAGCCTGGGAGCAACAGCCTGGAAGGATCGCTCACCTCTAGTACGAAAACAAGTGCGTGGAACCTTTAGCAGATTTTGATCCACAGACCTCAGAGGCCGAGCAGGGGTTTAAAAAGCTACAATAAATGAACTTAGAAACCTCAAAGAATAACTTAATGTTGAAATGTTGCTAAATGGCGATCAGCAGTTCATAATAAACAAGAGCTACAGCTAGACTTCGGTCAGAAATGTAATCATCAGAAAACCTAATTAAAACAAGAACTATACCAATGATTTTCAACAAAAATATACTGTTCCACTTTGCCAATAGCACATTGGTAAAGTGGAACAGTGATGGCATCTCTTACAAAAATAAAAGTATGAATAAACATGTAAGTTTTAGATGTTTTGTTTGCAGATGCATTCCCTTATAGTAGTAGTAGTAGTTTATTTTCTTCGGTCATTATAAACATTTAGATCACAAGTCACATGGGTTTCAAAGATCTTATTGTAACCCAGTAGAGAAAATGGGCCATTTTCTCTCCTTTTTGTTGTTTTTATATTTATGCACTTTTATTTTGAAAAACATTTATTTTGAAAAGAGGAAGTGTGATCCCCTCGCTCAAACTTTATTTTCCTGTTTTCACGGTCACGTTGGGTGATAATGACCTTTTGATTTGTTAAAAATGGTATTGGTCACGCCTCCCAAGCTGCGGACCTGATCACTCACTAGGTTACGGCCTTTTGCACTTTGGGAATAAGACAGACAGGCTGTAGACGGTCCGAGCAAAAAACCTTTTGGGTCGTCTGGTGAGTGTCATGAGAGAAAATGATGTAAACAAATATTTACACTGTCTTTTCGTTGATTTGGAATATTTGTTGTATTAAGTGGAAGGAGCACGAGCTGGAGAGGCTGTGTTGTGCCCCTTGCTGTGTTTCTCACGATACCTCATCTTGGTAAGTCCATGCCATGTGCGAATTAGAAAAACATGCTAGCGCAATGCTAATAATAGCACGATGCTAACGCTAATCGCGAATGCCGTTTTTATGTTTGAAAGCAATGTAAAAGCTATTTTTTTGGTGACATGGTTTCTACCAAATTCTATTTTAGTTCATAACACAACTGAGAAGCATTTTTGGTTATTTTTGTACTATTTTTGGTCCAATGTAATTATTATTTTGAAGTTGATGGTACATTTTGAAGGTGTATTATATGAAAGTGTACAGTAATTCATCTGTAATGCTAAACCCAGTAGCACAGATAAGGTTTACTGATAGAAATATTGATTTTGAAGGAGAATATCTGAATTCATTTGTGTAATTAATTTCATTAGTTACAAAAAGTTACAATTCATTTAAAAACTAATATGCTAATTAGTAAAACAATATTTAATCATAATGCTATGGTTAAATAATTAAAAAAAATGGATAAAAAGATAAAATCATTTGTTGTTTTACAGGGATTAAAAAGTATTTCATGTATTGCAAAGGATATTTTAGTTAAAAACATGCATGTAAAATATTACTGTATATTTTGTAATATGGTAAGAGAAAAGATAAACAAAGCTATAGCAAATTAAGAAGAGATAGGATAACAGACTTTAATTTAGCTGTAAACAATAATACCATTATTGTTGTGCAGGCTAGTATTTCATGGTAAAGAAAACCCTGGATGGATTTCCTGGATTCTCTCCGGATGGAGATGGCGAGCCTGTGCCCAGAACGGGATTGAACTTCGAAGGACCACCTTCTGTCCTACAGTGCTGAGTGGTAACACTGTAAAACACCACTTAAAGGAAAAAGAACTGAACTATTAAGACTATTGACTTGACCTACGACTAAAGAAAGACAACTGAGCTCAATGGGACTGGGGATATTTTTTGTTGTTGCATATGCCGGCTATGCTTATTGTTACAAATTGTTTATCTCGTAATGCTTTATTTTATTTTTTGGTACTAAATAATACTTTTTCTTATTGACTCCTTGCCTCCAGCCATTTCATTGCACATTCACATTAGTTCCTATTGTAATCCTTTTGAACCTAGCAACTGGTCTATACTTTTAATTTCGCTTTACCTACTTAACGTGAGTCAGGGGTTACAGTAAGTTTTGGCGAGCCAGCCAGGAGCCTTTTTATTTTATTTCCTCACGTTATTTCTACCCTATAACGTACCCAAGATGGAGATTGTTGAGCGTGAATCTGTAAAAGTTCCAAATTCGGTGATTGTGAGTGAAATAGCTGGAGATGAACAACTTAATGAAGTGATTGAGTTCCTAAAACAATATGGGTCTATTTCAAGAGTCCTGAAAATTAAGGACAGTAAATCTGAGTTTTTCCAGAGTGTTATTGTTGAGTACAGCTCAGGTCTTGCTGTTGAATCACTTGATCCATTACCTGGTACCCATGTATCCGATAGTGGCGCTAGCTATAGGATACAATCTCTTGCCGGTGTTTACACAGAACAGGTTGGGAATGACACTACCAAGTCATATCTCACTGAAATCCAATACTTAGCTAAGATGAGTGGCAGGGATTATGTAGATGTCCTAAAAGACATGATGTCACAGATTGCTAAATCAATCAAAGAACCAGAAACTAAACAAACAGAGACAAATAACTCTACTGAATCTTCCTTGGTCGAGTCTCAGCCTTCACTAGTTCAGCATAGTGTCCGAAGTGCTACACAAACCAACCAGACAAATAACACTGCGAGTAGCCCAGCTAATACAACGCCCACGATTTCTGCACACGATTTAAATCCCCCAGAAGTGCAGCGTATGGTAGTTGAGCACATTGTAAAAAGAGAAGACTATTCTGTGCAACAGTTTTCACAAAAACTAAGAGTTTTTTCTGGCAAAGAACCCCGACCAACTTACGAGCCAGATTATGACACTTGGCGCTCCAGTTTAGAACTTATCATGGCAGACCCTTCCATGTCCAAACTGCAACAATCACGCAGAATCATTGAGTCTCTCTTACCCCCGGCAGCTGATGTAGTTAAGCACTTGAACGCCAACAGCTCACCGTCAGAGTACCTTCAGCTGTTAGATTCTGCCTTTGGAACAGTTCAAGATGGCGGAGAGCTTTACGCCAAGTTTCTCGACACCTTCCAAAACACAGGTGAAAAAGCGTCGTCTTACTTACAGCGCCTTCATGTAGCTTTGACTCACACTGTAAAGCGTGGTGGTGCATTAAGCAATGATTTTGACAGACTTCTTGTCACACAGTTCTGTCGAGGTTGTTGGGACGATTCCCTTTTAACTGCCCTCCAGTTAAAGCAAAAGCGAACAAATCCTCCAACCTTTCCTGATCTGCTTTTTTCGCTACGTGCTGAAGAAGACCAAAATGCTGCCAAAAACATGCGCATGAGACAACATTTAAGCAGTACAAAACAAAAAGCGACATCCCATTTGCAAATTGCGACGTGCTGCTCAGAAGAAAATGATACTGCAAATACCTTAAGCTCAATCAGAGAACTCTCAAAACAAGTTGCAGAAATCCAAAGTCAACTAGTAAAACTCGCTGCAAAACTAAAAGCGCAGAACTCAAAAAGTGCACCCAACTCAAAACAAAAAGAGAAATCAAAGCTGGACAAAGTACCCAAGGAACTTGAACGAACTAGCAAAACTCAAAGTACCGCTCCCAAAGCATGGTACTGTTTCCAATGTGGAGAAGATGGCCACATCAAACCCAACTGTGAAAACGAACCAAACCCAGGCCGAGTTACTGAAAAGCGCAAATTGTTTAAAGAGAAACAAAAGAAATGGGAAGCTGAAAACCCCTCAGCCGTTAAAGAACAGTTAAACTAAAAACAGTCTCTATTGCGGGGCAAATGGGGACTGTAGCCGGTCGAACATGTCCCACTAAGTACAAGCAACGAGCTAACCTTAAGCAGTCTGTCACTAAGCCTCAAAAGTACAGTCTACC
The DNA here is from genome assembly GCA_021464625.1 of Proterorhinus semilunaris. NCBI lineage: Eukaryota > Metazoa > Chordata > Actinopteri > Gobiiformes > Gobiidae > Proterorhinus > Proterorhinus semilunaris. The sequence goes on along the minus strand of CM038362.1, from coordinate 24,737,550 downwards.
AAAAGGGTTAGTTGGCTCTAAATGCACAGCTATGGTTAACATTTCTGACGTTAATGTTAATTGTCTCCTTGACTCAGGGTCACAAGTGACTACTGTCACTGAGTCATTTTACAAACAGAACTTTCCAGATCAAGACCTTAACCCACTCTATGACCTGTTAGAAGTAGAGGGCGCCGCAGGTCAGCCCGTCCCTTATTTGGGTTATATAGAGATGTGCGTTACCTTTCCAAAAGACTTTTTGGATGCAGAGATTGACATACCAACCTTAGCTCTTGTCGTTCCAGACACTCACCCTAACAGTCAGACACCAGTGTTAGTGGGGACAAATACCCTTGATGTTCTTTATGAAAGGTATTTAGACATCAAGACTCCTGATTACTTACCTTGTCCTTATGGGTTTAGAGCACTGTTAAAAACTCTTGAACTAAGACACGCACACAACAAAGATGGGAACACCGGATTAGTTACCTTGTCAGGCAAGACTGCAGCAGTAGTTCCAGCGGGGCAAACTGTAGTTTTAGAGGGATCTGCTAACGTTCACTGCACTTCTACCGACACCTGTGCTATAGTTGAACACCCCTCTCAGTCTTCCTTACCTGGGGGCCTTTGTGTCAAAACTTGCTTGATAACTCTCCCATCGCGAGCGCCACACAAAGTGCCTGTAATGATCACAAATGAAACAGAACAAGATGTCACAATTCCATCCACCTGTGTCATCGCAGAGCTTGGATCTTTCCACTGTATCCTGTCCCAACACAATGTCATCAGTGCAAATGAGTCCACCGCAAACACAACACAGCTAAGTTTCAACTTCAGTGACTCACCGATCTCACAGGAGTGGAAAGAGAGAATAACTAAGCAACTCGCTGACATCCCGGAAGTATTTGCTTTTCATGATCTTGACTTTGGGTGCACGAGCAAAGTGAAGCACTCCATCAAACTTCATGATCCGACTCCCTTTAAGCACCGTGCACGCCCTATCCACCCTCAAGATCTTGAGGCAGTGCGCAAACACCTCCAAGAACTGCTCGCTGCAGGTGTAATAAGAGAGTCCCAGTCACCCTACTCGTCTCCCATTGTCGTAGTGAGAAAGCGAAACAACGATGTGCGTCTGTGTATAGACTTCCGAAAACTAAATTTGCAAACGCGAAAAGACTCTTACGCTCTTCCAAATTTAGAAGAGACGTTCTCAGCGCTTTCAGGATCGAAGTGGTTTACAGTCCTTGATCTTAAGTCTGGGTATTACCAGATTGAGGTCGAGGAAGCAGACAAAGAAAAGACAGCGTTTGTAACACCACTTGGATTCTGGGAGTTCAACCGGATGCCCCAGGGCATAACCAACGCCCCGAGCACCTTCCAGCGGCTCATGGAGCGCTGCGTCGGCGACATGAACTTACATGAGGTCCTAGTTTTTCTAGATGATCTCATCATCTTTTCGGACAGTTTAGAAGAACACGAACGACGGCTCATGCGGGTTCTCAACCGTCTTAAAGAGTACGGGCTTAAGTTATCACCCGAAAAATGTAAATTTTTTCAAACTACAGTCCGGTACCTTGGTCATATAATCTCCGAAAGCGGTGTCGAGACAGATCCCGAAAAGATCCAGGCCCTCAAGACCTGGCCACGGCCTAAGAATCTCAAGGAACTGAGATCCTTTCTAGGGTTCTCAGGGTACTACAGACGCTTTATCAAAGGGTACTCGTCCATAGTACGCCCACTCAATGACCTCACACGTGGTTATCCGCCACTCCGCAAAAAGTCGAAGTCCAAAGACACTGACCAGACATACTTTGATCCCAAACTGCCATTTGAGAGCCGATGGACCATAGACTGTCAAAAAGCGTTTGATTCCATCATTGAAAAGCTAACATCAGCCCCTATCCTAGGCTTTGCAGACCCAAAGCTGCCGTACGTACTCCACACCGATGCCAGTACCACCGGCTTAGGTGCAGCACTATACCAGGAGCAGGAGGGTCAGCTTAGGGCCATAGCTTTTGCCAGTCGTGGGTTATCGAGAAGTGAGGCACGTTATCCAGCACACAAGTTGGAGTTTTTAGCACTTAAATGGTCCGTAACTGAAAAGTTTCATGATTATTTGTATGGCGGTCAATTTACGGTAGTTACAGATAGTAACCCACTTACATACATATTGACCTCTGCTAAATTAGATGCCACAAGCTACAGGTGGCTCGCAGCTTTGTCCAACTATAACTTTAAGTTGCAGTATAGAGCGGGCAAGCAAAACCTAGACGCAGACGGGTTATCTAGACGTCCACATGGTGAACTTGTAAATGATGTCCAGTCCAGGAAAGAGCAGGAGCGTGTAAGCCGGTTTGTAGAGCGTCACCTAGCTCACACTGACAACACTGAGCTTGTAGAAAGCGATGTTGTCCAAGCAATCTGTCAAAACCACCTGATTAAAATCAGAGATGACAGTCAGGATAGTGGTGTTACGCTTGTAGAATCACTTACCATCTCAGCTGACGCAATACCAGACCTCTATCTTTCTGAAGAACTCCTTGGCTTACCTACCATTCCTGTTTTGTCCCAATCAGAACTGAGAGACAAACAAAGAGCAGACTCGACAATCAGACAAGTCCTTGAGCAAATCGAACATGGTCAAACACCTCCACCAACAGCGAGAAAGGAACTCCCAGATCTCCCTCTCTTGCTAAGGGAACTCAATAGATTGGAGATTCACAATGAGGTGTTGTATAGAAAGAGACAAGATGGAGACAAAGTGACCCACCAGCTCGTTCTTCCTGAGGAGCTCAGAGCTCCTGTGCTCCAAAGTTTGCACAATGATATGGGCCACTTAGGAATTGACAGAACCCTTGATCTGGCCAGAACACGATTCTACTGGCCACGCATGGCAACAGATGTTGAGCAAAAAGTAAAAAAATGCGATCGCTGCATACGAAGAAAGAGTCCTCCTGAAAAAGCAGCTAGCCTGGTCAACATAACAACAACCAGACCATTAGAGCTAGTTTGCATGGACTTTCTCAGTTTGGAACCAGACAGTAGCAACACTAGTAACATCCTCGTAATGACTGATCATTTTACTAAATTTGCTCTTGCGTTGCCCACCCCTAATCAAAAGTCCAAAACGGTTGCCAGGTGCCTGTGGGACCAGTTCATCGTCCACTACGGCATACCTGAGCGCCTGCACAGCGATCAGGGTCCTGATTTTGAGGCAAAACTGATAAAAGACTTATGTGAGATATCAGGCATAAAGAAAATAAGAACCACCCCATACCACCCTAGGGGTAACCCTACTGAAAGATTCAATAGAACTTTACTTAGTATGTTAGGAACGCTTGAGTCCAAACAAAAGTCCCACTGGAAAGACTATGTCATGCCGTTAGTACACGCGTATAACTGCACGCGTAATGACGTAACAGGGTTTACTCCCTACGAATTAATGTTTGGCAGGAAACCCAGATTAGCAGTTGATCTCGCGTTCGGACTTCCTCTCAACAAAGACCAAAAAGTGACACACTTACAATATGTAGAAAGTCTCAAGAAACGAATTGAGGAAAGCTATAAGTTAGCTTCACAAAATGCACAAAAAGTGGCAGACAAGAACAAGGCCAGGTTTGATCGCAAAATCACTGTTTCTGAACTTGAACCTGGGGATAGGGTTTTAGTTAGGAATGTGCGGCTGCGTGGTAAGAATAAGCTTGCTGATAAATGGGAGAAAGACATCTATGTAGTAGTCAAACGTGCAGGTAACTTACCCGTTTATACTGTTAAACCTGAGTCAAAGCAAGGTCCCTCACGAACTTTACACAGAGACCTTTTGCTTTCCTGCAGTTTCCTCCCTGTTGCCACAGCAGATATACCTGAGCCAGAGCCAATTCGCCGTCCTAAGACACGTCAAACTGCTGCCACAGAAAGCAATGATGAAGAGTTAAACGAACTTGACAATGAACTGTACGAACTGATTCAATGGGTTGAGGATTCCCCATCTGAAGAGGTAACCAGATTTACTACTGTACATGAGTATCCAAAACCTTCGAAAAAAACGGACAAGACAAACTCACCTGAATGTGACTTACCTGAACCCACTGCCGATGCAGAACCTGAAACGACAAATCCACCTGAATATGACTTACCTGAAACCACTGCCAATGCAGAGCCGATCATGGAGACAAATGAATATGAGGATGAATATACCGAGCATTTACCTGTGGAAACTACACTGGAAGAAGACAATACAGAAATGGACAACCTTGTGGAACAGGAAATTGTGACGATACCGGATGAACCTCCTGAGGATTCAGTCGAGGAACAAGGAAACCAATCGAACGACTCACCCGATAAATTGGACAGTAATGAACCCATTACAACTCAACCAATAAGACAATCAGAAAGAGTCAGACAACCTCCAAAAAGGCTTGAGTATCCTAAGTTAGGCAACCCTCTTGTGACTGTTGTGAAGTCCCTGTTTCAGGGGTTGAGTACAGCCTTTTCAGAGTCTCTTATTAGTAAAGACGAACAATACTGGATGCACATGCAACGAGACGTGCATGATATTTAGCCAGGGAGGGTGTAACCCAGTAGAGAAAATGGGCCATTTTCTCTCCTTTTTGTTGTTTTTATATTTATGCACTTTTATTTTGAAAAACATTTATTTTGAAAAGAGGAAGTGTGATCCCCTCGCTCAAACTTTATTTTCCTGTTTTCACGGTCACGTTGGGTGATAATGACCTTTTGATTTGTTAAAAATGGTATTGGTCACGCCTCCCAAGCTGCGGACCTGATCACTCACTAGGTTACGGCCTTTTGCACTTTGGGAATAAGACAGACAGGCTGTAGACGGTCCGAGCAAAAAACCTTTTGGGTCGTCTGGTGAGTGTCATGAGAGAAAATGATGTAAACAAATATTTACACTGTCTTTTCGTTGATTTGGAATATTTGTTGTATTAAGTGGAAGGAGCACGAGCTGGAGAGGCTGTGTTGTGCCCCTTGCTGTGTTTCTCACGATACCTCATCTTGGTAAGTCCATGCCATGTGCGAATTAGAAAAACATGCTAGCGCAATGCTAATAATAGCACGATGCTAACGCTAATCGCGAATGCCGTTTTTATGTTTGAAAGCAATGTAAAAGCTATTTTTTTGGTGACATGGTTTCTACCAAATTCTATTTTAGTTCATAACACAACTGAGAAGCATTTTTGGTTATTTTTGTACTATTTTTGGTCCAATGTAATTATTATTTTGAAGTTGATGGTACATTTTGAAGGTGTATTATATGAAAGTGTACAGTAATTCATCTGTAATGCTAAACCCAGTAGCACAGATAAGGTTTACTGATAGAAATATTGATTTTGAAGGAGAATATCTGAATTCATTTGTGTAATTAATTTCATTAGTTACAAAAAGTTACAATTCATTTAAAAACTAATATGCTAATTAGTAAAACAATATTTAATCATAATGCTATGGTTAAATAATTAAAAAAAATGGATAAAAAGATAAAATCATTTGTTGTTTTACAGGGATTAAAAAGTATTTCATGTATTGCAAAGGATATTTTAGTTAAAAACATGCATGTAAAATATTACTGTATATTTTGTAATATGGTAAGAGAAAAGATAAACAAAGCTATAGCAAATTAAGAAGAGATAGGATAACAGACTTTAATTTAGCTGTAAACAATAATACCATTATTGTTGTGCAGGCTAGTATTTCATGGTAAAGAAAACCCTGGATGGATTTCCTGGATTCTCTCCGGATGGAGATGGCGAGCCTGTGCCCAGAACGGGATTGAACTTCGAAGGACCACCTTCTGTCCTACAGTGCTGAGTGGTAACACTGTAAAACACCACTTAAAGGAAAAAGAACTGAACTATTAAGACTATTGACTTGACCTACGACTAAAGAAAGACAACTGAGCTCAATGGGACTGGGGATATTTTTTGTTGTTGCATATGCCGGCTATGCTTATTGTTACAAATTGTTTATCTCGTAATGCTTTATTTTATTTTTTGGTACTAAATAATACTTTTTCTTATTGACTCCTTGCCTCCAGCCATTTCATTGCACATTCACATTAGTTCCTATTGTAATCCTTTTGAACCTAGCAACTGGTCTATACTTTTAATTTCGCTTTACCTACTTAACGTGAGTCAGGGGTTACAGTAAACATTATACCAGTGGTTCCCAAAGTGGGGTCCGGGGCCCCCTGGGGGGCCTCAGAGGACCTGCAAGGGCCCCCCCAAAGCTTGTCTACAAAACAAGAACATGGAAAAAATATAATTTTTTAAAGGAAAAGTAATTTTTTTTGCTACATTATACTATTTTAAACCAGTATTTGGCCAACAATCATGGCTAAATGTTGCTTTGTATGTTTTGTTTTTTTCTGCAAAATAATACAAATTCCTCAGAATATAGTAAATATATTGTTATGGGGGGCCCCCAAGAGATTTTCGGATCAATAAGGGGTCAGTGGTGTCCTGGACTTTGGGAATGGCTGCATTATACAATAATGATGCAAATAATTTATTAAGAAAGATCTGCATGTCTGTTAGTTTTTAAAAGGTTATAACCTTAAAGGCATTAGAGAGGATTTTTCCCAGAAATTAAGTTGCCAGACTCAACTAAAATTACTTAATTGATCGGTGGCACTCTTGTAATTATGGTTTCCAAAAAAACAACATTTGTATCCATAAACTGTGGCCGTGGTGGGGCCTGCAAAACGTTAGCCAACTGACTTGAGCGTCGCTCCTAAGTCGATTGGCTACTAGTCTGTCAATCAAACATTTTGCGTAAGCGCCCCCAGTACGTTATTTACGTAGGCTCCAAGCGTAAGCAGTCCGCCATTACCCGGCAAGACGAAGACGAAGGAAGCTACGAGCTAGTTCTGTTATGGTGGTCTTTGGAACTTTTGAAGAAATGGCAGAAAAGAACCCTGAAAAACCTAACAGAAAAAGAAAGCCTGTGTTTGAGGTGTTTGAACGGAGGAGAGAAAGTCAGAGAGAGCGGAGCCGAACAACTATCTGTGTAGGAGATTCTTTTGAGCGCTGGCGTGCGCTAAAGGTGCTAAAGAATCTTAAGACGGATGCTTTGGTCGCAAAACTTCTGCTGGACAGGTAAATCATGTTTAATTGTGTACTTTGTTATTTAGGAAACATGTAAAGTTGAAAACATTTAAAGTTGTACGTTTAGCCTAGCTGTATTCCGATGTCTTCTAGCTATATCGCGGCTAGTTGTACAAGAGACGCACAAGCTTCAGCACTTTTTTTTTTTTTATCTGTGGACATAATACTTCTAGCCTCTAGTCCTGAGTGCAGCTAAGACCTATGGTTTTGTTGGAAAAAAGCAATGACCGTGGCACACCTGTTGATGACGAGCGAATAGTGAGCTCCACGTAAAACCTCGAGTTGTAGGCTTCTTAATCTTTCTCATTCACTTTTCGCATTTTGGTTCAACTGCACGCTAGATCATGGATGTTTGGTGAAATGTGTGTGCGTGTGTGTGTGTGTGTGTGTGTGTGTGTGTGTGTGTGTATAGCTAAAAAAATATATATAGTCAGCATTTTTTAATGTAACGTCACTCTGACTGTGAGAATGCTAATGTGCCAGGCTGGTGTAAGCTAATTTGATAGCAAATGATTTGTTAATCTTTCAAAATACATACTCAATGGGGGATGCTATATGATATTTTCATACATGTATGTTTAAATCGAATGTAATTGTGTTTATGGCTATGACAATACACCATTAACTCATGGTCTATGGATGAGACCCCAGCCTCCTGTATCCGCTATAATGCAGGAGTCACTCACAGACAGGTTGGTGTTTTGTATTGTGTATGATTTCTTTAGGTGCACATTGGTGGTTATGGAATAGAAACAGTAATATTCCAAAATGTAAACACACCATGTTTGTTCGGGACCTTTCCGTGACTTGTTGGTCCGTGTTACTATTAGTTATTTTGAACATCTTTACGTTTTTTTTATTCCAAACCACAACTGTACTGTTGTAGCTTCCACAAATTGTTGTAATATGTAATGGTAATGGTATTTGGAGTAATCTGTATTTTGTGTTTGCAGAGATGCTGATTAGTCTTTCAAAGGTGTCGAGAAATTAAGCAGTAGCAGCAGTAATGAAGAGCTACATTCTCAGCAGCAAGAGGACGCTGGGTAATACACTTAAACTGCATACATTTTTGTTCAAATATGTGTCTTGGTGTACATTTATGTAAATGTATTCCTGCACGCTATTATTGACACATTGTGTATTTCATTGCCGTTTCTATGCCTTCAACAGTCTTTTAAATGCTACGTAGGATTTCTTGTGTTTTGTTTAATTATATTATTGCGTTATACACTGCACAGGGTTGAGTGGAATCAGGATGATGATGACGAAGACCAAACATGGACTTCAGAGATGGAAACCCAGTCACTGTCTACATCTGAAGAGGACGAAACGAAGGAGTTTGATTCTGACTCGGATGACAGTAAAGATTTAGACTACGTTCCACCTATTTGTCTGCGGTTAGAACATTTACATGTATATTTCTTTGTAATTTCAAGGACAGACCTTTTTTTGTCGTTCCGTATACAAGGGGGTAGGTGTTATTGTTGTTTGTTTTTATGCACAACGGGGCTGGTGGCTGTCAGTATTTAAATGTAAGAAACGTATGTCCAGGACCTTCTTGTTACAAAGACAGCCCAGAGAGAGATGTCGTTCGCAGGAATACTTTATGTCAGTCTTCAGCAGTGGTACAGACAGCAATACAGAGAGGTTCAGAGTGAAAGTCCAAAGAATAAGTCCCCTTCCCATAATCTTTATACCATTTAGTTTAAGCCCATCCCAGCTGTGGATTAGGCTGTTTACTCAAACACCAAACATGGTCCTAAACCACTGAGCATTCAGGCCTTTGCGTCATCCTATTCTGAAGGACCCTTATTTGGATGTACTTGTACAGCACTACCAACTCATTCGACCTCAGTTTAGTGCAGTAGGCCTAGCAAACATTTCATAGGTTGTATAAGTAGCAAGCAGACAAACTAATATCTCACATGGCGCACTTAAAAAACGGATTGAGATCGACAAACTACCTGAGGTTTCAATAGAGGAGACCGTACTGGATCAACCAGACAGCAGTGACAAACAAGAAGACATTGCTCCTCCAGTAACAGCTATGGTCGTTACTGAAGAAGATATTTTGGACAAACCAGCATCGATAGTATATCACGATGTCTTAAAACAGCTTCTTGATTTCTTGCGCTTACCAATAGACATTTGTACAGCAGAGGATTCTGTAACAAGACAACAATGCTGCAGCACCTTTTGAAGTGTCTGTAAAACACAGATGCACAGCAGTTATTGCAGAATGGGTAAGTGTTTACACACTTGTACTATATTACTTATGTAAATTTACTGTACTCAGTCCTCCAGATGTAGCATTCTAAAATTTGCTTCCTGGTGTGGATAATTAAAAAGTGAGAAACATATGTCCAGGACCTTCTTGTACAAAAACAGCGCAGGGAGATGAATGTCGTTCACAGAGTTGTTTATTCAGGCTTCAGCAGGCAGTACAGAAAACAGCTTCTCTGATGTTCATAGAGGGAATTCAGCAGACACTCACAGGTGAAATCCAACAATAGTCTTAGCAGAAGTAGCAGCAAGCTCAGCGTCACTAAAAACAGCAGTCCAACGTCTAGCTGCATTCTGAGATGTTTTATAACATAGCTACGCCCAATTCCAATGTACGTAGACAGTGGTCTGATGTCAGATGAAGAAGTCCAGCTGTGGACTAGGCTTGTATACTTAAATACCAAATATGGTCTTGGACCGCACTGAATGTGCTTGCCGTACCAGGCCGCGCTCATCCCCTGTTTTACTCCCCTTACTTGGATGACCTTGCATAGTAAACGAACCCGCTCAACCCTATTTCTGCACGTAGACAGAGCAAACATTTCATAGGATTGATAAACAGACAAATTAATCTGACAATCTCCCCTGTCAATCACCTTTTTTTTAGGTGATTGCTAAGAGATACAAGTCGCTATTTCCTGCTTAAAGCATATATCTACATTTATTAATATAAATTTCACAATTGCGATAGTTCTTGTAGTTATTTCTTTTTGTTTTTTTGTTACCATTATTTGCAAAAATCAATTAGCAATTTAGCATGTCCTAAGCAAAACAAACCATCACAAATGTGTTTTCAAATTTGTTATTTAACTCAATTAAAAAATGTCGGGGTCTGATTAAAGATTTGGAGTAAGAAGTATGCATTGTGATGTCGGAACTTGACACGCCAGATTGGTTGTGATTAGATTCACACCAAAGTTCGCATACAGGGAATTATGTAGAAAACAGCTACGGAAATTATCAACAAAACCGCAAATCTATGGGCGGGCAAAAATAACTATGTGTTGGCAATGATTTTTGTCAATGTGCCCAATATTGTTAATGCCGTTTAGACTTTTGGGTGTCGTTCGGTGTGGTCGCTTAAATGCCAGTGTGTGTGTGTAGTGATACTTGAAGGCGGATACATTCATGTCAGTCAGTATCGCTGGTAAGGTGGGCGGCATAGTTTATGTATCGCCACCACACGTTAGCTTGATAATGATGCATTATTTCTACTCTGTTAACGTATCGTTTATTAATAACTTCAGGACTTGCTTTCAACCATTTTTCAAACAGTAACAAGAGAAACACAATCATAACTGATAACATTGACCAACCACATATTACCAACCAAGGGTAGCAGCCCTTTTTCTGCAGGCTATTTTTTAAAGTGTTCATGATGGCGTCATCTACTTCTGGTCACGTGCAGGGTGTATGATGTGACCACGATCGTCTATGTTCCTACAGTAGAGCTGTGGTTACCAGCACCCGCTCTTTTTCTAACAGTGGCTTTTCCTGTTCTTGGTTGCTTTCTGTGGATTATGATACCTTTAGATCAACAGGTGGGAGAGATGAATTCAGAGAGAGTTTATGAAACCCTCACAGCCTTGGGCCTCGTCCACAGCGCGTGGCATGGACTCTCCCACCTGGATGATGACTGGTCCTTTTCTCTATCGTCCTTGTTAAGATCCAGTCTCTCCAGTGTCCGTTGTTTCCCCGTCCTGTAATGGAAAGGGTTCATCCGGCAGATCATCTGGTTTTTGACTATAGGCAACAATGTCTTTTTGTTTGGCATTTGTATTTTTCAATTCTTATTTTTTATGCATCTAGTGAGTTTGCATTTAGGCATATATTTGTTCTATAATTGCGTTCGCAGTTTTTTGTATTTCACCATCTAGATTATTAATTAGTATAACAAATGTATATCATGAAAAACTTATAGAATACTACATTTAACTGTTAAGAAGTTAAGGTTCTGTCAAAAATTTCACTCTATATCAGAAGGTTTAAGGTTTATGTATTTTTTGTTTTGTTTTTTGTCTTAAAGATTTAAAGATTTTGTTTTTTCTTTTCTCCCCTGTTTCTCCCCTGTTTCTCCCCTTGGAGCCCCAGGGGCAGAAATAGGCGAATGGTGGTTTTCATCATCGGTGTTAGATGCTGAACAATGATCTTCTTTGTCTTCTATGTCAGAGGAAGCATTTGTACTGTCTCTCTTTTTTTTTGGTCATAGTTTGACATCATCTTGATTGTAGTTGCCAATAGGTTTGTCGTTATCGGCACGTCTTCTTCAGTGGGGTCTTGTTTGACTGTCATGATATTGGATGTCTTTTCTTTCTTCTTGTCTTTGGATTCCGTTTGCAGTTTCTGTAGTTGTAACTTCATCGTCGCTAACTCCATTTCTTTCTTCTTGGAGTCAGTTTCTTTGTTATTGTTCAACCACTTGGTGATGCTGTGGTTACAGTGCGCGTCGATTTCTTCTTCAGTTTTGGTGTATAAGCCCATCATGTCACTTAAGGCGTCTTGCACTGGCTTTGGCATCCCTTTGACCAGGGCTGAGTAGAACATGACTGTCATTCCTGTGCCTGCTTGAATCGGCTCTCCCGTTGCATCGTGATATAGGCTTTTGGCACGTTGTTTGTAGCTGTAGTAGTCTTCATCACTCTTCATCCGTAGTGACATGAGTTCGTCAGTCATTATACATGGAAATCTTGACTTCAATTCTTCTTCCAGTGCAACTTGAAACACATGTATTGAAGCATTTTTGTGTAGGACTATTTGCATCCTATTCTCCACTGCATTCTTGATGTTCATTGCAATAGTCTCATCCGCTGCCTTGGTTAAGGCGGCGTGTGTGTCTCCCCAACAGATTCTATCTCCGGCGGTGTGTTTCATGAGGGCTCTCATCCATGGAATGCCTCCTTTGGTTAGTTTTGGCAGTTCCAACATCAAGGAGCTCCAGTCCTTAAGCGTGAATGGTTGATAAATAATTTGTTGGTTGTCTGTTGTTCTCAATGGATAGATCTTGGTTGTGTTTGTCACTTTGCTTCTGGGTCTTTCTTCTTGTACGAAGTTATCCATTTCCTTCAGAGTCCTCTCTGTCTCCACGATGTTGGTCAATACCATCACTTGATTTTGTATTGATTTGACTTGTTCTTCAAGGTTGGTTAGATTTGGGATGCATAGCAGGGGTGTCAGTTCCAGTGTTTCCTCTGTGACTCTGTGAGTCATTTGAGGTGTCGGTGGCGTCATTGAAGGCTTCGGCGCATTGCTGGATCTTGCGCTTGTGATGAGTTGCCATGGGTATGGGCTGGAAGCAGGTGTTGAGTGAGGAGCTCGGTACGGTGAAGGTCTGGTATCACACAAGGCTCCCTTGGGGTGTTTGTCATCTTGTGGATACAGCCTTTGACTGGACGGTGGGCGATATGGAGTGTCGCCGATTTGAGGGATGTCTTCAAAGCTTTGTGCTTTTCCTAGGCTTGCTGCTAGGAGACTTCGTGATTGTCTTCGCTTTCGTGGTGACAGTTCACTTGGATCTTCTTCATTTATCGTTCTGAGATCATCATCTTCTTCCGCTGCTGCTGTGTCGTGACAACCGTTTTGTGTCATCATTGGTTGTTCTTTCTCCTTTCCATTTCCTGGATAAATGCCTGTTGATAGTTTCCTCGTGATATTTCCTTGAAGTGGCTCTTCATCAGACGTCGCTTTTTTATCTTCATCCGTTGGCTTCATTATGAGGATTGGCGACAGTTCCTTAAAGTTCCTCTTTTCCTGTATTTCGTTTGCCCATTTGTGCATTCTTCTAGCCAGGGCTCCCTTGTTCTCATGTTTTTTTATTTTTAGGTTATTCAATCTTCTTCCACGGATGGTTCGAATGGGGTGCGTCTTGTAGTGTAGAATCTTTGCTTCATGATATTGTATAATATTTCTCCATTGGTCTTCTGTCGGAGCGATGGCTCTCTTTCCTCCGTGTATCAAGCCTTTTTTATCGTATTTGTTCAGCAAGTCGCCTATGATGGATTGACAGACTTTTGCCCTTTTTGGATTGGGTTCATTTTGCAGAACCTTGCAGTCCAAAAACTGTTTCAATTGATTTAGGGTGACAAACTGGGACATTTTACTAGTAATTGTGTTTGTGTTATTATCGCACTTACAAATTGTAATTTAGTTGTGCTTATTTACTAATCTATACGTAAATTGGCGTATGTTTTAGATATGTTTACCTTGGTATGATATTTTTATCTTACGTGTTCTTTAGGGAATCTCAGATTGGTCGTCTATTTATTGATTGATTAATTGATTCGATTGATTAATTGATTAATTGATTGATCGATTGATTGATTGCTTTATTTGATTGCTTCGATTGATTGATCGATTAATTGATTGATCGATTGATTGATTCGATTGATTGATTGATCGATTGATTGATTGATTCGATTGATTGATTCGATTGATCGATTCGATTGATTGATTCGATTGATTGATTCGATTGATTGATTCGATTGATTGATTCGATTGATTGATTCGATTGATTGATTGATTCGATCGATTGATTCGATCGATTGATTCGATTGATTGATCGCTTTGGTTTCGCCCCCTCAAAACCTCTATGTTTTTTCTTGGTCGCGCTGAGATTTTGGATCAGTCTTTGTTTTGCGCCTCCTCTTTAAGCCTTCGCTTCTACAAGGAAAAGGAAAAAATAAAAAGCTTCAGTTAGTTTTATTCTTCGGTGAACCTTTTCGCCATAATAGATTGTCTTCTAGAAATGCTGTGACCTAATTATTGCCATTATTCATTATATAAGAGCATTTAGTTGTGCTATCCCTTTAAAAAAGTTATTATTATTATTTTTTATTTTTATTTTTTTCTAATTATTTTTTTATTTTATTTTTTAATTAATTAATTATTTTTTAAATTAATTGTATTCATTTATTTGTTTATTATTATTATTAATTAATTTTTCATTTTATTTATTCATTTATTCTTGTGTTTAATCCGTTACCTACTATTTTTTCCTATTTTGCTTATTTATTCTTTTTGTTTACATGTGATCATGCATACATACTTAACATACTATTCCTATTCTGTGATGAACTCTTGGAGGAGGGGTTTGAGACTGTATTTATGGCTAAGTTTTGTTCTCATCGAATCGGCTATAAATGTATATTTTTGAAACACAGTGTGCTATTTCTACCTTCTGCATAGGTGTAGAAATACATAGTCTTATAAAGCAAATGCCAAAACATACAATAAACATGTCACTTTAATTCTCAACTGCACATCCCACAAATACAAACATGGAAAAACCACCAAACATTCACATAGAAAACAAAAATAAAACTTTCCCTGCGCCCTGTTTATTCTGGATATGGGTCAGTTAAGTGCCTTGCTCATGAGCGTCTCTATGGGGGAGACAGTCATCTATCTTGTGACAAATCTATCTGACAACTTTGGTAAATGGTAAATGGTAAATGGTCTCAACTTATATAGCGCTTTTCCACCTACATTAGGCACTCAAAGCGCTTTACAGCAAGGAACCGCTCACCCATTCATACACCAATGTACGCAGACACTGGAGGCAAGGTGGGTGAAGTGTCTTGCCCAAGGACACAACGACAGCGTGCACCTTCAGGAGGCGGGATTCGAACCCCTGACCTTCCGATTATGAGATGACCCGCTCTACCATCTGCGCCACCGTCGCCCCGGGACTTGGCCCGAACCTGCATTTAAACAGGATTTTTTCTAAAGTTTGTGATGGCTTCTGCTTTTACGAGAAGCCCTGATTGAATCAAAATGGTCATCTATTCGTTTTAGTCAAAGGCGGGCGTTCATAAATAATCCCTGTGTGATTGTATGTGTCTTAAACACTTACGTGTAGACATTTCTATGTAATTTCATACAATTTAACCTTAGCTTTAGACCAACATTAATCATTTCTATACAATATTGTGACATTATGGGACCTTACGACATTATTGTCAACACTATATTTATCTAACTCCAAATGACTTGCACACATTCATATAATTTGCTCTATCATGCGCTCAGACGTTTGACACAAGACGGACGAGAGTGTTTTGCTCCGAGGGCGGTCTCTGTGCCTCTCGTCGCTTTTTTTTTTTTATTTCCTTTGCGTGGAGAACATTTTCACTTTGTTTAGTTTACGTTGTAGTGTGCAAGAATGGGAGTCGGAGGCGGAGTGTCAAAAGACGGTGCTAATTGTCCTATTGACATTAACTTCACTCAAAACAGCGGAACCGTCTCTTGTCCTCTCACACCACTAACAACAACCGGAAATTCCTCGGTCTCAACGGTCCGTCCCGAAACCCCGGAACTCAACTAAGGTTCCGTAGGTGAATTATGTTGGAATTTTAAATTTTACTAGGCGCGCTTGCACTTATTTCTACTGATTGTGGCTTTATAAACGGACTTATGATTATTTCTACCGACTCTTTATCAGATTTTGATTATTTTGTCGTTTGGGGCTCTCTCCCCAGAAGGGCTCTAACACAGCGCTGCAGTCACAAGTGGGTGACGTCATCACATTCCTATACGGGTACGTTACGCGCAGGCAAAAAGTGTTTTGTCTCGCGGACCTCTTTGTCACATCACAAGCTAGTGTCAGAATTACCAACATGCAATAAATGTTTAGATTCGCCATGATTGGTTAAAGGGGGGGTGAATCCAAAGTTTTGGTTAATTATCGCTGAATCTTGTTATTTAATTATTATTTGATTTGCCGTTTATTTTATTTTATTTATTTTTTCACTTTGGGTTTTCAATTTCACTAGTTGTTACGAATAACAATATTATTTATACAATTTCACTAGTTGTTACGAATAACAATGTTATTTATACAATTTCACTAGTTGTTACGAATAATAATATTATTTATAATATTATTGTATATCTTTATATATTATATTATATATATATATATATATATTTTTTTTAATGAACGTTCAGTTATTTTTTATCGTTTTCGGTTATTTTTCTTCACACAAAACATTACACGATCATCAGAATCATATTAATTGCCATTCTCTCAAAAAAACGTTTTTACTTGTCACTCAGCTCGCATGTGCACTAGGCCTCTATTCTCTGTTATTTCTCATTATTCTTCTGACTATTTTAAATCTCTCACGCCTCAAAGAATTCAGCTTTGTAAGAAAGGGCGCGGTATCGAAGGTTTTCGTACATTTTCTTATAAAAAAAGCAGTTTTATATACCAAGCATCACTTATTCATTATTTACATTATTTGATTAATACATACGTAAAGTCCCAGTCGTCACTGTTTTGTTTACTTTATGGCCAATTTAACAGACTTTTAGAAAAGGCGTCTGTCTTACCCTTATGATGTCGACGATAATTGTGCTTGGACCGGGCCTTACGGGGACTCTGCTGCTGTGCTGCTGCTGTCCTTGCTTGAACTTTGCGTTTTCTCCCCTCTCCCTCTTTGGTGCACGCGCGTCTCTCTGCTTCTCTCCCTGGGCGCGTGCGTCTCTCTGCTTCTCTCCCTGGGCGCGTGCGTCTCTCTGCTTCTCTCCCTGGGCGCGTGCGTCTCTCTGCTTGCCGGGTGGCTTTCGAGCAGACGGTTCTCTGCACTTCTCCTTGGGGCGTGCGTGTTCGTGCTCCTCTGTTCACACGCGTGCAGGGTCTTCTCTCTCACTTAAGCAGTTCTCTCCTGGACAAGCGGAGAAACTTTTTTTCTTTCCGACGACTCTCCGCGTTTCTCACAAAAAACTATCACGTCCTCGGTCAGTCTTTTTGATCTTTGTCTTGCGTGGTCAATCACAGTCGGTGTCACCAAAATTGTGGATAATTAAAAAGTGAGAAACATATGTCCAGGACCTTCTTGTACAAAAACAGCGCAGGGAGATGAATGTCGTTCACAGAGTTGTTTATTCAGGCTTCAGCAGGCAGTACAGAAAACAGCTTCTCTGATGTTCATAGAGGGAATTCAGCAGACACTCACAGGTGAAATCCAACAATAGTCTTAGCAGAAGTAGCAGCAAGCTCAGCGTCACTAAAAACAGCAGTCCAACGTCTAGCTGCATTCTGAGATGTTTTATAACATAGCTACGCCCAATTCCAATGTACGTAGACAGTGGTCTGATGTCAGATGAAGAAGTCCAGCTGTGGACTAGGCTTGTATACTTAAATACCAAATATGGTCTTGGACCGCACTGAATGTGCTTGCCGTACCAGGCCGCGCTCATCCCCTGTTTTACTCCCCTTACTTGGATGACCTCGCATAGTAAACGAACCCGCTCAACCCTATTTCTGCACGTAGACAGAGCAAACATTTCATAGGATTGATAAACAGACAAATTAATCTGACAATGGGTACTCAATCTATACCCATTAATGTCAAGTATTACAATAGGAATCCATGTTACCTTTCTTGTAGTATGACTAATGCAAAAGTCACATTGCTTTATTTTTAACACTAGATCTGTCCAAATGGCCATACAGTTTGGAGGTGGACCTCGCAGCGTTATTTTAAATACGGGATGCTTGCAGGACATTTCATGGTGGGCCGCAATATCCTGCTGTCGGGAAACAACTACAGGAAAATAGCACTCATGTTCAAATTTATGAATATGGGGATAATGGATCCAGCTACGTATTACAAGATTCAAGACGGATTTTGTGTAGACAACATCGAAGCGTTCTGGAAGAGTACTAAACAAGGCATAATCAATGAGCTTAAAATAAAAGAATCCATAGTTCTGCTCGGTGAGTGATTTGGATTTTTTTTACATTTTCACTATCAAGGAATATTGTACTCTACATAGTACTTACTTTCTGTCTCACATATTGAATTTTGTTTATGTACACTCTTTCTTTTATAATCTAAGGTCAAGCTCGGATGGACAGTCCTGGATTTTGTGCACAATACTGCACGTATACCATGATGGAGAATGACTCCAAGAAAATTGTACACATACTCAACAAATAAACGGTATACCCAGAGAAACTCGATAATCATGGAGAAGGCTTGTTTCATCAAGTGTATAGATGCAATAAGTCAACAGCTGAAAATTGATTAGGTTTGCACGGAAGCGCACTCACAGATATCAGCACTGTTTCGTAAGTGTTTTTCAGAGAACATGTTTGTTTATGTACACTATTTGGCCCATCATCAAATTTGTTTTTACTAGAGCTGAACGATTAATTGCATTTGCAATTTTATCGCGATATTACACAACGCGATTTCGTAATCACAGGGCACGCGATTTGGGAAGTAAATGGAGCAACGAGATATGTCAGCAAAGTCCGCTCCGTCGCGTGCTTTTGTTTACGTCTCAGTCTAGTTAAGGTGCGCGGTAGATTGTGGATGTACAGTGAAAATATCAGCGTTTATCATGCAGCCACCGCGAAGGAATATTGCTTTTCTCTGTTAGCATTGCGTTAGCCACAGCGCTAATCACGCCATTCCGTCGCCGCTACTACACGCTCTGGTGATCACAGAAACTCCCTCACCTCCGGATTCTACGCCTCTGCCTCCACAGACATATATAGGTGAGTCTGTGCTGATTGTAAAAAGTAAAGAGTCGTTTGTGGCTCACTTTAGGGGGCTTATGTTTGGGAATGTTGTGGATAAAGAACTTATCTCAAAAGCATAATGACGTTTCATGACCATTAAGTATCCACGGAGGAGATGTGCCATGTGCCTTTATTTACCTTTGCGTCTACCGCATATCCGCTCCGTAGGTACAGACGCAAGATATAAACACTAAACTGCAGTATGAAAAGGGTTGGTAACTAGGATCCGAGGCAGGAGTCCGTGTCATGTCTTATTTTGCTGAGGTGCTGTTTAAGCTGAAATGTCACTAAATGGCTGCGAGTCAAAGAGACGTGTCTGTGTCTGGCACCTCATGTCCCGTCTCCTTGTGTCAGTGTTCTTTTATTTCTTCATATTGTCCAAAGTTACATCCCAAAACCAAAATGCTGCTCATAATTCCACTGTGTTTTGGCGTGTGCTCCATCTGGCCTCTCCGTGTCCATCAATAACGCGCATCTGAAGCAACTACGAGTCGCAGCTCAGACCGGGATTTGATTGGCCAAAATAATAAAGTACTATTTAATAATTAAATAGCTTATTTTGTATTAATTGGGAGTTTGATTTCCTAAAACTTTTCCAACTAGTTAAAGCAGACGTTTGTTCTTACTTTCCTGCACTTTAGTGGGTGATGTTACTGACTGGATCAGTGAGTTATTTTTTTTTAATATCTATATAATTTAGCATTTATTTATAGACTGTACTGTTAAGTTCAGACAGTTTAAGAAGTGCAGTCCACACACATTTTGAATAGGTCAAGCAACAATTTTGTTGCAATTTTCACTTCAAATATTGTTTATTATGAAACAGGCTGATTTATTGCTTGTGTTAGGTGAAAAATACATGAGAAGAGGACCTTGCAACAATAATCGCATATTTAATCGCAATCGCAATATTGAAGAAATCAATTCAAAATCGTTCAGCCCTAGTTTTTACAGAAACGGGTGAATACAAAGACATGGGCATAAAGCACTCCTTTGATATCTGGCATGGGGCTAAAAACCTTAGTAAAAGGATTGCTACAGTATGTATTTTTTGTAATGAAGTTGTTTCTGTTTTTAATGTATTTGTAGTATGTGTTATAATTATGTATTTATCTGTCTAATAAGGCTGGGCGTGAAAAGCAGCGCAAGATACTACTGAACTGGACCCAAGAAATTACCAATCATTCCTGGTATTGCTGCCGAACTGCTGAAACGTACGGAGAGTTAATGGTAACTACAAATGAAGCCAATTGACGTTATTACTTACATGACGTGATTACCATAATGTAATGATTGCGTATTCTTTCAGGACCTATGGCAACGAGTGTTACACCACGTCACCGGTGAGCACGAGTGGTTCCTTGGTTCATGTTGCCGTGGCCAATGAATGACAAAGAAAAGTTGTTGATTCCCAAGGGTTCGGTGGCACACAAGCGACTGCAGGATTTAGTGCTGGATAAACGCTGGCTCGAGACGGTTACAAAGTACCTGTGCTTTAGGTATGTGTTACATAACTTGTCAGTGCCATTTCACAGAGAATATGTTCATTACGCATTTCAAATATGTTAAATTCAGGTCCACATCAGATTTGGAATTGTTTCATAATCATATTCTGATGTAAGCTGCAAAGAGATTCCATTTCACTGACAAAGTTTACAAGGCAATAGTCCATTTGGCGACTTTGGACTCAAGGCCACTCAAGAGGAAGAAGGACGGATCAGTGCAGTATGTTTATTTTAATCTTTCCCATAGAACTTCCATGTAATAACACAAAAAGTCTTGTCTACATGTTTATAACAGACAATGCTCTTTAGTGTTGTGTAGTTACTGAATACTTGTTTTCAGAATACATAGTTGGAGATACTAATTTTGAATAACAGTATTCAGGTATACTTACTCGTTTATTTGAGTGTATACATAATATAGTTATGTTCCCAAAAAATAGATCAAAAACGATCAGGGAAATGTTTAGCTTTGTAATGAATCACTTTCCATGATCTGTCTACCCAAAATGCTAATATATATTTTGAAAACTCCTTATGTCACAGTCCTTGTGCACCATGCGTCATGTGAATTGCTTTGTTGTCCTACTCCATGTATAATTTGGAGAGCGCTTTTTGCGATCCAAATCATACCCCGCATTTCTACATAATGCAAAGCAATGTAGAAATATTCGTATTTTTCAGATTCCAGTAATCTGACTGGACAAAGTAAATACTTTTCAGGAAGAGTATTCTGAATTCTGTGACTAAATACAATTTAAAGTATTCTCCCCAACACTGCTTGTAGCGCACTAGCCTATTTGTGCGTTTAACCACCCTCCCTCTCCTCTCCTCCCACTCCAGAAAAGGAAAAAATACAGCAAGCGAACAAAGATGTGGCGACTGTACTCTTAGAAAGTCCCAAAGGAGTACAAGTACATACCAGACCTGCAGGCAATCATCCTTCGCACAAGGATTGCATCAAAGGGAGGGATGGCAAAAAGCCATCCGTACAGACCTAATGACCCTCAAAAGCTTGGGACTCTAGCTGGTGGCCCAACACCAACTATAGAAGAACTAGAGGAGCAACAAGCCAGCAGAGGGCGGAGTAAGTTGGTTGTATGCATATAAGTCTGTTATATTTATTCATTATATTTCTTTAAAGGGGGTAGACACTATGACAGGTGGGATCCGGTCGGGACCTCTAAAATCTTTCCATAGTTTTTCTGATTTAATCTTTTCCATGGACAATTGTGTATATCAGAGGCACAATAACCATCCAGATTGGGCGAAAAAGTCTCTATATATCTGTAATTCATTCAAAAGTGACATTCAAATATATACCTCAAAACAGCTACGTCAGTGAGGGAGAAACTTGGGCAGAATCAAGACTTTGTTGTAGAAGAAATAACTGCTCAACAGAAGCTCTGACATTTTTTTTTTTTTTAAATGAATGTCCGGTTTATTGGAAGTACAGGGAAAGGCTATTAGGCAAGCTGGCAGCCTGGGGAGGCCATCTCAGACAGATGACCTCTCAGTTTTGGCATAGTGGCTGCTCGCAGATCCAACATTGTGACTCACAGCCATTACTCACACCCCCGCCTATTGTTATTCAATCAAAAATCATTGGCTCTTGCTGATCAAGACCTGATTGAGGCCACTTCACGCTGTTCTTCTGAAATGTATTGTATTGCGAAGAAAAACGACTCGTCTAGACCTCTAACCAAAGTTTTGTTCAGAGTCTTTCTCATGTAGATATACAACATACAGAACATATAGAACATACAGGTATTTTTCAACGTAAAATATTTCCATTACAAGTAACTTTTTGTGTGCCCCCAGCTCAATTCAGGTGACATGTTGCCCCTTATCAAAGTTGCACATCCCTGCACTATGTAACTGCAAGTGTGTGATGATGTTGTTGTATTAAAATAGACATAATCCTGTGTGTTTTCTTCTTCTTTCAAACAGGGAAAATGACAGAATAGAGATGAAAATCAGCGGCTACCACCCGACTCCTGAATATGTAAATTGTAGCTGTACAGTTTGGTGAAATTGTTTAATTTTGATTTATTTGAAAAACGCAATAAACCGTTACATTTCCAGTTTGTATTCATAATGTATGCTTACATAATGTATGTTGACACACAGTGGCAGCACGGCTCAGCCGCAGCAGCTCAGGACTAACACCTGAACACTATTTTGTTGTACGCTTGTACAATGACAATAAAGCACTTACTTACTTACTTATATTCAGTACCAAGATAAAGTACTAAAATACATTATTTCTGAGGTAATCTACATCACACCTTATTTCTCATTATAAATTTGGTCTTTATTTTTTTCCCTCTACTTTCTAGCTTTAGGTTGCATGTTGGAGCAAAATACATTTTTTTTTATGACGAGGGTGGTAACATTCTCATATTGATTCCGATTAAACGTTCACCATTAGTAAATATTTTCATTTGAATATTCTGATATGACATTTAGTAAATTGTAAACTCCCTTGTGATGACTGAATATACAGAGTAAGGAGACAAAATTATACAAAGTCATTTTTATTTCACAAACCAAAATATAAAATTTCTCACCAAAATATAAAAATCAACATGCAGTCTGGAAGGAATAAATCCCACGTAACTGCCATGTGGGTCTGCGTAGGTGTCTCAAATCCCCCATACACAGCAAGAGGGTATGCCAACTCTATTACCAGGGCCTAACACACCCCATCTCCAAACTACAAACTGATGATATGCAGCATAACGTAGCTGTTTATTGCTTTCTCCTGTCTCTTGTGAGTCCTCTTCGGCATGAAGATTGTTTCAAATACGTCTTGCAAGCTTGATGTGTGGCATCAAGGAGACGCATTGTTGGGGTTCATACCCACAACATTTACGCTCCACAATTGTTGGCATCTCCCGGCATCTGCCACACACACACCAGCTCAGCTTTTGGGTTGTTCTGGCGGAGCTCCAGGAGCAGTGTCCATGAGGTCAAAAATCATACTTGGCTCGCGGTCCAGGCAACACTCTAGTAGTCTTCAGAATTCATCATGGTTCAGTGCCTGAATTCGAGCCTGCAAAAGACATAAGAATCAAGACAATTGGCATTACTTCCACTCAAATAATCTATACAATATAGTTTTTATTACATTTTATAGAGTGACTCATTATTTTTTTACATTATTTTCCCTTAAAGTAATTTAATAGCCTAAAAAAGAGAGAAAGTAGGCATTCATGTAGTAAATACAACTTGCAATGTGTGTAGACTTTCAGTCGTAAAGGTCTTGGAATGCAAACACCGACAGAGGCTTCTTCTTTTGGTGATTTGACACATTAAAAAATAATCATTATTAAAGTTAAGTGTCCCACTTTACCCATTGTCCCACTTTGCCCATATTCACCTTACTTATTAATCAAACAAGTGCGAAACACCAGCAGATCATTTGTTGTAATTGCCACAAACCGATTTAGAAGCTCGATGATCCATACATTATCTGTAAATGATTTTGTGGCTGTTTTCAAAGCACTTTCTCTCTCTCCAGTGTACTCTCTGTCACTCAGCCCTGATGTGGCTCCGCCCATAGACACACGAGCCCCGAATACACCCAGTCCCAGAGGAGAGGAGCCATGGTTCAGACGGATAGTCGTGCTGATTATTACCACTGGCCGACACGCCACGGGGCCAGAGGACACGGCAGCAAATGAGAAAACACTGACATCGTCATAGGCGCTCGATCGCAAACGCCGCCATTTTTCCTTGTCTTTTAGTTTTGGGTCAAAATAGCAATGAATTACGGGTAATAGGCTTCGCCGAAGTGTGGCCACTCTGGAGAATAAGCAAAGTGCACGTCTCATCTGCGCATGCATGGGTCAATCAGGTCCCTAAATGTCGGCTACCCAACAACACACGCCTCCTTTGAAATTCAGGTAGCGGAGCATGAACACTGAAGTGTATTGAGCCATGACCGTGGACCATAAGGGGAACGAGCAGAGAGACAGAACGTGGGGTCAGCCGGACAAAAAACGATCACTTTTTAAATCATTTAAATGTGTCCCGGAATCACAGAGAAAGTTTCCAAACGGTGCTGATGTTGATCATAGTGGATACATTGCTGCTTGTTAAATTAGCGATAAAATGAAATGCCAGGTCAAATCTATGTGTGGATCTACTTAATAAGGCTCATAGTCTGGCCACAATTTAAAAAAAGATTGTGTGTGGACTTTTTTTCAACAAGTTATAAACTATTTTCCACGTTATAATGCCAAGGTTGCACTCAGTAAAAACACATTTCCTCCCTCAATATTTATGTTTCATTCCGAAGCCGGTGGAGAGCGATTTCTCATCCCGGTTTAAATATTCTGCAATAGCGGCTGACATAAAGGTGGCCACAGTTTCAGACCCTGGACTCCATCCAAACCTCCGTCAGTCGCCTTCAAGAGGTCGAGAAATGTGTTTGTCTCCAACTAAGAACAAGGACTGGTAGTCAGTCAGAGTGTGTTCCCACTTGTCACCTCTCCGACAATGGCTGGACTGTGCAGTGAGTGCATTATAGACACATCACCGCGGGCTGTATAATGGAGTGCTCCATCTCCACTGGTTTCTCCGTGTCATTGAAATAGTGGGAGATGGTGAGGGTAAAGGAATCGATATCGCGGCCGCCGCTCGTGTAGGCGTTAGCAATTAGCAGTTACAGCAGCAGACTGGCGGCAGATGGATCGAGCTGCGGTCGGGGGAAGGTTCATCATTAGTCACTAATTTGACAAACACACAGGGAAACGGCTCCACATTCGCCTTGAACGTTGGCCATTTGGTTAAAGGACAGGGAAGGTTCAGTTGCATCCCAACATTACCTTTAAAGGAACAGGCCACCGTTCTTCCAGACTGAGATATGTTCTTGCCAGAGCCTAGACGAGTTTATACGTATCAGTCTGGTCTTTGTGCCCGTGGAAGAGCGTGGTCGCTTCTAACTTCTCATCCGTTTGGAGCCATAGGAATATACTAGGAGAGGCCAAATGCTAACAACATGTTTGGTCATTTTTTAAAACACAGCTTTTGTCGATGTGGAAAACATTAAATTCGTCAGAAATACAGTCGCGACATTGTTAATGTAGTGAATGCCTATTCTAGCTGGAAACGGATGATTGTTAATGGAATTCCTACATAGGTGCAGAGGTTCTAAAGCTACATTGTGTTAGCTAATCGTGTCAAAGGGTCGTTAATGATTAGAAAACCCTCGTGCAATTATGCTAGCACTGCTGAAAAGTGTTGTGCCGATTAGAGAAGCTACAGAACTGGCCTTGGTGACCCTAAACTTTTGAGCGGTAGTGTGTATATATTACTTTTTTTATTATTATTTTTTTTTTTACGCTTTATATTAAGGTGTGCTCGTGAAATATGAATTAGGTATTATAATGAATAGGCATATTATTAATAGATAATAGTATAATAAGCAGCTAATTATGATCTATACAAGCATATCCATTATTATATATGACACGGGCACGAGTGGACTGGTTTTAAGTTGGTTTTAGTGTGTTTTTATCTGCATGGTTTTATGTTTGATTTTATGCATGTTTTATACTAAGCTCGTTGCCCCGCCCCTTCTTGATTGCCTCAAGTGGGCACACCTGGGAGAAAGGACATAAAAGCAGAAGCGGTTGGAGACAGAGGGGGAAAAAAAGGACAGACAGAAGAGAAAACAGGCAGACAGGCACGGACGGACGGCCTGGCCTGGCCTGGCCTGGCCTGGCCTGCCCCGCCCCTGCGACAATAGACGAGGACACCGGTTGTGATGATACGAGAGACTGACGCACCAGGAATGAGACCGGGCGACCGAGGGGCCTCGGCAGGCACGGGGCAAGAGAAGAGAGAGGTTCGTGGAGGAGGAGTTGCCGACTGCGGGGTGCGCCACACGCAGGGGAGACGAGGACCGGCGCGACCTGGCAGGATGGCCTACGGCACCGGGGTTGGACGTCCCGTTGTCCTGGTCTGCGTGGGTGGCGGGGGACCTGAGCGCAGCGGCACCGGAAGAGAACTACGCCACGTGAGAGACCAGGAGTGGCCCCGTGAGCTGTCCCGCTTCGCCCCTTGGTCGCCCCGGAACCATACAGGCTTTTTTTAAGGTTACAACCGGTTGTTTTTATGGTAGTTTGTCCCCTTTTAACTTTTTATATTAAATTGTATTTTATCCTTTTAAACTGCATTTGTTTTATTGGCTACACCACACCCATAACATCCTCCAATCGGACTCGAACCTGTGACATATATTTCTAATGGTATGTCCGGTACCTTCTCGCAGCTCACATGCATTTTCTTGTGACAGTAGCTCAGGTGGTAAAGCAGGTTATTGGAGGACCGAAAGGTTGCTGGTTCATATCTCTGGTGCATGATGTCGCTGTGCCCTTGGGCCAGGCACGTCACCCACCAAAATATGATAATGCTAATCCTCTCGATAAAATCTATTACATTTGTGAACGATTTTCCTTTTGTTGGGCCAATAATGGAATAATGAGCCACTTATCAGCTGTTCTTTCTTCCAAGATATCTAGAAAAGCCAAAAAGAGACACAACAAAAAGAACATCTTCATTGATTTTTATTCAAAAGTGTTTAGATTAAGGCGATTTTGTTTTTTTGTAAGTAATCCTCCTGCTTTTGAAAACACTTGCTCACAGGGAACAGATGAAGCTGGTGTACACAGATAAGCAACAGCCATTTTAAATAATTAATTAAATAATACATTTTCCAGTAGTGAAGTGGGTCCTCCTGTCGGTCTATGTTGGGTTCAGCATGATACATCTGGACCTCAACAGTTGCATCTGCCGTCTCATTTGATGTGGATGTTTTTGTTTGTTTTATGGCATCATCAAATCAGAGTTTACTACCTGATAAAGAAATAAAAGCAGTTAGTCACTACATACTTAAAGTGCAGTTATTTACTGTTAATTACCTCGTGTTTGTGGCTGAGAAGTTTCTGATGTGAATGAGGATGAAGCCAAAGGTGAAGTTGAGGAGGCCGATGATGCTGATGATGACACATGCCTGATAGTTGCTGCACATTCAGATGTCAGTCTTCTCTCAGCCTCTGCAGCTTTATGTGGGCTAAAGAAGCCTAGCTTTTTAAACCTCGGATCCAGCATATAATAATAATAATAGTACTCATGGAGAGGTTGCAAAGCGACTGCAAGTTGAAAAGTTTCTCTTTAAAGGTCCTATATCATGCCCAATTTGGTCAATGATGAAATGTATAGCAGACATTTATCATTTAACTGCTGGTTGTCTAGATGGTGCGAGCAAAATGATGTTGGATATGTCAATAATTGGAGCGCCTTTTGGGGAAAGCCCAAGCTCATGCGCAGGGATGGCATACATCCAAATTTGGCTGGTGCATCCCTTTTATCTACGAATGTGGCCGATAGCCTTAGTCGCGGCCCAAATTGACGGTCCAGATATGAGCCCCGGGCGCAGAGCAGTAGTGTAGAACACTCCTCTGTAACCACCGACCCTGCTCCCGGATTGTCACAAATCATCAAGTGTGTAGATTCTCAAATAAAGACTGTGTCTGTCCCCCGTAAACCAAAGACTAAAACATCAAATGCTAAGAAAACAAACGCTGGCGTCCGACCAAATAACTTAATTCAAATACCAGAACAAATAAAGACCGTGTCAGTCCCCCGTATACCAAGCACTAAAACATCAAAAGCTCACAAACCAAATGCTGGCATGCGACCAAATAACCTAACACAGATACCCAAGAGTAAACTTAACATTAAACGAAACAATAAACAAAGTGCTAAGCACATAACGTGTGGGTTGTTGAATATTAGATCAATCTCATCAAAGTCCATTTTAGTAAATGATTTAATTTGCGATAACAACATTGACTTTCTCGCCCTAACTGAAACATGGCTTCAGCAGGATGACTATGTTAGGCTTAATGAATCTACCCCTCCTAGTTACGTTAATTTTCAGGCTGCCAGAACCACAGGCCGAGGTGGTGGGGTTGCAGTGATATCACACTCTAATCTTGTTCTAAATCCCAAAAATAACCTAAAGTTTAATTCATTTGAAAGTCTAACATTATCTCTTACCTGTCCCAAATGGAAAAATCAAAAAGCTTTACTACTTGCTATTATTTATCGGCCTCCTGGCCCCTATTCAGACTTCTTAGCAGAGTTCTCTGAGTTTTTAGCCAGTATAGTGTTGAATTGGAATAAAATTATAATAGTAGGTGATTTTAACATTCATGTCGATAATAATAGTGATTGTCTGAGTAAGGCATTTAGTGCCCTACTGGATGGGGTTGGCTTTACACAAAATGTGAATAAACCTACTCACTGCCATAAACACACTCTTGATCTGGTTTTAACGTATGGGATTGAAATTAGCGACCTAAACGTTCTCCCTCAGAATCCCGTGCTTTCTGACCATTTTTTAATTACATTTAGGTTCCTAATCGAAGATTATACTAATCCACAGGATAAAATTCAATTAAAACGGCCACTATCTGAAAAAGCTGTGTTAAAGTTTAAAGAAATGATCCAGCCAGTCTTTAATACTATGTCTACAGAGAATAGCTCGCTTATTGATTTAAATAAAAGTGATGAGTTTGTCGACAGCGTTATGCTCACACTAAAAACAGCCCTTGATGTTGCGGCTCCACTGAAACAGAAAGTGGTTTGGCCAAGGTGCGTTGCTCCCTGGTTCAACGCGGAAACACGAACGCTTAAACGAAAGACTCGCAAATTAGAACGGTTATGGCGCAATTCTAGCACTGAGCAATCTCTTAGATCTTGGAAAAATTGCCTACTCGCCTATAAGCAAGCCATGAGGAAAGCAAAAACAGATTACTACTCTTCATTAATTGAAGTAAATAAAAATAACCCTAGGTTTCTTTTTAATACGGTGGCCCGGCTAACAAACAGTCACAGCGCAGTAGAGCCTTCCATTCCTGATACCCTTAGCTGCGATGACTTCCTTAAATTCTTTAATGACAAAATCACAACCATTAGAGATAAAATAAATGATAAGCTTCCCTTGTCTTCTGATCTAAATCCAGCTGTAGAATCATTGCCTCCTTTCAAAGCCTTAGACAAGTTCATAACTGTAGATGAGGCTGAGGTATTATCAATCATTATGTCTTCAAAACCATCAACTTGTCTTCTAGATCCAATTCCAATTAAACTCCTCAAAGAAATTACCCCAGAAATCTCAGATACCATATTGAAAATAATTAACTCATCTTTAGAAAATGGGTATGTACCAAAGTCCTTTAAATATGCTGTTATCAAACCACTTTTGAAAAAACCCAATCTCGATCCTGATATTCTAGCAAACTATAGGCCCATATCTAATCTGCCTTTCATTTCAAAAGTCCTTGAAAAAGTAGTGGCTAAGCAGCTTTGCCGCCACCTACAGGACAATAGTTTATTTGAAAAATTTCAGTCAGGGTACAGAACTTACCATAGCACAGAGACCGCCTTAGTCAAAGTTACCAACGACCTGTTATTAGCAGCTGACGCCGGACTAGCTTCAGTCCTGGTTCTGTTGGACCTCAGTGCAGCCTTTGACACAATCGACCACAATATTCTCCTGCAGAGGTTAGAAACTGACGTAGGCCTCAGGGGAACAGCCCTCTCTTGGTTTAAATCTTACTTATCTGATAGGCACCAATTTGTTAATGTAAACCTAAAGTCTTCACCGTGTTCTAAAGTGTGCTATGGGGTGCCACAGGGTTCAGTGCTCGGGCCAATTTTATTTATATTGTACATGCTCCCATTAGGTAACATAATCCGAAATCATAATATAAATTTTCACTGTTACGCGGATGACACACAGCTGTACTTATCAATAAAACCAGGTCAGACAGATAAATTAGATGTGCTTAGTTCCTGCGTAAAAGCCATCAAGACCTGGATGACTGTAAATTACCTTCTCCTTAACCCTGATAAAACCGAGGTTATTATTTTAGGTCCTCAAAAACTGAGAGAGTCTTTATCTCAGCAGATCATCTCCCTGGATAATGTTAGCGTATCAACAAGCTCTAAAGTAAAAAACCTTGGAGTTCTGTTTGACCAGGACCTCTCTTTTAAAACGCATATAAACCAGGCTTGTAAAATTGCGTTCTTTCACCTGCGCAACATTGCTAAAATACGAAACATTCTACCTAAGAGTGATGCAGAAAAACGTATTCATGCATTTGTTTCCTCAAGGCTGGACTACTGCAACTGCCTGCTAGCAGCGTGTCCTAAAAGTTCCCTAAAAAGTTTTCAACTAGTTCAAAATGCAGCTGCAAGATTGTTAACGCGTACAAAGAGAAGAGAACACATTACACCTGTGCTAAAGTCTCTCCATTGGCTTCCTGTTGAGTTTAGAATCAAATTTAAAATCCTGCTCCTCACATTTAAAGCCATAAAGGGTTTGGCTCCGCTTTATCTCCAAGACGTTATCGTTCCATATCGGCCAACCAGAGCACTCCGCTCTCAAAACTCAGGGCTACTAGTGATTCCTCGGGTCTCCAAAATCACTGTAGGAGGAAGAGCCTTTAGCTCCAAGCTCCGGTTTTATGGAATAAACTCCCAGCTCACGTTAAAGAAGCAGACACAGTCCCTACATTTAAGACTAGGCTCAAAACGTACCTCTTCGAATTAGCTTATGATCAGGTCAGTTAGGTAAAGCTCTAACCCACAGCCTGAAGTAAAGCTGCCTTAGGAGAAACACTGCTGTGGGAAGTACGGTACACTGAGCGCTATCCTCTTCTTCTTCTTACTGCAACCTTTGTCTTACTATGATACAATATTTATTTCATCTGTAGTCTGTTCATTACTATTTACATGGTGTCTCCTGTCCCACTCCCCCTTGGGAGTGCCTGTCTAGATCGAACGGAGGGACCCGGCTGAACGGAGGGACCCGGCTGAACGGAGGAACCCTGCCTACTGACAACAAGGACTGGACGGTCTGTGATCTTGGCCCGTCTACTGAGGGACTCCTTCGGCCCTGGGTCTCTATAGCCTGTCCGTCCATGGGAGTGGATCTCTCCTTCTGTGGTTCTCCTCAAGGTTTCTCGTTTCTCCCACTGGGTTTTTGAGTTTTTCCTTGCCGGGCTGGAGAGTCTAAGGACAGGGGACACCCGAGCTGCTCGTCGCCACCCACTGCTCGTCGCCACCCACTGCTGACGCTTATTTGGACATTATGTTTGCCTGGATATTTGATTCACCGGAACTTTACATTGTCTTATTTACTGTTCTGTTTTATTGCCTTAATGTTTGTTACAGCCCTATGAGGCAACTCCTGTTGTGATATTGGGCTATACAAAACCATTGATTGATTGATTGATTGAAAATCGACTTTTTGGAGCTTTTAACCGTGTTGTTATGCTATTTCCTTATCAAAAACACCCCCAGAGCGGTTTTTGGATTCAT
This sequence comes from Proterorhinus semilunaris, assembly GCA_021464625.1. Classification (NCBI taxonomy): domain Eukaryota; kingdom Metazoa; phylum Chordata; class Actinopteri; order Gobiiformes; family Gobiidae; genus Proterorhinus; species Proterorhinus semilunaris. Next base: position 24,705,736 of record CM038362.1, on the reverse strand, counting down.
TCACGCAGTTCTCAGTAATCCTCCTGAATCCTGCTCTCTGAGCAGCTGCTCCGCCCTCTCCTGGTAAACCACTGACATGTTCAGTTGTGTCGTCACAGCGGAACGGAAGTGCTCCACGTCTGTAATCTAATGCCTTACGGCATGATTTCCATTTGTAAAACTGCTTTTTTCATTATTTCTGTCGTAAGAAATCCGCGCTGCCCCTATAGCCAAAACAAACGCACCCCCGAGCGTCTGAACAGATCGTCCGCGCTGCCCCTATAGTAAAAACAAACGCTCCCCCTGAGCGTCCGAACGGTCTGAACAGATGTCATGTCATGTTGCACCGAAAGTTGTGAAGAGGGAGCTTTTTCTAATCTACTCTGGAGTCTGGACACCTGTTCTTTTTTCTTACCTCACGATAATGTCACGGAGAAAACCGCTGCGAGGACAGGACTTTATTCAACCTTCCCAAAGAAGAGGCCATAGAAGTTGGAATTTCCCTCCGGGATTCAGCGACTATCAGCCACAATAGTGTTTGTCTGAGCCTGTCGCTGATGGATGCTAATGGACCTTGGCCAGAATCAAAGTGGATTAACTTTTATAACCAGCGCAAGTCCCATAATGGAAACATCAGAGTGGTGAGTCGATCAAAATGCATGTTAGCGTGTGTGTTAGCCATTTAGCCATGAAGCTAACTCCTTATAACAGCATCATGAAGTAACTTCACTTTTTGCTGTGATATATATATTTCTACTACTGCTGAAGTTGTATGAGCGGCGAGAGGGGGCGGAGTTAACTGAATCCAAGCGTTTTGTCTTCCGGGTTGGAAAAATACCCCCAGAAAATACTTATATTTATCACAAAAATTAGTGCTCCGTAGTGGTAGAGGTACAATATATCATATAAATGCCTATACTTGACTTTGGAATGGCTTAAAATAGCATGATACAGGTCCTTTAAGTTGTTTTTTCAGATATTGTACCAATTCAAAACCCTCAGGTGTGTACATTTGTCCGTCCTCCTCCAGCACATGGTCAGCACAGTAGGGGTGGGAATCTTGGGCCGCTGTCCGATACGATTCGCATCTCGATACACCTGCCACGATCCGATTCATTTAAGATACATCTTGCGACACCAGAGCTGCGATTCGAATCATCACCATGACCACGATGCATCTCGATCCACACATCTGTGACCACCAGCCCGATACCATTCCATTTAGGACAATTATCACGATGCATCTCGATGTTTCGCCATCCACTCTATGCTTGATGCAATGACTCAATAGAACCAGCTCAAATACATTAAGATTAGACAAATAGTCACAATTATTGAGGCCTTGAATTGATACCTTTTATTAATGTTTTGTATCCTATATATTCTCTGGGTTTATCCACCGTAAGATTTTTTTTCTTTCGTTTTTTCAACTTTTTGAAGGGACAATTATTAATCTATGAACAGTCTTGTTAAAATTAAAAAGGCGATTGTGTGAATTATTTCCATATTAATAACACACACAGAAAAGATCACGTGGTTATGCTAATTAACAGGCGGGGCTCCCTCTGCCTCTCAGCGCAGTCACACGTGTCCTCCCACCTGGCTCTAATGCAGTGCAGTAAAGTGGATTTCTGGACTCTTTACGCTTGTAAGTGGACACAATGCCGTGGGCAAATGAAGATGGCAGGTCATGGCGATGTTTGGAATATTTATCTGCGTTTGGCTTCCTGCTACTTTTCATCGCGTTCTGCACACAAGACGTCCTTGATTCAACACAGCGCTGCGGCCAACCCAACTCCACACCGCCACGGAGGTGTTTCTGTTGCTCTCAGCCTGAAGTTTACCGGTAAAACACACGCGCTCCTCGTAGGAGGAGCATCACACACGCACGCAAATGACGCGCGCAGTGGCCCGATGGGCTTTTTTTTTTTTTTTTTTTTTATTTATTTATTTTTTTTTCCCAACTTAAAACCATACATGAAAAGACAGGACAATAGACATCAACAAGGCATAAAAAACAAAACAAAAACACATACAAACAAACAAACACACACACACATACACACCCATGCCACATTCTATGAAATGTAAATGTTCTTTAAAACTTAAAACATTCAGATTACATTTTGAAATATGTTAGACAGGGGGGGAGGGGGAAAATATAACTAAATCAATAATATCCACAAAAAATAAATAAACACTTTTTTCTTCAAATGTAATACATTTCATATAGAGAAAAAAAAATAAAAAATAAAAATAAAAAACAATATTATTATCCAGTAGATATCCACTCTATCAATCTGGACCACCGTTTTTCATGAACATTTTTGTCTTTTTCAGATTTTAACATACACCCCTCAACTTTGTAATAATATTCAATATACCGCAAAAAAAATAACATGTTAAGTGAAGCCGTATTTTTGGCTTTAAAAAAAAATTTCTTACCCAAAAGAATAATTAGGTTAATTAATTGCTTCCATTTTGATTCTCCAAGAAACCCCAACATCACCGAAGGCAGGCCTAACTGACATCTTATATTCATGTCTTTGAATATTTGCTGTACTGCTTCCCAAAAGGCCGTCACCACATGGCAGTACCAAAATAAATGGTCAATAGATTCTGGTTCACTTAAACAAAAACGGCATTTGTCTGATTCAACAAGACCCCAGATTTTAAGCATTTTATTTGTAGGTAAAAAATTATATATAATTTTAATTTGAAAAAATCTGCTATGCGCGTCTACCACAGTTTGATATATTGTACTAAAAAACATCTTCCAATAAATCGGTTGATCCAACAGATCTTCCCATTTTTTAAAGGTTCTATGTGGCCAAGCTATCGCTAGTTTTTGATGGAGATAAAACATATTTATACTTCTATTTATCTTTTTTCCTTTCAACCACCTATAGTTCCGTAACACAGGCCGGCAAACTAATAACTTTCTACATTCAGTATTAATTTTAATTTTCCAATTTCTCTTCAGGGCAGAGAGTAGCTGATTATATGAATGAGTGGAGCAGATATCTCCATAGGTACTAATAAGTTGATCATATTGCATTAACTTCCCATTTTCCCCTATGATATCATTTATAAAAACAACTCCCCTTTTAATTGCATTTTCCCAAAGTATGGGTTTCCCTTCAATCAGTATATTTGAGTTTAGCCAGATTATTTGTTGTAAAATTTCATCACGGTTATTTGGAGGGTTGAATTGGAAACATAACCAACACTCAAGGGTTTCTTTTAAAAACATTGATCCATCTTTAATAAGATCTATTAGATTAGACAAATGAGCTTTCTCTAGCTGCAAATACATGAAAAGTATGGGCTTTGCAGCGTAACGTATCTAGATTATATCGATATGAGCGCGTAAAGTGTTTATCCTCTGAACTGCATCGATCTGTGGCTTCACCTCTCGTGCGCAAGTCCGTGTATCGATACAAATCGGTTATTCGTCCCATCCCTACAGCATAGGTATAGTTTTTGTACCTGATACACTCTTTTCTTCAGATAATTCTATTGTTGCATCATTGAATGGAGACAGAACTTTTGAGCAGTCAGGAATGATATTCTGTTGTTTGGAGGAAAGCGGAGTGATGTCCGTCCTCAAGCCAGCCAGTGCTGCACCAACTGGTTCCCTCTGACCATGAAGTCGTTGGAGCATGTTGAAAGTGCTGTTCCACCTGGTCTCCACCTCTTGGATTAGCTTGAGAGCTGACCGACCCATCTGGTGTTGGACCTGTGTTAGTCTCGCCTGTAAATGTTACAGCAAGATCAATCATTGATTAATCAGTCATCGTAATTTGCCTTTAATTGCAAATAATACTTTACCTTTGCTGTTGTGCTGCTCGTGAAATATTCCACAATCTTTCTGCTTTTAGTTCTGATGTCACAGATCTCCTCATTCTGAAAAGGCTTTTTTTACAATCAGGTTTAAAGTATGTGCCACACATACAGAATGTATGCCATGTCTTTGGCACATGCAGCCATATTAGCAGCACCGTGACCTTTTCAGAGATACCCCACTGTTGTTTTACATTGGACACATTTAAGGCCGTGTGTGACATTGGGAAATGTGTCACCCCCAACACAACGGAGTTGAGGAAAGCATTATCATCAATAAAATGGAAAGTAAAGTAACAGCCAGATAGGCATCAGTATTGATTGAGGTCCATGTATCAGATGTGAAACTGACTGCTGATGCTTTTATTACAGTGGACTTTGGCCTTTTCCTTGCTTTCAGTATATATTTTTTTCAACCATGGCTTTCAGGGCCTAAAATAAGATAATTAAATGATATTAATTGCAATAATCGTTGTAGAAATGTAGAAGATGCAGTCGTGTTATATTTATACCTGACGGGTGGGAAGTACATAAGATGGGTTCGCAGACTCAGCTAACTTTTTTAACCCACTGCCTTCCACAATCAATCCCTCAGTTATATCAGTGTTCTCTGATGCATCTGATGACCAACAAAAGTATTATTTGATCACAAATGACTCAAGTGCAGACATATACCCACAAGTAGGGATGTCAAGATTAACCGGTTTTACGATTACCACGATTATAAAAGGACGCGGTAGGTTAACCGTAAGAATTTCAGAAGCCACGGTTTACCGCAGAAATCTTTCACCTTGACGCACGAGCCGCTGCGCGCCTCAAACAGTGCGTAAACTCACCGGTAGTTGAGCGAGGCAGAAGGATGCTCTCCTCCAGTGTTGTATCCACCCAAAAACGATTGAAGTCAGCAGAGTGGGACCTCTTTAGGATCCAAAACATGACCAAGGTGTTGTTGTTTTCGATGGACATCCGTTATGCAAACCCTGTCGTCAGGAAGTTGCAGCAAAAGGCGCTGATATCGGCTACGTCGAATATAAACGACATCTTGGAGATAATCCATCGCTGTGAATGTCCAGGTCAAGGTAACGAACTGCATACTTCCCAAAAAACGTGTCCAAATGTTCTGAAATAGCCGCCACAACTGGCTCAGGATGTAAACAAAAAGCTAACGCTCTGCTTCAGCTACACGTAGCAGAAAGGAAAGTGAAACCGCACATGTGGAGATCAGCTGTTCAAAAGAGTCTCCTTAGTCACTTAGTAAACACGTTTCATTCTCTGTTCATCAAAATAATTAAGCAACAGCTTATCTTTTGAGAGCATAAAACCTAGCCTAGCTTGTGGCCTAATAATATATAGTAAAATAATTATGATAATTATGGTAATTATAAAGAAGTAAAGTTGACATTGTTTTGTATTTTTCAATGTAGGCCTATTTATTTTAATGCAAAACAATCTTAAAGCATTTTTCATTTTTAGAAACAGTGACTGTTTACAAGTATTAAAAAGCTTTTTAAAGACAAAAACTAAAAATATCAGTTCTTTCCTTTCATTCGGGGAATAATCGTGAATAATCGTAAAATCGCAATTTTTTGTCTCACAATAATCGTGACTCAAAAAATTGAAATCGTGACACCCCTACTCACAAGTAATATATAATAATATTATATATATATATATATATATATATATATATATAATGGCTTACCTGAGCTTGGACCACGTTGCTGTTCAGCCTCTTTATTATGCAGAGCTCTGTAATGCCTCAGCATAGTGGAAGTGTTCCCACCATATACAAGTTCCCTTGAACATATGAGACACTTCACCTTTGCAAAACATGATTAAATGGATTATAACTTCATTCTTATTTAGTTTAGTTGTCTGTTACATCAATAATTTAACAGATACCTTATTAGGGGAAATAAAATCAAAGTATTCCCAAACAGGAGAAACCTTTCTTTTTTTGGAAGTTTCCATCGCAAGAGGACTTAACCAACACAAAATATGCGGGGACTCCATTGCGTTTCACTGTGACTTTTATTTCGTGTGTAATACCCCCGAGCCGCCCAACCCTGTGCGCCAGTTCTTGAATCAGTCACGTAGTACAGCGCTTCAGGAAGGTTCGGGTCGTCAGTGTCTACGTCACCAACTCACGCCCCGAACCACCCGCCTCCTCTGCCTCCGCCTCATTGCCCGACACTCGCGTCGACGCCTCGATAGAGAACGTAACATCACTAGTGTTTACAACTGACCCCGACCCTGTGTATTCTGTTTCATTGACCGTATTAGCATGCTTGCATGGAAATAAAAACAGGAAAATGCACCACACTTTGTCTGAGAAGCTGTATTTTAACATTAGCTCATTGAAAGCCTAAAACACAAAATCAGGTGTGAGCAAACATACTTTTTTTTTTTTCTTAAAATAGTTTTTTTGTTGCTGATCAAATCTGTAGCAAAGACTTTTAGACTTAAAATGTGCTGTGTGTGATCAGAGAGAGAGGGGAGACAGACTGATAGGATCATGTGACACTATCAAAGTGGTTGAACTGGTGCTGTTACACCTGACCCCATGTTACACCTGACCCCATGTTACACCTGACCCCATGTTACAACTGACCCCATGTTACACCTGACCCCATGTTACACCTGACCCCATGTTACACCTGACCCCATGTTACACCTGACCCCATGTTACAACTGACCCCATGTTACAACTGACCCCATGTTACACCTGACCCCATGTTACAACTGACCCCATGTTACAACTGACCCCATGTTACAACTGACCCCATGTTACAACTGACCCCGGTCCCTCCTACACAATGAACGTTACGACGTCTTACCATTTTGGAATCTACTGATTTTTGTCTTTCAAACAAGCTCCCTTTAGAGTACTGACTAAACAAGAATGTCCTGAATATGGGATTAAAATATGGTTGATGCACATCGGCATTGGCCTTAGAAAATCGGTCGACCTCTAATAGATTGATTGATATAAATATATAGAATTCTATCAATCAAACTTTATTTATAAAGCGCTTTTCATACCGAAAGAAATCACAAAGTGCTTTTACAGATTAAAACATTTAAAACAATACGCCCGGCACCCCCTCCCATCCCTCCGGATATATACAAACATTACACACACACTTAAACCTTTACCTCACCGTCTAGACACACACACCCTCACTCACTAACTCACACACACACACACACACACACACACACACACACACACACACACACATACGTGGTTTTATGGTTTATGTTGACCTTTTGGAAAAACCAACCCTGGTGTGGTTTAAGAGGACTATGGTTTCCCAAGGTCCTAGAGAGATAAGCTCTGGATAGACTAACTGTAAAAAATCTGAAAAAAATTTAGGTCTATTTAACATCCTTGTATCAGCTACGGTTGTCTATACACAGCCACCGACCAGAAGGTGGTTCATGAGGACCAAAGATGAATTATGAGGACTTTAAACATAACTGAACCACAATTCCCCTATGAGAGACCAACAGGCCCGTTTGGAACCATGAGGCCGTCCTTCCGTGGACCCACCACCTGCAGGAGGAGCCATAGGGGACTGGTGCTATGTGATTTGGGCAGCTCCAACGGCTGCCTCCACGACCCGGCAACGGACAAGTGGGAGAAAATGGATGGATGGATGAACCACAATTAGAGGCTGGAAAAGTTTTAATGTTCTTCATACATACACTCCATGCTTATCCATCTTTTACCTTTAGTTGTCTTTTATGTGCTAGTCCACGATTTCTCACAAAGTCTCTTATATTCTGCAGTGTTCTCTGACTTAAGGCCATTTCTGCTTGCTTACACTGAGTTACTTCATTTTTTGTGGCCAGTTTTCCTCTCTTGATGTGTTTTTTAAAATGCCGCATTACAGCTGCTTCTTCAGTCTTTGACCATGCTCTTTTTGTCACTCTGCGTTTTGGTCCAGGTTGCTTTGCAGGCCTCTGTGCTGCCTCTGAAAAGGAAAATTAGGAATTAATTTAAACAAAACAATGTGAATAAGTCAGAGCAAGACTACTACAAGAGTAAACAGAAGAACTTGCCTTCAAAATCAGAGGTATCTCCATCAGCTATGTCGATCGGGTCATCATCTATAACCACAGTTGCCGCTTGTTTCTCAGCAGAGTCCCCCGAGTCACTGTGACTCTCCTCTTCGGCCTCATCTGCACTGATGGGAATTTCATCTAAAAACAAAAGGGGGATTCAATTCAATCAGCCCGCTCCTAAAGCCACCAGGCCTGGGAAAACTCACCAAGGCTGGGGCTAAGATCCCCAGCCGGCTCCTAAAGCTACCAGCCCCGCACCGACATCCACCACAATGACCCACCCTCTACTCCACTTACACTACCCGGCTCAGGGCACTCCTACCCCGGCCTACGTGCACACACTCGCCCCCCTGGCTCCTCTGGACCTCCTCTGACCAGCCTGCTCCTAAAGCTACCAGCTCCGCACCGACATCCACCACAATGACCCACCCTCTACTCCACTTACACTACCCGGCTCAGGGCACTCCTACCCCGGCCCTACATGCACACCCAGATAAGAGATACATTTAACAAACCTTCAAGTTCAATCTCCTCCAGCGTCTTTCCTTTTAGCGAGGAAATGGATCCCTTCTCCATTAAAAGCAATACTTTGGATATCTTTGCAAGTTGTGTTGTTGGAACAGGCAGTCTGTAGAATTCCCTGTGTACGCGGATATCATGTCCAAGGAAGTCTGCCACCTGATCCAGCTCATTCTCCTGGAGGTTTAAGACTTGAGATAGCGTGGCCACATGTTTCCTGAGACCCGTCGACCGGAGGTGCTCGGGGTACTTTGTGTCGCACTGTGTGGAGAAACGTCTCAGGCAGTCACTTCCTCTATAATGGGTTGGTGCTTTGGGTCGTGCAAATAAGAATGGGTTTGAGGGAGACACACCACATTCTTTCCTTTTATTTGTGAGTAGTGTAAGACCATTGACAACAGGTCGGGGGAGAAGAACTGCAACTTTTCTCCCTCTTTTACCCATAATTTCCACGCGACTTAGATACCGGCAGAGCTTCTTTTCTGTGTCCGATAAACCAAGGCTTACATCCGCATGAAGTTGTTGATTATCCCTCTCCAGAAAATGTTTCAGAGGCATTTTGGAAACCTCTCCAGCTCGCCGACGGTTGAACACAATGATTTGTGTGAGCAACACCATGGCAAGACGGGCATAAGTTTGAGCATCATCTGTTTCTTGCAGTTTGCTTGTGGCCTCTTCTGCTGCCTTTTCCAAAAACTTGTGAAGTTTCACAACATCTTCAGTGAATGGTAAGGTTAACGGTTTATTAAACTTGGCATCACTCAGTGTGTTAAGGGCATTGTGAGATACATATTCTTTCCACTTGGTACTGAGCAACTTCTTAAATGTTTCAGTATACTTCACCAGCTTCTCATCTTCTGCCATCAAGCCCCGGCAGTGGATGATGTCGCAGATCTTATTCAGTGTGTGGCCGAGTTTAAGAGCAAGGCTCGGGGTTTTGTACGAAAGATTGTCATCATTAAAACCTGCTACCTTTTTGACCGCTTGTACCACTTTCTCAAAGTTTGCAGGCCTAACAGCATCTTCCAGGGTCGGCACAGAGAAATCTGTCCGCAAGCACAGCAGCAGACGTCCCACTTCTCTCAGTTTTTGTCTTATGTATTCATACTTTGTTGTATCCTGTCCATGAATGTTGTAAAGTGACTGGGCAAACTGGAGAATACAGAAGTCATTTCGCACAACTGATCCAACTTCATCCACGTTCATAACACTGAGAAGCTTCCAAACCCCACCCGAGATTTGCGCACATAAGGCGGCATCCTGAGCTGATGCAGAGCCGAGGATCCTTCTCCTTCCAGACGTCTCTTCTTGGTTTGCATCTTCGGGTTTGTGAGGGCACCTGCGAGTATGCCTCCATAGTTCTTTGCGGAGAAACATGCCTTGACAATACATGCAGTGAATAAACTTTCCATCCAAAGCTTTTTTTTTGCATCGTCGCTTCACTTTCAATTGCCCTTTCCCACTTTGTAATACTGCTTGATTATGTAAAAAGTTCCCTTTATTCCTAATTTTTTCAATCCGTTTGTTGCGCTCCTTGACATCAGTAAGGGAAAAGACTTGTACAATCTCTGCATTGGTCTTGTGTGTTTTAAGATGTCTCGATATTTTCTTCTGGGGCTTACCGCAGACAAAGCAGTAATTTATGGAACTTGTCCGCTGTGGGTCTCCTCTTCGTGGACCATTCTCTGAATGCAACTCTGAGGTGTATGAAGAACTACCTTGCTGGCTGGTTCCCGGTGCACTAGAAGCAGGAGCAAGACTTGTATCCGACTTTTGTGTCAGCCATATATTTGGATGGGGGAGCTCATCTAAATCTTCATCACCCACATAGTCTGGGTCTGAGTCTGGGTTGTTTTTTTCTTGTGCCATCTCCTGCCTTTGGTCCTTCCCAGTGTCACTCTGAAAGATAAACAGACAATACTTGAACCTACAAAGAACCACCCAGGCTGGGGCTAAGTTCCACAGCCAGCTCCTAAACCCAATACCCCGGTCCCCAACTCATCAGGGCCGGGGAAAACTCACCAAGGCTGGGGCTAAGTTCCACAGCCTGCTCCTAAAGCTACCAGCCCCGCACCGACATCCACCACAATGACCCACCCTCTACTCCACTTACACTACCCGGCTCAGGGCACTCCTACCCCGGCCTACGTGCACACACTCGCCCCCCTGGCTCCTCTGGACCTCCTCTGACCAGCCTGCTCCTAAAGCTACCAGCTCCGCACCGACATCCACCACAATGACCCACCCTCTACTCCACTTACACTACCCGGCTCAGGGCACTCCTACCCCGGCCTACGTGCACACACTCGCCCCCCTGGCTCCTCTGGACCTCCTCTGACCAGCCTGCTCCTAAAGCTACCAGCTCCGCACCGACATCCACCACAATGACCCACCCTCTACTCCACTTACACTACCCGGCTCAGGGCACTCCTACCCCGGCCTACGTGCACACACTCGCCCCCCTGGCTCCTCTGGACCTCCTCTGACCAGCCTGCTCCTAAAGCTACCAGCTCCGCACCGACATCCACCACAATGACCCACCCTCTACTCCACTTACACTACCCGGCTCAGGGCACTCCTACCCCGGCCTACGTGCACACACTCGCCCCCCTGGCTCCTCTGGACCTCCTCTGACCAGCCTGCTCCTAAAGCTACCAGCTCCGCACCGACATCCACCACAATGACCCACCCTCTACTCCACTTACACTACCCGGCTCAGGGCACTCCTACCCCGGCCTACGTGCACACACTCGCCCCCCTGGCTCCTCTGGACCTCCTCTGACCAGCCTGCTCCTAAAGCTACCAGCTCCGCACCGACATCCACCACAATGACCCACCCTCTACTCCACTTACACTACCCGGCTCAGGGCACTCCTACCCCGGCCTACGTGCACACACTCGCCCCCCTGGCTCCTCTGGACCTCCTCTGACCAGCCTGCTCCTAAAGCTACCAGCTCCGCACCGACATCCACCACAATGACCCACCCTCTACTCCACTTACACTACCCGGCTCAGGGCACTCCTACCCCGGCCTACGTGCACACACTCGCCCCCCTGGCTCCTCTGGACCTCCTCTGACCAGCCTGCTCCTAAAGCTACCAGCTCCGCACCGACATCCACCACAATGACCCACCCTCTACTCCACTTACACTACCCGGCTCAGGGCACTCCTACCCCGGCCTACGTGCACACACTCGCCCCCCTGGCTCCTCTGGACCTCCTCTGACCAGCCTGCTCCTAAAGCTACCAGCTCCGCACCGACATCCACCACAATGACCCACCCTCTACTCCACTTACACTACCCGGCTCAGGGCACTCCTACCCCGGCCTACGTGCACACACTCGCCCCCCTGGCTCCTCTGGACCTCCTCTGACCAGCCTGCTCCTAAAGCTACCAGCTCCGCACCGACATCCACCACAATGACCCACCCTCTACTCCACTTACACTACCCGGCTCAGGGCACTCCTACCCCGGCCCTACTTGCACACACTCGCCCCCCTGACTCCTCTGGACCTCCGGGGACACACAGCCCACATCTCGGACCCACTCTTAAGCACCCCTCCTCGGACTACACCCCCCAACTCATCCAGGCCGGGGAAAACTCACCAAGGCTGGGGCTAAGTTCCACAGCCAGCTCCAAAACCCAATAGCCCGGTCCCCATATCATCCAGCCCGGGGATAAATCCTCCAGGCCGGGGCTAAGTTCCATTCAGAAAATACTTGATAACGTATATTTAACAAGGACTAGATACTTACCAATATATTTTCTTGTCTTCTTTGGAGTGAACTTTCTCTTGGTCCTTCTTCTTCGCATTACCATTAGATGTCTTCCGAAATCACTCAACATGCCCGGACACATATCCCGCACGTGTCCCCATAAAGAACCAATCACAATGGAGCCTTCAATACCGCCAGAGTAGGGTAGGGGGAGCACATCATACACTCCATACACAAGAAGTCAGGTTGGGGTATTATATGGACGTCAAATAAACTTTCAATTTATGGTCTTTAAAAGCTAAGAATTTAAAAAAACTTGATATGTGCATGATATATTATCATTGAGCATTAAAAGGACTTCAGAAAAACAATGAAATTATGCTCTTTATATGCTAAAAATTAAAATACAAAATCTTGGTTTATGAGGACCGTAGCATAGTCCTGCTAATCCCCTTAGGTTCTCGTAGTGCTGGTGAGTAGTCAGGTCAATTGGCTCCATAAACCATATATACAGACACACACACACTCACTAACTCACACACACACACACACACACACACACAGAATAAAATAAATAGATACATACGGCTGGGTACAGATGGACAAGTGTGGAAACCCCATTTGAGTATGCTGAAAACCTTTACAACAAATAATAAATGTTTAACTTTAGGATATTTGAGAAATACATGAAAAAATTAGATGTTAAAGTATTGGCCCCCTTCATATCGGTATCGGTCAGGCCCTAATTGGACCCGACCAGCCAGTTCACAGGAAAGCTCGTCTCATTGGTCAAAGTCAGAGCCCATGGATTCTGATTAGTTACTTTTATTCAATAGCACTTACCGTAAATCCTCTAATAGTGGCCTGTATCCCATTAGCGGCCGGGTCTCTAACAGTGGCCGGGCGCGCTGCTGGCGGAGACAATTAAAAGCCGGTCTCTAATTTAGGCCGGGGCTATTATTAGAAACTGGGGTTAGGTGATAATTTAACTCTACAGGAATTTGTCCCATACTCGTGTAAAGGATAACTCACGTGCAGGAAGTAAACAAACGGGAACCCAGGCCGAGAGAGGGAGTGGAGCTGATCCAAGCGTAACTTTGACACAGATTTAGCCACTTTTCAAACCTCCTAAGACTATTTTTGGAAACAGGGCAAATGTTGTGTGACCCTTCAGAGTTTTAATAAAGTCACCATCGCGTCCTCGAAGCACATCCATCGGCTCTCAGTGTGCAGGTAAATCCCACGCCTCAAAATAAGTTCCCCGATCGGCGCGAGCGTCTCGTCTTCCCTCGGGTCTGTTTCACGATCGATCACAAACACAAACGCTCCGCCTAAACTCGCCTTTACACCAGATAACAACCAATAATCCCAAACACGCGGTAAAAACGAAAGTAGAGAAATCTGCACCGACATTAATGTCCACGTTCCGCTAACAGCAGCGAAACGCTTCCTGTTGTTCCTACAAAATAAAAACCTAATATTTTTGGTTAAAATGGACACAAATCTAATTTTCCTTCATTCTACTGGTAGTCCGTTTTGCTCAAATAGAAATAAAGGCCTCTCTCTAATTTTGGCCTGGTTCCAATAAAGGCCTGGTCCTCCATGCGCTTGAGCAAATAAAGGCCCCGGCCTATATTAGAGGATTTACGGTACGTTACTTAATTTTTCAGACCCAGGTGGTCCATTTCCATCCAATCTGTAAAACATTGAAACTTCCAGACTATGACTTTAACAAACCCGTGCATCTCTTGTGCTGGCCGAGGCGAGCACAAGGCGTTTTGTATTCACCGAGCGAAGCCCCTTAAAAGCTGAAGTGCACCGACCACTGCTCCGTCTGCTCGTGTGTGGGTGGTGTTCAGAGCCGGTGGCTAGACTCCTGTCACCTTATGTCACCCAGTGTGTCACCAGTTTGTCAGAAAAAAAAAACAGTCACCACTCTTAAGGCTCTGGAGAGGAAACTTACCGTGGGGGGGGGGGGGGCTATTACGCACGGGCACTGACCACCACCAGGTGACGGGGCGACCCCCACAGCACAAACACAGCCACGCGTTTCCTGAATAATCCATTGCACCAACGCGCACATTTGCATATCTGGGCACTTCCAAGTCGCGAGGGTGCAATGATTCACCTCCCTCTGCCAGTCTGCCAGCCCGGACGGATATTAAGCGCGTTCCTGCATGAATCTTTTAAAAGCGGCTTTGGACTAAAGGAGGAGTGAGAACGACGCGCGCCCGGCCTGTCACCGTAACGACTATATTGACTCGACAGGATGGGACGATATTCTTTGGCGGTGCGGCGCTCAAACGTGAGCTGTAGAGAGTCGGAACATTTACTCAGACGAATGTGTTGAAATGTGCCCCGTGTTACAAAGTCTCTCCCGATGCTGATTCGTGAGTGTGTTTTTACGTTCGCTAATATGTCCCCCGTGCATTTGATCGAGCCAGAGTGAACCCGGCCCCAAGCCTCCAGCTCCTCCATTTTGGCCATATCCCTGTGTGGTGTCATCTTGTGTGCTGAACCCTTGTTTGGTTTTTGTATTTAAATGTGGCTGTGGAAGTCCTCTTCAGCCATTGGTGGACTGTCTCGGAGCCTGGCTCCTGATCGGCTGATAGTCATCCTGCTTCCCTCGCCTGTGATTGGTGCACCGCCCCAGAGTCTGGCCAACCCTGGGATTGCACCTGAGTTGCCACACCTTTAAAGGACCTGCCACCCTGCCATTCGGGGCTGCTGGGATTTGATGTGAACAGCAGGCCACTTTGCTTTGTGTGTGTACCTATAAGGAATTTTGTAGAGACATTCGTAGTCCTTGTGACTTAGTTAGAGACTGGTTTTGCTATTTTTGTACTTTAGTTATTAGTTGGGTTTTGTTTTGAACCTTTTTGCAACCTTTGTTCAAATTACCGTTGCATTCCTCTATAATATAAATTACAACTTTAGTTCACCATTTTACATCTTGGTTTTTGTTACTTCCGACAACCCTAGCTGAGCCAGGTTGTAACAGCGGGCCTAACACGTCCAACTGTGTTTGCCTGGGGCTGATCTCTGGTTGCCTGTCCGGCCGTCCACCTCTGCTTTTTCGTTTCTGTTCAAATGCAGGACCGTCTGGAACTTGACTATACTTACTACTTGCCAATCACATCTAGAAAAAATTTTCATATCGATCCGATCACAGGCCGTGTCGGCAGGAACCGAATTAAGTCAAATATTTTCCTAACTAGAATGTGCCTGTGTCATCTTTTTGAAGAGGATTGCGTGCTTGTTGCCGTCTAACCAACGTGTGTCTGTTCCCTTCCAAATGTACATTGATTCAAACAGATTCGTGTTGAATTCTCCTATGTTTAAAATCTGCTCCGAGTTGATAATGAAGGAGTCATTATCAACTCGGAGCAGATTTCACCCTTCAGTTTTTGTGTCAGAAACAACATAGATTGTTCCCATTTGTCTCCGCTCCTGACCATAGACTGTAAAAAAGAATAGACCGCTCCTCCTCACTCCTCCCCGTTTACCACAATGACCACGTTTGTGGGGGAAATCATGGCGGATTTATAGGCTCCTCCTCTCCAGCTCTGACGAAGCATGTTCCTAAAAAGGGCATAAGGGAGGGATCTTGACTGTAGACCCGGCCCTCGCGGGGCGTGTAATGGGCGTGTATTTCTGTTGTAATCATGCCCATGGCCAGGCAGCGACGTAAAGACCTGTCAATCAAAGCCAGGCCCTCATTAATTATGCAAGATTTCTAAAATGTATTTCTACGATAAAAACTCTGGTGCCCCATATTGTTTTTAACCCAGCGTAATCACAGGAGGAATATCTAGCTCTAGCCACTTCTAAACCATTAGGCACCGGGCATTAAAGTTGTTTTTAACGTGTCTAAAGTCCAATGCATTACAATGGGGGGATAGCGGTCATATGGAGGTACTACAGCAAAGGTGGAGCAATGGCGGCCTCCAGTGTCGTAGTCACAAAGCAGAGCAGTCAGCGGCCATTGCTCCTGACCGATGCTCCGCAAAACCACTAACCTAACTGTTTACAAAATACACCCCATATCCGTCTTTTCTCTGTTTGGTTAATATGTGTGTCAATCACCCCCATCAGGAACTCAAAGAAACCCTCCCTGATCCCAGATCCATGTCTTCGTAAAGAAGAGTCCCTATGGAGGAGCTTCAGAGAGGGTCGAGGCCAACATTCCTGCCGTTGCTGTCGATGTCCCTGGTTTGTTTTGGACTAAACGTCTTCGGGTGTTACGGTGGTTTAGGAACACAACAGTGCACAACCTGTCCACACTATGTCCACTTTGAATAATACTTAGTTTACAGTGTGCTCTAAACTTGGCTGGTCTTCATTGCAATGAGTGTCATCGGTCACATAAAAAGAAATTGAGTTATTATTATTATTATCTATTTATTATTATCTATTTATTTATTTGAACAGGGACAGTGTACAATATACATTAGCCTCAGAAAGGAGAGATGCATTGTACCAGGTTATAGCACTTGTGCTAATTTCCACCTGCAGTCCCTGGGCCTATTGTACATGTTTTTAGTGGTAGGGGAAACCGGAGTACCCGGAGGAAACCTACACAGACACGGGGAGAACATGCAAACTCCCCACAGAAAGACCCCGTCCAGGTGGGAATCGAACCCGGACCTTCTAGCTGTGAAGCACGAGCGCTAACCGCTGTGCTACCGTTTGAATTGAACTTTATATGATTTGTTTATGTGTGTCACTTATGAGGAAAGCGTTACATTTTATGTTAAAGCCACACCACATAACATCTTACCCAATGTGATCTTGTGATATGACGGGGCTGCTGAAACCAAAAATCAGGTTCAAAAGCTAGGAGTAATGAAGGACTCAGACCTGAACTTAAACAGCCAAAGCAAATCAATAACATCATCAGCTTTTTACCATCTGAAAAACATTAAGATCAGAGGAATAGTGTCAACACCAGACTTAAAGAGACTCATGCTGCGTTCATGTGCACTGATTTTTATCACATTTAAATGAGTTGTTAGCATCTGAAAAGCGGAACGGTAGTTTGTGAATTTTTAAAACATCACAGAAATGTACATTTGCTAGCATTGATGTCGGGTATTTCACTCGCTATTGTTTTACTCCGAGGATGACGACAGTTCACACTAATCTCAAAAAAGCCTTTTTAAATAAATGTGTTTTCAGGCCTTTTTTAAAGGCCTCAACACTCTGGGGCGCCCTCAGGGACTCTGGCAGGGCGTTCCAGAGTCTAGGGGCAACTGCCTTAAAGGCCCTATCTCCCATTGTTTAACATTATTATTGTTAGAAAGCTGCAAAACATCCAGAACCAGGAACGATCATATTAGTCCAGTGCTCCGGTCTCTGCACAGACTATAATTTAAAACAGCTCTGCTTGTGTACAAGTACAAGTCCATCTCTGACATGTTAGAGTCGTATGAACCGTCTCAGGGAGCGGTCTCCTGGTGGTTCCCAGAGTCAGGACTAAACACGCTGAGGCTAAAGCTAAATTCTGGAACGCTCTAATGAAGGATGTGAAACTCTGACAATATTCAAATACAGGCTGAAAACAGTTCTTTCTCAATTCAATTCAATTCAATTCAATTCATCTTTTTTATTTTTTTTATTTGAGCATCTGAGTTCCACACAGTTCTACTCATATACAAAGTTCAGCACAGTAATCAAAGTCAAAAATAGGTACAGTCGTAAGTAAATACGTAAATAATTAAATAAATAAATAGTGTGGATATGATGCTCAAAAGGAGTAGGCAGAAGCTTAAGCTTGTTTGCACCTACCCCCTTGTGTACTAAAGAATTTGATACATTCATTTACTGCATAATCAAAAAGATAAGACAGCTATTTTGTCCTATTCCAGTGACTATACAATCAGCAATATAAACATCACAATAATCTACTAATTCCAAGGCAAGGAAAGAAAACTCGAACCTTTTCTTCAATAATTACAAATACCCGTCACTGTCAACACAACTAGTCACCAATCTTTTGATTTGATCATTTGTTACTTGATTTGGATTTAATGCTATTAATGGTCACAATACTTTTGGATTATGTTATTAACAACCATAATTATATGATTTATTAATGATGTAAGTCTAATTCTGATTTTTAACTATTATATTATCCTTATTTATTTCTTTATACCATTTTAATAATAATAATCGTTGACTTCGTTGTCACCATCTACAGCGGACTATATGATAGTGTGAGGCCTATTCTGTGAGGTGCATTAAAAAGCAGAGTAAGGGCCAGCCGGGAGGGGGGAGTGGCCCCCAATCAACCAGCCCAACCCTGCTGCCCTGAGTAATTGACTTTACAGTGAAGTTGGTAATCTGTGTTGTAAAATGCGCCACATGACTACCCGTGCATATGACACTTATTTTATCTCACTTTTACTGCAATTAATTACCTTTTATGTTGATGTTTTCTGGATTGATTTGATCGGCTTTCTTCTAATTCCATTTAACTGTGAAGCACTTTGAAAGACCTTTTGTATGAATTTCTTTTCTTAGATGCATTGCCATTGTGCATCCGCCTCATCGTGTCAACCTTTATATGTGGTTAATAAGTTTTGCAGTTCGCCTTTCTGAGACGTGGGCATGAGAGGGAATCGGCTCGGCGCTGAGGCGTACCTGACAGGGCTCTCATAGGAGACTGACGCGGCTGTGAAGAATTTAACAATTGCCAGTGAGAGTAAAGTGGGGATGGGTGTTGCGCGCTGGAGCGGGGCCTCTCCGCCGCCTGCCTCTCATGGATCTTGTAATAGATACAGCCTCTGAAGGATTTAAGGATGGCCTGGCCACTCACCTGTTAAAATAGATCTGCTATATCCACTCTCAGAACTTGCTCAGAAAAGGCTTAGGCCGGATTCGACCGGGCGCCATGAAAGTATAGATCAAGCTCAGATATGAAGGAGTTCTGTGGCAGCTGAAAATGCACCGCTTCAGTCTGAACTGGGGAATGTTTTTCGATTGGATTGATTTATATCTGATTGTAAACAAGCTAAATGTTAATACTGTTTCAGTCAGTGATGTTTTTGGCAGCCCTTTTAGTTTCAGTCTTTTGGACAAAAATGTCTTGGTTATTTCTAAATGGGATAGTTTTACTCTATTTTCATGTTTAATATGTTTATTTGAAGCATCCATTATTATAATATATATTAGATTGTTGTACATATCAGCACGCACACACCCGTGAGCTTCCATGTAAACGTGTGTATGTTAACTCTTTGCCTGCAAGCCCTTTTTCGAAATCAAAACCTTAGACTGCCTGAATTTGTTCTCATTTTCAACAATCTTCTGTACAACTCTGATAAGCAGATGTTATGATCTGAAAACAAAGATCTAAGTCTCTACTTTCATTGAAAAACAAGTATTTTATTATAGATTGATCGGTTACTTATCTGTAGTTTTCATCAAAAACAAACAGTGGAGAAAATTACACTTTTGTAAAACAGTTGTTTTAGGCAACATTGAAATGTTAATGTTTTGAAGTATTTAAAAATATCCCCAAAACAAATTGTGACTTCCCACCTCCTACAGTGAAATACATTTGACAACTTTCAAAACATCTGAATTTTTATTTGTCCTTATGTTATAGCTACAAAAGGCACTATTTTTCATGTTTTTATTTTGTTTATTTATTCTGAAGTGAACAGACAAACAAACAATGCAAGACATCCAATATAGGATAAACAATGTTAGACATAATACATTCAAAATAAAACTCCAGTAGCCGATGTCCAAAAGTGTACAGTATTTATTCTTTCCTCTCAGACATAACCCAAAAGTCCTATTCTCCACAATAGAAAATGTTTTAAACCCTGATTTTAACAGACCTCCTTTAAACGCCACAGCCGCTCTCTGTGAGGCGTTTGCAGACCAGGGGAAAGATAGACACTATCAGATGTAATATTTTATCTACCCAAAGTAACACGGTTTTAAAAACATCTGGTTGTCTACTTGTTCCAGAGGAAACACTGCACAGTTTTGTCCAGGTTAATGCTGAGATGCTTGATAAAGTTTTCTCCTCAGTGAGGCCCACCACATGTCCTTTAGACCCGGTCCCAACCCCGTTTTTTAAAACATTCTATGGATCCTTTAAAGACGATCTTTTACATATGATGAATTGCTCTCTTCAGACGGGGGTCTTCCCTGCTGCCTTTAAGGGGGCGGTGGTGAGGCCTCTGCTGAAGAAGAGCAATTTGGACTGTAATCATTTTAACAATTTTAGACCGGTATCCAATTTACCCTTTTTAAGCAAAATCTTAGAAAAACCTGTCTTTGTCCAACTTAATGATTTTATAAATGCACATAACGTCCTTGAGAAATTCCAGTCTGGCTTTAGGGTAAACCACAGCACCGAGACGGCCCTTTTAAAGATCAAATGAGATTAAATGATTTTAGATTAAATTATGACTCACAGAAGGTCACAGTGTTGGTTCTACTGGATCTGAGCGCTGCCTTTGATACAGTCGACCATACTATTCTTTTAACTCGTTTAAAACACATCGGCCTCCCTGGTGCTGTCCACAAATGGTTTACATCCTACCTCACAGACAGGACATTCATGGTGAGTGTGGATACCTGCTCCTCTAGGATCTATAGAATTACATGTGGTGTGCCCCAGGGTTCGATTTTAGGCCCAGTGCTTTTTAACCTGTATAAGCTCCCTCTTGGTGATGTCATCAGGAGACATGGAGTCAACTTTCATAGTTACGCTGATGATACACAGTTGTGCATCTCCATGTCTCCTGATGACACCAGGTCTTTCCAATATTATGGCCCTCGCCTCTGGAACGACCTGAGGAGGAGCTCAGGACCACAGAGAACGTTCATGTTTTTAAGAGCAGGCTCAAGACCCATATTAGATGGATAGATAGATACAGTGCCTCTCGAAAGTACTAATACACCTTGAACTTTTGCACATTTTGTCATGTTTACAACCATAAACAAAGATTTTATTTTGATTTTTTTACTGAAAGTTCACATACAATAACAGACAACTGTGAAGTGAAAGCAAAACTATTCTTACAATCTTCCCAGTCTCCGCTCAGGAAAAGCAGCCCCATAGCATGACGCTCCCCCACCATATTTGACACTGGGGATGGTGCACTCAGGACGATGAGCAGTGTTAGGTTTGCTCCATACATAACGTTTTGCACTTGGGCCAAAAAGTTAAACTTGGTTGCATTTCTGACCAATGCTCTCCTTATGCGGTCCGAATAATGGATTGAACAGTGCTCTGTGAGATATTCAAATCTTGGGAAATCTTTGTATAACTTAACGCGTCTCCACAGCTTTATCCCTGACCTCTCTGGTGAGCTCCTTGGCCTTCATGATGTTGTTTAGTGACCAATACACTCTGACCATAGCTCTGAGGGCCTCACAAACAGCTGGAATTATACTGAGAGTAGATTACACACAGGGGGCCTCTATTTAATGGTTAGGGCAAGGTGTGAACATTCTGCAGTCATTAGGAATGTTATAAAGGCAATTTAATGCATTCCGAAAATACTTATGTATGCCCCCACTTAAATAACAAAATCATGTTTCATTTTGCTTTCACTTCACAGTTGTCTGTTACTTGTGTGTGACCTTTCAGTAAACATGACAAAATGTGCAAAAGTTCAAGGTGTATTACTTTCGAGAGGCACTGTATATTCTTATTAATAAAAGGGAAGAGCGAGCAAAAGCTATTGATTATGATGAGAGGTTTGGTGAAATTTGACTTAATGTTATTGCACAGAAGTAAGTTGTCTTTGAATTATGGGAACATAAAGTGCAGAGGGGTAAGACATGAAAAGAGAAGAGATGGGTTTCCCATCTCCATCCAGAGTTTCAATCTGTTCATTTTAAATTATAGTTAGTTGATTTGTTTGATCAAATGATCCTGGAGCTCTGTTGTCGGGGGCTTCGTGCCCCTGGTAGGGTCTCTCATGACAAACAGGTCCTAGGTGACGGGTCAGACTAAGAGCGGTTCAGAAGCCCCTTATGAGAGACCAACAGGCCCGGTTAGAACCATGAGGCCGTCCTTCTGTGGACCCACCACCTGCAGGGGGAGCCATAGGGGCTGGTGCAGCTCCAACAGCTGCCCCCACGACCCGGCAACGGACAAGTGGAAGAAAATGAATGGATGGATGGTTTGTTTGTTCTCCCTTCACCATGTGTTGCATTAGAAGTATTGTTTGGGAGTGGGATGTCCCCTTGCTTTTCAATTTTTCATTTGGATTTTTACTTTGCATTGTGTTTTGGGTTAGTTTTCTGTCCAATATCTCTGACTTTTGGTTGGTGTAATTCATTTTGCATTACAATCAGAGCACACTTGCACACCAATTTGTTGTAAACCAGTGTAATGTGAATAAAACACAAACCACATAAATGTGGTTAAACTGGACTAAAAGCCAATTAACAATGGCTAATATCTGCACAAATATTTCAATAATAACTTAATGATTTAAGTGATGAATGAAAGCTTATGAGAAAAATGATTGAGAGCTTTGTGCCAAATGAATATGACCTCCCTGACCTCCCACATCTGTTGATTGTAACACTGTTTTCTTTATGCACACAGCGTAGTACATGGTGATTATAATGCAGAATTTGTCTCTTATTGAATTCAAAATGCACTCGATTGTGGAGATGAGTAAAAAAATAAAAATAAAACACATCCACATCCCACTTTTAAATGAAAACCAAAAGGGAGCCAAATTGTTTGTAATGATTCCGCGCTCCGGCGCCATGCAGCGCCCGAGAACAAACAAATCTAAATTAGAGCTCTCCCAAACTTTTGACTGTTGGAACCGTGTGTGTGTGTGTGTGTGTGTGTGTGTTTGTGTGCGTGTGCGTGCGCTGGAATAATCAAAACAAATGGTGTGGATTAGCTGCGCGGACCAGACCTTGGCGGACGCAGGCACTTCTACAGCCCACTGACTTCCTCATTTAGGTCATAAGCGGACGCGATGACAGCAGCACTTAGGACACCGCGGTCCCAGTGGTTTTCGCATTCAGTCGGATTTGCATCGCTACTGTTGATAACTGGTTGATCTTTGCACACGAGCAGAAGGATCTGGAACATTTCATTTCTATTTGACTCAGGGTCGATGTTGGTGTACTTCTTCAAATCCCATTCCTATTATATATACCGTATAGTGTGAAGCCAATGTTTACATACACTATGCACTGCAGAATTATTATGCAAATTGTATTGTATAAAGTTTTTCAATGAAACTCATGGATGGTATTGTGTCTCTGGGCTCTTTGAATCACTGACATTAGTCTCAGACGCCTGGGATGATTAGTTGTCAGGTAAGTCCAGTTAAGGGAAAAACTACTGAAAAAGGATGTTAAGCATTATTAACCCTTGTGTGGTCCTTGGGTCATTTTGACCCAAAAGCCACTGCAGCCGCAGCCCATCCAAATAGCCCAAAAGCAACTGAAGGATTTTTGTAAAAAGAAGCAGAACGTGTGGTCATTTTCAGGCTCTTTTTTTAAGTGTACATTTTTTGACATTAGGGTCTTTAAAGGGTGCAAAATTTAAGGACCACACGGGGGTTAAGCAGACCATCATTTTCAAGCAATATGGGAAAGAAAAAGCATCTCTCTGCTGATGAAAAGCGTGAAATAGTTAAATGCCTTGGACTAGGTATGAAAAACTTTGATTTTTCATGAAAGATTAAGCGTAATCATCGTACTGTTAAAAGATTTGTGGCTGATTCAGAGCACACACACGGGTTTGTGCAGATAAAGGCACAATGAAGACAGTTTCTGCCAGACAAATACATCCGATTAATAGAACAGCTGCTACAAAGCAGCAAACAGGTATTTGAAGCTGCTGGTGCTTCTGGAGTCTCCAGAACAGTTGTGTATAAACCTTAAATAAATTTATAGTTTATGGGAGGCCGGATAGACGGTTTATGCACAACTGCAGCCTCTGGAGGTCCTACACCTGGATGTTCGGGAGACTCCAGAGGCACCAGCAGCTTCAAATACCTGTTTCCTGCTTTGTAGCAGCTGTTCTCTTAATCTGATGTATTTGTCTGGCAGAAACCGTCCTCATTGTGCCTTTATCTGCACAAACCCGTGTGTACTCTGAATCAGCCACAAATCTCTTAACAGTACGATGATTATTTCAAGGCATTCAACTATTTCACGCTTTTCATCAGCAGAGATCCTTTTTCTTTCCTATATTGCTTGAAAATGGTGGTCTACTTAATAATATGGAATGTAGTTTTTCCCTTAACTGGACTTACCTGACAACTAATCATCCCAGGTGTTTGAGAGTGATGTCAGTGATTCAAAGAGCCCAGAGACACAACACCATCCACGAGTTTCATTGGAATGTTTTTTTTTGTTTTTACCTTTTTGACACTGAAATACAATTTGCATAATAATTCCTAACACAGTGTTTTTAAAAGAGAGGGAAGATACGATCTAAGGGGTACTCATAATCTGAAAGTACAATGTATTCATTCTACCCTAAAAAGTCATTGTATCACTGGGAGAGGTGTAAATCTGTGGGATAATCTAGAGGAACCCTTAAAAGGTGCAGCTAGTCTACAGCAATTCAAAAAACAGTATAAGAGAAGTGTGTTTGAGAAATATGCTAAAGAGGTGTGACCTTGTACTTATTATCTACAAGTAATGTTGTCTTACCGTGAATCTGTTTAACCAGATCATTGCTGATAGAACCAATGGCACCAACCCCTAAGTTTAAGTTATGAATTAAAGGAACTTGAGAGAAATGAACAAGCAAAGGATAAAACACTGCGGTAACAGCCTGTTTGCACCGGCCAGAGATGGACCTTTTTTCTTGTAAAACATGAATGCTTTTCTTTAGCAATGCTGCTATACGTAAAGTTAATGCGGACAATTTGTCATGATTCGTCTTTTGTTCCTCTGTTTTTGTCCTGTTTTATTTTGACATGTGTATTCTGTCCTTGTGATTTTGCTTTACTTCCCTTGTTTAATTGCCTGCCCCGCCCTGATGTGTTTCACCTATGTCCCGTTTCCTGATGTATTTATACCCCTGTGTTTCCCGTGTCCTCGTCTATGTCAGCCCCGGTTTGTTTGAGGTTTTGTCATTTTATTTTTTGTCATTTATTACACATCACCAGTTTTGTTGCAGTCCTGCATTTTTTTTTCTTCACTCACCCTCAAACCATGACACAATTGTAATTCAGGAATTTGTAATGTAAAGTGTTATATTGTATGAAACCATGAGATGTATCACTATATCCGGAATCTAAATTAATTTTGAATATGGGGTAGGCAGCTTTCCTGTTTCGGCCTACTCCTTTTTGAGTTTTTGTTTATGTATTTTCTGCACTGCAACAATGTTGATGTAAATAACTTAAATAAACCCAATCCAGTCAATCAGTGTATAAAAATACACATGCATTTATTTATTTTTCTGACATGAAACCAGAATTCACTTTTACTTTTTTAGGTCAATTAGAATTTAAAATATTTGCTAAATGCCAGAATTAGTTTTTTTTCAGGTTACTTTCTACAAAGTCAGAAGTTACTAAGATTACTATGCCTTTTAAACTGTTTGGGAAATCCCAGATGATGTCACGGCCTTGGAAACACACATCCTGGTGGCCCAGATGGTAGAGCGGGTCGTCTCATAATCGAAAGGTCGGGGGTTCGAATCCCGCCTCCTGAAGGTACATGCTGTCGTTGTGTCCTTGGGCAAGACACTTCACCCACCTTGCCTCCAGTGTCTGCGTACATTGGTGTATGAATGGGTGAGAGGTTCCTTGCTGTAAAGCGCTTTGAGTGCCTAATGTAGGTGGAAAAGCGCTATATAAGTTGAGACCATTTTACCATCCTTGGGTGCAATTTCAAGACACTTGAAGGTGCCAGGTTCATTGGTTCAAACAGTGATGGAAATGTCCAGTCATCATACAGATCAGAAAGAAGGCGGGTTCTGTGTCCCAGAGATGAACGTGCTGTGTCTGAAATGTGAATATCAACCCAAGAACAAATGCAAAAGACCTGATGAAGATGCTGAACCTGGTAGTTTGTCATTATCCAGAGTGACTGTACTGACATGGGCTGAAAGGGAACTCTGCCAGGAAGAAGCTCTTACTCCAAAAGATATTACTTTGCAAATAAAAAAAGCATAAAGACTTTATTTTTGGATACATATCCTGTGGTCTGACGGGGGCAAAAAGTGTAATTGTTTGGCCATAATGACCATCGTCACGTTTGGAGGAAAAAGCCTGAGAACACCATCCCAACTGTGAAATACAGGGGTGGCAGCGTCATGCTGTGGGGCTGTTTTGCTGCGGGAGGGACTGGTGCACAAAATACAGTGGGGGAAAAAAAGTATTTAGTCAACAATTGTGCAAGTTCTCCCACTTAAAAAGATGAGAGGCCTGTAATTTTCATAGGTTCACGTCAACTGAGAGAAAAAATGAGAAGAAAAATCCAGAAAATCACATTGTCTGATTTTTAATGAATTTATTTGCAAATTATGGTAGAAAATAAGTATTTGGTCCATGACAAAAGTTCATTTCAATACTTCATAAGGTTTTTACACACTGTTGCTGGTATTTTGGCCCATTCCTCCATGCAGATCTCCTCTAGAGCAGTGATGTTTTGGGGCAGGCATTGGGCAACACGGACTTTCAACTGCCTCCAAAGATTTTCTATGGGGTTGAGATCTGGAGACTGGCTAGGCCACTCCAGGACTTTGTTACTTTGGTCCCAGCTCTCTGCAGGTCATTCACCAGGTCCCCCCGTGTGGTTCTGGGATTTTTTCTCACCGTTTTTCTCATTTTGACCCACAAACAATAATGATGGATGAATCTCAGGGCCCTGACATGCCTTTAAAAATGTGCCAAATGGTTCAGCCCACACACCGGTGTTCAGCACCAACAGTGACTTTGATGAGGTGGGGTCTACAATGCAATGACACGAAGCTAGGAAAGAAATATTTGTCTTGCCACTCCTTTATGTAACACTAGCCTATTCTAGCGGGCCTTAGATGCAACTTTCTTGTCATAAATGACGGTTAAACATGAGGTGAGGCGAGTCCCTGCCTCTGCCTGCGCTGAGAAGTGGATGGTGCAGAGTCAGAGAAAGAGCCACAGACAGAGCTCCTTCTCTCCTCGTTTTAACCTCTAAAGTTTCTCTTTTCTTATATTTATTGTAATTGACTGCCATCAGGCCAATACAGTGACAAAGGCCACAGGTCGCTCACGCTATTTTCGCTGAATTAATGATGCTAACTAGGCGCTTTGGAGACAAGTGAACGTGGTTCTAGTGAAAAGGTGGGGTGTCTCGTCCCATTTAGCCTATTCCAGCATAACTTTGTAGAACAATAATTTACTGACAATACACTTGAAGGTAGGGCTTCAAAAATGTGAGAGAATAGATAATTTTTCCACCTGGTTAGGCTGTATATAATAAAGTTACAATGGGCAGGGGGTCCACCAAGATAGTTTGTACCCAGGGAAAAAGGATTTATTAAGGTAAACAAGTTACTTAGTACTGCTTTAAGGATAACAAAGTAAATGTTTTAAAGTGGTCACAAAGTCCTGATCTCAATACAGTAGAAATATGGTCAGAGCTGAATCTTTCATTCTTCTGGCATTTAGCAAATATAAATAAGTTTTACAATTCTAATTAACGTATAAAAGTAAAAAGTTAATTCTGGTTTCAAGTCAGACAGTGAGAAAAAAATGCAAATGTGTCTTTTTATATCCCCGCTGTATATTAGCCTGTCTAGTATCCGTATGTATCTGGGACCAGGGGTCATTTTTCCGAGTGCCCGATGGGTGTGATTGACAAGCATATTAACCAATCAGAGAAAAGCTGGATCTGTCATATGCGGCATAATTTGTAAACAAGGAAGTTAGTTGTTTTACAAAGCTTCAGCCAGAAGAGCTGAGACAAATCTGAACCATCAACGGCATTTTTGTCACAAAAACTGAAGGATAAAGGAGGTACCCCAGCTTTAAGCTGGTAGACGCTTTCTAAAACGTCTCATGCAGACCAGAAAAGAAACAGGTGTTGCTAATAAACTAGCCAACTTAATGTTAGCCCAACATTAAGTTTCCATTCTCTCAGAATACGACACTGATCTCCAAAACAAGTCAGCACGTGGTTAAATATGACAAATGTATGTGTATGTATGTACATTTATTTTATTTTATTTTATTTTATTTATTTGAGCAGTTAATCAGCTCAAAGGGAGTGGGCCAAAGCCAAAGGCTTATAAGCGCCCACCCCAAAAATAAAAACAATAGCATTTACATTTAACATTTTAACGTTTACAGGGTAGCAAATCATAAACAAAGGAACATAGGGCAAAGTAACAACAAATAATGAAGAACCATAAAAAAAAAAACAGCTAAATAAAGAAACAACAACAAAAGAATGTGCTACAACTCATATCTAAGAAATATAAACTCGTTGTAAACGTTTTTTAAATGTACCAGGTTATTGCAAAGTTTGATGTTTTGATTTAGATTATTCCATATTTCAACTCCACGTCTCGTGGGACACATGCTTTTCATGGTTGTTCTGGAGAACTGTTTATCGAAGCTCATCTTCTCTCAAGTTATATTTGACTTCTTGTTTGCAGAACATATTTTGTATACTTTCAGGAAGTGACTTTTGTGAGGCTTTGAACATGATTTGAGTCATCTTAAATTCAGTAAGGTCTTCAAATTTCATTGATTTTGATTGAAAAAATAATGGATTAGTGTGTTCACGGTATCCAGCTAAGTGGATTATTCCTGCCTTTTCTCTTAACTTTAAACAATGGGTCAAGATTACTTTTATACGCATTTCCCCAGATCTCTACACAATATGTTAAATGGGGGAGGATAAGTGAACAGTATATAGAGCTTATCAATGATACAAAGCATTTGCTTTTAGGCCTGTGGTATTTTCTCAAGTCCATTCTCCCTCGTCGAAATCATAACATCGCTGCGTGTCGCGTCTCTTCCCCCAAACCTATCCAACAAGCAAACCACTCTGGGGTCTGGGCTTGGAGCGCTTTGGACCACCCTTTGGGTGCGGTGGGGTTCACTTTTGGCTGTCGAAACACTAAGCTAGAGCTTTCTGCTGCTTGTGTTCATCGAGCAAACGCTGAACTGGTGTTTCGTGGCAGGTTGCAACAAATAAATGGCATAAACTATGCTTGTTTCTGACCGTGTTCCTACAAATGCTCTTGTGATAGTTAACGGCGTCATGGACCTATAACTGGAGCTGTTTCTCCCAGTATGGTCTGGAAAGGTAAGAATGTCCGTTTCATAGCATTTCTATTATTTCTGAAGTTTCTCCATAATAAACAGATTATTAGATGATGTCATCGGCCATTAGACGTGAACCAAACCCACACTTGGCAGACAAAACTGAATATGTATTAACATTTGGATCAGAAGCCACTTTTATACATTGATTTTTATGATTAACTATTTCATTAAAGACTTCTAACCAGGCTTTGACTTCATCTAAAGGAGGTCAAGGGTTAACAACAGCTGAAAACATCTGGATTGTTCATCATTTGCGATGTTTTAGGCTAAATGCTAACGGACAAAATGAACGGAACAAAATACAGAATTCCCAGAGTAGCCGCTCGCTAACTGTTTCCGGAGGTAGGACGCTATGTGTCTTTTCCACAGTTGTATAAAGCGTTACATGTAAAAACTACCCAGACTCCAAGGAGTCTTTTTGAACCCCTGCTTTGCTAACCCCTAGTTCCAAATAGTCACATGGTTCATGACAATGCGCCGTCTTCATGAATCTGCTAAAACAACTCGAAAATATCCGTCGACAAGATATACATTTGTCTTTTTTTGTTTCCTGTTTGCTTAAAAATATGCGTGTACAACTATTCCTAAATTTGCACAACAAAAACTTGATCACAAAAAAAACAAACTCAAACCTAAGCTACTAACGAATAAATAAATCTCCGCGCTCTCTCGCCCGACCTTTTCTCCTCCGAGCAAACAAAACACAAAAGTGCGGAGCAAAACAAAGACGACGCCGCTTCAAACATTTCTAAAGGGTAAGCGATTTCGGCGACGCTGAGCCGCCGGCGTTCCTTTAATCACGTCGGAAATGAAGCTGATTAGCGGCGTCGGTGGGAGGCACGGAGCGCGCCCCCGTTTCCCTCTTTTTGATGTTGTTGTTTTTTTTTCTCCCCCCGCGCTCCTGCGTTTTCCGCACCGCCCCGTCATTTGAATATCACAGGACGCGGGGGCCTCGGCCGCTCGCTGCGCCCTTTGTTGCCGTGATTAAAGCAGGTGTCGCGCGCGCGGGGTTTTGCGTTTGGCTAATGACGGCTTGCATTTGAATGGCTGTCACTCGGGCCGTCGGGGGACAGGGGGGAGGTGGGTGGGTGGGTGGGCGGGCGGGCGGGGCGAAGTGTTTGTTTTTTCCGAGCGGGGTCTCAGACGTATTCGCCGTGCATCTCCTTTACATAAGCTTAACCTAGTTTCGCAAATGAGTCGGGCCAAAGGAAGTGTTACCTGGTGACGGAAGACCTGATGCGACACATACAAAAAAAAACCCACAACTTTCAAAGCGGGGAACGGGGAAGGAGCGCCGGCTAAACTCGGTTCAAAAGCGCAGACTTGCAAGGGGTTTGTTTACAGCGGGGGAGATCTGAATGCTTCTTGTTCAAATGCGTCGCGGGGAATAGAGGGAAAGACGTGCATGAAAGCAGCGGGGAACTGAGAGCGCCCGGGACACTGTGTGACCTCAGAAAAATCCACGAGCAATTATGTAATGAGGAGTATGAAAGCGGCGCGGGTGCGTACCTATGTTCCCCAGTACCTATGTTCCCCGGGTCCTATGTTCCCCGGGTCCTATGTTCCCCAGTACCTATGTTCCCCAGTACCTATGTTCCCCGGGTCCTATGTTCCCCGGGTGCGATGTTTTTTTTTCCGTACGTGAGTTGGTACTTCACCCAATCACAAGTCATAAGAGTGAAATGTCATACATATATCATTCAGCTTAACCCTGACCCTGCCCTAGCCACTAACCTTAAGGATAGTGGGCTGGTGCCTAATCTTAATCCATAGAAGTGGGGGAACATAGGTACCAGGGAACATAGGTACCGGGGAACATAGGTACCAAGGAACATAGGTACTGGGGAACATAGGTACCGGGGAACACAGGGGTGACCCCAAGGAATTACTAACAGATACAAATACCAGGGCATCAGTATTCAACACCGTTTACATACAGCTTTGTAACATTAGGGGAACATCGTCTGCATTCTTCATTACAAACACAGGCCGTTATTGACTTAACGATTCACGGCGGGCATTTCCATTTCAAAGGCCACTCGCCGCACACAGCTGTGTACGGAGCAGTGACGCCGCCATATCTGCTAGCGCGCTATAACATGACCCGACTTCTCGTGTTGCAGAGGCGGGTTAGGGCAATTTTCAGGTCTCTGGGTTGAGCTTGTGAGAGACCTTAGGCCAGGCAGGGGTAGGCGACGTCAGGCCCGAGGGCCAAATCCAGCCCTCCAGCATAGAACCTCTGGCCCTCAGGGTGTTTTGAATGATTTTGAAGATGATATTTTTACACAAGTCAGAGATCAAATGAGTCAGAGATCAAACTCCTAAAAATGTGCGAAATACAGTAAATTCTTTCAAAATTTCCAACCAGAACACCCCAATTAGGTCACGTATAGGGCTGGGTACCGTTGCACTGTTTCCATACCGATACCTGAACGACATCTATACTAAAATATTTGTATCTAGAATCAGAAAACAGAACAATAATGTTAGGAAAATCTGAAAATGTACAATATCGGGTTCATCTCCAGTCAAGAAATGTGTGAAAAACTGTGGGGAGAAAATGGGGCAAAAATAGGGAACATTATTAGTTGTAAAAAATTGGCAAAAATAAGAAAGAAATGCGTGGAAAATATTGGGAATAATGGGACAAACATTGGAGGAGGGGCAGCTCATTAAAATGAGACACGCTCGCATGTTTAATCCTTCCATTTATTTGTTTGTTTATTTGGTCTGGATAGTGCACGTTAATAAACAGACATGGGGCTCATGCATGTAAACACGCCACGCCGGATTGTACCACACTCGCACTCTCAAACACACTGTCATTCATCCGGGCCTATTGTACATGTTTTTAGTGATAGAAACCGGAGTTACCCGGAGGAAACCCACTCAGACACGGGGAGAACATGCAAACGCCACACAGAAAGGCCCCGTCCAGGTGGGAATCGAACCCAGGGCCTTCTAGGTGTGAAACACAAGTGCTAACCGCTAATGCAGAGTCTAAATCAACCTTATAAAGACAATGTTTCTATGGCAGTCTGCCCTGATTCACTTCGCCATTTTAAAAAGCTGTTCACATGCTCAAAGTGTGGGTAATGCTTTATAATACATGAATTAATACATCATTTATGTATTAAAAAACATTACCAACTATTTGATTCATGCATGAATTAATCACCGCTTTATGCGTGACTTTACCACATATTAAAGGTATACAGGAGGATTTTCCCGAATTTTAGGAAAGAACCGCCCTCTCCACATTTTGAAAAAAATGCACATGCGCAACGCTCTACCTGCTCCCGAGAGGGAACGCCTTCTAAAACGTGTGCGAGAGACATGCACGAGCCCAGTTCTCCTCGTGCACGCTCTGTTTACAAGTCACTGTCGGCATCGCTCACACAAGCTCACTTTCCAAGAAGATTTGCACTTTTTCCACAATGTCAGACTCCCCACCGGTAAGTGAAAATCTATTACAACCATCAAAATTTGTTTTAAAGAATATGTATAAAGCCAATCGTAATCAGGGATTGTGAATACAAAATGTTTCGTGTCTATGTAGCGTTACGAGCATAAACAAGCTATCATTTAGCATCTAAATTGTTTTATTTCATTTATGTCCGTTTAGAGCTTTCAAGAGGACAGTCTTGTGGGATCAGATATGGACTACGAGCCCGTTCCCTGTGCATCCCGACCAAGATCCAGGAGGGGGGGTGCGCCTAGAGGCCGCGGGAGACGAGCTCAGAGCACAAGACCTCCAAGAGCCAGCACCAGCCAAGAGCAAGGAGAGAGAAGGGGAGGCAAGGGTCGGGCTAGAGCCCGTGGCCGTCTGCTAGCTGACCTGTCACGGGAGGACTTCAAAAGGGTTGAAGAACTTCATAAACAGAGGATTGCAACTGAGGAGGTATGTGTACACATATAACCGCTAACTTGTCATTTTTTTGTCGCAAAATACGTCACAGGCTAACTTACAAACTCTTATCAGTACAAAGCATTACTATTGTTATTGTAATATTACTGGTCCAGGGTGTCAGACAGACAGTGTGAGACGTGATCTTTCCTTTTGTTATTGTAATGCTCCCTCCTACATTGCGAGGCAGACAGTGAACAGTGAATACACTCAAAACTGGAGTGAATGTACTGCACTTTTCCCTTTTATTAGAAAATGTGTTCACATTTCGCCTGTTCAATGGTTTAGAAAGCTGTGTGTCAAAGGGCTAAATAGAACATTTTTTAAGTGTGATTTTGTTTTAACAGGCTAGGATAAAGAGACTGACATTAGAGGAGTGTCAACAACTTCTACAAAGATGCCTCAGTCGTGAACCGAGTCTCATCTTTGACCTCATGAGTCTCACCCCTGATCCCCCTCCACCAGGCCCTCCTAATCCACAGGCACCCAACTGGTGTGTCTGTGGAACCTGCAGAAATATGCCAACACTGCTGGAACAGAAATGCTGTCAACAACAACCACAAAACTGCACGTCACTGTTGCCACACATGGAGCTGTACATCTTGGAGGAAGGTGTGCTGAGACTGGCCAGGCGAATCTGGAATGACCTTAGGGCAGAGGTGGACATCCAGGAGACAGGAGAAAGTCACAGACAGTTCCGCTATGCTGCATATAGGAACTTTATTGTCTGGCAATATGGTGTTCTGGGACCAGGAGTTAGAATTGTTATAGCGTCATGTTGTGTGTGGAAAATTAGAGATCGTTTCCCGGATTCTAATGGTAATTATGTAGGCTTTATTCCGGCCAGAGTGTAAACCTTGTGTACTCAACGTAATTCTTTGTGCTTTATTCCAAGATACCTCATCAGGTAAACTTGCACCATAAAATAAGCTGGATCAATACATGTGTGTATTTTATGCTAACTTTTTGTTACATGTACTATTTTGATTGATGTTGATAAAGTTTCTTACAAAGCATATCTTTGTCCATGTACTTCCATCGAGTTTCCCATACTTCTCTAAAATATTTGTACGTGGCTTTAAAAAGTTCACAAAGGACAATGTATGTAGGCTTGTACAGTTGTGCTCCAAAGTTTACATATCCTGGCAGAATGTTTTTACTTTTTTTTTCCCACTCAGTGGTTGTGTGAAGCCACTTATGGTGAAACAGTGTTTGCTCTTTTTAAATAAAATGACCCTTTTCAAAAGTTTACACACCCCTGTTCCTAATAATGTGTATTTCCCCCTTAGCATCAATGACAGCTTGTAGTCTTGTGGTCATTGTGGAGAATTTTCTGTATAATCTAATGGTAAACCGGCCCATTCTTTATCATAAACATGTGCTGTATGTGATAACGGTTTAGAACTTACATATACAAATATCAACGCAATTTGAGATAGCCATATGCAGATTTTGTCTTTTATTTGCTCAAATGTATAAAATTATATGCTGTTCTTTTATACATGACATACATTCACCATAAAAATTATTGATTTGCGCATTATGTACAGGGGAAATGAAGCACACGTACGTCACTCCTTTTGAAGCACCACATCTACAGGTCATGTGTGAGATGGTTGACCTTTAAAAAAAAATATAAATAAAATAAGTTTACATATCAGGACTTTATCCTATGCAACAGCAGCATACACTGTAGAGCAGGGGTAGGCAACATCAGGCCAAGGGAGTCAAATCTGGCCCTCCTGCATAAAACATGTGGCCCCCAAGATCATTATGAAGAAATATTATTCAATAAATAGGAGACCAAATACCTGATAAAGCACTCAAAAATGTTGAAAATACTGTCAATATTTTCACATTTCCTTCCAAAGCACTCCTTTAGATCATAAATGATGTACAAAGCTAATATTTGTGCTTTATTTTGGACGAGAATTGTAATTTTCGGCCCTTGGCATTTGGGCAATGAAGAAAATTGTCCCTCAATGACAAACTTGCCTACCCCTGCTGTAGAGGATTGAATTCAACAAAATAAGGCACTTGACTCGAATACAACTCACCTAGCCCTCTGCGGGCTTTCTTTTCCTTCAATTCTTGTACTGTTGGGGCAGGGCCACCGGACAACAGCCCCAGCCTTCGTGGATCATGAAGTGCAAGAGGCTGCTTTCCTGCCATCCCCCTAGGAGCCGACAGTCTTGAATGGAGAATAACACTCTGTAGATCTGTAATGTACTTGTAGGTTTTTGGGTTCTTGATGGTGTACAGCCGCCACATCTTTGATCTTTTGTTAAAAATTCTGCCATACCTTGGAGGAGTAAACAAAAACATGTCAATATTGCCATTGCGTGTATAGTATAAATTATGGATTATAGATCAGTGATAACTTACTGATATGAGCCATCTGCATTTGTTCGTGCTCCTCGGTTTAGGTGGTAGTTATAATCCAGCCCTGCCAACAGGGTCCGAGCATAGTACACTGGTGGTTTGAAGCAGAAGCGCTTTGAGGCGTACATAAGTATGTGGTTATGGAAGGACTCCAGGTCTGAGGTTGATCTATAAAACAAAAATAAAGAAGCAAATAAGACAATGTGTGAACCTGGCATTTTCCAAATTTTGATAAAGCAAATTGGTGGTTTGGAATGCAATTGCACTACAAAAATGTCTACCTGAAAGAGAGATACTTGGGTATATTTTTCAACCAGCGTGCATCGTAAACGATCTTTTGGAGTCTTCCATGTGCTGCAGAGCCCTTTGGAATCCATTCTTTATTCCGGTCTTCCTCCAAAGGACCATGTCGACAGGCCCCAAAGTACCACTCATGTTTGCCAGTTACATGATGCAGAACTCCTGTCCAAAGATCCTGTAATCAAATGTTTTCACTCAGTAAATTATGCGTACTATTAAAAAAAAAAAAACATTTGACAAACACCCTTTATATATTAGTATACTCTAATTGTGTAGAAATATATACAGTAAATAAAAACTTACGTTGAAAGCTTCAAAGGTCTCTGCTTCCTTACAGCTGTACCAAAAATGATTGCAAATGTCTCTGTTCCAACTCAGAAGTAGTGCACAGTCCTTCTCATGTCCAGCCTAAAAAACAAATTTATTGAATTAGATTAACTGGTTCCTTGCCAAAAAAACAAAAAAAGGTCTCAATAACAGTAAACATACAGCCAGAATCTTTTTACTTAGGTTCTTTGCACCGTGCCAGATATCCAAACTGTGTTTCACACCACAGTCTTTGTATTGGCCATTGTCTGTCAAACATCACACAAGATTTTAGATCATTTCAGCGTGATGTCTTTTACCATTTGTCATAAGGCTACTTTAGACAAATGGAGAGCTTTCCCGTGTCTGCGCGGCGCGTGACCTGTGCCAAGGCTTCGCTAATCAGAGCCTACATTAGGATAAACTTCTCTCCTAATAACTACTCGGTCGATTATTCTCAAATCATAATCCAAAGCATACCACAACGATCCTCTTCTGAGTTCGTTTCCAGTTAGTGATTGGCCCGCTTTTAAACGACATTACTTAGTAAATGGATGCAGGAGCGGGTGTTCTACACGAGCTGCTACTCTGTTTGTTTGTTTGTTTGTTAGCAAAGGCTCCGAGCCATGAGGGAGGAGGGGCGGCGGGTACGCGATGATAAAGACGGTCACTCAGATAGATCTCATCTCATCCATTTTTATGTTTAAGAACTTTCATCGCAAAAATGACTGCTAGTACATTTAAAAATCTTGACATGCCTTTGTTTGGGGGCTGCGGTGAAGATTAGGAAATGTTAGCAGACCTGTGGCCATCGTAATAACTACTGACGATGCAAATTACAAACTAAATAAACTAATCTACCCTAGAAAGTTACAATATACAGTTACAATGTACACTTTTACTAGAAGTGATTTTAAATGGATTTCTCCAAATAGAATGCCAAACTTTACCTGTCGAGTAGAAACTTCGCGACTGAAGCGTCAGTGGGAAGCCCAACGTGTGCTTTCAGCGCACGCCATCGTGTGAAAGAATCTCCCAAAAACACTCTGGTCTTGTTTCTCTCTTCTGAAGCCTTTCTCTTCTTCTCATAAACCTCGAAGACACTTTTTCTCTTGCGACTCTCTGCCATTTTCAAAGCACCCGGTGAGAACTGCGAGCTACAGTGAAAAGCTGAAGGCGAAGCTCAACATATACACCTGAAAGTGCGCATGCGCAAAAAAACGAAAACTACCCAGGAACGAGCACGTACGACGTCCTTACGTAAACATATCACCAGAATGATTGACAATCAGGAGGACCAATAGTCTTGATGATCCACCCGGAAAAAGAACATCCTCCTCTACACCTTTAACATTCATCCTCTCCCATGAATAAATACGCATGAATCCACACAGTTAATGGCAATGCTCTCATAAATATGCCCCTCAAACTAAAGTGTTGGATCTTTAATATCGTAAAAAAAATATATATATATATATATATGAAGCTTAGTTTTAAGAGAGAAACTAAACTAAAGAAACACACTGTATGTTACACTTTGCGATTATATTTTTAATTAAGCTACATCAAAGAGCAAAAACAGAATTACAAATTAAGCAAATATGCCACTTTCAAGGCAACACATTTCAAAAGTGACATAAGTGAGAATACTGTTTTAAAAGAAGAATCTTCTGTATTATACTAACGTCTTTGAACACCTTAGCGGCGGCAGAGTATAAGGCGGAACAAATTCATAAAATATAAAGATGTCAAGAAAACGTATCGGACTGAGCTGAATACATACAAAACACCGGCAGAAGAATACCTCAATAGAATGTTATTTTTAGCTCTCTTTTGTTTGTACTTGCTCTCTTAAAACAAAGCGTAATATTTTCTAAGGATTCAAAGCTTTAGTTTGAGGGGCTCATTCTTAATGAAAGTTCTGACGATGAACTAATGACGATATTACAGGTTTATACAAAGCACGGCCCTCGTTTCTTCTGCACATTATTCATCATGAATTATGCATAAATCCATGTACCCTTGTTACAAAAGTGTGCATCATTAATGAATCTGTGGGCGATGTATACTGTGAGCCAGAAACGAGTCGGAGCAGCTGTGGCTCCTATAGCGATACGGCCACGTGAACTGCTGTAAAGATGAAAGATAAAAAAGAAACAGTTAGTGCCAAATTAAAGCTCAGAACCAGAGTAACCCAGCTCATTTTCTCCAGTTCAGCTTTACCCAAATCGAAAAGCTTCTTGACTGGAGCTAACAGCCTAAAGGCGCGCCTCATTTGAAAGCTAAGACCGACAAAACAGATTATAACTGTTTTGTTTGCGTCTTTGGCCATCTTTTTTTATTTTTTTGTTGCTTTCTTCATCGCTCCCAGGATCATTCAAGTGCTCAAACGCCTCCACCACGTTAAGGTGGCGGTTCCAGGAAGGGAAAGTACAGTTACACATCAACAAAACCAATATAAGCAACTATACTTTGTATAAATAAATTAGAAATTAAATATACTATTAAGACATTTTACACTTTTTTTTTCTACATTTGGCCAGGGCCAGATGAGAAGGCCCTGGTGGACTAGTTGCTGAGATCTGGGAAGGTGGGACAGTCATTTACACCTCCAGATTATCAGTTTAATAAATGATGAGTTAATACTTAATTCATAGTGAGCAATTCCTTAGTTATGTGTGGCTAAAACATTATAACTACTGAACAATGAATAAGTGAAGTATGTGAAGCAGAACTATTCATGATGAGTTGCCTTTAATTTGGCACCGACGGCTTCTTATTTTCTAACCTTTACAGCAGTCAGACCTGTAGCATGCTCATAATCATTACACAAACTTGGAGCGTTCTGATATGCCCTCTCCCCGCGTTTGGCCTGACCCTTCTTTTTATTTTTTTCATTTCCATCATCGATTTACGCCGCAAAACGTGTCCGACCGAATCAATTTCAAGTTAACAAACACGGCAGCAGAAAATGAAAGGGCGATCTCATACTGTATACAGTTTTTTTTTGTCGTACTCGCTACAAGGTTTCATGCTAATCCCTCACCCCGGTTGTCTGCACGCTCGTTTTTGTCGGGGGAAAAAATAAGATCTGAGCGCAGCCGAAAGCGGACGAATTCCTTACATTTCGGGTTTACATCTGCTGACAATCAATCTGTTTACGATCGCTCCTGGCATTGGCGCTGAAAACAACCCAAAAAGAAAAACGAAAAGTCAAAGTTGCAGAGTAAACCAAACTAATTGAGTGAATAGAGTAAACTTTTGTCCCTGTGTTGGTTTATTTTATTTTTTTTGGTGGGGGAGGGGGGGTGATTTGGGTGACTGGTGGTGTCACGGATCCTCGGGTCGTGTAACGTGGAGGAAAAGTGCTCCCCTGTTGTACGTGTCATGTTCCCTAAAGTTTGTTTTCTCTCTCTCTTCCTGCACATTTGTTTTAAAAGTGCAGGATGTAGGACAGCGAGACAGCACCGGTGGCACGGAGCAGCGTCCTCTTAGTGGGAAGTGACAGCCGGGTGGCAAACATGACGTGTTGTTGGGGAGGAAGGAAAAAAAACACCTGGTGACGTATTGGGTTATTTCACAAAGTGAAAAATGTGATATTTAGTATGGCAGGAAGGCACAGGCAGTGAATGTATCAAGTACACATTTGAGGTGTTTTTGGTGTATACTGTATTTAATGAACTACTTTTTGAACTGGTTTGAAAGTATATCAAATGCTGCTTTAATATTTTATCTTTGCATCGACCACATTGTAGAGCTGCAATGAATGAATCGTAAAGCGGCAGTCGTTATTCAGAAGAAACATCAGAATGAAAACGGCTCGATTCTTCATTAAAAACGCACATTTACTGTAACTCGTTCACTAGTTTTTAAGGTCTGTATGAAATAATGTTCCTTTTTTTGCAACAAGTCTGTTTTTTAATACTTCCCTTCTGGACCCGCCACCTTAACGTGGTGGAGGGGTTTGAGCGCCCAAATGATCCTGGAGCTCTGTTGTCGGGGGCTTCGTGGGTCTCCCATGACAAACAGGTCCTAGGTGACGGGCCAGACAAAGAGCGGTTCAGAAGCCCCTTATGAGAGACCACCAGGCCCGGTTAGAACCATGAGGCCGTCCTTCTGTGGACCCACCACCTGCAGGAGGAGCTATAGGGGGCTGGTGCAATGTGGTTTGGGCAGCTCCAACGATAGCCCCCACGACCCGGCAACGGAAAAGTG
This sequence comes from Proterorhinus semilunaris, assembly GCA_021464625.1. Taxonomy (NCBI): domain Eukaryota; kingdom Metazoa; phylum Chordata; class Actinopteri; order Gobiiformes; family Gobiidae; genus Proterorhinus; species Proterorhinus semilunaris. The sequence goes on along the minus strand of CM038362.1, from coordinate 24,665,220 downwards.
GAAGAAGATGGATGGATGGATAGATGTTTTAATACTTATACGTTAAAAGCCAATGGTCTCAAACTAATCCAGCAGGTTGGACGACTGTAACGGCCTCCTCGCAGTTAGGCAGCTGCAGTACGACCAGAACGCTGCTGCTCCTCCAGAGCTGACAAGAACCAGGAAATACAATATTAGTCCAGTGCTTTGGTCGCTGCCCTGGCTCCTGACGCTAAGAGAATAGACTTAAAAAAAAGTTAGTTACAATTAAAGAAACCAGGCTGTTTTTTGTAATAAAATGTTTAGAGATCTCGTACTACTGAGGGCCGGACTGTTAGCATTGGAGCTGCGAGAACTACACGTCAAGGGCCGAGTCCACAGTGAAGATCCCGCCCTTATGCCCTTTTTAGGAACAGGCTTTGTCAGACCTGGGGAGGAGGAGTCTGTAAATCCGCCATGATTTCCAGCTCGAACGTGGTCATTGTGGTAAACGGGGAGGAGTGAGGTATGACGGTCTATTCATTATATGTCTATGGTTCGAACCATATGTTCCATCCTTCCTGCTGGTCCCAGAGACAGAACTAAACACTGCGAGGCTGTTCGAGTGTTATGCTAAAATCTGGAATGAACTTCCAGAAAATGTCAGACAGGCCTCAACAATGTCCAGTCTGAAAACAATTCTTCTACCTGCGCATTTGACACTGAAAAATATTAACTTTGCACACTTAACTTTTAATGATTAATATAATCATAAATGGTAGCAACCTGCCTGTGTCTGCTCTGTCGTACAGGCGGTGTCCATCTTAGATGAAGATTCTTGAGTCATCTGTACTCTGTAGTTGAAGTATAGGAAGTTTTGCCTCTTCATCCAAAAGGCTTCATCAGTGAAGCCTCTGAGTTACCTTGCATGATGCTTGAGTTGCTTGAGTTAACTTGCATGAATTGTGTAAACTTGCTTTTAAATACATCATTAAATGTCCGAACCTCTGTCAATAAATCAGAGGTTCAAAAAGTGTTTTTGCGCCTCCTTAAAAACATATTCACAACTGAGACTTCTGAACATCTGAAACAATTAAATGGAATGTCTCCTGGTTCAGATAAAACATGTAAATGTGTCCCCTGCATTTGACCCGTCCTTTGATGCTGCTGAGGCTGCTTCATGCCGTCCGGAGACTCTCCAGGTGTGAAGCTCGATTTATGGTCAGAATAATCCGGCTGGAGTATTATCCTATTGTACATGTTTTTAGTGGTAGGGGAAACCAGAGTACCTGGAGGAAGGGGAGAACATGCGAACACCACAGAAAGGCCCCAGCCGGCCTGGGATCAGACTTTCTTGCTGTAAAGCGAGAGCGCTAACGGCTACTACCCCAACAACTACACCACAAAATAACAATAGAAACGGACTCAAGTAGTGATTCTACACTTTTTCTGGACATAAATACTAAAATAAATGTTTTCTGGGAAACGCTCGCGACCCACTGAAAACGGTTCCAGTTGAGAACTACTGCATTAGACAATAGTAAAAAAAAAAAAACTAAACCAAACGAGGAAAACAAGATATTGTGAAGTATCCCCATAACAGTAAAATCTGTAAAACAAAAGCTCTTTGAAACTCCTACAGCTCTCACACAACTGTTAAGAAAGTCTCTTTTCCCATCATTTGGATTTAATTTACAACTTTTCTAGTGGATAACAAAGCCAAGCTCGTACCCACGCCCTAAAAATAACTCCCCAAATGATTGAAATGAGCGGTATTAACTTCAATCAGCTTCCCAAATGTTGTGCGGACCCCGATGTCAAGAGCGATTGAATTGCCCTTGGAACATAATTTTGCCTTTACCGTAATGCCTGCTAAATCGCTGCCTTTCCTTTGTTTTTAGGTGCCCTTGATGGGTCAGCAACAAACACAAGCCACTTTTCATCATAACAAAGTTGGTAAAACAGAACGGGGAGAAATTGCCTTCTGGAAGTAATTAGACAAAACCTCGCTGCGCCATATTACTAGAGAAGCGTTCGCTCATAATCACGATGCCGATTTGCTTTAATGATTATTGTAGATGTATGTAAAATGGTTCCAGAAAACGTGTGAAAAGTGAGGTCTTATGCTGTAACCCTGCAAAGGATGCCTATGTTGAAAGATGTTTATTGTTTTTTGCTTCTGTTGAATGATGGATGCAAAGGTATTTAATAAAACTCTAGAAAGGACATGAGGCTTGTTGACGTGGCAAACGTGGCGGCCATCTTGTGCCTGGCCGACGAGGCTAACCCCTATGCCACCAGCGTAAAACCAGGAGTAACATTTTCATTGATCCAACGACAGAATGTGAGATACACTTGTTTGTGATTGGTTTATTACCTCTAAGTCTCGTATCTCAGTCAGGATCAGCTCATTTCTTTGAAACGTCATGTTGTTTAGCCGCATTAGCTTTGTTTTCTCCATTCATTCAGCGTTCAGTGGTTTAGCATTCACTGTATCACTGTCCCATGTTTAATAAATATTGGTCATGTTGTGTTAAAGAGTACAGAAATACTGTTTTAAAGTAGGAAACAAATGTTTTATTTGAAGTGTTTCACAGAGGAAAATCCAAATGGAGCTTAAGTCTATGCCTAATATACTGTAAAACTTAAATAACATTGGACAAACCTTTTTTTCAGGCACAATTATCGAAGACTCATGAAATAACTCAAAATTGATCAAAACAGAATAAAGGAAATAGTTGGTGTTTTCCATTTGATTACATTGCACTGAGTTAGAAGGGCCAGTCACAAGATGGCCGCCAGAATTGTCGTTCGTTCCAGCGTATTACTATGGCCATGTCTTATCTAGAAATATATTAAAGATCTTTGGTTCAGAAAAGTGATGTCATATCGCTAAGCATCATGGGATTTGCAGCAATAATAAACTAATAAAGGAATAGGCCACCGTTTTTACATACTGAGATATGTTCTTACCTTAGCTTAGACGAGTTCATCTGTACCTGTCTGGTCTCCACGTGTGCCTTTCATAACGTAAACACAGCACAGACAGTGTTAGCATTTAGCCTCTCTCCTCTCCTCTATAGCTCCAAACGAGGTGAAGAGAGAAGCTACCAAACTATTTCACGTTTTCCCTATTTAAATATGGTTATGTGAAGTGTTACACTATTAATTACACAAAATTAAACAATGTGGATTTTCTAAGTGGACAAAAAGGGGAACTATATTGTAAGGCGTAATAATACCAGGAGAAATTCGGAAGTAATGAAAGAGTTTGGTAGCTTGTATCTTCACCTCGTTTGGAGCTATAGAGAAGAAGAGAGAGGCTAAATGCTAACGTGTGCTGTGTTTACGTTACGGAAGGCACACGTGGAGACCAGACAGGTACAGATGAACTCGTCAAAGCTAAGTTAAGAACATATCTCAGTATGTAAAAACGGTGGCCTATTCCTTTAAAAGATAGAATACTGGAGTTATTGTTCACATGAAAACACTTGGAGTGTTAGATGTTAGGGATGTAACGATTCATCGAAAATCGATTCAAAATCGATTTAATATGCGTAAAATGTGAATCGATATAAAAAATAAAAGAATCGATTTTAAAGCCACCCTCAACTGCTCCATTTTGCGCGACCGGAACATAGCTCGTTGTTTTTAACGTTAACTTTTTCTCAAGACAAGCTCCACACCTTCCCCTCCTCACCCCCAACACACGCCACACCATGTAAACACACACACGTGTAAGCATCGAAGAAACAGACGCAGCTAAAGTTAGCGGCTACGAGATTAGCGTTAGCGGCTAATGCAGAGTTTAGCCTTTTGACAGATGTTTACCAAAGATCGTAAACTGACAAACATCTGACCAACCTGCTCTGATTCTGCTGAAATCCTCATCAAATGTCCGTTTGTCAAATAATCCAACACCTACAGGAGCCGTCATGTCTTTGTCCTCCTTATGTTTACAAAGGCTGCACCGGAGGCACTGAGGCTTCAAGGGTGAACAAAACTGCACTGTAAAATTAGTTTATTAGTTTATTTGTTTATTTGAGCAGTACACATAGTGCTCAAAAGGAGTGGGCTGAAGCAAAAGCTTATGATTGCCCACCCCCAAGTGCAATAAAATAAATAAAAAAAGAACATTTCAAGCAGCTACATTCATACAGACCAACTTACAAACTTACCAAAAAAAATAATAATATATGAACTGTTTATACAATTAATTGAAGCAACGCACAGCTACAACAACAATCCCGTTTCATGTACGATGTCTAGAACAAAGCAGTCAAAAAAAAAAAAAAAAAATGTGATCCTTAATATATTTCTTCCAGATTTTTACCCTTGATAACCGAAAGTTACTTTTATGTTATGAAGGTACATTAATAGATATTATAATCTGAGATCTTGATACTTTCCAGTTGTCATTACCATTCTCAGTATAATTTTAATTTGGGTGTAATTTCCATAATCATTATTATTATATATTTATTTAATTGAGTTATATGTGAAGTATGCTGCAAGCCCTGCATAGTGTGGTGCATTAAAAAGCCAAAGTGTAGAGCGGGCCAGATGAAGAGGGCAGTAACTCCCAATCAACAAACCCCCACATGGCTGCCCTAACAGTTCTAAATTGTAGTATTATGTTCAAACTGCAAAAAAAGTAAATAAATAAATAAATAAAGGTTTGGTCAAATAAATATAATCTCAAAATGTTTGCTTTGCTACATAGTTTAGTTATGCTGAAAACATGTAAATTTACAAGCACTCAGTTGAAATGTGTTACAAGGACAAAAATGCAGATGTTAAAACAAAAGAAACATTGGTATGAAGGAGACATTCTTTTCTAAAAAAAAAAAAAAAAGGTTTAAAAAAAATAGGGGAAATCGAAATCGGGAAATTCAAATCGGAAAATCGAATCGAATCGGGGCTTGAGTGAATCGTTACATCCCTATTAGATGTATTTACCAGAAGTGACTTAACAGCTAACAGAGATGTTCCACGGCTTTTTTATTCACTTCTATTTGTTTACCTTCCTCAACAACATGTTTAAACTTAGTGGTGATTGCATTGGCCCGATACCTACATCTGTTAAAATATAATATATATTTTAACAGATGTAGGTATCGGGTTTATTATTACTTTAGTAATATTATTACTAAAGTCCATGCTAAAAAGTACTGTGTTATGAGCTGCTCCAAGAAGTAGGCCTACCGTTAAATATATAAATAAAAAAAGTGCGTAAACGTAACGAGTACTACCTCCCTGTTTATGGGAAACCAGTGGGGACCTATAATCAAATCCAATCACAGGAGTCAGACAGCGAGGCGACATCAACTTTCTGAAATGGCTTTTGTCGACCATAAAACGGCTTAATCGAACTCCTCTCTTGCTCCAAGACAAACTTTGATTTTTCAAGTTTTTCAGATATGTAACCGCAGCCCACCCCTAATTCTATTTATTAGCACGGAGAAAGCGGCTTGCTCATTACACAGACCTATCGATCGTCCTCATCCGTGGAGAAAGGAGATTAGCGGTCAACTTTCAACACCCCAATCAATAATCATCTCACTAATTGGGTATTAGCAACAAGAAAGTGGACTCGCTTGTCATGCCGGCGAGGAAAGAAAGGCCCGCAATTCGCATTTGGTAGACACCCGGGTTACATTTGTTATTTATCACAGGCTAACTCACTCAGCTCTAGCTTTAGGAAGGTGTTCAGGGTGTTGTGTTGTCTGGGAAGAAGCATAATCCACAATTTAAGGCTGTACGTCCATTAATTTGCTGTCTTTCTTGGGGGCTCTTCAAACTCTTCATGTTGCCTCTTATTTTTAATTCATACATTGAGTTTTGTTGTTTTTGTCTTACAAGGTGGCACTATTAACAAAAGCAAATTTGCATGCGTTTCCATCAAAGAGTTTTTTTGCGAATGATGGGCGCCACAGCGGAGGGCCGTAGCTCTTTCTCTCTCAAGACATAAACATTGTTTAGCTCACGGTGGGTTAATAAAGTTTATAGTTTGACCTGTGAGAGCCTATCATGCTTAAGGAAGAACACAAGGCAGCGTGATGTAAACAAGGAAATGAATGTCAGCGGTGCTCCCATCAGAGCATTGGACTTTAGACACGTTCTAAACTGTAAAGCCTGCTGCCTATTTTTTTTCTTCTTTTTACTTTCTACAGCTAGATATTGCTAATGCGATAACGCTGGGTCAGGCACAATTAAAGAAACCAGGCTGGTTTTCGTAAGAAACATTTTAGAAATCTCGTATACTAATGAGGGCCGGACTGTTAGCATTGGAGCTGCGCGGCTATGACCGAACTACACGTCACGTGAGGGCCGAGTCTACAGTGAAGATCCCGCCCTTATGCCCTTATAAGGAACATGCTTCGTCAGAGCTGGGGAGGAGGAGTCTGTAAATCCGCCATGATTTCCCCCTTGAACGTAGTTATTTTGTCAAACAAGTTTTTGTCAAAGGAGTGAGGAATGACGGTCTATTCATAATATGTCTAGGTATAAAGCATTTGGTCCTGGAGCTATAAAGTTGCCTCCTACACCTTTAAGAGAAAGCAAAGTATCAGTAGGGCGGCACGGTAGCACAGTGGTTAGCGCTCGTGCTTCACAGCTAGAAGGTCCGGGTTCGATTCCCACCTGGACGGGGCCTTTCTGTGTGGAGTTTGCATGTTCTCCCCGTGTCTGCGTAGGTTTCCTCCGGGTACTCCGGTTTCCCCTACCACTAAAAACATGTACAATAGGCCCAGGGACTGCAGGTGGAAATGAGCACAAGTGCTATAACCTGGTACAATGCATCTCTCCTTTCTGAGGCTAATGTATATTGTACACCCTGTTCAAATAAATAAATTAAAAATTAAAAAATCTACAAGCTTTACTTTTGCAATTGTATTTCAAATAAGAACATTGGAAATACACATCACAGGATTAAATGATAGAACTGTGAAGTTTACCTGTCTGTGAATGTAGAAAGGCCTATATTTAAAGAGATGATAAGAATGTATCTTCTTAGCTGAACCAATTCCTTGTTTGATTGTATTATGTCAATGTGTTTTCTAATCCGCTCAATCGATCAAAGTGGACACTCTTTAGTTCTCTCCCCAAAAAGCCCGTGCCTGCTCCGCGCGGCACGTGGCATTAATGTGTAAGTGATTTGCCGCGGCAACAGTGCACGCCATAAACTGTGGGCGCATTACCCCGCTCTCCCCGCGCGCGTCCCATCTGCTCCCCGTCTCCGATCCGAAACAATTCCAGAAGAAAAGCGGCGCGGCGTCGCACAGCTTCACACCCCGTCTAGATAATTGAAACAAATGCCTATTTGAAACCGAGAGTGTCTGCTTAATTTGGGCGACGACGCTGTTCGAAAGTGTTTTCACGGAAGGCAACAGCTCTCAATTAGTCTGTGTAGGAGAAGAAACCTCTCTCAGTGTTGGAGCCACGCACCAACACGGGTGGTGTCGCTAACGGGGAAGTTGTCAAATAAACAACAAAACATTTACAGGGGAATACATTAGTTTTAATTGGTGTCTGGTTCCAAAAGGGATTTTTTTTTTTTTTTTTTTTGCCATTGGAAAACATGCCTCACGCTGGTGAAACGCGTGTTTATATTGCGACGGATCAAGGCGCCGCGCTCACGGAAACGAGTTTGACGTTGGAGAAGTCACGCGAGTGGGAGGTAGGCAGTGGGCGCAATCTTTTTATTTATTTTATTTTTTTTTTCTAATGAATGCGGAATTGCCTGTCACTGAGTCGCGTAACGAACAGCGGCTTATTATGTCGCGAGCAATTGTGCAAACTACGGAATTAAAAGAAACAAAAACGTCATGTGCGATAATGACGCGCATTGTGCAGGGAACTGGCGGTAAACGGCGAGGCGGCATAGTAAATACGCCTTCTCCGCGGGGAAGGGTAGAGAATATAAAGTGCGCCGCGGCTGCGGGCTCAGTCTTTGTGATCCCATTTGAAACTTTCCCCGTGTTTTTCTGCTTTCTGACGCTGCAATTAGACGGCTATATTTTTCCCTCAAGCTTTGCGATGTTTTCTTCCTCCTATCCCTCTCCTCCCTCGCCGTCTCGCCACCAAACTCGCATATGAAAATAAACGCTTTGATAATATAAATGCCTGGGAAAATGAATCCGCTCGGGTTACCTCGTCTTCTTGCCTTGGCCTAACCGACGGCCTGTTTAAGGGCTAAGAAGTTTTTTTATTTTTTTTATTTACATTTTTATGTACAAAACAAATAGGGCAATAGTAATAAGTCTGTTCAGATTACATTGTTAACAGGCAATAAAAGAACAGAAAGATAAAGCAAAGTACTGAATAGTATAAGAGGTTGAATTTACATACAAAGGGTTGTACAGTTCTGGGTAGTTTACTCAAAAGTTCATAAACAGATTCATTACCATTGGTACTTACATATTTTAGGGATTTTAGATAACTGTCAAAGTCAATAAGGAACATTTTTAAGTTTGGGGATGATTTAAGTATCCTTTGTTTATGAATACAAAATTTTGCTAGACAGAGGACCAAGTTATAACACAATTCATTGTTCTTGTTTTGAAGAAGAATTCCAAAAGTTATATTGTCATTTGAGATAAGACTTGGGATTTCAATTTGCCGTTGTATCCAGTCCTGCAAGTTCTTCCAAAAAATTTGAGTCTTGGCACACTCAAAAAAAATATGATCCATTGTCTCCACATTGTTCTCACAGAACGTACAGAAGTTACACGCTTAGCCAGGGGGTGCGTGCTTTCTCCGAGGCTGTAGCGGATCGGGAGACGGCGATTGTCGGGGAAAACTCCCGTGCCTCTTTCCTCTCCAACGGTTCTTTTCTTTTTTTCTACCCCTGCCCAGAGGAATGCCGGTAAACACAACCCCCCGGAGCCAATTAGCCCACGAGATCAGCTCACCCAGAGGCCCCTCGTCAGCAAAGTGAAGGGAGGGGGACTTAATTCAAAGAGCAGACCGAAGAAGAAGAGTTCAGCTGCAGCCCTAATCGCTGGAAGAGCAAGACCCGAGGGTACGATCCACGCTTTCAAGAAACATAAAGGAGTATACTGTTTATTCAAAGTGTGCACGGGAACGATTTAATGCAGTAATGTGCGGTTGAATGGGATATGAAAAAGGTACTGCTAAGAGGCGGGAGCCCGGTGGCCCCAAAGAGACATATCCACCCAAAAAGGGAGGTTCGAATTGGCGGAATAGCATGAGTTTGGGAAGAAGAAAAAAAATCCAAGAATAATCCTGAACAAGGCGAGGGAAGCCCTTCTCTTCATCCTCATGAGCTGACATAGCTGTAGTACCCTTGGTGTAAACAGCGTTCCTATGTAGTATTTTCACACTGCCTAAAAGCCTGTCTCCAAAGAGTTTACAATTTTCAAAAAAATTGCTATGACCCATGTAACAACGCTGGACTATAGGTATCATATTTTTAATCACACTAGTTTTTGTTCTGTAACAATTTTCAGGTTACGCCTAAAGCTTTGATTGACAGGCTCTGGAGCAATGTGGAGGCTCGTAGCCGGTCCGCCCGCCCCTCGAGGCCTGGGTTTCCCGCCTTTTTGCTTCGCAGAAGGAGATTGGGCAGCCATGTTAATTTCACATGCCACACGGGATCGTTACTATGAATGGGCCTGAACGGATTTGAATGTTTATTTGATTTGATCAGGGACAATGCACAAAAGACATTAGTCTAAAAAAGAAGTGATGTCATGTGCCAGGTTATAGCAAAATGCTAATGATAATTTCCACCCGCAGTCCCTGGACAGGTTGATGAACAAGAGATACAAGAGATAACCGGCTATCTCGTGTATATTGTATCTATTATCTTGACAGAAGGAGCTCATGTGGAGTAAACGCCAAAGCACTTAGGGACTTTGGGGAATGAGAAAAGGGCAATAAGGCCACATTCCTATTAATAGATTTGTGTCTTTGCGTTGGGCAGGTGGATGTAGCGGTAAAAGCGGAGTGTAGTTTGAGTAGAGACATTCCTAAATTGATGGATAAGATTAGACACAACTTAACTGGTCTCGCAGCGGAGAAATTCACTTGTTATAGCAGATCTTATAGACAGTTAAAGCAGAACTTAGTAACTCATGCCCCTAAGCACCACTGCATGTTGCGTTTTTTTACTCATTAATTGTCCGTGAGAGTAAATACTACGCTCACAGAAAAGACAAAGGGAGAGGGCTATATTGTACATCCAATTACACAATGGAGATCATTTTTTTCACTCAAACGTGGCTGTAAATACTGTTTAAGTGGCATTAGCCCGCAGTTAGCCTGTTAGCTTCTTCTTCGTGATTCCATTAGTGTGTATTGGTGCCTCCAACCCGGAGGCAGGGAAGTTGCAAGTGTGGTTTTCTGTCCAGAGACACCAGGGGGAGACGAAAGACCCCCCAATCCTCCCATTTACACTTGTATTACCCCCAGAGGGACTACGGAGAGGATTTATTAAGGTAAACAAGTTACTTAGTTCTTCTTTAACGTGCAATCAAAGAACTAGAATAAAGACATCCTGTATAAACACTGCCTGACCCAAAAAAGATAATACTCTGTAATATTTAGTTGGATCATCTTTAGCTTTGATTACAACACTCACTGTGGCGTTGTTTTAAAAAGCTTCTGACTTCAAAAGATCCAGGCAAGTTTATTTGTAGAGCACAATTCATACACAAGGCAATTCAAAATGCTTTCACAGTTGCATAAAGTTACAAAAAAAACAGATCAAATCAATCATTAAAACATCAACATAAAAATGTATCAATTACAGTAAAAGGCAAGAGTGCAGATAGAATACTTTCAGTTTTTATCTGCTCGGGTAAAAAGAGCTGTTTTCAGCCTGGATTTGAACATTGTCAGAGTTGAGGCCTGTTGTATTATTTATGTGTGTTCTTTGAATAACTCCAGGCCCAACCACTGGTTTTGGTGTAACAGACAGGTCAAAGAAGACACAGAAATGATCAGATAAAGCAACATCAACAACATTCACATTTGATATGGCAAAACACCTTTTGTAATGACTAGATCCAGTGTTTCATTAATTTTTTCTAAGCTCTTGTATGGATGATGGGAGAGTGCGACCACTACGCAAAGCCTTCTCCAGCACATCCCAAATATTCTCAATGGGGTTAAGGTCTGGACTCTGTGACGGCCAGCGCATCTCATGCTCCCTGAACCACTCTTTCACAATGTGAGCCCCATGAATCCCGGCCTTGTCATCCTGGACTATGCCCGTGCCATCAGGGAAGAAGAAATCCATTGGTGGTATATCCTGGTCATTCGGGACGTTCAGGTCGTCAGCAAAACAACTTTTGTTCGAACCCATTTTGCACACATTTACATACATATAAAGGCAATTATGATGAGAAAACCAAATCAATGTACTCTGTTTCTTGTTGAAATACCTTCTACTGTCAGTTGTGTGCACTACCTAAGTATCTTCCTAAATATAAGAAGCTTTCTGTCATTCTTATTGAGTACAAGTAGCTCCCAGGGGTAAAGTTTGGAAAGCCTTTACATGCCAAGACATAAAAGGATGGGGCCTCAATCAACATTTTTGCTAAGTTTTTCCTTTAGATCCTTGTATTTTGTAAATCATCACTGGCGCTGTATGCGGTGTGAGTATGTGCGGCGTGATTGTCAGTTGGCCTCGGGTTCTGACAGCCGTCGCCGTGCGCGGGATTCTACAGGGTTACAGAGTAGCTCTTAATTGATTTCTCCGCTGCAAAAGTTCTGGCTCCGGTTTTTATTTTCGCACATTGGCTCTGGTCTTGACACCCGCGCGGCGTTCTCGAGGACGGTGTGTTCCCTTCCGCCTGATCAGAAGGCCCGCTCGCAGCAGGGGGGTTTGTCAGGCTGCGGAGCCATTGGAGACACATGGTGGACGGCGTAAATAAAAGTCGACTTTAAGTGGAATCGACTTAACCACTCGAGGAGAAATCTGCAGTCAGGCTCTCCCGGTCTTTGTCTCGTCGCCCGCGGCGCTGTCCCGACGCTTCGCCCGGACATCATTAGACCAAAGTTCCGCCAGCCCCCGGGCAGCGTGATCCGACCACTGTGGAGTTTCTGCCGCCATTATTTTTGTTATTTTCCGTGTCATGATGTTGCAGGGTGGATTTTCTTTTGGCTCAGAACCTACAAAAACAAATCTATAACTCCACAGTGTTTTTCTTTGAGATTATAGATTGACTCAAGGTACTTTATTTGTCATTCCAACATGGCAGAAAAAAAAACACACACCACAACAAAATTCAGTCCCAAGGCCCAGTGATAAAAACAGTCCCGCTCAAAAGTTTAAGACCCAATTGAAAAATGGCAAAAAATCTGCATTGTTGGATCTTAACAAGGTTCCAAGTAGAAGACTCCTATTTTTGTTGTTGTTGTTGCAAATGTTCTTTCACTGTAATTTTGTCAGGTTTTCACACTGTCATAACATCCTGCCACCAAAGGCAGGAAAAAGACCTCTCGTTTTGAATGTGGTTGTGTTGTTGCACTGCATAAGTAGGGCCTCTCGCCAGACTAAAAGATCCTGAGGGTGTAAGAAATGGAGGATCCTCCATTCCTGGACCCGACTGCAGCCCAATAACCAGTGGTTCCCACAGACGAGGGCCTCAGTCTGAGGGATGCTCTCTGTAACATCTGCACAGAGACCGTTTGACCTTTGCCCTGCACCACCTGAAGCTCCATTGTTCCATTGACTGAAGGAAAAAGCATCATCAGAAAATAAAACTTTATTCCATCTTTCAGTGTGGCTCAAGGAGATGAGGGCTTTGAAGACGTATTTTGTTTCTGAAGCTCTTCAGTCGCAGATGCCTCTGATGGTTATTGGGCGGCAGTCGGCTCCAGTAACCGCTACATGTGGGTCGAGGATCCTCCAGCTAATCAGACCCTCCGGCTCTGCGCTGGTGACATGTTTTGGGTCTTCCACTTGACTTCTTTGTTCCATAACCCTCAGGATCTTTTAGGACATTCGAAAATGACTGTCTTACTATGTCCCACCTCAGTAGCGATGGCGCGCTGTGAGAGATCCTGCTTATGCAGCTCAACAACCAGAACACGGTTTAAACCTTTAGGACGCCATGACAGTGTGAATACTTGACAGACATGACACTGAATCCACATTTTTTTTAAAGGCATGTGGTCCTAAACTTTGATCATCTGCAAAAACAGACTCTACTTTGAACCTTGTTAAGAACCAGCCCTGCAAAATGTGATTTTTTTGTGTGTGCCATTTTTCAACCTTTGATCCGGTTCTTTATAAATAAAATAGTTTGAGTAGATCTTGAGCATCTGATCTTAATAACAATGCTTTCCGTCCCAATCCGCAGTGCTCTATACAACTCCCCCATATCCCAAAGCTCCAGGCGGCCCTTCAAACATGAGCACATCCTCAGCCCATGCTCTCCGTCCCCTCTGTGTCATGATGATTGTTGATCGGGTGAATTTTTGGACCCGACACAGGCCATAAACCTCCACGGTCGCGAGCAGCCTAACAAGACTTAAGGAGACCCTACTGCTCGCTTCCCTTTTCTTTATTTCTCCTTCCAAAAAAGCGGGGGAAAAAAAAGCTCCTCCAAATATGCGACTTTCCAACACGAGCGCCGCGCGTCCCCAAGGATAGAGCGCTCGCACGGTCTGCCAGTCTATCACACGGGAGCACGCGGTTTTCGTGACAAACTGGCAGACTAACATCTTTCATTCTCGGGGCTCCTCTGCGCTCAACGCTGTCTCGCTGTAAGACAATCCGCACAATAACCTCGCTGCTGAGTGCATGGCTACACAGTGTTCCCAAATGCTTTCTGTCGGGCAGATATCAGCTCCCCGACATTCCATATTCATTAAAAATCGAGTCGAAAGCAGCGCCCGGGCTGTCAAAACATCACAAAAGGTCAGTGTGCCGATTTAATTACTTTTGTGTTGGAAGGCAAGTTGAATAATAAAGCATTCCGCACAATGCATTGGAGATCATTCGTTTGCTGGCAAAAATTACAAACATAAAGGGTCATGTCTTTCCCGCCCAATGGATCCATATTGGGTAGAGGTCAATGTATAGTTAGGGTATGTATATATATGGGTATTTTACAATAGGCCTTCCACAACTTCCTCGACCTCAGGGGAGCTGAGAAACATCGTAGTGATAATCAGTTTGGACACCATGGACGCTTTTTGTTCGGGAATCTGCTGATTTTCGTCTTTCAAACGACCTCACTCTGAAGTATCTACTAAACATGACTATCCTGAATAAATCAGCCCTATGACCCTCATATAGTGCCCCCTGCTGTCACAGTTCGACACTGACATTTTACAGTTTAGAACAGATATGGGCAAACACGGGGCCTTTCTGTGTGGAGTTTGCATGTTCTCCCCGTGTCTGCGTAGGTTTCCTCCGGGTACTCCGGTTTCCCCTACCACTAAAAAAACATGTACAATAGGCCCAGGGACTGCAGGTGGAAATTAGCACAAGTGCTATAACCTGGTACAATGCATCTCTCCTTTCTGAGGCTAATGTAGATTGTACACTGTCCCTGTTCAAAAATAAATAAATAAACATTTCTATGCAGGGGCCACAATGTTTTTTTTTTTATTTGGAAAGAGGGCCAGACTTGGGTTTATTTAACAAGTACAATTCTCAGACTGTAATTGCCTAAACACGTTTTAAAAAGCAACAAAATAGCTGCAGTTATCCGTTTTTTCACTTCAGGCAATGCATTTTATCAATTTGGGTTAGACTGAAGGGCTGGTTTAAAAGCTTCATATAGAGGATTATAGACAAGGCATTATTGAAAGTCGGCAAAAATATTTCCCCTACCCCAGCGTTGTCACATGGGTCATAGCATTTTTTAGAAAAAGAAAGACTCTTTGGAGCCAGGCTTTTAAGCCGTTTTTGGGAGGTCGGAAGTCTCATTAGACTCGTCATTAGAGCCAAGTGTCTTTTGGAGTCGCCCCTGGCTGTGGTATTACAGCAATGTCAGCTCCTCGCCAGAAGGACCATAGAAAGGCGCGTTTCTGGCCCATTGGTTGTTGCCAAATAAAGGATGATGGATTCTACAGAAAGCTTTGTTTTATGTGCTAAATGTGTTTTACGTAGGCTATTTCCAAGTGTACGATCCTTGAATAGAAGGCAATTTTGATCATCTGGGTGCTGACGGTCCGTTTTAAGTTGTTTTCAAATCCAAGAAAAAGCCGATTTCCTCTCAGGGAAACACACACATTCAGTCTGTAGTTTGGCAAAGTCTCTGTAAATGTATTGGGGCCACCCTAGTAGGTGAAATGAAAACATGTTTTTCGAATTAGTCATCGCCACCTCCGGCCACATTGGATGATGTTGCCAGGATTACGTTTTGTTGCTACTGAAAAATAGCAATAGTCAGTGCAATAAACAGTAAGAAAGTCTGAAGGTGACGAGCTCCAGGTTTTAGATTATTAGTCATGCAATGGTGCCAAATGTCTTCACCTAAGTCAAGTCACCTCACGTTTAAAGGAGACATAGTTTTGAGTGACCTTCTCCACTTTGGTCATCTCTTCTTCTACACTGTTTTGTGTGTGTGTCATAGAGTAAACACAAAACTATCCTCCGCATTTAAGCGTGTAGTCCTTTCTTCGTCTCAGCTCAAAGTGTGTTCTTTACAATGCCATGGATTTGCTATAGCTTACAGTAAACTGAACGTAAACTCTCTGCAGTGAGAGGATGGCTCTCTCTAAGACTAGCCAGTCAGGACGCACGTATGGCGTTCATACACTGTAAAAAAGCATGCCAAATTGTACTAAAAATAAATCCGCGAAACAGCGTGGCCGCGAAAGGTAAAGGTGATAAATAAACATTACATTACATTGCGATATTTCTGATTTGAGTGGAACATGATTGAACTACTTTTGGGACATGTAGGTACCATGGCATTGGAAGCCTGCCGTGTTTCCACCACTAGGCTTCCATTAAACATTAAAGGTCAATTAATGAACTCAATAACAGTGACGGATCACTTATTTATAATATGTAACATGTGACAAATTCTGTGAACCATGCAGTCAAAATACCTCCCATATATCAATCCCAAATGGCAAAACGATCACGACAGACACAAAAGGACGTGTCACGTGATTGTGCTGTGCCTACACGCCCCACAGCTTTGGACTGACCCATCCACATCACGGGACAGGACACCTATAGGTTCTGTTTGTCTTTGAACTATTCATTAGGGCGGTTCACTAAATCAACGTTTGGCCAGATTTAAAGATAAGCCTTTATTTATCTCACAATGGAGAAGTTCACTTGTTACATCAGCTCTCAAGAAACACTCAGGGTGTGCAGAACAGAAAGGGAAGACAGGATAGTGTGCAAACAATAATAACAATAGTAAATTGAGGTACAATGGATAAAAGAAAAAAGTCAGATCTTTTTTCTTTTTCTTCCACAAGAGCAGTAGAACTACCGTCTCTAGCCTTGTCACGTGCCACTCAATCCACTTTTTTGAAGGTTTTACTGAGGCCAAATGAATGGCAGGGGTGGCACAGCAGTTAGCGCTCGTGCTTCACAGCTAGAAGGTCCCGGGTTTGATTCCCACTTGGACGGGGCCCTTCTGTGTGGAGTTTGAATGTTCTCACTGTAGGTTTTCCCTACCAGTAACTGGTTACTGGTTTTCCCTACCAGTAAAAACATGTACAATAGGTAGATCCTCCAGCCAGGTGATTGTGACCATTAGCCTGGCGCCACATCATGGAGATGGGTCTCCGAGCGCTGGCCTACACTGCTCCTACAGGTCACCCCAGCGGCTTTGAGGATGGGTCAAATGCAGAGAACAAAATTCCCTACAGGGATTAATAAAGTATAACTTACATTAATGTAGGGGTAGTCTATAACCCTGATGATGTGATGAGAATCTGCAACAAAACGTTCATTCCCTGAAGTTCAACGACATCAAGTATTCAGCTGCGTGCAGATTGTGACCTTTGTCGCTGACGAAGCCTTTTGGATGAGAGGCGAAACGTTCGAAGACTTCAACTACTGAGTACAGAAGATGAATCAAGTACCTTCATTGAAGATGGACAACTCCTGTACGATTGAGAATTTACACAGACAACGACATCAAGTGCTCTCAACAATCTGTACGAAATGAAGACCAAAGACTTTAGCTCCGCATTGTGCAAGCAGCCTACACCGAGATAAAGTATCAAAGAGAACAATGTCATCATACATGGGAAATAGCGTTGGAACTGTTCTCAAGTTCTTATACATGTCATAATAACTACAGGAGACTGGAAGAGATTATTAATGACCTACTTATCTTTGTTTTGTTCAACATTCTGTTTCTGCCAAAGTGACACGTTGTTAAAATAGTGAAAAAGTGTCTCATTGCCTCATTTTTTGGTTCAGATGTTCAAAATGTCAATAGGAACGAGGCAAAATGTGATCTGGCAAAATCTGATTTTTTTGTTTTAGTTATATTATAAACCAGCCTTAATGGATTATTATTTAAAGCAGTACTAAGTAACGTGTTTACCTTAATAAATCCTCTCCGTAGTCCCTCTGGGGGTAATACAAGTGTTAATGGGATGATTGGAGGGTCTTTCATCTCCCCCTGGTGTCTCTGGCCAGAAAACCATGCTTGCAATTCCACTGCCACCGGGTCGGAGCAACCAATACACACTAATAGAATCACGAAGAAGAAGCTAACAGGCTAACGGGCAAAGCTAACTGCGGGCTAGCGCCACTTTAAACAGTATTTACAGCCAAGTTTGAGTGAAAAAAAATATTTCCATTGTATAACTGGATGTACAATATCCCTCTGTCCCTTCGGCTTTTCTGTCAGTGTGGTATTTACTCTCCAAGACATTTAATAAGTTAAAAAATCGTAACTTGCTACGACACCTGCAGTTGCGCTTATGGTCTCTAGGGGCAAGAGTTACTTAGTACTGCTTTAATTTACCAATTTCATAGACTTTTCAATGTACCCTGCATGTCAGTCATATAAAATAACCAGTTTTACAAATGGATATTGATTGAAATGTTCACCCAAGTAAATGAACTCAACTTAAATAGGGCTTTTCCAACCTTTATCGAGGCCCAAAGCGCTTTACCAGTCACCCATTCATCCACCAATGCACGCAGGCACTGGAGGCAAGTAGGGTGAAGTGTCTTGCCCAAGGACACAACGACAGTGTGCATTTGGGGGAGCTGGGATTCGAACCCACGACCTTCCGATCACGAGACGACCCGCTCCAACACCTGCAAGTGAAATGACCAGTGTGGGTATGGACAGAAATGACCAGTGTGGGTATGGACAGAAATGACCCCAAAAGGCATCATATCGATCCCAGAAACGGTGGCATCGCCCATTACTATAGTCCAAAACACACTCCCGCAATTTGAACAAACATTTGCAGCACATTTGACTTACATTTGATGGCTCTGAAGTTGCCTGTCGAGCACATCCTTCTGGTCGGTAGAAAGGTTTGCGGATCTTGAGTGTAGATTTTGTCCGTAAATGTAATATCTGGGTGTGATTTCTTCTCTTTACGCCGGCGGGGCAATGACTCGACGAGCTGCATCTGCGCACCAGCGATTCGGCTAATTCCCGTCCATCTCCCCCCCCAACCCCACCCTCCCAACCCCCACATCTGGGCGGCACGAGCGCGGCGGGCGACATGTGTACGGTGATTACAAGTTTGGAACCGACGTATGCGCCACCATCAGACATCTGCCACGGAGAGGCGCGCGAATAAATCAGCATCTAGTCCGACTAATCAAATTTAATCACGCCAAGCAGCCTACTGGGTATAATTAATGGTCGGCCTCGCGAAACATATATCTGCTAAGCCTGTAAAAGAACGGTAATTACTCGCTCGAACATGTTCCATATGCGTGCGCAGACGGACCGCCGGGGAAATATTAATTTCAAAAGCAGCTTGCAGTTAATAGTTATTTGATTAAAGTTTCATTTTTTAAATTTAGTCCCAGGATATTCCGTCGCTCCAATATCCTGTCCGCCTTATTTTGGCGCAAAGGGGTAAGTAGCAATATCTGAAGCTTATTAAGGCTGCGATGTGTAATAGGTGTTGGACATTTTGTATTGTAAAAAAATTGCAGAGTACACTGGTGAGAGCGGAAATGGACAAAAGGTTTTCATTTACATTCACTTTGGGAAACAGGACACACATTTGAATTGGATAACATTTTCAATAATTATTGTATATCAAAAAATTTAACTTTCAAAACCTTAAGGGGAGACACTGTTTACATACTGGAGTAAACACCCCCGAGGAGGAGGAGGCGCCGCTGCTTTGGTTTGCGTTGCTGACACATGCTTTAGCAAACAAATGCAACGCAAATAGGCAGTTTTATACATACGTCTATTGTTGATCAGTTTTCAGGTTGAAAAAGTCTTGTTTTGTCAGAGAAATAGTGCACGCCATGGGGGCGTGTGTGGCTTCATGACTGTAACGCTTCCCCTGTGTCTCACGGAGGCGGCTGCTACTTACGCTGGAATACTACTGCAGAGGTTCGTTGAACCTTGGATCCAGTAGGAACAATGCGGTTTGGTTTGGTGCCCTGTGGGGGGTGCTCCGGGAGTATGGGGTTCGGGGCCCTCTGCTAAGGGCTGTCCGTTCCCTGTATGACCGCACCAGGAGCTTGGTTCGCATTGCCGGCAGTAAGTCAGACCTGTTCCCGGTGCGTGTTGGTCTCCGCCAGGGTGCCCCAAGTGGAGGAGTTCAACCCTAACCTAACCCTAACCCTCACCGCAGTCATGCGGTCATATTATGTGTATACACATACACATTCCCACATAAATACATACATACATACACATATACATACACACAAACATACATACACACAAACATATATATCTATATATATATATATATACATACATGCACACAATATACAATATATCATTAGGACTAAATAAATAGATATCAGTTAAAAGCTAAACTAAAAAGGTGGGTCTTGAGCCTGCTCTTAAATACATGAACGTTCTCTGTGGTCCTGAGCTCCTCCTCAGGTCGTTCCAGAGGCGAGGGCCATAATATTGGAAAGACGGCTCGCCGTGAGTCTTTCTGTTGACTTTAGGAATAACTAGGAGACCCCTGCCGGAGCAGCGAAGGGACCGTGAAGGTTCATAAGGTAAAAGCAGTTCTGAAAGATAAGAAGGATCAAGACCATTAAGACATTTAAAGAACAGTAAAATAACTTTAAAATCGATCCTGAAACACACGAGGAGCCAATGCAGCGACTCTAAAACCGGTGTAATGTGGTCCCGCCTCCTGGTCTTCATCAGGACACGAGCTGCTGAATTTTGTAAAAGTTGTAAACCTGAGATACTCTTTTTGGGAAGACCAGAAAGCAGAGCATTACAGTAGTCAATACGACTGGTGATAAAAGCATGCATTAGCGTGGTGATATTCTTAATGTGTGGAATAAAAGTCAGCTCAGAGTCAAAAATCACATCCAGGTTCTTCACCTGTGAGGAAGGATTAAAAGACATTGACTGTAGTTTGGGTAAAAGTTTCTCTCTCTGGGCCTTAGGACCGATGACTAAAACTTCAGTTTTGTCCTGGTTAAGCTGGAGAAAGTTTTCTGCCATCCAGGATTTGATATCTAAAATGCAGTTAAAAAGTGCATCCATTGGCCTGGTGTCATCAGGAGACATGGAGATGTACAACTGTGTATCATCAGCGTAACTATGAAAGTTGACTCCATGTCTCCTGATGACATCACCAAGAGGGAGCATATACAGGTTATAAAGCACTGGGCCTAAAATCAAACCCTGGGGCACCCCACATGTAATTTTATGGACCTTAGAGGAGCAGGTATCCACACTCACCATGAATGTCCTGTCTGTGAGGTAGGATGTAAACCATTTGTGGACAGCACCAGAGAGGCCGATGTGTTTTAATCGAGTTAAAAGAATAGTATGGTCGACTGTATCAAAGGCAGCGCTCAGATCCAGTAGAACCAACACTGTGACCTTCTGTGAGTCATAATTTAATCTAAAATCATTTAATCTCATTTGATCTTTAAAAGGGCTGTCTCGGTGCTGTGGTTTACCCTAAAGCCAGACTGGAATTTCTCAAGGACGTTATGTGCATTTATAAAATCATTAAGTTGGATAAAGACAGGTTTTTCTAAGATTTTGCTTAAAAATGGTAAATTGGATACCGGTCTAAAATTGTTAAAATGATTACAGTCCAAATTGCTCTTCTTCAGCAGGGGCCTCACCACCACCCCATTAACCCTTAGGGGTCTGAGGGCTATATTTTGGGATTCTCGCCTGTATTTTTTCCCACTTAATTGCAGATTTTGTCCATTATTTCAATATTATACATCACTTGTTATACCTTGTTTTTTTCAGGACACCCTGGGCTTTTTAGATCTGTAGGACTTGTTAGGTTCAGATGCATCTAATTGAAATTATTTTAACCATTATATAAGGGAATAATTCAGGCGAAAATTATTTTAGACATTTTGTTCATCAAATAAACCCCAAAAAGTGACTGAATATGGGTATACACATTATAAAAATGTTGTATGTGGTCCAATTGGTCAAAACAAAAGAGCCCAAAGTTGTAACTATTTTATAAGTGTCTTTTTGTTCACAAAATCTTCAAAAAGTCCTATTTCTATGATTTAGAAGAAAAACAATTGTTCCAAAACAGAATAAACAGAGAGCTACAATATCACATTTAGGGCATATGTTTCACCCAGCTGTAGACAGAGGACCTCACACGTGAGCCCATTGACGGTATACTGTTGTCAATGGTGAGTGCGCCTGTATCTGTAGCCTATCCTTCGTGCGTCTGGCTCAAAATAGCATTTTGCGCCGGTGTTAGCGCAGATTTCCTACTTACTTTCTGATGTGTGATCCTTCCAGGACTACGACGTATTATTATAGTCAAATAAACGTTGAAAACATATTTGAATGCGCGTAATCCATGTAGTAAAGTTTTTCATCCAGATTCCACGCGTAAAATTTACAAAGACCGCATTTGTTTTGGCGATAGGGATAATACCTTACCACTTCTCTGTGTCTGGTAATTTCCGGGTCAAAGAGCGCTGCACACGGAGGACTTAACTATGTTGAGCCAGCTCACACTCTTTGGTAGAAGTTCCCTTGCGTTACAATTGGAGAACCGCGGCCATGTGCCAGAAGGAGATGCTACTATTGGACAGTTTGCCGCGACGTCATTCTGTAGTTTAGTGCATTTCAAGATGGCGGACCGTCGACTCGCGTTCTTCAGAATGTTACGGTTTTGGTGCAAAAAAAAGTAAGTTTCTATCATTTACGGATCAAAATTGACACACAATAATGTAAAACATTGTCTCAGATGGCACCCACGACATGGCCGCGGGGTAAGAGTTAAAGGCAGCAAGGCAGACCACCGTCTGAAGAGAGCAATTCATCATGTGTAATTGTTTGTCTTTAAAAGATCCATAGAATGTTTTAAAAACGGTGTTGGGACCAGGTCTAAAGGACATGTGGTGGGCCTCACTGAGGAGAAAACTTTATCAAACATCTCAGCATTAACCTGGACAAAACTGTGCAGTGTTTTGTCTGGAACAAACAGACAACCACATGTATTTAAAGCCGTGTTACTTTGGGTAGATAAAATATTACATCTGATAGTGTCTATCTTTCCTCTGAAGTGGTCTGCAAACCAGACCACTCACGAGTGAGGGACGGATGGAGCGTGAGATCGATAGACGGATCGGTGCGGCGTCAGCAGTGATGCGGTCACTGTATCGGACTGTTGTGGTGAAGAGGGAGCTGAGTCTGAGGCAAAGCTCTCGATTTACCGATCGATCTACGTTCCCACCCTCACCTATGGTCATGAGATTTGGGTAATGACCGAAAGGACAAGATCGCGAATACAAGCGATCGAAATGAGTTTCCTTCGCAAGGTTGCTGGGTGCACCCTCCGAGATCGGGTGAGGAGCTCAGTTACCCGGGAGGAGCTCGGAGTAGAGTCAATGCTCCTTCACGTCGAAAGGAGCAGCTGAGGTGGCTAGGGCATCTGTTCCGGATGCCTCCTGGTCGCCTCCCTCGGGAGGTGCTCCAGGCATGTCCCACTGGGAGGAGGCCTCGTGGAAGGCCCAGGACACGCTGGTGGGACTATGTCTCCGAGCTGGCCTGGTGTCGCCTCGGGGTCCCCCCAGAACAGCTGGAGGAGGTGTGCGTGGATCGGGAAGTCTGGGCATCTCTGCTGAGACCTAATGGGACTTCAGACCTCCCTAGAACAGCTTAAAAGCCAGGCTCCAAAGAATTGTATTTTTTCTATACATTTATATGACCCATGTGACAACGCTGGGCTGGGTGAAATATTTTTAACCATGCTGTTTTTTTGCAGCACTAAAATGTAGAAGCCTTTTCAGTGCATTGACAATCCTCCAGAGTCTGTCAATCAAGCTAGGTGGAGGCTCCGCCCGCCCCGCGAGTGAAAGGAACAGGCCACCGTTTATCCAGCGTGGGGAGGCTGACTGTTAGGCAGTGTCCGCTGATCAACCTCCTTTTCTCCAGTTTGGCTTCAAATCAACACTGGCCTATAGTCTGTAAGATCCAGTCCAGAAGCTTTAGGATTTGGGTAAAACCAAACTGGAGAAAATGCGGTCGGTTATGGCGGGGGTTAAGACGTTAAATGTAAAAGTGTCATCATACATTGTGTGAAAAGGTTATAATAACGTTATGTAGAACTTGTAAGAATGAAGCTCTCCTGGATAAAAAATATATATGTATCGGTGAACCAGTTAATCGGATAACCATGAACATCCCCTAGGTGGCGCCTACTGTATGTTTTGATCTGTCAAATAAATAAAACAAAGCACAATTTCAGGCCTAATATATCTAATATATCTAATAATAGTGATAAAACCTCACGTATTCTTTTAAAGTTTGTACAATATTATATCACTGTTCGCTGTCAATTTAGCATAATACTCGGCGTATAAAGAGCGCTCGCAGGTTTGCTTTCACCTCGATGTCATTTGGCCCTGAGCTCTTTCAAATCCCAGCCGCCGCGAGTTCGCTCCGTCGACACGCTCGCCGCGGGAAAGGTCTCGCCGCGGCGAGATTAGACCTTCAGCGCAACAACCGACGCCCGGGCGCTGACAATGACTGATGGCTTTATTTAAACTCATAATACTTTTAGCAAACGAACCACTGGCAGCGCGCTGAACTCATAAGGCGTGATTAAATGCGGCGCTCCCTGTTAATTACGGTTCCTCCAGGTGTTAACTGCAAATGCCACGCGCCCCTGAAAAAGTCCCGTACGGCGCGAGGGAGACGGACAGCTGGCCAGCGTCACAAATGAAATTCTCTTTCATAGCGAGGCCGGCGCGGGAGCTTTTCATGAAGGCTTGATCAGATAAGGATTTGGGGGCTTTTCCTTTCCGGCAGACACGGGGAGAAGCGAGCTCATATCTTTGACGGCGACAATCTGGGTGACATTTGGGAGGGGATGAAAGGCAACGTGTGGGAGTCACTGCTAAAGCCGTCTCGTATGTTCCAATCACAATTAATGACTTTCTATTGATCGCTTTATTGCAGTTTGTCTGCCTCCCAAGGACAGTCCGTCCCTCACTCGTGAACATGACCCCGAGATACTTGAACTCCTCCACTTGGGGCAAGGTTGCGACAGACCAGTGAAATAGGATGGGCCTAAATGGTGGAAGGGGGGCTTACAGTTGGGCGTGGTCTGGGCTGTGATTGACACATTGGCGCCGTGACTGACGGCTAGCTTGAAACTATGGAGAGTGACAGTGACAGCAGCTTCGCGACCGAGCGCTCTTTTGAGGTGGAGGATTTCTTTCCACCTTCATCACCAGAGATAGAGGTTGAGGAGGTTAATGTGGAGGGGGAGGCCGGCGGCCCTGAGCCGTACATGTTTGAGCCGGTGGCCTCGGGCGGTCGGCACTGACGAGCCTGCAGAGGCATCAGTGCAGCGCAGAATGGGTCCCGTTACTGAATGGTACATTGGTGTTAGCATTATTGCTAATAGGTTTTGTTGATTTAATGCAAAAGAAAGGTTCATATTTACATTAAATTGAAGATATGTTCATAGATGGATATTGTGGTATCATACAGACATAGTAAGCCATGACTCTGTATCAACAGGTGTTTATGTGGCAACTGCACATCGTTATCCCCAGTGGAGAATGTGTGCTGTAGGGAGACGCTAAAGGTATCATTGAATAAAATAAAAAAACAAGACATAACAATACAATTCAATGTTTTTCCTCCACAATTTGAGCTAGCATCAATTTCCCCATTTGTGGTAGGTAATGCACAGATGTCAGCAGGTGGGTGTAAACACCTGCATTACGGAGCACCCGGGTTTTGAGGCAGTTGCCCTCAACCCATACGTGCTGCAGGCAGTGTATGGCACATACGTGCAGCTCTTTGGTGAGATGCAGAGACATTGGTGCACAGGTTAGTTTTTGCAGGATAATTGATTGACAATTACGTGATTGACAACTCATAAATCATAAAATTGTGGCTACCTAGGCCAGCACATCCGCGTGGTGATCCCGTCCTGTGCTGTGACCCGCATCAGGCAGGAGTTTTTTTTTTTTTTTTTTATTTGAGCAGAAACGTATTTAAAACATTTTTACAGAAGAAAACAAAACAAGACTATTGTGCTCAAAAGGAGTAGGAAGAAGTTCAAAGAACTTATAAACCTACCCTTATCTCTCATTCAAGTAACACAAAGTATCACAAAGGATTTATCATTTACAGTCGTGCAAAAATAGTTCCCTGAGGATGTGGCCTTCACAGGGTTCCTTCCTGCCTTGGATTTTCATGGGCAATAAAAATATTAATATAAACACAATTGCCATTCTGAACATTTTTATTGCTCGTCTTGTCATAACAATTCAGACACCTGTCATTGCTGGCTGAAAGCAATAGTTTACACACCACAAATCCTCATTCCACCCTTATATACACACACTTAGATAATTGTATAGCTAGATAGCTGAAGCTAAGCCACAGAATGGGTTCTATTACAGTGAGGAAAATAAGTATTTGAACACCCTGCTATTTTGCAAGTTCTCCCACATGGAGGGGTCTGAAATTGTCATCGTAGTTGTCAAAAAAAAAAATCCAGAAATCACAATGTATGATTTTGTAACTATTTATTTGTATGATACAGCTGCAAATAAGTATTTGAACACCTGTCTATCAGCTAGAATTCTGACCATCAAAGACCTGTTAGTCTGCCTTTAAAATGTCCACCTCCACTCCATTTATGATCCTAAATTTAGATGCACCTGTTTGAGGTGGTTAGCTGCATAAAGACACCTGTCCACCCCATACAATCAGTAAGAATCCAACTACTAACATGGCCAAGACCAAAGAGCTGTCCAAAGACACTAGAGACAACATTGTACACCTCCACAAGGTTGGAAAGGGCTACGGGGAAATTGCCAAGCAGCTTGGTGAAAAAAGGTCCACTGTTGGAGCAATCATTAGAAAATGGAAGAAGCTAAACATGACTGTCAATCTCCCGCGGACTGGGGCTCCATGCAAGATCTCACCTCGTGGGGTCACATTGATCCTAAGAAAGGTGAGAAATCAGCCCAGAACTACACGGGAGGAGCTGGTCAATGACCTGAAAAGAGCTGGGACCACCGTTTCCAAGGTTACTGTCGGTAATACACTAAGACGTCATAGTTTGAAATCATGCATGGCACGGAAGGTTCCCCTGCTTAAACCAGCCCATGTCAAGGCCCGTCTTAAGTTTGCCAAGGACCATTTGGATGATCCAGAGGAGTCATGGGAGAAAGTCATGTGGTCAGATGAGACCAAAATGGAACGTTTTGGTCATAATTCCACTAAACGTGTTTGGAGGAAGAAGAATGATGAGTACCATCCCAAGAACACCATCCCTACTGTGAAGCATGGGGGTGGTAGCATCATGCTTTGGGGGTGTTTTTCTGCACATGGGACAGGGCGACTGCACTGTATTAAGGAGAGGATGACCGGGGCCATGTATTGCGAGATTTTGGGGAACAACCTCCTTCCCTCAGTTAGAGCATTGAAGATGGGTCGAGGCTGGGTCTTCCAACATGACAATGACCCGAAGCACACAGCCAGGATAACCAAGGAGTGGCTCTGTAAGAAGCATATCAAGGTTCTGGCGTGGCCTAGCCAGTCTCCAGACCTAAACCCAATAGACAATCTTTGGAGGGAGCTCAAACTCTGTTTCTCAGCGACAGCCCAGAAACCTGACTGATCTAGAGAAGATCTGTGTGGAGGAGTGGGCCCAAATCCCTCCTGCAGTGTGTGCAAACCTGGGGAAAAACTACAGGAAACGTTTGACCTCTGTAATTGCAAACAAAGGCTACTGTACCAAATATTAACATTGATTTTCTCAGGTGTTCAAATACTTATTTGCAGCTGTATCATACAAATAAATAGTAAAAAAATCATACATTGTGATTTCTGGATTTTTTTTTTTAGATTATGTCTCTCACAGTGAACATGCACCTACGATGACAATTTCAGACCCCTCCATGATTTCTAAGTGGGAGAACTTGCAAAATAGCAGGGTGTTCAAATACTTATTTTCCTCACTGTATATGTATTGCAAAGCTTTATCTATTTTTTCTTACAGCAAAGTGCACAAAACATGTTGCATAAACAAAAAATAAATATAGAATAATTACACTACACTTCCTCCCCATCCTAATACAGTACAATAAACAATATACACTAACATTACACACACAATATTGAACTCTAAAACCAATACTAACTAATACCCTAAACTAAATTCAGCTAACTAATCTAGCAATAAAAGCAACTGACTAAAACTACAATATTCAACAACAACGCTATAACACTAAAGAATTATCTATAATACAAAAAGCTATGCTAAAAAAAATCTACCTAAATGCTATAGCTAATCGCAAACCTGACAATCGATGAAAATACTCTCTCGCTATTCCTTCTCCAACTCGCTACGGGGGCGTGAGCGAGCCTGTAGATGGCGCCTCACAGACGGTTTTAGGCATTAAGTTGATCTTTCAACTCATTTGCACTAAAGTGCCAAAATCATGACCAGGATATGTAGAAAACCCTATTGGACACTCGTTTATACAGTTTATCAGCAAACAAAAGTGTATTTGAGGGTGAGTTTTCCTTTAAATGAGAAATTGCCATGGTGTCCCCAAAGCACAAGCTCAAATGCCACATGAGGGGGAAAAGTATCTGGCCCTGTTGCCATAAACAACCCATGTGATTGCGGCGCATGGCTCATCTTCTGCTGTTTTTTGTATGCGCTCCTGGAACTTCTCCCTTTATGTTTCTCTAAAAATAAATGATTTCGCACGCTCTCTGCATTCATCTTGTGCGAGGGAGCACCTGGAAAACATAATATTGTTGCAGGCCAACAATGAGAGTGCTGCACTTTACCCCTCAGTGCATATGAAAAAATAATAGCTATATTTTTGAAGCGAAAAAAGCGCCAAGCGACTTTGAATATTGAATAACGTCTCTTTGAGGCGGCGGCTCCCTCTTCCCCCTTTACCTTTCGGGTTGTGAAGGAGAGGCGCGTTTAAGCACGAGCAAAGCCAGACGGAGATCTTTTATTTTTGTGAAGAGTGTTTGCAGCATTTTGACACTATCTCCGCTTTTTTTTTTAAATGTAGGGTGCATTAATGCAACAACCAGCGTGGGAGGATATGAGACACCGGATAATTCATTCATCGTGCAGACGTGTCAAAATGTAAAGTAACCTACACCTATAGGCGGAAAATGCAACTTTAATCATTTCATCGTTTTGTATGAATAGTCCATTGTTTTTTCCAAATTTTGCGTCCAATTAATCCAAAGGAAAGGATTTATTATTCATAGTGTTTGATTTGATTTAGCTCACCATTAGCTCAATTTTACAAAATGCAGATACCTGTAATGCTGCGGTTTAAGGCTGCAGGGGGATTGGGGGGAGGGAGTTATATCAATGTGAAACTTCTGCTGTAGATTACTGATTAAATATGAGAAAATATATATATTGCAAGTTTTCTGTAATAGTACGTTTTCATATAAACATAAGGTGCTTTAAGCCTAAAAATTGTTAAAATTGGTTAATAGTTTCCGTGATCAAATCTAAATAATGGATAGGCCCAGATATCCTTATTGGGTAACACGTTATAATAAGGTTACATGAAGTCAAGCATGAATAACATGAAATAATGCATGATTTCATGATGTATTCATGCCTGACCATATCATGACTCATCATCATGTTCTTTCATAGATGACTTCATGCATGAATTAATTAACTACAGTAATGAATATGAATATACTAAAGTGATGCACTTTTATGCTTTGGACAATGATCAAGGTGTTTATTGGACAAAACAAACACAAACATCAAATACATTATAATTTATAACGGTCACAATGCATCATGGGTTGAAATTATGTCTGTTTTGTCGTCTATTTAATTTCCATTACATCAACATAAACATATTACAAATAGAGGTCGACCAATATGGGTTTTTCTAAGGCTGGTGCCGATATGTACCGCCGATATTTTGGCCAATTTTTCAAATGTCTTGACTAGAATCTTGGGTATTATACTAGATGTGTGAAATTAACTTATTTTAAACCCGTAATGCATTGTGGCCAGTTCTAAATTATAATGTCTATTATGTTTGTGTTTGTCCTTGATCATTGTCCAAACCATAAAAGTGTTGTGGTCCTGTCCGGCCACTCCCCTCTCTCTCCCCCTCCCCCTCCCCTTGTGTGTTGACCTTGTTTGGCGGTTCCTGGGCGGTTCCCTCGTTACTCACCTGCTGTGCTCCACACCTGTATCTCATCATGCAATCAGCTCTGTAGAAAAGGCCACCAGACCGCCACTCCTCTGCCGGAGTGTTCCGTCATCCATCCGGTGATCGTCTATCAGGCTTTTGAACTATTCTGCAAGACCTTTTTTGATGCCTAGCACTAACTTGCTTTTTTCCGTGGTTGGAGCCAGTTCCTGTTCTACTGTCATCTGCCTGTGTCTCCGTCTGGATCATCCACCCAGTACCCATCTCCACTTACCTGCCTTGCCGCCCAGGATCACTCATCCCTCACTCCCATCCGCTTACGTGTTTGTGTATTAAAATAACTTTCGTTTCTGCATTTTTGGGTCTGCCAGTTCTTGTACACAACAAAAAGTGCTTCACTTTAGTATAGGGGACGCAATCCTCATGAATTTATAAATGAACTAAGGATTAGCTAATGAGTTAACTACAGCAGTAAATGTTGTATTAAGGTAAAACTCGCAAACTGATTTTCTTAAATGTGATAAATCACGATATTCATGCATAAACTTCATAATTACAATGAGTTCATATTTAAAAAAAAAAAAAGGTGAATTCATCGTGATTCTAAGATGATATATTAACACGATTTTCTCATGAATTCATTACTGTAGTTAATTAATTCATGCATGAAGTCATCTATGAAAGAACATGAACTCATGTTAACTCATGAGTCATGATATCCTCATACATGAATACATCATGATCATACATCATAATTTCATGTTATTCATGCATGACTTCATGTAACCTTATTATAAAGTGTTACCTTTTATTGTATTTTATTGCATCATATTTACTAAGATTATTCAGTGGGGATTTTGGAACAACAAATTTTGCCTTATTTTGTGTGTGTTCAAAGCTCAATAAATCAGGCAGGAATTGGATATTAGATATTGGACGATTTTTTAACTTATTAAATGTCTTGGAGAGTAAATACTACTCTGACAGAAAAGGCGAAGGGAGAGAGGGATATTGTACATCCAGTTATACAATGGAAATTATTTTTTTCACTCCAAAGTGGCGCTAGCCCGCATTTAGCTTTGCCCGTTAGCCTGTTGGCTTCTTCTTCGTGGTTCTATTAGTGTGTATTGGTTGCTCCGACCCGGTGGCAGTCAAGTTGCAAGTGTGGTTTTCTGGCCAGAGACACCAGGGGGAAAGACCCTCCAATCATCCCATTAACACTTGTATTACCCCCAGAGGGACTACGGAAAGGATGTATTAAGGTTAACACGTTACTTAGTACTGCTTTAAATAATCCCTCTGAAAAAAACCTTCAAAATATTGTTAAGTCCAAGCGTGTAAAGTTTGGAGTCTGTAGGAGGGACTAAATTGGTTATTTTGTTGCATTAATGGAGCAAACACTTCATTTTGAGAAAAGCGGCCCTGAACTTTTGTAACGCATTACTCCGGTCTTTTGTACGGGCGGGTATGGGCGGCTCCCAGAAAGGAAATGACCATATTTGGATTATAGCGTCATGTAGAGGAGCCTTCAGGACACGTGGATATAAAATATGTTAATATTTGTGAATGAATGCGCGAGGGAAAGACGGCTTTGCAAAGCGATGTTGTAGCTACTTCCAGGTTATCTCCGCCTCGCTCCTGACTAAACGTTCACTAATAAGCATCGTATCGGGGAAGTTCAGTCTTTTTTATACTGACATGAAAACTAAGATGTTAAGGGAGAAAACTTGCAAAAAAAATCTCCACATTGACCACTGGGTGAAAAATCTATATTTTCACCTACAGTGTCTCACCTTATGTCAAAGTTATTACAAAACAAGGGGGCAGTTTCAATCCTACAATAAGGGGGAGAACAACCTCGACAGTCAAAACAATGAATGCAATCTTAATAATTTGAAGATAATATTATGTATAGCATATTGTTTGGTCTGCATATATTCCCTTCCCTCACTTTGGCCAGGTGTATCTGCAACAAAAGAAAGCTAAAAAAAAAAACTTCCCGAGGTAATGTGAAAAAAGGTCCTTGACGTTAACAATAAAAAGTCTTGCTCCCCGACTTTGAACCTTGACAACTAAAATCATTGAGTGTGCCCAGGGTGAAGTGCGAAGTCTTTCTGTACACAAAATATGTTAAATAAATTCACTATAGTTGTATTTGCCCTTTAGAATATTAGAGTTGCCACAACAAAATAGGGAGACCCTTATTTCTGAGCTTACAAATATGTTAAATTCTCTCCATAGACATATATTAATAGACCGTCATTGCTAACTCCACCCCATTTACATTAATTACTCCATTCGAGAGAAAACCCAAGATGGCAGGTCAGTCGCCTCCTACAGAACATTTTCCAAAAAACGACAAAGGGCCCCCATGAGACGGGAAGAGCAGAGTCAATCAAAGCCAAAAGCGAACACTTTAACCTCTTAACCCCCACCTGAACCGAATGCATTCTCTCCAGTTTGGCTTTACCCCAAGTCTAAAATAGCCACAAAAACAAGAATGAAAGCGCAACAAAAATGTGACAAAGTTACAATCAATTGTGTAGGCCTTAGCTTTCAAATTAAGCATTAGACTGTTGCTATGCAGTTGAGAAGTGTGTGGATTTGGGTAAAGTTGAACTTGAGAAAATGCACTCATGGGGGTAAGAGATTAAAAAAAAATATAACCACAAAAAAAACTGCATTGTTAAAAAATGTCACTCTCTCCATAGTCCCTCTGGGGGTAAGTGCTAATGGGAGGACTGGGGGGTCCTTCATCTCCCCCTGGTGTCTCTGGCCAGAAACCCACAATTGCAACTCGACTGTTTGCTCGACTGACGCTTTTTTTCAAGAGGCTTTTAGATTTGGGGTAGAGCCAGACTGGGGAAAATGTGCTCGGTTCAGGTGAGGGTTAAGAGGTTAAGTAGTGTTTTTTTACCCCGGGACCTGACGTTGTCGACGGGAGAGCCCCTTACCGCGCGGCGCGCCTTTATGTGTTTACTCTATTTCGAATGTTTCAAGACTTCGGACCAAAATAACTATTCTTTAACAGCTTCCAAGTTACCTCGAAAGCACGACTTCTAAAAGAAAGGAAGCCACTGTCTCCCGTGACGTCTTTCTTTTTTTGTGTGTGTGCTTTTGAACAACATATATTATTAGGCATCAAAGGCTTTTGTCAGCGTATTTATATGACTTTAATGACTGCACTGGGTTATGCATTCATTAGGCGAGGGCAACGGGGGAAAGTCTGTCTGGAACATAAAAGAGAAAGTATTAATAGCGGTTTTCACGATTGGTCACTCCGTTTGACGCTGTGGGTTTACTCAGAATCCCCTGTAGATAGAACTCAAGTAAGCGCATTAATAGACCGTCTAAGAATATACACGTGTGCGCCTGAAAGTGATGATTCAGACATGGGAAAGAAGAGAGTTTGTAGAAGTAGCTGTGGCTTTAACTTTTTATTATCGAATGTAGAGATGGACGATAAAAGGGTTTTCTCTTTCGATCATCGACAATACGGATTAGAACACAGAATAATTGTTATTTTGAACCTTTTTTCAAGAAGCTTTTATTTGGGTAATCTGCTCAGTTACAGTTGCTGTAAATCTTAAAGGCCAGATGTTAAAAAAAAATACTTATTTTTTAATTGAATAATTATTGAATTATTGAATAATATTTAAATTAAATATGTTTTTAATTTATTTATTTATTTACATAATAAAATAAGACCAACTTTAAACCCCCCAGCCACTCCCCCTTGCATTCATACCACAATCTCAACCACAATCATCCACACATTCATAGTATTTTGACAGGAACACAAACTACACAAATAAAATCATTAAGAAAAAAGACAAATAAGATGAAATCACTAATACCAATCAAAAACCCATAAACAAACTGCCATAATATAATTGGCAAAACATTTATGACCCAACAAATGGCATAGCAAGTACACCCAATAATGTATATCTCGAATTCAAGTAAGCAGACATTCCATTTCTTTTCATGCTCAATTATTCTGTTGTTATTTGTCGAGTCAACAATATTTGGAGGACCCCCCTGCGCTAGCTTTGAGGCCCCCCAGGGAGCCCCAAACCATACTTTGGGAGCCGCCGTTATCCGCTGTTAGAGCCTCCTCGAAGAGCACGACGCATGTTATTATCACATCACTGTAAAGGACGTATGAAGTCAATTATCATTCTTGTAACTAGACCTAAAAGTACTGTTTGTATATTTTACATGTAAACCTTTGTATTTTTTTTTACCCCTGAAATGAACTAAATATGGTAACTCCGCACACATTGATTTTCTGCATGATAATAAAACATTTAGAAAATTGTTACAACAGAAATAAACTTGTGTTCATAGCTCATACATTTAAATTATGTATTTAAAAGTATTTCAATGAGTGCCCTATAAAGGGTTAATTAAAAATAGGCTATAGATTATGTAATATATGTGTGCTTCTTGTTTTTTTCTTATTTAAATGGAAGGGCTAATGAATTGGCCTATTTTGCCATAAACTTCAGATAATACAAAACGTTTTATGACGCTACTGTTATTAAAGTAATGCTTCTTAAGCAGGAATGTTATTGCAGAGGAGCAGGAGACGCTCCTTTCTCTAAAACGCTCTTTTGACTAATCCAACTTGCGACCGCCGGTGTTGAAAATGACGAGCAGAGGAGGCGCCGCATAAACCATTAGTCATTAGTGACTTTACCTTTATATCTCTGTCTCCATTCCTCTATTTTTACGAACGAGGGTTTCTGAGTGATCCGAGTGAGTGTGCAGCAGCACCTATGCTAGCACGTGCACATTGTTTGGATTCTCCCGTACACAGCAGCTGCACGTTTATAGAGGACAGATCCAGACGGACTTGTTACAACGTGCAGCAGCGGATCCTAAAACAGCGGAGATTTGACTTGTTTTATGAAGTGAAAGTGGTGCGTGGAACAGCGCTGGGGTCCTCCAAATGCTGTAGACTCACCATTCAATGAAAAGGTACATTGACTGGCTGGCGTGGGGTATGTTTTTAACATCTGGTCTTTAAGATTCACAACAAAACAAAGAATGCATGTATTATAATCTGTATTGTGGATACCTGGTTTGGCACCAATCCGATTGAAAGTGAAAAACCTTTTATTACCCATCTCTACAATCAATACTAGAAAGTTAAAAGCAGTTCTCATGGCTTAAAGTTTTCCGGCACCGTGCCGGAAATCCGGCGTGAGGAAAAAAAAAAAAAAATCACTTTTTTTTTTTAAATATATAAATAAATTATGATTGCTGACATTTGAAAAAGGGACAAGTGTGTTCTACCAATTGTATGAAAGGATTGCGTGTGTATAGCGCAACAAAACACAGCAAATCAGGAGTAGACTGGCGCGGGTCTTTTGGCCAAGGTTGTGTTGTGAGCGCGCTCGTGATCGCTGCACGCGCGGTGTTTGAGTCAGCCAGCGCAACGGCTAGCACCAAAACTACACGAAACAAGTTTTCCAGCGGAATGGAGCGCAACATTTTGAAAACTGAGGAAAATATCGCCGTAGTAGACGAGGGAGGTAAAAATAAATGGCGCTGGTCGTGGATGGAGGAAAAGGGCCGAGATGATAAACCTTTTGGCAGCTGGTGCAGAAAATTGAGAGAAGCTGGTGCTAGCTTCTGCGTACTGTGCTCCAGGAAGCTAATCTATGCTACAAGTGGCAAGAAAGTTTTTCGTCGCCACGAACTAGACAGTCGTCACATTGCAGCTGTCCGTTCTCTACCTCACACAACTACGCTACCAGGAGCCACTAGTGATGGGGCGGTCGCGAACGAGTCGGTACAAAGAGCCGACTCTTTTAAGTGAACGATGAGAGCCACAAGTGAGCCATTTATTTTTTATTTTTAAAGATTGCATATTTATCAAGCTCTACATGCACTGCTCTCTGCTACATTAGAGACGAATAGAGAAGGGCAAAGACTAAAAGAAAAGGAGAGTAAGAGAACTAAACTAAAATGTGTTCGGGGAGAGAGGCAGAGGGATACTGTAGATAAAACATCTGCAGCTGCTGCCCGTCCACAAGGAACCAACCTGCTGTTTACATAAAATCTAGATCTCTACAAACTTAAACTAATCCATACATGTAGTCAGTACATCTCTAGCTTTTAGCCACTCCTTATTTGAGAAAGATCAGCCTCATATTTTCGGTTTTATGGTCAGATAAAGTTACGCTGGGTTTGTGGAGTGAAAAATAAACAATGCGATCACGCGCGGAGCGGCGATACACGTCGTAATGTCGGCCTTTTCCACATATGTATGAGCGCATTATAAAAGCCACTAAAGCAGAAGTACAACAGGAGTCCAGGTTAAAGTCTGGACTTCAGTGATGTCTGGAGTCTGTATTCCTCTCAGCGAGAGGCTCGAGCAGCTACAGACTGAGCAGGACCATGGGCGGAGCTACAGGCAGAGGGACTGGGGAGACGCTATGGGATTTTGACTGTAAATAAAAATTTTTTTTTACATAGATGTACCAGCCTTAAAAGTGCGTGTATTGCTATAATAAACAATGCCTCCACCACCTGGAAAAGTCAACTTTGATTCCTGAAGACAAAACACCACTATATGCCAATATCACTTCATTATAGCAATGGAAAATAAATATTATTGTGTTCTTTTTAATTTCTTTCTTAATTATAGTTGTTTTGTGCAGGGAGAATTCGAAAAGCTCAGTTAACAAGCCATGAATCAAAACCCCTCCTAAATTTAAGCTGTATTATGTAAAACAAAGTGGAGCCATTTGGGAGCCAAAAGAGCTGAAAATCCCATCACTAGGAGTGACCACTACCAGTGAGACCCCTACTTCAATGACTGACCGCGTCTGATGTCTAGTTTGGATGTTTAATCAGTTTACACATTTATAAAATATTAGTAATAACATGAATAATAATGAAAAAAAGAAAATAGTATATTCACTTACTGTGATGTGGTATGTTTTTTTTTTTACATTATCACACAAATCCAAACTAGGGGTACTTGCAGAAAGGTCTTGGCAAGGTGAGGCTTTACATTTAAGTAACAATTCAATAGTCAGATGATGTATTTATTGCCAACAACTGATGTTTATAATAAACATCAGTTGTTGGCATTAAATAGATATAAATTATATGTATGAGCGTATAAAGGCGCTTATAAAAAACGCTTATTAGTGATCATTCTACTATTCATAGAAGTTCAGGCTCAGGAATTTTTTCAACTTTAACCCATGAGTTCTACTTGAGCTACAAAGCACTCATAGTGACGTTTCCCTCATGACTCTGAAAAACAAAGATGTTAGAAAAGGCAAGACGATAAACCCACACTACATTAATTTGTTGTCCAAGCCAAAAATGACATTCTTAAAAGCGTAATGAAAGAAAAGGGAGCAGGAAAGGGGGGGGGGCAGGCACAGTTAGTGTCCCGCGCTGGAGGGACACACCGACGCAGATATATGAGAAATGATTTAGGAGATAAAACCGGGATGTGCTACATTTTGGCTTGTACATATCCATTTATGTAATTAACTGGGAGTGCACCCGTTTGCCGGCGCGGTTAATAAGCTCCGGTGGGACGGCGGGCGAGGCAGGTGAACCCGTGGCCCCGGAGGTGTTAAACATAGATGAATAGACGCCAGAGCGCGCACACCGCCCTGTAAATCACACACAAATTGGTCTCGCGGTGAAAACTCAATACCGCATAAAACGGACAGGCCTCTCATAGATATTGGAAACGGCTAACCTTGCCACCGTGAGCTCACCTTTGCTATTGCTCACGCTCCCCACGCTAACATTTACGGCTCTATGTGTCCGGCCGAGTCGTTAAACGCCCTACATGTGCTGCCCGTTGTAATGGTCAGCTTGAGGAATTAATATATACGTTTAATAGCTACGTTAGGAAGAGCGGGAAAACAATATTTTATTGTACGCTGCAATTTCCCCGAGGAGTGACGGGTTGTGTCAGTGGTCAAGGCAGTGCGCTCTAAAAGCAACAGTAAAATGTTACGGGCCTCGCTTTTATAAAAAAAAAGGCAATGACCTGGATGCCCTATGGGAAATGACAGTTTGTACATGTAATCCATCCATCTTCTTCCCCTTGATTGTTGCCAGGTCGGCAACGAGATCTCATAGCACCAGCCCCTATGGCTCCTCCTGCAGGTGGTGGGTCCACAGAAGGACGGCCTCATGGTTCTAACCGGGCCTGTTGTCATAAGGGGCTTCTGAACCGCTCTTTGTCTGACCCGTCACCTAGGACCTGTTTGCCATGAGAGACCCTACCAGGGGCACGAAGCCCCCGACAACAGAGCTCCCAGGATCATGCGGGCGCTCAAACCCCTCCACCACGTTAAGGTGGCGGTTCCAGGAGGGGAGTTTGTACATGTAATACTGATGATAATATGTTGCCATGCCATTGGTCCGACAACCCATTAGTCCGACGTCTTATTATTCCGAAAATATCCCATTGAGCAGAGATGCCATTAGTCCGATATCTCAATGGGACATTTTTGGAATAATGAGACGTCGGACTAATGGGTTGTCAGACTAACGGGCCGACCCCGATAATAAAGGCCTAAAGTTTGAGCAATACACGGATTAAATAAGAGTGTGAAATGGTTTTGTTTCAACGGTTGGAGCTGAGAAACGGGTAGAGACTTGAAGCTGGTATGGAATGGAGTGGAGTAAACTTCTGCCATCGAAGGCCTATATTACAATTGACCTTATACATGAACATCTGCTTAAGGAAACTACTTAAAATCTGTATTTACGAAGGCAGTGTCAGGAAAGTGCGCCAGATTCACGACACGTCTTTAAGTAGAAAAATACTTCACACCTGTGTCTGAAGTTGGCGAAGCAGTAATGTACTTTGCAAGTACTTTACTTGCCATTAATCAAAAATACAAGTACAAAAATACCAACTCATTTATGAATAAACAAGGTAAATCTGTAATTTATTATTATAATTTACATCTTTTCTGGAATGAATTAAGATTTAATATGTACACATAATATATATGACCCTGTACTACTGTAAGAGTCCTCCTGAGTGTAGGATGTGTTCTTTTAGAGGAACGTTTGCCAAAAACCTTCCTAAGACAACCTTTAGAACAAGTGTGTGCTTAGGAACGTGTCGTGAGTGAGGGTTCTATGCCATTGGTCCGACAACCCATTAGTCCGACGTCTCATTATTACAAAAATGTCCCATTGAGCAGAGGTGCCATTAGTCCGAAATCTCTCTAACCCAGTTGTGTTGTGGATTAGAGCCATATACAACCACTGGCCCAAACCTTAAGGTCAGTGGACTCTTGCCAGAACCTAATTTTATTTTTCAACCCCTACTCAATGGGACATTTTCGGAATAATGAGACGTCGGACTAATGGGTTGCCGGA
Organism: Proterorhinus semilunaris; assembly: GCA_021464625.1. Taxonomy (NCBI): domain Eukaryota; kingdom Metazoa; phylum Chordata; class Actinopteri; order Gobiiformes; family Gobiidae; genus Proterorhinus; species Proterorhinus semilunaris. The sequence goes on along the minus strand of CM038362.1, from coordinate 24,626,111 downwards.
CTAATGGGCCGACCCCGAATGAGTCCCAATGTTATGGTGGTTTGTATGGGAGCTCGTATCGCTCTCCCTGAAGCAAATTGCTTCGAAACACTGTGTTGGAGCGTGTTTCGCTAACTGCTTATGTTTCAAATGTGTTGAAAAGTGCTTCACTCTGCGAGAGCCTTTCGCTGTGTTCCCTTGACAGCTTCCAATCCCCATTGTAAATACTGTAGCCCAGTCTATAAATAGACCGCTTGGCTAACTCCATTGCATCACCTTTCTCTGAGAGTGATGACAGGTGGACGATGCTCATACCCCGAGGTGTCACCTACAGCATGAAGGATATTTCTATACGCACGTTGAAACGTATTACGGTGGGTGATCCTGCACATGCGCAGTACGCTGAGGGGCAAAAGGCTCACTTCCACAATCAACACAATTGACACAACCATACGACAGGTTGATGTCCCTCCGAGATTTGGCAATTTTGTGATCGCAGCTGTTAAAAAAATCAAGCAACCTCTGCGACATCAGTGCGGCATTGCAACTTTCACAAAAGTCCAATAATCAGCAATTTCCTTCGCAACTATTCCTGAACTCTGCACCTTCTACACAGCTAAAGTGAGTTTTTCATCAGTTAATCTCGGCCTGAACTGAACACATTTTCTCCAATTCAATCTAAAAGCTTCTCGACTGCACTTTGCAGCCTATAGGCCAGTGTACTGTAACATCTCAATTGAAAGCCAAGACCTACAAAACAGATCTTTTTCCTCATTGTGTTGTGTTGTCACTTTTTTGTCGTGTTTGGGTTTGTTTGTTTTTCATCATTGCTTTTTATGCAACTTTTTTGTAGCATTTTGTCACATTTTCCAGTTTTTTTTTTATTATTATTTTTCTGTTGGCCTTCTGTGGCTTTTTATGTGACTTTTTGAGGCGTTTTGTTGCGTTTTCATCTTTTTTTTGTCACTTTTGATGCTTTTTTCGAGAAGCTTTTAGATTTGGGTAAAGCGGGGGTTAAGAGGTTAAATCCATTTTACCTGATAAATATGTGCGCAGGAAGTCATCTTTTTTATTTAATCTCCTAAACACGTTTTTCAATGCGTAAATATCAGTCCCATTGTCATTGTAGATGATTTAAATCAGGGGTGTCCAAACTTTCTTCATTGAGGGCCACATATGGAAGTGTATCCGGTGTGGAGGGCCACAGATCAGTGGTCAATGCAGGGAAAATTTCAACTGAGTGTGATAAGCAGAGTGTTAACCCGTGCTCCACACCTTTATTTAGTCCTAGAACCTCAAAACCACCTCTTTACCACAGTAATAATAGTTTTTGATGATAAAATTGTGTAGAATTATGAAACCTAAAAAGTACCATCTCTGGCGATGTGTGCCAATTCAGCAGTAACCCTGAGGGCCACCAAAAATTGGTCTGAGGGCCGCATTTGGCCCCCGGGCCACACTTTGGGCACCCCTGATTTAAATAATCTAAAATGACAATGGGACTGATATTTACGCTTTAAAAAAACGTGTTTATGAATCAAATCTTGACCACGACTAATAAAAAAGAAGCTGCAACTGTCTGATGAATGGTTTTAGTGTATTTAGCTTATTTATGTTCTTACCTCTGACACACAGTGAGCAAATTCACTCATGGGACGGTCATTCAGTCTGATCCTATTTTCCTTCTTTGTGTTAACTCTGATTGACCAAGTGGACCTTTCAGACTTGCAGTATCCAAGGTCAAGGTTTTCATTTGAGTCCCATCGTTTGCATTCTTTTTGAAACATTACATTTACTTTGTGTGCAGTGTCGACCGGCGATATAGGTAATCGCATGCATTGTCCCATGAAAATGGATGCAGGACACAAAGACAACGTGTTCTATTATGCATACAGGGATGGGAGGTATAAGACTGGATTATTCTATTTTCTTCTACTCTGTAATAAATAAAAAGTTGAGTCAACTTAAAAAAGTAAAGCAACTGGCTGCAAAGCTTTTTTGAGTTTACTCAACTTTTATGGATTTTGTTGAGCCAAATCCTATGAGGAAGTTGGTAAAAAATGCCTGGTTTGCTTTATGCCTACTTTTTTCTATTCTTACAAGCAAATACAAACTTTAAATAAATCCAACTTGAAAGAAAAACTTTACCAAACATAGAATTAAGTGTTTGCTGGATGTAAAGCAATACGTTTGGTCAACTACTAATAGTTTATTTCTTGAACAAAAACAAAAGAGTTGAATCAATTGCAAAGTTTACTTTCAAATAAATGTTGGTACAAAAAGCTTTGCAGCCAGTTGCTTTACTCTTTTAAGTTGAGTCAAATGATAAAGGTTTACACTTTCAATTTGTTTATGTAATTTAGGGAATAACTTCAAGATAGAACATGTCATTCTTGAAAACAGAATGCACAATTGAGCTTACTTTGAAAACAAAAACAACTGAAGGTACAACTTATATAGAAGAAGCTATCAATCAATATCTAAAAAAGTATTTGATTATAATGTTCCATTTGGTTAATTGCATGAAAATATGTTGATCTGACATTAAGATGCATGTCTGGGGTCCTGTACCGTGCATCATTTCAACATATAGCAACAAATAAAAGGATAACAAAATCAACATTTGAGAAATGTATTAAGACAAATATAAAAACTCACAATATGTTTTGAAAATTACTCATCTCAGAAACCTCGCCATTGGACTGACTAGTTTATTTTTTTCCAAGCACTCCCCTATACCTCTGACAACAATTCACGCTTAAACTAAAAATAATATTTTCAGGTCAACAAATATTAAGTGTTCAACATATTGCAGTGCAATTATTCAAACAGCTGCAGCAATAAAGCTTAAGAAGGAGAAAACTAAATGGAAAAGGTTGATTATTCCGCTTGGGAAATGCGTCGAATCACACAACTCTGAAGAAAGACTTTGGATAAATTCCAAACGTCAGCCATCTTTGTTCAGGGATATCATGCTCTTTTGATTCAGTGGGTTCATGAAGAAGCATGCCATATTTGTTGCCGCAGAGTTTTCAACAAACAAAAAAAGGTTTGTGTTGTCTGCAAATGTTAAAGTGATAGTCTGTAAGACTGCAAAGAGGAGAGAGAGATTTCAAAAACAATCTAGGCACGAAAAGTCACCTCCTCTTCTCCCTGCCCTACAACTCACTCTTTATGAGTTTCACAGAGGTAGGAATGAATGAGTTCATATACAGTATTTATTATGCTTGCACAGAAATGTCCTGTACCTTCTTCCAGAGTGCATGAGTAAGAACTCCGAGTTTAAGATATGCGTAGGGTTTCTAGTATCTTCACCATGGAATAATGTGTATTAGACCTCGGAAGCTAAGCAGGGAAGGGCTTGGCAGTACTTCGATGGAGACCGTTTGGGAACACCAGGATGCCTGGGACGAATGTAATGAGTGAGTGAGTGGTTGGTGGTGGTCGGAGAAGCCGATGGCACAGACTGGTAGCCTCGCTTCCTACCCCAGGGCAGCTGTGGCTACAATAGTAACTTACCACCACCAAGTATGGAGTCAATGAATAATGCAATGTAAAGCGTCTCTGAGTGTCCAGAAAAGCGCTGCAGAGTTTTCAACAAACAAAAAAGGTTTGTGTTATCTGCAAATTAAAAGTTAAAGTGATAGTCTGTAAGACTGCAAAAGAGGAGAGAGAGATTTCAAAAACAATCTAGGAAGCGAGAGGTCATATTAATGATGACACCTCTGATTTCCAAGTTAGGTATGGCATATGTTGCTGCATTGTGTAAATTGTAACATACACAATGCATATTATTGCATTGTGTACATAACCCATAGGTAAAGGTTACACAAGTTATATATATATATATATATATACACTCAACAAAAATATAAATGCACCACCTTTGTTTCGGCTCCCATTTTTCATGAGATGGACTTAAAGATCTAAAATTCATTCCAGATACACAATATTACCATTTCTCTCAAACATTGTTCACAAATCAGTCCAAATGTGTGATAGTGAGCACTTCTGCTTTGCTGAGATAATCCATCCCACCTCACAGGTGTGCCACATCAAGATGCTGATCTGACATCATGATTAGTGCACAGGTGTACCTTATACTGCCCACAATAAAAGGCCACCCTGAAATGTGCAGTTTTTTGCTTTATTGGGGGTCTGGGGACTCAGAACCAGTCACTATCTGGTGTGACCACCATTTGCCTCATGCAGTGCAACACATCTTCTTCATAGAGTTTCAGATTGTCAATTGTGGCCTGTGGAATGTTGGTCCACTCCTCTTCAATGGCGAAGTTGCTGGATATTAGTGGGAACTGGTACACGCTGTCGTATTCGCCGGTCAAGCACATCCCAAACATGCTCAATGGGTGACATGTCCGGTGAGTATGCTGGCCATGCAAGAACTGGGACATTTTCAGCTTCCAAGAATTGTGTGCAGATCCTTGCAGCATGGGGCCGTGCATTATCTTGCTGAAACATGAGGTGATGTTCATGGATGTGTGGCACAACAATGGGCCTCAGGATCTCATCACAGTATCTCTGTGCATTCAAAATGCCATCAATAAAATGCACCTGTGTTCTTCGTCCATAACAGATGCCTGCCCATACCATAACCCCCCCACCACCATGGGCCACTCCATCCACAACATTGACTTCAGCAAAGCGCTCACCCACACGACGCCACACACGCCGTCTGCCATCTGCTCTGAACAATGTAAACCGAGATTCATCCGTTAAGAGAACACCTCTCATTGAATGTGAGCATTTGCTCAAGTCTGTTACGGTGACGAGCTGGAGTCAGGTCAAGACCCCGATGAGGACGACGAGCATGCAGTTGAGCTTCCCTGAGACGGTTTCTGACAGTTTGTGCAGAAATTGTTTGGTTATGCAAACCAATTGTTTCAGCAGCTGTCTGAGTGGCTGGTCTCAGACGATCTTGGAGGTGAACCTGCTGGATGTGGAGGTCGTGGGCTGGTGTGGTTACACGTGGTCTGCGGTTGTGAGGCCGGTTGGATGTACTGCCATATTCTCTGGTGGAGAAATGAACATTCAATGCACGAGCAACAGATCTGGTTGACATTCCTGCTGTCAGCATGCCAAGTGCACGCTCCCTCAATGCTTGTGGCCTCTGTGGCATTTTGCTGTGAGACAAAACTGCACATTTCAGGGTGGCCTTTTATTGTGGGCAGTATAAGGTTCACCTGTGCACTAATCATGATGTCAGATCAGCATCTTGATGTGGCACACCTGTGAGGTGGGATGGATTATCTCAGCAAAGCAGAAGTGCTCACTATCACACATTTGGACTGATTTGTGAACAATGTTTGAGAGAAATGGTAATATTGTGTATCTGGAATGAATTTCAGATCTTTAAGTCCATCTCATGAAAAATGGGAGCAGGAACAAAGGTGTTGCGTTTATATTTTTGTTGAGTGTGTGTGTGTGTGTGTGTGTGTGTGTGTATGTATATATATATATATATATATATATATATATATATATATATATATATATATAATATGTATGTATGTATGTAATCCATTGGCACATTGTTGCATAGCACATTGAGTTGGACAGGTACAATGTATAAAGGATAAAGTGTAGTGTAAAATAAAGTGTTACATTTGTTTTTGTTAGTCTGTGAACTCGCAGATCTCTCTCTAATCTGCAGTGCAATTGCATAACGAAAGATACATAACACCTTACGTGAATGTAATTTTAGCCAGTCATGCCGAGCTGCAGAATGTTCTGTAAGGTATATGTCTCAAAGAGGTGCAGTGCACTCACTCTATTGTCGGCACTTGCTGTTTGTGCTCTGTTCTTTTTCACTTACTTCTGCCGCTCCATAAAGCGGGATGGAAATATATTGAATCTGGCTGCTGAAGCGGACAACTCCTGAGGATTAGCGCAGCAGAATACACAGTCTTTCATTAGTTTTGCAAAGCTTGTTTCTCCTCCTTTACAGGTCAACGCTAAAGTAATTGCGCTGAAACTGAGCTTATTAGATACAGTTATGAGTTGTGCTTTTATGCTTTCTAGCCTCATCTCTCCTGCCTACAATAACAATTCCATATATCATTAGCACACAAACACGGCCGAGACTAGCGAGAATAATTAAACCGTTTGATGCCAGAAATATCGACTTATTCTCCTAACGCAAATGGGAGGAAACGTGGGGTGTGACGCGGTTGACACCAGTTGCAGGCGATATGCGGTAACTGGGTGATTTGAATAAACTTTGTGCAAATGGCATTGGATAACATACAGTAAATCTAATGTTGCGTTTTCCCTAAGAATGAAAGTGACCATGTTACAGCAGGGCATGGCGGGTGTTCTCTAACCATCTGACTGCGCTGTATTACATGTATGACCTTTACAACTGCAAATGAGGGGAACCTTTCAGACTGCTTTGATAATACGACTGGTGTTGATGAGCCATTGATAAATGCCATTATCGCCCAGGGGTTTTCTTTCTAAGCAGGCTGTAGAAGTATGTGGGGTTGTGTTCCCCCCCCCCCCCCCCCGCCCCCAGTACCAGTAGTTTACCGATACGGATACCTGAATGATACTTTCCCCAATACCTATTCTAAAATATTTGACGTCTAGAGCTAGAAAACGGAACTATAATGTGTGGAATATGCAAATGTACAATATCAGGTTAATCTCCAATGTCAAACCATGTGTAAAAATGGGGAATCATTTGGGGGGAAAAGTGGGAGGAATTGTGGCAAAAAAGAAAGAAAAATTATGTTAAAAAAAATGTGAATAAAGTGGGTAAAAAGTGGGGGGATAGGGAAATTATTAGTGATAAACAATGATGGAAATATTGGGGCAAAAATTAGAAAAACATTTGTAAAAACATTGGGATAAATTTGGCAAACATTGGGCATAAATAAAGGGAAAAAAGAAATTAAATAAAAATAATAATATATTATAAATATAAATAATTTTAAACAAATAGTTTTCATTTTCAAACAATGAAACAAATACAGCAAATTGATTAATATTGATAACTTATCTATCAAGACATCATGAACAAATAATGTGAGAATACAATTGTATTATTATTGTAGCTATAATGGTAATACCTATAAAAAAAACTCAGCTTTTTTGACATGTTTTTGTTGCTTTTTCATCTGTTTTTTTCCCATTCCAGTTTTTTCATGTTTTTGTTGCATTTTTGTTGCGTTTTCATCCTTGTTTTTGTCACTATTTTGATTCTTTTTTTATTGCTTTTTAGACTTGGGTAAAGCCAAACGGGTCAACATGTGCAAGAGTGTTTCCTTGATGCATCGGACCTCAGGAGGAGCCTTTATGGAAGCTGCTGCTGCGTTGCAAAGAATGCGGTCCGTCCATGAGTCCGACAACCCATTGGTCCGAAAATGTATATGTAAAACTGAAATGGTGCTTCCCAAAATTAGGTTCAGGCAAGAGTCCACTGACCCTAGGGTTAGGGCCAATGGTTGTATATGGCTCTCTAATCCAGTGGTTCCCAACCCTTTTTGCTTTTTTTTCGTAACTTTGGGCCAGACATCTCCTCGTCCTGCCCTTTTCCCTCCTGCCTCTTCATGCCTGTGATTTAAATAATGAAAATTTCGTGTTTTGCCTTTTAGCCACGGTCCGCTACATCAGAGTCGCCGGAGCTAGAGTGCTTGGATCACCAGTCGCTGTCACAGAGGACCGAGAGGAGATGGATGGTTTCTCTTTTTTTCCTTCTTTTTTTTTCTGGAACAATGTCACCTTGATGGAATCACAAGACGGGGGTTGCGCGGTTTTCTCTGGGAGTCACAGCGGTGCGGGGTATTGAGCGCTTTGATGTGCTATGTCATGCAAGGTGCCAAAAAAAGGAGGGGGGGGGGGGGGGGAATAGATTCCGCCCAACAGAAAGCGAACACAAAGTAACCGCAAGACCCTCGAGTAAAGACTGCAGTGGCCGTCCAAGGTGAACTGAGAAACGCTAATAAGAGTGGTTCGAGGCACTAATGTTGGCGTCAGTATGTGTATCAATTGGACACAGTGATAATAATACTTGTGCTCAAAGGTTTACTAACCCTGGCAGATTTTTCATAACACAAAATGTTGTTTTTTTTCACTCATGGTTAGTGGTGAGCTTACTCGTTGCAAATCATTATGAAAAATGGTGATCTTGGCCCGTTAAAATGCACACGACTTGACACAAAGGGGTTTGAATGGCTGCTAAAGGTGAGCACCCTCACCTGTGACCTGTGTTTGTAAGGATTGTGTGTGTGTAAAAGGTCAGTGAGTTTGTGGGCTTCTGACAGACCTTTGCATCAGTCATCCAGTGCTGCACTGGTGTGTCTGCAAGAAAAGGTAATTGGACTGTAAAAAATGGGAAAGGGTTATTCGAAAAAAATATATCCAAGCTACTGAGAGCATTAATCAGCAATGTTCAAACTTTAATTAAGAAGTGGAAAATGCAGGATTCTGTGGAAACCTAACCATGGTCAGGTCGACCAACAAAAAATTCAGTATAAGCTGCAGATGAAAAGAAAAACCAAGAGATAACTTCAGCTGAAATACAGGACTCTCGGAAAAAAAAGTTGTGTAGCACATTTTGTTGTGTTTTTGTTGTTTGTTTGTCGTGTTTCTGTCACTTTTTCATTGCATTTGTGTATTTTTGTCGCTCTTTCATGGCTTTCTTGCTTTTTCATCACTCTTCAGTCGTGTGATTAGCACTTTTTCTCATTGTTACACTTGCCTTACCCTTTTTTTTGTTGCTTTTCCAGCACGTTTTTGTTGCTCTTTTTTTTCCGTTTTTGTTACATTTTACAGTTAATTTCTGTAACTTTTTGTTGCTTTTTCATCACTCTTTAGTCGTGTGTTTGTGTCGCCCTTTTTTTATAGCGGTATTGTTGCTTTCCCAGCACGCTTTTGTCGCTCTTTTGCTTTTTGATTTGGGTAAAGCCGATGTAACCTGGGCGAAAATCGGCAAATAATGTCTAGTGTGTGAGGGTTTATGCGTCACTAGGGTCATGACCTTACGCCTGTCACGTGACCGCGGCTAACCTATTGCGTAGCGGTAGCACGTCTTATAAACCGCCGGGGCCGTTCTCAGTCAGTAGGGTGTGGGATGCACAACGAACAGCTGCCACAGGTCAGTCTTTTTAGCCGTTTATTTTTGTTCTTTAAATTCCTCTGTCGGGCGCTTACTCGGCTGTATTGCTCCTGTAGTCCTCGTCTGCCTTGGGAGTGGGAGCCGGTTGATCGCGTCGTGCCGGAAATAAAACGGGTCTTGGTGAGTTGTTTGTTTGTTATGCTATTAGCACTTACCATTTGCTCCGGTGCCAACACTGGATTGGCTACGTAGCATCTCGGCTTTTAAATGGATGAATACAGTGCTGGTATTGTCTATCCCTTTTACATGGGATGGATTTGGAATATAATGTTTATTGTGTACACAAGAATGAAGTATGATAACTAGCTAGTGATGTTTTGATATTGACATGGTCCTGTTCATATCGCACAGGCCAGGTTTACCTGTGATGGTAACCACGGATCCGATGGCGAGCTAAAAGTCCTAGCCTTGGAGCGGAAGAAACCTCTACATCTCTCCCAGTTCGGGTAGGAGGCTGTGGACAGCCTGTTCACCCCACCCTCTCACTCCACACACACACACACGCCTGCGCTCTGGACTATAAACTATAAACAGTCGCTGAACAACCCAAACGAACTGAAATCTATGCGCAGCCGTGTAACCAGCGTGCCGTTTATCCCGCGTGTGTGTGGCTCAGAGGTCACTACCTGTTACCCACGTTGTGGGTAACAACGTTACTCTTTTCTTTCTTCTCCTGTTGTAAATATACTCTGCAGATTGTACATATTGGGTTAATGTTTTCTTATTTTGCTATTTATCATTTAAGTCACCAATACATATGGTACCATCACCAAAAGAAACAAATGTCTGATGTTGATTATTGGGCCACTACCTCCTTGAGCTGAACCTAATCATCCGATCTAGCCTAATACCGTACGATATCTATAGTGATTGGCCTATGTCCATGCTACACCAAACTGGAGATTATGTGGTCAGTTAAGGTGGAGGTTAAGCGGTTAACATCACGGCTCTCACAACGTACACACTATTTCCCCCACTGTGAATTTAACACTGTCCCGAGAGAGAGAGAGAATATACCAAATGGTATGTGGGGTCAACTTCACGCCGCAGAAACGTGATCGAAACACCAGCAATGTAATATTCCAGTCTGGTATGGTCTGGGGGAGGGAAAGCACTGATCTTTTGCACCTGTGGCATTAAAGATGTCGTCGTTGGACATTGAAAAGGATTACATTTTGACTACCAATTATAACCTGGCGGAGGAGGACATAAAAACTCCACGTAGAAAGGTTGGGCGTGTCTGGGAATCGCACCCTGGACCTGCGAGGTAGTTCTGAAGAAATGGTTTCATCAAACAAACCCAAACTGTGGGCAGCACTCGCGAGGCCGAGAGCAGTTTTTTTGTGTGGAAATGATGAGTGTATGAAGTGTCCTTGTAATCGGGACCAAATGAATAGAGTGGTTCCCAAACAGTTGGACTGGGCCCAAAAGGTGGATGAGCCCGTGAAGACCAAACAAATTAATTTAAGTGGTCCATCTGAAGTAAAAACACACACAAAAAACGACAAATGTTGCTTTCCCCACTGCCGGAACTACGGTGGCAACGGTGCCCGTCCACCCTCGGGCACATTTTGGCAACGTCCTTCACCTCCACCAAAATGTGCTACAGGTACTAGATTAATTGCAAAATCAGCACCTTTGATCTGAAAGGGATATTTCAGGATTTTTGCACATATAGGGCCTCGTTTCCTATCCAGAGTGTTGTTGATTTCTGGAGATAATATATATTTTTTATTTCATGCAGTCCTTATATTTGAAGAGTTTAGTGGTGCTAGGCTAGTGCTAGCACCTGAGGCCAAATCACTTATAACACCAGACTACCCATATAAATGTCTGTGTTGACTGAATAATCTTTTAAATATAATCATTCTGCGTTTAAAAAAACTCATATTTGAGCAGCATCAGCTTCCTGTTTGTAAGCTACGCAGCGGCGGAGTGATCTGCTCGGTTACCGGATCTACAGTAGCTCGTGTACCTGCAGCCGGCATTACTACACGTGGAATTCACAAAAGAGCTTTCTACAAATCAGATATGGCAACGTTTGGAGGACTACCCCATGATTTTGAAGAGGTTTTTAATGCGGGCTACTAGTTACCATAGACATGCACTAGCCTAGCACTAGCCGAGCACCACTAAACTCTTCAAATATATGGACTGCATGAATTAAAAAATATAGATTCATGCAGAAATCAACAACACTCTGGATAACTAGGAAATGAGGCCCTATGTCAAAAAATCCTGAAATATCCCTTTAAACTTAGCTCGCCTCCAGCCCTCGGGATCCACCTGCTTCCACACCGTGGCTTCCTTCATGACTTTCCGTACACCATCAGTCATTCACAGCAACCAACGACACTGACACAATGTCGGCTCTCGCCATTCCTCTCACTCACCTCTTGGCCGTGATTAAATTGTGCGACTCGTGCGCCGGGGTAATTAGCCGGCGTTATCTCCCGAAAGTCGGTTGTAAACGCCGCACCAGGCCCGGCTGCGTCTAAAACAAACGGCTCCCAGTTGGCGACGGCAGCAGTTTTTTTTGTTTTTTGGAGTTTAAATAGGCGGCGGCGCAGTTTGCTAATTGTGTACATAGATACAACTGCTGGCTGCGGTCCGCGGGGCTAACTGTGCAGCGGAAAGCGGAGGAAAGCGGAGGGGTTAGTGTTCTCTGGGATGAAGCGGTGGACCGTTGACGGGCTCATTACGCCGTGTCGCGCCTCCCGATGCCGTGGCCGTTTCCAAGGGGAAGCCACCGGAGAGGCCAGGTGTCCCTCGCTGAGGTATAATTCCACTCGGACGGTCGACTGGTTAGCCGTGGCGAAAGAAAGGGGGGAAGAAGACAAATATTGATTTATGCCTTGTGTGCATCTTATGGTCAATTGCCGAGGTAATTAGTGACTATTTGCAGACAGAGAAGTCGGAGCAAGGGGAAAGAAACACGCTGTGAGAGTGAATGTGTGTGTTTTAGTTTGCTTTGACCGTGTTTCGTGTTCGTTTCTTCACAGATTGTCTGAAGTCTAGCCGCCTCCTCAAATTGTTCCCACGACAATTCATTTTGTTGCAATAATTAGAACTAATTTTAGATATACATAATTGATTATCAAAGTCCAGATACCTTCATCAAACTTGTTGTGATCCTGTCAAAGTCTCTTCGCAGCCTAGACTGCTGTCATTGTGTTAAATTATTCTGCTAGTGCTAGTGTTTTATGTAACTTTATGTAAGGAGAAACATGCTAAATGTTCAGTTTTTTCTCTTTAGCTTTTAACCATGTATAGTAACAAGAACTATGTCGCCCTGTCAAAAACATACTTTGAGTAGCATTTCATATCTTGTTCACTTTGGTCATTTCTTCCTCTACCAGGGAGGCGATCCGATCTTTACCTCCTGGGTTATATTGTTTTTATTAAACATGAATGTTGCATCGGTTCTGAGCAGTTTTGCACTGATTCCTCACACCACGTCGTTTAACGATTTTAGCCTTTAGTCTTTGGAGCTCCATTCAGATTCCGTGCCAACCTGAGCTCCTACGTTTCTCTAACACATTTATTCATTCATGGACATCATTTCAAATTACACTCATCTAATATCCATGCTGGGGTGCCCAAAATAATCCTCATTTATGCATGACATGTCCATTTTATAGCAATCTTTTCTAGGCACAAGTTAGTAAAAAGTACTAAAGCTTTAATACAGTTGTCGATTTTTGTTTAAATATATATATACATAATATTATTTTATCATTTTATTAACTTTTTCTTGTTGTAGCTTCAGTATACAAATGTATGAACCAAGTAAGAGCATGTTTATTATAATTTATGACCAAAGCGCTGGGTGGTCTGATTTTGGCCAGCGGGCAGCCTGTTAGTGATCGCTGCTTTTGAAAAGTCCGAAGCTTAAAACATAAGACTTTTAAATTGGACCTGTTTTGTTTGAGGACTTCAAAACTATGGCCAACAGATTTCTTCCAAGAGCTCATAGCTCCATCTCCATCCAGCGTGCTATAGAACGGGCTAATAAAACCCCTCGTTCTGAACTCGAGACAAACCCCAGAACAAGAAGTCCAAACGGTATTTGTTTCTTTATAGAATACAATCATTGTGCTTGAAAGATTAAAGGGATATTTCAGGTTTTTTGACATAGGGCGTCATTTCCTAGTTATCCAGTGTTGTTGATTTCTGGATATATATAATATTTGTTTTTATTATTATTATTTAATTTGTATTTATTTTTTTATTCATGCAGTCCTTATATTTGAAGAGTTTAGTGGTGCTAGGCTAGTGCATGTCTATGGTAACTAGTAGCCTACATTAAAAACGGTCTGACCCAAGCACAGTGCACCTGAGGCAAATAACACCAGACTACCCATATACATTTCTGGGTTGACTGAATACTTTTTGAAATATAACCATTTTGCATTTAAAAGCTGCATATATTATATTTTATTATTATATTTGAGCAGCATCAGCTTCCTGGTTGTAAGGTACGTAGTGGCGGAGTGATCTGCTAGGTTACCGGATCTACAGTAGTTTGTTTACCTGTGGCCGGCATTACTACATGTGGAATTCACAAAGGAGCTTTCTACAAATCAGATATGGTAACGTTTGGAGGACTACCTGATGATTTTGAAGAGGTTTTTAATGCGGGCTACTGGTTACCCTAGACACTCGCTAGCCTAGCACCACTATACTCTTCAAATATAAGGACTGCTATGTCAAAAATATCTCTTTAAGGAACTACTTAAAGTAGGTCCATCTTTGTATGTGTAAAAACCCGCCAACATTTGCATTCAGAAAAGATAAAGTTATGTACAGGAACATGAGCAAAGTCCAGCCCACATCCACATGGCTGACAGCAACTGGGATGCACAGATGTGGATCTCAGAACACAAGACTGCCATTAGGACAGGCAATATGGACTCTGCTACTGCCAAACAATACAAAGAAGCAAATCATGGTTCACCTTCTTTGAGATGAATGGAATTGAAAGGGTCCCACAAGAGGTGGCAGTATCCTCAAAAAGATGTCTCAAAGAGAAATGTTTTGAATTTATACTCTGAGCACGATGGTATCTCATGAACAACCTTTAAAATGCTTTACACAAAATGGAACCAAAGATTTTACTGCTGCACCTTACCATAGTGTATCCCCCCCTCCCTCCTGCTAGGACTAAAATGATTTCACATTGGTAAATGAAACGCAAAAAAAGGAAGAAGAAGAAGCACGGCGTTGGTCTCCGCCGTTGGGCGGGTTCGGGACGGAGGGGTTGAGGTATCCAAGCAGTTTAACCCCTCCCCAATTAGCTGTGCAAGTCCTTTGATTGTAACGCAGACCCGGAGAGCCGCAGAGCCAGAGCACACGTCCCTCAACCCTCATTATCCCTGCGCCTAATTTTCTGACATAGCTCCTGGTATCTCCCCACATGTATCAGCGCTGTTAATTACAGCTGCAGAGCGAGAGATGAGCAAGGACGGGCCACGGAGGCAAGACGAGACCCGGGGAGAAGGCGTAAGCGCTCGAGTGGAACCGCAAAGTCCTGTAATGAATGAGTCTTTGGCCCAAAAAAGGCCCGGATTGCAAATCACCTGGACATCACCAAAGGGACTGACTGGTGCAGAGCTATGCTAATACGCTCCGCATTGCAATAACAGCATAGGAATATCTTTATATTATGTATACAGTATCTTTATAACTTTACATTCAACATTTTTTTTCTCCCACCCCAACAGAACAAATAAAGCTCGAGTGTGTCATATTAAAATAACTACAATGTACAGTTTAAATACACATAAAAAATCTATTCTATAAAGGGGTACCTTGCAATGTAGGCCTACTGAGACATAACATTACAATATTGAGTTGAAATCCAAATTCTTTTAAAATAGACCTACGTTTATAATTGTCCAATATTGGCTCTTTTAAAACCACACCGTGTAGACATTTACCAAATAAATACAATAAAAATACAAGCATTTATTTTATGACAAATATTTTCATTATTGAACATTTCCTTCTAAATGTACAAACATGTGCTTTTTCTGTGAGCAAATGGCAAAACATATTTTTTTGCATGGTTGGATCTAAACAAGGTTCCAAGTAGATCTTCAATATGCAACAGGAAGAAATGGGAGTGAGACAAAAACATTTTTAAGTGAAGCTTTTATTGAAAACAACAATTAAACTGAAATAGTCTGTTTTTGCAGCTGATCAAAAGTTTAGGACCACATGCCTTTAAAAGACCAAATCTGTGCAAACATGTGGATTCAATGTCATTTTCTTTCAGGTATTTACACTGTCACTGATGGCGAAGGTTAGACCGTGTTGTGTTGTTGAGCTGCATAAGCAGAGCCTCTCGCAGTGTGCCATCGCTGCTGAGGCTGAGGGATCATTTGGAATTTCTTAAAAGATTCTGAGGGTTATGGAACAAAAACGTCAAGTGGAAGACCCAAAATGTCACCAGGGCTGAGCCGGAGGATCCGATTGGCTGGAGGATCCTCCGTTACTGGACCCGACTGCAGCCCAATAACCAGTGGTTCTCACAGACGAGGTCTGAGGGATGCTCTCCGTAACATCTGCACTGAGCCAGCAGCCGTTTGACCTGCACCACCTAAAGCTCCATTGTTCCACTGAAGGTCATTATGGCGCCCCCTTCCTGTGGCTCAAAGTAAACATCTCAGGTGGATCAGTAACCATGAAAACCATCAGGACCATCAAGTCACATTTTTCTCATCAGAGAATCAAACCTTCACCTTTCAGTGTCCCATATTTGGTCTCTCTTCAAAGTCCAAACGGACTGTGGCTCAAGGAGACGAGGGCTTTGTTTCTGAAGCCCTTCAGTCACAGATGCCTCTGACGGTTATTGGGCTGCAGTCAGCTCTAGGAACAGCTAAATTTGGGTTAAAAATTGTCCAGTGTCTTGACGGCAGCCAATCGGATCCTAAGGATCTTTAAAGAAATTCCAAATGACTGTGGTACTGCATCCCACCTCAGCAGGGATGGCGAGCTGCACGAGGCTCTGCTTATGCAGCTCAACAACCTGACCGTGGCTAACGCAATTGCTGTGTATAGTAAATTAACTTGTGTTGTCTGATTCTGTGATTCAAGACTGATTTGCTCCCACTCATCTTCTGAATTGTCTGTATTCAAATCCACTCTCTGATTCAAGCTCGGAGGTTGATGATTCCGAAGAGCCACATAAGAGCCGCTTATAATGAAATCAAACCGCTATTAAAACGTCTTTTCATCATCAGCTCCTCTAATTGCTTAAGAGTTCGCATTTGAAAGCGTTGATTTTGTGTTTCTCTCTCCTGGAACCGTCACCTTAACGTGGTAGAGGGGTTTGAGCACCTGAATGATCCTGGAGCTCTGTTGTCGGGGGCTTCGTGCCCCTGGTAGGGTCTCCCATGACAAATAGGTCCTAGGTGACGGGTCAGACAAAGAGCCGTTCAGAAGCCCCTTATGAGAGACCAACAGGCCCGGTTGGAACCATGAGGCCGTCCTTCTGTGGACCCACCACCTGCAGGAGGAGCCATAGGGGCTGGTGCAATGTGTTTTGGGCAGCTCCAACAGCTGCCCCCACGTCCCGGCAACGGACAAGTGGAGGAAGATGGATGGATGGATTTTGTGTTTCTGATAAAGCTTCTTACTTGTGGAAAAAATAAGAAATGTTTTCTTGGACTGTCAAATTCAGTAACAATTTCTACTAAAAAGATCACCTATTTTTTCCTAAACAGCACATATAACTCTGAGTTCCCTTTTCCTTCCAAGATATCTTGCAAAGATGTTTTGTATATTTTTTGCGTCTGCAGTCCCCGCTGTGCCAGTTCACGTCCAAATTGAGCGTGAAGTAGAGCTGGTCTACCTAAGGGCAGCAGCTGAGGTCACCGGTTCAATTCTGGCATCGAGTGAAATCAATGGGCTTTTTCTATACACATCTCAATAGGACACCGCTTCTCTCCAGACTTCTGTGGGAAATCACGCTGCAACAGACCGCGTGTGTTCGGCTGACAGCAACTCTGTTCACAACTCTGAGAAAGGTTGACTTTTGTGCCGAGCATTGTCCATTTTCGCTGCAGGGACTTTCTCTCTCTCATTGAAATACTAAAGTTGCCCAAAAATAATAAACTACTTTGCAAACCGGGCTCCTCGGTAAACTTCTTTCACACAACTGCAGCAGTGATTACGAGGGAAAAGTTGCGGGGTAATTTTAAACACTCAAGTGTAATTCTCACTTTGTATTCATTTTTTTTGTTTTCACGGCGCTCCCCCACTGTTACTCCACTTTGCTTATACCCCATGCTAGCACTGCATTGTTAAAGTCAGGGCAGCCTGAAGAACTTCTGCGACAAAATGCTACCATCGCTGCCGCACACATACACGCTACTTTTGAACAGGCCAAGACTGGAGGCTTTTCAAATATAATCCATTCAGAAACCAAATAAGGGAGACTTAGTCATAACAGTCATAAAGGTTTCCTTTTAATGGTTTTGTTTTAGTCGGAAAGTGAAACAGTGAAACAAATACAAATAATTTAAGATGTGAAGCGGGAAAATGTCAGACAAAATATGGACCTACTTGACTTGCTTTGTTTGTATCATTTGCCTGGAGCCGATGTAATGAGTAAACAGTGGTTTTAACAACAAGAGAGTTTCAAAGTTGTGCAGGAGCAGAATGAAAGTGGACAGCTGAAGAAATGTAACATTATTGTAGTCTGGTGGATTCTTTTACTTCGAACCATCATTCTGATCTTTGTCACTGAGAGGAGAATTTGTACTGTTGGATGATACGGGGGAGAGATCTCTATGCGTCTGCAGGGGTGTCAGTCCTAGCCGGGGCCGTGCCTGCAGCAGCAGAACAAAGCCAACTGTTATTGCTATTTTATGATGACTGTGTTTGTCAACTATATTGCTTCTGGGGTACTTTGCATGTGGGGCTTCTGCCCCAAGGCACAAGTCTCTTAGCAGCGCCCCAACAGAAACACAGACTTTCACAACTGTTTGTCTCCCTCTATTTACTGGGCAGTGGCTGACAACAGGACACTGACTTTCCCTCGTCCCCATGTCTGTGTAGGTTTCCTCCGGGTACTTCTGTTTCCCTTACAACTAAAAACATGTAAATGAATGGCCTTGGTCAGAGGAACCATTGGCGCAGATGTGTGCAGTCGTGCTTCTGTCAGTCTTCCCCAGAGGGAACTGTAACTTCATACGTAGCTGACCACCACCGTGTGTGGAGTGAATGAAGAACAAATCTCCTAAAACTGTGTGAAACTCTTTGGGCGACTTGTGTCATGTGAAAAGCGCTAGAGCTCGGAGACCGTTGTTCTGCAGGAGCTGCTCCCAATTCCTCTCTCTGAGCACTGCCCTCTGCGGCCGGGCCGATGGGCGGGGCATTGGAAACACACGCGGGGCAGGTTCATTGAAATAGACTAATAAGGCTTATTGGAGAAGAAACAATGTTAAGAACGCTTTGGTTATACAAAATGTAATGCGAATAAAGGGCACTGCAGCATGGAGCAAATGGGGCAGGGGCTCAACCGGTTCAGGGTCCTTGGATCGAGTTACCAATGCCACGTCTTCTCTTCATTGCTGGCCCCGCTGCTCTCGCTCTCCTCATTCAGTTATTTCAGTGTTTCTGCCTCCTCCAATTCCTTTGCGCCAACATCATCCCAGCTGTTCATAATTGTAGTACCTTCAGAGTTTTCTTCTGCCCTCTCTGCCTCGGAGGTGAAGGAAGGAGTATTAATTCTTTTTACTGATTGTTCCATGGCCAG
This sequence comes from Proterorhinus semilunaris, assembly GCA_021464625.1. Classification (NCBI taxonomy): domain Eukaryota; kingdom Metazoa; phylum Chordata; class Actinopteri; order Gobiiformes; family Gobiidae; genus Proterorhinus; species Proterorhinus semilunaris. The sequence continues at coordinate 24,607,233 of CM038362.1, read as the reverse complement.
TGGAACTTCAGGAGAAAAATGTATCAAACAACACATCTTCGTTTAGAATAGGGCCAGTGTGTAGTCTTGATTTCAGAAAGTTAGAAAAACAGTCTTTCTGCGATAACTTCTTAAGACCTTGTCTGCTGGGCGTATTACATTTGCCTTTATCAAACACACAAGTTTCTGTTCTCGTTGGTCTTTTTTCCGTTCTCTCCACATATGGATGTGGGTGAGAGCTTCTTGTCACTGTCAGTCATTAAGAGGCGCCACAATGGGTCCTGACAGATGAAAGAAGCAAATTAATTCCAGTCCGATATTAGATTCTCGAGTGCCTCCGTCTTGGCATGAGCAGCAGACCGTGCTCTTGGAATCCGCCTATTTCACGCGGAATAATATGAAAACGTGTCCGTCGCTGGAAGAGGTACAAATCAACGGCAAAACGAACGCGCCAACTTGTTTTCTCGTGAATTGCCTGTACGTAAATAGCTTCCCCCGGCCGAGAGTTATCAAAGCTTCAGGAATAAATTGTATGACGCTGGAGTGGCTGATATGTTTTCTGGCAGTCTACTTCCTGTGGCGTGAAGTCGATACGGTTGGACATCTCTGACTATATTTATGCACTGAAGCCAAAGTCAATATATTTGCTACATTTTATTAAACACACAAATTGTTGAAAGCGTTTGGCAGTAAAGCTAAGCATGCACACTCTCCAGAACAATGAGTCGATCCCTCTAAATCATGAGGCTTTATAATATTCATATTCAGAAACAGAGTAATGCCAATTTTAACCCTCCCCATGACCAGGGAGTGTTGGGTCAGTCCAAAGGAAGGGTCGGGTCACTATTCTGAAGGGTAGACATGGACATTTATCTATGACAGGTTCTAAACAGAGGGCAACGGCTCGTGATATGCGTGATGTTGGTGGATCTTTTTGCCTAAAAAAATCTTTCACGAATGTCACGATTCACCCTCAATTCGTGGAGGTCTTTTTGCGATCATTAGTGCTAATTCGTAATTCAGCGTGAGAGCATTAGTGTAGGCATTACTATTTTGTTTCCGACTATAAACAAAACTGCAAGTCCACATGGCTAACTTGCATGAACTCTGACAACATACTGCAAATGAGAATGGGAGCGATTTTATTTAGATTTATCTATATTTATAGGTAGAGTTCTTCCTCTTCTACTGTTTATTTGGTAAATGTAAAAACGTTGAAATATGAAACTATTTAAAAAAAAAAAAACAGTAGTGTTTGTCATCGCTGAACTTGACTTACTGAACTTGATAACCCCTAAGATCTACAGGAGAACAACAACAGGCTCTGGATTCAGAAGTTCTAATAAGGTCTTCAAACGAAACAGAAGATCCACAATAACAGACCATCTTCTACTTCTTCAGTCATTCCTCACCAAAACATGTATACCAGGTGTCGAGGATAAAAGGCTGGGGACATCAATGTCATCTGTGTGGCCCAACCCTCTCCTCAACATTTGACCTGACGCTCCCAGTCGGCCATTTTAGATGTTTTCACCTCCAGACAAAAACACACGGCATTTAGTCAATGATTAAGATCTTAATTAGTCTTTAGACTATCTTTAGACTACTATTCATCCAGGAAATGATGAGAAATTCAAATTAAATTCTTCAGTGTGAAAGCTGACTCTCACTTGACAATCACAAATTTACAAAAGTCGTTGTGTTTGTTGTTTTAGCTTTGTTTGCTCTGGTTTACTCACCTTTCAGGCATCGAGCATCCATTAACAGGAAGTGACAGCAACCACTCCGCATTTCTTTTCGGCAGCAGAAGCTTCTGGGAGCCTCCATAACAAGGTTCCAATGCAAGGTTCCAAGTCTCGGAATAGAATTGGAAAACAGTGAAGTCTTGGCTGTCCATGTTGAGGTGAAAAAATATATATAATAAAAACGTGAATGGGCGACTTGTGAATTTTGCCAAAGTTCTATTCAGACCACCGTTGCATCGAAATTCTAAGATTTTTCGAAAGAAAAGACCAGTGCTTTAGTCAGCCCCACCGGGACAGTGTACAGTCTACACTCCTCACTGCCGCTGTTCCCCTGTCAGTACTTTTCTTGTCTGTGCCGAGAGTCGGTTCGAGACACGGTGGATTTTCTCAGAGAGTTTCCCAAGTAGAAGCACCAAACCACTTATGGAACTGTGAAACATGGATTGTTTTGCTCATTAAGAAACACCAAACCTTTCCTACTTAATCCACAATATTCATTCATAATCACTTATGCCAGCAAAGATTGTGACAAATTGGTTGTGTTGTTGTAGTTTAGTTTAGTTTAGTTTATTTGTTTATTTGAGCAATACACATTGTGCTCAAAAGGAGTGGGCTGAAGCAAAAAGCTTATGAGCCCCCACCCCCAAGTGCAATAAAATAAAAAAAAGAACATTTCAAAACATTTCAAGCAGCTACATTCATACAGACCAACTTACAACAAACAACAAAAATATATTAACTGTTTATATAATTAATTGAAACAACGCACAGCTACAACAACAATCTAGTTTCATATACGATGTCTAATACAAAGCAAGTCAAAAAAATGTGTTAATATATTGCTTGCATATTTTTACCCGTGATTACAGAGTTACTTTTATGGCATAAAGGTACATTAATAGATATTATAATCTGAGATCTTGATACTTTCCAGTTGTCATTACCATTCTCAGTATAATTTTAATTTGGGTTTAATTATCATCATCATTATTATATATTTATTTAATTGAGTTATATGTGAAGTATGATGAAAGCCCTGCATAGTGTGGTGCATTAAAAAGCCAGAGAGTGAGCCAGTTGAAGAGGGCAGTAACTCCCCTTCAACAAACCCCGTAACAGCTGATTTGTTACGGGGGGATACTGTTACGTTGTAGCAGTAATAGTAATGCGAGTCAATGTGTAGCATCGCGCTGATATTACTAGCTGTAACACCTGCAGTACAAGTCAAGAAGTTAAAAAGATACAAAACTGAAAGGCCTTTATTGCAGCATGGCCATTTGATTAAAGGGGCTATGTGGAGTTTGGCAGTTTTGTACTCGCAGTTGCCCCCTCAGGCCAGGTCCTGGTCGATTTACAGATTTGCAGGCACGACTTCAACTGAGGTAAGAAACTTTACTGTTTTGTAAGATATTTAGACCAAATCAGTTTGAGTGTATATTTTCCAAGATGTGATACTTACAAATGCATAGCAAAGTGAATCAAGTGAAGAAGCCAAATAATACAGATAAACGAATAATTGACGCTTGAAGGAGAAAAAAAAAACTCATATACTTTGTATGCATAAACGTCGGCCTAATTGTAATAATAAAATAATTCCACTGGTAGAAATGCTACTAGGAAAAGCCTCAATTCCCTGGGCCCAAAGTCAGCATAGCTAACTCGTAAACTATATTGTAAACGGCACTTGTTTGTACTTGTTTCAGTACTTATAAATCCGTGAACAGTCATGCTTATTTTGCGGCCAAGAACAGCTAACATTAGCAGCATCTTGTCGCGTTGTCCTGGCGATGTGAAAACAGGAAGAAACCTCCCTCCCTCCTGGTAAAACTTAATTTTTCACCTTTTTCTGCGAACTGCATTTGTGGTTTCTGTTTTCCACATTGTTTTTCTGGATACTTTTGTACGTGTTTGCCGTGTTTTTGTGGAGGTTTGGTGGATTTGTTTACTTTGAGAGTCCAAAATGGTCCTGAAGAAAGCAGCTTTTAAAGGTTAACAAAATGCTAGCTTATCAGCTAAACCCATTTGAAACCTAGACATTTCTTCTTCTGAGACACTGAAGAGGCACCAAGAGCCCCCACAGCTGCAGCACAGTGGAGGCGTCACAAGAGGAGCTACAGGAAACAAAAAAGGACAAACGAGGAGATGGTGAAAGACTGTTGTGAAGCGGAGGGAAGAAGAGGAAGGAGGAGGAGCTGACCAGTGCAGGACACCACACTCTGAAACGGAGACAAACCTAGGAGGTGGTGCACCGTTTCAGAGGATAAGAGGAGACAGCTAGAGAGGGCAGCCAGCCAGGTTTCTTCCAAGTGCTACAGTTCCCCCGACCTCCAAGGTCATGCGGGTCAGGTTGACACAATGGCAGCACGTCTCAGCCGCAGCAGCTCAGGACTAACACCTGAACACTATTTCGTTGTACGTTTGTACAATGACAATAAAGCCCTTACTTACTTGCTTATTATTTTTGCCATTGTAAATATAGCACCATTACCACCGTTACTTCCCAAATGTTTTGTAGGTACAGCACAATTACTGTTATTACTGACACTACTACTCTGCTACTAATACTACACAACTTCTCTGTAGGTATAAAACTATGAGATCAACTATTTTGGAAACTCCCAAATATGATTATGTTATGGCTTGTTTCAGTGAAGTTTGCACAACATGCATGGACAGTCGGACACCGTTGTTTTGAAGCATCAACAACACTTTTCCCCCACGTATTTAGTCATAATTTCTTACCTTTCAAGCAAAAATAAGCTGCAGGTCTTTAGAGAGATTCTCTCAACATTTTCCGATGTTTACTCTGGTTCTTTGCCTACGCCGATCAGACTTGACTTTCGCCTTTTCTGTCCCAGAAATAAACTCTTCGTTTCTTTTCATTAGTTGGGGTCTGGGCTGGAGTTTCGATGGTGCTTGAAGCCGGTCTCCTTTTATTCTCCGCTAAATCCATCCTTCTGAAGTTACCACTCGCTCGGCAGCGTCAGTATAGAGGAGATACAGCTAACGCTACAGCTAACGCTAAAGCTAACTCTACAGCTAACGCTACAGCTGAGCGTGAACGCGCATGACGTCATTACGCTGTTTGCTTGTTCGCTCCGAACATAGACTATTCAAGTGACTTTACAGGAATATAGAGGCAATTGCGGTGAAAAGGCCAGGGCTCATTCTACGCACCAGGGTTTTGCTGGAGCAGGTATGAGGAAGACATTTTAAATCTGTATACATTTATTTGTGGTTAACCTTATGTATAGTCCCTTTAAAAACATTGCCTATGTGTTTCAGCCCTATTGGGCCTTCGTCAGGGCAAGCTCCAAGTCAAGAAGTTGACTGAAGTTGGCTAAACTGGCTTTAGCATTTGTACAAGTAGGATTAATTGCATAGTAGTAACCATAATAGTAGTTTGTGCTAATGGTGAAAGAATATTCATGTGTAACTACTTCATATTTCGACTGTAGACCTGATGGTAGTGCTATAGTCCAAGCGTGGGTTTTGGTGGGGCCAGTGCTGCATGCTAACGGTGTTTATTTCTGCGGAAAAGTGCAGGGAAAGTCCTTTAAAATGAGGAATCAGACCTGGCCTGTGTTGCTTATGATTCTAGCGGCGTCCGATGTTGACGGGAGACACTGACAGAGATCTTCTCTGCAGCGAGAGGAGGCTCACTCTGAGACTAGCGTTCCAAAATATCAGACACTGCTCTTGTTTGCATGTTCTTTTTATACAAGTTAACCTGCCGCTGCATGTATTCTCATGTATTTGTCTTCTTCTTGATGTTACTTTTATCGTGCTTTGTTTTGTATCTCGAGATGTTTGGGTGGCTGTGGTTGTTGTAAATGTGCGGTAGAAATAAAGTTGACCATATCCTCGACCTCACCCATGCCCCTCACTCCCCTCGACAAGCTGCCTTTATGATGCGTTCGAAGAGAGTAGGGTAATATCATTACTCTTGTCTTGTGTGCAGCACACATTTATCAGCAGAACAAATAAGACATGTAGGAGAGTAAACATTTATGTAAGACTGTTTTTGGCATTTAGAACATTAATGTTCCATTTAAGTGCAGAACCTGTAATTACCGCAACCCCCTCATACACTTCCCGTTGTGAGCTCCCGGTAGATATTGGATTATTAAACAGACATTTCATGAGGATTTCACCTGCATCAGAACAGGTCTCTGAGACGTTTATCTTTTGTAAACTTCTGTCATAATGCTAAACTGACTGTGTTAGCCGCTAACTGTTGCTGCGTCTGCTGCTTCAAAGTGTTTGTGTTGACATGGTGCTGGGGCCGGTGACGGGTGTGTTGGGGGTGAGGTGGTGGTGGAGGTGTGGAGCTCGTCTCTGCTTCTGTGAGAAGCTGTTCTGAATAAGAATCAGAATAGGTTTTATAGCCATTGTTTCAGAACAGGGTTCTCAAAACTAGGAATTTTTTTCGGTGCAAACGTGCGACATAAAACATATAACACAGAATTAAGATAAAAAATAAGCTAAGAACTTTAAACTATAAGGCTATAAGGGCATGCATAAAAATAAAATTAAAAAAAAGATAAAATAAAGTGACGTGTGGTAAGACAACAACAATTTGACATTGAACAACAGCGGGATTGTGTTTACAGATGTGTAGGCGTATAAAGTGATGAGTGACAGCAGCGGGTCTAAGTGTGGACACACCACACAGAGCAACAGATACATCCATGAGTTTGTAACTAAGCTACAGAGACTTGTTTTTGTTCATGAGTCTGATGGCGGAGGGGAAAAAACTGTTCAAGTGGCGGGATTTATGGGTCTGGATAGACCGTAGCCTCCTGCCTGAGGGGAGAGGGGTGAATAGTCCGTGTCCAGGGTGAGAAGGGTCAGCTGTGATCTGACCCACACGCCTCCGGGTCCTGGAGAGATGGGAGCTCACAGCTCAGGCCGGCAAAATGGAGTCGCTGAGGGCGGCTTTAAATGGGGCTAAAATTGAGTTATACATGACTTAATTGGGTGTAAAATGGTCTTAACCTCTTAACCCCCACCTCAACCGAGCACATTTTCTCCAGTTTGGCTTTACCTAAATCTAAAAGCTCCTTAAAAAAAAGTGTCAAAATAGAGACAAAAATGAGACGCAAACGAGGATGAAAAAGCCACCCAAAATGCCACAAAAGAGCAACAGACAAGTGACAAAAAAAGCGACGAAAATCTTGGATCAGTTATGTAGGTCTTAGCTGACCTATAGGCTGTAACATTTTAGATTTGGGCAAAGCTTAACCGGAAAAAATGCACTTGGTTAAACAAAGAAAAGACTAAACTGACTTAGTGTTTCCTTTATTACTGTATCAGAAAAAGGTCAAAACCGTTTGTCAGTTCAACCCCAATCAATCAGGGCATCTGACTGGAGCGCTGTTGAAGCTCCCTGTGGAGAAAGGCAGCAGGAAAACAAAAGTAAGCTTGAAGGAGGCTTTAGTTATAATATAAAGGTCCTTTTTCCACATTGCCAGTGCTCCTCTCACCTGGGGCGGCGGAGCGTAAAGTTTTTCTCCTCTATCATATCACAGATCTATAAGGCAGAGGTCCGCGGCCCGCCGGGTCCCGACATCGCTCTCCCTTTTTATTTTTCTGCAGCACTTTTTGTTGGGGGGGGGGGGGGGGGGGGAATGATGAGAGCGGAGCCAAAAGGTGCATTCCGAGTTTGCCACTAACCAATCTCCCGGTGCGCCGGCTGTCCCCGGGTCACCTACTCCGTTACAGTGAGCTTTATCAGATGTGACAGCGCCGGCTCAATAAAGTGGATGTCTTTAACAAGTGTTCTCTTAGTTGGATTTGTTCGGAGAGGGGGAATGGAAGATTCTATCTAGTCATCTCCAGCCACTTTCTCGGACTGGCCTGTCTCGTCTGATCATTGCTGAAGGTTAAAGGTGCGGTTTGAACCTTTTTTCAGACTTTTTCTTAAATAGTTGGACACCTTAACCTTGGTGTTTCTCTGAGTATAAGTTAGAATGATATATGTGCGAGAAATTTCCTCAAGGACAAAGTTACAATACATTTCAGGACCGCTTCACTCCTGAATCTATTCAGTTTGGAGTCAGATACCATGCTACATTTCTTAGGACATGCAAGCATCAGGAGTGTATCAGTACCATCCATCCATCTTATTCCACTTGTCCGTTGCCGGGTCGTGGGGGCAGCAGTCGGAGCTGCCCAAATCACATTGCACCAGCAACCCTATGGCTCCTCCTGCAGGTGTTGGGTCCACAGAAGGACGGCCTCATGGTTCTCACCGGGCCTGTTGGTCTCTCATAAGGGGCTTCTGAACCGCTCTTTGTCTGACCCGTCACCTAGGACCTGTTTGCCATGGGAGACCCTACCAGGGGCACGAAGCCCCCGACAACAGAGCTCCCAGGATCATTTGGGTGCTCAAACCCCTCCACCACGTTAAGGTGGCGGTTCCAGGAGGGGGTGTATCGGCACAGTTCGGCACAAAACAAAACAAAAAATATAAAATTAACTTGCAAAATGTAATTTCTTACGCTGAAAAAAGAATAATGAAGGAAGAAATTACAAAAAATTACTTTGACTTGAATTAGGAGATCTAAAGTTTGAGTAGGTTCAGTATTAGATCATTTAAAACCTCATATTGCCAATGGAACAAGCACATTGTATTTTGATTCAGATTATTATTTTGTATCATTTCAAGTGAAACAGACATACATTGAAATGTTAAAGTGAATTTGAAGCAACTTCCCTTTCTCTTGGTTTTTGCCTTTTTCTGTGAACTGCATTTGTAGTTTCTGTTCCACATTGATTTACTGGATACTTTTGTACATCTTTGCTGTGTTTTTGTGATTTAGTGGATATTTTACTGTACTCCGTACAAGCCATGAAGGAAACTGACTTTGTCTTTTTTAGGTAAACAAACAGATAGCTTATGAGCTGAAGACATTTGAGACCCCCCCAAGACAGTGAAAGATTGTTGTAGAGCGGAGGGAGCTGCACAGGAGGAAGGGGAAGGAGGAGGTGAAGGAGCTGACCAGTGCAGGACACCACGCTCTGAAGCAGGGACCATCCCAGGAGGCGGTGCACCGTTTCAGAGGAGACTGAAGGCAGAACTCCGGTTTCCCCAACCTCCAAAAAACATGCTGCTCTGGACTAACCCAACACCTGAACGCAGTTTTGTTGTACAATGACAAAGAAAGCACGCACGCACTCGCACTTCCAAATAAAACGACCAACATTGTTCAGAAATGGTACACAAGTGGACCGAACCGAAGCAGTTCAATACTTTCCCATGCACCATAGCTACCGGTAAACTTGTTATATTGCGCAAGCTCTCGATGGTAGAGTCCAAGAGACTCAACAAAAGTTCTTCAGTTGGGTTGATTTTTTGTGTGGGTCAGAGGCACAACGTCCTCGACGCTAAAACAACACAGTACAAGTTACATGTGTTCCTTTAGTCGGCTTTTAACTCATTGACTGCCATTGATGTCCATAGACAAGTTTTTCAGTGGGAACGGGTGCAATAAAGCCTTAAGCCACTTCCATGTAAAGATCTTACTTGTAGACATTATTTTATGGAGTCAGCAGGTGGCAACAGTGCTCTTTGGATGCCCGGTCACAGGTAGCAGAAGTAGAAACTGCGGCTACTTCTTTTGATCACCTCAAACATCTGAACAGTGGTTTCCTTCTATAAAACAGCAACAAACAGCTTCTCTCTCTTGCGCTGATGAAAGGCGCCGGTATGTCGCTGGTTCGGGTTTAGCATCCTTAGCATGTTTGTCTGTTTTAGCATCCTTAGCATGTTTGTCTGTTTTAGATCGAACGCCTGTCTGCTTCCTTAATCCTCCTCCTGCACCATGAGCACCACCATCTCCTCCACCACTCTTACTGCGAGAACCACTGTTAACCAAAACCTGTTCTAGTGTAAGAAAATATTAGCGTCAAAGTCACTGTTCTGCTTGATGTGTTTCTTTTTACAAAAATCTCGTTTTCTCACCTTTTTGGTCAGAAACAGTCGTTTTCAGTGAAACTAACAGAGATTCAACCCGTGATTACGAAAGAACAAAAAACTTTTTTTACTGATGAAAGTATAAAGTCTATTATTTCATAATCTTCACATTTTACATAGTCATACACAATATTCTGTGGGTTTTGAAAAATCTGTGAAAATCATCTAAAACGCCTGGCAATATAGGGTTGGCTGTTCTGAAATTTGCTGGCAGCCAATGAGTTACAAACCAGGAGAGTCCCGCTGAGATGTAGGGAATGTCTTTTCAGAGAAGTCTTGGCCCAAGAGAGGGACCAATTGCTCTTGTTTTTAGTGGTATAGAGGTATTCAGAGGCCCTTCATAACACTTGTGAAATGTGTAATATAAAGTCAGCTTCCAAAGCGGTGTAATCCGCTAAATCCCCCACCCCGTCCCTTCGGTTGAAACTCTATGCCACTATGTAAACCATCACCGGCGTCAAACAAGCCTGGGGATGCACGTATACTTGAATACTTGCATATTTTCAAAGGCGTAATGAAGTTGTCCTCGAATGCAAAGGGAGCTGTGTGTGACTCTCGCGCTTAGGGGAATATAGCGGAGCGAGTGCTAGTCAATCCCGGCAGGTCGCGGCTGGAGAGTGTTGCAGCGAGATAAAGGCGAGGCGACATTGTTTCGGTCCCGATCCCGGCGGTGCCACGCGCATTCTAATAAACACACACAAATCCGACGCAACCTTTGTCATCTCGCCCCGCTTAGGAAGAATCTGGACGTATGCGCCCACTTCCGAGATTACCCTTTGTTTGTTTGCGGCTTGCCCTGGATGCGTCACCCCCGTCTTGCCCTCCCTCTCACTTCACTTGGCCTCCCGTTCTTTTCATTTCGCAAACATCTGTTGGCAAACGAGACGCCTGTAATCTCTCAAGGGCTTTCCTTTCTCTCGCATTATTAAAGGAGGCGCACACTTGAGGTAGCGCAGATGAGGCCGTGCATAGCTTGTCAGCAATACATTCACGGAGGGATAACCTGTGATATCGACTTCTTATATTCTGTCGTTGTTCAAGCCTAAATGAGTCATGCGTGTTTTTGAAATTATGCATATCTAACACCAGCCCACACTCTGGTAAAAATCATACAGAGACTTTGAAGTCTGGACTACTTCACCAAACGTTTTGTTTTTAAAGTGTTTTCATTTTCACCACAGCAGCAGGCACAGGGTATAAACTTGTTAGCATCTTTTTACGCCAATAAAACTGAAGCTATGGTATGCAAAATAAGTTTTAAAGTAGACATTCGTGTAGTAGCAGCTCGTGAACCCGCTTTACACTTGAGCTGTGACATAACTTAAAATAATTGTGTTTGGTTGAGGCTGGGAATGTTCAACATTGGAAATTTTCCAAAGGAATGAACACAATGGAAGGTCTCTTCTTTACACGCAGATATGAACTGCAGCATAAGAATCTGATTTGATAATAATTCAATGAAAGATCGATCACAGAGCGAGTGTCTGACATCAGGGTTTTAGGTGCTTGAACGATGTAAAGAAGAGCTTTTCGTGTTTGTGTCCATGGTATGCTTTTAAGAATGTGTGCCACGTGTGGGTCTGTAGAGATTGTTCTGTAGTTTAGGACTGTTCCGTTTAACGCAGCTCTGTGTCAGACACAGGCCCCGCCCACTCCTCCCATTGGTCAGCATGTGATCCGAGACTTTTTCACACATGTCGGGGCGTCTTGTGGGTCGAGCCGAGGCTGCCCCAGTTCCAACTGCATTCACTTCAAAGTTAGTTCAGTCCGTGTTCACACGCGCCCGCACCAAACGCCGCACCATCATCCACGTAACGACGATCAGCTGTTCCACAAACGTATTCACATGACCACGGGCACCGACACGCACGTACATGCACACTGCCCCGATGTCGCGCGGGGAAGGGTTAAATACAGTGGAGCAAAGCGATTAGAAATGCTCTTTAATCGGCTCATGAAGAGGAAAGTTTCACTGCAGCATGAAGGGGAAAGACGGGGAAGAGAGACGCCCCCTGAGGATTTAAAGTCGATCTATTTTGCCTCGTCGGAGCAGTAATCCAAAATGTCCTCATGCAGCGCGTAGCACAGCGGTTAGCGCTCGTGCTTCACAGCTAGAAGGTCCTGGTTCTATTCCCACCAGGGACGGGGCCTTTCTGTGTGGAGTTTGCATGTTCTCCCCGTGTCTGCGTAGGTTTCCCCTACCACTAAAAACATGTACAATATGTACAGGATGAATGTGAGTTTGTTGAGAGTTACAATCCGGTGTGGCTTGTTTACATGCATGAGACCCATGTATGTTCATTAACATGCACTGTCCCGACCAAATAAACCAATAAATAAATATATTCATTCTTTCTTTGCACAAAGCGAGAGCATTTCTGCCTGAGGTCGGCCGGATTCCGAGATCACCTGTTTAGATCGTCGTAAAGTTGGATTCACACTGACCCGAAAGTGCTGCTCCTCGGGTCAAAAGCCCCTTCAGGTCGACCTAACAAGAGCGTGTGTGGAAACGCCCTTAGATTCTGAGTGATTGACATGAGAATTTAACCAACCACAGTGTGATTAAACTAAGGCCCTGTCCATACGAAGTCAAGCTGAGGACCAAACGCAAAGATATTTTATTAATCCAGTGTATCGTCCAGTCAGAAGCCCCTTATGAGAGACCAACAGGCCCGGGTAGAACCATGAGGCCGTCCGTCTGTGGACCCACCACCTGCAGGAGGAGCCATAGGGGCTGGTGCAATGTGATTTGGGCAACTCCAACAGCTGCCCCCACGACCCGGCAATGGACAAGTGGAAGAAAATGGATGGATGGATGGACAGTATCGTCCATACGAGTCCGGCGTTTTGGGGGTCTGTAAACCAACATTTTCCAAACTAGGTCCCAGAGTGGAAAGATCTCAAAACGCCGTTACGTGGCGCCGTTGTTACAACGTCTCCACAACTTTTACTCAAACGATGACATCACAGCGACAGAGTGGAGTCTGTTCTCCATAATCTACTGACCTTAGAATGAGTTTTACTCATGGATCTATGATGGTTTTGCTCCGCTCCTCTTTGGTCCACTGTAATCCGCAAGCCACAGGTGACAAGTAGAAAAACAGTCTGTGTTTTTGGACTGAGTCAAAGTCCGGTCACTCACAGGTTTTTCTGCTTTAGTCCCGTTACGTCTGAAGAATAAACTCGCCTCCTCGTCTCTTCTGTAAATCATAATCCTTGAATCCGTTGCATTTTCACTGTTTACATTCCACACAAGTTTACTGCGCATGCGCCTCTACATCTTGTTCTATTATCTGTGTTAGCGTCACAGCGCCACACACAGGCCTGGCAGATGAATTACACCGTTTTCACAGACCTGAGTCGACCCATGTGGACGCACACATTTACTGAGCTGGCTTCGTGCTCACAAAGAAAGTTTCTGAAAGTTTCTTCGTGTGGATATAGCCTAAATCATTATCAAACACATTTGCTGTGTGTCCCACCACATTAGAAAGAGCATTAAGCAGAATGTAGGATTAGGAAAGTTGGGATATGTTTTGGCAAGACGATACAATACTTCTTGGTCTGGGGTGTGACATTTATGGCTCTAAAACATAAGTAATGGGTAACAAATGGTTGACTAATTGTATATTATAAAATGCAAACAAAAAATACTGTTTATTTAAGCATTTTGACCGTTTTTAATTTTTGAAAATTCACCAAATTTCCAAGCTAAAGTTCCCATTGAAAGTTTCCCGAAATGTACCCCTTTGTACCCCTAGCTGAGGCGCCATTCAAAGCATACATGAGCCTCTGTTTTTAGCCAACATAATGGTAACAAATCTATGGCGCTGTGAACGGTGTCGCTGTTTGAGGCAGAAAGGCTCCAGTGATGATTTATAAACACTTATGGAGGACAGGTTCAGATTCTCTCTCTAACATCATTGAGGACACACAGATCAGAGGGCTTTAGCAGCAGAAGAAGAAACAACTAAAGAAGTGTAAGTATGTTGTTGACAAGGAGGCGTGATTATATCAAAGCTCTCCTTTTAAACGCCTGACTGCAGAATACTGAGGGATCTGGAATGGGCTCAGTGATTCCTCATGGCCTGTTTGATGGCGATATAAGCGCGGCGTATCAATATTTTAACTCTGAAGTGCTGCACAGGGGCGGGAGCCAAGCCTGCAGTAAGTGATACTTCAAAAACAGTTATGGAACAGGTTTGCCTTATTTTTGCCAAATTTTTTTTTTATATATTTTTTTAATGCGCGCCATTACAAGATTGGGCTTTCACATATATTTTCCGTTTTCCAACAGCTTGGTTGGTTTTGGCATGGCTTTTCCTGCAATTAATCCTTCTGCAACCCCAGATCAGAACAGTTACTTAGATCCAGGGGGACACTTTTTGTTTCATTAGGCAGTGCATTTTTTCATGCAAATTGACCAAATAACGACTGAGGTATTGAGATCAGAAAGAAAAAACAATAGGACTTTCTCCTTCACTGCGTTGAGTCTGCTGACTGTTGGAGACCTGTCGACTTGGCCCTGATTATGTGCAGCAGCTAGTAGGGCTGGGTAACGTTACTTTTAAAAGCTCGTTACTCCTCTGGAAAAGTAGCTCGTTAGTAACTGCGCTACTTTATTATGAAGGAAACACGTTAGAGACTCATGCGTTACCAATAATAAATAGGACCGGGACTTTAACGCGTTAATTTAGATTAATTAATTACACAAAAATAACGCGTTAAAATGTTTTGACGCATTTTAATCGCACTTGTTTTTACAACGCGGAACGTTTCTCACTGGATGAGTTTAGGCGGACCGATTATACTGGAGCACCAACTAGCGTTCAGACAACAACAAACCACAGTGAACATGGACAAAGAAGCTGATGAGACCTCTTTGGTTGGCCTTGTGGATGGGAACTTTTGCTATAAAAAACAAATCGAGTGTGCAAGCTATGCAACAAGGAATTCACATATCACCGCAGCACATCGAGCCTCAAGTACCACCTCAATGCTAAACATACTGTGGACGTTAGCCCGACTCCCACTACAAGGACCCACACTCTACCAGATGGCTGGTTTAAGGACCAGGATATCTAAGGCTCACTGGATTGCACTCGACTGTAGACCACTTGGAGTGGTAGAAGATAAGGGCCTGCAAAATGTACTACAGATTGCGTTGCGTTGCGTTGTTATTAAGAGTTGGACTTACTTTTTTTTTTTAAACCAGCTGTTGCTAAATCAACAAAGTCTTTTATGGCCTCTGAAGCAACAATAAACAATATTTTGTTGCTTAAGCTTATGTATTCAGTCATTATTCAATGGTATACTAAAAATCCATATGAAAAAACGTACTTCTCACTGTTCTCAGGTCAAATATTTATATGCGATTAATTTCGATTAATTAATTACAAAGCCTCTAATTAATTAGATTATTTTTTTTAATCGAGTCCCGACCCTAATAATAAATAAATAAATAAATAATAATTAATTAAACTCAAATTAAAATTATATTGAGGATGATAATGACAGCTGGGAAGTAGTAAGATCTCGGAGTATAATAAGTATTAATGCTTTTTAATGCATTACACTATGTAGGGCTTTCATAATACATTATACATGAAAAAAAAAGAGGAAATTGTACACAAATTGATATTATATTGAGGATGGTAATGACAACTGGGAAGTAGCAAGATCACGGAGTATAATATAAACTGCTGCATAGTAACGTGCCTTTATAACATTAAAATAGTGACTTCCGGTAATGTTACACTAGTGATTTTAGTAATGTACCAATTGTTGTGTTTTGTAGGCTTTGAAAATGAAAATGTTATAGTTTTTATTTTCGGGGTGGGCGCTTATAAGCCTTTTGCTTCGGCCCACTCCTTTTGAGCAGACTAACTGCTCAAATAAACTAAACTAAACAATAATAAACACCTATATATAGCCTTCATTTATCGATCATTGTTTCCCAATGAATAATGCTCTGTTTCACAAACTGAGTCGCTAGCTAGCTCGCGCATACAGACCGATAGCAGTAACTGTACAATGCATTCACTTCTGAGCTTTATTTTATATGTGACACATGACAGCTAAAGGCAACAATATTGAGCATGTCTACTTATAAAAGCTTAGCTTCGTTCTGTAAAGGAGCGCTTACGCTTTACAAAGTGCATCGAATTGGTAATAATAAACACACAACATACTCACTCAACTTGCTTTAGATCAGACCTGGGCAAAATACGGCCCGCGGGACGATTCAATCCGGCCCACGGCTTGTAGGGCATAAAATTAGTATGTCAAAAAAGGAAGTCTCTAGCCCATTTCTGTGTGGAGTTATGATTGAAGAAATTACCAGAATGCTCACTCCAGCCACTAGGTGGCGGCTTTAATAAAAATAACAAATTTCACACGTGTCCAGCAGAGGGCACTGACAAAATGAGAGATCAGGATATGATATATAACACATTGGCTACAGTCCTGTCAGGCTCATTATTATTCATTTATTGAAAAAAGTTTCCTCAACAGTATTTTCCCAATTAAAACATTTTTTTTGGAGCTTTTGTTTATGGACCCGGAAATACACTCCCCATTTATGTGTTGGCCCCCAGGGAAAGAGACTTGGAGACCCCTGCTACAGTGCTTTGCTTACTTTCATTCAAACACAGAGGTGCTTTCAGTGCGATGGTAAAAGTTCCCGAGGATAAGAATAGCTTAAATTAAAGCCGCAAGCGGCGATGTAGGCCCTCGCCCCTGGCGCAGCCCCCCCTTGCGACCACCTCCTTTGCAACCGCCCCCGCTCTCGTCCAAACCTGCTCTCCCCTCGGCCTCACACACAACCTGTGTGCTCTCTGTCTACTAACTCTTGCTCTTTGCAGCAGGGGGCGCTATAGCATGGATCATTTTTGTGTTCATGTAAAAAGATTCAGGGCCATCTGGTGTATAAGTGATTACATTTAAAACTCAAAGGGATAAAGAATGTGCCAGTTATCATGGGTAATAATGATGCTCTCAGGAACACGTTTACACTGGCCACGCCCACATCTTACACAGTATGATGCATATGTAATATAATTTTTTGTTTAGTTTATTGTGTAGAATATACCGGCAAAGTGGGAGATAAATAATCCAAACTGCAATATTAAAGGTATAGATAGGGGGCGCTATAGTGTTGAGCACTGTGCAGTTATTGAGCTCTGTCTGTTCAGACCGTGAGTTGCCTTATGTCAGCCAAATATGATCCAGATTGGATAGAGCGCATGCCTGCGAGGGGTTGTCCAAGGTACGGGAAAAATGTTTTTTGTGGGGGCGCTATGTGAAACCTGTAAACGTTATCAAAAAAAGCTGGCTTTGTTTTGAATGAGGGTCTGACCATAGGCACCAATTCATGTTCTTCCCAGTAGTTGCCGAGTCAAAAAAAATAAAAATAAAAAAGAGTTAAGGACAGAATCGATCGAGCAATCCCATGGTTGGGAACCTATCACTCTACCCATGTAGCTACACAAGCAGATTTATTTTACAGCCGAAATGTGCAATATCTTATGAAACGGCATGTGGTACAACGTGTGGGTCATTTTCCCGTTTTTAATGAGGGTGGGAGCATAGTTGCCAATTCAGGTTCTTCCCAGTAGGTACTGCGTAAAAAAAAAAAGAAGAAAAAAAAAAAGTCATTGTGGGGATTGAACCGGCAATAAGACGGTGAGAACCCTGCGCTCTACCAATGGAGCTACACAGGCTTACGTAAAAACACAGCGAATTTTAGATTAATCTTATGAAAGAACTCTCGATAGATGAAGGAATACTTTGGTGAGAGCTACATAGTACGAGGAACACGCAGAGACGGACAGGAAACAGCCTATCTGAACTTCCTGTGACTGTAAAGTCCAAAAAAGCTGAATTTGGAGGCAAACACGTCCAAATTAAAGCTTATGTCTGTCACAGAGGGGTATTATATCTACGTATGAGTCTAAAAGTGTGGCTTTTGTGAATAAAGGGGGTATTTGGGAAAATTGACGATTTTCATGAGAAACTGACAGTGGCAACTCTGACAGAGGCCAACATGCTGCCAGAAGAACAACACTGGCTATTTCCACGGAGGATGGGCGGGCCACTTACAAGCCACATCTTAAAGGCCAGCAGGTGGCGCTATGCTGACACTTTGCTGGGGCAGAATAAGTGGAGTGCTTGCCTTGACCCTCACATGTTATACATTGTCGGAAAGCTCTGACTGAGGCGCATGTGACTGTCATGGTCATTGGTCACTGCCGAGTATACAGTGACCAACATGTGTAGATGAGGTAGAGCTTTATGGATTCATACGATAAGAGGCCTTATGTCAGCCAAATATGATCCAGATTGTATAGAGCGCATGCCTGCGAGGGGTTGTCCAATGTACGGGAAAAAAGCATGTTTTTTGTGGGGGCGCTATGTGAAAAGTGTAAACGTTATCAAAAAAAGCTGGCTTGAAGTTGTAGCTCAATTTCTCTAGATTCTATTGAGCCATGTTAGAGCTTACTCTGCAGAGAAACCAAGGAGTAGTACATTGAAACATCTGGTGAGAGATTTCTTCTCCAGGATTTCAATCCAAGATGGCCGACTTCCTGTTGGTCAGAGGGTGGAGCTATAATTATGTTTTGTGACTCTCTCCATGTGCTCTATCGCTGGGCCGAAGGGGATTGGCCTACGCCAAAAATGCATGTCCCCAAAAGAATGGGGGTCAACTTTGAGGGGGCGCTGTGGAGCCATTTTGTTTTGGGCATGTGCATGTCGCCCACTGACACGCAATTTTTGCCGACTCTGATCACTGTGCCAATTTCTGCGTGTACTTTTGCACGGGAAGGCACTGAAAAACAGGATCTTAGAGGCTGTATAAGAATAATAACAAGAAACCGGGGGAGAACAAAAGTCCCTTACCAGGACAAAGTCCTGGCTCGGGCCTAATTATAAAGGGAACAAAGCAAGATAGAGGCATGTTGTAATAGATGTTTGTGTTTGTTTCAATGTGTAGAATGTACCTGCAAAGTTTAATATAAATCGTACAAACTAAAATTTTCAAGGTATAGATAGGTGGCGCTATACTGGTGAGCACCGTGAACTTATTGAGCTCTATGGATTCATACCATAAGAGGCCTTATGTCAGCCAAATATGATTTAGATTGGATAGAGCGCATGCCTGCGAGGTTTTGTGAAATGTACTGCAAAAAGGCCTTTTTTTGTGGGGGTGCCATTGTAATCTCTTAACCCCCACTTTAACCGAGTACATTTTCTCCAGTTCGTCTTGACCCATGTCTTAAAGCTTCTTGAAAAAAAGCGTCAAAAACACAGTTACAGAAATGAGACGTAAGTGCAGATAAAACCACAGCACACAAAGAAATGCACTTGGTTCAGGTGGGAGTTAAGAGGTTAAAAGTGAAAATGGCCGACATCCTGTGCGTCATTGCCACGCCCACACCTTCGAAAATATCAAACACATGTAATATATTTTTGTGTTCGATTTAATGTGTAGAATATACTTGCAAAGTTTCATATAAATTGTACAAACTAAATGTTTCAAGGTATAGATAGGTGGCGCTATACTGGTGAGCACCGTGAAGTTATTGAGCTTTATGGATTCATACGATAAGAGGCCTTATGTCAGCCAAATATGATCCAGATTGTATAGAGCGCATGCCTGCGAGGGGTTGTCCAATGTACGGGAAAAAAGCATGTTTTTTGTGGGGGCGCTATGTGAAAAGTGTAAACGTTATCAAAAAAAGCTGGCTTGAAGTTGTAGCTCAATTTCTCTAGATTCTATTGAGCCATGTTAGAGCTTACTCTGCAGAGAAAAACCAAGGAGTAGTACATTGAAACATCTGGTGAGAGATTTCTTCTCCAGGATTTCAATCCAAGATGGCCGACTTCCTGTTGGTCAGAGGGTGGAGCTATAATTATGTTTTGTGACTCTCTCCATGTGCTCTATCGCTGGGCCGAAGGGGATTGGCCTACGCCAAAAATGCATGTCCCCAAAAGAATGGGGGTCAACTTTGAGGGGGCGCTGTGGAGCCATTTTGTTTTGGGCATGTGCATGTCGCCCACTGACACGCAATTTTTGCCGACTCTGATCACTGTGCCAATTTCTGCGTGTACTTTTGCACGGGAAGGCACTGAAAAACAGGATCTTAGAGGCTGTATAAGAATAATAACAAGAAACCGGGGGAGAACAAAAGTCCCTTACCAGGACAAAGTCCTGGCTCGGGCCTAATAAAGATGCTCACACATGCTTGGCTTGATATGGCTAAAAATAATAGTCCTATAATAACAGTAGGCATCAGCTACACGATTTAGTGTAATGTACAATCTAATAAAGTTGAGCAGAATAAGTTCGAGTCATTGTTGGTGCGGCCCTCCGACTCAACTCAGGCTTCTCATGTGGCCCCTTATGAAAATGAATTGGCCATCCCTGCTTTAGATTGAACAGCTTTCCTCAACCACATAACCAGCTGTGAGTCTGTTGTTTACACTTGAAGGACCGATGCTGCCAAAAGCTACGTGTTGTTGTCTGTTAGGCGAGGGCGAGCTTCATCGGCACCGCCAGCGTGCTTTTGTCCAGTAAGTTCAAAATGATGTAAGTACATCCCCAATGAGAACGCGCTCGGTGAACTAAGTTGATGAAAGTGATGGAGGACACAGTGCACTTGTGCGAGCACTGCAGCCGAGGAAGAAGGGAGACGAGGGACAGATCAGGACCCACACTAACGCTTTACTGATTTGAAACAGAAACGAGTACTTTATTAGCTGCAAATGCAAAGCTAACGCGTTACTTTACTCGTTACTCGGAAAACATAATCTGAGGTCTACTTTTTTGTCAAATTTGTCTCCTTTGTACTGTTAGGATCGGGGTCAGCCCTATGTTCCCCGGTACCTATGTTCCCCAGTACCTATGTTCCCCAGTACCTATGTTCCCCCACTTCTATTGATTAAGATTAGGCACCAGCCCACTATCCTTAAGGTTAGTGGCTAGGGCAGGGTCAGGGTTAAGCTGATTGATATATGTATGACATTTCACTCTCATGACTTGTGATTGGGTGAAGTACCAACTCACGTACGCATGGGCGTCGGGACCATTCATTGTGAGGGGGACGTGTCCCCCCCACTTTTGAAAAGTGGTTGTTTGGTCCCCTCCACTTTCACAACGTGAATTTTCATTGACTTTACATTTACTAGTTTAGACTGGACCTTTTCAATAGGCTCCCCAAGGCCAAACAATTAAATATGACCCGCGTCTTATTTTCCATACATTTAAAAAAATATTTATTGGCATTATCCGCGCCAGTATCGCGTCGCTCCGCGGCGCATACGCTCCGCTTTGCGTAGCTGTGTTCATGCGGCTCCTCACCTCAGAGCGGCTGAAATGTAAACATGTCTCTGTAAACCACTGAAAAACGGCTAAAGTGAGAATACTGAGGATTATCGTTGGACGGACAGATTTGACCAAACCGAAGCACAAGGACACTCGCGCATCGTGTTTTCTGAGTTTTTCACGGATTATCACGTGGAGGAGCAGGACTTTTCGCGGTCCTCGGCAGGTGGACAGCGTGTCTTCATCGGTACAAAGGACCTGACCAGTAACTTTAAGGTGAGGAACATCAGTTTTGGATGTGTTTGTGAAGCGAGTGATGAAACTGATGTAGCGTGAGTTTGGGGAAACTGCCCCGGGCTAGCACGAGTGTTCAACCGGTCAATACGCCCGTTAAACCTCGCTGTCTGGAGTCTAACTTAACCAAATAATATCTGAATTTTTCCTTTGACGGATAAATGTTTGCTTCCTTTACCCCTTGACTCAATGTTATCTGCGTTTGTGGGAAATGTGAAGATACAAGCGTTGAGATGTTTCTTTGCGAGGGCAGGAGTTAACGAGTGTGGCTCTGAATAGAGCCCTGCACGGGCCTGATTTCTGGGCCCGAGCCCGGCCCGGGCCCGTGAGGTTCGAGCCCGAGCCCGGCCCGGCCCGACAGACTTTCAGAATTATCAGGCCCGAGCCCGGCCCGTGGCCCGGCTCTTCCCTCTCACTCTCTCTCTCTCTCTCTCTCTCTCGCTCCCTTTCCAATATTTTCCAAATGCGTGATTAAACAGCGCTGCAACAGTTGACCTGTATTGTATGAATAAATAAACACTTCTATCTAAACGTAACATAAAGCACAGTGTTTATTTGTTATTGTTGGGAGGAACACGCATGCATTTGTTTCCTGGAAACACTGCGAACACATACCGTCGATAGAAGCACTCCGCACGCGAACCGCTCCGTCCTCTCGCTCCATACCGCTTTGCAGAGGTTTGCCCACGCGGGGAAACCCCCCACGCCACAGCCCACATGGACGGCAGGTACATGTTTGTGGCAAGAGGTGGCGGGTCAAGACCATGGATGTATTATAATTAACGACGGGGCGAGAGGACATCGATAGAAGCACATCCGCACGCGGACCGCCCGGTCCTCTCTCTCAATACGACCGCTTTGCAGAGCTGTACGCACGGCGAGGAAAACTCCCACGGTCCACGGGGAAGGCAGGTACATGTTTGTGTGGAGTTGGCGGGTCAAGACAAGACGAGGTGTGAGAGAGCAGGTGGGCAGGGAGAGAGGAGAGCGGGTGCTGCATTTAATGTCGCCATTTAAGTTGGTTAAAAAATAGCAGCAGGGGAAAAAAAACCAAGCCCGAGCCCGGCCCGTGTCCGACGCAGTGATGCGGTAATGGGCCCGAAGCCCGGGCCGTCGGGCCCCTCAGGCCTCGGGCTCAAATGCAGGGCTCTAGCTCTGAATAAATGTGGATACAAACACGAGCTTCATTCATCTTTTTTTTTCACAAAGCGACATGAAGCCAGGGCTGGACAGGAGAACAGCGGCTCCACAGGTGTTTGTTTATCCGCCCTGTATGTCCACCCAGCTGCCAGGAGGAGGCGCTGCTGAGCTGATCAAGTCTCTCATGTTTTCCTGAAGTAGCGCCCGATTTGGATATAGTCCCGCTAAAGCAATAACATTGCTCTGTTATTGTCCAGACCTTGTCCCACTGTAGTTCTTAATGTTAAGAAGTCGACCCCCCCATTTTTTAAATGTGTCCCCCCCACTTTTCAAACGCTTCCGACGCCGCTGCACCTACGGAATAAAAAACATTGCACCCGGGGAACATAGGACCCGGGGAACATAGGTACTGGGGAACATAGGTACTGGGGAACATAGGACCCGGGGAACATAGGTACTGGGGAACATAGGTACTGGGGAACATAGGACCCTGGGAACATAGGACCCGGGGAACATAGGTACTGGGGAACATAGGTACGCACCCGTTAGGATCACCCTCATTTTAAATCCAGGGTCTGAATTAAACAAGCTTTCTGTTGTGGTCCTGTCCGGCCACTCCTCCTTTCTCTCTCCCCCTCCCCCTCCCCTTGTGTGTTTACCTTGTTTGTCACTTCCTGGGCGGTTCCCTCGTTACTCACCTGCTGTGCTCCACACCTGTATCTCATCACACAATCAACTCTGCAGAAAATACCATCAGACCTCCACTCCACGGCCAGATTGTGCCGTCGTCTATCAGGCTCTTTTTTTTTTTTGTACTTTTTGATTTGAAACACTAACTTGCTTTTTTCCGTGTCCTGCTCAGTTTTGGAGCCAGTTCCTGCACTGCCATCTGTCTCCGTCTGGATTATCCACCAAGTACCTATCTCCACTTGCCTACCTTGCTGTCCAGAAAATTCACGTTGAAGTTCTGGAAATTTATCAGAAATGTTCAATGGGGGCATTGGCCTGGAAATTTGTCAAAACAGTTAATAAATAAACTGTATGTTTTTGCATTATTCGTCGAACAAGCAATTTGTGAACTATTTGTTACCCATTAACTGTGTTTTGAATGCAGAACTGTCCCGCGTGTCTAGAGAACTGTCCCGCGTGTCTAGAGAACTGTCCCGCGTGTCTAGAGAACTGTCCCGCGTGTCTAGAGAACTGTCCCGCGTGTCTACAGAACTGTCCTGTGTGTCTACAGACCGACACATGGCACACACTCAGAAAACAGTACAATGGTGTAACACTTCACACACGAGATGAATCCAAATATGGAAACTATTCCAGTTCTAAAAGCTCTGTTGGCTGAGCGCATTTTCTCCAGTTTGGCTTTACCCAAATCTAAAAGCTTCTCAACTGGAGAGCAACAGTGTGACGCCTCATTTGAAAACCAAAGCCTACACAACTGATCCTAACTTATTTGTTGCTTTTTTTGTCACATATTTAAACAAAATATATATCCTCTCTTTCATTGCTATATTGACGCTTTTAGATATTTTCTCCAGTGTGGTTCAGGTGGGGGTTAAGAGGTTAATTCCTGTTAAGTCCCATGGATAATGTTGGCGTTGCAAATTCCCAAGTAGCAGCCCCCCATGATGTAAGAGAAAACGGCCCCAGGTGCTTTTGTCGTTTTGCTCTCTCGTCCCGCAATTAAACAGGTGAGCTAAACCTCCGTCTGTCGTCGTGGATGAAAATGCTCCAGAAAAACCGCCAACGCCGCTGCCGCTACAAGAACTGCTATATACTACTATACTATAGAACTACCGCCTCCACAGCCGCCATATTACCGTTACACCTTGGACCGTCCGATGACGACACGCCAACCAGGCCAACTCACGAGCGAGGAAATCAGGAAATTAAGTTAAAGGGACACTTCCGCGCGGACAGTTAAAGGCGTGTTTGTAGTAAAAGAAAAAAAAAAAACATAAAAACGTGTCTGTTTGCTGCAATCCGACTGCAACGTTTGCCTGAGCACCTTTGGGTTTTTTAACGACGGCGTGAGAGGCGCCAAACGAGCTTCAAAAAAAAGTGCCAGCGCCGAAACTACAATGAACACATTAGCGTGCGCTGACAGATGAGCCTTAATTGTTACCGCCGGCGAACGGGACTTCACACGGCAGAATGAAAAAAAGAAAAAGAAAAGATACGACAAAAGAAAAAATGCCCTCCCTCACTCCCTCCTCGCGGCCCGTTTGATGCAATGTGGCGATGACCTTGCTGCATTGCGTGCCCCCCTGTCCCGTCCCCCCCCTTTCAACCGCAAGATCCTTAAGAGTTTATCTCGACACTCTCCCGAAGACTGTCTCTCAGGTGTCGCGCGCTGATAGACCAATTCATTTAGCCCGGGGGCTTTGGAGGCTGCGGGCCTGATGAGTCCGCGATTGTTTCAGCAGCGCCCGTCTGTGACTCGCACTCCGCCCTCCCCCCCAACCCCCCCAGGCCAGATACATGTGTCAGTCCAACGCCGGGCTGTCAACACGTAAAACAAAGTGTTTTCAGTGACTTTTGGCTTCTTCTGGTGTCGGGTGCCAACTTGCGTCGATGCCCAAGAGATTAGCGTAAAGACTTTGGCGACATCGATGACAGTGCAAACCTGGTTTTCAATATCGATACCCGAACAATACTCTTTCCGATACCGATACAGACATATTTGTCGTCTAGAATGAGAAAACAGAACGATGATGTGTGGACGGTCTGCAAATTTAGAATATCGGGTTAGTCTCCAGTGTCAAGAAATAGTTGAAAGAGGGGGGGAATAATTTGGAGGAAAATTGGGAGTAATTGTGGCGAAAAATTGTGTAGCAAAAATGTGGGGATTGAAAGGGACAAAAATAGGGGGAATGCGGGGAAATATGTATGTATATATATATATATATACACGTGTGTGTGTGTGTGTGTGTGTGTGTGTCCATCCTTCCCAGATTTCAGCAACTAATCAGAGTCTAGTGTCCGCCCGCGTAGACCAATGAGATGAGCTTTTCCTGTGAACCAGCCTGTCAGATCCAATCAGGAGGGAGGGGGAGGAGCTTGATCGTTTACATTTGAAAGTCCTATTCCTGCAATTTTTTTCTGGTTAAAGAGGGGAGACATTTCTAATTTCACTCCTAACTTTGCAAACTTACACATTATCACTTTAATTCTGTCCCTGGACCAACAGCATCACAGCTTGGATCTAAAGATGTAAGAGTTTTTGTGGTGCCTGCTTTTGATTTTTTAGATTTTTTTAAATACCAGTAGAAACTATCCATTATTCTTTAACAGCATTCCATAAGCTTCCAACACTGAGACCTTGAACTACTCACATACTTCACACAGCGGTCAATGCTGCATTTGCTGAGTGAATAGATAACTCGGGTTACAAGCTTCCAGGTGAGATATGGTATGTCCACGATCACTTAGATTTGTTTGATGAAAATGTTTTTAAAATCGGCATTGATTCAGTATTATGTCCCTCCATTTTTCTTCCACTTGTCCATTGCCGGGTCGTGGGGGCCGCCGCAACTTTTAATGCGGAAAAAAAAGTTTCTATTTTGGCGTATTTGACCTTGTAGTGACCCAGCGGCTGTATGAGTGTTCAGCATGTTGCCTTTACTTTCCGTCACAGTGGCATCTATGATATTCCAGGACCAATTTTATTTCAGGGTTTTTATGGTTTCTGGTAGGTTTTCTGGATGGAATGTAAACATAACCATGGGCACAGATCCATCACCAGTGAAAAACTACCCATTAAAAAAAACTACATTTTTAATGCACCTTTTAAAACCAGTTCTTTTCCACCAAACTAATAGCTTTTGAAGTTATAACTGCAGTAATGATGAAACCTGTTGTATAAAGTACCATCTCGGGCGACGTGTGCCAATTCAACGAGAAGGTAGAGGGCCACCAAAAATCGGTCTGTATTTAGCCCCCGGGCCGCACTTTGGGCACTCCTGCCTTTTAGTTTGTCACAGACTAATGAGCATTGTGTCGTTGTTGACTTGGATCCAGAGAGCTCAGTTTTGGCTCTTAAAGCACATCCCTGATTAACGGCGTCAAACAAATAATCTATCCCAGCATTTTAATGACTTGTTCCTGGATGAGAGAACTGGAATCAGTCATAGACTTTATGATACAGCTGTCCAGTCTTCTCTGTGCCCAATGGCATGGGATGCCCATGAGTCATCTACAGGTTGGAGATGATTGGGTTTTTTTGGGGAGGATTTTTCTTTACTGGGCATTACCCAGATCTAAAAGCTGTTCGACTGGAGAGCTACAACCTATAGCAACGTCACCATACACTTACAGTCAATATGCAAATGATATTTTTCTCAGATTTTCTAAATTTGTCAACTCAAATGACAGTATAATTTTCAAGTCTTTAACTGTTAGAGGATCATTTGCACAGCCACAGCGTTTTAATACATTTTATCCGTTGTAAAGAACTGAAAATAATCATCTGTTGAAGACCAATTTTACTCCAAGTGACTCCCTTTGCGAGGCGTTTGCAGACCACTTCAGGGGAAAGATAGACACTATCAGATGTAATATTTTATCTACTCAAAGTAACACGGTTTTAAATACATCTGGTTGTCTACTTGTTCCAGAGGAAACACTGCACAGTTTTGTCCAGGTTAATGCTGAGATGCTTGATAAAGTTTTCTCCTCACCACATGTCCTTTAGACCCGGTCCCAACCCCGTTTTTTAAAACTTTCTATGGATCTCTTAGAGACGAGCTTTTACACATGATGAATTGCTCCCTTCAGACGGGGGTCTTCCCTGCTGCCTTTAAGGGGGCGGTGGTGAGGCCTCTGCTGAAGAAGAGCAATTTGGACCGTAATGATTTTAACAACTTTAGACCGGTATCCAACTTACCATTTTTAAGCAAAATCTTAGAAAAACTTGTTTTTACCCAACTTAGCGACTTTATAAATGCACATGACGTCCTTGAGAAATTTCAGTCTGGCTTTAGGGTAAACCACAGCACCGAGACAGCCCTTTTAAAGATTTTAAACGATTTTAGATTAAATTATGATTCCAAAAGGTTGACAGTGTTGGTTCTACTGGATCTGAGCGCTGCCTTTGATACAGTCGACCATACTATTCTTTTAACTCGTTTAAAACACATCGGCCTCTCTGGTGCTGTCCACAAATGGTTTACATCCTACCTCACAGACAGGACATTCATGGTGAGTGTGGATACCTGCTCCTCCAAGGTCCATAATATTACATGTGGTGTGCCTCAAGGTTCGATTTTAGGCCCAGTGCTTTTTAACCTGTATATGCTCCCTCTTGGTGATGTCATCAGGAGACATGGAGTCAACTTTCATAGTTACGCTGACGATACACAGTTGTACATCTCCATGTCTCCTGAGGACACCAGGCCAATGGATGCACTTTTTAACTGCATTTTAGATATCAAATCCTGGATGGCAGAAAACTTTCTCCAGCTTAACCAGGACAAAACTGAAGTTTTAGTCATCGGTCCTCAGGCCCAGAGAGAGAAACTTTTACCCAAACTACAGTCATTGTCTTTTAATCCTTCCTCACAGGTGAAGAACCTGGGTGTGATTTTTGACTCTGAGCTGACTTTAATTCCACACATTAAGAATATCACAAAGATAGGTTTTTACCATCTAAAGAACATAGCCAGAGTCCGTCCCATTCTCTCTCGGGCCAACACGGAGACGCTAATGCATGCTTTTATCACCAGTCGTATCGACTACTGTAATGCCCTGCTTTCTGGTCTTCCCAAAAAGAGTATCTCAGGTTTACAACTTTTACAAAATTCAGCAGCTCGTGTCCTGACGAAGACCAGGAGGCGGGACCACATTACACCGGTTTT
Organism: Proterorhinus semilunaris; assembly: GCA_021464625.1. Lineage (NCBI taxonomy): Eukaryota > Metazoa > Chordata > Actinopteri > Gobiiformes > Gobiidae > Proterorhinus > Proterorhinus semilunaris. The sequence continues at coordinate 24,578,913 of CM038362.1, read as the reverse complement.
AGAGTCACTGCATTGGCTCCCCGTGTGTTTCAGGATCCATTTTAAAGTTCTTTTAATGGTTTTTAAATGTCTTAATGGTCTTGGTCCTTCTTATCTTTCAGAATTGATTTTACCATATGAGCCTTCGCGGTCCCTTCGCTCCTCTGGCAGGGGTCTCCTAGTTATTCCTAAAGTCAACAGAAAGACTCACGGCGAGGCGTCTTTCCAATATTATGGCCCTCGCCTCTGGAACGACCTGCCAGAGGAGCTCAGGACCGCAGAGAACGTTCATGTTTTTAAGAGCAGGCTCAAGACCCACCTTTTTAGTTTAGCTTTTAATTAATATTTACTTATATTAACCTTATTTACCGGTTTTAGTTCTATTATTTCTTTATTTTCCCTCTTTTATCCTGTGCTATTTCACGCACAGTTTTAGCTGTTTTTAATGTATCTCTTATTAAATATTTATTTATTTATTTTTATTTATTTTATTCATTTATTTTTTATGTTCTCCTAGTGGTTCCTCTGAGGGAGCCCTCTGCCCCGGGAGTGCTGGTTGGCTGTGGCCGTGCGGGCGCTCTCCTGGGGGTGCCTGGATGGAGGTAGGACGTCTCTCCTACACCTACTCCGGGCCCCCTGGGTTGGCGCTCTGTGGCTGTAGCCGATGGGCTGCTCCTGGTGCAGACGGCTCCTTGGATGATGTTTCCTCTTTCGGTCCATCTGTACCCAGCCTTACGTACTCAACTCTATGTCCATTTTTATTTAAGACTTTTAACTGCTGGGCTGTCTGTACGTCTGTGTGTCTGTGTGTGCGGGTGGTGGGTGGTGGGGTTGTAGTTATTTATGTATATTTACTGGTGGGGACGATTTTTATTATTTTTAATGATTTTTAAGCACTGTAAAGCACTTTGTGTTACATTTTGTATGAAAAGCGCTCTATAAATAAAGTTTGATTTGATTTGATTTGATTTGATTTGATTTGATTTGCAGCATTAGGTCATATTTACCTACCAGCAGCTTCAAATACCTGTTTGCTGCTTTGTAGCAGCTGTTAAGGTGCGTACACACCTAACCGCACGTACCGCGCTGCTCCTTCTATTTGGACGCTTGAAAGTCTTGCAGTCAGACGCTCGTATGTGTTCACCTATTCTATAGAAGGAAAAAAAACTCTGCGTAGTTGCTGCCAAACACTAAGAAATGAATAAAAAACGGTTTCCTGATTCTTTGTTTGTGCTTTGGTGACCGTGGAATAGTTTAACCAGCCTACATTTCTCTGACACTTGAGGCAAATCTCGTCTCTTTCCTCCCTCCCCGTCTCTGATATTATTTCAATACGAGTGGGTTTGAGTGTATAGTACCTGTCTGTCCAGCGATCATGTCGTGAAAAAAATCCCCTTTTTAAACATGTTTGTAATCCAGTGCCTTGTTAAATGCGCCCACATTCCTGTTTTCATAAGTTTATTGAAGCTATCATCAAAAACAATTTGCATAAACATTTGGAACCTCTGGCCGTCAAGATGATTTTGAAGAATACTATTACACAAAGTGAGCAAATGCCCGTTAAAGTACTCTAGTAATATAAAAAATGTCTTAGCAGCACTCCCATTTAGGCCATAATAGATAATGTACAACACTGGCAAGTTATGCTTTACTTTGGCCCACAGTCGGAGGCCAAACTCGAGGCCAAAGGGTAATTTGACATGAAGAAAATCGGCCCCCCACCCCCGGCCCGTGCTGTAACGCCTCATTTAAAAGCCCAGACCTTGCAGTTTCTGAAAACATGTGTCAGATCAGCGCGAGTAGAACACGCCCTACCGCCGCTGCACGGCAGGTAACTGGTTAAACCATTCCTACGACTAAAACCGATCTCCGCGTTATGATTCATGGCGACGCCGTCTCAGTGGCTCATTTGCGTTTGCGATGATGGATGGCTTGTTTGCGTCGACTCTGGCGCGGCCCACTGTAGGAACCATAATCTTATCAATTGTCCTCTGTTAACGTGAATAAAATCAATTCAGACGGCCAACACGCGTGACAGGACGGAATGGTTTGGAACATAATAAGTCATCAGTCACTTTAAGCGTGAGTGTTACGGCCGTAATTAGGATTGCCGTTTATAGTCTGTAATATACTTTTCCAACACGTCCAGGAGCATTAGCCTGAGGGGGGGACAATACGAGAACGTAATTGCGATGAATCTCGTCGCCTTGATGTCGCCGACTCTTTGCTGCGGGGCCCCTGGAGACGTGCTGTCCATAACCGCTTTCCAGTGATAGATGGTGTGGGCAGGACCCGCACCACTTGTTGACTGAATAGAATTGGTTCGTTTACGTGTTCGTCGCACGGGGGGGGAAGCCGGTTACTTATTCATTTTTTGGCCTCTGTGCAACTCGCAACTTCTACATTTCACTTGCGTCAGGATCCCGCTCTGAAACAAGTCGGGCTTTGTAATTCTATAGGGGAGTGTGCAGCTGCGTTGTTAAAGTTCCGTTTTATAGATTCAGTGGTGCGTTAAAATATTATAAGGCCAAATAAGTTATGTATTTTATCGAGTGACTATACCACAATATAAGATGATAAAGCGTGGAATAGCAATGCTGCTTCTAAGTCTATCCTTAACCAAGTGCTGTAGTTTGACCAACAAAATAGAAGTATCATCTTGTTCTATAAAAGTAGACAAACTACTTAACTTGTTTCATAAGGTCCCTTTTACATATGGGTGCTATAAGGCACAGTTAGTTGCCTTGTGTACGAAATGTGTGGTATAAATAAACATGCCTTGCCGATCTATTGTATATTGCCTGTTTTCTGTATGTTGTAGACTAATCCATGTTTGTGAAAATCAATATTGTAATTTGTGCATGTTATTTGTGCCTGGTTTCTATGATTTCATGGTTTCATGCTCGGGCCATACCGCCTTTGCCCGGCCCGATCCCGTCGGACCTCGGAAGCTAAGCAGGGAAGGGCCTGGCAGGACTTGGATGGGAGACCGTTTGGGAGCACCAGGAAACCTGGTGAATGTAGTGTGAGTGGTTGGTGGTGGTGGCTGATGTGCGCAGACTGGTTGCCTCGCTTACCATCACCGAGTATGGAGTGAATGAATAATGCACAACCATTGTAAAAGTGACTTTGAGCGTCTGGAAAAGCGCTAGATAAGACTAATGTATTATTATTTTGTATTATTATTGGTTTCCGACACAAAAGACCGCAAGTCTCTACCACTTTCCCTTCAAAGCGTATGTCCAAAAAGTCGGCGATGTTGTAGATGGGGGGGGGGCATGGAGGACCTCATAGGGTTAAACAATTAAAGCACAATTTGCTGCCCCCTCCTCCAGATGGCGCCCTTCACGGTAGACTAGGTTGCTTAAGTGTCCGGAACTTGAATTAACAATAACATCAACTCTCGTACGTACGTCTGCGAGGAAGATGTCTGCCTTTTCCCCCCCTTTTATTGTTTCAAACCCAACCTTTTCGGCCGCAGATCCGTCTTGTCTCCCTCGCTATCTATATAACCTTACTCACTTGTTACCGCTCAGAGGGAATGCGTCGCGGTGACAGAGCCGAGATAGATAGCTGGCAATCTAGTCTCTGAAAGATGATTCTTGTAGGAAAAGACATTACCTGATAAGAATGAATGAACATCGGTGCCGAAAGGTCAAAATCCGAATGCTGGCAGTTTCTCAGATTTTAAATCCTCTCCGGGGCAAATCTGTGGCATATTTTCTACTGTACGGCACGTCGGGGGAGAATGGCTGAAAGAGCGAGACGAGGCAACGGTGATTTTCCAAAACTACAGCGTGGATGGGAGGAAAAGGTCTTTTTATTTGCCCGTGGATCTGAACTGAGCCGGGATCGCGGAGAGCAGACAGGGCTGTCAAAATTAATGTGCTCTGCAAAAGAACAGCTGTTGGGCACCATCAACATGTTTATAACCTAGCTCACACGGGCGTAAAAATGACCCGCGCGGTAATATCGGAGGGCGCAACACACTGGGAAACCACGGAATCAGGTGGTGCAGAAGGTCCCGGGTTCAATCCCTGTCTGTGCTGAGTTTGCATGTTCGCCGTGTCTTTCCCCTGGGTGCCCTGGTTTGTCCGTTACTTCACAAGAATGTACAGTACCTGCGTAATGCTTTCCCGCGTGGTCGACTGAGAGGGCCACGACAAATCTTCACTGTCCTCGTGTTAGTGACGGTGTTGAACATGCTCTTTTATTTAGAAGTGCATGTTGATGCTTTATCTTCTCTAAGAGGATTTTCTTCCTGTTGTTATCTATCCAAAGTCCTGTTCCAAACGTAGATTACAACAGCCAGAGAACATTCATGTTGAATCACTGTTAGAAATGATTACTATGATTAAAAATCTGAGTTGCAAATCGGGAACTAAGCTGCTCCACTGCACCAAGAATAGTCAATAAGGGTGTTTGTTGCCTAGTCTCTACACGATACGATACATAGGTCGCAATACGATATATCCCGATAAAAGTATTAGACGATTATTGCGATCTTTTTTATTACTTTGAAAACAACTAATCTGTATAATAGTACACCTTCATTAGATTTGTATCAAATACATTCTATCTATCATTCGTCCTATCATCTATCATCAAGGCGCATTGAGTAGCCTTGTGTACGAAATAAGTGGTATCAATAAAGTTGCCTTGCCTATCGATCTATCTGTCTACAGTAAATTAAACCAACTAAACTGGGGATGCATGTTTTCTAGTATTTCTATAACCTTTAGATGGAGTACTTAACGATCAGTAATAACAGAACTGAGTCTGTTTCCTCCATTAAAATATATGACCGCTCAGATGGGGCATTTTAAACCTCATCTACTACACAACTATCGTCACTCTGTGTAGGTCATTTGTGCATTAGATTGGGGACATAATGACAACGTGGGCATCACTGTGACGACGAAGTATAGAGCGCATCGCTTCATTATCTTTATGTTTTAGCACAAACTGGACGCACTTCACACGTTTAACATGATCCCGCTGTATTTAGTTTCCCCTCGGCTTCGTTTTATCCCGTAATAAAATGCCACGAAGATAAATACATTTTGCTGTGTTTTGTGGTAAAAAAATTAACAACAGACCAAAACACGACGGTGAAGTGGAAAAAGTGAGGGGACAAAAGCAACATATGGCTCTTGTAAGAATCCAGGTCTCTGTCTTTGCTGTAAAAGCCACAGTGGGGCCAAATGTAGAGTTCTAAAAGTGTCCCGGAGCGTCTCATAGCTCCTTCTCCTCCGTAGTAAAACCTTTGCTGTGTGTCTCTAACTCGCGTTATTCTACTGTTACTCAAGCGGGCTCCATCTAGCGGGCAGGAGTAAAAGTGCAGGCCCAAAGAGAGACTCTGCGATGAATATTACCCCCAGCAATAGATGTTTAACTATCGATACAGACGCTTTTTGGATCGATACGAGAATCGCGCGACGTAATATCACGATATATCTCCGAAAAAAATAGTCAAGATTCAAAGATTTCTCAAAGATGCACGAGTGTCTCGAAACACAACTCCTACTATGTTTTGATGAGGGAACAATATTGTAACATGGTAATAAAAAAAGCCCGAAAAAGTTACTGTTGCCCTTTAAACTGCAGTATTGAACGAATGTTGTGAAATTGTGATTCAGTTTGAATTGCCCGTTCAGCCCAGGGGTGGTTCCTGCCCGAAGTGAATCTACCCTTTTGTGTCTCCAATGGACACACGCTGAACGCTTGTTAGCAGTGAGCATGAACGCGAGTGACTCGTTTCTCGATGGAGACCCGGTAAATGCACACTATTGTTTTACATAATTTGTCCATTTTGCGCTCATCCTGCACTACATTATTACCCCCAATTCTCCGAGTTAGCGATCGTGTCGGCCACATGTGATCACTGCGGGCTGACCGCTCCAGTCCAACAGCAGATGTTGCCTTCATCATTAGCTACTCCCTCCTGCCTGCCAGCCTCATTGGCTTTGATACCAGTCCCCTGCGCACAAACTGTAGCCACTCTTTCTTCCATGAGGGGAACTTATTAATAATAAGGAAAAAAAGAAACTGTGGTACCGTACTGTTCTTTTAGCAAATTGGAATTCTCATGCGAGCAGGTTTTCCCGCTGCTCGCCGTCTCCGTGGTGAGGTTGGCGGGGTTCTAATAGAGTTGTTGGAAGTTTGAGAAGTTGGATTTGCAGGTCGGTTGACTGTGAAATGAAAGTGACATTTTGTTAGCTTTCAAGTGGCTTATTTCCTCGCCGCTGCGCCATTGTGGAGCTAATAACCGGACAGACTTTCAAGCCGTAAGCCGAGCAGAATACAGTCCCGAATACAGCGTCTCATTCCTTTGCTCATTCCTTTAAGATTGGCCCGCGCAACTTCAAACAGGAAACTGTTCAATGGAGAAACTGTATACCGAGTGTCAGGCCCGTGTCAAGGTTTTCTCCGCCTGCCATACCTACATATTTTCCCCTGTATACTGAGATTGAAAAAGAAGCTTGAACTTCGTCTCAGTTATTTGTGTGAGCATATAGAGAGACGCAAAGTTCAACAAGGTCCCGGGTTTAACTTTCACGTCAAAAGTTAATCAGTGGGGGATTTGTGGCAGACTTTGAAATGTATAAGCTCCGCCGTGTGTGTCATGCGTGTATGAACCCTCTTAGACTGACGCCCGACACCTACTCTGGTGATAGATCAACACATCGCGGCGAGCGCTGGTGCCGGCTGCGTGCACTCGTCCCGGAGCAGCTGGACTCCCTCATCGGCGTATTGGGCCCTGCCTGGTTGGAGAGTGCGGCGTGCGGGTGTTAGATGAGCCATTGATCCTTCCCAGCGGGCCTCTCTCCACCGGCCCATTCCTCCCTCAGCTGTAGCCGGCGTAACCCCCCCCCCCCCCCCCCCCCCCGACATCTAGACCATTGACGTCCTGCCACGGCGTTCCGCTGTCATGGCAGGACCCCACGTTTAATGATCCCCTGATGGAGTAACGCCGCATTCATCACGCGGCGGCAGCTGTGACGGGGCGGCGGTGCAAAAACAAACAATTTTATTTTCTTAGCCAGAATAGACGGTACTTATTATTATTACTATTATTACTGTCACCTGCAGTTCAGCCTCTGCTACCTCTAAGGCTGTGGAGCACCTCCACCCAGCAGGTGTAGGGACTCTGGTACGCTCATATTATTTCATGAAAAACAGACTTAAGAGAAGAACTTTTACTTTGTGGTGTTAAGAGACAACTCAAATGTAGCCTGACCATGCTCCAAAATCAACAAGGCTGAGGTGGGTTAAGTGCTTGTAAAATTGTAAAAGCCTGAAGAATGGATGACCTTCGAAACTTATGTGAGAAAAAATGTGAGTCACTTTTCGCGAAAAAAAAAAAAGTCCTTCTGCTTGGAAATAAAGACTCCTCCATGAACAAAGTGACCCACGAGTTTACTACAAAAAGTCTCCAAATAGACTGTGAAAGAAACGTTCCCAGGAGGAGCCCAGGGACGGCGAGAAAGCGGCAGACGTATTGGATTTGAATGGAGGGAGTCGGTATCAGTTGCATTTGGAATGAGACCGTTTTCAAATACCCGCTGGTCTCACCTCCACCCCCTGACGTTTGACAACCGGGGCATGAAAGCGCTTGCCTCACCTGCGCCAACTCTTATCAGTGGGAATAGCAAAGCAAGACCACTCTCAATAATGAACGAGAGGCACTGTTTCAGAGGGATATCGCTGCTCTGTGTGTGGAGGTTGTGAAACTATTGAAAGGAAAGAGCCATGGGCAATGAACAAGTAAGGCATAATGTCATCCTCTTCCGACCAAGAGACTCAGCGTAACCGTTTGATATTTGATCTAGATCAGGGCTCTCCAGCTCATTTGGAGCCGAGGCCAAAAAGGCAAACACAGTGTTGTACATTATTTTGGCTTCCAGTGGTTTTCATTTGAGCTTCTGAATTGAGAAAGTACAAACTCAGACACACTATTAATTACAATGTTTTTGTAATTATGTGGTAGCCATTTTTAATGCAGTGACCTGCACATAACTATTAGTGGCCCACTGCATCTGCTTTAGGTTCAGGCCATCAGTGAATGAATCATCAGTGTCCAAACCGTCTCTGTCTATTCTTAACATGACATTATGTGCTCCCTGTGAGCGCTTTATGTCGCTCTAGCAGAGGCTGAGAGAGAAAAGGCCAAGGTCCTGAACTCCTCACTTTACTGACATGACGCTGCTTATGATGTTCACTTTGCAATGTCATGTGGCTGTAACTTCTCCAGCACCTGATCAGCTGAACTAAAAAGGTTCTGACAGTCTCCACCTGTTTCAGCAGCTCCTGCTCTCTCAGTCACTGGCCTTTCTTTGTTAAAAGTTTATCGTCTGCAGAAGTGCCACATCTGCGTTTCCTCGGTGTGCCGTTGTTTAATCCCCACCGCAACACTACATCAGCTGCGTTATCGGCGTTGCCACGCATTGCCTCATGAGATGTAGTTCTAACTTGTTTAATGCAATTTATCGGTGGACCGCTTAATAAACAAATAAGAAATCATGTTGCGGGCCAACAAAAATGACCTCACAGGCCGCATTTAGCCTCCGGGCCATGTGAGACCCCGATCTAGATCTTTGAAGGGGATTGAAGACACGATGATTGTCGCGATGACTAAATTAGCCTCAGTCAAAAAAGATCGATTAAGTAGCCAATGTAGCTGGACAAAGCCGACCTTAAAACTTAAATTAAAACTCCAGATAGGACATTCCACCTGGAGTTCATCAGCCATCTTGAGATTGTCCTATCAGCTAGGACAAAAGTACACAGCCTTAGGGCTGTGTACTTTTGAAAGACACAGCCCCACCGTCCCCCCTCGCCCTGACAGACTCTCCCACCCCCCACCCCCGTTTCCTGGGCACCACCATCACCCAGGACCTCAAATGGGAGCCGACCATCTGCTCCCTCATCAAGAAGGCCCAGCAGAGGATGTTCTTCCTGCGGCAGCTGAGGAAACTTAAGCTGCCAACCAGGATGCTGGTGCAGTTCTACACGGCCATCCTCGAGTCCATCCTCACCTCCTCCATCACTGTGTGGTTCCCCGGCGCTACAGAACGGGACAAGCACCGTCTGCAGCGCATTGTGCGTGCTGCAGAGAAGGTGATTGGCTGTGAGCTCCCATCTCTCCAGGACCTGTTCACCTCCAGGACCCGGAGGCGTGTGGGTCGGCTCACAGCTGACCCTTCTCACCCTGGACACGGACTATTCACCCCTCAGGCAGGAGGCTACGGTCTATCCAGACCCAGACCTCCCGCCACTTGAACAGTTTTTCCCCTCCGCCATCAGACTCATGAACAAAAAACAAGACCCAATAGCTCAGTCACAGACTCACGGATGTTTCTGCACTTGCAGTGTGTGGTGTGTCCACACTTAAACCTGCTGCTATCACTTTATAACACTTTATCACTTTACTTTATACACCTACACATCTGTAATCATAATCCTGCTGTTGTTCTATGTCAATTGTTGTCGTCTTACCATATTTTATGTTTTACTTTATATCTTAAGTTTTACAGCTTATTTTTATCTAAATTCTGTGTTATATGTTTTATGTTGCACCAAGAAAAAATCCTAGTTTGTGAACCTGTTCTCAAACAATGGCAATAAAAACGATTCTGATTCGAAAAATCGAATGGAAAGTAATGTAAAAAATTTGGCTGAAATGTCCATATATAAAAGTATAAAATAAAATAAGATATTGTCTTTGTCAGGACATCATTTTAAGGAAAAATGAACAAGAATATAACGGCAAAAACAACATAATTACAGTATCTGTGCATGTTGTTACACTGTATGTTATCTATCAGTCAGTATGTTTTCTGGTGAAAGGCTCCGTCAGCAGTGAAAACCTTCCAAATAATTCCTCCTGGAGCGTCCTCAAGACCTCTGCGACGGAAAGTAAAGGCCCCATGCTGACCGCTCATACAGCCGCTGGGTCACTACACGGTCAAATACGCACAAATATCAAATATTTTTTTTCCAACATAAAAAGTTGCATAGTGCACCTTTAATGTCCGCGATTGTTCGTGAAGAATCGTTAAAAAAAAAACGCAATATTTTAGACTTTTAGATAATTGTGACCCAAAGATGTAGAATCGTGACATCTCTACCATGCACTTTAGCGCGAAAACCAATGTGAGAAATAAGTTTGTAATGTATTGCTCAGGGCGTGGTGGGAACTTTATTAGCGCTGAGGTATTCCGCATTTCTAAACCTAGAACTTAAAGCAACCTTTATTTCCAACGCAACTCATTAACATTACCCGCGGGGGGAGGACTCTTTTACTTTTTAATAAATTGTAATTGCAGAACCTGTGGCTATGTTGCTTTGGGGTTACGGGGCTCGTCGGAGTTGTTTATTCTTCCCCGAACAGTCGGCCCATTTGAATATGCGTATACAACACGCAGACGCCATTAATCACAGTTGAGTTATTCTAAAGTCACTCGCATATTATCCGGCCGAGAACAGACACATCCCAAGTGCGCCTTTCTTTCTTTTTTCTTTTTTTTTCCCGCCCGGAGCCAACAGTCTGAATTACATCTGAGAAAGGAAGTAATTGCACTGTAAGTTAAAATCCTGACTCTTAAGGTCGGATAATTATGCGTCCCACGGCGTGACTGCATAAAACGAACGGCTAACTAATTTTGACCTAAAGAATGGAATGAAAGGGAGAGGAGAAGAAAAAAAACGAAACAAAACAAAGACGAAGGACATTGAAAGAGATGTGTTAATTTACAAAAGAAAAAAAAGCGCTTGAGGAATGGTTAATTAAGGCGAGCTGCACGAACGGGAGAAAGTGCTGAGTCCCGGAGACGCAGAAATATTTATTCATCAGCCTATTAATTTTTCATTCTTTTTGCTCTGTTTTTTTTTTAAATGGAAAGGAGGAACGGTGCAAAGCTTTGAACAGTTGACCTTATATGTGCAAGTGTAGGCGGAGACTGAAAGGCCTCGGGGATGGGCCTAATCACGAAGGGAATAAACGGTTTCTGGTCTGAGATGGAGAATTAGCATGTGTTCGTTTATTTCCTGTTACTGTAATGGACGCGCTTGTGATGCTAATAAGGGATGGTGTGTTAGGGCTGCACGTTGTAATTGTACTGCTCATGATTGCAACGGTGATGCTATATCCGAGAAACAGCGACTTGTATCTGACGGAGATTTGTTTAGTGGGGCATGCCGGTGGTGTGGCGGGATTGCTGCCAACAATTCAATGTGTTACCACGTTAAAGACAATCGAATATCAACTTTTCTGTGTGGTTTTGAAGTGTTGTAGTTCTGTTCAGTTTGACCAACTCAAATTAAATTGTACAGCTTTGAATATTTGTTTAAAAAAAAAGAAGAAAAAACTAAAGTTGGATCTGGATCCGGGTCTTAAACATCAGACCTTTACAAAGCAGCTTGACACACGGCATCACTGGCTGAAGGCGGCGGCCTGTCATCTGTTAGAGGGAGGTAGTGCTTTGTTGGCGTGTGTTGCAGTGGGGATTGGCTGGGATCAATGCCCTATGACAGGGGTAAGCAAGTTTGCTCGGTGGAAGAACCAAGAGCCGGACCCTCCAATTTTAGGCTAATGTAAAGCATCACTTTCAACAAATGCCAGTGTTGTCCATCATATACAGTGAGATGAAAAGGTAAGTGTACACCGTTTGGAATTCTTCATATTTCTGCCTAAATTGGTCATAAAATGTGGTCTGATCTTCATAAGAATGAATAAACAGTGTCTGCTTAGACTAATACCACCCAAACATTTACATTTGATCATATTTTTATCGGCCATAACATGTAAACGCCATACCGCCTTTGCTCTGCACGATCCCGTCAGTTCTCGAAGCTAAGCAGGAAGGGCCTGGTCAGTACTTGGATGGGAGACCGTTTGGTAACACCAGGAAGCCTGGGGTGAATGTAGTGAGTGAGTGGTTGGTGGTGGTCGGAGGGGCCCATGGCCCAGACTGGTTGCCTCGCTTCCATCAGTCTACCCCAGGGCAGCTGTGGCTACAACAGTGGCTTACCACCACCAAGTATGGAGTGAATGAATAATGACTACAGTGTAGCGCTTTGAGAAACTTGTTAATACAGGCTTGTAAAGCGCATTAAGTGTAAGGCATTATTATTATTACACATTCACAGGGCATGGAGGAATAAGTAAGTACACCGCCTTAATCTCACTGAGCTGCAGCAGTTTTGTAAAGAGGAATGGTCCAAGATTCATCCTGATCGTTGTGAGCGTCTAATCTGCAAATACAGAAAAGCAGTTATTACTGCAAAAGAAGGGTCAGCCAGGTATTTAATACAGGGGTGTACTTACTTATTCCATGCTGTTGTGAATGTCTCAGGTCTCAAGTAAGTACACCCCGTATTAAATACCTGGCTGATCCTTCTTTTGCAGTAACAACTGCTTTTCTGTATTTGCAGATTAGACGCTCACAACGATCAGGATGAATCTTGGACCATTCCTCTTTACAAAACGGCTGCAGCTCAGTGAGATTCAGGGGGTGTACTTACTTATTCCACGCTCTCCTGTGAATGTTTACATGTTGTGGTCAATAAAAATATGATCAAATGTAAATGTTTGGGTGGTATTAGTTTAAGCAGACACTGTTTAATCTTTCCTGTGATTTTGATAAAGATCAGACCACATTTAGTGACCAATTTAGGCAGAAATGTAAGAAATTCCAAACGGTGTACTTACTTTCTCTTTCCAATATGGCCTAAATGGTTGTTCTGCTATGGAATTTTAAAGGAATCAACAGTATTTTTCACATATCTACAGTCTACAGTACTTTAACAGGCATCTGATCTCTGATTTGTGTAATAATATTCCTCAAAATCATGGGCCAGAGGTTCTATGTTGAAGGGCCTGACGTGGCCTACCCCTGTGTTATGGGTTGTTGTTGTTGTTGTTGTTGTTCATTACAGCTATGTGCTAACTCATGGACATAAAAACATAATGTTACATTGAAGATTTATCTAAAAGGTGTATACACTAAACAGTTACAAAATAATTTTTATTTAGTGTTTTCTCTCTTGTAAAATATCCGTGCCATGGTCGGTTGTTAGCACAGACCTGATTAGCCGCCGTCATGCTTTTAAATTATTATTATTATTTTTTTTATTGATAACATTTATGAGATTTTTACTTCTGGTTCGCAGCATGTGACTATTGAGCTGTATTGGTTCTTAACATAATAATGAGTTCCCAACACTCACATGGTGGGAGTTTATTATTAGTTATACTTCTTCTAACTCCGTTTCGAGTGAAATATGTACAGATATTATTTGATTTATATTATGAATGTACTATGATGTTTCAAATGCTGCTCACATTTATGTAAACACTAGACTTGCAATGTGATGCACTTGATACTCGAAATAAATCTATAAATCAAAAAGATGATGTTTTGATAACACCGAAGCGGGGAAGGTGTAGAGCTTGTCTTTGCTTCTGCGAGACGTTAGCGCGCTGTTTCCTATACTCACTTAAAATGTGTAAAAGTTCAGATTTAGTCATGATTTTCCTGACTTGCAGTAGTTCCATTCCCCCCTTGTGTTGGTCCTTATTTACATAGTCAGTCTTGTTTTGCTACAATTTTCTGAAAATACAAACAAATGGCATACTGGTTTGGTAAAATATTGTGATAATAGAATCTGTATATCATGCCGTTTTTTTAATCATTTCATGAATTAACCAGTTGCAGTGAATAATACAGATAAATAAACATGCAAAGGTTGGACATTTGACTTCCTGAATCAATCAATCTGCTTTGAATAGAGAAACGGCTCTCTCTGAAATGAGGTCTGAAAGTCAAGCGGTCCTGCCAATCACGCCCACGGCTAACGTGTAGGCCTATTATGACAGCTGACAGATGGACCTTAACTAAGTCATGGCTGACATTGACTTTGTGTTTTGTTTATTTGAGCACCATTCACATTAGCACCGTTGCAGTGCCGAAATAAAATAAAGTAACAAAAACTCAAAAGGAGTAGGCCGAAGCAAGAAAGCTTATAAGTCTCTACCCCATATTCAAAATTAATTTACTTACCGGTTACAATGATACAAGCAACACTTTATATTACAAATTCCAGAACATAATTGCGATTGACCGCTTTAACCTTACGAAACGAAACAGCATTCATGCCTCACAAAAGAAGAAAATCACACGAGGTCCACATGACCTCCAAAGCAAGAAGACATCACACAAAGACTTTGTGTTGTGTGTGATAATAACTTTTTGATGGACACATTACCACAGCGACTGATTAGCTTTGATTTCTCTGCAACACACTTTTCACATCGATATGTGCGGACACATGAGCTATGGGCTATCCGGTACCGGATCGTATTTGTTTATTTAGCGCGATTAGCCGAGTGCTTTAGCATGTTTTTACAGACCTTGCCATCGTTTATGTTCACAGTCCTCGGTCCCAGATATAATGGAGTACATTTTGCAATGGGAGAAAGTCGAGCAGAGTCAAGTTATTGTCGGTGCGGCCCTTTCACTTAAGGTCAGCACACACTACATGATTTTTCCAATCTTAAACGATTTTATATAGAATGGGGGGTCCACACTACACGACTGGATTCAGTGCGATTATAGAACGTCTGGGGGCTCACACATAACGCCTGAGAATCGTAAGAGCGGACACACTACACGATTCTGACAAACAGCTGATGTTTTATAACACAGCGCGTCTGCCCTCTCTACGGCTTCATTTCCAATTTGGCGCCCTAGGCAAGCTTGAACGTTGGCGCCCACCCACCCCCACCTACACCAAAACAAATGTTTGTTTTTTTCTTCTTTAATTTATATTTCCGCGTGTTTTGGATATGGTTAAGGCTTGTTTTTATTTTATTATGATTATCTATTCAACAAAACAAAAAATCAGAGCATGTGCATCATAAAACGCACAACAGTTCTTTTGGAGGAGGGACCTCCACTTCTGAAGTAAATTTCCGAATTTTCATTGCGATGTTACACAGAAGGACCAAAGAAGGCTCGTTTGAAAACTTGAAATCTCTAGTTTCCAAAGTTATGTCCGAAAATCGGCGATGTTGTAAATGGCGGGAGTATGGGGTTAAAAAATGCAGGCGAAATTCGGCGCCCCCTCCACCAGATGGCGCCCTAGGCGGCCACCTGAGTTGCCTATGCCTATGGCCAGCCCTGCTTCTCCAAAACTGACCCCAGAATGTCATGTGACGCTTCAATGCTGCTGCTGCTGCTGCGAGCCCTAAACTTGGCTGTAGTTCTGTCAAAATGGAAATAAACATCGGCATATTTCTTTGGATTTAATAAGAAAAGGAGATGGACCATCAGCTGCCAGACAGAGGAGAAAGCGGAGAGAAGCTAACGGAGAAAAGTAGCTGGAAAGTCCGTCTCCAGACTCACAAAGTGCCGTGGTTAAACTCTTATTTGTGGTTGAAATGTAGCTGGAACAGGTGGTTCTAGATACGACTCGAGAAGACTCGACGTGACTGAAAATTAGAGCAAAACCAAGGGTATGGGGATCATTTCAGATTAAGAAGGAAGATGAATCCGGCTAGGGCAGCACGATTAACCTTTATCCAATCAAAATGTTTTAGCTATCGCGATAACCTAATCTCAAGGCATTGTGTTTTTTTTTTCCCTGCCTTGCGCCTCTGCCGGTTGAGTGATTGACATATTCACCAATCGGGATATCCTGTTGATCAGAAGTGTCTGCAGGAGAATCATGTTCGTCTGATCTGCAGTCACTGAAAACAAACTCCATGTGTGTCTCGCGCAGTCTGAACTGCAAACTATTTTCACCGCTCACAACAATAGTGTATCAACAGTTGTGTAACAATTATCATGTTTGAAACAGAATCATCATCTGTTCGCGGAGCGGCCTGGTGAGGTAAAAAAAAAAAAAAAAGCCTATTGCCATATGCGCATAGTATTGCATCAAACTTCGTCTAAACTGCCTCTTTACAGCAGGTTTTTTTTGTAAATATGTTTTCATAAAACAAGCAGCATGTTGCAGCTTGTGACTCAGAGAATGCGTTCATGCAGCTGAATATGAAGATACAGTGAGAGAGCGCCACATTTATAGACTTGCGTTTTGTTGCAACATGAAGGTAACAAAAATTCCACCTTGAGGCCGTGTTTCTGATTGCAAATTGCTTATATTGTGGGCGGATGCCCTAGGGGGTCATTGACCCTATTTTCTTTTCATTCACAGAATGGTTGTGCTGTAAATGTGGTTTCAGACCGTTATCTGACAGTAATCCAGGAGGGGATTTTTGCTTTTGAAGAAATGGAACTGGACAATGTGTGATTTCAGTAAGATGGGGCTGATGCCCACAGGATTTTAATGGATTTGTTGAGAGTCTTTACCACTGATCTCCCTGAGAGATCACGTAAACTGGCCTGCGTACTTGCCTGATTTAGTCCCTTCTGTGATTATTTCCTGTGTGAAAGGCAAAAAAAGGAGAATAAAAAGTTTTGAAAGGTGTATAGTTGTTTATTTCATTATCAAAAAAAGCTCCGACGCCACACCTTTGAATTGAATACTGAACTATTTTCAGTTCAGAAATAATTTGACTGAGCAACTATAACTTTCATTGGAGTCACCTCTAAATCCAACCAACATCTCTCTCCAGCAGAACAGGCCTTTTTTTGCGACTCAAAACCGAAAAACCGCTGAGACGACACAAAGGGAGTCAAAAAATAGACTCCCCATTCAGAGAGTTCGTCTGCGCCGCGGAACCCTGTGGTCTCTTAGACAGCGCGTCACTCCGTCTCTCCCCGTCTCTCTCCGGGGCGTCGGCGGGCGGACATACATCTTCGGGTAAGGAGGAGCGGATAGCTGCGTGACACGTCGGCCGATCCGTCACCAGCGGCGAGGCGGAAGAGGGTGAAGCTTTCAGGGGGGCCCGGCCGGCGCGGAAAAAAAAAAACAGACAAGCGCCCTGATTTGTCTGCCGGCTAATTATATGGCAACAAACGACTTGCCAATCAACATAATATATTGTCGGGCTTTATCTCAGGAACTCATCAAGTCAACCCAATTAAATGCCGCAATGAGGAAGACATCGCCAACGCGCGGGGGCTCTCGTTCGGGCTAATTCATGATTGCCAATTAAAATAGAATAGCGCGCAAAGTTGTAAAGCTGTCAGGAGGGCCGAGGCTAAATTACCCTTTCCCACTTTGAATGATGGATGCGTTCATCGCTCTCCCTTATCTTATTTATTGGACGAGCAGAGCCGCAGTAAAGGGGAGGCGGGATGAAAGCGGGTAACAGTTTAAAGAGTGTGTCGCTAATGAAGAAGGTCCTTTCATCGGAGGGGATTCTGCCAGGGGCTGATTGTTTAGCTTTTGCGCGATAGGGAAAGAAAAGCCCTAATTCAATCACATTCAGCGCGGTAAAGAAGCGTGTGCGCCAATGACCAAAGCCTCCTTCAGAAAAAAACTGCTGGAAAAAGAAGCAATTCTAAAAGGTTAATGGTAAATTACTGTTTTGTTACGGGGATGTGTTTTACACCAATCCTTCAGTGCCGGTCAGAAGCAGTGGGATCTGCCTTCAGATACCGAGCTTGGTGCATGGAGGATTGACCCATTGGTGTTTGATTGATTTCTCTTGTCTATGGTGGTTAATTAAAGCAGGTTTAGCACTTTATTTTACAGCACAGTAACAGCGCAGGATTAAGACGGAAATATCTCGGAGCCTAAAGTGCGGCCAAATAAATCCATTCGTCCGTCCATTTTCTTCCACTTGTCCGTTGCCGGGTCGTGGGGGCAGCTGTTGGAGCTGCCTAAATCACATTGCACCAGCCCCTATGGCTCCTCCTGCAGAAGGACGGCCTCATGGTTCTAACCGGGCCTGTTGGTCTCTCATAAGGGGCTTCTGAACCGCTCTTTGTCTGACCCGTCACCTAGGACCTGTTTGTCATGAGAGACCCTACCAGGGGCACGAAGCCCCTGACAACAGAGCTCCCAGGATCATTCAGGTGATCAAACCCCTCCACCACGTTAAGGTGGCGGTTCCAGGAGGGATATTTTCAACATATCACTCGTTTAAGGAAAAAACTAAATATATATGTCTGAGTTTACGTTTGAAATTGCTGGAAGGTATTTATCAGGCTGGAAAAAGAATAAAGGTCATGCGGGAGAGGAGATGCTGAGTAAGATTTTAGTCCGCAAATACAAACAGTGCGCTGTACCTGTGCAGTTGGTCTTGGTTCAGCAACACTATGTGGCCAAAGAATGAGATCAGCCGACGACCTGGACATCCCGAATGACCAGGTTATTCCATCAGTGGATTTCTTCTTCCCTGGTGGCACGGGCATATTCCGAGATGACAATGCAGGGATACATCGTGCTCACGTTGTGGGAGCATGAAACATCTTTTTCACACATGAACCGGCCCCCACAGAGTCTAGAGCCTAACCCCATTGAAGGTCTTTGGGATGTGCTGGAGAAGACAGTCCCTCCATGATTTCACGAAATCAGTGCGGTATTGCAACCTTTCCAAAAGCCAGAAACTATGCCTTAAAGCTGAGGTACCTGATTTTTTTGGTGTTGTAGAAAACATTTCTTTTTGTCACCTCAGAGTATGTTGTAAACGCAGCAGAACACAGACCTTGTTGTATTGTCTTCAGCTAAAGTTTTTTTGAGCAATGGATGATAGAAGTCTAATCTAAATGAGCTTCACTTTGTCACCGGTCAATGCTGTATGGGTGTGAAATGTGCATATCATTACATTCTTTGAACAATTTGAAAACACAGGAGGGATTGTGAGAGCTAGAAACAAGTTAGTTAAATCCATTTTACTTGTTATATTTGCGCGCAGGAAGTGGTGTCCAGCGCCTCTGCAGATTTAAGTCATTCAGACTGAAGCGATAGCGAGGACTGCTGCTTCTGTTCCTCACCTCCTCTCAGGTGTCGGGTCCGACTTTACAGCGAGCACCGCTGTGTGCTCCTACCTCCTCCGTCTGGAGTTTTGTTTCTCTGCCCCTGGATCTTTTAACGGCGATAGGCTTGCATTTGGATCACTCCTCCCCGTGATGCAGCAGCATTTTTTTACACACATTTTTACTTATTTTTGCAATTTTTTTTATCACTAATATTTTCCTGATTTTTTCCTCAAATTGTTCCCCATTTTTCACACATTTCCTCTCATTGGAGATGAACCCGATAGTGTAAATGTGTAGCTCTTCCATTGCACACATCATTGTTTTGTTTTCTGGTTCTAGATGACAAACATTATAGTATAGGTATAGGAAAACGTATCGTTCAGGAATCGGTATCGTGAATCAAATATCTATAATGTGCTGGTAACGGTAAACAGCCCTGCTTGAGTGAGGAAAAAAGGTATGAAGAAACCAATCCTGTCCAGTCGACAATGAAAACCCAAAGACAAACCATCACTTTTGCTAAGTACCTTCAGCACGTCCCAGGCACCTGTACCATGATGAAGCCATGCTCTCACAAATGCTTGTTTTTAGCTTGTTTTTTTTTCTTCTTCCAGAATCGAGGGAAAAAAAAAAAAAAACTGTCAAATAAATATTGAGCGTTTAACGGCACGGCTGAAACGCGGTGACATTGTGTGGAAGCAGTGCATCCCATAAATGGACTTGCGCAGATTGATGCTCTACAGTATCGGTTTACTGGAGTCCACTAAAAGCGTTCAATTTACCCACGGCGTAAATGCGCGCGCGGCTGACTAATGGTCTGCTCTCTGTCAATACGGCCGTTAAAATGTGTCCACAACAGTTAAAGCAAAGGCAACTTATCCTGGTCGCGTCTACCGCGCCATTAGCCACCGCCGCCGCGCTATTGATGGCCTAATTAAAACGTGTCAGCCCGAAAGATGTCACTTTTTTCTCCTTTATTTATTTATTTTTTTCTTTTTTTCACCCCCCCAAAGGCTGGGATTGATAGCTCGCATTAATTTTCACTTTCTCGAAATGACCTTTCATTTTCACTCAACGCGGCCTCGCGTCGATGACGGGCAGACACGCCCCCGCGGTCCGGCGCTCCTCAATCATTGCTGTAATGAATTTGTGTTTGTTTCATTTTCTTAACCCCCACACCTGAAACGAGAACATTTTCCTCAGTTTGGCGATAAAGTGACAAAAACAAGGGTGAAAACGCGACAAAAATGTGACGGAAGCTTGACGGAAAAAAAAAGCAAAGCAACAAAAGAGCGACAAAAAAGGTGCCAGAAAAGCAAAACTAACACGACAAAAAAGTGACTAAAGAGCAACAAAAACGCAGCGACAACGCAACCCAAACAGTTAGGATCAGTTTTGTAGGCCTTAGCTTTCAAATGAGGCCTGTTTGCTCTTAGATTTGGGTGAAGCCGAAATGCAGAAAACGCACTCGGTTAAGGCGGCAGGTAAGAGGTTAAAGTGGAATCTTTTTTGAAAGTAGAAATCTTGAATGTTTATTCCACGTGTGGGCAAACTTCATGACAGAACAGCCAGATTGAGTTTTCGGACTTCCCACTGAGTCGGGCCGGTTCACATTCCTCCCTTTTGAATTTTCAAAAGTAAGCTCCTCCTCCTCCTCCTCCTGATTGGACCTGACAGGCCGGTTCACAGGTAAAGCTCGTCTCATTGGTCAAAGTGGTATTCCGGGGGTGTCTGATGAGTGTCTGAGGTTAGCAAAGGGAGGGACTTTAGGAGTAATCTAATGATATAATATTACTTATGTTACCACAAACCTTTAAACTCACGGACTATCACTTTTCTCATCATCGCCTAAACACATACAAAAATGCAACATAGCCTTTCTGTGCCTCTAGAAAGTGTTACTGACTTTTTTCAGCCAAACCATTTGGAGCTTGGTCATGTTTGAGGGCCAGATGGAAGAGCTCCTCTAGTTAATTCTGTGGATTCAGATGACTTTTGGCTTCCAGAATTGTCATACGATTCTAAACGGTTGGCTGTGTGTGTGTGGTTTTTAATCTGCTGCTGGAACTGTGGTTCGTCATGTCGAATGTTTCTGATTGGTTTACTCCGCGCCTTTTTGTCCCACCTGGAAATGACTCTCAAAGTTTTAGCCACAGCCTGGTGCGGGGAAACTACCAAGAGACCAAGAACTTTATGCCTTAAATAATGATCAATCATTGTAGTCAAAACAAAACCGGGAGACGACGGATGGAAATTAGCCCATGGCTACAATCCGGTGTGGCTTGTTCATTAACTTGCACTGTCCCGACCGAATAAACCAATACATAAATAAAAAGGCCCTGGTGAAATATTATTTCACTGATTTTTAGATGTAATATTTCCAGCTGTTCACTAACAATTATAGTAGACTTAATGCTTTTACTCTCACCAAAAATTAAATCAATTTATATTAAACAGACTAACATTTTCTGCTATTCTACTGAGACTGGGACAGTATTTGATTTATTTAATAACTCTTTTATTATGTTTTAGTGCTGGAGTATGTTGCACAAAGTTTGCAAACTTCAATTAGGGGCCTCTGGACGATGTCTGAGCATCAGTTCAATGTTGCTTTCATCACAATTACAACAACAGTGCTGATTTGGACCTTTGTTCTGTGAATATGAGGTCTTCATCAAATCAAAAAGTGACCAGAAACTTGAGGAGCATGAGAAACGGTTCCCAGTGCCTGATCTGCTTGACTGTCGTTTGTCTGAGGCAAAGAGCTCCATTATATCGAACGTACCCGATCAGGCAAAGAGTCTGACTGGCCCCATGTTCGCCACCCTTGGCCTCGTGGGGAAGGAAGTCAGCATCGCGGAATTGAGTCCTGGCTCCGACAATTCGCTGAACGTCACTCCTCGCGCTCCACCCCCTTTCACCCTGTGCTCGTCAAATAAACATTCTAACGTGCCAAAACGTCCCACAAAGAAGGGCAGACTTTACCTCCAGACTTTCTTCTGTGTACAAATATGTGAGAGAGTGTTTCGGGCGACTAACCTGGCAAAGCAACTGCTGCCTTGCATTGTGCCCCTCGCAATGGCGCTTTACATTTGTCGAACCAGTGTTAAATGAAAGGAAGAAAGACTTTTTGTTCCTGAGCAACAGGGACAATCTTTGTATTGAGACACTTGTATACGTAGCAATCCCGTTGACTGGTGTAGCTTTTAAATAAATAAAGTCTGTCAGAACCTTGATGTCCCTTTTGAGAAACCCTTAAAACAAGTTTCTGATCGACGTGTCGTGCCTGGGCCGCTGCGAGGAAAGAAAGAAAAAAAAGCCTGATCGTCTCCATTTGCGCGACAGTTTGTTCTCATCCTCGGGGGACGTGCACCGCGGGGTCGAGCTTTTTGCAACCGATTAAAAAGAGTGTCACCGATGTCACCCGGGCCGCCAAATCAATGGCGAGGCTTTGACGGAAAGCGGGGCGACCACCATCACGTTCCTGTCAGGCCCCTTTTCTGTTTCCGACCAAACCCCGCGGTCTTTGCTCTCCGGAGGGCAGGGGGTCGTTCTTGTCAGAGGAACGGTCGCGGCAGAAACCCCCCCGGGGGAACCTCCCGGAAAATAAGGGGCTTGGGGCGATGGCGATTGGAGACGCGCTGGGGAAACATCGGCTCAATCAAGTGCTGCCATTCCAGACCGGGCGGACTGAGGCCTTTTGACTGCTGCGGGATGGGGGACGGGGGACATTTTTCCAATTTCTTTGTCCTCCTCGCATGAGAAATCAAAGAGCTCCGAGAAAGAGCGGAAAACAAGATGAAATGAGGTCAATGGCGAGAACGAGGGAATTTACACAGGCCTTCGACATGAGCTGTGGGCATTTACTTTCCTCAGAATAGTTCCACGAAAGCAACATGTTTGACTTTCCTTTGTACAAACTGTTGGTAGGAAACATTAACTTCGCGAACACCGTCGTTATGTTGAAATTGCCGACACTGTCTCAGCGGCGATGGCGGATGTGGGCTCGTCCTCACATGACCCATTCTATAAAGCAGCGGCGGAGCAGTGAGGTAACCGAGTCATTTTTGATAGATAGATAGATAGATAGATAGATAGATAGATAGATGCTACATAATGCTGGCATAAATATATAAATAAATTAAATAGAAAAAATCTCAAGCACACACAGATAAACTAGACATAAGGCAGCTGGAAACCATAGCTTCAGCTGTTCAGAGTTCAACAGTCTTAATGAAGCCATTGCAGAACCTTGCAGTGCTGCTCTTGCTGCCTGTCCTTAATAGAGGATCGGAATCACAATTATTTTTCCTGCTGTCCTCACCACTCTCTGAACGATCTTCCAATCCGCTTCTGCACTGCAACCCCGCCGCACAGAGACGCAGTAAGTCGTGACGCTTCTGTAAAAGGCGGCGAGGACGTCCTCTCCTAATCCTGTGGAGGAAGAACAGGCGCTGCTGTGCATGCTCGCCCACAGCCACGGTGTTGTTGGTCCAGGTAAGTTTGTTGTTTATTTGCACCCCCAGGAACTCGGTGCCTCTGACCTCCTCCAGGTCTTCGATCAGCAGTGGAGAGTGACAGGGTCGATTCCTCCCGAGATCCACCATTAGTTCCTTTGTTTTCGTTGCACCTTTCCGCCTCTGTTCTGACATTGTTGGGTGTCGAAAAGAAGTGAGCAATAATATACAGCTGATATATACGACATATACGATGTCTAGAACAAAGCAAGTCAAAAAAATGTGTTACTTAATATATTGCTTGCATATTTTTACCCGTGATTACAGAGTTACTTTTATGGTATAAAGGTACATTCATAGATATTATAATCTGAGATCTTGATACTTTCCAGTTGTCATTACCATTCTCAGTATAATTTTAATTTGGGTTTAATTATCATCATCATTATTATATATTTATTTAATTGAGTTATATGTGAAGTATGATGAAAGCCCTGCATAGTGTGGTGCATTAAAAAGCCAGAGAGTGAGCCAGTTGAAGAGGGCAGTAACTCCCCTTCAACAAACCCCCTAACAGCTGATTTGTAGATGATGTTCCTATGCTGAGTGGTGCATTAAAAGACAAGGTTTTGAGCCCGTTGGGAGGATTCCTCTCAACAGATCCATAACCTGCCAACCCTAATTCTCCGTTTGTGAATTTAGCCGGCGGTGTTTTGAGAGGGAGGAAACCGGGAATGTCTGGTGGCAACGGTTGTTATGAGGTTATGATTGGACAGTGACCATTTTGGGGGCGGGGTTTGGCGATTCGGCTACCTCTTAGTGTTGTACGTCATCCCCTGTAGGATCAATAATAAACATGAGGAAACATGCCAAACGAGGCAAGTGATTTCAGCAGATTCCTCCTAGTGCACGTTTATTTGACCTTGCTTTAGAGACACCGATTTAAAACGTTTATTACAGAAACATTTTGAGTTTTTATTGTAGCGTAAACTAGGTATTTATTTACTTAGACCGCTACATGGTGGTCGAAGTGAAACCTTGTGCACCGCTTTGGCCGTCCCTTTTGTTAAACGCTCTATTATGGGGTCTCCAAAAGTCAGGTATTTATAAAAACAAACACTAAGGAAACTGTGGTTGTTTATTCAGCGTCTCATGAATTGAAACCTCTTGGCAGTTCCAAGTGCTGAGCCGGAGACTTCCTTCAGCGTAAGTGTTCTGTATATACGTGCCGTTTGCTTTAGTGACAGTAAAATAGTCACAGGACACTCTTGCAACGACTGCTCAATAAACTGCTTTTCTCCCTGCCCGCTCCCTCCCCGCGGACGCGCTGTCATCTCTTTACTGCTCTGTCAATACCGCCATAAGGGGAAGGGGGGGAAGAAGAAACATTCTTAGAAATGGAGGCTGTTAAAAATAGAGCACAGTTTTTGTAGCAACCGGAAGCCCTTATGATGATCAAAAGGCAAATGTGTTGTAAAACTGAACTTCTTTTTATTATATCACTTTTATTTGTATTATATTGTTGAATAGAAATATTTTTGGGAGCTAAGCATTTACTTTAACTTTTCTAGATCTACTTCTGGTTTGCCAAAATTGTTATTTATACATTTGGATGTGAATCATTTAGTTAAAAATTCCAAATGAACCTCTTATACTAAAACATACTGTACTTATGTTTGTATATACAGACGGCATCTCTGGAATCGCCAATACATGGTCGAGTTTGAAAACAGTTTAGGAAAAATCTAAACTTTCTCTAATTATTCAAAAACTGCTTTAACAAATGCAGAATTATGAATATCGTTTTCTACTAAATAAAGATACAAAGAAATGTGGAGGAGCAAAGTGGTTCAGCAGCCCATAAATATATGTGTCCCTAAATATTCTGTTTTCCCCCTCGACGAAGCCACGCCCCTTCTATGATGAGATGCCGTCTGTATCTATTCATCAATACACGTATCTAACGTGAATCTCTGTACAAGATTTTGGATCTACAAATGGATCACGGTCCAAGGATCACTGACAGCCGGATTATGGTTCCCAGAAAAGGTATCTAAACTTTATGGGGGACCAAAACTGCCAAAATAATCAATCAATCAATACAAATATTGGAGAATAATTATAAAAATATCACTGCAAACGCTTAACTTTGGGTTAACATGAACAAATAATTGACAAATGCTGAAGTCAAAATACATACAATAGTTTTTAAACGTCTCTTTTTTTGTTAAAGTAAAAATAATAAACAAATCAATCAATAAATATATAAAAATATTGGCGAATAATTGTAAAAATATTGCAGCAAACGCTTAACTAAAAATATTATATTTTTTATCAACATGCTATTTTTGGGTTAAAATTAACAAATAATTGACAAATGCTGGAGTAAAAAATAATAAAGACCCATCCATCCATCCATTTTCTTCCACTTGTCCGTTGCCAGGTCGTGGGGGCAGCTGTTGGAGCTGCACCAGCCCCTTTGGCGCCCCCTGCAGGTGGTGGGTCCACAGAAGGACGGCCTCATGGTTCTAACCGGGCCTGTTGGTCTCTCGTAAGGGGCTTCTGAACAATAAATAAAGACAATACATATAAAGACATATCATTACTTACTGTCTGCATTTATTTATTCTTTCATTTATTTCTGCATTTATTTATGAATGTAATATTTAATTCCACTTTTCTTTTTAGTCAACGCTTTTTTTATTTTTACAGCCTCCATTATTCTCTTCTTGATTTCTCTGTCCTCATGCAAATTAACGGGGTTACAGTCATTGGTTAATCCTAGAAGAACGATCACTCGTCGATGGGAACATCTTATGTCGTAGATCGTACAGTGAGACGGGGACACAGATTTAAAATAGAACCGTCGTACGACCAAAGACGAGCTACGACTGACATCAGCAGTGTCTGGAACACTAGTCAGAGAATGAGTCAATGTTAACCCAAACATTGCATGTTGATTAAAAATATCATATTTTTAGTTCAGGGTTTTGTGGTGGCCAATATATTTATTTATTATTGTGGCAGTTTTGGTCCCCCATAAAACTTGGTATTTCTACGTTGTATTGTAAATTAATTTCGACAAACACATTATTTAATGCTAAAATGATTTTTTTCTCTCTCTCTTTTTTCTTCTTGTCCACAGAGGTTCCAACTCCAAAGTCGGCCTTCAAGACGACTCCTGCTAAAGTCTGAGTCGTCGGTGCCAGTCAGGACCACCGCGCTGAACCTGTGGTGAATCTGGTTGGTCCAATGGTATTGCTATGTCCACATGAAACAATAAATTCAATGAAAATGTCAGTAGATAAATATTGAAAGTATTTGTGCTCACGACCCGCTGAGAAGGGTTCCAAGGCCGCTCAGCTCACTGTTGGTTCTGCACCATGGACAAGAGAGAGGACAAAGTTCCACACTGTTTTTATCAGTTCAAAGCTATGCACATTTGACTGACAAACGCTCTCCCGACATTCCAGAGGCTAATGCAGATAGTCGTAATCTATTAGGATGATGTGTTAAGGCTTCTGCAACCACCAGGAGGCCTTGTCCTCCTGGATGACTTAGCTCAGAAAATAAGTGACTCTGAGATGGGCTCAGTCGGACTCTTTGAAATGGACTCTGTAAGATAGACATCACCTGAACTAAATACCCCCTGAGCGGCGGTTACATTTTTCTCAGGGGCTTTTCGTCCACCTACTCCTCCATATGTGCCAAAGGACTGGGAAGTCTATTTCAGCACTTGCAGCAGGGACAGCTCCCAGGGAGTCCCCCCGCTTCTCCAGTTGCTCATCCTGTTGTGTCCCACTCTGGACACAGGGTTTGCCCATGGCTACAGTCCTGTGTGCCGTGTTTACATGCATGAGTCCAATGTGAGATCATTAACATGCACCGAGCAATTGAACAAATAATACAAAGATGAAATGAAACAAATCATTTGTACAATTTCCCACATATTCTGATTTATTGATGTTCATAGATAAAACTAAACAAAATCTGGGTATGAGGCTGTGTTCATTGTGTTTATGATTTATTATAAATATGATAAACATGACGACAATTTTCAGAAAGAGTTTGAGTCTAACTGTTGACGGAAATTTGATGAAGTCTGTTGACTAAAATTGCTTTTAATGCACTCATATTATTGTATTCAAACATAATTGACCATATTCCCACATGGACAGAGCACAGACCTGTGCCTTTAGCAGGGCATTTAAATATACGAGACGCATTCAAAATGTCTTCTGTGGACCCACCACCTGCAGGGGGCGCCATAGGGGCTGGTGCAATGTGATTTGGGCGCTCCAACGGCTGCCCCCACGACCCGGCAACGGACAAGTGGAAGAAGATGGATGGATGGCATTCAAAATGTGTCACTGGAATTTCAGACGCTTTTATCTTTTTTATTTGATTTAGTTTTATTGGTCAATGAAAATATCTGACATTTAGAATATTTCCCTTTTCAGAGCCAGGACATCCACGGCATTAACCCGAGGTGTAACATGCTTCACCCTCCGTCCCGGAGGCTGGAGGACGAGCGTTTTCAGGGTGACAATATTAAAACAACCTTTTCATTGCATTTCAAATGGTCCGTGTGCAGAACAGGCCCTTTTGACCATGGTAGTGTGACGTTCCTTCATCAAAAAAACTATTTAGTAAAGGTTTTCAAGCAATGTCATGACTTTGAAAGAAATGTAGTTTCTATACCATTTTGAATCCAGTCTGATGCTTTAGTTTTGAAGGACATTTAAATTATTGCGACAAAATCATAATAATGGATCGAGCCAGGTTTAAATTAAGTGTTTTTTTTTATTGGCATAATTTGGTTACAAAGTTTAGTTTTAAAATAAGCATTTTTTTGTGTGCGTATGAGGAAACATTTGTAAAAATTTAAATTTGGCCTTTTTTTTATTTATTTTTTTATTCAAAACTCAATGAATCAAGTTAGGAATTAGATATTAAAAAGTCCCTTTGAAATAAAACCTGAAAATATTGTTCAATCCAAGGCTGGGACATTGTCGCATGTGAGGAAAAATGCATTTGGAGAAAATGTCCCTTGAAAATGTCTCAAATAAATCGCAGGATGGGTTATTGTGAAGATTAGGAATCGTTTAGTTTCCAGGTAATCGTTTATATGTTGTGTTAGTTTATACCAATTTGCCCCCAAACCTTTTGCCTGTATTGTATCCCCTAAAGGCCTTGCTTTTGGCACAATTCGTTTAATGAATTTGAATGCTTTTTAATTCCCTGCAGTTTAGTACTTTACATTGGTATTCATCACGGTGCCGTCAGTTTAGCTTGCCATTAGCTATAAATGAATTATTGTACCGTGGTTTTAACCTCTTAACCCCCGCGTTAACCAAGTGAATGTTCTCCAGTTCAGCATTACCCAAATCTAAAAGCTTCTTGACTGGAGCCAACAGCCTCGTTTGAAAGCTAAGACCTACAAAACTGATCTAAACTTTTTTTGTCGCATTTTTGCCGTTTTTAGTTGCTTTTTATTGTTTTAATGTTGCTTTTCCAGTGCATTTTCATCTACATTTTGACACATTTTTTGAGAAGCTTTTAGATGTGGGTAAAGACAAAAAGGCTCTCGGTTCAGGTGGGGGTTGGGAGGTTAACAAATACGGTATATGAAAAAAAGTGTGACCGCTCCTTGTTGCCGTTTCAGATGGAGTGGATGAATGTTCAGGAAGAGCAAAGGCTCTTGATGAAATGCTTTATTGTTTCATCTAAATTTCTAATTGTCATCATTTTCGACAGAATGAGTTTAATCTCTTCTTATTGTTGTTTCATTTCCGTGCGCAGAGTCACACAATGGCAAATCGAAAAGTGCCTTTTTTCCCCCTCCACACATTTCCCAATATAGCGGCCGATATTTGACGCCGATTAATGAGTTTGCCTTTTTAAATGAGAGAAAAAGGCAAATTTTAATTGCAATCTTTGTAAACAAAGCAGCCAGAGGGAAATTTCTCGATTTGAAATGTGTAATTAGCTCGGCTTCGCAGTTCAGGGAGAACTTTGGAGAATGCGTTATGCGGATTTAAAAGTGTATGTATTATGCACTATTGCGTTTGAAGCACCTTTTTGTCTGTTTCATAAGTTAAGAATGTGGATTATTATCCCAAACTTTCTGGATC
Source organism: Proterorhinus semilunaris (assembly GCA_021464625.1). NCBI lineage: Eukaryota > Metazoa > Chordata > Actinopteri > Gobiiformes > Gobiidae > Proterorhinus > Proterorhinus semilunaris. The sequence goes on along the minus strand of CM038362.1, from coordinate 24,549,450 downwards.
CATGCTTCCCCCTGAATGTTTAGGGGACCAGTCGCTCACCCCCTGCTTCGACACCATTGAAAACGCTGTGAATATTGCACACATAATGAAATATCTATTTTCCATATTTAAACAATTTGGGCTGTTTAAAAATATGTGGGACTAATGAAATAGCCTAAATAATATGAAAAGAAAATATCAGGTTTGAATTATTTTGAAAACGAGTCTGTTGATGTAAAGGTGTAAGGGTGACTCTGTGTTCTGCTGAGCGTCTCTCTCAGCCCTACAGCTGCAGATCCAAATGCGCTGGTTAAAGCTCTCTTGCGAAGCTGATTTATACAATCTTGAATGTTTGTACGTCACTGATACAAAGCCACAGGTCGAGCGACAGAGGAATGAAACACTGCAGACGCTTCTCCTTCCTCTTGCTCCTCGGATCAGAATGAGCAGAAAACTCGTGCTCCAAATCGGAGTCTTCAGTTAGTCTGAGTGCTCCTCTGTCTTTATGACTGATGGTAAATACATTAGAACTCCATCAAACGTTGGCGCTGCTCTTGTGGCGAGGACTGACGCTCAGCCTCGGGTCCAAAGCTCATCTCTCGAGGTTTGGTTCTGGAGCGGACGTACACAGTGTTTTGATCACGTTTCGGTGGTGTGGAGCCAGAGTGGGACCATCAGGATGTCTCGTAGGCATGGCTCTTTAGCAAAGGACTTTTAGGCTATATCCGCACGAAGGAGAAAAAACTGGTGAAGGTTCAAAAACGTTCTCTATAAACACGGGGCCAGCTCAGTAAATGTGTGTGTTCACATGAAGCCCGTCATGTGTGTTAAAAAACGCTGCAATTCATCTACCAGGCCTGTATGTGGCGCTGTGATGCTACTGCAGATAACAGAACAAGACTGAAGATAGTGCATGCCATGAGCTGTAAACTTTTGTGATGTCATCCTTTTAGTAAAAGTTGTGGAGATGCTGTAGTGATGGAGACACGAGATCTTTCCACTCTGGGACCTAGTTTGGAAAATGTTAATTTAAAGACCCCCAAAACGCCGGTTTCGTGTGGATGATACGTGGGGTTGGTCAAATAGTTTTGTGTTTAGAACATGACCTTTATCTTATCATCGGAGTGCCTCAGATTTTTCCCTACGTGACTCTTCATGTAAGGGATTTCAGCATGTCTGAGTAAATAAAGTTTGTAGTTAGTCCTGTGAGAGCTGAACAACTATGTAGTCTAAATGGTGATCAAAGTTTGTTGTAAAGAAAAACAGCCGTTTTCCTGTGTTGTCGTTGTACACCATAAAATAGTATCGCTACGACGGAGGTTACTTTTTTCCCTATTTAACATTACCTTTAATTGACAACACCGCGTATTCAAACTGGAGGAGGAGTTGAGAGTCGTCAAAAACTACTCTACATAAACTAATAATTAAATACCAGGAATTGATGACACATCAAGGAGTTAAACAAGTTAAACGTTTATTTCCCTAACATGTCATCTCAATACAGAATTCTGTTTTTCCTATCCATCGTGAGTCTGCCTCCAATCGTTCCCATGATCAGACTGACTCTTCCTGGGGAAGCACAGCACTCCACATTCCATTGTCCACTAGATTTCCCATTGGCTCCCCAAAGCTGTCCATTCAGTTCCGTCGTAATTTGACCCCTTCTGTCCAAATGGCCAGTGGACCGGGTGGGGGTTGCTGTGTCTTGAAACAAAAGATTCTGAGGAAACCACACCTTTCTGCACTGAATGACAACTTTTGGTTAGTTTGCTAAATAGCCAAAGGAACAAAACATCGTATAAAAATATTATATCTCTTCAGACCCCCTTTTTGACCTCCCAAAGGAGGACAACAAAACCATAATATTTTCAAGTTCACAAAAGTACAGCCTGTATCAAAAATCACAGTACAATTTCACATATTATAACACCAAAAAAACATGTTCACTGTATGTAGGGCATACTCAACCAGCCGCTGAGTGGTTTCAAAATCATCTCTCTCTTCCCATGTGTAACTTCCGCTTACTAATCTTTCCAGGCGGAACTTAGCTGGTTTTTATCCCGTGTCAACGGTACATGTCAACTTGTACGTCCCCCTGGGACCGTCTCTGATTGACACAAAAATAAACATTCCTGCACACAAAACACAGCAAGCGCAACAACACCGAACAGTGTTGTTTAGATATTATCTCCACCACAATATTCTCCATCACAGCCTTGTCGGGGGTCGTTCCATTCATATCTCAAAGCCTGCCGTACTCTTTCCAAGTACAGGCTGGGACCACCCCCTTCTGGCGTTTCCCTTGTCCCGAGCTCCGTGTCCCCCTGGGACGCATCACCCATCGTATAGATGCCCCCAGTGGAACCCAGAGCCCTGGAGACCATGCTGCGAATGAGAGGCACAACACAACAAAACAAAATACAACAAAACAAGAGCATTACACCTATAAGAATACCCACCTTTTGAAGGATATGGATCCAGGAACCGGAATTTAACCAATTTAGCCAGGTCCACTGAGGACCCTGGTCTTCTTGAGACGCGAGGAAGTCTTTGAGTTCCTTTACTTTATTTTTAATGGCTGTCCAATCGCCAGTTTCGTCGGGGAATATATGTACAGCAGTGGTCAAGGCCAACTGCTGCGCACATACCACCCTGTTCAGCGTACATGGCGTCTAACGCCACTCTATTTTGCATAACCACAACAGCCACTGCCTTAAGTTCTGGACTCCGTTCCATTTGGTCCAAGATGTCGCCTATTACCTCAGTTAGGTCCTCCAGGATCCACCATACCTCATTTAGACGCTGCATGGAGGACGCCACACCGATCATAGGGATCAGCGTGGCGATAAATCCTTTCCCATCTCCGAACAGGGGCTTACGGCCGCCGTCATCAGAGAAAGGTACGTATGATTGACCGAGGGTACGGTTTCCCACCTGCAGGGTTGAGTTGGTAATCATGGCCGTGTGCTTAGCTAATTTTACCCATTTATTCTCTCCTGGTGTATGACCCCCCATATTGAAAGACCGTCGCTTCCTAGATCCATCTCCCTCTGTGGAAACAGACATGTTAGATACATCATAAATCACAGGTTTCAAAACAGCGTATTTTGTTCCTTCTTTGTTTTCCCATGTTTTTATCATTTTTTCTGTACAATGGGTGATCCAGTCTAGGGTGTGTTGGTCCGACACGGCTTCTCTCATTTTCACCAACATTGTACCTGCATTGTTGCAGTAGATGGCCAGATTTTCTCCAGGTGTTTTACCTACGTCTTTGTATACCTTGTAGAGGGCCAATTTCAATTCTTTGATAGGGTGTCCTCTGACCCGTCCCTCACCACTATGTGGATCGTCTATTTTTATTACTGTTGGTATGATGAGCAAGCAAAGAGCAAGTGTCAGGCCCCACACCCCGTATGGACACCTTAAAAGGTCCTGGTTTTAAAACCCAGGCCTTAAGTCCATATTTGTTAGTCTTTTTTATGTCTTTGTGACCGTGTGGGTCGGGGTTGGTGTCCCCCACCCCCTTCAGTGGGGCTGTTAGACCCACTACCATATTCGTCAGGATGTGTCAACCGTCCGGGATGCGTATGAGTCCAGTAAGCCGGTTTTCTCAGAACAGGGCTTCAAGTGTGACCAGTGGTACCAGTTGTCACGCCCCTCTACCTTAACTGCGGTGGCAGTCCTTTGAGTCACTTCAAAAGGTCCTAAGTATCTGGGAGCGTCCAACAGGTCCTGGTGTTTTTAATGTAGACCCTCGATGGTAAGTCCGCTCAGGCAAGGTCGCTGAGTTAGACTTAGGCGGGCACCCGGGCATGGCCATTTTTTATGCTCTTCCGCTGATAACAAGTTCGCAGCCGCCACGTCCACCAGTCCATGAAGGGTTATTAACTGGGGGTAAAAAGTGGAGCCGAACGCCCCGCTCTGTACATATGGAGGAGGGGCCGATGGGGCCAAAGCGGGAGCTCCTCCGCTCGGGAGGGGCTCTCGAATTCCTCCCCGTATTGATTCTGTCAGGTCGTTGTCTCGGTTCATGCTCCCTCAGCGTCCGCTATTTTTTCTACATCATTATGCTGTGGTCAACTTTGATTATTGTAAGGCGCTTTAGAAATAAAACTTGATTGATTAATTTGGGTCAAAAACTCACAATTACGACCACTCACAAGCACCCACCGAGACAAGGAACCAACAGAGATCTGTAACAGAAACACAAAAGAACAGACGAAAATTACAAAAACTAAAATTCTCATCAGGACCGCTCACCGTTAGAACGACCATGCCAGCTAATCTTGCAAATTATGGCTGGACTCAAAAACCTATTCAACTTAATTTATCTGTTGGAATGCTAGGGTCAATTTTATCTGGAAAATTCAGAAATTCAGGTTTCATTAATCTACAGAGAAAAACTCTCTTTTAGCTTCTGTTTCCCACATTTACCGCAGATTCTGTGTGCACTTCAGAATCACAGCAAACGTAAAAAACAGAGTATTATAAATTGATTTACCTATCTGAAACCGAAATCTTAGTTGACCATAGCATTTGTCAATTCGTCACTTTATGTTTTCGTTTCTTTTAGATATATTTGTCTCAGTTCTTTCCCATGCCAAAATAAACCAAATTATAATAATTTCCCCACATAAGTAACACCCCCTCTTGGACTGAGGACACTCAGTCCAAAAAAGAGTCACAAAACATGCATAAACAAGCGAGACCTCAATCCTTGTACAGGAAACACAACAAACCAACTCAAATTTCACTGGAGATTAATACCTCCGGCACCTACATAACACAAAGAAAACAATAGCAAAATAACAAATGTCAGGTTCAGTCCAGGGAGGTTGAAAGTGGGAAGAATTGGGTCGACAGGGCGAGTGAGAGGTGGACACCACTCGTCAGGTTCGCGACCCGGACAGCATGTGAGGTCCAGGGAGTGTCCCCAAAAGGGATCACACCAGCACTGGTGCAGTCCAATCGCGGCAGAGGACCGTCAGACAGGCTTGGGAAGGAGCTCTCAGCGGCTCCCAAAGTGAGAATAACAGTCACCTCCAACCTGAGTACACAAACTAATGAGTGTAGATGGTGTCAATAGGGATCATAACATACAATCTTAAGATCAGTGTCCACTGGATTCCCGTGGAATCAAAGAGGAGGCTGAACTCAGGCAACAGAATGGCCTATCAAGTTCATAAAAGTTTCCTCTCGATCTGCTCACGGATTGACGCCAGGAGCAGAGCAAGAGAAAGGATCGAAACCCAATTCACTTCAGCTTTTTTTTTTTTCTTTTTTTTTTTCTCACAGTTCTATCACATGTCAATGCCCTCTAAGGCTTCAAATTCAAATTTTGTATTAAAACATTCAGACAAATGCATTTAGTTGTAACTTAAAGATTATCGATTCAATTTAGTAAATAAACCAGCATCAGTAGGTCCTAAAGACCATCTTTATCTGGTGCATTAAGATATTTTCAGTCAGTTCATAAACACGTAATTCTCTATCATGGTGTCGTGGAATGATGTCCCAAAACGGACATAAGTCTAGCATTAATGTCTATAGAGTAGGCATACATGGATGGAGAGTACAGGACATTTTAGAAACTTCAATTTCTTACCAATCTTTTGTTTCACTCACGCTTTGGTCATGGAACAAATTCTTTAGCCTATTGTCCAGGAGAGAGAGCAAACGAGTTATAAACACATCATATTATTGTTCTATAGGGTGTAAACAGTACACAGTCACACCTCGTTTGCCTAATTAATTTTGTTATTTTAAAAGGACCATTCATGTCCACTAAGGTTAGTCTTAAAAGCTTTTCTATATCATATTAAAGTACAGTGATCAATGGGTGGGTGGCCTTGGCAAAGTGAATGTTGGATCCAAGGTCAAACGTCAGTTGTACAGTCCTTCAGCTCTTCCCAGTAGATATATCTGCATTCAGCAACCACTGTCAGACAGCAAGGTGTTTGTCCAATCAGGGAAAAGTCACTGTTAGTCCATTCAGAGAGCACAAAACTGTTGCTCTCACTGTCATCAGCATATCACATCCGAGGAGAGAAACAGGAGTCTGAGTTGGCGTGTCAGATTCAGTCCTGTGAGCTGACTAGGCAGTGGCTTGGTGAAAGGTTTTGGGTGGTCTTCCTGTATCCACCCAGTAGATGGTGTCCGTTAATGATCACAGTCTCATAGTTCACAGATGAGTGTCGTTCACCTTTATCCACCAGCACGTCAAGAGTCTGTCCGTTCACCTTCACAGGTAACAGAGTTCTGCCGTCCCATGCCACTGAACCCAGCAGCTGCCAATGATCAGAGTAGCATGGTTCCCATCAGCGTTGTTGTAAACGCCTCGATCTCCTCGAACGTTGTTGGTCATCTCGTCTGAAACAATCCTTGGCCACAATTACCAACACCACACCCACAGGTCACTGCACATTCAAGTAAACTCATTATTACTCTTTTTTCATTATTACTTTCATTACTCGCTCCTTTAAGCTGCACCTTTAAAAGTTGCACTCATTTCTTTCAGTTCAATTTTGCTCTCGCTTCTGGTCAAGGGCATTCTCAAAATGTATTCATTAATTTATTTGGTTGTCTTTAACAATAATTTGAATTTTGCATAATTGCTCCTTCATAACTTTTGGTAATGCGTCCAAAATGGCGCATAAAGATCAACTTAAACTCTAAATCAATAGTGGTTTGTACTTTCAATCAATGTATTCAAACTCACGACAGGTCTTCCCTGCTTCAGTTTTCATTCCACGGCGCCACCGTGTGGAGAGAGGTTCTAATTTTTTAGCAACATCTCTCAGAGCCCTAAATGCTCCGTTAATCACAGGCTTAAAAAAATAGCATTTTTACTCACACTAATTTTGGATACTTGTTCTTCAAATGTATGCTGTGGAGACATAACTCTACCACCAGCAGAAATGTTCCTCTATAAAAACAAAACAAAATAATAACTTTTAAAACAATAACCTTTAAAACAAGAAATTTGGTCAAAAAATGTTCTTTTTTCTACTTTTTTGTTTTGCAATGAGGGGCGGAGCAATTTCTCCACTTACCCTCCTACACGGATGTCTGGGCACAAAGGAAAATGGCCACTTTCCCAATGCGCCCATCACTTCCCGTTTAATCAGTCCTTTGCTGCGTCTACACAAATGCAGACACAGCAAATGCACTTTTAGTTTCACTCCGGACACACTCAGTCACTCTACAATAAAGAGAACATTACACAAAGAGACAACAAGACACAATAATTTCCACAAACAAAACAACAGTTAACAAAAAAACAAACAGACTAACAAGAACAACCAAAACAATTTAGTATTCTCCCCCTCCGATCAACAAAATCAGATAAGTGTATAAAAATAAAAACACGCGTTAAATAGTATAATGTGCCTAAAGTCCGATGCCTTTCAATGAAAACCTAGAGGCCATACGGTTGCACTACAGCGATGGCGGCCAGAAACTCCGGTATTACAAAATAACAGCCAAATAACAGTACCACATGGAAAAAACTAAATGCTAAAGCTAATCCTTTGTTCTCAGAGCTAACTTAGCAACCTCGCACACCAACAGCAAACAGATCATATTGAAAACAAACCATGCACCACACTTCAATAAAATCCTACACTACTACACAGAACAGCCTTCAGTGTCCACACACCGAGCTGGGTTTAACACATGTGTGGGTTTAGTACACGTTTATCAACAATATGCTGTATGCTAACGCACTAAGCTAACCATGCTGTATGCTAGCGCACTAAGCTAACGAAGCTAACGAAAGCTAACAAAGGCTAATATATAGAATTCAAGAAACCCCGTTTCTCAGGCCTTCAACCTATTTATAGAATCCCCGTTCTAAGGGCCTTCAACCCGTCTTTTAGACAGACCCCAAATCTGTCTACGATTATTTCAACGTTTTATTTCAGACCGTGCGTCCACGGCCTTGGGCGATTCTGCCTACGTGCATTTCAGCTTTTACAGGGGTAAAACCCAACGCGCAGCCCGTTAATTACTCGTAATTTCAGTTTATCCCACTTATTTTGTCTTCTGTGGTATCTAAGATATCAAATTATAACGTTTCTTTCCTTAATTCCACCATCAATTCACAGATTACACCACACAACAGACAACTCCGTTAAAAAGTAATCTAAAATTTGGAAAAATATGCCAACTAGACGTACTTTGAGACTCACACAATAGTAGAGGTCAAAAGCAGTCTTACCTTAAGCTAGAATTACGTCCATGAAATTGTTGTTGTATGATGTGGAAGAAAGAACCTGGTATTTCTAACGCAAAATGGGTTTTTTTCTCGAAGACCGAACCTCGTCGCGTCTCCGTTTGACGGCTCTTCAGCACCCCCTGCAGTTCTCCCGGGGTCACCACATAAAGAAAAACAGCCGTTTTCCTGTGTTGTCGTTGTACACCATAAAATAGTATCGCTACGACGGAGGTTACTTTTTTCCCTATTTAACATTACCTTTAATTGACAACACCGCGTATTCAAACTGGAGGAGGAGTTGAGAGTCGTCAAAAACTACTCTACATAAACTAATAATTAAATACCAGGAATTGATGACACATCAAGGAGTTAAACAAGTTAAACGTTTATTTCCCTAACATGTCATCTCAATACAGAATTCTGTTTTTCCTATCCATCGTGAGTCTGCCTCCAATCGTTCCCATGATCAGACTGACTCTTCCTGGGGAAGCACAGCACTCCACATTCCATTGTCCACTAGATTTCCCATTGGCTCCCCAAAGCTGTCCATTCAGTTCCGTCGTAATTTGACCCCTTCTGTCCAAATGGCCAGTGGACCGGGTGGGGGTTGCTGTGTCTTGAAACAAAAGATTCTGAGGAAACCACACCTTTCTGCACTGAATGACAACTTTTGGTTAGTTTGCTAAATAGCCAAAGGAACAAAACATCGTATAAAAATATTATATCTCTTCAGTTGTAAAGGATGAGACGTAGCGAATGGGAAGCTCCTGTTTTCCCCATGTGACGACCTCCAACCAGGATACAGTTGGAAACTGACCAAATGCTTTTTTCCCCCACTGTATGTGCATTCAAGATGACGGCCTCGTCTGGACCAACGCTGTTGTTGCGCCAGGCAGAAGAAAGGGCAACAATGTACCTTGGTTAAATTAGACTGAATTAAGACATTAAGAGTTCAAGGGCCTGATCTTGTGTCTCAAAACGCCGACTATAGCGTAACATTTTGAGCTTATTGGGAGCTCACTTTGTGATCTTGCCATTCCAGACTAACCATTTAAGTGGGAAGTATGTGGTGTGGAGACACACTTTTTCATCCAACCAGATCGACTCCGCGGCCGGGAAAGGGCGAGGCAGAGGGGGAGTGGGGGGTGAACATGTGCATTCGTTTTGTTTCGCATTTACAGCCAAGCGATGGCCGACCCGCGCCACAGCGGTACGTCTGTAGCTCTTTCTCACCGAGACACGAACACTGTTTAGCTCACGATGAGTTAATAACGTTTTTAGTTTGACCTGTGACCCCCAGATTCCACATTCTCCTGCCACTATTTCACACAAAGTAACCTCAATATTTCGGTCTGCAGAGTTTGTTATCACAAAAACACCTTCGCAGGTGGCATAGGTGCATTGTGCATAGCTCCACTACTCAGACCCCCCCCCCCCCCCCAACGCACCAGGCCCCAAATGTTATACGCACTAATTTCATTTTACTCTAGGGTGTCCAAAATTGGTCTGGTGATTGGGAACCCGTGGCTAGGCGTCATATTAAGGCAGTTTTAGTGAAAAAAGATCAGAACAAGTTTAATTTCCATTTAAAAATGCCCAGTATATTCAAATCTGCCAATAAATAACTAAATACAGCATTTTACGCCAACCAGTAATCAGGATTACTCAAACCTTTATGAACAAAGCAAAGTAAAGTGCATCTCCTGAAATATTTCCAAAATCATAGCGCGGGCAAAAGCGACAGGAAAAGTTGACTTGGCATCGAAGAGCGTGACTTGACCTTCGCGTCGGGGACAAAAGGAGACGGGAGACGAGATCTTCAGTGACATGTCCTGGAGGATAAAGACACCAGCGGCGCCCAGAGGAGCTGAAAAGGTTGTGGCCAACTGCTGTGGTCAGCTACTGCAAGGAAACCAACTGGCAAATGTCAGTCGCGCTGGTCTGTGGGCATGTTTCCTAATCCTTCTGCAGACTGTGGCTGGCTTCCTCCGGGGCGCGAGCGACTACTGGAAACGGCTCCTCTGACATTTAAGGTGCCACAAAGGACGAGGGAGTCAAATTCGTCTGTCAGGTGATTCTAGTCATTTGGGTTCGGCTTCCCGAGGCATTTTTTCTTTTCTTTTTTTTTTCTTTTTTTTTTTTTTTGCTGCCGTCAGTGAGAAAGGGTTTTACGAAGGAAATGGTGGGAGCCGTGACATGATGTTGCACATGACAGGCGAAGGATGAGGGTTTTTCACATTGGGAAAGTGTGAGAAAACAGAGCTTGGATTTTTGAAAGGAAAAGCTGAACCCAAACAGAGAAATAGAAATGTTAAACTCTGGGACAATGTAATCTCTAAACCCTCTAAACGCAACAATAATGTGACAAAAAAGCGACAAAGGAGCGACAAGGACGTGCCGGAAAAGCAGCAATGGCAAAAGGTGATGAAAACACAACAGAAAAGCAATAAAAAAAAGTTGCAAAAAAGGTAACGAAGAAGCAACACAAGACTGACAAAAGCGTGCCAGAAAAGCAACACTAACACAACAACAAAAACGTGCGAAAAGAGCGACAAGAGCAACAAAAATGTGACAGAAAAGCAACAAAACATGACAAAAACGCTTCGAATATGTGACAAAAAAGTGACCACACGTTTTGTAGGCCTTAGCTTTCAAATGAGACATTACACTGATGATCTCCAGTTGAGAAGCTAAATTAGATTTGGGTAAAGCTGAACGGGAGAAAATGTGCTCGGTTGATATGTCATGCCCTCATCCAAATCCAAAGCATTCTAGCTGGTGATTAGACATGTTTTGTATTGGCGACAGTAGAATCCTAAATGTTACACACTGTGCCTTTAAGTCAAATAGGCGGATCGTCCAAATAAAGCCAAAAACAAACGGTGCTAATCTATTTAGTTAGTTCAGTTTATTGTAAAAAAAAAAAAAAAAAAAAAAATTTTAATAGATATAACAAATGTGTTCACAATGTAGATCTAGGGTGGCTACAGAAACTTACTTTATTATAAGTGAAGATAGAGAGATAGATAAATAAATACAAAGTCTTTTGGCTGTGGGCACAAAGGACTTTCAAAACCTCTCCTTATGGCCCATCAAAAAGGTTGATCTCATCCAGGTAGATACATACAACATTGAAAGTTTAAAACATTTCAACTGGACATTTCTTCTTCATTTCTGTCCTCACGGCAGCAGAGTGAAATGAGACGCCTGGCTCTGCTGCTTCTCTGAGCAGCCAGGACACTGTGGAGGGGATGGGAGGTGTTATCCAAAATGGCAACCAGCCTCTTTCTGATGTGCGTCTCCACCACAGTGTCCAGCGAGTCCAGGAACCTTCCAAGCACCGAGCTGGCTTTTCTTACCAGCTTGTCACGCCTTTTTACCGTTTTTGTCAGTCAGGTTGCTGCCACATCAGACTGCCCCATATAAAAGAGTTCTGGCAACTACAGTCTGATAAAACATGTAGAGCAGCTCCTCACAAATGTCAAAGGACCTCAACCTCTGTAAGAACTAGCCCCTTCTTATAGAGAGCGTCCGTCTTTGGGGTCTAGTCCAGTCCAGTTTTCCATTCACAAGCACCCCCAGATATTTGCACCTTGATTTTTCTAAAGTCAAAAATCATTTCCTTTGTTTTGGCCCATACCCATGCCCAGACCCATACCTCCCGCCACTTGAACAGTTTTTTCCCGTCCGCCATCAGACTCATGAACAAAAAACAAGACCCAATAACTTAGTCACAGACTCATGGATGTATCTGCTCTTGCACTGTGTGGTGTTTCCACACTCAGATCTGCTGCTATCACTTTACTTTATACTCATACTCATCTGTAAATATAATCCCACTGTTGTTCTAAGTCAATTGTTGTCGTCTTACCATATTTTACTTTTTATTTTGTATCTTATTTATTAATATTCCTTATGCATGCCCCCTAAAGCCTTATTGTTTGAAGTGTATTTTTTATCTAAATTCTGTGTTATATGTTTTATGTTGCACGTCCGCATCAAGAAAAATTCCTAGTTTGTGAACCTGTTCTCAAGCAATGGCAATAAAACCTATTCTGATTCTGATCATGTTAACACTAGTTTCAAGGAAAATAGTTCAACGGCTTATGTACTTTTTTCTGCTTCTTTTCTCACACGATGTGGAGTCTTAAACACGCTGGGTCCCGATTACAATTCTTTACAGAAACCGCAAACTGCTGTGTGCAGTTTGCGGTTTCCAACTGTCCCCTTTATATTACAGCAGCTACAGAAAACAAACAATGCAAAACAAAGTTACGCAGCATTGTTAGTCACTGCTGGACTCTCTTTTTTTATACTTTCTTTCTTGGGGAAACTGATAGGACAAGGACCCATCCAACTTTTGCAACACATGATTCACGCTGGACTGTTTTGCTGTAACAAAGTCCCACGACAAATTGCATTCCTTTCCCTTTCTGCTGCTGTCAGGACACACGGCACACAGGCACAACATGGCACCTCCCTCAGTGAGTCACAGTGCCGCACTGTCCTCCAGCAAATTCAACCTGCTGTGCACATTCAACATCATTTTCACAGGGCCATCCGGTGTCACTGAAGAGGGGAACTATGGAATGGTATTTGAATGCACAAAGAACTTATCCACAGCTGTCAGAACGGGAGTGGAGCGGGACAAATGAGGTTACACTGTCTACAACACAAGTTAGGCAATTTGGTAATGGAGGTAGATGATGAATTAAGATGGGAATGTTAAAAACAAAACAAAATCACTCTGATCATGTATTTTTAAATGGAAGACAATAGAGATCAGTCTCTGAAGCAGTCAGTGGAGTTTGTCTCACGCTATTTAATACTTTAACTGGGGCCTGACCGGGAGATGGACAGTGTTTAACCCACAGTGGGAGAAATTGTTTGTAGTTTGTCCAGCGAGTGCTTATTAAGATGCATGAGGCTGCGCGTGATATTCATGTAAAGAAGAGGAGAGCAAAGGGGAAGTGGCAAGTGCTTGTTGTAGTCAGCGCTAACGCCTCAGCCGGACCCTTTTGCTCCGAGCGATGCCCTCAGTCGACTGGCGAAAGCACTGGCACACAGTTGTCTGTATGCGAGAGATACCAGCCTTGTCTTGAGCAAAGCTGTTCAGGGCCATAATGTCCTATGGTTGGCAGGGCTGCACCAACCATGAAAACGGTGAAACAATTCCAGTGGAATGTCAGGCGGATAAGTGCCCCTCGAGAGAAACACCAGAGGAGAGATCTACTCTCATAGACAGGCCATAAATAGATCCAGGGCTGATGGGAGTCCCTCTGCAGACAGGGCTGGAGACTGTGGAACCAACTTCCAGTCTTTGTTGGAGCTTTGGTTCTTGTTCTTCTCCAGTCCCTGTTGGATGTAAGTCCCTCTGCAGATAGGTCTGAAGACTTTGGAGCTGTCCGGGCCTTGTTGGAGCTTCATTTCTCGTTGTCCATGTTGGATGGGTCCCTCTGCTGATAGGGCTGGAGACTGCAGAAGAACGTCCAGTGCTTGTTGGAGCTTTGGTTCTTGTCCAATCCCTGTTGGATGGGAGAGCCTTTGCAGATAGGGTTGAAGACTTTGAAGCTAGCGCCCAGTCCTTGTTGGAGCTTCAGTCCTTGTTCTCCAGTCCCTGTTGGATGGGAGTCACCCTGCAGACAGGAGGTCGTTCGGAAGAACATCCAGTCCTTGTTGGAGCTTCGGTTCTTGTTTTCCAGATGGGAGTCCCTCTGCAGATAGGAATGGAGACTGCCATACCAACGTCCAGTCGGTCAGTTGTTGAGTTAGAAATGAATTGAGATTGATGTATACATTTCTTCTTTGACCAAACGCATCTTCAGCAGTCCTATGTCAAATCTGTACTGCATTCCCGGGTTCCGGTCATTTTAAATGGTAAATCAGTGTTTGATAGGAGCAAAGGAACCACTTTTACTTACTTACTCCTTATCAATAATTTCGAGAAGGTGAGCTTTGTGACAGATTATGGCTTTGGGACTTTCCCTACTTTTAATGCATTTGAATGTGAAGCGCACTGGTATTGGATAGATAAACCCAGAGTATTAACATTCAGAAACCGAAGACTTGTCTGAGCTGCAATCCTCCTTCATTCCAACCAGGACCAGAGCAATATTTAAAACTATTAAATGAAATGAGTGCTCTGACCATGGAAAAGAATAGTTTCCCCAAAATTCTCCATGCATCGCTGCTGGGGATCGGCAGTTGGACTAGAATTCGAAACATTGCGCATATTTCATGGTTTTGTTTTGTTTTTTGTGTAGAGCAAGACATTGTAGCCATTATCGTGCATTAGTATGCAAATCTCCACTGCTTGTGAGCATTAGGCTGCATCCAGACTATTACATTTCTCCTTGGTGTGTACCGGCTTCTCCAACAAAGCGGCTCCTCGTGTACGCGTCCACGATTTCCCAGATTAATAACTCCTGCACAAAGTTTCCATTTGAAAAAGAGCCCACCCCCTCACTTCCACTGTGCTATATTCGCTCTGTCTGTTCAAGAAGTAGAAAATGATTAGTAATGTCTTTTGTACCGTTGGCCTGTTCTCACTGACTCAGCGAGTGTCTTTGGCAGCGTTCACATTAAAGACAGAGGGGGGGGGGGGGCAAATGGGTACAAAAGATACTCCTGGAACTTAATGAGGAGCGTTTGAAATCTGCCTGGAGAGGAAGAGGCCTCCGTTCGGCTCCGGCGAGTTTGTCTGCGCAATTCATTATGTGTCCAGTGAGCCTTGTGTACTCCCCGTGCTACTTGTTGGGCGATCTAGTCCATTATTATCAGCTTCAAATTGGATTAGGCTCGTACACCATAATAAGCCTTTGGACTGGATTTTTTTTTTTAAACATACTGTTAGAGAAAAATGTACTTCTTTGACATTTGAACCATGATATAATGAAATACCTTTATCACAATCATACTTTTACTCATAGAGAAGAGGTTTTTTTTTGTTGAATATTGTTTTATTTCATTTGATTTGGCAAGTGCGGGTATTAAATTATGTAATAAATCCACAAGAGTGTGTTAACTTATTGTAGAACATCAGTTGTTAATCAGGTGTTTCAGCGTCTGTCTCTCCCGTTGTCCCCCCGTCCTTCAGAGCTGCCTGAAGCTCTATAGAAAACCCCATTGAAGCTTTATGTTTGGAAAGCAGCCTCTGATTGGTTAACTGTGCTGGCTGCGAAGCTCGGCTTCAAAGAGTTTCCTGTTTTAAGTTGTGCAGGCCAATCTTACAGGAAGGAGCAAAGGCTGCAAATCTTTGGGATCCCATCATTGATACAAAATCTTGGTGAAAAATGAATGCAACATGGATGGAAATACATATATGGACATTGCAGAAACAATGCCACAGCTGTAGTTAAACTAATGAAATATTACAGCGTGTAACCTTTTTGTTTGTGGCGTTTGTGGGTCAGTCAGTGTACGTTATGCTATACCAAAACACTAAGACTGAGACGTCTAAAGTAGTTGTAAAAGCTTGAATTAAACATGCTGCTTTATATGTTTGGGACACGTGCAAAAATATACGTTTAGAAACCAGTACTGTAAAAAGTTTGTGACAGCTGCTTAAGTTGTGAAAAAACAGAAGGTAGGAGTGCTGCTTGGAACTGTTTTTCTTATTTCTTGTTAAACGATGGTGCTCTTTGGTAAAGGGCTAAGTCCATAGGCAACAAAAGGAAAAAAAAAATGGCCAAGGCACTCATCTATGAAATATAAAAAGCCTTTATTAAATCACATGGCTAGAAAAGGTAAAAAAGTGCTCCAACGCGTAACTCCCTGACGAAGACCCCTGGCCGAAACGCGTTGGAGCACTTTTTTACCTTTTCTAGCCATGTGATTTAATAAAGGCTTTTTATATTTCATAGATGAGTGCCTTGGCCATTTTTCCTTTTGTTGCCAGCTGCTTAAGTTGGTTGAGGAAAATGGTCTCTTTCTTTTTATTTCAGCTTTCTTTAAACCATGATACAGTCTGACTTCAGGGGAGTCAACCTGTTCCCAGATTGCACCCTATTGTACATGTTTGTAATGGTTGGGGTAACATGAGCGCCGTACAGAAAATCCCCACAAGGCCCATGAGCCAAACCAATGACTGGCTGTGGATTTATGCCCGGGTTGGATCATTTACAAACAGTTATTTAACTAGATCCTGTTGGCCTTGACTCCGGTCATAGAGCAGCCGTCACTTAACCAGAAAAGCTGGCAGTTTGACAGAACGTAGCTGGCAGCTGACAGTTCAGCGTTTTAAAAGTCTCAAACCGAATCCCAGCTGGGGCATTGGTTCTGATTTGGGACGGCCGCGCGGCCTCACCTGTTTGTTTTTGCGCGAGGATATTCTTTGTTCTCTCACGGCAGGGGCGCTGTGACACGGCGGGCGGAAGACACGAACTATATCTGATTTCCACACCACCTGCGCAACCCGCTGTCGTTCTTGTCAGGGTTGTGTGTGTGTGCGTGTGTGTGTGTGTGTGTGTGTGTGTGTGTGTGTGTGAGAGAGAGCTTTTGTTTTCACCTCTGCATCTCCCAAATAAAAGAAGGCGCTGCTTGTCGCCTTGTTACTCGGCGGCCGGGAAACGCGGTGTGGGGCTTGTCAGAGGCGAACAGAATGCTGATGATTGGGGTTGAGGTGGAATATGGAGGAGTGGAGGTTGGAGGTTTGTAGGGTAGGGGGGGGGGCGAGGGGGGGTGGAATAACAAGCCCTTTTGCCAACCGAGCAACCGCGAGTGGCATTGCACGGATGGAATCAATGCAACAGGCGACGGGGGTGTTTTTCAGGCGGCCTGTTGGAGCTTACAAATTCACATCTGGCAACGCCATGGGACCGGAGACTCTTCTCTTTTTCATACCCCCGACTGTCCTCCACCCAAAATTCTTGTCTTGTTTGTGCCTTTTCCTCGACAAGGACGTGCTCCTGTTCTGCCTCATTGTATGAGCCGCGACACAACGGCGACTTTATAGGCAAAAATATGTGGATCCATGAAGTGTGGGACAAGGGATTTCATACAACACAGGGGGAATTGATATTAAGGACACAATAACTTAACATGCTGTTATTTTCATGAAGTGGTATGGGTCAAGTTCACGTGGACTCAAAAACAATATGTACTTATTGATGTTGAGATCTCGTGCCACAGGATCTCGTAAGATCAAAAGCCACAAGATTTTTCAGTCCTGACCAGGGTTAAACAATACCAGTATGGTTTCGGAAAAAAGGGTAGATATTATTGGAATTGAATAATCCAATAATATTGGATTATTAATTTTTCTATTATTCCCCCCGATTTTTTCTTGTTTCCCCCCCAAAAAAATGTTTTGCTCATTACTAATATTTTCCCCCAAATTATTCCAGATTTTTCACATATGTTTTGACATTGGAGATGAACCCGATATTGTTAATTTTTAGATCTTTCACACATTATTGTTCTGTTTTCCGGTTTTAGATGTTACATACTTTGGTATAGGGATTAGAAAAAAGTTTGGTTCAGGTATCGGTATCGGAAACAAAAGTACTGGTGCAGTTGGTCAAGTCTGGGCTCTTCCCAAAGAATAAGATCAGAAAATAAATAAATAGGTGAGATCAGCCGACGACCTGAACCTCCTGAATGACCAGGTTGTTCGGCCTCTGAGGTCTGTGGATCCAAATCTGCTGAAGGTTCCACGCACTCGTTTTCGGACTAGAGGTGACCGATCTTTCCAGGCTGTTGCTCCTAGGCTCTGGAATGAGCTTCCACCCTCTTTGCGCTCTATTAACTCTGTTGACACCTTCAAGAGCAATCTTAAGACTCATCTATTGTCCAGGCTTTTAATTTGCTGTGCTGTAAAGCACTTTGTGGCTTTTTGACTGTGAAAGCTTCTATATAAATGAAGCTTACTTTCTTACTTACTATTCCATCCGTGGATTTCATGTAGTGAGAATCTTTGGGGTGTGCTGGAGAAGGCTTTGTGCAGTGGTCACACTCTCCCATCATCAATACAGGATCTTGGTAAAAAATTAATCGTCCAACCAAAAATATGAAAGGTTTTTTTCTTGGTCAGGCAGTGTATCTACATTTAGTGTTAGTCTTAAACTCTATTTGCATGGGATTAGAATTGCCTGGGGACATAAACTGAAATTACCCCAGGACGTCAGGTACGTTTTATGTGCATTTGCGCGGTAATGTCCGTAATTCAATCATTTTTCTGGACTTTTTCTGGAAATGAGTTTTGCCACAAAGGTTATTTAATACCGCTCGGCGAACGCTATATGAACCAAAAGCATCCAAACTTTCCCTGAGTCTCCATGTCGTCTGTCAAACGTTGCCAAGACAACCAGGCTATACTTACGGTTCACGTCTGTAATGTCGTAGTTCTTTTTTCTACTTTTAAAATGGATAAAAAAAATGAATTTAGGTTGCAGTAATGCTTCGATGGCATGATATCACCATAGCTTAAATGCGGATATAAATATATTGGTAAAGTTTTGTCTTGAATCGATGTTGCCCTTATTTATACCTCATTACGCTGGTTAAAAACTTTCCAAACTCTGACATATTGATTTGCACCGGACTAGAATCACCTGAGGACTACGGATTTGCAGAATTAACCTAAAAGTAAAAATCGGGTGAATTTGCACTTTCCAAATGACCGACATGGCAGATTCGCACGGGACTAGAAACTCTGAGGATGTCAGTCATATTTACTTTTGGCCTGAGGTCCGCAGGTAATTCGAATCCCCTGCGAATAGGGCTTCAGTCTTTTGATGGGATTTTGTGTTTTGTTTTAGTCCCTGTATGATCGCAGCAGGAGCTTGGTTTGCATTGCCGGCAGTAAGTCAGACCTGTTCCCGGTGCGTGTTGGTCTCCGCCAGGGCTGCCCTTTGTCACCGGTTCTGTTCATTACCTTTATGGACAGAATTTCTAGGCGCAGCCAGGGGCTGGAGGGTTTCCGGTTTGGGAACCTCAGGATCTCATCTCTGCTATTTGCAGATGATGTTGTTCTGTTGGCTTCATCAAATCAGGACCTCCAGCGCGCACTGGGGCGGTTTGCAGCCGAGTGTGAAGCGCCCGGGATGAGGATCAGCACCTCCAAATCTGAGGCCATGGTTCTCCACCGGAAAAAGGTGGCTTCCCCGCTTCAGGTCGGTGAGGAGTCCTTGCCTCAAGTGGAGGAGTTCAAGTATCTCGGGGTCATGTTCACGAGTGAGGGACGGATGGAGCGTGAGATCGGTAGACGGATCGGTGCGGCGTCAGCAGTGATGCGGTCGCTGTATCGGACTGTTGTGGTGAAGAGGGAGCTGAGTCTGAGGCAAAGCTCTCGATTTACCGATCGATCTACGTTCCCACCCTCACCTATGGTCATGAGATTTGGGTAATGACCGAAAGTACAAGATCGCGAATACAAGCGGCCGAAATGAGTTTCCTTCGCAGGGTGGCTGGGCGCACCCTCCGAGATCGGGTGAGGAGCTCAGTTACCCGGGAAGAGCTCGGAGTAGAGTCACTGCTCCTTCACCTGGGCATCTCTGCTGAGACTGCAGCCCCCACGACCCGGCTCCGGATAAAGCGGAAGAAAATGGATGGATGGACGGATGGGTTTTAGTCGACAGAAACACAATTCGTTAACTAGCAATTCATATTTTATTCAAACTTTTGTTCTTTGGCCTTTGAATTGGAATGACTGAAAACTCGCATTGTTTTAGTCCATTCTTTTGAGTTTGTTTCCTCTCTATTAATCAACAAACATACCTGGAGATTAAGCCGTAGTTGTCATCATCAGCAAATTTTTTTGTTTAGCACGTGTCCAGTTTTAGTCGTCCCGAATGTGTCTTTGCCGCGGTAAATTGGTCCTACATTCTGGTGTTGTTTGTGCTAGTCCTCCTCCTGCCTCTGCCTCATTGTATGTACCATAACACAACGGTGACATTATTCTCTGTTCTTTTCCATTCCTTTCCCTCCAGAGCAACAGAAAGGAAAGCATCTCGGTGATATGCAGTCAAGGCTTGCTGTCACAAAAAGAAGAAGCCG
This sequence comes from Proterorhinus semilunaris, assembly GCA_021464625.1. Classification (NCBI taxonomy): domain Eukaryota; kingdom Metazoa; phylum Chordata; class Actinopteri; order Gobiiformes; family Gobiidae; genus Proterorhinus; species Proterorhinus semilunaris. The sequence continues at coordinate 24,529,262 of CM038362.1, read as the reverse complement.
GGAACATTTGCCACAGCCACCTTCCGCCGAAAAAATCCTAATTGAAAGTGGAGCTCTAGAGGGAGCGCAAATACACCCGGAATGACGCGGCGAGCGGTGAATACAGATTTTAGGAGGGTTAAACGGCGGTTTAATATGGAAGGTGATGGATTCCCCTCGAGTCGCTAAACGCATCTTTATCATTTCTATAAAGGCGCGTCTAGTTTTAGAAAGACACAAAAAAAAGTTTTGGAAAGGCTGTAGACTTGACGAGGGACCGGCTTTGTGAGAAGGAGAAGTATTGAAACCTCTGTGGGGGAGTTTCAGAGCGCGGTGGAAGACGGGATCCCATTCTGTAGGCTCCATTTTGTATGTGGGGTGAGAACTGTACACAAATAATATACCAGCGAGTGTCTTGATATAGTCTGGTGGGAGGAACAAGAGCTTTCACACATGATGGAAGTTGCATCAGGAAGGGCGTCGATCAGTGGTTCTCAAGTGGATTGAGACTCAAAAGACTTTTTATGTTTTTCTTTGGTTGGTTCTTGATGGCCATCTCTTTTGATCAATGACTAAAACAATAGTTTAACTAACTTTTACTTTTTTAGGTAAATGAGATTTTTTATTATTATTATTATTTCTATTTGTTAAATATCACAAGAATAAGAGATAGATTTTTTTTTATATATCTTTTTGTTACTTTCTACAACGTCAGAGGCACTAAGATTACTATATATTTGGAAAAGCCATGATGACGATGTCGTGGCCTTGGAAGCACAAGTCTGGTCCATCATGGGTGCAATTTCAAGACACTTAAAGGTGCAGGTTCATTGGTTAAAACAATGATGGAAAAGTCCAGTCATCATACAGATCAGAAAGAAGGCGGGTTCTGTGTCCCAGAGATGAACGTGCTGCTGTCTGAAATGTGAATATCAAGTACAAATGCAAAAGACCTGGTTGATTATGCTGAAACTGGTAAGAGTTTGTCATTATCTTGAAAGAAGTGCTGTACCGACATGGGCTGAAAGGGAACCAAAAAGAAGCTCGTACTCCAAAAGAAACATCAAAAAGCTAGTTTGGAGTTTGCAAATAAAAAAAGGATAACGACTTCTTGGAGACATATCCAGATGTCTGACAAAAAAGAAAAAAAAAAAGCCATAATGACAGTCGTGAGGTTTCAAAGAAAAAGCCTGAGAACACCATCCCAACTGTGAAATACGGGGGTGGCAGCGTCATGCTGTGGGGTTGTTTTGCTGCGGGAGGGACTTGTACACTTCACAAAACAGATGACATCGTGAAGAAAGAACCCTATGTGGAAATATTGGAGCAACATCTCAAGACATCAGCCAGGAAGTTAAAGCTTGGGCGCAGATGGGTCTTCCAAATGGACAATTCTCAAAGCAAACTGCCAAACTGGTTACAACATGGCTTAAAGATAACAAAGTCAATGTTTTGAAGTGGTCATCACAAAGTCCTGATCTCAATCCAGTTGAAAATGTTTGGGCAAAGCTGAAAAGGCATGTGCATGCAAGGTGGCCTCCAAATGTGGCTCAGTCACACCCGTTCTGTTTGGAGGAATGGACCAAAACTCCTGCCAACTATTGTGAGAAGCTTGTGGAAGGAAATCCAAAACGTTCTGGCATTTAGCCAATAGAAATAATAATAAAAAAAAATCTAATTGTCCTAAAAACATAAAAGTTGTCGGACAGTGAGGGAAAAAAATGCAAATGTCCATCCATTCATCATCTCAATCAATCAATGGTTTTATATAGCCCAATATCACAACAGGAGTTGCCTCATAGGGCTGTAACAAACATTAAGGCAATAAAACAGAACAGTAAATAAGACAATGTAAAGTTCCGGTGAATCAAATATCCAGGCGAACATAATGTCCAAATAAGCGTCAGCAGTGGGTGGCGACGAGCAGTGGGTGGCGACGAGCAGCTCGGGTGTCCCCTGTCCTTAGACTCTCCAGCCCGGCAAGGAAAAACTCAAAAACCCAGTGGGAGAAACGAGAAACCTTGAGGAGAACCACAGAAGGAGAGATCCACTCCCATGGACGGACAGGCTATAGAGACCCAGGGCCGAAGGAGTCCCTCAGCAGACGGGCCAAGATCACAGACCGTCCAGTCCTTGTTGTCAGTAGGCAGGGTTCCTCCGTTCAGCCGGGTTCCTCCCAAGGGGGAGTGGGACAGGAGACACCATGTGAATAGTAATGAACAGACTACAGATAAAATATATTGTATCATAGTAAGACAAAGGTTGCAGTAAGAAGAAGAAGAGGATAGCGCTCAGTGTACCGTACTTCCCACAGCAGAGTTTCTCCTAAAGCAGCTTTACTTCAGGCTGAGGGTTAGAGCTTTACCTAACTGACCTGATCATGAGCTAATTCGAAGAGGTACGTTTTGAGCCTAGTCTTAAATGTAGGGACTGTTTCTGCTTCTTTAACGTGAACTGGGAGTTTATTCCATAAAACCGGAGCTTGGAGCTAAAGGCTCTTCCTCCTACAGTGATTTTGGAGGCCCGAGGAATCACTAGTAGCCCTGAGTTTTGAGAGCGGAGTGCTCTGGTTGGCCGATATGGAACGATAACGTCTTGGAGATAAAGCGGAGCCAAACCCTTTATGGCTTTAAATGTGAGGAGCAGGATTTTAAATTTGATTCTAAACTCAACAGGAAGCCAATGGAGAGACTTTAGCACAGGTGTAATGTGTTCTCTTCTCTTTGTACGCGTTAACAATCTTGCAGCTGCATTTTGAACTAGTTGAAAACTTTTTAGGGAACTTTTAGGACACGCTGCTAGCAGGCAGTTGCAGTAGTCCAGCTTTGATGAAACAAATGCATGAATACGTTTTTCTGCATCACTCTTAGGTAGAATGTTTCGTATTTTAGCAATGTTGCGCAGGTGAAAGAACGCAATTTTACAAGCCTGGTTTATATGTGTTTTAAAAGAGAGGTCCTGGTCAAACAGAACTCCAAGGTTTTTTACTGTAGAGCTCGTCGATACGCTAACATTATCCAGGGAGATGATCTGCTGAGATAAAGACTCTTGAGGACCTAAAATAATAACCTCGGTTTTATCAGGGTTAAGGAGAAGGTAATTTACAGTCATCCAGGTCTTGATGGCTTTTACGCAGGAACTAAGCGCATCTAATTTATCTGTCTGACCTGGTTTTATTGATAAGTACAGCTGTGTGTCATCCGCGTAACAGTGAAAATGTATATTATGATTTCAGATTATGTTACCTAATGTAAACCATCTTCTTCCACTTGTCCGTTGCCGGGTCGTGGGGGCAGCTGTTGGAGCTGCACCAGCCCCTATAGCTCCTCCTGCAGGTGGTGGGTCCACAGAAGGACGGCCTCATGGTTCTAACCAGGCCTGTTGGTCTCTCATGAGGGGATTCTAGCTGAACTAAAAGCTTGAAAAAAGTGTAAAAATAGCGACCAAGACGAGGATGAAAACAAAATAAGAAAGTGACAACAAAAGCAACAAAAACGTGTTGGAAAAGCAAAAAAAAACGACAAAAAAAAAACGCTTTACAAAAGTGACGGAGACAACTCAGGACATTTTTTTTTACAGTTTTGTAAGGCTTAGCTTTCAAATGAGGCGTTACACTTGCCTATATAGGCAGTGAGCTCCAGTCGACAAGCTTTTAGATTTGAGTAAAACCGAACAGGAGAAAATGCGCTTTCACAACATATGAACTGTTGTAAGGCTCCAACGACTAAAACTAAACGTCGTTGTTGTTTTTAAAATGACAGTGACAATATCTACAAAAGCAAATAGTAATAATTCTGAATCTTTTTCCAGTTAATTTTGAAAAATAAATACTGGCAGTCCAAGGAAATGATTTGTAAAGCATCCTTTTCCCCTCCTGAATACTTCAAAAAGAAAATGTTCTCTTTGAAAACGAATCTGCTTCAACCTTACACCGTGGTAAAAAAAGAAGAGGTCAAGGTGAGCTCTCCCTTTCGGTGAGAGAAAAGCGTGGCCGTGGTTTTCTGTGCTCCCAGATCCCTTTCTACGAGTCCATTCACTCCGCCGCTGGAGTCGGAGCCCACGAGAAAGTGTGAAACGGCACACGGCGATGTGAGGCAAAGGTCTTCAATCATCTAATTATACGCGTTTGATTTATGAGGCATATGCGTCACATCAATAATGACTGCACTCCGGCGGCATTAGCATACAGCGTACGCGCGGCCCTGATGGGACTTGTGCTTGTAAGTGTCTGTCGCGCGGAAAAAGGCCGGCGCGTTTGCCAAAGTGTCGGCGAGAATTCGATGGAGGGCGAGCGTTTGATTAAGGAAGACTCCCACCGATCTCCGCTCAAACTCACGTACGGACGGGACGAGTGTGGAGTTGGCGCGCTCTCATTTAAGGCGAGACACTGCAGGTGAATGGGGAAAGAAATAAATACAAGTCTGAAAATCCTTTGGTGTAGATTGTCTGACATAAATTTGGAAAGAAAAAGGGTATATTTCTGTAAAAAAACAAATCGATTATAGTTCATCACTAAAGCACTTTACAACAACACTTGGCCGACCAAAGTGCTTTACATAAACACATAGAAAAGTGTGTCACTTTGTGTCTGAAAATGGCAAAAATTGGCTGTATTTTCAGCTACAAAAATGTACATTATGGATAGAGTTAGGTTTAAATTCATGGCTTGATTTTGTTGATATACAGTATTTGAAAAACAGATTGGTTCTGAGGGGAATCGGGGGCTTTTGAATAAGTGAAAAATGGGGTAAAAGTTCAAATTTCACCTTGTTTTTTGCTGTTAATAAATCAGACAAAGAATTGGATATTGGGAGAAAAAATTTAAGAAAAGTTTGGAAATGTTCTTGCAAGAATGAAAAAATAATAATAATAATTTAGAGAATATTTTTGTGTATGCTCTCATTTTTGTCCAGGAAGTATTCATCATAGTGAAGCTAAGCTAAGCTTCATCTTAGCTCTTGTGGTCAGAATGTGACACTGGAACTAAGACTCAGGCTCCTCCCAGGAGGAGGGAACCAAAACTACCAACACCCACTTGTACAGAAATTAAAAATTCTAGCCAGGGAGAAGAAATGGTTTGAGAGGGGAGTAAAGCAGGCAACAGAAGTCCAGTCTCAACAGGGGTATACTCTGTTCCCTTTCTATCAGTGCTTAATTTCTTAATTTGTATTTTCAGGAACACTTTTGGTCTGATGTTATGGATTCGGGGAACATGCCAAAACATTTGCCGGAACACTCTCATTAAACACCATTATCCTCCTAAATATTTCCCGGATTTTTTACCCTGAAAAACTGAGAATTGGGGGAATGTGTTTCCCCAAACGGGGGATCAAATTAAGCACTGCTTTCTATCCTGTTGAGATCGGGAGAGCAACCCTCTTTTGTTATTGCTACGTCTCTTACCATTGGCATAACAAAGGCTTGCTAACTGAGTGATACTGTAAACAAATTGAATCGGTGGGTGTTGGCAGTTTTGGTTCCCTCCTCCTGGGAGGGGCCTCGGGCTATAGCCACACGACAAGACAAAACTGTCATATAATTTCAGAAACTTTCTCTGTAAACACGGAGCCAGCACAGTAAAGGTCTGCGTCCACATGAGGCCGGTCATGTGTGTAAAACCGCTGTAATTCATCTACCACGTCTGTGTGTGGCGCTGTGATGCTACCACAGATAATAGAACAAGATGTAAATAGCACATGCGTTAAACATGGTGTTTACATTCTACAAAAGTAAAAATGAAAGGGATTAATGGAGTTATTGTAGAGGCCTGGAAATATTCGACGTAAAAATAGACACCCCTATAATTTTTTATTTTTGTCATTTATTTATTTTCATATAAAACCTCATGTGGTTTGCATACATCTCTTTTGAGTTAGATGTAGTCCCTACCCTTGACCACTAGATGGCGCATAACGCGCATTGATAGAGAATAGCTGGGGCATCGCAGAGGAAGAACAATCCTCTTGTGCTGAAGTAAAGCAGCTAAACGCATGTGCTCTCTATTTCTTTATCACAGGTTGGTAACACTAAAAGTTTGCAAAGTTAAAGTATATTATCGGAGTCATAAGGTGCTTATTGTAGAACTGTGAAGTGTGAGTGTAGCAGTAACTACGTTTTGTACGTTTTTTAGTAGATTTGTAATCGTGTTTAAGCTACTTGCTAAGCTAATGGTCAAGGGTAGGGGACTTACTACGCGGAAAAAAACTGTTTACTCACGAAACCATTTGAGTATTATTAGGACATTGATGAAACGTTTTTCATTACAATAGGACACTTACTAGGTTTATTTTTTTATCACCAAGGTGTATATTGAGGGTTATAACCCAAAACAAGTAATTCCATTGTACTACTGTATTAGATACAGAGCAGCCATTTTGTAGTTTAGGACATTGGTTCAGTTAATTATATATAATAAGCATAGTAATTTAAGTAAAAGCATGTTTGTAGTTAAAAAGATAAATATTTGAACAGTTAAAAAGAGTTAAAAAAGGGTCAAAGAGTATACATTAAAATTAAGGGTTAATACAATCCATTTTGTATTTTATTTTTGTAATATTGTAATTAAAATGTAAGTGAATCATATGTGACTAGCATAGCTTATTTAACTATGGCCACATGGACTTTTGGACTCTTTTAAGGCCATTTAGATAGTAATTATATTTGGATTACTGCTGTTGTTGATTGCAGAGGAAGAACAATCCTCTTGTGCTGAAGTAAAGCAGCTAAACGCATGTGCTCTCTATTTCTTTATCACAGGCTGATTACTTCACACAAAACACACGTATGCCCTCTGAATCCCAGAGGAGCAACAATTTTGGGGGCTCGTCCGGGATTAGCGCCACCTGCTGGTAGGCACTAATCATTGAAGAACCAAGGGAAGCTGATCACCTGTTCCTGAGCCGATGACAACAGCGACAGAATCCAACTAACCAGAGATGGCTGTGCTACGTGACCTGAGATGGGAAATCCAGCGAGAGCTTCATCAGCTGACCAGTGCCCACAACAGAGATCTTCTCTACAAGCTGGTAGAGTCGTTGGAAGATGAGGTGGAAGAAGATTTGCCAGGTGCAGAATCGACCGAAGTGGAACTCTTCGACTTCATTGTTGACTTTCTGAGAAGTCCACAAATGAAGAGCCTCGAGGACCAGGGGATGTCTCGCCTGCTCGCTTTCCGCGACCTCATTGGAGAACTACAGTTGTCCACGTCAGTTGAGGGAGAAGATGCTGGAGGTTTGCCCGATCTAGAAGAGGTCACTGTAGTGCCTGTGACGAGTGGGGCTGCTGCTCCCACGGTCACCACGTTGAAGTCATCCTCACCATCAGTAGTTGCTAATCCGGTTACAGGTTTAGTCAAGCTGTCCGAACTCAAGTCACTGTTACCACACAGAGAGTACAAGATTCATGGTGGTCAAATCTCTGATTTTGAGTCTGATTTGAGTTACAATGTGTTGTGTAAGCAGATTGATGAAGGTCTTTCTGAAGGGTTCACCGAGGCTGAGATTATTAGAACGGTGTTAAAGATAATCAAGCCTGGTACTTTTAAAGACATGCTTGTCACCAAAGATACCCTTACTGTAGCTCAGTTAAAACGTTTCTTAAAGGCACACTTAAGAGAGAAAAGCAGTACTGAATTATTTCAGGAACTAAGCAATGCCAAACAAAATGATAAAGAAGCGCCACAGCAGTTTATGTATAGGCTTATGGGTCTAAAACAGCGTGTGCTGATTGCGTCTAAAAGCAGCAGTGGGTTTTGTTATGATAACCAGTTGGTACAGGGTGTGTTCCTTCATTCACTGTATCAGGGTATGAATGATAAATGCTCATATGTGAGACGAGACCTTAAACCTCACATCTCAGACCCAAGTGTCACAGATGACTCCATTTTGGAGCTAATAACAAAAGCTGTAAGTGAAGATGCGGAGAGACAGAGTAGATTGGGACAAAATCCAAAGTCAAAAACTGCTAACGTAAATGCAGCTCAGGTAGAAAAAGACAAAAGTTCTGTAAAAATGCAAACTGAAGTCCAAGCTAATCGTGCTGCTATACAAGAGTTGACTGCGCAAGTGTCCACTCTAACTAAAAGTTTAGAAAAGGCCCTAACTCCAATGGTCAATTCAGTAACTGAAAATACTCGTCCCACCGTAACTACCTCAAAACAGCCAGTTCCAAAATCCGAGGTCAAAGGAAAGTGTCAAAAGTGTATTGCTCAAGAGAATGAACATTGCAATCATTGTTTTAAATGTGGAAAAGAGGGGCACAGAGCTATCGGTTGCCTCCAGAGAAGCAGTGTGTCGGGAAACTCCAAGAGGTCGCTGGGGAGGGGCCACCAGTGACTGAACCATCTTCAGAGTCCCACAACACTGAGAGACTGAAATCGGAAACATCTACTCCTAAGTCCCAGAAAACACATGCAACAAACAAAAAGCGTGTGGCACAGTTAATCGGTGGTAGATGTATGATAAGTTGTCTGCTAAATGGAGAAAAATTACAGATGTTATTGGACAGTGGGGCACAAGTTAGCATTGTTGAAAAGTCATGGGTACAAACAGCTTTACCAAATGTGAAAATACAGCCACTCGAGAGTTTGCTTTCTGATCATCCACTTAAAGTCACTGCAGCAAATGGGACAGATGTTCCTTTTGAAGGGTGGATTGAAGTTTTACTCGAGATCACAAGTTCACAACATGGCTCTGTATCCTTGTACATTCCAATGCTTGTCAGCCAACAAAGTGTAACCACTCCACTGCTGGGCTTTAATGTAATTCAAGAGATAATAATGGGAAACAGTGACAAAAGTGACAATATCAGCCTAGTAGACTTGTTGTCAGAGACTCTTAAAGTTCAGAAATGCAAGGTTGAGTCACTCATTTCTGCTGTTCACACCAAGTCAACTGAAAATGAACCAGAAAGTCCAGTCTTGAAGGTTGGGAAAAAAGGACTCACTGGTCGCAGTAATCAAATCTGTATGATAAAGTGCCACATCAGATCATTTCCTGGTGGAGGTGAAATGCTCTTTGAGCCTTCTGTGAAAAGTAACTTACCTGATGGATTGGAGTTATTTCCAGCTCTTGTTGATGTACCCCCTGGTGCTACAAAGACAGTTAAAATCCCAATCCAAAACTCAACCAAACATGACATCTTCTTACATCCAAAGACTGTGTTAGGACACATTGAAGAGGTTTCTGAGTACAAACCTGTGAACATTTGTCCTGAAAATGTCAAGTCAACCAACCAGTTATTCTGTTGTACAGCTCAAGTATCATGTGACAGTCAAAGTGAAGGAAAAGAGACTTTTAGCACTGCTCCTTCACATCTGAGATGGCACCCAGATGTCAATTTAGACCATGTCCCAGAAAGTGATCGGGAAGCTGTTCGACAAATGCTCTATGAACAGTCAGATGTATTTGCTCGTGAGGAAGGGGATATTGGAAGTATTCCTGGATTACAACTAAAAATCAACACCACTGACAACACACCCGTGCAAAAGAGTTACAACTCCATTCCCCGTCCACTCTACAAAGAGGTAAAGGAGTATGTTCAAAACCTTTTAAACAGGGGTTGGATCAGAAAATCTGTGTCGGCTTATTCGTCACCAGTGGTGTGTGTGCGTAAGAAGGACAATACCTTGCGCTTATGTGTTGATTTTCGCGAGCTCAACCGAAAGACAATACCCGACAGACATCCATTGCCACGGATACAAGATCTCTTGGACAGCCTTGGAGGAAATTCCTGGTTCTCAATATTGGACCAGGGCAGTGCATATCATCAGGGTTTTGTTAGTGAGGAGTCAAGGCACTTAACTGCTTTTAGCACACCCTGGGGTTTGTACGAGTGGGTGCGGGTTCCGTTCGGTTTAACAAACGCACCGGCCGCATTCCAAAGGTGCATGGAGGGAGTGTTAGAAGGGATCAGAGATGAGTGTTGCGTGCCTTACTTAGACGATGTACTTTGCTACTCTAAAACCTTTGATGAGCACGTAGACCATCTAAGACAAGTCCTCTGTAAAATGAGACAACATGGTATAAAACTTCGTCCAGCCAAGTGTGAACTGTTTAAAAAGCAAATACGTTACCTTGGTAGGCTTGTGTCAGGCGAAGGGGTTCAGGTTGACCCAAAGGATTTGGACGCTGTGATTGCTCTAAAAGAAAAGAAACCCCGCACAGTCGGAGAGCTCAGGACATTGCTTGGTTTTCTTAGTTATTACCGATCGTTTATTCAAGACTTCTCACGACTGGCGAGGCCCTTGTTTGAACTTCTCCAGAGCTCGAATGACACAAACAGTGAACACAAACCAGCTCCGAAAAGGGGTAAAGGACACACCAAGAAGGGAGACAAAAAACAACTTCCTTCACGCACACCAATAACATGGACAAGTGAACATCAAGAAGTAGTGTCAAAGTTCGTAGACATTCTGACCAATCCTCCCGTTCTAGCCTATCCCAACTTTGATCTCCCATTTGTATTGCACACAGATGCATCAAACCAAGGCTTGGGAGCAGTTTTATATCAGAAACAAGACAATAAACTCAAAGTGATTGGCTATGGCTCTCGAACTCTCACACCTGCCGAGAAAAATTATCACTTACATTCCGGTAAACTTGAGTTCTTAGCACTCAAATGGGCCATCTGCGATAAATTCCGTGACTATCTGTACTACGCACCAACCTTTACCGTCTATACAGATAACAATCCTTTAACCTATGTCCTCAGTTCAGCCAGGTTAAACGCAGTGGGTCATAGGTGGGTTGGGGAGTTGGCAGACTTCCATTTTGACATCAAGTATAGGCCGGGAAAAAGGAACGCAGATGCAGACATGTTATCCAGATACCCATTAGATCTTCAACAGCAAATGGGCGAGTACACAGAAACAGTTTTACCAGAAGTAGTTTTCGCAGTGTGGCAGGGTAGTAAGGCAGTCCAAAACAACGATGTACCCTGGGTAGCTGCGCTACAACTAAGCTCCAGTGAAAGTGAGTCAACAGAAAGTGTTTTGAGCATGACACCCAAAGACATTCAAACAGCTCAACAGGAAGATGAGTCAATCAAAGAGGTGATCTCACTCAAACTCAAAAGATGGACACCTAACGACAAAGACAAACAGACAATGAGTAAACAAACTAGGAGACTACTGTATGAGTGGAACAAGTTGGAAGTTGACAATGGACTCTTGTACAGAAAAACGGAGCATAACAAACAACTTGTCCTCCCGAAACAGTTAAAACCAATGGTGTTAAAGAGCTTACACAACGATATGGGTCATGTTGGTTGCGATAAAGTGGTTTATCTGGCACGTGAACGTTTTTATTGGCCGTATATGCAACAAGACATTGAAGATTATGTCACAAAGAAATGTCCGTGCATCAAACAAAAACGTCCAAACGTTCAGCAGAGAGCTCCTATGGGATCTATCACAACCAGTGCTCCTTTCGAGTTAGTCTCCATTGATTACTTACACCTTGAACCAAGTAAAGGAGGGTACGAGTATATTTTAGTACTGGAAGACCATTTTACTCGCTTCGCGCAGGCATACCCTACAAAGAATAAGTCAGGCAAAACAGCCACAGAAAAGATATTCCAAGACTTCATACCACGTTTCGGGTATCCGGAAAAGTTGCATCATGATCAGGGACGTGAGTTTGAGAACAATCTTTTCCAAAGATTACAACAACTGTCAGGAATTGCTCACTCACGAACTACACCATATCATCCGCAGTGCAACCCGGTGGAGCGCCTGAATCGTACACTACTCCAAATGCTTCATACTCTACAGGAGGAGAAAAAAAGTGAATGGAAAGAGCATCTTCCGCAAATCGTCCATGCCTACAATTGTACGAGGCACGAGTCGACAGGATACTCGCCATTTTTCCTCTTGTACGGCAGAGCTCCTCGATTGCCAGTGGACCTACTTTTCAATCAAACAAACGAGACAGAAAAACTCAACCATCAGACCTATGCTAAAAAGTGGGCTGATAGGATGCGTGTAGCAAAATCGCTGCAGAGAACAGTCAAAAATCTTCAGGCAAAGGCAAAAAGCAGTACGACAAACGCATCAAAGGTGTCACTCTCCAACCAGGCGACAGAGTGCTGGTTCGGAACCTCTCTGAAAGAGGAGGCCCGGGAAAATTGCGTGCGTACTGGGAATCAGAAGTACATCGTGTAGTCGAGAGAGTAGGCGATGGACCAGTCTATAAAGTACAAGCAGAAAGAGGCAGTAAAGTCATACGAATGTTACACAGAAATCTGTTATTGCCAGTAAATGATTTGCCTTTGGAAGAAGAACTGCCTGTATGCAAAAAGTCGAAACAGAAAAGAGACAAAAGAACTAAAACAAATCCAGACGATGACAAAAGAGACAGTGATAGCTCGGAGGACGAGGAAGAGTACACTTATCGTTACAACCTCCGGAGCAACATTCCTGTATACAGACTTGTACAACCTCAGCAAAATGCTCCAAACCAAAACACTCAGCAACCAGAACCTGTCGTGCCTGTGCAAAATTCTCAAAACCAGCAAAGACTCAATGCCACGGCTAGAGAATTTCGCCCTCCAGTGAGACAGGAACCTGTGCCCACACAGCAAGTTGCTGAGGAGCAAATGCTTGAACCAGCTTTGTTGCAGGAGGAACAAGGACAAATGGAGGAAATGGATGGAAATAATGGGGAAAATGAGGAACCGAGAAGGTCACAGAGGAGAGCACAACCTGGGGAGAGACTTACTTATGACGCTCTGGGACAACCATCATCCCAGCCATGGACTGCAAATGTAAGACCTCTCTTTCTTCCAACTCATGTGCCAACAGTTCAGAACGTTATGCCATATCCATACCCCGTCCAACCTTATGCTTATAGCTGGTACACTTTCGTTAACTAAGTCACCTTAAAGCGTGAAATGTCGGGAGACATTTATTTTAAGTAGGGGAGAGTGTAGAGGCCTGGAAATATTCGACGTAAAAATAGACACCCCTATAATTTTTTATTTTTGTCATTTATTTATTTTCATATAAAACCTCATGTGGTTTGCATACATCTCTTTTGAGTTAGATGTAGTCCCTACCCTTGACCACTAGATGGCGCATAACGCGCATTGATAGAGAATAGCTGGGGCATCGCAGAGGAAGAACAATCCTCTTGTGCTGAAGTAAAGCAGCTAAACGCATGTGCTCTCTATTTCTTTATCACAGGTTGGTAACACTAAAAGTTTGCAAAGTTAAAGTATATTATCGGAGTCATAAGGTGCTTATTGTAGAACTGTGAAGTGTGAGTGTAGCAGTAACTAAGTTTTGTACGTTTTTTAGTAGATTTGTAATCGTGTTTAAGCTACTTGCTAAGCTAATGGTCAAGGGTAGGGGACTTACTACGCGGAAAAAAACTGTTTACTCACGAAACCATTTGAGTATTATTAGGACATTGATGAAACGTTTTTCATTACAATAGGACACTTACTAGGTTTATTTTTTTATCACCAAGGTGTATATTGAGGGTTATAACCCAAAACAAGTAATTCCATTGTACTACTGTATTAGATACAGAGCAGCCATTTTGTAGTTTAGGACATTGGTTCAGTTAATTATATATAATAAGCATAGTAATTTAAGTAAAAGCATGTTTGTAGTTAAAAAGATAAATATTTGAACAGTTAAAAAGAGTTAAAAAAGGGTCAAAGAGTATACATTAAAATTAAGGGTTAATACAATCCATTTTGTATTTTATTTTTGTAATATTGTAATTAAAATGTAAGTGAATCATATGTGACTAGCATAGCTTATTTAACTATGGCCACATGGACTTTTGGACTCTTTTAAGGCCATTTAGATAGTAATTATATTTGGATTACTGCTGTTGTTGATTGCAGAGGAAGAACAATCCTCTTGTGCTGAAGTAAAGCAGCTAAACGCATGTGCTCTCTATTTCTTTATCACAGGCTGATTACTTCACACAAAACACACGTATGCCCTCTGAATCCCAGAGGAGCAACATTATGATGTATGGAAGAGACGAGTTTATTCTTCAGACTTAACGGCACTAAAGCAGAAAAACCTGTCAGTGACCGGACTTTGACTGTCAGTCCAAAAACACAGACTGAATGAAGTTGCGGAGACGTCGTAACAAAGGAGCCACGTAAACTGCGTTTTGAGATCTTTCCACTCTGGGACCAAGTTTGGGAAATGTTCGTTTACAGACCCCCGAAGTGCCGTTTTTTTGTGTGGATGATATGCTTGGATTGATACAACCTTTTTGCGTTTAGTCCTGTGCTGGTCTTGGACAGGGCCTTAAGACCGCTCTAATTTGGGTACAATCTGGTGTCACATTCTGACCACAAGAGCTAAGATGAAGCCTCTGTGAACAGATGCAAAACGTCCTCAACTCAAAAAGCTAAAATCCCGAACTTTAACCACTTGCCACTGGTCTTGCTTTAAGTGTGGATAGACTTGTCCCGGAACATGCTCTTTATTCAGAATGTGAACTCCGACGCTCTACAGTGGTTACATTCAAAATAAAACTCTTCAAGTTCTCCTTTCTCCCTAGTCCACTCGCTCTCCTGAACAAATACTTTTAGCTGACCTCGCAGTAAGGCTGTCAATGACCAAAGATTTGAAAACTACAACTTTCCTGACACGGACTGCATTCAGAAGACATGAACCTTTGGGGGCTCGTCCTGTAACTACTATTTATTCATAGAAGCAACGTCAACGGTGCGTTTATGTGTAAAAAGTCACATCGACCACACCTTTAGTCTCAGACTCCAGCGCCCTGCCCTCACTCCTGCATCTGCTGCTGTAGGTGTGCTGTCCACATCCATATAATCCAAATAAAGCAGTGGTTCTCTTCTTCCATCATCGTCCCTGTTCTCAAATGTCCTCCGGGTCAGACGTCTCTGTGGGACACTTGTCTCTGTTTCGCCGTAATGTAAACACGGGCCATGTGCTTTATTGTGAAATGCGCTGCCCGCGTGGTTCCGTGTCAGACTTCCTCTCTGCACGGTGTAGTGATGAATCAGTTCACGTTACGCGGAGCTCTTTGCCTTTTTATCTCGGGAAAAAGCCAGAATGAAGCAGAGAAAGACACAGCGGGTCCATGAGCTGCTGCGCCTGACGTTAGCTTTCGGTTTCGTTCTCCCCCGTGTGTTTCAGTAGATCCGCTGACAGAGGACACTATTTCACTGAAGAACCAGGTGTTATGTAAATTGAGAGCATCTTAATTGTTGCAAAAGTGCCTTCATTTAGTCGACCAATGAAAATCTCGGTCGACCACGATGACATCGACCAATCAGTCGACTAAACGACCAAAGTTGGCAGCCCTCCCTCGCAGGTCTTTTTATTCTCGCAACAATAAACCTCTTTGCTGCTATAGGCTCCTTGACCTCTTAATCCGTCGAGTGATAAATTTTATTTTATCATTGTGATTGTAATGTTATTTGTTATATATTTGAAACATTGTAAACATTTTTAATAAAACTATCAACTTTGAAGTGATAAACTGGGGAAGGTGATTGCTGTGAAAATCGTTTGTATCTTTATGATACAGCTAAGCCGCAAAGGGGCAGACATTTCCTATGAGAAACTATCCATGGGAATTGGCCTTTTTTTCCAGTTTGGCTTCTTGAAAAAAGTGCAACAAAAATGAGAATGAAAAACGCAACAAAAGAGCAACACAAATATGCCAGAAAAGCAACAATAGCACCAGTGGCATCTGGTCTATTCACTGGTCACTCACTGCATTCACCCAGGATTCCTGGTGTTACCAAACGGTCTCCCATTCAAGTACCGACCAGGCCCTTCCTGCTTAGGGAAAGGCGGTATGACCAGTTTAATATTATATTAGTCATATTCCTCTGGTTGAAGCATCCTGGTCTTCACCTCTGCAGTGCCACAGGCTGAGAGCATCCATGCCACGCTACCGCATTAAGGTCATGCAAGTAAAAGGCCCAACGCAAGTACTAAGTACATATGCATGATTATAGTTATCAGAGGATGTACACATATTTTCTTTTTATTGATTTCATGTAATATTCTTATTCTTAGAATTTGAATTTGGGGTTTTTACAAGCTGTAAGCCAAAATCATCAAAATTAATATGTCACTTTGCATGTAACGGCCCTCATTTATCAACACTGCGTAATAAAATGGTGTATGTGTAGGTGTATTTGGGATATGAGCCAGAGGGCGCGTGACATTTATGAACCTGTGCTTTCCACTCAGATCTTATCGGTAAATGCCACGGAGAAATCCTCACATCATTTGAATGAAACGTTTAAAAAATTCAATTTTTTTTTAGTTTCACCTGTATTTCCATTTAATCCGATATATTCCCGTGGGAAAATCTCCAACATTGGAACTTCCCAGAATTTTGCAAGCCTGAATACAACTAATGTGGCACTCCTTACAATCCTTACTATTGCCACATTAGTAAAACCTTCCTCCACCATAACGATAAATAAATCACCAGTAACCACCAGTTCTTTTAGTTTAGTGTAGTTGGATTTATTTATTTAAAAGGGACCAGAGAGATTCAGTCAGCGCTTTCGTACTCTTTCAGTCACACGTTTGGACAGGCATGTTCTCTGGGAAAGCCTGGCGATCCAGTGAAAATGGTTCTGCGACCCGCTTTTGGGTCCCGGAGCTGAAATGAATATTTTACAAACACAGCTGTCATCACGAGTCCTCCTGAAGCTACACCGGTTGAGGACCACGGCCTCCAGAGCGACTCGAGCAGACAGGGGTATAACTAGGATATTACAAAAAGCCGTTCCACCCAGTAGCGGTCACAGCCCTCGTGCATATTCAAGCTTCTCTGCCATGTCGTACAAGCACGATGTGATCTGACAGCCTGACTCGCCTTTTGTGGAGGTTTTTTTTTTTTTTTTTTTTGCAGGTGCAGAGCTGTGTATATGAGCTGACGCCGCTCCTCTGCTGGATAACGCACACACACACACACACACACACACGCACACACCAGCGCGGGGCCTGTCATTAGGATTCGAATCAGGGAGAGTCTGGCTCCACACGCACCCTCTGAATGAACATGTCTGTCTGTCTCCTCCGCGTTCTTCGGAGGGGGAATGGCTGCCAGTGACCCCAGGACTTCTTTGTTATCTCTTCCCCATCTCAACTAAACTCGGCCGCTCGGTTTAGAAGACCCGCTAGAGCCGGGGTTCGTCACATCAATGTCACAGAGAGGGAGAGAGAGCGGTGTTGGACGACTCTCGGCTGTTATTCATTCAGCGGAGGAGATGCCGAAAAGGTCCGAGATGATGCTTTATTTGGTCATTTTTAAGGCAGCAATGCTGACAACCACGATTAGCCTGGTGTTGGAATCCAGAGGGCTGCGAAAGTTTAGGCGCAACGGAAAAAAAATGAATACAAAATCAGGTTTTAAGGTCTGTTACGTTTGCAAAATGGCCAAAGTTTGGGCACCTGCAGAGTTAATGCCTCGTAGCCCCCAAAGTATCAGCTGTAAACACTTTTTAAATTCTAGTTTGAGTTTTTTTTGCTCATTCTTCCGGCTGGACCATTTGGAACTTTGCTAACAGATACAAAATAACTGTAAAACTGTAAATATGCAGAACAGGACTTGACATTAAGCGATATTTTTTACTTGCCCGACAACAACATCTACTTGTCTGGTAAAATTGTGTTTTTTCATTTTGAATTACGATTAAATTAACATGCTATAATGTTTGTGTGTTTATGTACTTTTTCCAGATTTAATGCCAATGTTGTTCACATCAGGCTTTTTTTATTTTTATTTTTTTTTAGCATTGTTCCACTTGTAATTTGGTTTATTCAATCAAATTTGTATTAATCTTTCTTGACTATTGTTTGTCACTTTATTTGCAAGTCTGCAACGTCATAGCCACTTTCTGTTTATTCTCTTAAAAGTTTTACTGGCAAATTATCTTATTGCTCATACTCATCAACTGAGAGGAAACAAATATAAACAAAAAGTTCCCAATTTTCAGATATTATTCCTGTCCCTAGTGCACAGTGCATTTTTATATTTTATCTCTTATCCTGAGCCTGTGATTTATAAATGTGCTGCACACTTTTGAATGTGTTTTAATTAACCATAACATTGGCTCTATAACGGCTAAAACAAACAGGCCTAAATAAATACAGTAAGTGCTGCTGCTGCTGAGGGAAGGGCGGGTCTAACTCTGATAGCAGCTTTAGCTGTTAGCTTTACGTTAGCTCGCTGCTACAAACAAACTAGCAAGTTTTTTTCTGAGCATGAGGAAATCAGAGCAAACTCAGGTAGGAACAAACACTAACTCACTGGCGCCTCGTGCACGCTCACGCTGAACATAAAAGTGAATATAGACTTCTGTGGGGGGATAAACTATTTGTATAAGTGCAAGTGTATTGGCGGAAACTAATAGCAGATTAATAAACGTCAGGACACGGGGCCTCTGCTGTGGTCTGTATTTTCTACTTGTCCTATCGGGCAACTAGGGAGAACAGGGCACTTTCCCGGACAAAAAGTTGACTTGCCCCGGACATAGGGTGACCAGATTTTCTGACTAAAAAACTGGGACACTATTTGGGATTTAGTTGCATGGTCAACCAGAGAGCCATTTATTGACTGTTTCCCCCACGCTAAATGGTAAATCTGCTAGTTAATATCTTACACCATGCAGCAATCAGCATTAACGTGATAGACTTGATATTTTTTATTGATTACTACCTGGTAATGGACTTTTGCATGGTCCAAAAACATGGATTTTCAAGCTAAGTTTGTTACTTTGTGGATCATATTGGCCAAAAACTGGGACACTTGGGACAGATCTTGTGAAAAACTGGGACAAATTAATGGTTTTGGAAGAATGTGTGGGGACATGGGACAGAGGACTCAAAACTGGGACTGTCCCGGGTAAACTGGGACGTCTGGTCACCCTAGCCGGACAAGCGGATAACCGTTAATGTCGAGCCCTGTAGAAAGTTGGACAAAACATAGAAGAAGATAACCGCCATACCACGAACGGGACACTTTCTTGAGCCGCAATCCCGAGCTGCACGCCCCGATGGATTTACTGTCCGCACAGACCCGCGAGGGACGGCGTGTTTCTGCGAGCTCTTAGCCTCACATGCACTTCAGACGGGAGCTGAGAGCCGGGATCAGAGCCAGAGCTGCAGCCTTGATGTTCAAGGGACAAGGCCGAGGAGGAGCTGAAAGCCATCTCGCCCGACGCACCAACGCCGACATACTGAACCTATGGGCATTTGCATGTGCTGCCTCTCCCACGTTCCCCTCATCGGCTGTGCCCATAAGGGGGGTGGGGAGGGGGGATTTGGACTAATCACGCGACCCCATATCGACGGATTACATTTTCATCAGAATGCCGTGCCCAGTGGGTCGAAGGATCAAGTGAACTAATGGATGACCTAATCACGGGGATTGGCGAGATCGATTGGGACGGGCGGGCGTGTGGAGAGCCTCATTTTTGCAATAACGGAACTTTATGTAATAACAATGTTTACAAAAAAAATATTTTCATTGAGGAATAAAACCACGTCATGTAATAGAGTGCTGCATTTAAAACGATTTCAGCCTTACTGTACTTCATTTCAGTGTGGTGTACATGGAATAATGTAAATGTTTTTTTGTTTTCTTTAATGTATAAAGTAGTGTAATGACCGAATAAATGACCACTGCTAATTGTCCTAATTTCAGCCCATTTTTTGTTAGCGCCAGTGATGTATTGGTGACTTAGCTCAGGCGTTCCCAAACCTTTCGGATTGGTGCGCCAAAAATGGACACATAAACAACTCGGGGATCCCCACTAGAAAGATGTTGCCTCTTATGCTACTTTTGGGTATTGTTAGTATTAACTTGATGTTAAATATTTCAATGGATTTCACAAAATATATGCATGTTTTACATTTCAAAACAAACAAAAAAACTGTAGCATTTTTGTTTTGAATTCATCTTGAAATCAAATGGGGACCCCCATCCAAGGCCTGGTGAACCCAGTCCTGTTTCCACAAGTATAAAATCCTATTGATCCGTTTTTTACACATGGGTCTCTAATCATCGGTGCCCCTTGCCCCTCCATTCGGAACACCTTTACTCCGCCTGCCTCACCCTTAAAGATTTGTATAAATTCTGTACATGTTTTGTTTTTCGTTCAATTTGCACCAAGGGTTTGAGTGGAATGCAATCTAAACATCTATCTTTAATACCTTTCTGCTGTATTACTTGACCTGGCTTTTTAGCTCCACCTGCCAATGCACCAGGGCAACTGGTATGTTCCTTTTGCTGATGGGTGATGCCAAAGCAACTGTTCCTTATTTGTTCTTTTTGGGGCTCACAGGGAAACGTCCCCGATTACCCTTTTTACAACTGTTACTATGCCATCTATTTAGGTCCTGAAAAGTCAACCTCACAAAAAGAGGTGTCCACCTGGATGTAGCTAACTGTTCTGATCTGGGGCTCGCTGCAGTTGGTCAGGCCTAAGTTCAGCAACACTATGCGCCCAAAGAACGACACTTGAACATCCTGAATGACCCGGGTTCTTCCATCAGGAGATTTCTTCTCCCCTGATGACACGGGCAAATTCCAGGACGACAACGCCAAGATTCATCAGGCTCAGATCGTGAAAAAGTGGCTGAGGGAGCGTGAGATGGATCGGACCATGTGCTGCAGAAGGCTTTTGCTCAGCGGTCACACTCTTCCATTGTCAATACGGGATCTCGGTGAGGAATGAACGCAGCACTGGCTCTTTTGGACATTTTTCGACTTTGCAGGAGCTTACTGAAATAATGGCTCAATGAATGCTTGCACTGATCAAAGCTAAAGGCATGACAACCAGATATTAGAGCGTGTGACCTTTTTGTTTCGTGGCGGGCCACCTTTTGTTAGACCAACACAAACTGCGGTTTTATTACACAAAAGAGTGAGGAATTTTTTAACCATTATTCCAAAAAATGCGGACACCAACCCTCGGGGCCTCACACTTTCACCCATCCTCGTTCAGATTACACTAATTTAGCTCCTGCCTCTCCTGTTCCCCCGGGGGTTGAACACATTATCCCACTGGAATTACAATCTTGCTGAGTCGCAGCTTAGAACTTGTCTTCCGAGGGGTTCGAATAATTTACTTGAACGGGTTTCTTTCTTCGCCGCGGATTTTCCCCGATACGGTGGGCCCTGTACCCCCCCGCGTATAAATTGTCTTAATCCTCATTGATATACAGGCTGCTGAGGATGTTGTCATGCTTGCAGATGCAATTTTGCGCGCAAGCAGAAATTATGACCCGGTGCGCGGTGACACTGAGTGCCAGCGCAGCACACAGTCATTCTTCAAGGACGATCTCGCGCATCTGTGTGAATAATCAATGTTACTGAAGGTTCGTCGCGAGATCCCGCATCTCTCACACGCGCCGAGCGAGGCGGTACCTGTCACGCGAAGTGCGCCCCATGCTTCCACAAGATTGAGACGCACGTATGACGCGTCACGAAGGGACGCGGGTCATTTTTCAAAAGCCTCCGATTATTCAAAAGCTCGTAACCGCGTTGTACTCTGCCTGTAGAGAACCCACTTCCTATGGTAGAACCTACTGGTCGTGCACAGACACTCTTTCGATTAGAAAGAAGTGGGTCTGGCTGGTCAGGGTAAATAGCCTGGCAAAAAAACAGACTGACTTTATTTATGTATTTATAAATACATCGAGGCGGGGCTGACGATCGCAGTTTGAAGGAGAGCGAAACAATCAAACACAAAGCGACTTGTGCTTCGCATTTACGTCCTCCGCCATGATTGTTTGTCGTCCACACGTGCAGTCGAGTAAATGTTTCGGTGAAAGCCCTCAGAGCAGCTTGCTGTGGCTTTAAGGACAAGTCCAGCTCATTTAAAACAGACGAAAGGGCACTGGTAAAATGTGGTTGTGTCGCGGTCGCAATCTTCACTGTTTTGGTTACGGCCCGGAGGAGCACTGGTGTTTGATGGGATGAGATTTTAATGGCCTAACTGAATATTGTGTCATGTGTCACTCTATCACTGTCTTAGTTCCTCCACATCTGTTCACTGGAGCGGGGTCAGCAGGATGCCCTTCCGCACTACAGCTAACGTGGCTCTGACGCTTGTTTAAAGAACAATATAATTGAAGTCCGTAACACACTTTAATAAAAATGTACCTGTATGCCACCATTCTCTTCAAAACAGACTGCGCACAAAGAGAAATAAACAGTATTGGAACGCTTGGAACAGCTGCGGCTTATAGACCAGTGCGGCCAATGTGTGTAAAAAAAATTAAAATCTTTATCAGTGTTGGTGCGTCTTATATTCAGGTGCACTCAACAGTATGAAATTCACGGTGGCGCTTTTCACAAATGAGATTTGTGAGATTTACACGTCACATACAGTAAATGATATCCATGATGGATCTCTGTAAAAGTAATTATCAGCAGAAATGCCTTGATTAATAATGATTAACCTCATTGATCCTCTTGTGCATTAGATACAAATGTACTTTTAAAAATACTCTTCTTCATGTGGACACAGCCCCGGTGAGTGATTACATAGGAGAGAAGGGGTCAAAGATGAATTAGAACAAGTGCTAAATGGAATTGCTTAGGATGATAAATCAGGAGTGCCCCGCCGATGTGCCGGTGAGAGAAAGGTCATCACGCTTTGAATCATCGCCCCCTGTGTGAGCCCAGAGAGAAAACCAAGGCCCTCGCTGTCAATTCTATTTTCAGAAACGGAAAAATCTCAAATTCAAATGAAAGGTCTATAAAGCCCATAAATCAGGCTGTACATACATCCCGCGAAGCAGCAGATAGCTCCTGTATTTCACATTTGCAAATCTCTTTTGGTTTATTGTTATGGAATGCTACAGGAATCTCTTTTACGTATGAGAGGAGGTACTTGTCTAAGTTGCATTTGTATTTCTGCGCCCAACCCTGATCAGAAGACTAAAAAACGATTGCTACAAGCCAGTATCAGACTATAGTGAAGGCAATTTGAACTCTGAATGCAATGATCATTGAAAAGAGACCAATCTTCGGTCAGTTTTCTATTTGAATTCTGCTGTAAGTCTGTAAGTGCTGTTAATTCTCGTCAAAATGCTTTCTCTAAGACCTTATGAGTTTTCTTTAACAAAAAAAACTCTATATAAAGGAATGAGCTATTTAAGCAGCTCTTTTACAGTGCATATGACACACTTTTTTTTTGCCTTAACAATAAACAGAATAATACAATAATACAAAAAGTTAGAGCTATAGCAAAACAATCCCTAGTTTCACTTCT
Source organism: Proterorhinus semilunaris (assembly GCA_021464625.1). Taxonomy (NCBI): domain Eukaryota; kingdom Metazoa; phylum Chordata; class Actinopteri; order Gobiiformes; family Gobiidae; genus Proterorhinus; species Proterorhinus semilunaris. The sequence continues at coordinate 24,506,039 of CM038362.1, read as the reverse complement.
TTTTTGTACTCATTGGACACGGACAGGAAGTGACAAAGAGGTAAAAGTTTCTAAACTGTTGCCGTGCCAACCATGTTATATCAATGAATTGTGAGGCAGAATCCTATGGAACTGTCCCTCTATCTATTGCAGCGTTCATGTGGAGTGGGGAGCTCGTTTCCCCGAGAGGCGACATCGTGGTTCCCATTGGTTTGTGTTCATGTGCCTTTTCTGTGGGAAAGTGGGGATTTTGATGCTCGGCTGAAACGTTGAAATCTGGTCTAAACTTTGGTTTGTTCATTTGCATTCACGTCGAGGATTTCTCACGCAATTATGTTCCTCCGAGGACAACAGCAGCTCACTCTAATGTCAACAAAGTCGCAGAGTTCAACTAAAGAGCCCACATTAGACGATGCATTTACAAATCTGCCGATTTCCGCTGTCGTTTTGACCCGAGTTCACCAACTGAGCGAGCGTTCATGTGCATTTCCCAGTTCCAGAGGAGCACATGAACGCAGCATATGTCACTAACTTAAACATTAATGCAAGTAACGTTTCCTCCAATTGTTCTACATTAAATTGCTGCTTCACTGAAGTATAGCTATGATTATTACTTACGACAGATGTTATCCATCTAACTACGTATGCGTTTGAGTGAGTGAACTCAAGGCCTGAGGACTGAAACCCCACACACATGTGACACGACAGGGGGAGCTTTACATGGGGTATGGCTTTTCTAAATGAGATGTAAATGAGCCCTATTGTCACTCGGAGCAGCAGAGAGAGGTGAGAAGCTCCCAAACTTCAGAGGCCGTTTGCTCACCTTTGAGATATTTTGAGTCCCTACATTCAAATTCCCAGATCTTCTCCAAATATGATCAGATTTCTATGTGTTACACATTGTTGGAAAATTTGGAGACTACACTTTCATAATCTATGCCCAACTCAAAATGTTGTGTCCCCCATTCTCGCGACTGGGCACATTATGTCCCATTGCTTGTCTGCTTTGCGTACACCTGTGGCTTGTTTCCTAGTGTATATTTTTTTTTATATATCTTTGTCACTATTGAAGTTCTTGGTGTTGGAAATGATCATGATAAAAAAAGAAGTTGACTTCCCAGAGTAGGAAGAGTTCCAATCCCATGACATCAGCATGTTAGTGGAACAATGGGGTCAGCCCTATGTTCCCCGGTACCTATGTTCCCCAGTACCTATGTTCCCTCACTTCTATTGATTAAGATTAGGCACCAGCCCACTATCCTTAAGGTTAGTGGCTAGGGCAGGGTCAGGGTTAAGCTGATTGATATATGTATGACATTTCACTCTCATGACTTGTGATTGGGTGAAGTACCAACTCGCCTACGGATAAAAAACATCGCACCCGGGGAACATAGGACCCGGGAAACATAGGTACGCACCCGGGACAATATACGCACGTTAAGAGCTCTTGTACAGGAGACCGACTGAACATGTAGAATTAAATGATGCATGAATGAAACAAACAAACCGGGTATAAACATATGTCCTGATGAAAGAACACTGTAGACGTCTTAATGCGCTCAGAAGAGTCCAGACCCTTAAATCAAAGCGCATTTCCATATTCCAGATGTCCTTTTCCCCATTCGAATCGGCGTAATAAGCCCTTTCGGCCCCCCGTCTCCCGCGACCCCGCGCGTGATGCGTGTTATGACAGCTCTTTAGCGGGCGAGCACAGGCGCCGCGTGTTCTTTGAAATGTCCACCAGGGAAATCAATACCTTGTTTGGAGCTGAAATTGGCCAGTCAATGCCACAATCATCTGTTTTCTGCGACAGTGAATGGCAGCTATTGGGATTATAATGCCAGCTGTCATTTAGCGGGTTAGAGCCGAGCGCCGCAATTAGCATCGAGGATCGATGCGGCCACTTACCGTCACGCGGGGAAGGTAACCGCGCACATAAGCGGCCACACTGGAGGGCTCATTTTAAAGCTTTAACATACACTCATACTCGCGCTTCTAATTCCAGTCTAGTTTGCCTATGGTGCTCGTGTTCCGCATTTTGTGTCACGTCGTATGAAAGCTACAGGTGCACTTAATGCTAGCTGATAATTTAAAAACTTTAGAATATTAAATCCAAAGTTTGTTCTCTTGCTCCGGAGCGCGTCGCCCGTCACGCGTGGCTTCCCTTTTCAGTCGGACAAATGTGCTCGGAATTAATGTCGGGCCAGGCTCAAATCAGTGCTGGAAGTTTACCGGCCGAACTTGGCTTAATACAAAGTTTAATTCAAAGCGTTGAGTCAGATGAGGCTTGTTTTCAAATGCGCAGTCCTCGAAGTGACAAAAGGGAGGGTTTCAAATGATTTCAACGAGCATAATGCATATCCCAAAAGTCAAAAGGGCCTTGGAATTTCATAAGTTGGAGCAGAAGAGTCGATAGTCTTATCTGAGAACTCCCTCCTCTCCTCGGACGTTCCTGGATTGGTGGAAGTAGAAAACGACCTTTGCGTCTCAGTGTTCGGAGAGTAAAAATTAAATCACCTCTGTGGCTGAAAAGAGCCAAACTTCCGAGGCTTTGGTTAATAAAATCTGTTTTGTAAGGGGGAAAATTCAAATGAACGTCTCCAGGCGCTACACAAAAAGTGTTATTTGTTATCTGGTGAGCCATTACCAAACCTTTGTTGAATATATTTGATAAATGAATACTTTGACATAATCAAAACTAATTCATGCTAATGCGTTGTCATTATGTCGCCTTGTTCTTACAGGATGAAGCTAAAGTGACAAATCGAATGTGGAAACTGGACGCTCTTGCCCTTGAGGCCTCAAATCACGTTACACAGAATCAATGCCGAGGCTGTCGCTCAATGAACGTTAAAAATGCTAAACCCGGCTCTACAACTTTACCAGACTTAACTGTGTAATGTGCAATTGGAAGTTTCGCCTAAGTAATGACTGATGAAAACACCAAATGTTGCATTTAAAACTAATCATTTGCATAAACAGTTCGCTTGAGGTGTTTTTTGTTTTCTGCTAAGTAGTGTTATTGCAGATTTTGACAAGGGTTAATCGCCTGATTGTTGCCACAGCCGACATTTTGACTGGACGCGAAGAAGAAAGGTGAGGTAAGGCCTTCATACTTGTCACGTTACTTCACAGGACTTGGAAAAAGGCTTCCCCCTTCTCAGGTCCCTCGGGCTGGAACAGGCCTCAGCAGGACCTGAAGCTGTCCAGCCTGGTCACAATTGAATAGAATTTAGAGTTTGGAAAATGTGTCTCTAGGAAAATGTTGTATTTTTATATGTACTGTTTATAATGTATATATTTGAAACAGGTCTCACTTGCAAATGAGGCTTTGAGTTTCAGGGACAAACCTACACAATAGGTCGTCATCCACTGGCCGCCTCAGTCCTCATCCTCTACCACCACTCTCCTACATTCCTTCATCAAGCCCATGTATTTCAAACCGTTGGTTCACAGTCTTCCACCGGGGTCTGAACACCAAACATGATTCATGTCTAATAAAACTCTTGTAATGCTTTGTTTCTGTGAGTATTTTCAGGTTGAGTTAATTCCATCCATCCATCTTCTTCCACTTGTCCGTTGCCGGGTCGTGGGGGCAGCCGTTGGAGCTGCCCAAATCACATTGCACCAGCCCCTATGGCGCCCCCTGCAGGTGGTGGGTCCACAGAAGGACGGCCTCATGGTTCTGTTAGTCTCTCATAAGGGGCTTCTGAACCGCTCTTTGTCTGACCCGTCACCTAGGACCTGTTTGCCATGGGAGACCCGACAAGGGGCACGAAGCCCCCGACAACAGAGCTCCAGGATCATTCGGGCGCTCAAACCCCTCCACCACGTTAAGGTGGCGGTTCCAGGAGGGGGGTTGAGTTAATTTTCACATTTATTTCCTGAATTCTTCTTTAATTATTTGACAGACTCCAGGTCCATATGAAGACGCACAAAACAAAACAAACAATACAGTACACAGAAAAATACAGATAAAATCATAAAAGAAATTTGTACCAGTGCTTCCACGGAGCTGACTGGCACTGACAGTAGGATTCACCAGCATCCAAACAAGAAGGTTCGGAGACTCATTCAAACGGTGTATAAACCTGTACATCCGATTTCTCATGAGAGCATCAAAAGTACATACACGAGCCTGAGAAAACACTTGACTGGTACTTGTGCATTGATGAGGATGCATTCAGGATTCTGAATGCTTCATGATACGTCACTTTGAGCTTTTTCAGAGAAGCCTTTTTAAATCTGCAGCACAGTGGGACTGTATACAGATGTGTGCAGTATGTACTAAACCACATGTATCAAACACAAGGCCCGTGGGCCTGATCTGGCCCACAAAATGATTTAATCCAGCCCCTTGTAGAGCATGAATTTCTGAGTAAGTCACTAGCCCATTCCTGTGTGGAGTTATGGTTTTTCACTAGGGGGCAGCTTAAATAAATTTAAAAAAGAATTCCACACATGCCCAGCAGAGGGCAGTGATTATAAGAGGTCAGGATATAAACAGCATATTATAGCCATGCGGTAAATGGTCAGTCTGCCCAAGGGCGGCTGTGGCTACAATAGTAACTTGTAAGTGGAATGAATGAATAATGACTTTATGTAGCACTTTGACAAACGTGTAACACGGGCTGATAAAGTGCAATACGTATAAGCATTGTTATTTATTCGGCTACAGTCTTTTACAAGTTTGACATACCTGTTCTTAACAGCTTGGTGAGTTGTGAACAGATGGGCATGTTCTTTCATGGAACATTTCAGAACTTTGCACATTTGTGTTGGTTTTATTGTTTGTGGTTTTTATTTTGAAGACTTTTCACACTGCGCATTTTGCTTCCAGTTTAAAATCACCTGTGCACGCTTCCACTTGTGGCAGACTGTTTTACCTCCTGTTCAATCCAACCAGCGCAAAGACTGGAGCGGGACTGGGTTATTTCATAAGGCTAGGAAAATGTACAGCTTGGAGTAGAAAGGAAACTGTGCAGGGTGTCGCGTGTAAAGTCTCTTTCTAGGACTGTTGAATGCCCTGCCCTCTCTGATTTCTAGGTTCCGCTGGAAGTAGGGTAGCTGAGGTCAGTCACCCTCACTCATTTTGCTTGTGCAATATTTTAAATAATGCTGATTGTAAAATCACAACTCTCTCATTGTTTTGTTTGGTCTTGTCCACCAGGGGTCCAGTCCAGGCTGCTCCGCTGGGACGGCGTGTGGTATGCTGGGGTCGTAGCACCTGATCAGCGCAGAGACCAGGAGCCATGTTGCAGAGTATGCCGACTAACCTGCCTGCACCCTAGCCTGGCTAACGCCAGACTAAAATCACAAATGATATTTAGTCTGGGGACCACCAATTCATTTTCTCGTACGAGAGGTGTGGTTTTTGATGTCCATAGCTGTTTATTGGACACTAGGAATGTCTATCATGCGTCTGCACGTAGCCATAGCCAATCGTATCATCGTATCAGATGACGTATGACGTACCCGCTGTAAACCTTCAAGCTAAACTATTTAGAACACGGTTTAAAGCTTGATCTAAAGATGGCGTCGCGTCTGATGCTGTCATGTTGGATCTGTAAATAAACATTTTTTTTATCCCTAAACAAACTACAAGCTTCCGTATGTTGAATAGAGCGTCATCGTCTTGCCGTCCCTCCTCGTTCTGTGATTGGTCCCAAATCCATGCGAAGGTTTGGGCCATGGTCTCCAGACTGCTGTGAAGTTCGAAATGATTCGAGCCCACACAGCAGTCTGACGTTAGCCGGGCTACCTGGACCCCTGGGAAAGAACCCCTCTGTCACAAAGTTCCTTCCACCAATGTCTTGTTCCTCCACGCTCCAATGTTGTTTGGTTTCCTAATTGTCGTGGTCTTCTTGTACCCCGGTGAACAGCACCTAGGGGGTGTTCCATTTATTTTTAGATTTTGCAATAAACATTTATGTAAAACACTTCATTGGTTTGGTCTTTTGTTTGGTTGCACTGCTAGCCTTAGCTAAAAGAACATTTTAGTGTTTTATTTAGCGTTTCACAAAAGGTGCTATAGTCACAACTCAACCCGGATTGCTTTAAGCTACACACACACAAGTAAAAGTTTGTTGAGATGCCCTTGAACCACTGGAGGAACACATAAAGCACTCATTAGGACTTGATGGGGGAAAGCGGCTTGGGGTTTTGGAAGATATCGAGTGTCTGGCTGTGTCCGAACGTCTACCTTAATCCCTCATTTGCTATAGTGCGCTCATTAGTTATTTGGACATGCAGTTCACTACACTCTCCTCACCTACAGAGCTTTGGTAAACATGAGCTCACAAACTCCGGTAATAGTGGACTTCTGCAGAAAAAAAGCTCAGATTCAAGAGATAATTCAATATCTACGGATACATCTTAGACCTGATTTACCAAACTTGGATTCTACATTAATGGTACAACATTTTACTCGAGTGGGGGCGCTATTAGGAACCGCTAAAGCTAAGCCGCTAACTTTAACGTCTTTTTCACCGTTACATAAACAGTCCGATGGCTACAAACTATTTGCTGTTATGCCATCTCATTATGATAACGAGTAAAAAAAAAACAAAACATCCAGTTTCCAAGAGTTCACACCACTTTTTTGCATTGAACAGCTCAACATTGTGTTTTTTTTTTTTTTCATTTCATGCGCTGGGTAATAGTTTGAGAGATTAAACAAATGAAGCATGAAATTCAATGTCAGAAATGTAAAAACCTATCGTCTCAAAATGATCTTGCGACCCCCTCCAGAGGGTCACGACGCTCATTGTGTTCACCGCTGTACTGAAGGAGGACAGAATTGTACTTCCGTTTCATCACTAGTAAAAAAGAAAATCAGGTATAGTGCCTTTAAGTTGTTTATTCATAAAAGACACGCAATTTAAACAGCTTTTTACTCTTTTACACTATTTACATACGTTTAAGTACTAGAAGAGGACTATTTATTTAGACTTCATATAAAACATATCTGAAAAATTGCAATTTCTTATAACAAATTTGGGATTTGTGCAAAAAGGTGCACTGTCAAAACAAGCTGCTTGTTGAGAGGAGCTGAATGGTGTTACTGCGCATGACATTTTCTCATTTAAAACATTTTCATAATCTAATAGCCTGCTTTAGGATTTGGATTAGCCTTAAACCTTAACACATGCAGTTACCGGCCATTTTCCACGAGAAACTACAGCTCATTAATTGACGAGGAATATAGATGTGCTGATGAAAGAGCTTGTGGAGTTAGCGCTGGAGCCGCTTCCATTAGTTTGAATCCAACCCCCTCTATTACTGTTTGAGAATGGTAAATGACTCTCACTGTGTAGCATGATACTGCTAATTAGCGGGACCAGTGTTTGCCTGTAAAAAGCCAAAATAAATATAGTATATTAACTTACCTTAGTTGGATCAGTCTCTGTCACGGTGGAGCTGATGACTTGCCATTTGTTGCTTTGGCGAGACGCGCGGTAAATGGCGGCGGTCGTCCCATCAGGGAGGTGGAGCGTGGGGGGCTTCTTCTGTTTATCTGTACATAGCCTGTGTGAGTTAGTGTGTGCGTGCCTGCGTGTGTGTGTGTGACAGGGGGCTAAGAGGTCTGCGCGACGGGCCACATCACCTGGGGCGTCTCCAGAGCCGCAGTGATTGATGGGGTGGAAGCGCTGACGAGCCGATAGCCTCTCCAATGTCACTCCCCAATTAAATAACTCTCTCCGCTTGAACTCTAGACCCCCCCCATCCCACACGCTCCACCCCCCTCTCCCCCGCCGCCTCCTCTTCCTGCCCCCACCTTCCATTACCCCGCTGTGCTTTCGAAAACATCCTTTAACTCGAGTTCTTCCTTTACACTGGGCTGTTCGTTTTCCCCCCCGCATATACTCCACTCTCTCCGATGCGTTTATCTTCTTGGCATCGCCGGACCTTTAGCTTCTTAATCTCCACTGTCCCCTCTGTTCCCCACTATTATTCTCTTTTACCTTGTGCTGCCTATATTCCACCAACAGTGAGGTAGAATTTACTGCAGTATGAATTCCAAATGATAAGTTGTACTCCGAATTCATTCCTAACTTTCCCAACACATTTGTAACGATTGTCCATCCAACCATCCATTTTCTTCCACTTGTCCGTTGCCGGGTCGTGGGGGCAGCTGTTGGAGTTGCCTGAATCTCATTGCACCAGCCCCTATGGCTCCTCGTGCAGGTGGTGGGTCCACAGAAGGACGGCCTCATGGTTCTAACCGGGCCTGTTGGTCTCTCATAAGGAGCTTCTGAACCGCTCTTTGTCTGACCCGTCACCTAGGACCTGTTTGCCATGAGAGACCCTACCAGGGGCACAAAGCCCCCGACAACAGAGCTCCCAGGATCATTCGGGCGCTCAAACCCCTCCACCACGAATGTAAACAACAACGAGCCTGCTAGCGCTACAGAGTCTCACGAATATACAAACTCAAATAAGACGGAATTGCTCTTTGTTGTTTTGCTACGAATTGAGAGTTCGCTGTGATTGGCTAAAATGAGGGGCGCTTGATCACCCCCCTCCAAATGTCTACTTTCGCAACACACAGATTGTCAAAACACATTTATTCCACTGTTAAATAAGGTGTTGGGGCCTTGAACTACATGCAAGATTGGAGACCCCATCTTTGTTAACCCAGGGGATAATTTTACATGACAAAAAATGGCAGAAGGCTACTTATTCTTCAAAGAAAAACGTGTAACTATGTGACCCGAGATAATAATTCAACATGATTCAAGAAAATTACTGTCATTTTCTTCTTTATACTTGACCAAAAAGCAGAAAAAAAAAACATCTAAAAATGGATTTCTAAAGCATATGTTGTAGAAAGCCTTTGGGCCCGACGAGCTAACACTAGCCCCTGAGCTACAGTATGAGTATAATGAATAAATACTTTTACTTCAGAACACAACACATTTTGCGTAGAATAGTGATAGGATTCACGGCTCTTTACTGGGAGCCGAGTCTTTGAAATACGCTGATTTCAAAGAGCCGTTCAAAAGACTGGCTCTCAGTCTCACTCACACAGATCTTACAAAGTCTTACAGTTTTAGACACTTGAAGGTCTTGGCTTTCAAATGAGGTATCACACTGACATATAGGCTGAAAGGTCTCTGGGTCTGGGTAAAACTGACAAAAAAATAATCTGGTCCCTTTCACAATTGAGATCCGGTTCGAGCGGTTCACCCTAAAGAGCCGGGACGGGAGCTGAAGTAGCTGGTGATAAACGTGGCTGAAGCAGTGGAAGATGCAGCAGCAGCAGTGTTGATGGCAGTTCTCCTCCTGGTACAGAGGTGGAGCGTTCTTCCACCGGGGCGGCGCTCTTCCACGTGTGACAGACAGGGGCTGCTCTTTCTGTTAGCGCGGGTCAGGGATTCCTTTTCCCACCGTGAGACAATAGACAATGAACTCGCACAGACGCAAAAGAGTGGATTTGTATACGGGAGGTCACAGTGTCACAATATGGCACTGTTCGATATGATTTAACCACATCCTAAATCAGTACTTTGCTCTCCTCTCTGTCTTGGTGGGTTTTTCTGCCCATTGATCCGTGTTCCGAAGCATGCTCAAAAGATTAGATATAAGACTCAGGAAACCCAGAGGAAATATCTTGCTCTTTTCACTCATGGGACGTAGTCAGACCACCAGATTACTTACATATTTTTAATTCAAATGTAACATGTGATATTGAACTGGCTAGTACGATATCGCAATATGGTTATTGCAATGTCCAAGGAAGCAATATCACATTGTTGTCTTGACTCATACAGCCCTAACAAAAAAACAAAAAAGACACATTAAGGCGAGACACAGCAGGTGCAAACAGAACTTACACAATTACACTTCCTTTCTAAAAGGTTTCTCCCCGCTTTTGGCTAATTCTCTTTGTTCAAGTTTCTTAGGAATCCTATTTGGATTCCTAAGAAACTTGAACAAAGAGAATTCCGTATTTTCGGAAGTAAATGGGAACAAAAGAAAACTCTTTCTGTCCCCCAGGTATCAGATGAAACAGCCCCACAGCAAAATAAACTAAACTCTTTATTTGGAGTCTAAACATTGCAAAGTTGAACTCCTTTCACTTGTTTCTTTTTATCCAATTAGCGACTCCTGCGGTGCCGGTACACTGCCCTGTGTAAACTGCAGTATTAGTAACTTCTCTAATTAGAGGCACTAGGCATATGCAGCTCCCTAACAAGGCACAGTCCTCCTCGCCGAGGATATCACACTCTCGTTCGCCATCGAGATCGTTCACATAGAGATTTTCCTTTTCCTGCTGAGCCGGTGCACCTGCTCGTACATGTGTTCTCTATTGAGTTCTCGCTTAGTACTTTTTCTCAGCTCATTGGACAAGCGGAGCGCGGCGGTGACGTAAAGGCTGGGAGAAATGTTTCAGTGCTCAATTTGAGTAAACAGAAACGCGAGTCGGTGGATTTGGGTCAAAATAGATTTACAGATAAGATTTTATTGTAAATTACTGATTTAAATATGAGAAAAGATGTATTGCAAGCCTCAGCCTCAGAGCCTCAGATCAGCGTGGGAGGGGTCTGGTTCTTTGACTGACAGGCCTGAGTCATCCGACTTTGACGCAGCACCTGCAGCGCTACTCGTAAACAAAGTCCGATGGAGTTCCAGTGAGCTAACTTGTTTAGCAACATGTTCCACAGGGACAACTTTACAGCTCTCTACTCTACAGCTCTCTCTACACAGGAGAAACATCGTGACAGACAGAGGCCTTGTACCTGAGACTGCTCTGAGGCGCTGGGTTATTTTATTAGACTGATTCTTGTAATTTACAAAGCTAGCGGCTTAACCTCGAGCAAGATCGATGTTAGCATCGCAGCTAAGGGACCAAACTGTCCTTTCAGAATTGACATCTATTTTAGATGTAGACTTTTTGCTGTAGTCTACTTAAGCATGGGAGATGTATCTCAGTGTCCTCAGCAGATAATGTGTGAGGTATAGAGACATATCACATAAATAAAAAATATATCTTATTGTAATAAAGTCTCTAGTTTTATGCTTATTTAGTTGAATGATGAAAACATTATTAAAATTAAATTTTCTTACTTGATTCTGTACTTACTGGCGTTTACAACAGTTCAATTTCCCCATTCAGGCACTGTCATGACAGCTCATATCTCACTTGAGGTACAGCTGCACTCCATTCACTTGGTCTACATAGATGTGTGCAATAAACAAATTTAACAAATGCATACAATATCAAACTTGACCTTTTTATCCTTAATTTACAGAATCAGGAGAACTAGAACGCATAGAATTTAATTTCTCAATGTGGCTCGATCATTCAGTAAACTTTAATTATATAAACTTAAAACCATCCTAACACAGTAGTACAACACAGTACAATAAACAATATACACTAAAATACACACGATATTGACCACTAAAACCAATACTAACTAAGCTAAATTCAGCTAACTAATCTAACAATAAAAGCAACTAATGACTAAATCTACAATATTCAACCACTAACACTGATAACACTATACAATTATCTATAATACAAAAAGCTATGCTAATAAAATCTACCTAAATGCTATGTTAACAATTCGCAAACCTGACAATCGATGAAAATATTCTCTCGCTATTCCTTCTCCAACTCGCTACGGGGCGTGAGCGAGACTGGTCCGCTGACGTCAGGTCTAACCTCTAGGGGCGCCGAATTCAAAAATCAAATGCAGTACCGACAGTTCGCTGCAGATGGCGCCTCACTGACGCTTTTAGGCAGAAAGTTGATCGTTCAACTAATTTGCACTAAATCGCCGAAATAATGACCAGGACATGTAGACAGCACTATTGGACACTCATTTATACAGTTTATCAGGGAAAAAAAGTGGATTTGAGGGTGAGTTACTCTTTAAGAAGAGTAGACTTTGTTTATGGAGTCGTTTCTGACCGCAGTGTTCTCGATAATCCATCAGGCCATCTAGAACTACAGAAGTACATTTTCTCTCATTTTACTCAGAGACCTTTCTAAATAATGATTTTGAAAAAAAAAAATAAAGTTTTGCAAAGAATGATGGGAGCGAACAAGCGATCTGGCATGACCTCGATTAGAAAAGCAACTACGCACAGATATCGACTTTCCCACATAGAAAAGGGTTGCACCTTTAAGTCACTGGAGGAAATGAATAGTGTTTTCAAGGTGGATGTGACGACAGTACTTACCCATAAATCAGCTACATTGAAAAGCAAATCGTTGTGTAGAGCGATTTCCAGCTGTGGTCTACTTTAAAGTCGACATATCATCTCATTTCCATTCCAAAAGTCAAATATAATTGCGGAAAGAAAAGACCGTGAGGAGTAAGAGACTGGGCTGGTCGGGATGTCGGACTGGGCCGGAGCGCCCTGTGTAGGCGGCAGTGGGCACGGCGTGTTAGAAAACAGTGAAAACAAAACCGACGCTTTGGGCGCAAAACAGTTCGGAACGGGTCGGCTGATGAATTATGGGTCTTAAAGAACATCGTCACGTGTCACGCCTGTTTTCGACCGACGGAATGATTTTGAGCTATTAATGATTATTTATTTCATTTTTTTCATCGTAAGAAAACGAAAATATCGCTTCACATTTCGGGCTGAGGTGTTAAGCTATTTCCCATGTCCTCCACAGCCAATCGTTTACCAGCGCCCGTGCCATCTGCTGCCGCACACTTCTTGGCAGGTTTGGTCAAAAAAGGAAATAAAAATCCTGCTTCTTGGTTTGTCTCTGCCAGGAGCTCTGCGTGTGTCTTTGGCTCCCGGCTCCTTCGACTTATTTCGGTTTCAACTATTCCTGAGCTCCCCCCTGTCTCCCCCCCCCCTCCCAACCTCTCTCCCCCTCTCCAGCCCACAGCGGGCCCCGTCAGTCAGGCTGCGTGTCCGGGGCTCAGATGGAAGCGCTGTCCCTCTTAAATGCGCCGCACAAGATAGATACCCGCGGTGGAATCCGCTGTTTATGGCCCCGCAGACCGGAGCGCAGCACAGACAGGGCCGCGGAATGAGGACCCAAGGTGTTTTATGTTTGTTTCGTTGCTGTTTTTTTGGAACAGTGCCATCTGCTGTTTGGTAGATCACCCAAAACTGAATGCTCTCTGGGTCATCTTAGTTTAACTTCCTCTGTACACCTTGTCAGTATGTTAGCCCGAGAGTTTTCTGATTTGGACCAGGCCTTGTAAAAGTCAAACTCACTTGTCTCCGGACTTGTCTCTTGTCATCCACTAGTTCTTTCTTTTTCAGCCTCACCTGGTTCTTATTTCGATACCTCGGTCATTGTTTCACAGATTTATGTAAGTTGAAGAAGTGAAATATTTTTGAGACTGTATATTGATGGACTCATTACAGCCTTTCTCTCCCCCGTAATAAAATGGCGGCTGGCTCCTATAAAGTTCCTGGCTCTAATAAACTCTTTTCGCCTCTTTATGGCATTATTGAACACCGGCTTGTCATTCTGACCTCCACCTCGTTGTCCTATCACGTGCTACACATAGTGCTAGTTTATTCCTTTCACTATTTTTTATTCTCCCTCTGTTCTGGATAATGGATCCTGGCTCCAAAAACCCATACAAATTGCTAGCATGAACAAGCTTCAGTTAGCCTACGCTGAACACTCTTTTAGTCCATTCTTAATTTATGCTATGGGCAGGCTAACTGAAGCTTGGTCATGCTAGCAGTTTGGAGCCAGCATTATTTAAAATAGAGCAAAAAAAAAAAACCAATACGCACGGCATCATCCTAATTTCTGGATATACATATTTATGCAGTTTATAAGCTAAAAAAAGTTGATTTGGTGCTTAGTTGTCCTTTAAGACAAACTAATCTCAATAGAAAGTCCATAAGAGCAAGGACCTTCTGGAGCCTGGCCCCACTTCCTCTTGGCTTCATGACAGAGGCTTTCATTAGTCCAGTGATCATTAGTCTATGCATCCAGCTCTCGGTTCCAAGTCAAATTCCCATTCATTTTACACAAATTCTTATGATTCAACGTTTCCCAGTATTTTTACCTCTTAACCTCCGCCTTAACCAAGCACATTTTCTCCCGTTCGACTTTACCCAAATCTAAAAGCTTCTTAAAAAAGGCATAAAAACAGTGACAAAAACGAGACGCAAATGAGGATGAAGACGCAGCAACAACAACAAAAAAGCATCAGAAGAGCGAAAAAATTCAACAAAACAGGTGATAAAAAAACGTGATGGAAAAATCAGCAAAAAAGTGACAGAAGAAAACAGATGACAATGGCAGCAAAACGGGCGACAAAAATACCACACAAAAGTTTCACCCACAGCCTCCCAGGTGACCCTCTCAGATTTGGACGTGCAAAGTGATTTGCTCTAACTCCCATTTTCCCCCCCAAAATGTCAGGGGCTCCACAAAAGAAGTGTATTGATTGATCATCTTCATATTCTAGATTTTAGTTGGGATATGACCTTGCTGCAGTAGAAGCAGGATAAAGGCTCTTTGAGTTACAGCTTCACAAAGATGGGTCCTACTCGGAAAAGCTCAAACATGGCCCTCTAGTCTATGCAGGATTTGACCACATAGTCAAACTACTGAGGCACACAGTTTTTTCACAGATAGAAGCCATATCAGTCAGTCTGTAGCCAGAACATGTGTACATATCTCCAATGGCTTCATGGTTAAAACATATTTTGCATGACACTCGTTTTTTGCAAAAAACAAGTGCAGTTGTTAAAGGTCCTATATCATGCAAAATCGACTTTTTTGAGCTTTTAACCATGTTGTTACGCTATTTCCTTATCAAAAACACCCCCAGAGTGTTTTTTTTTAAAACTACTTTTTTCATTATTTCTGTCGTAAGAAGAAGAAAAAAAAAAAAAAAAAGGAATAAAATAAAAAGAGGAAGTGCCTGACGCGTCCGCGCTGCCCCTGTACCGAAAACAAACGCACCCCCTGAGCGTCTGGTCTGAACAGATGGTCATGTCATGTTGCACCGAAAGTTGTGAAGAGGGAGCTTTTTCTAACCTACTCTGGAGTCTGGACACCTGTTCTTTTTTTCTTACCTCACGATAATGTCACGGAGAAAACTGCGTTTGGTTGCGAGGACAGGACTTTATTCAACCTTCCTAAAGAAGAGGCCAGAGAAGTTGGAATTTCCCTCCGGGATTCAGCGACTATCAGCCACAATAGTGTTTGTCTGAGCCTGTCGCTGATGGATGCTTGATGAACCTTGGCCAGAATCAAAGTGGATTAACTTTTATAACCAACATAATGGAAACATCAGAGTGGTGAGTCGATCAAAATGCATGTTAGCGTGTGTGTTAGCGTGTGTGTTAGCCATTTAGCCAATGTGGCATTACGGAGTGGTAGTTAATGTAAAGAGCCGAACAACGCCAGCTGGTCAAATTCCAGCACTTACTATTGATGTACAGGCACACAGGTAAGTTAGTTGAAAATGAAGGCAGGCAAGGTTCCATATATAAAAACATAGTTGGGTTTATTTATACAATTATTATTTAAAATATCAGCAGCCATAAACGTTGCTTTGATTGGGATACATCCAACCAGTAACATGTCCATGGTCCATTTCCATAAGGCGCAAGACAAAGCAGCCGTCCCAGCACCCAAACTCAAAACATGGCTCCTGCCACACCCATGTCACCTATGAGAACAAGTACTAGTAAACTGCTGAACCTAGGCCAATTTCCCAACCCCCGATGTCTTCCCCCTCAACATACCATCTGAGACGCTTTGCAGCACCAGTGCGGAGCTTTAACAGCCAACCACACCGCCAAGCCTGTCAGACAGCTGGAGACACCAAAGGCAGCGATCCTGGAGCAACCATTGCGAGGCAAAGGCCTTACTAAACCATAGAAAGTCAATTAGGGCAAGTTATTGGTAAAATACATAAATTAATCAAGTGGGCAGCACTGTACCTGGGTAGTGCAAGGGAATTGAGGACAAAGGTTCAGGATGTAGGCGAGGTCAGAGGGTGACGGTGTCAAAGAGTAGGGCTTTTATAGACCTTGACAACTGCCCCCTGATGGTACCTGAACCACACTACACTCATCAGATCCCCACATGCTACACCATGAAGCTAACTCCTTATAACAGCATCATGAAGTAACTTCACTTTTTGCTGTGATATATATATTTCTACTACTGCTAAAGTTGTATGAGCGGCGAGAGGGGGCGGAGTTAACTGAATCCAAGCGTTTTGTCTTCCGGGTTGGAAAAATACCTCCAGAAAATACTTATATTTATCACAAAAATGAGTGCTCCGTAGTGGTAGAGGTACAATATATCATATAAATGCCTATACTTTACTTTGGAATGGCTAAAATGGCATGATACACACCCTTTAAAAGAAAAAAAGAAAAGGTTTATAGACAGAAATGTATTTATGTACACAGACCAATATGAACAGAATATGTATGTACATTTGTTTACCTTAAAAACGCTGCAGATTCTTTCAGTTTGAATTCTCACCAGCTTCATTATACTATCTAAAAAGAAATATTCAATGGAAACATATTTCTTGAGATTACACATTTTTTCACATTTCTGTGATTTTGTATTTATTTATTTTTTTCATCTTCTCTTTCTGCAGCCTGTACTGTCTGCCGTCTCCTGTTTTGTAAATTGTCTAAAAAATAATAATACAAACATAAAAAAAAAAAAACTATTGGGAGTTGGAGCAAATCACTTTGCATGTGTTCATTACACATGTAGAGGAACAAAAAAAAAAAAAGTTTCATCCAAATCTGAGAGGGTCACCTGGGAGGATTCGTTTAATTTGGGTGATTTGGCACGGAATTACCCTATAGTCAGTAAGCTCTAGTCGAGAAGCTTTTAGATTTGGGTAAAGCCAAACTGGAGGAAATGTCCTCGGTTTTATAGCCTAAGCGGTTTATAAAGTGTTAATCATTAAAAATGCTGTTTCACGGCCAGTGATGTTTACCCGAAGTAAACTCCGGAGCAAAATGGCAAACCTACATTTTCCGAAAATCCCAATCGTCAAAAACCGAGGGGCTTTGCTACATCTTGCGGTTCCTGAATCCGCGGCGCGCTCCGGTCTGCAGGCTCCACCCGCTCCGCTCGCGAAGCCGATGCAGCTGGGGTTCCCTACACCGCGCAGAAGGGAGGTAGACTCGCTCTCCCCTCACACGCGCACGCACGGACACGAGGAGCAAAGGGAAGAGAGAGGGAGAGGGAGAGGGAGAGAGAGAGGGGGGAGAGAGAGAGAGCGCGCGCCAGTCTCGCCACATCTCCACAGAGGGCTCGCAGTTCCATCGCATCCGCTCGCGCCGATCGGACTAAAAACATCCCACCTCCACAACTTTTACCCGGCGACGAATGGACTTCAACTTTTACCGTGACGCGTGATTTACTACTTTGGACAACTCTACGGGGGTAAGAAAGCACGATTGCACTCCAACAACCCCCCCCCCCCCCCCCCCCCTCCTCCGCCACCCTTAGAGCGCAGCATCATTAGGCTTCTTCTTTTTTTGACTTACTACAGCCCCGTGATTAGTATTCCACGGACACATGTGTCGCTGCGGCGCAGATGTCGCTGTAGCGTTGCCATAGCGCAGCGCCGTCCGTTACGCGTTGCCTCCGACTCCCTCCACAAGTTGTCAAAACGTTAAAAAAAATCAAAAAAAAAAAAAAAATCGATCTCCAGGACGTTGCTTCCCTCCATTTATCCCACGTCGGGTGCTGCAACTTTTAATTTTACTCTTCGCGTTTTGGCGGAGTCATTTCTCACACGCGGGTGCGGATTTGTTTCACTTGTTTGTGGAATCGAGGTATGGATAATAAAACGCTTGGCTTTCTTAAAGTGATTACTACGCCTGCTGCTTCCTCCTGTTTTTTTATTTATTTAATTAAAACATGTTATTGCGGTTATTTCATCCCTTCCCCCGTGCGCAGTAGGCTATATAAAGTTTATTATTTTTGCGAGGATTTGACAAGTTTTACGCATTCCGGTTTAACGAGTCCTTGATCGGAGCGCAGCCCTGTGTGGCGAAGTTTCAGAATCTTACAGTGCTTTACCCGTTTATGTGTCCGCTTATCCATGCACTTGTGTTTATATTCGTCAGCACGTGCCTGCGAATAAGCGGAACGAGAGGGAAGGTCAGTCCCGTTCCCTTTCCTGCGCGTTGGAGAGGTGTCACCAAGCGTCAACTCGGGCGCATTTATGAGAACGTTTGCAGGACTTTTCGATCCATTTGGCATATTGTCCGGAGCGGAGACTGGGGGGACATGGAGAGGGTCCTGCTGGGAATCAACACTGTGAGGTCTGCGATTCCTCCAAAGGCTTTAAAGTCACTCGGTTTCGCCACAGTACGAGTACAGCGCTCTATCCCAGTATGTTACGAGGGAGCGCATATCGCAGAAGTGTAGCGGCGCTATCCCCTATTCCGAATGCCCACGTCGAAATGTTCGCTCCTCGAGTTGTGTCGTCGAGGCGTACTGTGGACGTTCTGCCGTCTGTTCCGAAACTTTTCTTTAAAACCGACGCTGCGTCAGGTTTCACACGCATGTTCCTTCACTTTAACAACACGCTTATGTTTCTCCCCTCTCCAAATAAGACATAAAAAGCATCTGAAAAAAAAAAGCGATGCATAGGCTAAAATATTCACTTGATACGAACGCCTATTCCACGAGAATGAGCAACGTTTTGTAAACCGCACAGCAGGAGGAGAAAGCTACTGAAACCGTATTTTTTTATTTTTTTTTGGAAAGTTCACAAGCGTTTTTGTTTCCGCTGCACAATCTGAAACGTCTAAATGGCAGTCAGACGGAAAGAGCTCAGGGATTTGGCGATGCGTTATAGAGAGAAATACTCGTAACTCGGAGGAGCCCACTCAGTCTGTTTGTAACTTACCCGTCCTCGTCAAATCGCACACCGGGAAGGAAAGAAAAGTGCGGTTTGGATCCCAGAGTCGGTGTCTTGGTTTATTGCTTTTGTTCATGTGATAAAAATAAGTGCAGCTGCGTGGCCGTCCAAACCCTCCGCCTCTTATTAAAATCCACCCAGCGCCGCGCACGGCCCCGTGTTTCCATTTGTTTTAACGTCTTACCTCCCGCCGTAACCGAGTGCCTTTTCTCCAGTTCAGCTGTACCCAAATGTTGACGCTTCCGGACCTGGAGCCGACGGGCCAGAGCAACGCCCCGTTTGAAAAGCGGAGACCTACGAAACGTATCGAAACGGCTCTTCGTCCCATTTTCATCACAATTATTGTCCTTTGTTTGCGCCTCTGTGGCTTTTCTTGAGGCTTTATCGTTGCGCTTTTGTGTAAGTCGCATGGCGTGACTTTGGGGAGGTTTTTTTGTGGCTCTTTAGTGGCGTTTTGCGCACGTTTTTGTCGTGTCACTTTTTTTTTCTTTTCAAGAAGCTTTTACATTTGGGTCGTATCAGACTGGAGGAAATGTGCTCTGTTTCTAGTGGGGGTTAAAGGGATATTTCAGGATTTCTGACACAGGGCCTCATTTCCTAGTTATCCAGAGTGTTGTGGACGTCTGGAGATATTTTTTTCTTAAATTCATGCAGTTCTTATATTTGAAGTCTCTTCAAATATATTAGTCTACTTATATTGTAGTGGCGCAAGGCTAAAGCATTGCTATGGTATCAGTTACCCTGCATTATTGGCGGCACGGTAGTACAGCGGTTAGCGCTCGTGCTTCACAGCTAGAAGGTCCTGGGTTAGATTCCCACCTGGACAGGGCCTTTCTGTGTGGAGTTTCTTCCCGTGTCTGCGTAGGTTTCCTCCGGGTACTCCGGTTTCCCCTACCACTAAAAACATGTACAATAGGCCAGCATGAATGAGAGTGTGTTTGAGAGTGCGCATGGGGGACAACGGATGGAAATTAGCCCAAGGCTACAATCCGGTGTGGCTTGTTTACATGCATGAGACCCATGTATGTTCATTAACATGCACTGTCCCGACCAAATAAACCAATAAATAAATAAATTAAAAACAGTCGGACCCGCTCCACAGTGCACCTGAGGAAAATCACTTATAACTCCAGACTATCCATATAAATGTCTGTGTTAATAGAATGATTTTTGAAATATAACTGACCTTGCATCACATGAATTACCGCATTTTGAGGGACTATTTTCTCGCAGATCACTCCGCTGCTGCGTTAGCTTACCGCTACAAAGCTGATGCTGCTCAAATATAAGTTATTTCAAATGCAAAATGGTTAAAAGTATTCTATCGACATTTATATTGTTAGTCTGGTGTGATTTGCCTCAGGTGCACTGTGGTGTGGGTCAGACTGTTTTTAATGCAGGCTAGCTGTTACCATAGAAATACGTTAGCCTAGCGCCACTAGACTCTTAATATATATAAGAACTGCATGAATTTAAGGAAAACAAATCCACAACAACACTCTGGATAACTAGGTAATGAGGCCCAATGTCAACAATCCTGAAATATCCCTTTAAGAGGTTAAAACTGAAATGTTGAGGGAGAAACCTAGAAAAAAAACATCTCAGCATTGACGAGCGCTTTCAAATCCTCTCAAATCTGACGTCTTTTCAACATAAACAGAAGAAAAATCCAATGTGCATCAGAGAAATCACAATCCAATATCCCCCCCCACCCCCCATACACACACACCCGCGCTCTATTGACTCAACGCCAGCCTGCTCCTCGTCCAGACTCCCGAACCCCCCCCCCCCTCTCTCTCTTTTTTGCTCCTCACTGTTGGCTGCATGTGTTTTCTCTTACACAGCGCGTCCTAATCCCATTTGCCGGGCTCACACAACAGGATTACCACTGCTACGGCGCCCGCTATCCAATCACACGCTTCCCGCCGTTCATATTCCACTCTATCAACCCCCGGGGTCCCGCCGCGTTTTTTCCCCCCGGACGCGGCGCGGCGCCGACCGGCCATTCTTTTTCACCCTAACCCGGTCCGGAAAGCCCCTGCGAAGTCATCCTTTTTTTTCACGCTGAGTAAACACTGGATTGAAATCTGTTTTTGTTCATTAAAACTAACCTGTAAACCCCCCGCCTGAACCGAGCACATTTTCTCCAGTTCGGCTTTACCCAAATCTAAACGCTTCAAAAAAAAAGAAATGTGAAAAAAGTTTGCGACAACACAAAAAAATACCAGTTTAGATGAGTTGTGTTGGTTTTAGCTTTCACATGAGGCGGAAGACTGGCCTATAGGCTGTCAGCTTTTAGATTTGGGCAGTGCCGAACTTGGTTAAGGTGGGGTTTAAGAGGTTAATGTCGGAGGAAAAAAAAAACAGAAGATGAAACTCACCCTTTGCAATTCTTATTCTAATGAGGTCCATGATAATCCGGGATGTTTACTACAGCAGGCGGCGCTCCTTCGTCTTTCCCACTCACAAATGACTGACATGTTTGGTATCCACGTGTAGCAGGAATACATTGTTTTTCATGTATTTAATATCGCACATGTTGATTGTGTCGTATGTCTGTGGATGTGCGGTTTTTAATCGGGCCCGTACTGGCACTTCCTCTGCAAATGAAGCTCCTACCGGATAAATAAAGTGAATTTGATTTCGATTTGATTTGATGATGCTGTGATCCAAATATGGTCATTTCCCTTGTGAGTGACAGTCTTACTCTTTGCTGTTGCAAAACTTCGGGTACGGTTTTCTTGAAATGAGGCTTTCTGTAGTTTTCTACAAAAAAAACAGGCAAACTTATTCAAAAACAAAAAAAGGTAAAAAAGCATTAAACTGAATTAAAACTGAATTCTAATTTCTTGGAAAAATGATAGCATTGCTCAACAGTTTTTACTGTGTAAGTCAGAGCTGGGCGATATCTCTATATCTTTTTAAAAGAGATATGGAATTAGACCATGTCGCATATATCGATATAGCTCAAATTTGCGCTGTAGTACTTATTTTATAGGCTATTTTTATTTAAGATATTTTTTTTTATTTAAATGTGCACCTTACGGAGCTTTGTTATACAGTGCTTATGTTTACATTTTATAGTGAGTTTTCAATAAAACTAGTATTTGACTTTGACTTAACATTTCATTTCACAGCTCTCACTTCGCGGAAAAATATTAGGATATGTATCGTATATCGATATTAAACCCAAATGTATCGGCATATGACTTTTGGTCCATGTCGCCCAGCCCTAGTATAAGTTAATCGAAAATACCACCAACATTATGTTTGTCTCAAACTTTGGGCTGAAATTGCTCCAAGGTTTCCCGTTTAGTCCAGTTCTCTTTCCTCTTTTTGATGAAATATCTGCAAATCAAGGAAATGAGGAAATGAAATACGCGCTGTATTTCTGTTTGTGGCTTTAAACCGTGGTACTGGGGCATTAACCTCTGAACCCCCACCTGAACCGAGCGCAATTTCCTCCAGTTTTGGCTTTAGCTTCTTTAAAAAGTGTCAAAATAGAACGAAAATGAGACAATAACGGTGATGAAAATGCAACAAAAGAGGGACAGTAAAGTAACATGTGCAATAACTACTATGCAATAATCTCTGCATAAGCGTAATTTTAATCTCTATCAATGTTACTTTACCTTCACTAAGAATAAAAGCATTTGCACTGCTGACAATTTTTACAGCCTGCTCTAACTTTATTCTTTATTATTTGCATTCATTGTATATAAGATGCTCTTATTTACTAGTTAATTGATTGCAATTTTTGTGTGAAAATGATTATCTTATCTATCTTGTCTTATCAAAAACGTGAGGATAAAAACAGTGACAAAAACGTGACACAAAACTCGACGAAAGAGCAACAGAAAAGTGACAAAAGTGATGAAGATGCATCAGCGCAAGGAAAATGATTCGTTTAGAGGAGTTTTGTAGGTCTTGGCTTTCAAATGAGGCGTTACACTGGCCTATAGGCTCTAGCCTTTTAGATTTGGGTAAAGCTGAACTGGAGCAAATGCACTCGGTTAAGGCGGGGGTTAAGAGGTTAAACAGGAAGCAGATCAACCCGAAAAGACGCACAGCTAAATAAAACGTTTATCTCCTGAAAAAAGTACCGTAACACCGTCCGAGCACGTTAACCTCTTAACCGAGTGCATTTTCTCCAGTTCAGCTTTACCCAAATCTAAAGGGTTAGAGCCTATAGGCCAGTGTAGCGCCTGAGCGTCATCAGCTTGTTGTCGTCATGATTTCAGCTTTTCAGGCGTATCAAATGCTTATGCTGCGTTTACACATAAGCACGATGCGTTACGAATGCCACAAATGCACATTCGTGGCCAAGGATCACGAATTTGATGATTCGGGGTCGAGGTTTCACGCGCCGCCACTAACTGTTGCGACCTGTTACTACGCGTTACGATTAATGGCACGAATTATTACGCACGGTCACGAATATGCGTCCCGCGCTGCTGCGTGGTGTTGCGCGCTGCTGCGTGGTGTTGCGCGCTGCCACGCGCTGTTACGGGTCACTAGGAATATTCGCGTTCTGTCCGAAATCTGTCAAGAATTGGGCGAATGTGGAGTGATCTTCTTCCACCGGGTTGGAGGCGGAGCAGAGGCCGTGCTCTCCCCTTAGTCATTGGGCTCGTCTGGCTCCAACTCCCGAACATCAGGTACGACCGCAGGAGGAAGAAACACTTTCAGCACCCCGAGGAGCGGCAGTGGCTCGGGGTGCTGAAAGTGTTTCTTCAGGTGCTGTCCGTGACTTGGAGCGCGGATTGGCCGACTTTGTGACACTTTTCCACTGCAGGTACGAACATTTACTTTGGGCGTAGCGTGGGTTTCTGCCAATTTTGAGCGTGAAAACAGTGATTCTGCTCCACGAATGCTCTACGAACGCTCTCACGCTGAATTACGCAGCGCCACTACTCCTCACGAAAGGACGCGCTCCGCTGCGAACTCCACGAACAGAGGGGGATTCGTGACATTCGTGGAAGATTTTTTGACAGACAAAAACTTTCTCCACGAACGTCACGAATGTCACGAACTGATGCGTTCTGTTAAGAATTCCATTGAGATGCGTTAAGTCACGTCACGAACGTCACGAATGACGGAAAAATGACATTCGTAACGCATCGTGCTTATGTGTAAACGCAGCATTATTCAGCTATAATTTTGTTTTGGCGAAAAATACCATATTTGCGCGTTATATAAGACACGTTCATTTTCGTCTCGGGTCGCGGCTCGCCATCTAAGTCCAGACGCCATGTCCGCTGAGAACCACTGCGATAGGAGCACGTGACGCAGAGAAAGCGGGGGCTAGATCCGGTCTAAACCATCCCCAGATTAAATACATGAAGTTTGAAAAGCCCAAATACCACCGCCGTTTGAGAACCGCTGACACAGGGAAGTATTGGAAATGATACGCCGCCATGACGCTTCCACGAACGACCTTGGTGCTACACAGCCTGGAGCTTCTAGTTATTAAACGTATGGCTTTAGTAACCACCAACCCCCAAAAATGCATGGCTTCCTCATGGCTTTATTAGTTGTAGTTTTTAAACAAAGTCTCAAGCGCTGCAGATTCGGAGCCCCCCCCTCTCACATTCTCACTCGCGTCGTCGCTTTGAAACCGAGAGCGAGTCGGCTGGAAGGAGCGCGCGCGTTTGCCTGCATTTGATCATATTCTAATGTGCGTGCCGCGGGGAGGTCTCGGGAGGGTGCGGGGGGGGGGGGGGACATTTCTGGCTCTGAAAGTCTGCAGCGGAAAGGGCGCTGGCCGCGGCGTGTGTGTGTGATTTAACCCGGCGTGGTCACTTCATCTGGGAGAAGTGGACCCGAGGCGCGGCGCGGGCTTTCTAATTCTCTTTAAGTAACTGCTACAAGACAAAGCGCGGAGTTGTTTAGCCGGTTCCTTCATAATGGCGTTTTAAAGAGGCTCGTAAAACGCGGGCACTTAGCGCTTCATCCATATGTTTAAAATGAGTTTTCCTCTGAAACAAACGAAGCGCACGCCATTTTTCATCCATTTACCTGATTTGAAAGCCACACTGCGGACATAGGTTACATGTCGTGACATAAATAGGGCTGGGTTTGATTAATCGATTTGAATCGGCCGATATCGATTCAAAAAACGCTTAGCAGCAGCCAAACAAGCCATCATGTCTGATGTGAACAAGGAACTTGGCGTGGATAACACAACAGTTCTTGCTAAAACCATCGAGGAGATCATGTCTAAGTATTTTAAAGAAGCAGACGAGAAATCAGAAGCTCGGAGCATTAGACTCGAAAAACGGCTCGATAACATGTACGCCACCCTTACCCGACACACGGAAGACATCAAAACTTTGCGCCTGGATGCTACGCAGCTGCACCAGCGTGCATCTCAAACCGAGACGCAGCTACAATCCCTCTCCGGGAAAATTGCGGAGATGGAGGATCGGTCGAGAAGAGATAATCTGCTCGTCTTCAACCTTAAGGAAGGGGTAGAGGGCTCCAACATGCTTTCCTACCTGACGGAGAATGTCCCACGCTGGTTTCCTGCCTCTGCGCGCAGCGTGCCAGGCTCTCCAGCCAACCCAGAGATAATGAGGGCGCACCGGCTTGGCCCAGCACCATCGAGGACCACTCCAAATCCACGCCCGGTTATCATCAAGTTCCTACGCTACACAGACAGAGAGAGACCTCTTGCTGAAGGAAGCTCGGAAGAAAGCCCCAGAAGTTTCGGGAGTGCAGCTCAAATTTGCCGCAGACTACAGCGAGGCAACAGCCAAGCGTCGAAGACCGTGCTATAAAATAATGCATGAAGCCCGGGCTCAAGGCTTCAGCGCTTTTCTTGTATATCCAGCAACTATAAAGCTCTCCAAAGGTAACGACAACTACACGTTCAGCGAGCCAGGTGAGGCCGAAACATTTTTGGCTGCTTTCAAAGCCGATAACGGGTGATATGAACTGTACAGGACTGCTCTATGAATAACTGTTAAGTTTTCTTTTCTTTCCTTTTTTTTTTTTTTTTTCACTCGTCTTCCTACATTGAGGGACGCTATAGGCTGCGGCAGCTGTATATTAGGCTACAAATATTTAAGTTATACAAATAAAATTTACCAATCTATATCTGCTATTCTGTTTTTTTCATTTTATTTATGGATTGGTGATACATCTTAATGGGCAAACCCGTGTCACTTTTTATTTTTATTTTTATTTATTAATTTATTATTATTATTATTATTATTTTTAAAGTCGTTAACGAAGAGAGAGGGGGGACCAGGCTCTGCCCATGATTTACCGGTATATTAGTAAGGGGAATGGGGTAAATGGGTCTTTGCTTTTTGTTGTTGTATTTTCTTGTTTGTTTATTTGTTTTTATCTTATCTGTTCTTGTTTTCTTTCTTTTTCTTTTTTGTATGTGATCTGCATGTGTGCATGTGTGTCCTTGTTGTGGGTGGGGTGGGAGCAGGGGTGGGCTGTCCAGGCATGGGTGTGCTACTTTTTATATATTCTAAACTTTTCGTATAAATGGATAAAATAAATGCTCTTTCACTGAATGCCCGCGGATTGAACTCTCCACAAAAACGTGCTAGCGTCTTAGATTTGCTATATAGGAAGAACATTCACTTCGCATTTATCCAAGAGTCGCATTTCCAAGAAGCTGATACACATAGGTTCAGTAATAAGCATTACGAGGTAACTTCTTCCTCCTGTTTCACTAAAAAAAGCAAAGGTGTTCTTATTGCTATTAGGCGCAATTTATCTTATATCAATTTAGGCACAGGAGGAAGCGGTGATGGCCGCATTACCTACTGCAAAATTGTATATAATGGCATTAAAATAGCATTGATCTGTGTTTATGCACCAAATAATTTTGAAAAACCTTTTTTTGACTCTTTGGAATCTATTTTGCTGGATCTTTCTGAATATCAGCTTCTTATAGGTGGAGACTTCAATGCCGTGCGTCTTCACCAAGAAGACAGGACAGGTGTAAACGAAAGCTATGATCATAAACTCGCCTCTAGTGCTTTACAAAAGATGACAAACGATTTTAGTCTTATCGACTCTTGGCGTCTTATGAACCCTTCTTCCAGGGTATTTTCCTACTACTCACCGCGACATAAAACCTTTTCCAGGATTGACTATATATTTGTGTCCAAATCACTATTTCAGTTAATTTGCGATACTGATATGATCCCCTTTCCACTGTCGGATCATAGAGCTGTGTCATGCTCACTCGAAGTTAAAACCAGACAAACTAGGGCATCTCGCTGGCGTTTTAATACCATTTTACTCCAGAATGATGATTTTAAAAACGAACTCAAACAAGAATTGGATTTCTTTATAAATATAAACAAACCTTCAGTGGAGGACCCAAGAATTCTGTGGGAGGCAGTCAAAGGTTGTATCAGGAATAAAACAATCTCATTTGCTTCGAGACTCAACAAAGCAAAGAATAACAGGATCAGTTTATTAGAAGCCAATATAGCTCTAACAGAACAACAAATGCTAACTCAAACAACACCTGAAAACACCAAAAAACGTCAAGAACTATTAGAGGAATTGAATCAATTGCTGAGACAGAAAGCAGAATTCCAAATTCATCGGACTCGCCAAAAGCATTACCTAAATGATGCCCGACCAAGCCGCCTCTTGGCCCTCAAAATTAGAAATAGTGAGCAGCATGCAAATATACCTGCAGTCATAACAGAAGAGGGTACTATAACTTCTGACCCCGTTGGCATAAATAATACCTTTAAAATATTTTATGAAAAACTCTATGCCTCAGAAGTCATTCATAATTATGAAACCTGCAGTAACTTCTTAAATTCCCTCCACTTACCAAAAATGTCACCTGAAACGGCATGCTCACTTGAAAAGCCAATCACATTAAAAGAATTAACCAAAGCAATAAACTGCATGAATAAAGGCAAGTCTCCCGGCCTGGATGGTATTCCTCCAGAGCTATATGTAGATTTCTGGTCTCAACTTGGTCCACTGCTTCTAGACATGATCAATTTCTCTATCTCCCAAGGATCCTTTACAGACAGCTGCAATGTAGCCGTCATAACACTATTACTAAAGAAAGATAAGCCGCCTACTGAATGTGCCTCCTACCGACCCTTGAGCCTCTTGAACACTGAACTTAAAGCCTATGCCAAAGTTTTGACAAAGAAAATAGAGCGTATTATGACAAGTCTTGTACATCATGACCAAACAGGGTTCATAAAGTCACGTTTGGCTTCTGACAACATGCGGCGGTTACTCCATATTTTAGATTCATCATCCAAATCTACAGTGTCAAACGCAATTCTCTCACTCGATGCAGAGAAGGCATTTGACCGCTTAGAGTGGGAGTATCTGTGGTCAGTGCTTAGGCATATGGGCTTCAGTGAAGGGTTAATTTCTATGATTAAAACGTTATACGCCAACCCTACAGCGGTTGTGATTACGGGTAATACCTGCTCTCCCAGGTTTAAAGTGTCTCGCTCTTCTAGACAGGGCTGCCCGTTATCACCTTCCTTATTCTGCCTGTCGCTGGAGCCCATTGCTCAATTAATTAGACAATCAGAAAATCTGGCACCAATAATGGTTCACAATACCCCCCATTACATCTCCCTCTATGCTGATGACATTTTAATATATACAAGTAATCCACACGTATCAATACCATTCCTTCTTCAAACGTTTGAACAATTTGGGAAAATATCAGGCTATAAGGTGAACTGGACAAAATCAGCAGTCATGCCGCTGAATGGAACCTCAATCAATCTGGAATCCTTTAATATTCCCGTGGCTGGAAGTCTCAAGTATCTGGGCATTTCTATATACCCGACAGTGAATATTTTAGGTAACAATAACTATAATAAAACATTGCACTCAATTACAAATGATCTAAATAGATGGGGCTTACTCCCAACATCCTTTCAATCTCGTCTTTCTATTGTAAAAATGAATGTACTGCCTCGTATTAACTTTCTCAACTCTATGCTTCCTTTGGCACCTCCAAAAGGATATTGGAAGAAATTACATGCCATCATAGGAGCCTACTTATGGAATTGGAAAAAAGCAAAAATAAAAACTTCAACATTATACCGGCTTAAACCATCGGGTGGCATTAACCTTCCAAATTTCGAATGGTATTCATGGTGTTTTGCCTTACGCTCGCTTTCCCTTTGGTTGAAACCAGATATACTCACATCATGGAAACCAAATCGAAGAACAATTACTTCAGCCTCACGACATGTCATGTTTTCTATACTCTAACATACCGCTAAAGATAGTAAAAAACAAATGTGGTCCAATTATATCTCACCTCATCTCTATTTGGTATAAGGTCAACCAATCCATGAAAATAAATAATACATATTTTCTACAATCTCCAATTTTCCATAATTATTCATTGCTTATAGGTAAAAAAACAGTCTCCTTCACCCCATGGGAACGCCAAGGGGTCCACACGCTAGACAAAATAATAGACCAAAATGGATTAAGAGAATTTAAAGACTTGCAGGAAAATCACAAATTACCTGCAACGTCGTTTTATTTTTATTTGCAAATACGAACAGCTATGCGTGCCCATGGCGTCCCATGGGGATGTACCTTAGAAAACCATCCCCTTCACGCTGCCTTATGTGAAGAAAAAAACAAAGGCCTTGTTTCAGATCTCTATAAACTTGTCACTAAAGCCTCTCAAAAACAACTGCCTATTGAACATCTCTGGAAGATGGAGCTAAAAGATCACTCCGAGTGGAATTGGCCAAGTATTTGGTCTAATGTGTTTCTGTCTTCAAGAAACCCAAACCACCAAATGATCCATTATAAGTTTGTTCACAGGGCTTATCTCTACCCTAGGAGATTGCACCTGATGAAACTTAAAGACAATCCCTATTGCGACTTCTGTTCAGACAGGGTCATTGGAACCTTTCTTCACATGGTATGGCAGTGCCCCGAGGTTTATTGTTTTTGGGAAAATGTTGCTGGTGCTCTATCAAATCTAATGGAAAGAGAATTGCCCCACACACAGAGGTTACTTTTATTAAATGACACTTCCAGTCTGAAATTAAATATTAATGAATGCCGCCAAATTCTAGCTGGTTCCACAGCTGCAAAAAAGATGATAGCATGTAGATGGAAGCTTAGACAAACTTTGAGTGTGGAGCAATGGCTCTCGTCATTTAAAGACATTGCTCAGTTGGAGCTTTCAGCAGCTCGGATCCACGGTTCCAAAAGTGCAAATATCTCATGTTGGTCAAACCTGTTAAACAAAATACAGCTGCTGTATGAAACCTGACTGCAAATGTATGATTGCCATGTAACAACCTTGAATGTACAGTACATAATTATATGTATCCCAAATATAGTGTATTTCTTGTCTAAACGTTACATAATTATATGTATTAAGCTATTTCTGTGGATGTCATTGACGGAGGAAATCAGCAATATCTGTTTTGTGTCTTGTCCACCAGAGTTGTTTATTATTATCATTATTATATGTGTGCATATTATGTACGTGTATGTGTGTGTATATATATATATATATTTGTCTTTTTGTTCCTCTTTTAATCATGCCTGGACAGCAGGGGTGGGTCGGGGCTGGGATGTGTGTGTGTGCGTGTTGCTGCTGCTGTTGTTTTTGTTTGTGTTTTTTTCTTGCATATGTTGTATTATTATTATTACTTTATTTTTTATTTCTGTTTATATTCTGTTGCTGTGTTCTTTATTTCTTTCACTTTAAACTGTACATGCAAAAGTACTATGCAGAACTGACCCATTATCACAAGGGTGAAAAAAAAAAAAAAAATGGTTGTGCTGCATATGGAAATGATCTGTAAACTGAAAAGATGCACAAATCAATAAAAATTTGATCACAAAAAAAAAAACGCTTAAATCGATTGTAAAGTCGTGTATTTCAATCGACGATAACATCGGAACTAAATGAGAAAGAAATGTACTTCTTTATGCGCCACGTTCCGCTCTTCATTTTGAGATCTGCTCGTCCCTCGAGCCCTCCAGAGAGCAAAGTTACAACGTGGCAAAAAACTATTCATAAATATAGCTCCCCCGGATATAAAACAGCTTTTGCATGTTGCATGTTTCCTTGTCCTGCATATCTTCTAAATAAAGATTTAGTGGTTTATTTCCAAAAATCTTACCATAGACTGCTTCACTCTGCTGCTTAATGTAAATATTCATATTTTTACTAATATACCAAGTTAGAGTTAGTTACTTCTACTTGCAGCATTAGTTTTTCGAAGAATGTCTTCCATATCCGAGTCAAATTGGTTCTGTGATATCCTTAACTGTATCAAAAATCAATGAAATTGAATCGTGAATCGAATTGGGCCCTTGTGAAGAGACTCGAATGGAATTGATTTTTGGAAATCTGAATCGATACCCGGCCCTTGACATAAGGACAACAAAACCAGGGTTAAATGAACTACACCTGCTCTCAGCAAAGTTACAAGCAGAGGTGGGTGGAGAAAAAAACTCACTTTGATTCACTGTCAAAAGATCCAGTGTCACCCAGATCTTGTATTGATGATGGGAGAGTGTGACCACTGTGCAACGCCGTCTCCCGCTTATCCCGAAGATTCTCAATGGGGTTTAGATCAGGACTCTGGCAGCTGATCCATCTCATGCTCCCTGAACCACTCTTTCACAGCGTGAGCCCCATTGAATCCTGGCATTGTCATCTGGGAATATGCCCAGGGAAGACGAGGTTCCATTGATTGGAAAAACCTGGTCATTCTGGATGTTCAGGTCGTCAGCTGATCTCATTCTGTGGGCTCGTAGTGTAGCTGAACCCAGAACAGTCAGTGTTCACTCAGTTCTAGAGGTGGGCAATATATCAAATTGCTGTTTGAAAGATATGCAAATTAACAATATTGAGTTGATCTCCGATGTGAAGAATAGGTTAGACATTTTCAGTTTTTAATGGGGGACTAGGGAAGAAATTGGGTGGGAAAAACAGAAAAAAAAAATCTAAATTGGGAAAAGAAATTAGAAAAAAAATAAGGAAAACATTTGTTAAGTGTTTTGCTGCTATTGAGCGACAAACCCTACTTAATTCAGAGCTACTTTACTTTTATATATATTTATTCAAGTAGAAGTAAAAAACACTGATGCAAATGAGTAGTGTTGTACTGTCGTTGCAAAAAGGAGACACAACATAACATGACGGTTCTGATAATTCCAAAGAAAAAATGCACCATGACATCTATGTTAAGATTAAGTACAAGAAAATCAGTACAAGTTGCCTCAATGGACTTTATATATTCACAAATGCTTAACAGTACCAAAACTTCCAGCTTTATAACTGAAACCATGAGCGTTTTAACAAGTGCCCCCACTCCAAACCTGCAAATGTGGCTTAGAAACAGGCACTAAAGCCCCAAACAGCAGCTGCCTCTGACATGAAAGGTTGTGCGTCTTACTCTGAAGGGTAGTCGGAGCGTGTTGCTGTACGCCGCCGCTGTCCTCGGAGACTCTTACGTATATTGACATTGACAGGCAAAGAAGCTCCGCGTAACAGCGGCATCAGCACTTTCCATTGAGTCGTGTCTGTAAATGGTTCCTTTCTGACTCAGGACAGCTGGAATAGGTGTAACAGTACATTATGGAGGCTTTGGGATCGTGTGGCCTCGGCTGTCATAAGTATAGTGTATGGATCGTTGCTTTTTTGTGTGTGAGAAATGTAATCAAGTGAAGGGGATTCTTGTCGGGCATTTGATATCAGGGAATCAATGCAAACGTTGGCACAGTAGGAGGCGTATTGACATGTTATGGTCTCTGAAGGGGAAGAAGTTCATTAAAGAGTGGAATAGTGGCAAAATACCTGTCTTACTGCAATAGGTTTGTACCTGGGCCATCTCATCTAACCTCTCCTCTTTAAAGATGACAAATGACTTGACACTCTAATTACTGAATTGTAGGGATTTGCAATAAATTAAAACAAACAGACACAATAATTCAACGTCCTAGGCAAGGCAACTTTATTTATACCGCGCATTTCGTACACAAGGCAACTCAATCCTACTACAGTCCTACTGTTGCATTTAGATGTTTCGTATGTCTGCATGTTTGTTGTCTGTAGAGCCTCAGTTTCAATGCTTAAAGTTATAGTCTGTAAGTAAACAATGAAGTCTCCTTCTGGACCTGAAAGCCACCTCTAGTTTGCCCAATGAGGAGAGAAACAGAATTTTCAAAAGTAAAAGTATCACAAGCTCCTCCCCCTTTCCTCCTGATTGGACCGCTGTATTTTGGACCGCTGTAATTTTAACATTTTTAAACTCTGTATAGTCCCTTTAAGAAAGAAACTTACTTTACGTCCAATTACAGGACCAGGCGGTCAATTATACACACTCTATTCAGTTTGTATAAAACATTTACACTTCCAGACTATCACTTTGTGCAAAGGTAACATACTTATACTGACCAATAATTTACCCAGTTATCCCTAGTTTAACATTTTGATGTTGGTTATTGATCCTTGGGCACAGAAACCTCTATAAAGAGGTACAATTGGCATGACCATTGCTGTGCAATACAGTGAAAAAGGCTCCATGGAACTTTCCTTCTTTTTATTTTATTTTATTTATTTATTTGACAGGGACATGTACAGGAGCATTAATCGGCATATGAAAAGATGCTTTGTACCAGACTTTAGCTCTTGGAGCTCATTTCCATCTGCAGTCCCCAAGACATACAATTACAAAACACTACAAAAAGCATAAAACAATACAGTTGATAATATTTACAGAAGTATTTACATTTTATAAAAAATAAAAGTACATTTTATCAAAGGGAAAACTTGTTCCTACACCCACCCACTACCCTTCTCAGATGTAAACCATAGTAGTTGTTTTTTTTCTTTAATGCTGACATGTTTGAGTTCCCAGAAAATGTTGTTTCACACCCAAGCTAAATTGTTTTAAGTCTTTGCATAGTTTTAGTGCAGTTGGAAGTATGGGCGCCGTAAAGGGGTGGAAGGTTAGGACGATTCTAAGGGCCCAGGCTGATGAAGGGCCCAGAAGAGCAGACCCTCTTATTCTTTTCTTATTTCTTTTCTCTTTTTTATACATACGTGTAATGTGCTAGGGCCCCTCATACACTTAATGTGTATTTTGTCCGTTTTGACCATAGATTTAATATTTAACAAACAAATAATGTATTTACTGTTTAAGTCACACCCCTCCCCCTCACAATGGTTCATTCCACCTGCGCTGTCCGAGCTACGCTCGCTAACGTAGCGTCTCTTGCTTATTGCATTTGTTATGATGCAGTGCAGATAGTGACACACGCAGGCATGTCACATCAAAAGTCAGGGCATCAAAAACGGAAAGAAAAGAAGGAAAGAGAAGACAGAGAACGCCGAAGTCGACAGTATGTCACACAGTTTTTCAAAAAGAAAGGTAGCTTGCACTATTCCTGTATTCCAAAACTTTCACTTACTTATTTTTGTTGCTACATGACCTGCTTTTATCTAGCTAGCTTAGTAAAATAATTACTGAATTATGATTTACATCCAACAATAATAACATCTCTGCTGTCTCCGGGTTATCATGTCTCGTAGACACAGATTCAGCGGCCGCTGCACACCCACGTCTTCCTTCCCCCGCGGCCCCCGTCCCCGTCTCAGCCAAACAAGGTGAGCCTGAGCGCAAAACTTCACGAAGATTGAAAGCTCTAAGCACGTCTTATCTACTGTGTTCTCCACATGATGATAACTTTACTAAACAAAAAGTAATCTACACGCTTCAAAAATTACAAAAAACAGTTTGCCGTGTGTTCTGTGAAGTGACAGTGCTGCTGCTACGATCGATGCTGTCAAACTTGACGTTCTTAATATGAATAAAATGCCCCTTGAAAAAATAATATAAAGTGGAATAAAAAATGTGTCTGTGGTAACCATTGGCTATAATTAGTTTACAGAATAGATATTTTAATATTTTATATTAAGAAAACTAAATCGGCCAATACACTGTGTGTGCGTGCGCGTGTGTGTGTGTGTGTGTGTGTGTGTGTGTGTGTGTGTGTGTGTGTGTGTGTGTGTGTGTGTGTGTGTGTGTGTGTGTGTGTGTGTGTGCACGTGTGTGACTTGTACAGATGTAGAGTCAGCTTTATTGTCCGCACCTCGTCCTCCTAATAATGACCCAGTCCTCTCAGTGTCAGGTGATGTGAACATGGTCAGCTACCAAGGCAGTACAAACTAATACAGTTTTGGATTGTCTAATTTTTTTTCTTGTGTTGTATAGTTATCTATTTCATACAATATTATTCAACATGATGATCAAATCCATTCTGTATGCCAGCCATTGATTTCAAAATACAACACTGATCTGACTTGTGAATTTGAAGATGAAGTCAGACACCTCAACTCTGTATATAGGGCCACTTTCCCAGGGTGTCTGTCACCAATTGATCTGCTCAACAGCATTTACAAGATGCAGCTGCAGAGTATTTTTGGGCAGGTCTGCATAGTTTTGCGAATATTTTGCACATTGCCTGTGACCGTTGCTGGTGGCGAGAGAGCATTCAGTAAGCTGAAACTGATTAAAAATTATCTTAGGTCTACTATGTTGCAGGACAGACTTTGTCACCTTGCCATACTATCCATTGAAAGCAAACTGGCAAGAAAGCTGAACTTTGATGATTTGATACATGATTTTGCCAGCAGAAAGGCACGCCGCTGGGCCATTATAAAGTGATGTTGAACATAACTTTGTTATACCTGGATAACAAACAGTTTATGTCTGGTTCAGTACTTGTTTAGTCCTGGACTGGTTTAGGCCTGGCATTACTCCTGGTGTGTCTTGATTTTGAGCCCTTGGCCTAGTTTTAGTCTTGCACTGATTTAATTATGGGTTAGTTGTAGCTGATGTTTCCTGATTGAGCAGTTGGACCCAGTTAAAGCTTGTTCACGTAAAGTATATGTCAATATGTGTACATTATGTTCTGTTGTGTTTGCAATTGCAATTGAGATAATAAATATTCTCCTTTTATGTAAACAAGTACATATTTCCATAGCTTTTTCTTGTTTTTGTAGGCTTTTACTCATCAGACATTTTAACTATGCAATGTGCTAAGTATCTTTTTTAAAGTATACAGGGCATGTTTATTGGGTTACATTTTATCTGTAAAAAATGTAGGGGGCCCAGAAATTTTTGTTTCCATAGGGCCCAGAATTTCTGGCGGCACCCCTGGTTGGAAGTTTGTTCCATTCTGAGATAGTTTTAAAAGAAAATGCCGATTGTCCTAATGCTGTTTTTCGTTTCGGTATGGTACATTGGCCATTGACTGTTGACCTTGTTATTCTGACCTGTTAGGGCTCGTAACCGTTGGACCCAGAAACGCACTCAACACCCAGAACGAGAATCAAAAGTGAATTTATTAAAACAAAGTGTCCTCTAGGCTTGGCTTGGTCGTAGGGGTGGCTCCAGAGCAGGCTCAGGGTCTGGAAGAAAACAGATGTCCAAAATCAAAAATAGAACCTGGCAAAAAGTCGTACATAGTAGAGGTGACTGAGCAGAAGTACCGCAACATGGAACGGAACAATCCCACGATGAGTGGAGGTGAGTCAGAGGTCTTTGTATTGCAGTGATGAGTGATAGATGCCAGGTGTGCCTGCTCGGAGTCCACGCCCCACCAGGGCCAAGCCTAAAAGAAAAACAAAAGGCCACAAGAGGGAGACAAAACGAAGGCACATAAGGCCAGAAACATAACACTGACCATCTGATCAGATGTTAATTGGACAAACCTTTTTAGTGATGGAGGTGCCACATTATTAACAATCTTGAATATTAACTTTAGATTGGCTGACTTAACTATATATTCAAAATTGAGCATTTTGTATTTGGTTAATTGAAAGTGATGATACTGTCGTGATTTCCTATCTAGAATCCTAAGTGCTTGCTTATAGAGAGATTCTAAAGGTTTTATTGTGGATTTGTTGGCTTGTGACCAGCATGATACACCATAGAGTAAGTGAGGTAATATCATTGCGTTGAAGTAGGTTTTAGCTCCTTGTATTGTCAGTGAATTTCGTATAGATTTAAATGTAAACAGATTATATTTTATTGTATGGCATACCTTTTTGATGTGTTTCTTTAAGCTTAGTCTTGAGTCTAAAATGATGCCAAGGTATCTAAACTCATTGACATTTTCAATTTTTTCTCCTTTTACTGTAATTAAGGGATTTGTTTTTTTGTTTGGTTTTGTTGAGAAAAACATTGTCGCAGTTTTACTCACATTCAGTGTTAGACAGGAATCATTCAGCTATATAGAAATTGTGTCCATTGCCTTTTTACTACTAATTTTTCTGTGCATATTTCATTTCTTAAGATCTGCAAACATTCCCTCAAACCGAGGAACGAATGTAAATTACTACAGTGGTTCCCAACCTTGTTTTGTCTCGGGTACCCCTGGAGTCATTCATTTATACTCCCTAGGAGTTCCCTAGGATCTTGCCAATATTATTACAAAGTGATCAACTGAAAAGCATAATTAAAACTAACTTTCTTTTGAAATTAATAATGAAATTCTACACAGTTTCACGTTATTTTTTAATCTGAAATAATTCCCTGGTTTCTGAAACACTGAATTACAATATTGAAAAGCAAATTTTAAAAAAATCGACTTTTGAGCAAATTATTGGGTACAATAACAGTCAGAAGAACTAACCGTTATAGAAATAGTTTTGTTCCAGCAGCTATATGTGCTCTGAACAAGTGACCTTGTTTTACCTTCTGTATCCGATGTATCTCATGATGATTGTTGTTCTATTGCTGTATTTTATATATTGTCTTAAAATGCTCTTACTTTTATGACAGACTTCCAGCCCTTTTAGCTGTGCACAGATGTCACTTATATTTGTCCCACTGTATGTTGGTTTGTGCCTGTGTGTGTGGCACGGTCTTGCTCTTTGCCAACCAAATTGACAGTTTGGTACAAATAAAGTTACCTTGACCTTGACACTTTCAGCCAAAGCTGCGGCTGAATGTTAGAGCCTTAACTTTAAGCAATGTCATTATTTTTTCCAAAATGTCGATCCAATTAAATGCCTTTTTTTAATGGCATTTAAGGCCTCAACTAAGCCCCTTTCATTTTTACAGTAAATAAACGACTTCTCAACTACTGATCAATACTCCTCACCCACATTATTGTATCAAACTAAGTAAGCCTCCAGGAGAAACAAGTGTGGACACTCCACTCAGTACTACCATGTGTTTGGTCAGAGCAGTAAACGGTTGAAACAATTGGACCTTTTGAACACATAGCTCTACATGACTCGTATTATCTTGCCCTTCCAATCTCCTGCGGTGTCTTAAGGGTTACCAAAATGAGCAAAGGCATTAAATCATCCGCAGCGCTCCGACTGACCCCTCTGCAGTCCCTGATTATACCCCCGTCTCCGACCACCACCGTCTGCCCCCGGGCAAGATCTGCTCCACTTTCCCCCCTCCGCCATACAACCGTCATGCACTGGCTGTTCCCCCTGAATGTATATGGTGTGGATCTGCCGCTTTCTTTGACTTCTGTTTCTCATGTAAAATTAGATGTGAAATAACTAAATGTGGAGACTGTATGTTAGACGTACAGTCATTGTAGTAGACTTTGGGCGAGCTGTTCTACGGCTCTCTTGTTTATCTTATCATATCGCCTCAGTCAAAGTACTCATTTGTTTATGCCTTGAGTCAGAGGACATCAACCATTCCCGAATCCAATTAGCTATGAGTCCGATATTTGATCGTGATTCTTTCAGCAATAGAACCCAAAATAACATTATTACTGTTTTCATTCTCACCTGGATCAAAACTCTTCAAACTTCAGTCCATTGCATATCCGATGGGCTCTATTTATAGCTTTCAAAGAGTTGTTAATCACTGCCGTTTGATCAAACTCTCTTCCATTACCAGCACTTGATAATGACTTTATGTTTTCCTTTTTTTGGGCAACTGGCTCACTTCGCTTAAATATATCACGGTCTTGTTTTAATCTTGCTTGAGGTGGGCGAAGTCAGAAAGATGGAAATCAAATGAGGGAGCACAGGTCGGTGTGTGGGACGAGATGGGTCACTGTAAGCCAAAGCAATTACCCCCGCAGTCCTGGGCACTGCCAATAACCGGGCGTGAGGAGTAAGGAGCGCTAGAGGAAGAGGTCAACTCCGAAATAAATACAAGCGCGGTCGAGATAGTTTGGTGTAGTTTATTTGAGCAGCAAACTACTCAAAAGAAGTGGGCCGAAGCAAGAGCTTATAAGCGCCCACCCCAGACCATACACACCCGCAGCATCCGACCATGGCAGAAATGACCATTTACAAGATGGTACTTACATTATGGCTTTACATGACTGAACTTATGCACTTATACATTCCCCAAAATGAGAAAGTGAGTCTGCTTCGTCTCACTTTGCAGCAGAGAGACATTTGTGAGTCAGTGTCATCCCAAGTGGAATTGGTCTTTGGCAGCAGCTTGGCTCAGCTGTTGATGCGCTCACATGGATGAAGAGAGGACCAACAAACTGGTCTGCGCCAATTCGAAGGGAAGGCAAATCCTGGGGACTCATTTATTTCAAACTAATCTTGGAGTAGCAAAGTTATTAAAATTGTCCAACCTTGGCTAAGATCTTGAGCATTTTGCGTAGCCTCTCAGATGTCCAGAAATGATCCATCGTAGCAGAGATGTTCAAATATCATTATATGAACTTGGCTGATTGAGGAGAAAAATGTTTGCTTCAATCTTCGAAAGCGTCCTAACACTTGACTGGGCAAGCGAGAAGAAACCTCCGAAGATAGAAGCAAATCATCCATATTCAATCACCGAAGTCCATTTGACAATATTAAAACATTTCACACTGTTCATGCAGGATTTAGCATTAAAGGATTGATATGTTTAATTAGTCAAAAACGTTATACAGCTAGTATTACCTAATGACCATACAACATACCATTTTTATAAGAAAATTTATAAAACGCAAAGGTGTATTTTCTTTACAAAGAAATCGTGCCATGAACGTAGTTGCCTTTAGACTAGGGCTGCAACTAACGATTATTTTGGAAATCGATGAATCTTCAGATGATTTTTTACGATTTATCGATTAATTGGCGAC
The DNA here is from genome assembly GCA_021464625.1 of Proterorhinus semilunaris. Taxonomy (NCBI): domain Eukaryota; kingdom Metazoa; phylum Chordata; class Actinopteri; order Gobiiformes; family Gobiidae; genus Proterorhinus; species Proterorhinus semilunaris. The sequence goes on along the minus strand of CM038362.1, from coordinate 24,466,119 downwards.
GTGTATACAAGTGCAGCCTCCCTCTCCCTTGGTACAGCTGTGTTTTATTTACCTTTTTCTGCCAACTGCATTTGTGGTTTCTGCGTTTCACGTTGTTTTATAGTACTAGATACTTTTGTATGTCTTTGCAATGTTTTTGTGGGATTCGGTGGATTTCTTTTTTTTAACTGCAGAGTCCATAATGGTCCCGAAGAAAGCAGCTTTTTAAAAGTAGACAAACAGCTAGCTTATGAGGTAAAGACATTTGAGACCTACACATTTCTTCTGAAACACTGAGGAGGCACCAAGAGGACTAACACCCGAGCACAATTTCGTTGTACAATGACAAATAAAACACTTACTTACTTACTTGGTTGTAAAGGTATGTGAAAATTATATTTTTCAAACCTTTACCACATAAAGCTAAAGTGCCGTCGCTTTGAAGGTGTTGATGGAATAAACTTAAATTGAATGTTTGTAGGAGGCTCAAGTGCTAATTCTGCTTTCACAGACAGATATTTATGAAATTTACAACGTACAAAACACTATGTACCCTAACTTTAAAAACAACGGGTTTTTTTTCATGTCATTTTTGCACTATTTGAGTCTGTGTAATCGATTAGTTGTCGATTAATTGATTAGTTGTTTCAGCCCTATTTTAGACGCCTATTGAGACACGACTATTATTATTAAGTACGTTGCAAGCACACTGCATCACCCATCGCCGAGCCGTGACCACGTGTGGGGGCTGTGTTCTCCGCGCTTTCCGGAAGTTCAAAATATTTATTGAGAGATCGGCTGCAGTGTCAAATGAGATGGATAGCACCAGCTCGTGTCGGAGGATCGGGGCTGGGCTGATGTAATTGCTCAGCTGGTGCGGCTCTCGCAGAATGTGTTGTGACACGAGGAGAGCATTATCTGTCAAAAGATGATGCGTTTCCTCGTGTGTGACAAGTCCTCATGTTTCTGGCATCTTGGAGAATGTGTCACAGCCAGACAAATCAGATATACGCCACCACTCTCTCTCTCTGCGCTGACACCCACCATCTCTTCATCGCTGCCGGGGATTTCGTGCCGGGGCATGCCAAAAACATAAGGAGCGTGGAGGAGCCGGCAGGGTCTCTGCTGACAGATAGTAAAAAATTCCAAGAACTAAGACCTCAACATTTAGTCGGATTGTAAAAAAAAAAAACAGCCTTCAGAGTTGGCGCTTTGTTCTGCTGGGTTACGGCACAAAAGTTGCACAGTGGTTTCAAAAGCTCATTTAGAAGAGGGTTCTCCGACTGATCCAAAGGTTGGCGATTCAAGAAGCCATTGACGCAGACTGGTGGCCATGTTTTTTTCAAAACTAAAGAGATGGGCTTGTACTTCAGGATTTGACTCAGCGTGGGCTGAACAGTGTTGAGAAAATATTGAATTGGGATGTTGTTTTTGACGATTTTTTCTGAAATATTGCAAGTGAAATTATATTTCACACTTCTGTTGGCTCCTAATGCAGATTTTGAACACATTTGGCACATTTGGCAAAATACTTGGCCAAAATAATGGGTGAATCACATGTATAAATATGTTTGGCAAGACATCTAGAAATGCGTCGGGCTGGTGCAATGTGATTTGGGCAGCTTTAACAGCTGCCCCCACGACCCGGCAATGGACAAGTGGAAGAAAATGGATGGATGGATAATGGAGGTTGAGTATGTCTGATATTAAAAGATACCAAGAAGTGCAAATTTGTTAGATCAGTTATTCTCTAACAGCATTTCATAAAGTAAAATGCAAACACTTAAAAGTATTTAATTACTTTAGGTGTTTCTGTCCCAGTCTTAATTAGCATGCGTGATCATCAAAATAACTTTTGCGGAGGGAAAAATTCACTTATTCGCTAGATTTAGTAGGTGAAAGTTGTGTGAGAGCCAAAACGGGTATCAGTTCAGTATCAGGTATTTGGAATCGATACTCTATATTGTGTTTGTAGCTTTTACACATGACTTGGGGAAAACAGGATTATTTGTCATCTGCAGAGATCGATGTTCCATGTTGTGATTAGATTAGATTATGAGGTGCAGTGATTGTTGGCCTTATTCTTGGTGTCAAATGACAAACGTGCCCGATATCTTTTGTTTTTGTAACTCTCTCTGATTCCAAAAATTGACCGTTTTTACATCCTGGTCCAGCGTAAACCCGCTGTTGGCCGCGTAGAGGTTGGCAGCGTGTCGGGCCGTTGTCCTGCTGACAGTTCACATTTATTTTTAATCAGGGTGATGAGAGCCTGCCACACACACACACACAAGATCACGCGCCTTGTTAGCATTGAGTGGCCCTGCTACTGCTACGCCCCGCTCCAATACGGAAAAGAACAACGAAACAACTGACCTTGGCGAGGTATAGCCTGGGTAATCGCGGTTCCATTATTATTCCAAAGGCTGTTGTTTCATCCCGTGTCAAATCTCCTCCACTTTTCTCCCTATTAACATGTTGACCCTGCCCATTCTCTTCATGTGTCTTCAAGGGCAAAACGCTGATTGTATTTATCATCTTTAATGTCCCGCGATCACGCAGGTTGGGTAGATCGTAGACCGTGTGACAATGACAACAAAAGGTGATCAGAGAGATAGAGTAAAGTGTCTTAAAAACTCCAAGTGTGTCAATATTGATCTGCTAAACTAATTTCAGAGCATGTTTGTCGAGGTCTGAACTACAGTGTTAGTTGGGTTCATATTCAGTGGCTAAAATGCAGTTATTGAAATGGTAATTGCAGTGGCTATCATTATTTTGCTAATGGGCCTCAAGATGTAACTGTTTCTGATGATCTTGACTTGGCATGTAACTGAACATCACAGGACGTAAAGATAGTTTGTCCTATTCTTATTTGTTTGCTTATTGATGAGCACGCAACAACACGAAGACACTATGTACACACAATATACAATATAGAGGTTGACAACTCAGGCAAGGAAATATACGCAGATTCAGACTCATTGTTTGGACGTTAGGCAAGGGCAAGGCAAGTTTATTTGTAGAGCATTCATACACAAGACAATTCAAAGTGCTTCACAATTGCATAACATTACAAGTAAGCAGATAATAACACATCAACATAAAAATCAATTAATTACAGTAAAAGGCAAGAGTGCAGATAAAATATTTTCAGTTTTCACATACACGGGTAAAAAGAACTGTTTTCAGCCTAGATTTGAACATTGTCAGAGTTGAGGCCTGTCTCACATCCTCATGAAGACTGTTCCAGATTTCAGCTGCATGAAACTGAAACGCAGCCTCACCGTGTTTAGTCCTGACTCTGGGAACCACCAGGAGACCCCTCCCTGAAGTTCTCAGGGCCCGAGATGGTTCATACGGCTCTAACATGTCAGAGATGGACTTTGGTGCTAAACCATGAAAAGACTTGTACACAAGCAGAGCTGTTTTAAATTATATTCTCTGAGTGACAGGAAGCCAGTGCAGAGACCGGAGCACTGGACTAATATGGTCGTATTTCCTGGTTCTTGTCAGGACTCGAGCAGCAGCGTTCTGGATGTTCTGCAGCTCTAACAGCTCGTTTAGAAAGGCCAGTGAGCAGCCGTTACAGTAGTCTAACCTGCTGGAGACAAATGCATGGATGAGTGTCTCCAAGTCTGGTTTTCCTCTGATCTTAGCAATGTTTTTCAGATGATATAAAGCTGATGATGTTATTGCTTTGATGTGGCTGTTTCAGTTCAGGTGATCAGTCCCATGATCCAGCTCCAAGATTTCTTACTTGATTTTCTGGTTTTAGAGAGAAAGACTCAAGGTGACTTATACCTTTTTCTCTTTGTGTCTGTGGGCCTAAAACAACAGTCTGAGTTTAGTTGGAGAAAGTTGTTTTGGATCCACAAACTGATCTGTTCGATGCAGTGACAGAGAGTATCTACAGGCCCCTGTTCACCTGCCGTCAGTGACACGTAGATCTGAGTGTCATCTGCGTAGTTGTGGTAAGACACATTGTAGCTGTTTATTTGCTGACCCAATGGACGCATGTACAAGTTGAATAAGAGGGGTCCCAAGGTTGACCCCTGGGGGACTCCACAGGTCATGGAAATTTTGTCTGAGACACAGTTGCTAATTTCGGCAATGTGTTCTTTACAGAGATTGTTAATAGGCACGTTTCACATCTTTCAGGCCACTTTTCAGGGTCACTGTCACAGAAATTACAGAAAATGAGCCTGCAAGTTTATGAAATTTACACCAAAGCCTTATAAATAGATGCAGATTAGTTTTTAGAGATGCACTGATCCAGCTTTCTCGCTTCTGATACCGATACCCAATATGAACCGTTACAAAGAGACTTTCTTGGAAGTGGCTGCTGTGAGTGAGTGACTTTTCCCCAGTGTGAGATCAATTATATTATATTTACTATTTTATTATTTTTATATGTTATATATAGACTTTTCTACAATATCCTTGGGTAAATGACAGGCTGGGTAATATTAACTCACATAAAGTGATCTAAGCATTACAGATAATATCAGTTGTTCTTTAACCTCTTAACCCCCGCCTTAACCAAGTGCATTTTCTCGGGTTCAGCTTTACCTAAATGTAAAAGTTTACAGCCTATATGCCAGTGTAACTCCTCATTTGAAAGCTAAGACCTACAAAAATCATCGAAATTAATATTTTTAATATATTTATTTTTTTTTTTAGTAGGGTTTTCATCACATTTTTGTGCTCTTTTGTCGTGTTTTCGTCAAACATTTTTGTCACTTTTGCCACGTGTTTGTTGCTCTTTTGTTGCATTTTCATCCTTGTTTTCGTAAAATTTTGTCGCTATTTTGACACTTTTTTCAAGAAGTTTTTAGATTTGGGTAAAGGCAAACCGAAGAAAATGTGCTCTGTTCAGGTGGGGGTTAAGAGGTTCACAGTATTTCATAAACTAAAATACTAACACTTGTTCACTGCAAAAGTGGCAGTTTTTATTTTATTACTTTTTGTTGGTCCCACCATAGTTTCTGTCCCAGCCTTGATTAATTGCCGCTAGCATTAGCATACAAAGCTAACACGGACTCAAAAATGCTTCAAAAATTAGGTTCAGCATTCCCACATTCACTTAGATTTAGTTGGTGAAAGTTGTGTTTTTAAAATGCTGAAAGTGAAAAAAAAAAATCGGTTCAGTATCTAGCCTAGGATTTTTGTCCTATACCAGTATCGGATCGGTGCATCCTTACTCGTTTTTCCACTGTTATCTGAGTTTACAATATACTGGAGGAGGACAAAACTAATTTTGTTCCACAACTAGAAAAAAAGATGTGAAGCCAGACAGAGACAAAGAACCCAGTTGATTTGTACTGCGCACAGCGTTCATGAATGCACATACTATCTCTACAACACTGAAATCAACTGGTCCGTAGATACTGTAGTAGTAGATACTGATTCAGGAATATGTTTTATTTCTAGCCCCGAATCTCGATGAATCACTGCAGGTGAACCTTTGGGGATTTGTTTCCAAACCGGAGCATACATCACAAACGCTATCAGTGGTGCCATAGTTTGTGGAGCTCACAAAACAACAAAAACATTTACATTCAACAAAGATTTTTCAGAAAACTACTGAGAATGTATATGAAATTTATGTTTTAAGGCGAGACACGGCAGGTGAAAGTACTGATTTTTCACGCAGTGGTCGAAGTGGAGATTTCTATCTAGTTTCCTCCCTTTACATCATAGTTTTCATGTCAGAGTATAAAAATGACAAAACTCACCCCGCATGATGCTTATTTTATGATGAGTTTTCCGCCTGCGATGCGGAGGTAACGCGGAACTAGCAGCTGCGGCGCGTTGAAAGACCTTCCATGGGTTAAAGTTGAAAAAATTCCTGAGCCTGAACCTCTATGAATTATAGAATGATCACTAATAAGAGTTTTTTATAAGCCCCTTTATACGCTCATACATATAATTTATATCCATTTGCCAACAACTGATGTTTATAATAAACATCAGTTGTTGGCATTAAATACATCATCTGACTATTGAATTGTTACTTAAATGTAAAGCCTCACCTAGCCAAGACCTTTCTGCAAGTACCCCTAGTTTGGATTTATGTGATAATGTAAAAATAAAAAAGAAACATACCACATCACAGTAAGTGAATATACTATTTAAACGATAAATCATGTTCTGCAATGAAGGTACACAGACTGACTTTTGAATCACAGACCGGTCAGTCATTGAAGTAGGGGTCTCACTGGTAGTGGTCGCTCCTGGTAGCGTAGTTGTGTGAGGTAGAGAACGGACAGCTGCAATGTGACGACTGTCTAGTTCGTGGCCACTTGTAGCATAGATTAGCTTCCTGGAGCACAGCACGCAGAAGCTAGCACCAGCTTCTCTCAATTTTCTGCACCAGCTACCAAAAGGTTTATCATGATTTCCGGCACGGTGCCGGAAAACTTTAAGCCATGACCGTCTTTCCCGCGGGTATTCATTCACAAATATTGACAGATTTTCCATCCACATGTGCTGCGAAGGGTCCTCGTGATGAAGCTATCACTCAAATATGGTATTTTTCCTCCTACAAGACGCCTGGTACGGAAGAGCCAAAGAAGGTTCCGCGCACTCGCTACAAAACTTCAGGGCTTCTTTTCTCTGAATGAGAGATGGCCCCACTCGGGCAGCGGCTGAGCCCTTATAGTCGCCCATACAGACTCCAAACTTTCCAGTCTTGGACTTAACAATACTTTGAAGGTTTTTTCAGAGGGATTTTTTAATATCTAATTCTTAGCCCAATTTATTCAGTTTTTACAGATTTTTTCACTTATGATTAGTTAATTGAAAAACTAATATATCCAAAATCCCCTCTGAAAAAATCTTAGTTACTAATATGTCAATAAAATGAAACCATCAATTTTAATCTGGCTCAATCCATTATTTTTATTTCGTTGCCCAACATATAGGCAATTTTGGCCATTTTCATGTACAAAATGTCTTATTTTTATATGAAAACATAAAATGACAGAAAAAATGCAATACATTTTTTTTCTCATATTTATATCAGTAATGTTCAGCAAAAGTTTCAAATTGATATCTCTACATTTTAGTTTTTTTTCTCTATTCACCTGCAGTGTCTCGCCTTAACAGAAAGGTACCGTTCCGAGGGCACTGATATAAGAGAGAGGGCTGAAATACGAACTGCTAAACTAATACAAGGATATTGCATTTCATCCTTGTAGAGGTCGAAGCAGGTATTATTTTGTCGTTTTATCGTGCAACAATTCGGATTGCGATTTCAATTCCGTCACATTGTCCGCGCGGTGCGTTCTATCAAGTGTAAATGGCTTCCAAATGGCCGTCATCACACACTTCAAAATACAGCATCACTCTGACCCGGCAAAGATGTCATTAGACGGGGCTGCGTCCACGGGCGCATCGCAGCCCCGTCTAAAAGTACAGTTTTTCGCTGACAGCTCACTGCCTTCTCTGTCCTCTTTGTGTTCTCTCCCTTCTCCGATAGGTGCCAATTATACAGGCCTGCGCGCCCGAGCGTCCCCCAGCCACGTGTGACCCTGTTAGCTGGCTTTAATGTCAACTCCCCAAGGCTGGAGGAGGGCGGAGGAGAGAATCACACTGCATTTAGTCTTCCATTAGGAAAACCAAGAGAGAGAGCGGGACCTGAAAAAAAGAGCAACGCTGAACTTCATTTTTTTTTATTTTCCCAACTGAAGAACTCCCTCCAAGGCTGGCTTTCTCGTCCCGACGCAGGCGGGGCAGCGTGGGATAAGCCCTCGAGGTTTTGACATTCCTGATTTTTTGTTCTTGGGAAAACAATTTGCTGCATCTTTTTGGACGTGTTTTACTTTTTTTTTTTGTGTAGTTTTGTTTTTGTGGAGTCCGGCCCAGATGTCGCGGCGGGCGTGCCTGGCTCTCCTGGCGATCCTCGTTGCCTGGGGGGAGCAGACGGCGCGCGCAGGCGGGCTGAACGCGAGCTCGGGGGAGGCCGAGGAGTCCCGGCGGTCGTACGGCGGAGCCCCGCGGGACGTCCCGCAGAGGCACAGGCGCAGCTGGGTATGGAACCAGTTCTTCGTGCTGGAGGAGTACACGGGAAACGAGCCGCTCTACGTCGGCAAGGTAAGCCATGTGTGGTGTGTTCGAGCGCCGCCGTGTCAAAGCCGCATGTCGCTCTGGGGGGACGCGTCACACGGTGGTTTTGGGGACAGGGGGATGGACTGAAGAGACGTAGACATGTACAGTGTATAGGGCTACATTTAGTCCACATTTATTTAGATAAACATTTATGTAGACACGGGGATTTTGTTAGCAAACATTTATACCTCACAAGTAAATGTCCTGCACATTTTGATTCAGTTACTGCGCTGTCTAGGGTTGGGAACCTCACTATTCGATACATTTCTCTTAAAAATAGATAGAATTTATCGATACTGCAAACATCGATATATCACTTTTTGTAAAGAAACATGTGCGATTTCAACCATTTTTAACCACTTTATAAATAACCGCTACCCCATATTTTCTAAAAAGAAAATAAATGACGCATGACTCGATCCTCTGCTGTAAAGTCGCAGAGTACTATTTCCCAAAGGAAAGTTGATCTTATTTACAATCATAAACACTATCAGTAAAAGTAAGTCGTTTATGACAGTGTTCAAGTTGCCCTCTTCTGTCCTGATTCTACTTTCTTGACCATCGTTGTCCCTGTATTGATCAAAAGTATTGCAGAATGTATCTTAAATGTGTTATATTGTCACACTCCTAGTGGTGTAGTCATATCAGACAAACATACTCTACCTTCCCTCGATTTGTTTCCAATTGTAACATGTAATACTTTAATATAAGTTGTAGGTTGTTTTTTTTTGGTTCCAATTTAATAAGATCAATCTTCTAGATAAGGCTGAAACAAATTTAATAAGTTTTCTGCTTGTTAACTAGATTCGCAGTTACTGGGGGTACTCCAAAGAGTGCAAGCACGGGGTCAGGGTGTAACTGTGTTCCACAAATATCAGATATCAATTTAAACATTTTAGTCCAGTAAGCTGTTATGTCAGGACAGTTTCAAAAAGTGTGAGCCACTGAAGCCTGTGAGATGCAGTGATGTTTATTCCTATGTCCTGTTGCCAAGTGAAGGCATATATTCCATATCTCACAGTTCATGTTTTTGAAAGTGAACCTTTTTTCAACGGGTATTTTAGAAGTATAGTAGGCTATCGTAAGTATAGTAAGTATATATATATATTCATGTCTCAGCTCGGAGGCTGACAAGGAAAAGATGGAAATATTGATTTAACAAAACTAAGGATATATTTCTGACCCAAACACATTTTCAATAAACAAATCCTGTATGGATCCTGTTCCTTTGACTTTACACTGAGAAAAAGCAACTTCCTGAAGTGCTGGGTTGAACTCATGGTTAGGTGTAATCGGGGTTAATACTACTGAAATATCTTGCCATTTAAAATGTTTTCTAATTTGATGCCACATTTTTACAGTCTGAGGCGATACAATTAAACCAGATTTTAAAATGTTTGGTCCCTTAAATGGTCATTATTGCTCATTACACAGTTTTTGTGATTTTTGGGGGTCGTGGCCTGAAAAGTTTGGGATCCTCCTGCCTTGTTTGACATCTACGCCTTTGTTGCAGCTCATTTAAGTCAGTACACACTCATTCTTCTTCTTCTAAACATGAGCTGAGACTTTTGGATCACAAAGCCTCCAAAGCTACAACCCAAAGTCAGCGTAATGTTTCTTTGAAGGTGCCGGTGTTGAGGGAGTTCCACTGAGATTCCGCTCACGGCGCCTGAACGGGAGATTTACTATGTCTTTGCACCGTGTCACTTCAATGTCATCCTCTCCCCGGATATTTGATGTTGATAATTACGTTTTATTCCTTGGTTCTCATTGATTTTAGTATATGCCCGGAACATGTGGAAATAGGGTCTTCTCTGAGGGCTCTGTAAATTATAATAATAATAATGCATCAGTTTTATATAGCGCTTTTCTGGACACTCAAAGACGCTTTACATTGCACTATTCATTCACTCCATACTTGGTGGTGGTAAGCTACTATTGTAACCACAGCTGCCCTGGGGTAGACTGACGGAAGCGAGGCAGCCAATCTGCGCCATCGGCCCCTCCGACCACCACCAACCACTCACTCACATCATTCATCCCGGCCTATTGTACATGTTTTTGGTGGTAGGGGAAACCGGAGTACCCGGAGGAAACCTACGCAGACACGGGGAGAACATGCAAACTCCACACAGAAAGGCCCCGTCCAGGTGGGAATCGAACCCGGGACCTTCTAGCTGTGAAGCACAAGCGCTAACCGCTGTACTACCGTGCCGCCCAGGGGCCGGATGTGATTGACTGCCATCACCTGTCACCAGCCCGTATTAATTTGACATTTTGCATGCCACCCTGCAAGATGAGGGGGCGTCGTGAAAGAAAATACATATTTTACGGTCCTTTAGCGGTCGCTGGAATATATTAGCCACATCAGCACATGCATGTATTTATTCTATGGCTCCCTCATGAAAACACATCTGGAGTTGTGATCCTGCATAACAACCTGATGATATGGATCAAATGATGTTGTAGAAGTCCCCGTCTGGGGTTTCTAAGGCGAGACACAGCAGGTGAACATTGATTATTTTGTTATTTTTTTTAGCTCGTTTTCTCCCGTAACATCTTTGTTTTAATGTTGGAGTGAAATAAAAAAAAATAAAAAATCCAAACTCGCCCATTGCGATGCTTATTTTATGGCGTTTTGTCAGCTAGCGAGCAGAAGAGTTCCCGGTAAATAACTCGACGCCCCCTCATCTTCCCCACGCATAATCATTCACATATACTGACAAGTTTGGTATCCACGTGTAGCACGAAAGGAGACCGAGATCATGCTGTGATCCAACTATGGCCATTTCCTTTCTAGGAGACAGCGGCCATAGCGGCAACTAAAGAAATGAGGTTGTCCTTACATTCTTGCAATATGTCCACTTTAGTAGCTCCATCTCACTCTCACTTTCCAAGTTCTCCAAAAAAGAATACATTTAAACCTAGGTCCGTGCTGTGCCGCAAATTTCAGTTTGTGCTATTATTATTATTATTATTTGCTATTGTTTTTGAGATATTAATGACTCTTTTATTGGCTCCAAAACTGCTAAGCAATTGTGTCAAACGTTTCACTTCTCTCAAGCCTTCAGGCGCACGGCAACACAACCTGCATACGAAAAAGAATGATCAGTATCTCAAAAGCGAGGCAATTTTTTTACAGCTCAAAACGGCAGCAACGTAGCACAAACGATTGACCCATTTTTTTTAAATTTTGTATATAATATTTTTTATCAAACGTTTCAAACTGATATCCCAAAATAAAGGAGGCTTTATTTACATAGTGCTTTATGCAGATAGAAATCACAAAGTGCTTTACAAATAGCAAATACAAAACTTCATTACTTCCAAGTAAATACACTCCAATCTGGCACAACCCTGATTTTCAACTGCACAACTCTCCGATCCACTTCCCACTTTGGCACCAAAAGGGCATTTCTCACCTCCATCATTTGTTTGTAAATAACACTTTTATATCATTCACCACACTTATCAAGAAGTATGGGGTCGGAAGAGAACAATTTCTCCAATATCAACAACTCAAAAATCTGATTAAATGCAAAACTAATATAACTGAAAACACATTAAATCTATCTACTCTGACTAACAAGATTTTAAAGATAACAAATGCAAAAAAGATAACCTCAAAACTCTACAAAATAATTATATCATTAAATAACCACTTAACAATACCTTTCACTAAATGGGAAAAGGACCTGGACATCCCTCTCAACCCTGACCTCTGGAACTCCATTTGTAGAAACACTTTTGTCACTACTTATGATAATCTGCAACTCATACAATATAAAACGATCCATAGAACACACCTCACACAAAGCCGGTTAAATAAAATGGGATTTACAGACACAGATACATGCTTCCAATGTACTTTAGGGAGCACAGACACCTATTTACATGCTACTTGGGTTTGTCAACCGGTACGCACCTTCTGGATATCTGTCACTGACAAACTGTCTACCATCCTGAGTTGCAGAGTCCCACTAAACCCTGCTCTGTGTCTTCTAGGAGATACCACACAAATAAATCTTCCAAAAAAATACAACGCTGCCCTCTTGATCTCGCTAATTCTCGCAAAGAAAGTAATATTTCAAAATTGGAAAAATAAAAGAACTTGTAACATCACCCATTGGATAAATTTACTTATTGATCATATAATAACAGAACATAATAGAGCCCTTAAACAAAAACATATATCATCCTTCAATGAAATATGGACTCCATTTTTAAACCATTTTTATTTATAACTTTCAAAGCCACACACAACACATAAAATATACACCCAGACAAAATCCTTTCATCTCTCAATCCATACCACAGTTCATATTTATCAGTCTTGCTCCCAATAGTATCAATTGCTTTATGTATTGCTTTATGTATTATTATGTTTATCACTGTTAGTATTATTCTAGTTGTTATTATTGTCATCCATATTATTGTTGTTGTCATCGTAAGTACTCTATTTATGATTGTATTACTCTATTTTAGTTATATGTTTATATCACTCCCATCGTGTTAAAGATTCAGCTTGCCTCCGTTGCAACCACCAACAGAGTTCTTAGCTCTTTCTCTCTCTCACCATTTAGATTTGTTTTTTTTTTTCTTCTCTTTTTTTTAAATTTATTTATTTATTTTTTTCTCCCAACCATGATTCTGATTATCTATGGCCTGCTTTACTTTTATGATGGGTGTTGAGATGCCTCCAGCCCCTGCTGTTGTGCCTCTTCCCCGGCTGGCTCTATGGGGTAGCACGTCTAGACACCCTGCCACTGTTTTTAATGCATCATATAAGGTTAGGCTCACAAAGAAGGAAAAAAAAAAAAAAAAAAAAATGTGTATATATATATATATATAAAAATAGGGCAAGCTCAATGCTTCTTTTAATGCATCTCATTTTACTTAGGGACAAATTGGGAAATACTGTTAAGGGACAAATCACAAAGAATAGGGCGAGTTTGATACTCATTTTTAAAGCACTTCATCCTACTTAGGGCCATACTGGGAATTAAAGGGACAAAACAAAAATTAGGATTGGTGGGGTGCTAGCGGTGTGCGGCCTGGGGTGCTGGCCGGGGATGTGTCGCAGGCGCGGGGATTAATTTAATTAATTAAGCCCATTTGTTTTTCTTTGTTCGTTTTCTGTTCTGTGGATTCACTTTGTTCTGGGTCTTTAGTCAAATATTATTATTTTTGTTTAGTTATTTGTTATTCGTGGTGGTGGTGTGGATGGGGGTGCTGCTGGTGGTTGTGGTACGGATGGTGGTGGTGGTGGTTGTGGTGGTGGTGCGAGTGGTGCGAGTGGTAGTTGTTTGTTGTTGCTTTCCCCCTCTCGTATTTGTTGTTGATTTTGACTGTTTGGTGTACAGTTTTTTGTTTTGCTTTTTCCCCAATGTTGCACCTCATGTGTGTTGTATTGTTATGTCTTTCTATGTCTTATCTCTATACCTTTTTGTAAATATGCACTTCTTGTAATAAAAAAAAAAAAAAAAAAAAAAAAAAAGAGCAAATACAAAACAACGGCGGGATCATTGTGTGTGTGTGTGTGTGTGTGTGTGTGTGTGTATGTATGTGGTCCTCCCTGGGTTTGAAACCGGTCTCTCTATACTCCTCAGGTGCGGATATAAACATTTCACATTTTTATTTACCTTTTCATGGCACTAATACTTCTTTGTTACATACAATCACATGATAATAACTAGTGCTTTGAAAAGGTTACAAATGATTTTAGTGTTTTTGTAGTTGGCCTCCTAAATATCATCTGGATCTAATAATAGCAGCTAATTTCTGACACTCAATGTAGATGTTTTTCTTTTTTTTTTAATACATTCTAAAAATCACTTTATTGTACAGTAAGTCAGGCCATTATGCCACCATACTGTATATAAGGGCATGAACATTCCCTGTTCTCTCCTTGGAATATAGAGGTCTCCCTTATCCTATGACACTCCATCTTTTAAACTTTTTTTTGTTTGTTATCTTGACATGATAAAAAAAATGATATGAAAACAAAGTTACTATAGTTGGAACACTGTACTCCATCAATGCACTCTTTGCAGTAGCTGTGACTACGTTGGCTCCCGAAAGAGCGTTCCCGTGTGCAGCCACTGATGACATGTGACGAGGGGGAGGCTATGCTAGTCGTGATTGACGGCCACCTGTCAGGGAGGCTGTATATTAATGTGAGGTTTTCCGTGTGGCTCAGTAACCTTGGCAGATGGTGTAAAGTCTACTTCAATACCGCATTGTTAGCAAAGCATTAGTGAAAATTACCTTGTTGCCGACGAGAGCTGCTGTTAGAAAAAAAAAAGCTGAGTCGGAAAAAAGAAGATGAGGAAAATGTACTTGGATTTGCTATACTTTGTCAGAAGACACGTGATTTAGACCGTGTACACAGGGCCGTTTCTAAGGGGTGGCCCAGGGGGGAGGGGGGGAGGGGGGGGTCACAGACTGATGCTAATAACTTATTGACCTGCTTTGACTCTGTTGGTCGGTCCAGTAAGCAGATTTTATTTCATGTATGCTTTTAGCAGCACAGTAGTCAGTACTTGTGCTTCACCGCAAGAAGGTCCCGGGTTCCATTCCCACCTGGACGGGGGCCTTTCTGTGTGGGGTTTGCATGTTCTCCCCGTGTCTGTGTAGGTTTCCTCCGGGTACTTCGGTTTCCCCTGAAAACGTGTAAAATAACGTTAAAACGGTTCATTTTATATAGAACAGATACAATGTTAAAAATAATGGAACATTTTACAAACTGACATATTTACAGTCCTGGTGCCGCCCCCGCAAAACCAAGAGCCTTCAAAATTGAAGCCTGTATTTGCTGTTTTAGCTCTTCCTGTTACCGCCTGCAGAGACACCTCCAGGCCGGTTCCAAATGCTGTCCTGAATCTTAAAAGCGTCTTTTTCCATAAATATTAGGGGTGTAACAGTTCAGCTGTCTCACGGTTCGGCGAGTCACGGTGCAAGTGTGATATAGCTAGCTATGTTGTGTTTTAAATAAAATAGCCTAAGTGTTCATATTTACATATGTACACTTATATGTATATGTTTTCTGATTGTTCAAAGGTGCTTTACAATAAAATGTGCCCCTCACTATATGAAACAAAATAGAAAACGCAGTGCTCCAAAGTAAAAATAGTGTAGACCATATGCTTGTTAAATGACGTACTATGTAAAAATACCCAAATGACTGTCAAACATATTCAGAAGCACTTTTGGCCGAAATTGACCACATTGTTTTTGCTCAAAAGTTGCTTGTTTTTCTCCAATTCTCTTTCCTCTGTTTGATTAAATGTTTGTGAATCTTAAATTAATTTGCTGTTTTTTTTTTTGATGCTGCATGAGGGAACAAATTATAAAAAGTTTACAAGCCACAGCTATGGATAGTCACGATCCCCATTTCCGAAGACCCTGAGGCAAAGAAAAAAAACATCCACCGAACAATTTCTTTCTCGCCTTCCGCTATACGACTTAAAAATACTAGCGTTACTGGGACAAACGCTTTTTATATACGGCTGACCTAATGGTAGCGACTGTCCCTCCATTACTCATCCAAAGCATAAGGGAGACGCGGCGTTCCAAGACCAATTCACATATCCTCCTTTAGCTCTATTTCCTCCGCTCTCCCAACCGGCTCTTTGCACCTGTACGGCTCTACACATATCAATAAACTGGCTCCGTAATGACCCGCTGAATCTGGGACGCAGATCCGGAATCTTTTACTCCCGTACGTTTCCCCATCGCCCTATATAGAACCTTAAACAAATGGCACTGAAAACTGCAGACTGCGTCGGAGTCGCTTTACCGCGCCTGCAGCTGAAGCTTATATAAATGTGCTTTTTTTTTAGGCGTGCGTACAACCAGGCGATTTACATTGAAACGGAATAGTTGGGAAAATGCATTGGCGTAGTTCCCCCGCGTCTTTGTTGTAATCACCCGTGTGGCATTTAGTACGGTGGCCGAGAGGGGTCACAACAAATACAAACGCAAATGCTAAAACAAATACAAACGCCACAACACAACAACTTAACGAAAGCCACAACATAACGGAAGCCACAACTTGACGAAAGCCGCAACGGAAGTGACCGGAGCCCGAAATTATTAGCGGCTAAAAACACTGTTGGGCGCTTTATTCATGGTAAAGTGGATCGAATTAGCTTCACTACAGAGAGCTACAAATTCTTCGCTGCTCAAACGAGGGATTCCAGGAGCAAAAGTCTATTTATTAATAGCTATTGGCTTGTGGAACCGCATCATTAAGCCAGCTTTAGCCGCCTCACCCGGCGTACTTTATTTCAATTTATGTTCTGCCCACGGACGTGTATTCGCATAGCCTGTGATCACAAACAACGCACAAGAACCAGTTTTAATAAAATATATTCAACGGAAGACTTCAAACTGACGCGTTATTGATGTAACAGCTATTACGTACATGTAGCTGTTCTTCTGTAGAGACATACGCCTGTTTTGAAGCCTAACACCCATGCCTCTGGATATATTTCACATATGTACAGTATATTTATATATGTATATATCACTGTCGGAAAACTGAGATCGAATCCATACACAGGTCTAATCGGTGTGGCTTTCTGTGGCGCTGGCGGCTGCTCCACATATAATGGGTCACTCAGGGCAAGCTACAGGTGTGAGCGCGCAATAGCTAAAGTACTGTCTGTCTATCTAATGGAAGTCTTCAATGCCAAGACTTCAACTTTTAGACAAGTTCCGATGCCCCCACACAGGCCTAAACGTTCTATTCCCATCCACAAACCAAAGACGCACAGAGCATGGCACGCGCAACATTCAGCCGCCATAAAAATTCATCAGCTATTTACTTTAATCATTTTGTAAACTAAAAGAGGTCCGCGCTCATGGCGACCGCACGGTGAGAGATCTTTTGCGTCTTACTAACTTTGTGCAAGTGACAAATTACTGATTGCTTCGTTGGAGTAAAACATTTGACCTATTAAATTGACAAACATCTTTCCGCTGAACTCGTGCAGCACACAAATAAACAAATAAGCAATTGTGAAGATCTCCGCAAATAGTTATTTGACCATTCAATACTGTTGTAATGCTACCCCGTCCTTTCTACGAGTCTGAAGTACCCGCATGTGTAAAACCTTTTGTGGAAGATCTTCAAAATGAAAAGATCTTTGTGGAAGATCTTCAAAATGAAAAGATCTGCACATGACCATTTTTAGGGCTGAACGACACCGTTAAAGCCACACTGAGTAACATTTCAGACGATAAAGTGAAATCCGAGTAGGTATTTCCTTGGGAGTGTCTTAGTCTGTGAAAAGTGCTGAAATTGCTGGCGACGTTGCTGCTTTGCTTCCACTACAGGTCGCCCAACAACGCAATAGTGGCTACGTTTACATGGTCAGAAAAAAAATCTGATAGCTGGGTGAATCAGATGACCCAATAATCAGATCTGATGATGCACTTGCATCCTTCTCAGCAATCAGAGGCCAAAACTCCAGGTTCTGCAGGCGCCAGTGCAGATTTGGAATTTGGAATAGTATCCGTATCGCAAGATGACACAATATATCGGATCAAACGTCGTATCGCGATATTAGGTGACGCGATATCCGTATCGCAAAGAAGCCAAAATATATCGGAACATCACGAAAGTCTTCATCGGGCTGAGATCGGCATGTCTTTTTTGCAAACTCCGTTGAGAACAAACAATGACGCGATGTATTTGACGATATAATTGATAATGGACAAATTACATCAAAATAATAATAATACCTTTTATTTGTAATGCACTTTACATGAAAATCTCAAAGTGCTACAACACAAGTGACAGCTAACAACAATAGAATCCCAGCCTTATGCCTATTGGGAGGATTAATTCAGTGATATTTTATTTTTTTGAACAGCGTACTCGCAAACATGATCTAAGCAGCTTACATCCTTCATCTCATTTGACTTTTTAAGCACTTGTCCCCGTGTTCTACAGTCAGTGTTTTTGCTGCTCTTGATGGAGCTGAGGGTAACATCAATGATATCGTGTCCACAACGATATAAATAATTATATCGCGATAACGATATGCGATACGATATGGCCCACCCCTATTCTGTAAACTCCAGTTGAGAAGCTTTTAGGATTTGGGTAAAGCTGAACTGGAGAAAATGTAATTGGTTAAAGCAGGAGTTAAGGGATTACAGTGTTGCCTTTAGTGTCCTTTACATGAGCCGTAGAAAATGGGAATGTGTCGTGGAGCAGGTGGGAACATAGTAAATACTTGTGTGGGTGTGAATTAATAAATATCAGCAAAAGTCTTATCCATTTCGTCACCGCTGATGCAAAGCTATGCCAGCCTGACACGTTGCGTATTCATTTTCTTTCTATGAAATTCTCAACCTCGATGTGTAAAAACTGAATAAATATAGAAACATCTCGAGTTAGTGCGGTCTGCATTCTCATGAGACTTCAGAGTATGGCTTTGCTGACAGTTCCTTGGCAATGTGGTTGCGGAATTTGGAACTTTTGCTTGAAGACCTTTCCACCTTTTTCGATTTCCATTTTATTATTTTTTTAAACTGACCAGGGGCTGGAGAATTTTGAGGGATTTGTAACAGTGAATAGCAACTAATACATTGAGATTTATATTGAGGGAAGACCATTTGTTTACCGCAGGGGTCAATGTTGAGATTTTTCCCATGTAGTGGAACAAGATAATTTTTTCCCCTCCTTAACCTCTTAACCCCTGTCTTAACAAGCGCATTTCTCCTGTTCAACATTACCCAAATCTAAAAGCTTGTCGACTGGAGCTTAGAGCCTTTAGGCCAGTGTAATGCCTCATTTGAAAGCTAATTGTAGTTTCTGATTATGTGTAAGATCTGTGTGAGTAAAACACAACGTACAGGCGGTGGACGGCAGGTAAGTGACTTGTGAAACAACACTGTACATTTAATGATAGCGCTTCTTTATTTTAAACAACGAGCAGGCAAACTGTTGTTAGCATTATCCTGACAGTGAACGGGCCCATAAACTCATCCCTGTGAAGAACCGGGATCTTTGAAAGGTGCAAAATAATGTTGGGAATGAGTTTCGACGCGGCTAATAATTCAAAATGTACAAACAATGGGAGCAAAAACGAGCTTTTCTTTACACTCTTGCAATAAGACCTTTTACTTTAGTAGCTCCTGCAGACTCCAAACCTTCTAATCTTGTACTTCACAATGTTTTTGAATTATTCTTCCCCGAGGGATTTTTTAATACATGTTTTTATTTCGCTTTCAGGCCTTTTTTCTTGCAAATCTGTAACCTTGCTGTTGATACCTTGAGTCCTTGGCAAACACCAATTCTTTCATCATCAAACCCACAATCCAGGAAACTCTAGGTCTGTAAAGTACATTGTGTTTTTCTTACCACTAAGTGCAGTCTCCATTCTCCCCGCTCTCGGTGCCGACAAATCATGTATTTGTACAGACATAGTGAAAAATGATTGTTCCGTACAGATGCCAGCATTACTCACTCAAGTTGAAAATGAAATGCACACCAAACCAGTTCATTATAAATCTGTCAAACAGTCAGAGCTTTCCATGCAAACTTTAGTGTTTATATTTTATATTCTGCTGGTTCCAAGTCTGCTACTTTTCTTCAAACTTTTGTCGACGGCAATCTGGAAAACGGAAAAGCCAGGATTTAGACTCGCAAAATCGCGGGTCTTTGTGGAGCGACTGTATCTGCGAGTATGGCATACTGTCTCCTCAATATTTGCACGAAGATTAATGCGCCCCCGACTGGAGCGCAGGGTCTTTGAGTTCTATTTATTGCCCCTCGAGCCAGTTTCATGTACTATCGGCTCTGTACACGGAAGGTTATTGGCTAGCTTCCTGTTGGCCGGTGTAGGGTAAAAGCTACTTCCTGTCCACATTTGAACTTAAACTGAAAATAAATTAAAAAAACAGAGGAAAACTGTGTTTCCTAAAAAAAAAGATCAGATTGTGGTGCCGTTTTACCTTTTGTTTGCGCCAAAATAACGACAAAAAACAAGGCAAGTTTATTAGTAGAGCACAATTCATACACAAGGATATTCAAAGTGCTTCACAGGTGCATAAAATTACAAGAAAGCAGATCAAATCAGTCCATAAAACATCAACATAAAAATGGATTTATTATAGTCAAAAGCAAGAGTGCAGATAAAGTACTTTCAGTCATATTCACGAGTCAAAAGAACTGTTTTCAGCCCGAGTCTGAGGCCACATCCTAGTTCAGGACGATATAGCCAAAAATCTATATCACGATATAACAAAGACGTATCACGATAACGATATATTTGACGATATAATTGACAATGGACAAATTACTTCAAAATTCCAGCCTATTGGGATGATTAATGCAAAGATATTTCATTCTTTTTTCATATCCTAAATATGATCTACTCAAGCACTTTACACCCTTCATTTCATTTTACTTTTTAAGCACCTGCCCGTGTCCTACACAGTCGGTGTTTATGCTGCTCTGATGGAGCTGAACGTAACATCAATTACAGTGGTGTGCTGGGACCTCATTTCGGCACGAGAATTTAGAGAAGACCGGCCCACTTTTCGGTGGGTTTATAGCGCAGTGATAGCGCGCTAGTCTCCAGTGCAGAAGGTCCCCGGTTCGAATATGGCTTTGACACAATTCTAACGTTTTCTCTTTTTACATGGACCGCAGCACACACAGTCTGAGCCTGATGCAACTCCACAATTATTAAGTTATCAAGATAAAAATATTTATTTGTCCACTTAAACAGAGGGGTGTTCCACTTAAACACCCCTCTGAGTTAGTTCAACGTCAAATGGTATCTCCCTGCCACAAGGATGACAAGTTAGATGCAAAAATTTTGACGCATTTCCCCCTCGTGGGGGTGGCCCGGCCCGGCCCGGCCCTAAACCTCCCGACTCTCCTTGTGACCAGCACGCCTCTGTTCAATTATATCGTGTCCACAACAATGTAAACAATTTTATCGCAATAACAATATATATATATACAACATGGCCCAATCCTATCACATCCTCATGAAAACTGTTCCAGATTTTAGCTTTAGCCTCAGCGTGTTTAGTCCTGAATCTGGGAACCACCAGGAGACCTCTCCCTGAAGTTCTCAGGGCCAGAGATGGTTCATACGGCTCTAACATGTCAGAGATGTACTTTGGTGCTAAGCCATGAAAAGACTTGTAGACAAGCAGAGCTGTTTTAAATTCTATTTGCTGAGTGATAAGAAGAAGCCAGCACTGGACTAATATGGTGGTGTTGGCGTCTTCAAACTCTCAAGTGAGGGCTTACCCACAACCAATAAAATCATATTAGGTCTCATTACTGCTTTTCTTTTTCATTTCCATGACTGTTAAATTGTTCAAATTTAAACTCTTCGTAGTGAAGGTGGCACTGAAGTGGTTTGGGTCGTGTTGCTCGCTGTGAGGGAGTTGATCAAGTGTTGGTGAGTAGGAAAGCGGTTTGGGAAAAGGCCTTGCAGAAGTGATGAACACAGAAGTCCCCTCTGGTGCATTACTTTCGTCAAACAGCTGCTTGTTTGATTTCTTTCATCTTGTGCTTGATTGTATTTATTTCAGCGAGACAAGGCCAAGTCTCCATAGGAATAAAACACAGACAGGAAAACGTCGTTACCCAAGGAAGTTGGCATCATGTTGCGACTGTGAAACATTCCGCGTGTGTATTACACTGGGTTGGTAAAACAGGATCTGAAGAAGAACATTTGATGAGTCAACAGCGCCGACCTCAACGCCACTGCACGTCCTCTGCAAGTGTAAATAAGATTGTCCGCCATTTTTGACCCCACATTGCAAACGTACCGCCCACTAAAAGGATGTCAATTTCAAGCGAACGCAAGTACCGCTTTTGACCCCCTCGGCTCCCCTCTGAATTTCCCTGCTTTCCGTTAACACCAGATGGTCATTTTATCCGTCTCTCAAAACTCCATCCATCCTTTAAACCGAGAGGTGAAAAGTGCAAGCGCTGTAGCCGAGGTGAGGAGTACAGCCTACAAATCACAGGGGTAACCGTCCCGGCCTTAGCTCACATCCATCTGCATGTTGTGAATCCTCTAATAGCCTGGAAGCGGCAGACTGATCGGTGAGCCTGCCTTGGCTTTTGGCTCGGCTGTACAAACGACCGTCTCTCCGCCGTCTGAAAGTGGGTTCTGGTGCAAATGTGTGTGTGCGCGTGGGCCAGATGGGTCTCGGATCGCTCTCCAGATCCCTGTTATCTCTGCGAATTCTCGGGTCTTATTATTAAATTAGTTTTTGTCTCTGCGCTCATCTGCAGGATAATCACCGTCATCTGCATGTTATTTGCCGGGGCCTGCGCTCGCGAGCCCATTTCCGTAGCGCCTCTGAACCGGATTAGCGTCTCCAGAAGGAATTAGGATACATTTGACCGTCCTGTTGTTGACTCGTGCGTGTGTGTGCGTGTTGCGTATGTGTTCGCCTGCTCGAGGATTGCTGGGAGGAAAGCTTCGATCATTGTTAGGGTTTTTCATGGTGACACTTTTCGAGTTCAGCTAAAGGGCATGTTCGTGTCAAATTCGTGTTTTGGAAAATGTGGGCGATTGAGGGAAAGTGTAAACTGACTGTTTTAGACGAGAGGCTCTATGTGAAAGAGCGGAATAGGTTGAAGAAATGCAAATTCTCCGTTATCTAGGGGATTAACCTGTACAAGGGTTAGGGTTATGGTTAGGGATGGAAGGTGTCTGAGTGCATTTCATTCACACAGATCTCACACATTCGTTTGTTTATTTCTTGGTTTATTTGGTCAGGACAGTGCATGTTTATGTACACACATGGGACTGTAGCCATGGCTAATTTGATTGTATGTATATGTTTATTTGATAGGAACAGAACAAGAAGCATTGTTACAAATAACCAATGCCACATTCATAGGCCATAATACATTTACATAAATCATTACAAATAATACAAATTGCAAAAGGCTTGCAATAAAATATAAACTTCTGTTGTGTCCACAAGTTTGATTCAGTTTGAGCCATTGTTTAACTTTACTTTTAAACTCCTTTAGGTATGTTAAAGTTTTCAGATCAGCAGGTAAAGTGTTCCAGATCTGTGGCCCTTTTACTGTGAACGCTATCTGTCCAAAAGAACCCGGGCCCTTCTTGCTGTGAAGCATTAGCGCTAGCCACTGCGCTACAGTGCTGCTCAAGAAGGTCTTAGCTTTTGCCTTTCAAATGAGATATCACACTGGCATTCAGGTTGTAAGCTTTACAATCAATACACATTGGGGTTTCGATTTGCATAATTGGAGAAAATAACTCGGTAACACTTCATCACTACCCTTGATAGATTGTCCATCCATCCATCTTCTTCCACTTGTCCGTTGCCGGGTTGTCACATTGCACCAGCCCCTATGGCTCCTCCTGCAGGTGGTGGGTCCACAGAAGGACGACCTCATGGTTCTAACCGGGCCTGTTGGTCTCTCATAAGGGGCTTCTGAACCGCTCTTTGTCTGGCCCGTCACCTAGGACCTGTTTGTCATGGGAGACCCACGAAGCCCCCGACAACAGAGCTCCAGGATCATTCGGGTGTTTAAACCCCTCCACCACGTTAAGGTGGCGGTTCCAGGAGGGGTCGATACATTTTACCAAATGTAATAAAATGTAATGTGCTGTGTAATAATGTGTGTATACATGTATATGTGTGTGTGTATATATATATACATACACACACACACACACACACACACACACACACACACACACACACACACACACACACAACACCTCAATGTACCGCAAAATCACTGAAGTCTTCCACCTGACGGAGATGTGCACCTTTTTTGCTAAGACGGCCTTAAAGCAGAACTTGTCACGGATGCGGGGGAATGATGACCCAAATGCACACAGCTCCAAACAAAACTTAAATTTAATGGTACAGGTCCAAGAGCAAGGAACAGCAAAAAACAGCACAGGAAACTCACACGAGTCGGGAACTCTGAATATAGACAAAACCGTGGAACAAGACAGGCTGGTGACAACGACGACGATATGAACGACGACGATATGAACGACATACAATGATCCGACAAGGACAGGGGAGAACACAGGGGTATAAATACATGAGGAAACGGGGCACAGGTGAAACACATCAGGGCGGGGCAGGCAATCAACAGGAGGAAGGGAAAACAGGACGACACAGACACAGACCAAGACTATCAAAATAAACACAAGACAGAGACACAGACTAGGACAGGGGAGAAACTAACCAAAACCAGGACTAAACTAAGAACCAAAAACCCATATCATAACAGAACTAAGTAACATGTTAACCTAAATACATCCTTTCCGTAGTCCCTCTGGGGGTAATACAAGTGTTAATGGGATGATTGGAGGGTCTTTCATCTCCCCCTGGTTTCTCTGGCCAGAAAACCATGCTTGCAACTTGCATGCCACCAGGTCGGAGCAACCAATACACACTAATATTGTCATTATACGCTTGTACAATGACAATAAAGCACTTACTTACTTAATAGAACCACGAAGAAGACGCTAACAGGCTAACGGGCAAAGCTAACTGTGGGCTAGTGCCACTTTAAACAGTATTTACAGCCAGTTTGAGTGAAAAAAAAATATTTCCATTGTATAACTGGATGTACAACATCCGTCTCTCCCTTCGGCTTTTCTGTCAGCGTAGTATTTACTCTCCAAGACATTTAATAAGTTAGAAAAATCGTAACTTGCTACGACACCTGCAGTTGCGCTTATGGCCTCTAGGGGCAAGAGTTACTTAGTACTGCTTTAAGCGAAAACTCATGGTAACTTCAAAATGTGGAAAAGTTCAGTTTTATTCAGGGTTTTCCTCATGTCTTCCTGTTTTAGCCTGGTTCTGGTCTGGATTGAGTAGTATTTAATGTCTTGTTTTAGCACAATTTGTGTTTCAGTGCCTCAGTAAAGTATCACAATATCATTTCACACTATTCTTTCTTGTATCCTGCAGAACCCCATCAGTGTCTCCATCTATTAGAAATATCACTGTGAGGCCCATCAACTGCGCTTGACAAATGGCGCGCTATGTACACTCCCTGTCCCTCTTATCATCCGCACGTTAAAGCGAGGCAGCGAGCACGCCACCTTCCAGATCTTCTTATGTCTGATTGCTTTTCTTGTTAGCAAATCCCCGAGGACTCGCCCCGAGGCTGATTACTTATTCATAGATATGTCGAGCTCGGCAACATGCAATATACACATTTTGCAAAGCCTCTTTTCTTCCAGTCCTACAGTACGCGCCCATTGATCTTTTTGATGTCGTCTCGCCTTTGGAGTCCGCCGGGGCTCACAATGGAGTGTCGAGACGCGCCGCATCTTCCCCACACCTGACCTCTTTCGCGCAATCTCCGTAACCCCTCTTTCCCGAATGCGAGGAATCAGATTCGTTGACTGCTCCCCCGAGGCGCCCGCCTTGTCACATTATCCGCGGGTTTCAGATCATAACTGTCACGTAGCGCCGTGGCGTCTGTTAGCGCAAGGGCACGTCTACATTTTCAAGGAAAAAATAAAATAAATAAAAAAGCCGCACACTGTTCCCCCCAAGTCTGGCTGAGCGACACCAGAGGTCGAGCCGTGTCGAGAGAATGACCCCCGCCGCAAATGGAACGTGCTTACTGTGACAGTGGGGCACATGTGTAGCGCGCGGGCTAGCGAGCGCTTAGCGGCGTGTAAAGCAAAACGACCTCGAGGCTTGTCACACACGTACGAAATATCACTCAAAAGAATGATCAAGGGGAAAATAAAAAATGATGAAAGAGATTTCTGACTGCTGTTAAAAGGTTTGCCATCGCCGATCTAATATTAATAGTCTTCAATGAAAGCCGTAGTAGCAGTGCGGCGTGTTTTTAACCTTGAGCAAGCGCGTTTCCAATCTTGCATCATTACGTGGCTGCCAGACACAGATAATGCTAATAAAAGTCATTTTAGGTAACCTCGTCTTTTTTTCCCCCCCTTTACTTTGCCAAGCGCTCATTTTGCAACCGTTTTGTTGTAGCATGCATTTCCCCAATTGACGGTCTGCGGAGGTTGATTATACCGATTGGAATATGTTCAGTTTGTATTTGTGCTCCGTCGACGTGACCTCGCAAATCAATGACATGTAGGGCTTTGGGTTATCAATGAGGGCAGTTGATATGCACTGTCGTTTTGTCTTTGCCCAGGGACTACACCAAGGATCATGGGATGAACAAATAGGGCTGGGTACCGTAAAGCTGTACCAGTCTGGTATCGGAAAAATTTAAGTATTCGAAAGCAGGAACGTTTTGACAGCATTAAAGGAAGTGACTTGATTTTTTTCAGCTTTAATTTATATATTTTTTCACATTATAAAAAAATAATTGTTTACACTTTATTTCTTATTTTGCCCCAATTTTTTCCTGTTTTCTTTTTTTGCCCATTACTATTATTTTCCGTTGTCCCCCCATTTATTTTATTTTTTTTACAGTTTTTTCCCCCCCATTTTTGCCACAATTTCTCTAAATTTTCCCCAATTTCTTCCCCATTTTTCACACATCGTTTGACATTGGAGATGAACCCGAGATTGTAAATTTGCAAATCTTCCACACATCATTGTTCTGTTTTTTTAAATTCTAGACGACAAATATTTTTTTAGGATAGGTATCGAGAGAAGGTATCGGGAAAAGGTATCGTTCAGTATCGGTGTCGGAAAGCGAGTATCGTTATAGTACCGGTATCGTGGTTGTTTCAAAGTCATTGCATACGTTTCTGTTTAAATGATTTCAATGAAAGACGGAGAGCGTACATTTTAAATGGTTAGTCGTGGTCCAGACTCCCGTCCCCAGCGAGCAAGGATGAGTTCATGATCACGCTTCGCAACTTTCCGAGAACTCTGAGCAGTCGTGCACTCAGTGATATGTAACAAGACCATGCACATTAAGTGAGGAGACATCCAGGGAGAAATGTTCAATCTCCATGCCCGGTACAGTGCTAATAAAGAGCGTTTGAATAATGACAGTTCTAACACAGTGGACACTTATTGCTTCCTCTAGGCCAGCGCACATGACGGCTTATCTTTGGCACAGCTGAGTCTTTAACCTTAAGAAAAGTTAGCTTTAGGAGCCTCTCCACAAGAGTAACCTACATGACTTACTGTTGTGTTGGGTAGTGTTGTCACAATACCAACAGTTCGAACTCAATTTACCAATTTCAAAAAAACGCTATAGTAAACCTTTAATTTAAATTATTGTAATATAAGGTCCAATATTACTAGTCAAATGCTTATGCTGTACTAGGCAATATAAGCTACAATATAAACTATTTACAAACAGTATTTGACCCATGATCATCATGTTATACACGGTCTGTTTCTTAATGATCACTGATGAGTCACTGCTGTCGCATTTAGGAGCAGTGCGGTCATTCAAAGCACCTAACAAAAATTCCTCAGAATATTTTCATGAGTCATGTACAAACAGGGAACATGTGACTGTACAGATGGCTTTGGTATCATTTCATTTTGTTGTGAATTTTAAGAGAAAAACGGCTTAATAGCCAATGTGAACTGATACATGTAAAACGAATGCAAGCGGCTAGGCTAAGCTACACCATAGGAATGAATGGGCCACTAAGCTAACATTCGCTACACTCGCTACCGTTTCTAACTAAAACGCCTGCTCCTCTCATCACGGTCTGGCAGCAGTAGTCGAGTCAAATCGATTCACATTTTCAGCAAAACATTTTTGGGATTTTTTTAGTATTAATAATTTGGATGTTTAAAAATCGTTGTTTTTTGTGATTGCCTTTGCTATGTTCTTGTTTGTTGAGTAAGTAAAAGTACACATTTTACTGACTGGGCTCAACACACAGTTGAGGAACATACACATATGACAGAAAGTATCGATACTCAAATGAATATTTAGCCTAGATACTACTTTTAGTATACATTTATTATTGAGCGATCAATGTTCTTAACAACCCTGTTGGGCCGCAGCCTTTGAAACCTCAAATCATACGTATTAAACGAGTTGGACAATTGTTGCTGATTGTATTGATGTAACTTTGGAAAAGGCCGATTTAACCAATGGAGTGACACCTTTCAGGAGCAACACAGGACCTTCCCACTTGTGGTGTGGTGCCCCATGTAAGTTGACTGTATTTTCAACGGTTTCTTCCACGGTTCGCTGAGCACTTCAAGGGAGTTTAACCTTGGATAACTTCAAAATAATAATTAAAAAAAGGTAAGTGTTTAAACTTTAAGTTGCTTTTAATTTAATCCATCAGAAATAGTATGCTGATCCATTCAGAACACCATTTTCATTTTGCTTAAGAACTCTTGAAAGGTCATGGGGAAAGTACATTAGTCTGTGATCTCATTAATGACATAATGGCGCCAATATTAAATTTTCCTTTGATTATCCTCATGTCAGAGTCGGCTTCATTCTACTTTCTACTTTCACCAGTCCAGATCTTTGATTTTTTTTCTCTCATCATTCACTGCCATTTTTCCAACAATTTTAGCGCATCGCTTTTAAAATATCCTTTGCTGCTTCTTTCAAAAATATCCCTGCCAACTTACCACACGAACCGTTTCTTAATTTCGCCAAAAACTTCAAAAGCCAGGTCAGAACCAGGACTTAAAGGAACAGGCCAACATTTTTCCATACTGAGATATGTTCTTACCTGAGCTTACAGTTGATACGTACCTGTCTGGTCTTTGTGCTCGTGGAAGAGCGTGGTCGCTTCTAACTTCACCCCCGTTTGGAGCTATAGGAATATGCTGGGTGAGGCCAAATGCTAACAACATCTTTGGTCGTTTTGCGTGACTGAAGGCACACACAAAGACCAGACAGGTACGCATCAACTCGTCTAAGCTCAGGTAAGAACATATCTCAGTATGGAAAAACGATGGCCTGTTCCTTTAAGAGTACAGGCAAAAGACTCAACCCCGGTAAAATAACGAAATTCTGCTGGAGAGCATGTTTCATTTAGGGCGAGACACTGCAGATGAATAGGGTAAAAGTTAATATACAACTCTGAGGTACTAGTTCAGACTACTGATATAGATCTGGGGAAAATGGATTTACAAGTTTTATTTTGTCGTTATTTTTAGAGACACAATCCGCACAACGGATAGAGCCAGGTCTGAATGACCAGTTTGTTTTGTCGACATATTGGATAAAACTATTTTTTTCAGGGGAAATGATGGACCTGAACTTTTAACCTCTTACTCCCCGCCTTAACCGAGTGCATTTTCTCCAGTTCAGCTTTATCCACATCGAAAAGCGTCTTGAAAAAAGCATCAAAACAGTGACAAAAATGAGGATGTAAACGCAACAAAAGAGCGGCAACATGTGCTTGCTTAACTTATTGAGGCCGGGTAAACACTGCCGCATTTCTACCATTAAAGCCGGGGGCGCTCTTGCGCAATTCTACCATTGAGGCCGGGAAAGCATATACGTCATTTTTTGAGTATAAGTGTGTTTTTGCACCAATTGTCGGCCTTTGAGCCAATGAAATGCAACAGAATCGAGGCACGGGAGCGTCAGAATCACAACACTTTTTGTTTCGTGTAATTTGGTGAAATATTTGCGGAGATATTCACTTTTTCGGGTTGCAACCCAGCTACAGTCCGTTTATAGAGCTTCCACGTCAATGCGGCGCCGCAACACGCGATGATCATAGTTTCATTAGATCAAAAGGTTTTACTCAAAAACGATCAGAAACAGTTGTTATGCTCTTTCCATCACGTAGATTTATTGAGAAGTCAAGTGCGGGACGAGAGGAGAGCTGGGGCTTCTCCTCTGGCTGACAGCGCTGAGCAGCAGTGAGGGGCGGGGCTTTCTCCTCCTCCTTACTGTGAGGGGAGGGGCTTTCTCCTCTTCCTTACTGTGTTTAGAGAGATCTGTTTGGAGCAGGATACTCTGCCCTTCCCCATCACCAGCTTTTTATTTTTTTATAGCTTAATAATTATTATACTAATTTCCCACATGTTTCTATACAAAACTATTAATTAAATTGTATTTTAAAGAGTGGACATTGTTTTGGGTTTAGAGAGAAGCTGCTGGACATTTTTGAAGTGACCTCAAAAGACAAATTACAAAGGCCTATATACAGTATAGGCCTATATGTTGGTATAAGAGGGCTATATACTTTGTTTCACTTTGCTTTTACATATTTTATTTTTGTGAAGGTGTATCTAAATAAATCAGGAAAGCCACAATTGTAAGCTCTCAAATACTTTTTGAATGTTGTTCCTATCTGCTACAGAGGCTGAGAAATCAATCATTTAGTAGGCGTTCACACAATTGCTGAATACTTCAGGTTTTCTGGAACTTTCTGGAACTTCAGTTTTTTGGGGTCCTTTCTGAA
This sequence comes from Proterorhinus semilunaris, assembly GCA_021464625.1. NCBI lineage: Eukaryota > Metazoa > Chordata > Actinopteri > Gobiiformes > Gobiidae > Proterorhinus > Proterorhinus semilunaris. The sequence continues at coordinate 24,435,697 of CM038362.1, read as the reverse complement.
ATCGCCCATAGGTTTTCACAGGCCTTTTTTCCAGGCGTTTCAGGCTTAGGTTAAAGCCACATTATATCAATAACATCAGCAGCTTTTTACCATCTAAAACAAATATAGTGTCAACCAGACTTGGACTAACCCATGTAATAAATCCAAAACGCCGTTGCCCGAGTCCTGACTTGAGAATGTAAATCATCATCTGCTGTAATCGTCTGCCTCGTGTACCAATTGTGCTCAACAGATAAACCTAACCTAGCGTCACCTCTCGGGACACCGACATGGATAGAACAAAAAGAACACACAAAGAAAACAGTTCAGACGGCACAAAGAGGCGACAAAAAGTGCCCCGGTTTGTAAAATGGCCCCCCCATATTGAGAGCGGCACGGTCAGTAACGCCGCACTCTCATCCGATAATGACAAACAAAAAGAATGTGCCGCACACTTCTGGCGCAATTTGGTCATTTGTTTTGCCTGCGAGCGAGAGGGAGTATGATACAGTCGGCTGCCGCGAAATGGGAAGTCATCAATTTGTCCTAGCCCCCCCCCCCCCACCCCCTCCTCTTTTCGCATCTGCATTCCTCTCGGCTGTAATGCATTCTGTCAGATTCGGAATTTCGCGACCGAATGTCCTATTATGCCCTGGCGCCGTGCCTCGGGAGGGAGGGGAAAAAAAAGTGTAGCCGACCGGAATCAGCGGAAAGCTACATTAGAGCCGGGGTGGGGGTGACGGACTTATTTGAACGAGCCAAACACCGGCGTGTTTAACAGCAAACACTCGCCGGTAAACACAAATGTGATTAATATTTCGTCGGAGGGGGGATAAATATTTGCTAATGGCGCGTCCTGTCACTTTCGCTGAATAAGCGTGGTACCCCGGCCGACCGGCCCCGAGTCATATTAGCGGGGGAAATAATGGCGGTTAGGAGGCTCGTCTGTTCAATTTGTCAGCGGAGCCGCTCTACGTAAAAATAGTGTACGGACTTCGACGCCGCGCCGCGTTTGTTGTGCGTCAGTAAATACTGAATCATTTATAAAGCGCATTGTTAATCATTTATAAACGACTAAATGGACGCCAAAGCAACAGTGCACTCCATCTCTGGTTAAGGACGGATGCTGCAGGTGAATAAGGGCACAAATTATGATTTAGAGATCGAGTTGAAACTTCGACAAAACATTGCTGATATAAATGTGAGAAACAAATCAATCAATCCATGATTTTGTATAGCCCAATATCACAACAGGAATTGCCTCATAGGGCTGCAACAAACATTGAGGCAATAAAACAGAGCGGTAAATAAGACAATGTAAAGCTCAAATGTTTGTTTTTTCTGTCATTTTATGTTTTCATATAACAGGATTCATATAAAATAGCCATTTTCAACAAAGGAGTCTGAATAATGGATACGTTTAAGGCCAGGTTTTTAATTTGTGTTGAAATATTATTTACAATGACATGTGTTTTTTTCAGAGGCTATTTATTAAGTGACTCGTTTTTGGTCATTTCCGCACACTTTACATACGGCCTCCCTGCTGCACATCAGGAAGGTAAAGAAGCATGTGGTCCTCACTCAGCCAATCAGAAGAGATCACCCTACATCACAGATCCCGCCTCTGAGGCATTTGACCAATCAGCAGAGACCGGTCGCTCTCTAAACTTCCTGTTTCCTCTGAAGTCTGAAAAAGACCAAAGTCTGGCTAAACTCATGGTACATTTCTTTACACAACTTAAAAACTAACCATGATAAGTTGATGAAACTCACACATTTTATTGGTGAATAATTGTGCTAAGTGAAGATATATGTGTTGGTTTTGGAGGACGTAGAGAAATGAATGAAATAACAGAATGGAAAAAGGCAGGCACCATATTTGATCATACGTCCACTTAAACCTAAAGTTAATTTGTTTTGTCCATATTTGGACATGCCCGTTGCACCTATAATTCATACTTACAGTATTTTCTTGACAAAAGAACCAAAAGAACCTGGGGCTGTGTTTTATGTTGTCAAAGGTTATTTTTAGTAAGGTTTTTAAGCAAACAATATTGGGGGTGACTGACTCTAATCACATTAGAAAAACTCTTTCTAATGTGTGAGTATTCAAACATCAATATCACAAAACACAATGCCTCCTCGAGACCTGAAAGTACTTATTGTATATTTTATATATAAACCTTTGTATTTTTTTTTACCCCTTAAAGGAACAGGCCACCGTTTGTCCACACTGAGATATGTTCTTACCTGAGCTTAGACGAGTTGATGCGTACCTGTCTGGTCTTTGTGCTTTGCTCAACTCGTCTAAGCTCAGGTAAGAACATATCTCAGTGTGGACAAACGGTGGCCTGTTCCTTTAAAGGGCAATGGTAACTTTGTGAACAGTATTTTTTTTTTTTTTTTATCAGTTTAGGGCAAGGACCCAAATATGGTAACCTCGCTCACATTGATTCTCTGCATGATAATGAAACGTTTAGAAAAATATTACAACAGAAATAAACTTGTGCGATGTCCCCCAATAACACTTGTAAGTGTTTTATTTAAAAGTATTTCAAGGAGTCCCCTATAAAGGGTTAATAAGCTATTTCTAAGTGAAAAAAACAACAATTCTAAGCTTCATATATGATGTATTCTATATGATGATTATAAAACCTATCTGACTCCAAAACCACCACATGGACAGTGGCTTACAATCACATCCAGCATTACAAAGAGGAGATACATGAAACACAAGAGCGATCCGGTCTTTTATTTCAGTGAGAAGTTGGAAATATGGCCTGCTGAATGATTACCAGAATCACGTGCATTTCCGAATGTAACTTACAGCTCTCTCTCTCGCCTCTCAGTCCGAGCTTTTGAGCCACAGCCACCGACATTCGTTATTTCCATCACATCTATTTATGAAGATGTCTTGGAAATTGTGGAGTCCGGCTCTCCATACGAGTAGCGCCTGGGCTTTTTTATTTCCCCCACCGCCTTGGAATCCATTCGCCATTAGCGAGGCCCTCACGCTGCTGCGCTAACAATGGATTAAAGCCCGTTCGAAAATGGACGCTTAAAAACATCTCGGAAATGAAGGAGGTTTTCCTTCATGGAGGGGGAAACAGTCATTTTCTCTCTCCCTAATGGTAGTATTCGTACGACGCGTTCTCGTGGTGAAATATTGCATTATAAGTGCACTTTGAGGATAGACGAAGTAAAGCCTCCCTTGTGGTGAGAGAAGTACGTATGTTCTGCTCCCTTGTGGCAGGCAAATGGCAATGTTGAGATTTTTTTTTAGCTAGCTTTAATGTCAAAGTGCAAAATCGACCAAACTCTTTTACCTAAAGACTCCAAACATTCAGGTCTTGCCCATAATATTTTATTTGAACCTGTTTCCCACTTACTTTAATATCTTACAGTTTTTGTGTGTGTGTTTTTTTTGGACAAATGACCAGGTTATCCACAAACTAAACAAAAAAAAACAAAATCGCTCTATGAGCAAATCTGTGTAACTAATATAACAGCAAAATAAAACCACACCTATAAACTCGGCTCTATCCATTATTGATAATTGGGGGTCAAAATAATATAGGCAGTTTTACAATCTTTTGCCAAATCAACAGGTCATACAAGCAAAAGTGAAAAAGTCCATTTGCCATGTTACAGTGTTGTTTTCTCATTAAAAACAGACCTGGAGCTGTGCTTCATTAACCCACTCGCACGCCTTTGAGTAATCGTTGGATCTTCCCCGGTGGCTATATTTAGCACCGCGGCAGCAGCTCCCAAACAACTCCTTCTCAGGCTGTATTGAGTTTCCTTGTGTACGAAATGCGCGGTATGAATAAAGTTGCCATGCCCTGCCTGTATGTATCCAGGAAATGCTTTCCTCACCTCTCCATCTCTTGCTAAGCTTAACCCCTACACTACAGCCACACAAGGCCGGAGGGGTCGGCCCATTAGTCCGACAACTCTTTAGTCAGAAAAAAATTGACGTATTGGTCCGAAGTCCTGTTGGTCCGACCATAAACAGCGGAGATGTGCTCGGAGTTTATGCCTGCTCCAAGTCCGCTGAAAAGAAGACATTAGCTCTTTCATCCATCCATCTCCTTCCACTTGTCCGTTGCCGGGTTGTGGGGGGAGCCGTCCGAGATGCCCAAATCACATTGCACCAGCCCCTATGGCGCCCCCTGCAGGTGGTGGGTCCACAGAATGACGGCCTCATGGTTCTAACCGGGCCTGTTGGTCTCTCATAAGGGGCTTCTGAACCGCTCTTTGTCTGACCCGTCACCTAGGACCTGTTTGCCATGGGAGACCCTACCAGGGGCACCAAGCCCCCGACAACAGAGCTCCCAGGATCATTCGGGCGCTCAAACCCCTCCACCACGTTAAGGTGGCGGTTCCAGGAGGGGAAGAGCTCTTTCACATGACATTTATTTAACACTAGAACCGCCGCAGCTCGTTTGATTGTTTGTAATGCTGATTTAATATTAGGCTTAGGGTATTTACGGTTGGACCAATGGGTCTGTTTTTTTTTGGACTAAAGAGATGTCGGACTAATGGCACCTCTGCTCAATGGGACATTTTCAGAATAATGAGACGTCGGACTAATGGGTTGTCGGACCAATGGCACCAGGCCAGAGGAAAAGGAGGGGGTGGAAAGGACTTCACAGGAAGTGGAACTACTGGACATTTTGTTTAGACAGGAGCGTGTGCTTAATTAGGCTATGGATCACGTTTCCGACGAGCAGCTCTTAGGAACATCGGTATAATCTCTCTTCGCTCAAGACTGTTCAATTTTACAGCGGGCTAAACGCAGCAGTTTGGTTCCTGTGAGCGCGTAAAAAGGATGTGAAAGTTGTAAAGCCGCAGCGCCGATTCTGACGACCACGCTCCCGATCGAATGTGAAGCGAATCAAGTCTAACATTGCCCCGTCTGAAGAACCACGAGAACCACCGCATGTGCAACCCTATAGCTGCCTGCACGCTTTCTTCTTCATATTTGGATTTTGATCAAGAGAACTCACTGTTGAATAATAGACTGAAACTTTACCAAACGTAAATGTAATATCAGTAACAAATCTTCTAAACTTTCACCGGGAAAAGACTTCCAGATAATTCCGTCCCTGTTCAGCCCTATCCTCTCAGTTTTCTCGCTTGCGGCAGACACTTTTTTTTTATTGCATTTTTATGAGCCCTGGATGGGGAGTCATTTCTGACCTGGTGGCGAGAACGTGGTGCTCGGCTTGACTGTAAATAACGTTTAATAATCAAACAATATGCATCCCGGGGCAACAGGGCGAGCCCCGTAGATAATTACAGCGCGTCAGCCAGATACTCCATTAGCATTCTATTACTGTCAAGCGGGTTCGGATCTGGGAGCGTGGGGCGCCGCTGCCGGTAAAGGTCATTCTTTGTAGCATCTACTCGCATAACACAACAGCAGGCGGGACGAAGGGCGGGGAGAGAAGTGATTTTAGCCCGAGCGCGGTGTGATGCGAGCTGACAGGGGACATCGCGAACGGGGTACCCGGGGATAAGGGCCCACGGAGGGCAGCGCAGGGAGGAGCAGTCACTATAGCGCTCATGGAGAGGGAAAAGTTTCCATTTCACTCATAGAACCAGTTTTTCAATTCAAAGAGAAAAAAACCGAGGCAGTGAGTGGGTGGAAATCGTGAAGATTGTGATGCCCGTTACCGTCAGGGGAAAACACTTGCTGTACAAAAGGAGGCGCTCTTCCAGACTTCAAGGGCAATAGTTCTGATGAGACGCAGAGAAAGGCTGAGGCATTGTATTTGCAGAAAAAATACAGTGCTCAGCCCCAACCCTAGCCCTTACCCTTGGACAACAGTCACTCACATTAATAGATACAAAGATCTTTTTCAGGGGGGGCCGTGGACGCATTGATTCGTTTTTTGAAAATCTAATTTTGTCTCGTGTTTGGAGATTAAGAGCTCATAAAAATACAGGAAAAAAAGCGAAACTGTAAATCTTGTGCCGGTGCCGTCACGACAATGTTAGAAAAAAGTATTTTGAGAAAAAGTAGCATGTACAATTTTCCATACACGTCCATGGATAACTCATTGCATGTACACGTAGGGAGTTATTTTTTTTTTACCATTTTACGATGGTAATGTGTTTCTCACCAAAAACAGACCTGGAGCTGTGTTTCAACTTTTTTCAACTCACTTGCGCATCTTCGAGTAATCTTTGGATCTTCACCAGTGGCAATTGTCAGCAGAAGCTAAGTAGAAGGAGCTCCCAAAAAACTAATTTTAACCCCTTAACTGCCATTAACCCTAATCAGGATATAATTAGGGTTAAGGACGGCAAATGTAACGTAAGTTGTGTTTCACTCACAAAGATCTCACACATATTTTTAGAAACTAGAAGGTCTTGGCTTTCAAATTAGGTATCACACTGGCATATAGACTGTAAGCTCTCTAGTCAAAACAATTTGAGACTTGGATGTAAATAATTGTTAACCCTTACCCTAACCCTAGGGTGGCAGTTAAGTGGTTAAAGTCCTACGTATCCAGGAACTGCTTCACTCAGCTGCCCATCCCTCGATAAGCTTAATCCTTTTAGCGTAAAATAAGAAACACACGCCATAGCTTCACGAGCTGCACTGATTTGTTCTCCTTTTTTCTTTTGTATTGAAACAGTTGCAAAGATGCACTAGTTTGATAAGCTGTTTAGATCCATATCGTTGTTGTTGTCTTACCACATGTCACTTTGTTTTATGTTATCTTATTTATTTATTATTTTTTATGCATTCCCTTATAGCCTTATAGTTTAACGTTCTTAGCTTATTTTGTGTCTTAATTCTGTGTTATATGTTCTATTCGCACGTTTGCACCGAGACAAATTCCTAGTTTGTGAACCCTGTTCTGAAACAATGGCAATAAAGCTATTCTGATTCTGATTCCGTTTTTAGCAACATAGTGATCAAGATTATTAAAACAGCTTAATGTGAAAATCAAGCAATTTTGTCAAAATATTTTGACTTAAACTTTGAAATCCATTGGTCACTTTGCTGTATAGTGTTCCCAGACACAAATGTTTCAGTCGTGTATTATGAGCCAAATAAACCTGAGTTGCAACCATGATGGAGAAGCGCGATTATAAAGTCACACAAAATCAAACCAGGGCCCTTCTCGGTATGAGGTGATTCTCCCTGAATGAGAAGAGGAAAGAAGAGCCTCCTCGCTCCAACATTTTACCCTGGGATGAGAGCTCACAGAGGGGGGCGAGCTCTCATGAGGCGTCCCGGGGCCAGGAGGGGATGGGAGTGAAAATCCTAGATCAGAGCCGGGGATAAAAACAGGCGGGGGTCGAACAAGAGCGAAGGGGGAGCCGGTTGCGGCGAGAGAGAGGGATGTCGGAGAGAGGAGGATATTGTTTGCTTTTCAAGAAGGCCAGCGCCGGACAGGAACACATTTCAGTGGTCAACAGTGAAGGTGAGGTCAAAGTCGCAAAGGGGGGTCACAGAGAAGTCAAAATGCAGTGTTTACCGTTCACAGGGGACAGGGCAGCTGCAAAGTCGGCAACTTTCTCTCTCTTACACAAGGAGGAAAAACAAAGGGAAATTCTATAGTTCGAGTAGTTTGAGTAATCTTCATAATGAATGTTTTTTTTTTAGAAAATGCGCGTGGATGTTGCAGAATTTCTGAATTTCCTGTTCATAGGAGATCACTTACCAGGCAGTTGCTCATGTGCAAAACGGGTAGCACGTGCAAAAGAGTCATTTGTGCATTTTCTAGGACTCCCCCAGCATTCTCTCATTTACACACCAGATTCGGGGCCCGATTATTATAATACAGGTCATTTCAAATGATAAAATAGCTACAACATGCCCACAAATTCATTTTCCAGCTTGCTATTTAGCGCCTGTCTTGATAGATGAAACCCATAGTGTGTTCATCACAGCACCAACAATTTGCTGGGTGCCGTTAGCTGAAAGCGAACGCTTGTTTGCACTGCTCTATCACGTTCCATTACCACTGTTGCCTATAGAATGGTATTCCAGGCCAATTCGAAATGTGCTTCACTCATTATTGTCAATAAATATCCAGTAGTTTCACTTCCTGGTTTTCCCAGGATCTCACCGTAAGCCCCTCCCATCCCATTTCCCTCTTGCTCCCCTTCGCCGTGCAGCTGTTTCAATAAAGAAAAAAATTAAATTAAAATACTGATCCATGTAGCTGTAGTGAGAGGATTGACATTAGCTGGAGAAGACTCAATGATAACTCAAAGATGCGCTAGCAGCTTGAAACACAGCTGAAGGTCTGCTTTTGACGAGAGGACACCTTTGCCACGTGATAAAACACTCTAAAAATGTTGATTTGATGTCACACGCCTCCTCTAAATGCTTCTGAAGGGCCCAGTGGAAACCCTGACGACGCACACCGTGAGTTTTTGTGTCACGCCAATAGGCCCAGCGATGACTGACCTCGGCTGAAGCCTTCTCATGCTTGGTCTGTACAAATAAATGTCGTCTTTGTTGGGTTTACATTTGGATTCCTGTGGCGTCGTTGCTCCCGGTGACACTGTTATTCCGATGTTTTTATTTTATTTTATTTTTTTTACACCTCACGGGCTTGTTGGCATTTTCCTGAAGCGGTGATATATCAAATTTCCCCGACATCCTCCCAACAGCTCTGACGATGCATTATTCAGACGTTGTCCACGCGCGCCGCCAGTGAGATGCAACTGCGCGCCCAAGTTTGGGGAGATCTCTTTATTTTTTGAAGCTACAAAGTGGAAACTGTTGGGCTGGAGACTGCGGCGCGAGTTCACACTTGGCATCTCTGCCCCTTCGCTGAATAATGGAAGAGCCCACAGCTAACTCCATGTACAACAAAGAGCAGGGTCGGAAGTGGCGACGTACCGAGCTCCCGATCCGATATTTTGACACTTCATCTGGCCGATACCGATCCGATACAGTAAAACGTTTTTCAGAAGCAGGTGAAGGTGGGAGGTTAACGATAGATTTATATCCTTCTGTGTGATGTATATTTTGGCAGCCATCTGAATTCTGTTTTGAAACGTGTCTTGTAAGCCCATGAGCGCTGGGCACTTACTTATGTGCAAGACACAATAATAAGAATAAATCAAGTCAAATAAAGCAAATCAATATTCGAACTTAGCAATAGCATGAAGGTTGTGAATCTGTGGTCCTGGATCTGCAGAGGCTCCAGGCTGCAGGTTTACCACTGTGCTGCGATAAACCTCGAAGTGCTGCGGTGCGGTAAACCAGCAGATCCATGACTGCAGATTCATGGCCGTCCTGTATCGGTCAAGTCATCAAATCCGATCCGATCCAATACTCTCAAAATGCCTGGATCGGCTACCGATACCGAAACTGAATTGTGTATCGGTACATCCCTAGTCAGATATCCAAATCAAAGCGTATTGAGTGGAGAGCTTACAGCATATGTGCCAGTGTGATACCTCATTTGAAAGCCAAGACTTTCTTGTTTCTAAAAATAGGGTTAAGATATATGTATAACTTACATCACATTTGCCGTTCCTAACCTTAACCCTAACCATAGGGACGGCAGGTAACAGGTTAATGCAGCTCTGCCAATACAACGGTTTTAATTAAGTGGAATGATTAAACTTGCAGTATAAAAGGCCATTTCCGGTGTTGTGTGCCAAATCAATATGAAGACTGAGGGCCACCACAAATTGGTCTGAAGGACACATTTGGCCCCTGGACCGCACTTTGGGCACCACTGCTATAGAGGATCCCAAGTATTTTCTTCTTATAATACTGAAGAATCTTCTAAAGCATTACAGTCCGCACTTGAACCTTTACTTTTTTTGGAGTAATATTTGACCAGAATTACTGTATGAAGTTACTTTGACCACCGCTGTTGGAAGAAAAAAAAAAACTACCGAGAACTTTCACACGGAAACTTTCTGACGAGTAAATAATGGAAGAAGATAAACATGAAAACCCAGTCAATCCTATTTACCTCCGTGCTCAGGAATACATTTTCTCAGATGGAAAAAAAGGCTAAAATTGACGCCCGCGTGTCTACATGGCGCCTTGTGATGAAGCGTATGTAACCGCATCCGTTTCTCATGGACTGACTAATTGCATTGCACATGGCTCATTCCGTATAATGAAAGTACGCTTTTCCCTCCTCGACGGCCTCAAGAACCTTCAGGCAACCGCTCGGCAAAGAGCTCTTCAAAGTTCTTCGGTTTCCTTTGACTCCTCTGCCATGCCTGTTGTTGTTGACTGAATAGCTTGCCGCCTATAAGCTTCTGGGTTAAGTGTATGTCGACTTTTAACGTTCTTTCCTACTCATGGCGGTGTTCAAATCAAATCAGCGTTCTCATTAGCGTTTTGAGAAGAGCACGTAATCCGCTCAAGTGTGTTTAGGAGGAACTCGATTACCTGACCAGGTGCTTTTTGACGGGTCGGCGAGCGTCTAAACAAGGCGCTTATTGGATTATGATGCGCCATTTGAAACCTTGATGAGGTAAACGGCAGAATAGGAAGTTGAAAAGGGAAGAATTGGGAAATAACTGCATTAGCCAAATCGAGCTTAATGAGGATTCCGTGACATGATGCTGGGAAAAGGATTGGATTGAGAAGGCTTCTAAACAAGGGAGTTTACTTGTTCATGATTACTGTGTTTTGGCAAGAAAAATTGACAACCATTTTTTCTTGAAGCATTATAGAATTAAATACAAAATAAAATGACAAGGAAATGTCAATCTGCCACTGGAGCAACACGTTCCCCCTAGCCAAGGGGGAAGTAAACCTCTCATGAGAATCGCAATTTTTCCGCCTTTTTAGCCGTGTATAAGCACATTCATCACACACCAATAAAGTCAAGCCAAAATTGGGTCCATATGGATGTATTGTCACAGAAAATTGCTCAGTAGAAGCAAAAAAAAGCCCTTTTTGCTAACGTTAGCATATGTAACATGTAGCTAACGTAGATTACTGGTTAGCATTGTCTGTTTTTTAAGTATTTATGGGCTGTTGAACCACTTTTCTCCTCTCCATATCTCTGTATTTTTATTTAGTAGAAACATATATTCATAATTCAGTATTTGTTTAAGTCATGGTGGAGAAATGGGAAATTCCAAAGATGCAGTCTGTATGCATGCTATCTTGGAGTGCAATAAGATTTACCCATTCGGAAGTACGCAGCATAATGTTGAGTTCCAGTCGTCCAGGTCTGAAGCATCCGAGATAGACGCGTCTGCAAAAGGTTCAACTTTATTGCTCATATGCCTTCATTGTAATATTTTCAAATATAGTCATATATCATTAGGGCTGGGCGATATGGCCTAAAATCTATATCATGATATGAAAAAATAAAAATCACGATAAAGATATTTGACGATATAATTGACAATGGACAAATTACTTCAAAATCCCAGCCTTACGCCTATTGGGAAGATTAATTCAGTGATATTTTATTCTTTTTTTTTTTTTTATGGCATAATTGTCTTCCAAATATGATCTACTCAAGCAGTTTACATCCTTCATTTCATTTGACTTCTTCAGCACGTGTGTCCGTGTTCTACAGTCACCGTTTATGCTGCTCTGATGGAGCGGAGCGGAACATAAATTATATTGTGTCCACAACGATATCAAAAATTACAACGATATCAAAACATTATATCACGATAACGATATGCGATACGATATGGCCCAACCCTATATATCATAATGTATTTGTTATAATTGTCTGTGCACTAGTTTCAATATTTTCCTTTGAACCGTTAATTGAGACGTTAGCAACAGAGCAGTAAAGCTTGTACTTTTCACGTTGACATTTAACAAGTTTATTTGGGAAACATCTGCCAAATAACACGGTTTATTGAAGCTTTACATTTGTTACATGATCCTTCTCAGGTGATTCTCTCCTGAGTTTCTGAGTTGGAATTACGTGTTCCAGTTGAAATTTGCAAGTCGGAGCTCGGGATATTCCAACCTCAGAAATCAAGTGTAATGCAGCATTAGATCATATTGGTACATGGATTGGCATGGCCATACTAAAGTCATCTATTTAATTATTTTTATTTTATTTATTTATTTGAACAGGGACAGTGTACAATATACATTAGCCTCAGAAAGGAGAGATGCATTGTACCAGGTTATAGCACTTGTGCTAATTTCCACCTGCAGTCCCTGGGCCTATTGTACATGTTTTTAGTGGTAGGGGAAACCGGAGTACCCGGAGGAAACCTACGCAGACACGGGGAGAACATGCAAACTCCACACAGAAAGGCCCCGTCCAGGTGGGAATCGAACCAGGGACCTTCTAGCTGTGAAGCACGAACGCTAACCGCTGTGCTACCGTGCCGCTATAGGTTCCGATTACTGGGAGATATATGTCAGTGATCCCAGGAGTGAAGAAATAAATATGAGTATGTGGTTGTTAAAGTAGGGGTTATGACGGCAGCACAAGAAGATCAAAAGATAATTTATTTCAAATGGTTTCATTTGATATAAATGATTAGATAAATCCTGTGGGAACATGGTTGAGTTATAGACTAATTTAAAACGCAAAATACCCCCCCCCCCCGGTATTTTGGATTTATTTATTTTGTGTAAGCATAGGCATTTCTTTTGTTTTTTTGAATATGTTATGAGCAGTGCTTAATTTGTAAATGACTAATTTTTAAAAATACTGTTTGTTCAAGCTGAAAGTTATAAAATCAAATAAAAACTTGAATGATGCAAAAAAAAAAAAAAACTAAATAAATAATAGAAAGACAAGGTTTTCAAATCTTTTTTGTTGTTGCCGAAACCAAACTTTCACAGAGTCTAGGAAAAAGTTGTACATTGCCTGTAGCCAAACAAAAAGTGAGATGCTGAGATTTGCCAGTGACTGCAAATGATTTTGCGCTGTCATTGTGAGAAAACAAATGGAATCCATTTTATCTCACAGATTTTGTATTTATTTATTTATTCCCAAACTGTATAGTCACTGTAGTTTTGGAGTGGGATGGATGAGGCACAGATAGATCTAAAATAAAACCTAAAAGCAAGGAGCTCCATTGTGGAAGAAGAGGCACAAAAGAGTAAAGAAATTAGATTTTTTTTTTTTCCTGGAAGATAATACGCAAACTAAACCCAAGACCCAACGGAAGCAGACAGAGTGTGTTGGTCAAATGTAGACGACAAACAAGTGGATGAAGTGTAGATGAAACATATTTAGGCTAGTGTTGTTTTTTCTCCCTTACATTGCATCAACAAAGTTTAAACACTCCGACAAAACACGGATCAATCTCCAAAAAATGCCCTACAGTCAGTATTGTCATGCTTAACTTTATGCACACTCCGACTCACCTTACAGTGAGTTTATTCTCCAGTGAATGAATATTAGTCAGAACAATATTAGGGATAGAAGGCTTGTGTGGTTTAGCAGCAAGTCTTGCCTGGATACCTCCTCATTTGCGCCTTTTTTGTTTCCTGTCGCGCCTCTTGTGACGCCTCCTCTGTGCTGAAGGAGAGGGGGGCTCTTGGTGCCTCTTCAGTGTTTCAGAAGAAGAAATCTGTGGATGTGTGGGTCTCAAATGCCGCTCAAAGACCTTCAGATCATCAGCTAGCTGTTTGTTTATTATTTGTGAAAGTCAGCCGTTTTTATCAAGGTCCACTTCCTTATCTCCATCCAAGTTGGGCATACTGTCCCCTGCTGGCGTGTGCTGTTACTGTGCCCCCGTGAACCAATGGAAATCATTGAAACAGTTGTGTTACTTTACGCTCTTGATTTACCGCCGTGTGGATTCGCCCGACTTTTGGAACTTGTCCAACATAAACCCATTTTCTAATTTCCCAGCCACCCCGTCCTCCCAATCCTCCCCCAATGCTATGAGAAGAGACCCTAATATACTAAAAAACCAGCACTGGCCAACGCTTTCCTTATACCACTGTAATTAAATCCAGCCATAATGAATCATAGGCTAATCCTAAAACGGGCGGCATTTCCACTGGGAGCAGAAATGACCTACATGCGCTGAAGCGGGCTCTCAGCGCCGGGGCCCTTCCCCTTCCCCAGCCTTTCTCGTATCTGGCGACGACTCTGAAAGCATGACAAACAGACAGTCTCACTTTGAACGGCGTTGAAAGTGAGGCCTATTTCCATATCAGTCCGGTTAATTTATATTTATCACACACGGGCTGGAGAGAACAACATCAGGTATCTTCAAAAGGACTTCGTGCCACTTTCTCGCAGCTATTTTCCATAAAGGAGACATGTTGTCTGCCATTCCGGCTTTTTTTATATGTTTGCACTGTTGTTGTTTGCGTTTTATGTCTCATTTCTTCAAACCGGGAGAGTCCAAAAATGGCAGTGCTAAGTATGCTTCAAAGACGGCATGCTTTAGGGGGTGAGTTGGTTGAAAAGTTGATATTTTGACACAATTTAGGACTTGAGTTTCCTCCTTGTGCCTTACTACAGTGACCTAAATGTTCACAGATTCATCATGTTCACAACAAAAAGGAAATGCGTCTAAAACGTGTCCCACCAAGAGTGTGCAGAAATGAAGAACGCCCCTTTGGGGAGCTACTTGGGAAGGGCAGACGAGCTGTAAGTAGCCCAACAACTGGCTCAAACCAAATTGTGAATACACCCTGTAAAGCTGAGAACACACTTTTTATGGCTAGGTTTTGCCCATTTCCAGTCCGGTGGAGGGCCAACGCCTCAACTCGCACTCCAGTCGTGTCACGTGGGCAGCAGAAAGACGCGACTAGGCCTCAGTTGCAGTGATTCAAACACCGATTTGGGATTTTTAGCCAGTTTACAGTTTATATTTCATTATTTTTAATGCCCAAATGCTATAGTTTATTGCCACAAATGAAGACAAATTTGGCACATATTTGATTTCTTTCAAGATTAGCCAAAACTGAAATATTACGTTTTAGACCATAATGTTGGTATTTTCGAACTTGAACTTGATCCAGTAAAAAATGTTGAGCGACGCCATAATTTTCCAAGAAATTTAGATTTAATTCCAGTTTGAATCCAATTGAATGCTCTTTACTGACATTTAAGGCCTTGATTATGGCACAATTCATTTAATGACTTTGAATGCTCTTTAGTGCCCCACAGAAACCCTGGGGAAGCATGGGCTATTTTACCGACTGAATCAGCGTAGCCATAGATTCCTTCTCTCATTACTAAATCCACCGGAGATACATCCAGCTTCTTCGCCTTCGTTATCCATTTGAGATAATAACAGCCTAAACAAGCTCGAGAATACTTCTGCGTGAGCACCATCGAACCGCGCTGGGACCTGGCAGCGAACACTGGCAACCAATCCCTCAAAGAGAGAAATAAAGCTGAAGGGAGGGCAGAGACGGAGTACATACAGTAATAGGGCGTTTTCATGAACATTACAAATCTGGTCCGGAAAAAGGAAGTGTTGGAGATGCAGCTCACGCCAATCGATGGGACGGATGATCAATTATGGACAAAAACGCAAGGTTTCGCGATAAACCCTTCGAGATCGGACCCCAAAACGTCTCACACAGGTGACCAGTTTTACAAAGCAAGACTGAACGCAAAAGAAAATTGGCGATGAAGATCCATATGAAATGAAAACAAATGCCAGTTTGTTCAGTGGCGATTTCACAATCTGTAATATTGGGCCAATTAACATGAAACAAAACCCGTCACAAAGTTTCAAAGTCATCTCTCTCAGCTCATATGAACTATGGTCTAATTATTTCCTCGCAAAGGCTTGGATTCAAAAAGCATGGGCGTGATGCTGGTCAGAATAAGAATAATGTGGCAGGTTTGTGAGTCCAGTCTCCGTCCAATACTAATGATCAGGGAAGGCATTTGGACATTTCCCTTTTTTGGAAATTTCTTTCAAAAACAGTTTCTCTCCCGTAGGGTTGTATTGGCACCAGCTCCGACTGAAATACAAATTCAGTCGTGTAATGTGGACCCCCCCCCAGTCTTTACAAAATGTTGTAATACTGAAAAACAATCGTGTAGCGTGTCCTACTCCTTACTACCCCGATGTTTAAGGTGCGAACAGCATTCTAATGGTAAACCGTGACAGTGTCATTTGCATTTGCTTTACTGGTCTCCTTTTCATAACACCCCTAAGATCTCCCTGTGCCATTTCTTGCCTCGTTGCGGCGAATGCTTTGTCTCTGGAATAGCGTTGCGCCACGCTGGCCCGCGGCTCGCCGAGGAGGAACGCTCGCATATATAACGCGAGGCAATTAGGGTGTTGCATGAGCCAGTCGCCAGGCGCTAATGTGGGTGATTCACTGCGGAGCCGCGGCACCTTTTGGCTCCGCGGACTTGTATTTATCATCTCAAGACCCCGGTTGTTTGCGGCCCAAGATAGTGTCACCGCTTTTTTGTACAGAAAGCAAAAATCTTGGCCACAGCACAGGGCTTGATGTTAACATATTTTATTTTCGCTTCAGAATAGGGGGGGGCAAAAATAGTGCAGTGGGTTACAACGCAGTGCGGCCCGGTAATTCCGATTCTTTTTTTTGGGCATATCCGGAGCGCTACGGAGAATTGGTTAATTGCGCAGAGACACTAATTGCATCACAGAACTTTACTCAGTCCAAACCGCTATTCTTCGCCTTATAATGAGCCTCTGCTATCGCTCATTATCGAGGAGAAGAAATATGTTTCGTCTCGGCACATTTTGGAAGCCGTAAAATATATTTAAAAAAAAAAAAAAAAGAAGAGAAAAGCGCGTTGGCCCCGTTTCAAAAGACTGTGCCACCTCTTTTTGAATGCGCCTTTTGGATAAAGATTTAAAGCCACACATTAGTTGGAAAGATTTCTCAGATAGCGGTTCCAAGGATTTTTCTTTATCAACTGCCCAAAAGTGAAATATTCGCTCTTCGGCTGATTGATTAATCCAAATTTATTATGAAGCGTAATTAGATTTTTTTTTTTTTTTTTAATGAAAAGGGTGAAGCAACTTAAAGCTGCCTGAAATGATTGTAAACACTGTAGTGAACCCTTCTCTGCGTCCTCTTCCCCTTCACCTGGCTTTCTCCCTCACTCCCCTCCCACACTGCCCCGATGGTGCATTCAAAGGGAAAAGGAAATCTCATTAATCTTGTCTGCAACATATGTAGCAAAGTAAACATTTTTGATACTTTACATTTTCATCACATAGGCCTGCAGACATCGTCAAGAGAAAATCTGTTTGATGGTGCAGCGGTTAGTGCTTGGGCTTCACAACAAGAAGGTCCCGGGTTCGATTCCCACCTGGACGTGGCCTTTTTTCTGCGTAGAGTTTGCATGTTCTCCCCGTGTCTGCGTAGGTTTACCTACCACTTAAAACATGCACAATGGGTTAATCCTCCAGCCAGGTGATTCTGACCTTCAGCCTGGCTCCACATCTGGAGACCCCAGCAGCATTTAAGAATAGGTCAAATGCAGAGGACACATTTCCCTACGGGGACAATAAAGTACACCTTAACCTTAACCTTAGTTACTACACGGACACAAAGCGGTTTTCAGGCCGCCCACAAAAACGGTGCAGTGCTGACGTGTAAATGAACATTGGACATTTTACACAAATGGACCTGATAGGCTGAGTTACAGGAAAAGCTCGTCTCATTGGTCAATGCGGGAGGATACTAGACTCTGATTAGTTGCTGAGACCCGGTTAGGTGGGACTTTATATATTATTTTTTACATCTAAATGCAAGACCAGGTGGTTTATTTTGCATATTTTATAAAATTGGTAAAACATTTAGACTTCCAGACTATCACTTTAACTCACTGTTTCAAAGGTGGAACATCGGTAATGTAATGAAGCTTCAGCGCAAATTCAACCTGGAGACGTACCTGCAGCCGTCACCAATCACCCAATCACGGCCCCAGCAATCATCGCAGCCGCCTATCCCGCTCAGCCGTTCATTGTCCAGGATCCCCTTCTTAACCTCATCCACTCTACATTGGCCTATTCCGAAAAAAGCATACCCATACTATTTCATGATTAGAAATCTTTTACAAGGTTTTAAAATACAAATTTTACTCACAGATGTGCTATTGGGGCTTGGGGATGTTGTGGATGTGAAGATTTGGAAGAAAAATAATTGTGGGCAAGACTAAATGTGGTCTATTTTCAACTAATTTGATTTCCGCCTATAAAAAACAGAAGAAAAGGAGCAAAAAAATCTTATTTTTACTGTAAAGAAGCAATATCTCAACCTAAATTGTAAATAAACCCTGTCATCAACATTTTCAGCAATTTTGGTGCCTATTGAACAAAGAATTGAAGGGTTTTAGAGATGTACAATATAAAAAAGTCCAGGCGGAGACCAGCTGTGCCATTTTGGCACAATTTGGCACAATTTGGCACAAAATTTGAAATATGGAATATCTCAATGAAAATGAAAATTTGGGATACTTTTACATATTTGGTCATGAAAATGCTTTTTTTTTCTAAAAGTAAAGACACAATTTATATATTACAGCACACTTTATTGCAAAAACTATATACAGTAAACACACAGGTAATCAAAAGTAAAATAAAAGTTCAACAAAACTTTTTAGACCCTCACCTTAGTATTCTTGTCAAAGCAGCCTGTGACCTGCTCTGCACTCCAGATGAACCTGGCTGTGGTGATGAAGGTGTGCTTGGCTCACCAAACTCTTGTTTCCCATCATCATCATCACTGCTGTGGAATAAATCATAATAAATCTATGTTCAGATATGTGGTACAAATTTGGCACATAAGACTACAATGTTTTGTTTTTGACACACTGTGTGGATGTTACATGATCAATTGTGTCTCATATAGTACTGAAGTGATGGAAATAAAAAAGACAAATACTAATAAATCGGTTTTACATAGCACTTTCCAAATCATACTCCCACTACGCAGTGGGGCGTAGTGGGACAACTATGATTCCCACTAAATAGCAATACACTTGTCTGTACATTTTGAATTTACACCATTGACATAAAAATATACATTTACTTTACAAAAAAAAATATTCCTAAAACAGTTACCTTTCATCTGGCGGATATTCATAATTTGACCGGCTGGTTGTGGTCAAAAGGTCCGACTCGTCAGAAGAGGAGTCTTGAAGTACCATGTCTTCAAATGCCAGATCTCCAAGAACTATATCCCTTGTCTCCTGTAGAGTGTAAACACGCTTTTCCCTCTAAAAGCCATGGTGTGGTGACCAAAAGTGTAAAAATCTGCTCGAAAATACGCTAACTGCAACTTCCGCGTGCGTCATGCGCTCTGCGCGCCGAAGCTCACATGACGACGCAGCTTGACGCAGACGGATAACTCCACGGAATTTTATCCAATCAGTGAGCTCCATATATCATTGGAAAGAGGACATTCTACAGAATCCAATGATACCACTCATTCTGTGACGGACAGAAGCCCTGGCGAATCACAGGCGAGCTTGTACAGACACTGCGTGAGCCACTCCGAGTCTCAGTTGCTGCGTTTTGCCCTGTTGTGACTGAAATACCGGGTCTTTTAGAGCCAAAATGGTGTCAAATGGACGGTGCCATCTTACTCTTGTCCAGTGAAAAATAGTTGGTACAATGGCGTATATGAAAAGAAAGAAACTGCAAAAGTAAGTCCGCAATTGCATGTTTTATTTTGATTTGCTGGTGTTTTTTGTGCAGTTTGATGCGGGCTCTGCTGAACATGTTTACTGCTGTGCAAATAAGCTTCACACCGATCGATTCAGTGAGTTGTTAGCTTTCTTTTGATATCTCCTTCGTAGTTCTGCGTTTCCTATTTTGTAAACCCAGAAGCAAAAACAATTACCTGGTCAAAACTTCAATTCTAGCCATGTGGTTGTTTTATTGCTAAGAGTTTGAGCTGTGTTACATTGATTTGAGTTTGGAGTGGATACTTTTGTTGAGGAGTTTCTGCTTGACAATTTGATGTATGATAAGTGTGTTTTGGTCGAAGCGGTAGCGAGATACGTGCGCATGTGTGTAACGCAGCGGGGCTAGTCCCCGGTACCGGGTACTCGCGAGTTCATGAGGTTAAGCCCCCCGGTCAATCACTCGGCCGTTTCCCAGCCGTGCTGCGACCCCCCTCCGCCCCTCCTCCTTCTGGCCTCTCCTCAGGCTCTGCCCGTCGCATCGACTGCGCGTCGGGTCTCGTCCTACCACCACCAGTGTCCAGGCTCCGGGGGAAGACTCCGGCCATCATCCATCGACGCCCTGTAATCCATATCGTTCGCCGATCTTCCGCCGGGGAATGTGGGAATGCAACATTTCTGGTTTGGCAAATGGATTTACTAATTGCAGCTTTAAGGAATAAAATGTCCAAATAAATGTATTTTCTCCATGAGGTACACACTTCCAAATAAGATCGTTTTTCGCACTAAAACACTAGGTGCCCGTCTTACATATTCAGCATAATGCATTTACAAGGTTAAACATCAGTGCTGAGGTATCAAAAGTCCAGAATGTTTTAATAAGCCCCATTTATAAGTGATATCTCCACTGCTTGTGTATGACGTTTTGACATCTGCAGTGCATGTATTCCTCACTTAGAAAAGCAAATGCATTAAATCTCAATCACAGCATTTCCCGGACCAAGTGACTGTTTATATTTTCCCCAAACCGTTGAACCCTAATATGGGCAAATGGGCTTTACTCGTCTGCGCGGAGTCATCGCCGTATCCGTATGACATCACACATCCTGTAATTTAGCAGATAATGAGGATGCATTCACTGACCTTTGCTCGTCGTACGTACCGCGTCGCTCCAGTGAGCAGCGCTAACCCCCTCATTACCGCCCACACTTGAATGATTTTGGAAATTTGATCTGGTTAGCATGCGGCTCCCGATGCCCGCGGCTAATTCGCGATAACAAAAGGTTGAGAAGTGCCAGCGGTGGGATCAATCCGACTTTTGCTTTCACGCCGTTTCAGGGACAGCAAACTGGATCTAAGCCCAAATGTTGTTTTTGTTTTGCTTTCTTCATTTGAGCCGTACCGTGCTCGTGTTGCAAGGACACCTTCACAGTCAAATCTAAAGATGCCATTTGAATTTGCTTTTGTATGGCACACACAGCTGAACACAACGGCGGATCCTGGTCTCACAAAACTAAGCCGCTTTGAATTCAAAATGTCGGCACTTTGTATGTCTCTACAGCAACCATGCAATGCATAACTTTAATACATCTCATTTTAACTGGAAAAGCTTGAAACAATCAAGGTGAATCTCTTGTTAAATATTCTAAATTCCAACAAATTTGAAACATCAATAGATAATGTTTTTGCAGTGAGGGACTGTCACAATGTAATTTCTGTTTGATAGTCTTTCTTATGGTCATGGTTAAATCGTGTTAATTTTCTCCATAAACAACAAATGAAAGAGTATTAAGAAAAGACTGGCCAGTGAAGCTCACCCTGATACCACCAATGTAAAACCAGGAGCTACATTTTCATTGATTGAACAGCAGAATGAGATATACGCATTGTTTCTGATTGGTTTATTACTTCTAAGTCTCATATCTCAGTCTGGATGTAATGTCTTTGAAACGTGTTTTTTTAGTTGAGTTGTTTAGCCGTATTAGCTTTGTTTTCTCCAGTCATGCCCAGAGTTTATTGGTTAGCATTCACTGTATCACTGTCCCATGTTCAATAAATATTGGTCATGTGTTAAAAAGTACAGAATTACTGTTTAAAAGTAGGAAACAAATGTTATATTTGATATAAATAGAAGTGAAGGATTTGAAGTGTTTGAGAGAGGAAAATCTAGGAACAAATAGAGCTAAAGTCTTTGCCTAATATAAAACTGAAATAACATTTGCAAAACTGCAAACTGCAACTGACAGCAGTTGGGATGAAGGCCTTGTGGTAGCGCTCCTTCTCGCACTGAGGGTGTCTCAGTCTGCCAGGCTGCTCAGCTCCTCTACAGTCCCGTGCAGTGGGTGGGAGGTGTTGTCCATGATGGAGGTGTCCCTCACCTCCTCCACAGAGTCCAGAGCTGGCCCTCCTGACCAGCTTGTTCAGTCTGTTCTTGTCCCGCTCTGTGCTGCCCGGGGCCCAGCACACGGCAGCGTAGTGGAGAGCAGAGGCTCCCACAGAGTCATAAAAAGGAAGGACCTCGTCTCCTCAGAAGGCGGAGGCGACTTTGGCCCTTCTTGTACAGGACGTTGGTGTTGTGGGACCAGTCCAGTTTATTGTTGAGGTGAACTCCCAGGTACTTGAAACTGTCCACCACCTCAATGTCCCCCACCGAACCATAGTACTCATTCTTTAAATAATAAAAACCAGGACTGAAACATGGCTAAAAATTAGGAAAATGATGTGGAAAACGATTAAAAATGACTTTGGGTTTTTTTTTTTTACTGTGTTTGAAAAAATAAATAAAAATAAATTACGTTTAATGGAAGACCCATCAAAATAGCGATATTCTTGTGTAATGGATAATTTGGCGATAAATTGTGCAAACCGAATCAGCGGTTTGCAAACCTTTCACGTCAACTATAAGTAGAGTTAACCCATTTCTATAACAGGTCGTGACTGACGTCGTTCTAAACAAGTCTCCAAAGAAGGCGAAACACAATATTTATTGTTCGCAACTTTGCTTCACCTTCAAATCATCTCCCCCACGAACCTCAACCCAGCATCACCGCTCCAACGTTCTTACAAATCCTCCACGACTTCAGTTTGCTTTTTTTTGGGAGTGTTTTTTTTTTGTATTCTTCTTCTCGGGGGCTAAAAATGTACAAACACACCTGAATTATCCAAGGCTACGGAAGCCAAGCACGGCGGGGAAAGAAACCCAAGGATAATGCCATGTCAATTCCACTACCTACTGCGCCGCTGCTACCCAAAAGGGATTATAAGCAAGTCAAACAAGCAGTACTACTTCAAACAATAGAGTACCTTATTAAGCCCCGACATGAGAGGGCCGTTGGGAAGGGGAGACTTTTGATGTGCCGTTCAGAATAAATTTAGGTTTTGCACAAGAAAGGGGAAAAAAAGAAGGGTAAAAAATCACTTTCCTGACTACAGGCTTAGTCGGGGGATAGTGATCATACTTGTGGCTTTTTAATGTCGGCCGAACCTTTGGGACCCACTCATGTAGAGCCACTCAGAAAGGCTGGCTCATTTTGAGATTTATGTTTAAATCCGGAAAATTCACCCTTACCTTTCAAGGTAAACTGTATGTAAAAAGGAATTGATAATGTAACAACAGGCCCAATAATATCATGAAATTGTCGAGCCAAGAGCTAGAACTATGATGTTTTCTGGTGGTTTTATGGGAAAGGGCTTTTTTGAAGCACTTCCTGAGCTCGGTGGGGAGTTTCTATGTACGGCTGCACAATATATAGCAAAATATGTCATTTCGAGATATTGGGTGATGCAATATCCGCATCACAAGAAGCCACAATACAGTATATCGCGACGTCAGTAAAGTCTTCCTCCGAGATCGACACATTTTTTGGGAAACTCACCATAAAAAAACAAACAATGCATTGAACTTAATAAATGTGTGGAAGCTCAGTTTTAGTAAAACATTTACTAACTTCTAAGTTTACTAACTTAAGTCTTTCTTGAAGTCTTCTTTTGACACAATTTGATGGAAAACTAGTTGCTTACGATTTGTGTTTAATTAGAATGGAACATGTCGCGTTGCAATGGTTTATTGCACAACCGTCTCGCATATCGCAAGTTACTTCAATATATCGTTCAGCCCCATCTCCAGGTTACCTCGGGCCGCGGGATTGGCAATGTTGCGAAGTAGGAGTCTATGGGCTGTGCTTGATTTGACTTTTAAACTAGTGTGTGATAGACTGGGGAAATACGCCACTACATTTACCAGAACACACCCATTAAACACTCTTATTAGGGTGACCAGATTAATAATAATAATAATACCTTACACTTGTATTGCGCTTTGCAAGCCTGTATTACCAAGTTTCTCAAATGGCTACACTGTCATCATTATTCATTCACTCCATACTCAGTGGTGGTAAGCTACTGTTGTAGCCACAGCTGCCCTAGGGTAGACTGACAGAAGTGAGGCAACCATTCCGTGCCATCGGCCCCTCCGACCACTCACTCACTACATCTGCTAGGCTTCCTGGTGTTCCCAAACGGTCTCCCATCCAAGTACCGACCCGGCCCTTCCCTAGCCTGGTGGGACCAGAATGATTCCCCTCTGTATTTTTTTATCCAGCGGGGGATCAGTCTGGTCACCCAGTCAACGCTCGCGCCTTCCGCAAAATTAATCCGTTCACGTCCAATCTGAATCGTTTATTTGCCGTGACGTGTTGTTAGCGAGCAACGTCACTCACGGGACGCGGAAGTCCCCTCAATAACAATCTACGAACGATGCACGAAAGAGAGAAAGCGTGTCTCCAGTCGGCGGTAAATGACCAAAAAACACATCGACAGTAGGTGAGTTTCGTTATTCATGATCCTGCGCAAATATTAACGCAAAACCGCTAATAACACCACATCAACAGCACACGCCCGCCCTTCGCTGATTGGTTTACTCCACTTCCTGTTTGCTTGCGTATCTACCGCTGTGGGAAATGGATTCGACGCAGGGGCGACCAGACTCACCGGCTGGTACAGCGGTGAGTCTGGATTTTTCCAGGCTAGCCCTTCCCTGCTTAGCTTCCAAGGTCTGACGGGATTGGGCAAAGCAAAGGCGGTATGGCCACAAGATTATCCACAACAAAAACTGGGACACAATGGGAATTTGTGGTAAATTGTTGGCAAAAGTCCAATATCAATGAAATGGACAATAGTAGCCTGGTGAGACCAGAATGATGCCCCTCTGATACCCGGTGGCGGTATCCGCAAAATCAAATCTTTCCCGTGCAATCAGATTAGTTTATTTGCGTCACGTGTTGTTCACTCACGGGACATGGAAGTCCCTCAGTAAAGATCTACGAACGGCGCACGAGAGAGAGTGTCTCCAATCGATGGTAAATGACCAACAAAACATTGACAATAGGTGAGTTTTGTGATTCATAATCTTGCGCGAATATTAACGCAAAACCGCTAATAACGCCGAATCAACGCCCACCCTTCGTTGATTGGTTTACTCCGCTTCCTGCAGTGAACGGACTCACTCGCTGGTGCAGTGGTGAGTCTGGATTTTTCCAGGCTAGGACAATAGACCTTTGAGCTTTTTTATTGGTTCAGGCGCAATAGGAACTTTGTTGACTCCTGTTGTGATATTGGGCTATACAAAACCATTGATTGATTGATTGTTTGGCAAAGTCATTAAGTGGTATTGGTACAAAACCGGGACAATAAAGGGAGAGCTTGTCTTTTTGGAGAAATCCAGGGACAGAACCTTCAAAACTGGGACAGTCTTGCGTAAACTGGGACATCTGGTCTGGAATCAGGAATGTGTTCCTCCAAAGGGATAAAATCCATCAGGTCACGTTGAATAGCTGCCACGAAAGGTCCAAAGATTACTCAAACATGTGTGACTCAAAATGTGTTTTGGGTGAGGGAAGAGAGAATGGTAAAAAATGCCTAAAATCGCTATTCCAAATAATGTATGAAGCAAAATAATTTTCACTAGAGCAATGCCTGCTCTACTGTTGTGGTGTCTCTTGTGTTCGTTCAGTTCCGTCTGGTCGGAACAGCATAGAAAACCAGAACGAGATCACTTCAAACCGTTCATGTCAAAAAGCCGTCGGGAAGATTTGATTCCGTCACGAGCGTCCCAACTTTATTGGGAGCGATAGCCAAGTTCAATAACAACCTGAGATCTTGGCTGAATCATCTCGGAGTCTTTGCATAGCCTTCGCCCCCCGACGCATAATTTAGCGCTGTCAGACGATGAACTCATCTCTCCCCAAAAGAAAATGAATGGGCCGGCGTCCAAGGCACGGGGATGTGTACAGAAATCCGTCAAACTACTTTAGAGCGAGGGAATTCAGCACGAAATCCGGGCTGCCAAGACAGAGAGGAATAATTACGTTAGCTTTGGTGGTATGTGGTCTTGAGGACGAGAATGCGGCATCTTTGGCTAATCAAACGCATTGTTATTAATAATTAGCCAGCGATACCATTTCTGATAAAATGGTCGGATTAATTGAGCTACTCCCTAAAGGAAAAGGCAATTAAAAGCATGCACTTGTCAAACACTGATTGCAGAATTGAAGTCCAGATTTCACAGTTTTATTACTAGCTGCACACATCTGGACTAAGTCACTTTACTTTAGTTTCCAATAGTAGCTGCATAAAAGTCATCAAGATAGAATTTTTAGATAGAATATTGTGTTGAAATGTTTGCGCAATATAAATGAAATGCATGCTTCCAGGATTCTTTTCAAATTTGCACTTTGAACTAAATCTTGGAAATATAGTTGCTACATAAGAAACATAGTGTCAATACCCTCGACCCAAGGCTAGATGTTTTCTTCTTGATGTTTACGTACATGTATTGTTCCTTTTGGACTCCGCGGGCTGTTCAAGAGGTCCTTGAAACCTCGTCATAACAAACACCAATATTGTCCTGCTACGATCACGCGGATGCCGTTTCAATAGTGCACTTGGTATTTGCATTCAAAAGGGAAACCGTTTGTTCAATAGCGATAACATATAATGCATGACATTATTATAAGCCCATTGTGTGCACGTAAAGACTTTCCTCACGCCGCGTTTCAGGGTCCTTGGTTTGTATACAGGGGGTATGCACAAGACGTCACAGCATTCAGAGTAACTGCAAAATAGTCATGCGAAGTTATAAAATATGTTCCCGCGATTACACGACAGAAACGGGAAATTGTCTGGCAATCGGTACGCGATTAAAGATCGGATCAATCTTTTCTTGACAAACCTATGACGATGAGGTGAGCAACAGGTTTGGTCTACCCAGCTGGATGATCGCTGGGCACAGTTTTTGATTGATTAGCTCGGTTGAAACCACGGCAAGAAGACGCAAGCTCCACACAGTAATACAGATGCTCTGCTCTTCATTCAAACATACCATTCACACAGTCCTGTGTGTACACCCTGTTTTACTTCGTTTCTTCATCGATCTAGATTTAATTGCAACATTAACAACGGGAACACAAAACTGTCCTCAACTTTTTCAAAGCACATAATCCATTTACCGCAATTCTCTAAAATCTTAGAAAAGGTTTTTAACTCTAGACTCGACAGCTTTATTGAAAAGTGTAATTTACTCTCGGACAATCAGTTTGGGTTTAGGAACAATCACTCAACCTCACACGCGCTCTTTGATATAACTGAAGAAATAACTAATGCTGTAGATAACAAGAAATGTGCAATAGGGTTATTTATTGACCTGAGTAAAGCGTTTGATACAATAAACTATGATATATTAATTAATAAACTAGAACTTTATGGAATTAGGGGGGTAGCTCTACAGTGGGTTACCAGTTACTTAAAAAATAGAAAACAATGTGTGAAAATCGGTGATTATCAGTCGAGTTGTCGACAAATTGTCTGTGGTTTACCTCAAGGTTCTATTCTGGGCCCAAAATTGTTTAATATGTATATTAACGACATTTGTAAAACGTCTGAAATACTTAAATTTATCTTGTTTGCTGACGATACAAATATTTTTGCATCAGGAGACGACTTACAGCAGCTGTGTCGGATTGTTAACTTGGAACTCAAAAGTGTCAACAAGTGGTTCAAACAAAATAAATTATCTTTAAATCTGAGTAAAAGCAAAATGATGATATTTGGCAACTGTAACTCCAATGCTCAGGAAGCAATTCAGATAGAAGGTGTTGTTATCGAGCGAGTGCATGAAATCAAATTCCTTGGTGTGATTATTGATGACAGAATTACTTGGAAATCTCACATTAAATATATATCCACAAAAATTTCTAGAAGCATTTCAGTAATTGCAAAAGCAAAGCACATTTTAAACATCAAAGCTCTACATACCTTATACTGTTCTCTGATTTTGCCCTACTTATATTATTGTACTGTGGTTTGGGGTAGTACTTATAAAAACACAGTTAAACCAATAATATTGTTGCAAAAAAGAGCTATCCGAGTAATTCATAAAGTTGGATTTTTGGACCACACAAACTCATTATTTTTAAAATCAAAGATCATGAAGTTTTGTGACATTGTTGAGTTCCAAACTGTTCAAATGTTATTCAAAGCAAGGTATAAATTGTTACCAAACCAAATACAAAGAAGGTTCCAAGAACGTACTGGTCGTTATGAATTACGTGATGAATTAAACTTTAGGATTCAGAAACATAGCACAACTTTGAAAAGTTTTAGTCCAACAGTTAATGGTGTACAATTGTGGAATAAACTGGAGATGGAATTGAAACTATGTCCAAACATCAACCTGTTCAAATATAAATACAAACAAAAGACTTTTGAAATATACAGACAAGAAGAAATGCGTTGCCACTAGGGGGAGCAGTGGGATCAATTATGTGTATTGTTCCTCTATAATCTGGAAGAGTGTTGCTGCTTGGAACGGTTGTCATTCTATTGCTCAAATTCACAAACGGAGAATTAGGGTTGGCAGGTTATGGATCTGTTGAGAGGGACCCTCCCAACGGGCTCTAAACCTTGTCTTTTAATGCACCACTCAGCATAGGAACATCATCTACAAATCAGCTGTTAGGGGGTTTGTTGAAGGGGAGTTACTGCTCTCTTCAACTTGCTCACTCTCTGGCATTTTAATGCACCACACTATGCAGGGCTACAGCATACTTCACATATAACTCAATTAAATAAATATATAATAATGATGATGATAATTAAACCCAAATTAAAATTATACTGAGAATGGTAATGACAACTGGAAAGTATCAAGATCTCAAATTATAATATCTATTAATGTACCTTTATACCATAAAAGTAACTCTGTAATCACGGGTAAAAATATGCAAGCAATATATTAAGTAACACATTTTTTTGACTTACTTTGTTCTAGACATCGTATATGAAACTAGATTGTTGTTGTAGCTGTGCGTTGGTTTAATTAATTATATAAAGAGTTTATATATTTTTGTTGTTTGTTGTAAGTTGGTCTGTATGAATGTAGCTGCTTGAAATGTTTTGAAATGTTCTTTTTTTATGTATTGCACTTGGGGGTGGGGGCTCATAAGCTTTTTGCTTCAGCCCACTCCTTTTGAGCACAATGTGTATTGCTCAAATAAACAAATAAACTAAACTAAACTAAACTATCCATCACCACACCCGTTCAGAGTCGTTTTGCAACAGTCAATGTACCAAACTGAAGTGAAAATTAGCATTAGGACAATCGGCATTATCCTTTAAAACGATCTCAGAACGGAATAAACTTCCAACTGCGCTAAAACTATGCAAAGATTTAAAAAGATTTTTGCCTGGACGTGAAACCACATTTTCTGGGGGAACTCAGAAATACATGCAGCTGATTCATAAACTTAGACATATTGTTTATATAAACCTCAGCTCAAACAAAAACAAACGCTTTCCTCCAGTTTCATTTCAACACAAAAATCTCTCATTGTTTCATTCAAACTCAAACACTAGGAGCTGTCCCTGCCAAAGAAACAGCCGTAAACCTGACGATTATAAAGATCCATGACGATTATTGAGATGACCAAAGTAGGTGTAACCCGGATATCATATATGCATAAATAGTAAAGCGATAAATTAATGTATTTCATAGGTTTACTTTAATAAAAGCCAAGTTCATGGTAAAGGATAAAAAAGGTATTTACATTGTTAAAAAATATGTTGTTCTGCAATAGTATGTCATTTATTTTGCTGTACATGTGAAAAGTGTATCTTCCTATTTAGAAATGGTCTGTGAAGGTAACATAGGTTCTCGTGGAACACGGTGAGAGAGCAACTGGTTAGATCTGGTTCGGCGAGGAAAAGGGACAGCATCGTGAAGAGAGTTTGCTTGTTTTCTGTATTTTTTAAGAAAGTTGTGCCATGGTTTTGTGCTGTACAAACCACAGTTTTTTGTGCGCAAGTGATTAAGTGCTGTAGGGCGCGGTGTAGCTTCAGCTCGAAGCTCCAGGACCGTGTTTTAGCGCTTATTACGTCGTATTAGAGCCGAGGCTAACCCAGCCCGTTCGCTACGAGGACTGCGTAGGCTGCCGTTTCGCTAACCTAGCGGGACATAGAAGTTTGCGGAGGATCGTTACCGGACTGGACAACGAAGTACGGACCCCAGATAGTCACTCTGAGTGCCCGCGTCGCTCAGAGTACCTCTGGCAACGTGGGAAACGAAGACAAGTTGCCGCGGATCGGGTGTGGACCACGCACCTTCATCGCCTTTGTGCTGCTGTATCCGGACCCCCGAGCTGCCCTCAACGGAGCCGAGGACGACCCATTACCTGGACCGATCGTGTGGGATTAACACGTTTACACACGGTACTCTGCATTGGTTTATTTCTTGCTCTTTCAGTGAAGCGACCCGTTTGTTTTTGGGTCTCCACGTTTCACGAGCATCGATACAGGCCTGCAACGTAGGGTGTATCTAGCCGGCTTAGAACTAGTTTATTAGCCAGTTATTGTGCCTACTATTTGTTTGCCCTTTGTGAGTGGGGATTCATTGGTACGGTGGGAGAGTGCTGTGCTTTTGACTTGAATCTAAATACCTGCTATTGTTTTATGTGTATTATTTCTGCTAATTAAATTGTAAATGTTTTTTTTATACTTTACCTTGTGTTAATTTACTTCTAAGTCAGCCGCTTACGTCCATTAGTGTTTAGTGCTAATTTAAAGGTATTCCAGTGATCCAAACTATTATAGACGAGTTAGGTTAAAATAAAATAGTACGTGAGTACACTGTAAAAAAAAGAACCCCGAGCCCACTCAGTTAATTGCGTTGAGTAAACAAGGGCTACATAGGGATTGTGATATTTATAGAAGACCTCAATATATTATTGAAATTCAGTTCCATCCTGTTCCGACGCACTGTTAGGAGGATTATTTCGGTGGCCCCAAAGCGCTCCCTGAACTCTGGGAGTTTGTCGGGGCTTGGGGTCAGACCGTCTCCAAAGCAGCAACACAAACTAAACAATTAAACCAAAACAGTTCTCTCATGAATATCTTTTGTGAAACATGGAACTATGTGTAAGAGATGCAAGAGGCAAAGCTGCGCAAACAATCTGCCTCCCTCCCTTTGCTCCGCGCTTTAGAAAAAACCCACCACAATCACCAATTGTTCCGCGCCACCTTCATTATGCAAATGAAAATTAAGAGAAAGCTACTACCTTTACCTGGAGCCATTTATTTCCATATTTTCTGTTGTCTACAGCGATTCATGGATATTTCCTTCCAACACACACCTCGAGGAGATGGCTTTTATCTAATTTACATTTGTTGCATTGTCCATAGTTCATATTTCATACTGTGTTTTGTTTCACTGCGTGCAAATATTAGCATAATCAACACAATTATTTATGACTTTGAGGATTAAAATTGCAAATGTTTCTAAATTACCATCTCATATAATTAACAGTATCATTTACCTTGTATTAATTGTTAAATAATAATGCGGGTTCAGAGAGTGTTCAAACGCCATGCTCTTCTAGTTAAAGCAATCCTTGACCTCGTTGACATGTGTAGTGAGGTCGTAGTCAACGACTGGGTCATGATTTAGGAAGATGTGCCATGTTTGATCCAAGGGCCACACTGAGCTTACCAGTGGGTCAGCATGATCGCGTTTTGGCGGAGTTTCAAACCAATACCAATCGAAAAACGGATGAGACTCATGCAAACAAGCAGTTATGTATTACCTTTCTTTTTGAAAATATCAGTGTTCAGCCTTTTTAGCCAATACATATCAGGCCGGATTGAAGGGCTTGGTGGGCCACATTTGGCCCGCAGGCCTTAGGTTTGCCCACCTCTGATTTGGAAAGTATTACACATTTTCAGTATTAGTTGAAGAGCTCAGATGAGTATTCTCTACATTATTTTGTTTGTTTTGGCCTTTTTTCTCATACTTAATTCCTGGCTGTTGCACATTTTATTACATTATATAATTTTTTATAATTTATAATATTTATTTTTTATTTTTTTTAAATTAACGATTGAACATTAGGGCATTTAGAGATACTAAAAAGTGTTTTGAGTAAAATATTGTCATATTTTTAGTCAAAGTCATTTAGACTAAACAGACTAAATCTATGACTATCCAGATATGCTTGTATCTGAATAAATAAAAATGAAAAGAGGCTAAAATCATCCAAACATTCCATTCCATTGACAGGAACAGGTTTGTGCTTTGTTCATGTGGAGAACAAACATGAAGCAGGGGACCTCCATTATATATAATTGTATTAAATGTTATAATGCAAAGTTGACTAAACTAACACACTAGACAAAAAATTGAGAGAATTATTTGACTAAATCTTGACAAAATGTAAGACATTTTTGTCAAAAGGCTAAGACCAGAACAACATTTAAATATCAACACTGATACCAAACCATCCTCTCCAAACGCCTTCGTTGAGCATTTTAAAAAATATTGAAGGGGTAAAAATGGAGTAATATTTCTAAACGGGAGCTGCGGTAGACATGTGGCAGGTCTGTCCAGCTGCCGTCAAAAATGTGCATTCCTACATGGCCCACCTGCCAGGAGGGAGCAGGCGCAGGTAGTGCCAAGTCCCCGCCAGTCAAAATCCTGCCCGAATGTGTCAGACATTTTAAACAAGCTCCGGACGTACGACTTGGCTTGGCTTCTCTCCTGAACTCAAATATGCTCCTGGCCTCGAATAGGAGCGGACAGCCGACAGGATCAGCACAAAATACACAGGGCACAGTCGCCATCTCAATCCGTGGGGAGCATTTTCAACCCAAGCTGACTTTTAGCAACTTGGAGTATACAGTAGGAGTGGTTTGAAAAGCCTTAGGGAGAAGCTTACCACATCCTGTCCATTTATTGACAGAACCCTATAGATCGGAACCATACTATAGATTAAGGTGAAGGTACACGTTACTGTTTGTAACAGAGCTTCAACAGAGCTGTCTTGGATAAGAAAGTGACTTCAAAGTGCTTGAATTGAGAGAATTTACAAACGGTTTGGAGTCGATTTTTGGACTATCTTTAGAATTGCCAATGGAACAAGCATGTTTTTTTCTTGCCTTTGAGATTTCTTTGGTCTTGTTTCAAGTGTTGTTTTTATTTGACATGTACAAGTGAATTTCTCTTCGTTCAAGCAAAAATAATGTTTGTTCTATTGGCAATCTCGTTTCAAGGTCGTCCAAACCTATAAAAAAATTAAAATAACACAGATTCCTTTGGTTTAAACTCGGCATTGAAGTTTTGTGATCTGATTGAGAACAATGTTGATGAAGGGTATTGTCTTTGTAACATCTTGCGTCCTGATGCCTGTCTTTCCACAGTCTGTGGGGGGACTGGGGTTAGTTGGAGCATACTAATTTGCAGGTAATTTGTTGGTACACAAAGTTATTTCAGATAAAAACTACTAAAATAAAGCAACTCCCAATATAAAGTTTGCATGTTCTCCCCACTATGTCTGCGTAGCTTTCCCCTACCACTAAAAACATGTGCAATAGGCCAGGATGAATGAATGAATGGTGGTGGTCAGAGGGACTATTGGCGCAGATGTGTGCTTCTGTCAGTCTACCCCAAGGGAAACTGAAGCGACACACGTAGTTCCACCGTGTGCGTGAGTGAATGAAGAACAAATCCCCTAAAACTGTGTGAAGCACATCAGGTGACTTGTGTCATGTTAAAAGGACTGCACAAATAAGCTTCCATTCCAATCCATGCGGTTTTCTGATGGTTTTATCTGCCTTTCAATCATGCAAATTGGGACTTGTGGCAATAATGCTGGATCTTGTATATATATATAATACATTGAAAGGCCACATTTAAATATAGAACCGTTATTATGGTAAGGAGGCCTATTATAGAAGCTTCACATCAGGTCATTCATACTCAGTTCGAACAGTAAAGATAAGCCGCTGATGTAAGGCTCAATGATCGCAAGTTTGTTGTCATTTGTTTACGCGACTGATGACTGGTCTTCTTCTCTTCGAGAGCGCTGAGCGAATCCGCCATAGCGACAACGTAGCACACACACGCTGTAGCAAGTTAACAAGTTATGCATTTCTGCATAAATTGGTCATAAGATGTGGTCTGATTTGTATTAAAATCACAAGAATAAGTACAGTGTCTGCTTTAGCTAATACCATCCAAGCAATTACATTTTATCATATTTTTTATTGGCCATACCATGTAAACATTCACAGGACCGGGAGGAAAAAGTGAGTACACCCCCTGGCAAAGTATCCTCCAAGAGCTAATTAGTGAAATGTATGCAGACATTCAGAGTCAGGTGTGAGCCAACCTGAAGTCCAATCACTGAGGGCACTGAAAAACACACACTAGTTAAGAATTGTCTCTTGTTGAGATGTATAGTCTGAAAAGAACCCTCTGAGGACCCACGATCAAGAGTTGGTTATTTGTATAAAGCTGGAAAAGTCTTGATCATAAATCCATGGTAAGAAAAATGGTCTAGAAAAGGAGACAGTACTGTTGCTTCACCTCCAAGGAGTGGAAGCTCAGAAGAGGGATGAGTGCTGCAACAAGACAATGACTCAAAGCACAAAAACAAATCCACTTCAGCCATACCGCCTTTGCTCTGCCCAATCCCATCAGACCCTGGAAGCTAAGCAGGGAAGAGCCTGGTCGGTACTTGGATGGGAGACTGTTTGGGAACACCAGGAATCCTAGCGAAATGTAATGAGTGAGTGAGTGGTTGGAGAAGCCGATGGCGCAGACTGGTTGCCTCACTTCCATCAGTCTACCCCAGGGCAGCTGTGGCTACAATCGTAGCTTACTACCACCAAGTATGGAGTGAATGAATAATGCAATGTAAAGTGTCTTTGAGTGTCCAAAAAGCGCTATATAAAACTGATTTATTATTATTATTATTATTTTTATATCACTTCAGAATAGTGTCAACCAGCTTTTGAATCCAATGGTGTACTCACTTAGTCCTCCCTGTCCTGTGAATGTTTACATGTTAGGGCATGACCAATTTAAGCAGAAATGTAAGAAAAGGGTTCATATACTTTTTCCTTCCACTGTAATGCTGCGTTTACACATAAGCACGATGCGTTACGAATGTCATTTTTCCGTCATTCGTGACGTTCGTGACGTGACTTAACGCATCTCAATGGGATTCTTAACAGAACGCAACAGTTCGTGACATTCGTGACGTTCGTGGAGAAAGTTTTTGTCTGTCAAAAAATCTTCCACGAATGTCACGAATCACCCTCTGTTCGTGGAGTTCGCAACGGAGCGTGTCCTTTCGTGAGGAGGAGTGGCGCTTCGTAATTCAGCGTGAGAGCATTCGTAGATCATTCGTAGAGCATTCGTGGAGCATTCGTGGAGCAGAATCACTGTTTTCAGGCTCAAAATTGACAGAAACCCACGCTACGCCCAAAGTAAATGTTGGTACCTGCAGTAGCTATGTCAAGGAAAAGTGTCACAAAGTCGGCCAATCCGCGCTCCAAGTCACGGACAGCACCTGAAGAAACACTTTCAGCACCCCGAGCCACTGCCGCTCCTCGAGGTGCTGATAGTGTTTCTTCCTCCTGGGTCGTACCTGATGTTCGGGAGTTGGAGCCAGACGAGCCCAATGACTCAGGGGAGAGCACGGCCTCTGCTCCGCCTCCAACCCGGTGGAAGAAGATCACTCCACATTCGCCCAATTCTTGACAGATTTCGGACAGAACGCGAATATTCCTAGTGACCCGTAACAGCGCGTGGCAGCGCGCATCACCACGCAGCAGCGCGCAACACCACGCAGCAGCGCGGGACGCATATTCGTGACCGTGCGTAATAATTCGTGCCATTAATCGTAACGCGTAGTAACAGGTCGCAACAGTTAGTGGCGGCGCGTGAAACCTCGACCCCGAATCATCAAATTCGTGATCCTTGGCCACGAATGTGCATTTGTGGCATTCGTAACGCATCGTGCTTATGTGTAAACGCAGCATAAGTTCAATGAGGTACATAAAGAGTTTACAAAATGACAGCATCGGTGGATCTAGGTGGATTTGGCACAAACATTCAATGGGTAAAAACATTTTCCTCAGTGATGCGAATTGGCAACGCTGGGTTCACATTTTGCGAGTTCGTAATTACATGTTTGCAGTCATTAGGAGACAATAAAGTAATGCCTGCCCCTCGCGCCGCCACCTCCGTCACTCCCGGGCGGAATTCAGGAGATTTGATTTTTAATTAAAGATTCTGGACCGATATTGAGGGGAAAAAAAAGTCAAGGCACACAACAGATAATGGCGGATTGGGCCTGGCAGCGCCCGCCTGCTCGTGTCTATCACTATCGCTCTGCCCTCCCACGCACGAAATCAACCGCTCGATGAAACAAGGGGCATTTGGGGAATTAGAGGAAATTATTTAGCGCTGTAGAGGCGGACGGCGATGGTATTCATGACAGAATCGGGTCTCGTTAGCGAAAAAGAGCCAGGCCCACCTATTTTTTGTTTGTTCTGTTTTTAGGCAAATGGACGACCAATGGATACACAAAACGTC
Source organism: Proterorhinus semilunaris (assembly GCA_021464625.1). Lineage (NCBI taxonomy): Eukaryota > Metazoa > Chordata > Actinopteri > Gobiiformes > Gobiidae > Proterorhinus > Proterorhinus semilunaris. The sequence continues at coordinate 24,399,268 of CM038362.1, read as the reverse complement.
ATAACAGCAGAGCGGGCAACACAAATGCTATCATAGAACAATGCGCCTCTCAGGATTTCGCGCTCAGATATTATTTTTTTCTTTACAATTGGTTAAAGGAATAGGCCACAATTTTTAAATACTGAGATATGTTCTTACCTTAGCTTAGACGAGTTGATTTGTAGCTGTCTGGTCTTTACACATGCCCTCAGTCACGTAAACAGAGCACAGATGGCGTTAGTATAGCCTCTCCTCTTCTCCTCTATGTGGCCAAACGGAGGTGAAGTTGGAAGCGACCAAGCTCTTCCACGTTTTCCCTATTTAAATACGGTTGCATGAGCCTTTACATGATCCAAGTATAGTTACTCAAAATGAATGTCGATTTTCTAAGCTACAAATCAACTCGTTTAAGCTAAGAACATATCTCAGTATTTAAAGTTTTAAACGGCGGCCTATTCCTTTAAGGCTCACGTATGCTCCCATTCTGTGCGTAAATAGACCCGTGCGTTCCGAGCGCAGTTACTGTCACTGCGTTTATGCTTCCACGCATTCCTAATGGCCAGCATGTTTTATCGTATGTTGCCACCAGTGGGCGCTGGAAGTGCGTCAGAAATGCAAAACGAGAGATGAAACGTAAACAATATGGTTCCACCCACAATGGTTTTCAGGCCACATTAACTGTTTTACAGAACACATTTTTTTAGTTTTCTTTAGTTTTTTTTAAGTTTAGCCGATTGTTCTGCTTCACCTGATGAGCTGTGTGCAGTAGAGTCCCCACACGGTCTGGGTCATAGAAACAATAAGGAGAAGTGGCGATCGATCCTAACGTATGCGGACACATAGCAAGTAGGCTAGTCCGGAAGTCTTTTCAGAGTCGGTTAGCTGCTCAATGTATTTTCCCTATAGCCGTTAGCATTAGCCACCAAACATCACAAATTATGAACAATCCTGATGTTTTCAGCTGTTGTCAACCAATCGACCACATATAGAGTTCAGGACAGTGATGTCATATTGCTAAGCATCATGGGATTAGCAGCAATAATACACGAATGGTAATTTTAAAATGTAAATTCCAGGAGTTACTGTTCACATTAAAACACTTACACACTAGAGTGAGTTAGATGGATTTACCAGTCGCAAAAAGTGTACAAAAAAGCAGTTGTTCCACTGCTTTTTTGTACACTTTTTAGCTATACTGTTTTAGCTAATGTTAGTCTATGGAAAATGTTTGCTAACAGCCACAACAGTGGATTTTCCCAAACTCTATAGGTGGAGTCAAGGCGTCGTTAGAAATCATTAATGAGATTTTACGTAATTTACAAATTAGCCTCTAAAAGTGTCCTCTGAGCTAAATGCTAACTCCAATTCAGTCAAGTTTTTACGTTTTGTGGGTTGGATTCACATCCATCGGGGACTTAACATCATCTTATGAGATGTCAATGATACAGAAATTATAGAAATGCCATGAACGGACAAAAGGATTCGGCGGCTAACGGAATGTGCACATTAAATGAGCCTTTAGTCAGCGGTTCAAAGCCCAGCTCCCAGTGGTGCAGGCTGCCGTTGCGTCCGCGGGACAGACACATTTACCCACCCCGCCTGCGTGAATGTGTAATGTTGAGGTCAAAGGGTGCATTCAGCTTCATTTGGATTGTGCTCTCACACTGGGGCAAGACGCAAGTCTGAAGTAGCCCCGTGAAAAGGCGCAGACCAGGCTCTCTTTTATTTTGAGGGGGCTGAAGTCCTTTGAAGTGTGTAATCAAATGTTCTCCATGTTTTATCCATTTGTTGCTGCTGCTGTCTGCCGGGAAAAATAACATCTCTGTCAAAAACATCAAGGCGGTGAAGAGGGCAGAGTCAGTGCACCGAGGAGTCACCGGACAGTCTTTTTTTCAAACGGCTCTCCGTAGCAAACAGATCCCATCGACTCGGCTCCTCGTAAAGAGCCATAAATCCCACCTCTACTGGAAACGCTTCGCCCCATCTATCTCAATTGGCGTCCCCCTCCTACACATAAAATCAACTGCTCGATAAAACAAGACGCATTTGGGGAATTAGAGGAGATAATTCAGCGCCGTGGCGAGCCAGACGGGGTGATTACGCACAACAATATCGCAGTCGTTATAATGCATCACGAGTTTGTGCTAGTGCGCCCAGGGCTGACCTCCTGACTGTGGTCAATTTGAAACGAAAACCGGAATAAACAGAACGTCTCGGGTCACGCGTCGCGGGGGGGTTCGCCGAGCGGAAACGCGAACACGCTCGCACCCCTGACCCGCTTCGTATGGAGGGTGAATAAGGGCTTGATTACAGGCGCGCTCTTTTGTAGGGAGCGAAAAAGGAAAAGAAATAAATCCACTTTGTTATTCCTATGCAAATGCACACGCTGATGAGCCGGCCTTGTTAGTTCTGCCGTTCAGGATGAGACCTCGATGTCACGTTACGGGGGCTTGTATATACCGCGTGATGATGGTCGTGTCCTCATGAAGTGCCCTCAGCTTACTCTGCCCAGTAGCTTTATCACTTTTAAGCTATGCCTGCAGTGTGCGTTTTTTTTAGACAGGATTTTAGCCTCGCCAAAGTTATTCAATTGATGTTTGGAGGAGTCGCTGCTATGCGGTTTAAAGAGCCCCTTCGCCAGCCCTGATGGCGCTCGGGCCTAATAAGCAAAAGGCACTACTCGGAGTGTGTCTGTTCATGCTTTTTAGCCGATGAGACGTCGAAATAACACAAAAGGGGTAAAAGGCTTTTCGGCTTTTCTTTGAGCACAGATAAATAAGTATCATTTGGAAATCTTGGTCAGACTTTCCTGGTAGGCCTCGCTCACCCTCAAGGCGAGACGCGGCGATCGCTTTTTAGCTACTTTTCTCCCTTAACATCTTGGTTTTAAAAATTAGACCAAACTCCACCTTTGCGACGCTTACTCTGTGATTATTCCCCGACACACCGCCGTAGTTTTGCATCCATTCACAAAATCTTCACATGTTTGGTATCCACGTGTAGCAAGAAATATGACCAAAAAATTGCAAATTACACACATATGTTCTATACCTGTAAAATAATACAACCCTACTGGAAAGAAGTATTTCAAATTGTTGAAGCGACACTGGGAAAGAAACTTGATTTAAAATCTGAAAATATTATATTAGGAAAAATTCCAATGAATATAAACTCAGATGAAAAGTATATTTTTCAAATGCTTAGAATCACAGCATTAAAGATCATAACAGAGTGGGAAAAAAGTAATCCACTGGATATTCAAAAATTGATTAATATTATACAAGAAGTAAAATTGAATGAGAAGTTAACTCACAAAATAAGGAACATGGACCATGAGTTGGTCAAAATGGTTTATAAAAGAAATGGACAGCACATGAATAAAGTGAATCAGCGGTTAACTGTGACTGTGCAGCGGAGGTTGATTGTACGTTGGGACTAATTTCTACTAAAGGGGGTCAATAAATCAATAAAAAAATAATAATAATAGAAAATAAAATTAAAATAAAACCTGTCGCTGAACCTAGGAAAGCGTTGCCGGTGTATATTGTGTTGATTTGTGTTGGACTGAAGTGATAATGGATTTGAACAAATGGAAAATAATAGTAATGAAGTGTGTGGATACGTATGCAAGTATACGGGTAGAGAATGTGCATGGGGCCAGGGGAGTGGGAGTGTGTTTTGGGATGCTGGTGAGGGACAATAGATATGTGGTGTCTGGTGTGGTGTGTTTAGTGCACTAGGCATGCACTGTCTCAGCCAAATACACGGGTATGGTACGATGTGGAATTGGGGCCGATCTGATGTAAATGCCATTTATGTCATTTACATTATTTGTGTTGTGTATATCTTTTGACAGACTGAACTTATTCCTCCCTGCTTGTTTATTTTTTTTATGTTTGTGTGTATGTTTTTGTATATTGGCTATGGTATATTGTCTACTTATTTTTGAAAATAAATAAATATGACCAAGATAGCGCTATAATCCAAATATGGTCATATCCTTTCTGGGAGACAGCGGCGTATAATATACAGGCACATGTGGAGACGCAGCAAAACTTTAGGGACCGTTTTTCTTTCCACTCTTGGAACGTAGCTCCGACAGACTCCAAACGTTCCCGGCTTGTTCAACAATATTCAACGTTTTGCAAAGGAATGTTTAAATATTTAATTCCTTAATTTTATTGATGAAAACAAGGTGGAAATACATTTCCAATATTTTTGACAGATTGTTTTACTTACAAATAGCGTAGCCCGTTTCAAAAACTAAACAAGATCCAAAATACGTCAACAAAATAAAACCATCCATTTAAACCTGGCTCCATCCATTATTTAGAATCTGTCGCTGAAAATAATTACCGTTTAGGCAATTTTTTTATATGACACATGTTCCCCTCATATCTATATCAGTATTCTGCAGCGAACGTTTGAATTTGATATCTCCTATATATAATTCCCCCCCCCCCATTCACCTGCATCATGTCGCTTTAAATCCACTTTAAGGCGAGGGGGGGGGGTCGTCCGAGGCCACTGCCCACGAGGACGTGCGACACAGTCGGCGTCACCCCGCGGGCCTCGGTGCAGCGGAGAGAATCAAAGATGACTTGTTCCCTGACAGCGAGATCCCCCCAAACGCCGCGTGATCCGGATATGTGACTCTGCGTGCGCCATGCACCCACTCTCGCGTGGCACGTCTCCAATGTTGCCGGCGATCGGAGCTGACAGGAGACAGCTGGCCGTGGAAATTGGAAAACAAGCAAAATTTATGCAGTTATGTTATTTATTTATTTTTTACATGTGCTGTTCCTCCCGGCGTTGATTGGGTAAATGCTGGGATGCATTCTGGTGAAGTTATCGCGTCTAGTTAATACAGGACAATAATCCCCTGCAATTTGACTGGATTTCCACCATTTATGTACACTTTTCCTTTTACGCTTTGTTCTGGCTTTTAAATCCACTTTAGACGCCACAGCCTTGATACGTTCGCGGTTACACTCTTCACTTCTTAAACTTCTACAAAACGCCGCTTTCAGTGATGAAGTTGTTCACCAGCCAGGGCAACCGCGGTGCATTAAAGAGGGGGTATTATGCTTTTTTCAATCACATAGCACCAGTCTATGCACAATTATGACGTAACCTTCTGTTGGTCTGTATATGCAGTAAATTAAAATAACTGCCTTGAATAAAATTGCTCTCTCAAAATGGCTGCACTGAACGTCTTGAAATAGGCGTCTGTCTCTTTAAGAAGCTTTCCGACACGCCCCCTTCAGCACACTACTGTGGCATTGAAACAACAACACTGTGCGGGGAGGGGGCTCCGCTGAGCTGAGGAGCAGTGGTTGGTGGCTCGGCTGGTGACGAAAGGTCCAGAGGCGTCTCCAGGAGGTGGGGGCGTTCCTAGGAGGACTGAGGCATAGCTACACCTAAAATGGCCGCCGTCTAAGTTTTTACTGATTACTCAAAAATATGTGAATGAGCCGAGGCAACACTCCAGGCATGTGTTTAGTGAGGGAATGACATAATAACCCCCACTTTAACAAGCATCAGAAGCCATTCAAATAATTGTGCCAAAATGAAGGAAGTGACATAGATAGAGGCAAACAATTTTAAACTGTTGCCGTGCCAACCAGGTTATGTCAATGGGAAATGAGTCAAACTGCTCTGGAACTTTACCTCTATCTATGTCACTTCCTGTCAGGAGCTTCAAAATTCAAATAAAAATAACTTTCCGCCCAACATTTCTTCATTCAATTGCTGCGTTGATTTTACTTCTGTCCAATCCGATAAAAGTGACTTGTGATATGGCGACCGGCAGCACCTTCAGTCCACTGCGCTTTGTTGGAGCCTAATTTATGACTCCATCACCCACCCGCGCCTCTTTTATCGGCTCGCCCGGCGGAGAGAGAGAGAAACTTCTCGGGCTCATCCCGAACCCCGTCCACGCGTCGCCTATGACTTTTACTAAAAGGCCACTTTCAATAAATGTCAGGCCCCAAACACGGGTAAACACTTTCTTAGCTCTGATCAAACTTCGCGGGGCCGTGTTCCGCTCAGGTCGCCGGGCCGCAGGGATTAGCCGGATTCCTGTTTGAAAATGGCATATTAAACAAACAGACTTTTCCCCTGCGGCGACTGTGCGGATTCCCGAATGAAGCAGGCTGGCCTTTCACTGGAGTGCCTGACCAAAGATCACACTGCCAGGCTAACCTCCGAGGTGATGTGATTTCACTCGCACAAGTAAGAGCTGCCCGCAGTGGAAGGTGTGACGTGGATGATGGGATCGGAAGACATTCAGTTACTCAAAGACCGGGATCAGACGACAAAACCTTGGACACGTATTTCACTGGTTTGCACGCCGTTCCCAAAATGCTTACGCCGCTGAAGACACGCCTGTGGGCTCATTCAGACACACTGTTCACTCGTCCCACACCTTTGTTTTGTGCATTTTGTCACTTATTCTACATATTAGTCTGTGAATTGTGCGTGTTATAATACAGTCACATTTCCCAAAACTTAAAAGCACTATACCCATTTTTTTCTGTGCTCTTTTCTTCCTTGTCTTTTCTTTTTTTAGTTCTTCTCTCTTCTTTCCTTCTTTTTCTATTTCCTTCTTCTCTTTTCTTCTTCTCTTTTCTTCCTATTCTTTTTCTTCTTCTTTCCTTCTTCTCTTTTCTTCTTCTCTTTTCTTCCTATTCTTTTTCTTCTTCTTTCCTTCTTCTCTTTTCTTCCTTTTTTCTTCTTTTTTCCTTTTTATCTTCTCTTCTTTCCTTCTTCTCTTCTTCCAATTCTTCTTCTTTCCTTTTCTTATTATCTTTTCTACTCCTTATTGTCTTTTCATTCTCTTGTTCTTTTCTTTCTTATTTCCTTTTTCTCTTTTCCTCTTCTTTTCTATTCTTGTCCTTTCTTCTTTCCTTCTCTTTCCTTCTCCTCTTTTCTACTTCTTTCCTTCTTCTCATTTCTTCCTTTTTCTCTTTTCCTGTTGCTCTTTTCCCAGTATTTTCTTCTCTTTTCTACCTCTTTCCTTCTTTTCGTCTTTCCTTCTTCTTCCTCTTCTCCGTGGCCTCCGTTTGCCTTTCAATAAGTAGCATAAGGGTGAAGTCAGTCCTAACTTCCCGCCCGACGTGGAATTTCACATTGATCGGACATTTGCCAATTCCAATCCAGTCTCCTTTCCACTCCACAGTGTTTTAAGTAATACACGAGTGGCGGCGTGATTTATGAGCCGCGGTAATGTGGTTATCATCGCGCCCGGTCCACATCTCCAATATTTGGATTGTTCATTGTCCTTGTCGGTCATCTCGCTCCATGTACTGTCGGCGCCGTCGCCAACTCGGACCGGATTATTGATGTCACTGTCACCTTAGGGTGCTCCGAGCGATGAGCACCCTCCACTCAACAGCTTTTTAATCAAAATAATGTCGGCTGTGGAGTGTACACAGAAAACGGGCGAAAAAGCAAACACGGGTAATTACCGATCCGCCTGTAGCTGTGAAAACGTTCCTGTACTGTAAACGCAACACTGGAGAAAGGTTTGGGACGAGGGCTGAGTGGCATTAATGTAACACGGTAAACAAAAAACTAGACCTCGTGTAGGAGCAGGGGCATGTTTGAGAATCTTCTTGACTCACAGTACGTAAGAAAGGTCTATATTGTTTGTATTGTTTTGCTCATTTACTCATTTTTGGCTCTTGAAATGTACGAGATTCGACCCCAGAGCGCCCCAGCTGAACAAGCCCGTAAACAACACGGCTAATGCTAACAGTTAGCTATGAGCTTTTGACGTTTTCACATTTTCAACCAATATTACTTTACATTTAAATTAGCATCTTTAAAATAACAAACTACTTTCTTTTGTTTTTATGCAAGTCCTAGTTCTAGTTTTCTTTTTCTTATTTTTTATTTTTTTACAGGGTTGAGTCCTTTAAATGTACTTTGTGAAAATCATTTAAAATGACAAAGAAGACGTTTACCACTTGCCTGTTTCTGCTGTTCTGTCCAGAAGAGAACACGATGTCACTTTCTGATGTTTGGGCTCCAATGGCTCTTACCATTGACTCTTATAGAGGGACACAGCTAAACTATATCATTTTAATATTTCATTTGGGTATGTTTTGAAAAATACCATTGCCAATTGATATTAAAATATATACATTTTCATTAAAGGGCACTGGGGACGTGACTCAGTTGGTGGTACTGCCCGAAAAAGAATGACATTTTCTGTTGAAAGAAAAATAATTATTATTTGTAATTTACACTGTATTAAAGCAGTACTAAGTTGCTCATGCCCTTGGAGGCCCTAAGCGGCACTGCAGGTGTCGTAGTGTGTTGCGTTTTTTTAACTCATTAATTGTCCGTGAGAGTAAATACTACGCTGACAGAAGAGACAAAGGGAGAGAGGGATATTGTACATCCAATTACACTATGGAGATCATTTTTTTCAATACTGTTTAAGTGGCGCCAGCCCGCAGTTAGCTTTGCCGTCAGCCTGTTAGCTTCTTCTTCGTGATTACATTAGGGCGTGTTGGTGGCTCCGACCCGGTGGCAGCAAAGTTGCAATTGTGGTTTTCTGGCCATAGATGAAAGACCAATCATCCCTTTAACACTTGTAATGCCCCCAGAGGGACTGTGAAAAGGCGTTATCAAGGTAAACAAGTTACTTAGTTCTGCTTTAAAGGAGACTTAATTACATTATTAAGAAGTTACATACAGCTTCTTGATAAGATAAGATATACCCAAAATGATCACGGGTACTTGTGGAATGACCCAAATAATGTTGTGTTGAAGGCTTGATTAATAACAAAAGTTTACGTCTCTGAAGCAGCACTTTAGTTAAAGTTTTATCATCAGCTACACTTTCACCTTGGGGTTTCCATTGTTTTATTCAGCTCCTACGAGAAGCTGCACAAATCTGACCATCTTCAGGTCTACAAGTCGTAATTACCAGTTCCAAGGCATTTTCCGTACAAGTTTCCTGAAGCAACTTTGTCTTAAGCTACAACCTGTATGCAGCAGAATGAGAACATGTGTTCGGCTTCCTGCACCCACACCGCGCTCACTCTTTCACAATGACTTTGGATGTGCCCGCTGGAGTGTTGTCCAAAGTCACAGCAACGGTTTGACCTGGCAAATCAATGACAATAGTGCGACGACCTTAGCCTTTATTGTTTACAATCCATAAAAAACAAAATGATCCAAATGACTTGAGGTCAAATAAACTTCCATGTCGAGAGTCGATTTGACTGTACTTTTAAATCCACACAGATCCCTACGTTGGGCCTGTTTTCTGCAGTTACCTTTCCCTGACAGCCTCCACATTGTAAAGTAGTTCCCCTCCCACAGGATGAACCGAACCACGCGGGTGCCGATTGCCGGGGGGGGGCATAAATCACCCGGGGGTCGCACTGACAGCGCCGGCACACGCGGTGGATAAAATAAATAGAAATCGGGGCCGTGAAGTATGGCGCGCATAAATGATTGAATACGTAATTGAGTTACTTACTTAATGGGCCCGTGTTAAAAAATGACAGAGCAACTCGAAGGGGAGGAGGGGGGGGGGGGCCGTCCCGGAGTCCCTCGCCAGGCAGTCGCACACCACTTCACCGTTTAATTAACACGAGTCTTTACGAGCCTCGCGAGTGCCGTGCCTGTGATCTTAACAGCCCCAATCCTCCAGCAGGTGTCGAGAGCTCGTCCAGCGGAGCAGACTGTGCCTTCTATGTAACGGAGGAGACGTCGTCTTTTTACAATTACTGTACGGAGTGACGTTCAGGACCGGGGCCAGGCTTTGATGTAAACATTTGAGCGGATCTCGATGGTGGAAAGAGACAGATCTTGTAGTTTTTTGACAATTGACCAGACGCAGCGCAGCAGTAGGGCTGGGCACCAGACAGAAGTACCACATGAAAAGGTACAACTGGTATCCACATGGGACAACAAATAGAATATTTTATTTAGTTTGGTTTAGAGAGTTACTTACTTACTTAACGGTAACCTGCACGGGGTCTTTCTGTGTGGAGTTTGCATGTTCTCCCCGTGTCTGTGTAGGTTTTCTCCAACAGGCCAGGATGAATGAGAGTGTGAGAGTGCGCATGGGGGACGACGGATGAAAATTAGCCCAAAGCTACAATCCGGTGTGGCTTGTTCATTAACATGCACTGTCCCGGACCCAAATAAACCAATACACTAAACTATATTTCTCTTTGATATTGATTTGATATGAAACAGTAATGTGACATTCATGACTGTCCTAGCTCTTTATACAATCGGGATCCAGTTCAAACCGTTCACCTTAAAGAGCCGAACGTTTTTTCAGTCAGTTTTCCCCAGAACCCCCCGCGAACGAACACAAGTGCAGGCGCCTAACCTCATGTCTGTGCTGTTGATTTGTAAATAAAGCAATTACAGTAACTCAGTCATTTACTCTTCTGTAGTGCAGAATTTCTTTCTTTTATTGCAGGACTTGTTTCATTCTTTCATTGACTCTTTCTTATTAGAGTTGGGATTTACGGCTCTTTACTGGGAGCCGAGCCTTAGCTGAACATAGTGTCTGTTAGCCGTAATCTAGTGACCTTAAGGTCCGCACACACTACACGATTTTTCTAGTCTTAAACGATTTTATATAGAATGGGGGGTCCACACTACACGACTGGATTCAGTGTGATTATAGAACGTCTGGAGGTTCACACTTAACGACTGAGAATCGTGAGAGCGAACACGCTACACGATTCTGACAAACAGCTGATGTTTGATAACACAGCACGTCTGTGTCTCTACCGCTTCATTTCTCCTCCGGTTTCAAAAACTGACCCCAAATCCGCAAAGATAGGCCTGTGCTTGTGAGCGTGCGAAAACATGTGCGTGTCCCAGTTTGGTCAGCGGTGTCAACAGTGTCACAACATCACAGTGCAAGGCTCCTACTGCTACGAAGCCTTCAACCTGGCTATAGTTCTGTCAAATGGAGATAAAAGTCAGCGAAACGAAGAAGCGGGACGTATTTCAGTGGATTTAATAAGAAAAGGAGACTGGCCTCCGCTCCAAGATGGAGGAGGCGGAGGAGACAGCGGAGAGAGGCGAGCGGAGAGAGGCGAGGTGACGCTAAACAGTCCGTCTCCAAACTCAGTAAGTGATTGAAACATTTCAACCGCGAACTCTGTTCGCGGTTGAAATGTAGCTTGAAAAGGTGATTCTCGTGAAAGCTTTGGTGATTTAAAGTTGTGCCTTTTTGTGTGGGGGTGTGGCCATGAAATGCGCTGTTTGTGCCACTGTTTTTACGGAGAAATGAAAATGAGGCGCGTTGTTCTGTCTTTATTTCATGCCATTGGCCGCTGCTTTCTGTGTGTTCACATTGGGGACGGTAAAATCACCCACGTTTCTCCTGTGCGTCCAAAATCGGGCTTAGAAACAAAAACATGTTTGATTTCCTGCGACTGTAGTCCAGTTGCGTCTGACTGCTGCCCACACTACACGATTCAAACGCGAGTCCAGTCATGACACCCCCCCCCACACTACGAGACACGACTCTCTGCGACTGCCTTCGACTAGACACGACTCGGGAAGAATCGGCGTGACTGAGAACTGAATCAAAATCGGGCATAAAAGTCGTGTAGTGTGTGCGGACCTTTAGTGACCTTTTCGTTGGTAGCGCCACAGCGCCTCACACAGGCCTGGCGGATGTATCACGGCGTTTTCACAGACCTGAGTCGATCCATGTGGACAGAGAACGTTTCTGAAGTGATCCGCGTTTTGCCCTCGTGTTCACTTCTGTCCACTCTAGACAAAAGATCGTCTCCGCCAACAGTCACTCGTTTCTTTTTGGATTAGCTACTTTACCTTGCAAAATTCAAACACCGCCTCAAGAGACCGGACGCAGCTAATTTCCCTTTAAACCTGAAAGGCTTGGTGCCACCCGAAACTACGCCACGCCACCATCGGACAAGCTCCTGATCACTGATGTCTTGCCCTCAGTCTGACTCGGGTTTCTCGCTTAATCGCTGGGTTATCGCGGTGCATTGCGTCTTCTGTTTGACACTTGATATTGTTTACTATTAATGTTTGTGTTTGTTTTCTCGTGGAAGTCTGTGAATCGGGTTAGGCACAATACGTTTTTTACTTCAGCCTAAACCCTTTCGGTCATGTTGAGCACGAAATATTGAGATGCTTGTTTTATGTTTTAAAAGAATGAAAATGAATATGACCGAATAAACTACTACTACTACTACTACATTGTCAGCGAGCGTTCCCCGATGCGTCAGCCTGAAGAGCAGCTTTCTAACTGCCTGGGTCTTTTTTTTTTCAAACGGCGGCCCGGTGGGGAGTGGCGGCGAGACAGATGGAACCTCGCCACGTTGGAAAGGCTTTGGCGCTTTCTGGCAGACGGGGGAGTGCTTTATAAAACTTGGGAACATGACGGCTCTTTTTTTCCGAGAGACAAAGAGAGACTGCGCAGGTTGCGACACTGTTTCTATAAGCCGATACGGAGGAGGGTTTTTAAACTTTTTCTTTTGCCCAATCCACTTGTTTGCAGGGTATAAAGAGTTTGCAGAACATTTTTGCCAATGTCTTTTGCCAAAATAATATCCACAGACAATGAGATCAGACACCAGTCTCCTGTCGGGTTGAATTTACTTTCAAAATGATGTTTTAATTTCCTTTGACAATGTCCCTTTGTGTTCTTAATTGAAATGAGTTGCACTTGAATACATCCATGTCATCTTAATACATATGTTAGTCTGCTTTGCTCTACTTCATTTTCTTTGTTTACTTGGGGAGAACTGTGCTCATTAATGAGTATTCAGTACAGTTTCTCTGTGTAAATGTGCCAGGTTTAGTCACGGGCTGCTTTTCAGCCGTAGTCCTCATACTTTTAAAACAGCTATTATTAAAAAGAATACAGAAATGGACATAGAATAAACAGATAGTTAGTCAGATTACAAGTTTGATTAGCTTTTCAAATAAAGGTGGGAGACACCCAAGATTAGTGTCTCTTTGTCTCATCAATTCCTTCAATGCCGTCACTGGCATAACTTTTTTCATTGAAACATCTGAAACAAATAAATCCCAGGTGGATATAAGGATCTGTGGATGCCCTGGATCTCGTCTAATCTCGGACGCCAAGCAGGTCAGGCCTGGTTAGGACCAGGACGGGACATTGTTTGGGGAGTCCAGGCCGCTTGTGTGAGAGGTTGATGGTGTTGGAAGAGCAGGAAGCACAGATAGGCAGCTGCTCTTTTGTTAGTCTACCCCAGGGCAGTTTTAGCTACACACAGCTCAGTGTGGACTGATTGAAAAATTGTCTCCTGCAAACGAAACATCGCAACACAAACACAATCTCTGTCCTTACCTTTTAACACTGTCATCACAATTCACAGCACTGGTCAAAAGTTTGGAATTGTTTTTTTTTTTCAGTATCAAGTTGTGCTTGTTAAGTGTGAATAAGGTATTAATAAGCATTTATAATTAATAGGCCATGAATAATATGTCCTTATTCATGGCCTACCCTAACCCTAAGAAGATTACTAATGTTTATGAATTCCTTATTAATAACTGAACGAGCACGCCTTAATATAAAGAAATAACGTTATTATTTATTTATTTATTTTATTTTTTTCAAGACTGTTTACATTGTAGATTCTCACTGAAGCGGTGCTAATTTTGACATGTTTCGATTTAATTTTAGTCTCAAGATTTAGTCAGACAATTCTCTTCAATTTGAGTCTAGTTTTAGTCGACTAAAATTGTATGTGAATGTAATAATATTTGCATTTATGATATTTATTTTAACCCCTTACCTCCCACCGTAACCAAGAACATTTACTCCAGTTCGACTTTGTCAAAAATGTAAAGCTTTTTGACCAGGGAGTGTACAGCCTACAGGCCATGGGTAACGCCTCATTTGAAAGCTACTTTTTGTAGGGTTTTTGCCACATTTTTGTCAGGTTTTCGTTGTTTTGTTGTTTTTTAGTGTAATGTCTGTGTAATAAAGCCGCGGAAACGTAATGATAACGCAACAACAACGTGACGAAAAATGTGATGAAAAAGTCATGGAAAAGTGACAAAAACAGGGAAAAAGCTTAGGTCTTAGCTTTCAAATGAGGCGTTACACTGGCCTACAGGCTGTGAACTTTTAGATTTGGGTAAAGCGGAACTGGAGAAAATGCACTCGGTTATTATTTAATCAAGGTCCTGCTTCATGTCTGTTCTCCACATGAACAAAGCTCAGAGCTGTTCCTTTGGCAGAGGACTGGAATGACATGAGGCTCTTTCAGACCGGCACTGAAGGTTAGATGATTTTAGTCTCTTCTGTTCATTTTTATTGAGTCATATTTTAGTTGACAAAAATATCTGGATATTTTAGTGACAGTTTTAGTCGTGGTAAACAACTTTAAAATTAGTTTTAGTCTGATTTTGGTTAGCCAAAAACAATGCATTGACTGAAATTATGACTAAAATCATAATTATGAATTATATAATTAACATTGCACAGAGGGCATTAATTTATGAATGAACACACGTGGAATAGGGAGACTCTTTATCAAATCATAATCAAGTGGACAAGATTCTTCTTGCTTTGATAACTGCTTTTCACTTTTGACATTTTCTCATTGTGCTGCACGATGTCCCGTCACACACTGTTAGACCTTCTCAAGCTCATTGAGAGGATTGGCGGAATTTGAAATGTGGTTTCCTGCATAATCCCACGTGTTCATTCGTAGTTTAATGCCTTCAGTGAGACTCACACAATGTAAATCGTGTTGAAAATGCGTTCCATCTTCTCCGTATTGAAGCTTAACCATATCACACATTTGACACAGTGGCCTTTACTTTCCTAAACCTACTGCGGCCGGTGGTGATGTCGCGAAGCCCTAATCGTTCTTGCACACATCCCGCTGAATTACCCTTTAGATTAGAGCCCAGGCACCGCCGAGCGTCACCCCTTTCATTGGAGGTTAATTGGCTGCTCTCGAATAGGCCCCCGAAGTGCGAGCGAGGACGTTCGGCCCCCTCTCTTTATGGTTCATCTCCGGAGAGCGCCCTGTCCGGGGCCGACCGCTCCAAAGTCAACTGGGATAAGCGCAATCAGATAATGGATGGATATATCGTTTCATTTCTATAAACGGAATTGCAACAATGGAGGGGCGTGATCCGGCATTATCGGAAATCTGCTGAAAAGAGCAAAAACCACAATGAGGGGAGTGTATTGTATCACAGACTCTCCGCCTTATGCTTCGGTCGGCACCGTTGGCACAGCCTTTTACAGATGAGTTGGTTTCATTAGCAGAAAGCATATAGAGATATTTAAAAGGGGATATGTTGTGCTTTATTCTGGGTTTTAGTACTTTTAGAAACCTGTGATGGAATAGTTTTCGTGCTATCCTTGTTTTACCTCTAGTGAAGTGAAGAAAATGTCAGAAACTCATAGTGTGGGGGAGAGTTTCATGTTCCAAAGGATACTGGGACTTGCTAATGGCCTATTGGTACAGTAGTACCAATAGTACCAGTGGTTCCACGATGACAGTAAAGGGGGGAATGCTGCCTATTCTTGCAACATAACAAACATCACCTATGGCCAAAGCGAGGGAAAGTGGGTAAATCTTGAGCCATCTAACAGATATCTGCCGCATGCTGGACATATTAAAGCAATGTAGTTTCCTGAGGTCATTCTGGGGCCGGCCAATACACAATGGGATATTTTCTATGCAGTGTGAATAGACCAGGGGTCTCTCCAACCTTTCTAAGGTTGCTACTTAAAAAACATTGTCAAAATCAACACTGTGAATAGAAAACATGCTCCACTTGGGTCGCAAATAACAGATGTTGAAGTTTTGTTATGCAATTTGTGAAAACCTATTGTAGCCTGGCCGTCCACACTATGCACTTTCCATTTTTAATAAAGAGTCTGGCACTCGCCACGCCCGCGGGCGACCGGCAAAAGCACTTGGGCACTGTTGTCTGTGTGCAACGTGCCAACTTCGTCTTGAGCAACGCTGTTGTTGACGATCTAACATTGTGCGTCTAACCTGGCGGCTTACCATGAGTGAAACAACAAACCGAGAGACTATTTTAATCATATGGCGAGAGAAGTTGTGAAGTTTGTTCAGA
Source organism: Proterorhinus semilunaris (assembly GCA_021464625.1). NCBI lineage: Eukaryota > Metazoa > Chordata > Actinopteri > Gobiiformes > Gobiidae > Proterorhinus > Proterorhinus semilunaris. Next base: position 24,383,194 of record CM038362.1, on the reverse strand, counting down.
ATGAAATCTGCATCTGCGATATGAGCAATATAAACCGTATCGGGCAGTGCTTAATTTGATTCCCTGTTTCCCCCATTTTTCAAGGTAAAGGGAACCATTTTGGAGGATCCGGCAAACATTTGAGACGATATAATGGTGTTTAGTGAGCCTGTTCCCGTAACTGTTATGGCCTGTTCGCCAAATTCATCCCATCAGTCCAAAAGTGTCCCTGAAAGCACTAATCTACAGATTAAGCGCGGGTATCGGGTAATGATCGGCTGCGAGTGGACCCCCTGACGCTCCTCCTTTTGAACAGAAATCAGGAGAGGCTGGCTGGCCAGGATAAAACGATGGTAAAATAGGTGTTGGCTGTTCTTTTTTAAAGTGGATGTTTTGTCGTGAAAATGAGTTTAGCCGCACGATGATCCGAGCGAGTCTAGTGAAAGTGGATGGATTTGAAGCACCACTTTGTGACATCAGCACCTGTGTTGAGTTCTGTACGAGGAGACCGACTGAATAAAACACAACTCCGCGCACGTTTCCCATGAGAGAGAAGACAGTGGTTAAAAGCTCCCCCAGGTCCCCAAAGGTTGACTTGGCACATCCCTCCCCATAACAGACTCGGAGACTTGTAAGCGGAGATGGCTCAGTCGGGGAGCTGAAATTGTGCCCGGGACAAGAAGTTCGGAACAGTGTGTCAAACGATATATTTATAGCCGACAGTAGCTTCTTGTTCCGTGCCGCGAGCCCCCGCTGAGCTAACCAGGCCATTTTTCTTCTCTTCATTGTATGCGCTTTTGTCATTGTCGCGCTCTTTATGCCTGTTAGCAATGTCACCCAAACAAGCGGCCCTACAGTTTGTACCGACACGCTTTACCGTCGAACCTATGCTGCGCGACCTCAACAAAGCAGTCCTTTTAGTTCAGGGTTTACAGCGGTTTCGGAACCACGGCCGCCGTTGTTGTTGTAGGCGTACCGTGGCGTTTGTGAGTAGGCCGCGGGGGAAGGTCAGGGATGCAAAGCACAACAACGGATTTATTACCGAGAGATGGGTGTTTGGTTTCAAGGTAAGGGTCGCATGTAAGCGGGGAGAGAAAACGCAAGGACATGTCCACGACTCCACGGCCATTTATTTAACTCGTAGCATGCTCTTGTGAATACCACGGGTTTTCAGTTTTTGCAACCTTCACAAACTCAAAACACGTGGCCATACACATTAGACTCAGTAAGACCATTTCAGATGTTAGCCATTGTCTTTTGATTCATTTAAAAGCCATTAGAAACACATTTAGACTATGTCAACTCATTTCATGTATCCACTGATTTAGAAAATAGAGGACCCAAATAAAAAAGGCAACCCGCCCCGACATGGGGGAAACGTGCAAATTCCCATGGTCTGGAGATCAAACCCGGCAGCTCGCACATGGGTCTGTAATGTTTTGGATCCAAAGAGCCAATTCTTCTCAAAAATACTTTGAGAATTAATGTTTTATGTTGAAAAGTGGGGCTGTGCAATCAGTCAAAATCCAGTTGCAGTTTCAATTATCACACTGATAGATTAAACAATACAATTATACATTATACAATTATACAAAGTTGAGAAAATCTGTTCTCATATTGTGTATTTTTTTTTATGTAAAGAAAAATTTTTAATCTCTTAACCCCTGCCTGAACCGAGCTAATTTTTTCCACTTTGGCATTACTAATCTAAAAGCTTCTTTAAAAAAAACGTCAAGATGGCGACGCAAACAAGGCAATAAAGCCACAAAAGAGGAACGAAACCAAAAAAAATCACACAAATGAGACAAAAACTGGGATGAAAATGCATCAAAAGAGAGCCAAAAAAGTGCCCAGAAGATGCGATGGAGGGCAAAATGTCAAAGGTGACGACAACACGGGGAAAACTATCCGTTTGGATCAGTTTTGAAAGTCTTAGCTTTCAACTGACGCGTTACACTGGCCTATAGGCTGTGACCTTTTTAGATTTGGGTAAAACTGAACTGGAGAAAATGCACTCGGTTAAGGCGGGGGTTAAGAAGTTAAGGAAAGACACTGCAGATGATTAAATGTAGAGATTTCAATTTTTGCTGTAGACAACTGGCATAAATATGAAAAAAAGAAAGTATTTTTTATATATATATATATATATATATATATATATATTATAATTTTATTTATTTTTTTTCAACCAAAAACAAGACGAGACATTTTATGGCTCAAAATTATGTATTAATATTTTCTGCAAAAAATACTAATAATGCAGAAAGAAAGGAGACTCTTTCAGAGGGGATTTTTTTATATCGTGTTTAGATTTAAAAAAAAGTGTTTTATTTGTGGAAAAATCTGTACAAATTTTAATTTCTGCCTTGTTTTTTAAAAATTTAAAACTGTAGAAGCTACTTACATTTGGAGAAAATGGCCTTGAAATAACAATTGTAAATCAGTGCAATAAATGTTGTTGAGAAGATCAGGTCTTTTTTGTTTTGTTTTTCCAGGATAAAGTTTATCTGTTTAAGAGACCAAACTGGCCCAAAACCTGAAAATAGAAGAAATTGTTAAAAACAACCCAGCTCATTATGTTCCACATCCCCCCCGTCAATGCGGGCAAAGCCTTCCCTGAAATTCATTTTGCCGTCTTGTCTTCCTTAAGTTTTCCCAGACAGCTCCGTAACTGACAACTATACCGCGTTCGTTGACAGCTTCTTCGCAACCTCTAATAATAAAACGCTCTTTCCGCCACATTGTTTACCGCTGCGTTTGTCCGTCAGCGGCCTGTCACTTTCATCCTCCTGAAGATAAAAAAAAAAAAAGTCGTTGCAGCGATATCATCTGAGGGCTCTTTTTCCTTTTTTTTTTCATGACAGAGAACTTTGATTCGGCGGCATCACTTTGAAAAGGGAGGCCTATTCCTGTCTCTCATTTACCGCGCGTGTCTGTGATGAGGGCAGCACACGAGGAGGGAAAGAAAAATAGCCAAAGCGGGGTCTGATTGCCGGCTTGATTGCTTTCGTTGATGTGACTGACAAACGGGAGCTCAGGGGAGAGTACAGCGGGGGCACCAGATGTAGAAGAAAAGGCCCACCAAGAACTCCGCCGCGTCTTTAATTAACTCCGCCGTTTCAGGGGTGGCTCCCACCACAGCCCCGAATCCTGCTGTCAGACGTTTCAGATCTTTTTTTTATTTTTTATTTTTTGTTACAAAGTTGAAAAGTTCAGAAGATAAGCAGGGGAGTTATGATTGGGTTCTCGGACAGGCTTGGATGTACTTTGGTGGTTTTGAAGTTTATTATGGTGTGCCATGAAGATTTTGTGATCGCATAGTAGAAGACACTTCCATTGCGTGCAGTGACGATTAAGTGTATTCTATACAAGTATTCTATAGGGGTCATGACCCTCCAAAAGGCCTCGAAAGGGTCATATTCAAAGATATTTTGCCTAATATGTCCCTAATAATTACTACATTCATGTGTCTAAAACATGTATCCGAGAGATGTACAGTAGAAACCCAATTGGATCTGACTAGAATTCCCAGTCTTAAAAACTATTCACATAATAAAACTCAGCGATCTTGATGTTAGCCAAATTCTAATGGAAAGTAATGTAAAAAGAGGTCAGAAATGTGCTTTAACCTCTTAACCCCCTCCTTAACCGAGCGCATTTTTAATCCAAGTGAAACACAGACCCAGCTCTGACGGAGCATGTTCCTAAAAAGGGCGTAAGGGCGGGATCTTCACTGTAGACTCGGCCCTCGCAGGGCACGTAGTGCAGTAGTAGCCGCGCCAATAGCTCTGATGCTAACGGCCTGTCAATCAAAGTCCGGCCCTGATTAGTATGCGAGATTTCTAAAATGTTCCTTTCGAAATCCAGCCTGGTTTCTTTAACCAGCCTTTCGGTCTATCTGTACTCAGCCTCAACTCTATGTCCATTTTTATTTAAGACTTTTAACTGCTGGGCTGTCTGTACGTATATGTGTCTGTGTGTGCGGGTGGGGTGGTGGGTGGTGGGGTTGTAGTTATTTATGAATATATGCTGGTGGGGACAATGTTAATGATTTTTAAGCACTGTAAAGCACTTTGTGTTACATTTTGTATGAAAAGCGCTTCATAAATAAAGTTTGATTTGATTTGAATTGTAACTAACCCAGCGTTGTCACAGGAGGAACATCTAGCTGTAGAATGTTCCAAAAAAAATAGAATTTTACAGTTGCTTTAAAAAGTGTGGAAAGTGCAATGCTTTCTAATGGAAAACCTAGCTTGTTTTTCTGCCCATATGTGGAGGTACTACAACAATCGCGGGCAATGTCGGCCCCTAGAGTCGCAGTCACAAAGCAGAGCAACCAGTGGCCATTGGTGAAACAGATACAGTAGTGACTGTGGACAGAATGTTAGTGAAATATGAACAATAATAATAATACTAATAATGCATTGGTTTTATATAGTGCTTTTCTGGACACTCAAAGACGCTTTACATTGGATTATTCATTCACTCCATACTTGGTGGTAGTAAGCTACCATTGTAGCCACAGCTGCCCTGGGGTAGACTGACGGAAGCGAGGCAACCAACCTGCGCCAACAGCCCCTCCACTAACTCACTCACTCACTACATTCGCAAGCTTCCTGGTGTTACCAAACGGTCTCCCATCCAAGTACATCCAGTACTGACCGCACAAACACTGCCCTGGGCTCTGTTTATATAGACTTACAGTATGTCTGCATGTCAATACTGTATGGATATATCCATTATTCATTAAAATGCTTATCGCACAACAACTAGTAAAACTGCTGTAATGAGACAAAGATCAATGTGATTTTGTCCCATTTGTATGGTCAAACATGGATGTGAGATCAGGAACACGTATATAAAAGTCTAATGATCAAAGTCATAAGAAAATCACAAAAGTAAATTGCGTCTCATATTAGTTCACATGAAATCTTGAGTAGAATTGGACTATCCCAGTATGGCCGCCACAGCTGACATTACTTCCAATGGGTCCTGTAGATGCGCCTTTGGGAACGGCCACAAATGGTCACGCTCGAAGGTGAAAACAAATAGGAAAAAGAACAACTCTTTCACCGACTGCTCAACAAAAAGTATTTTCTACCAAATAAAGACATGTAGAAGTGGTTTAACAGCCCAAATGTGTACAGATAACAGCAAATTCTACCCATAATGCTAACATAAACTTCATGCTAAATGCTAACATTAGCTTCGGGTCAATCTTTAGGACCTGATTTGGACTTTACTGTATTTATGTGTCTTAATCTTATAACGTCTTCTAACGTAAAAAAAAAAAAAAGTGAAAAAAATAACGATTTCCTGAACACACTTCCTTTCCCACTTGCTAGGCCACCCCTATAGTTTAGTTTAGTTAGTAATAGTTTAATTGTGCAGTGTACGTGTGCTGATGCCGACACAGCTGCTTATAGAGGATGTATTTCTAAAATCATTTGGATCTGTAGACGACTTCAGACTGTGGGACTAGATTCCATTGTTGTGCATGATGTGTTGTTGTCTGTGTTTGACAATAGCTCTGTGACCCTGCTGCCACTTAATCGTCTGTTTCAGAAGTAGCAGCAAAGAAGCCAACAATGATCTGTACGACAGTTTGACTTGAGCCTTGAGAGCTTCAGGTACGCTGTCTGTGCTTCACCGCATTGTGTTATGTCAAGGAAGAGTCTAACTTTACATGTGTTGCTTGCATTCATATTGGTCTCCACGTTGAGATTAGGTGAAGTGCCCAGCGTTTTGTAGGTTATAAATATATTGTACATGGATTCCACATAGGTCTTTTACCAGAAAGCGTTTGCAGAGCCATGTGTGGGGGAAAACGTTTCTGTTTTGTCCCGGTAGTTGTTTTGCGCCTACCGGAATTGTAGACGGTAATCTGACAGCTCTTGGCAGTGTGTTACCAGCTTTAAGGTTAGCCGAAGTTAAGTTTCTCGGTTTACAGGCTGTAAACATGGCAAAAGTTGTACTAGAGGTTTGTACAGTTTTCAGGGAGAGTTGGGTTAAGGAGAAAGTGTCTATTGGGAGAGCTGTCTGCGCCACAGTGCAATGGCAGAGAGCTTAAACGCTTTGACGAAAGATAAAACATTCATTTAGTTTCATTATACGTGACATTTCGTAAGACGACCGAGCGCAACAGTTTGGACGTTTTTTCATTTGAAAGGAAATGTACATGTGCTTGCTGAAATGTACTGCTTTAAACTATATTCAGCCTGCGCTCTTTGTTACTTGGATATCCGTGTAGCTGTATAACAGTACACATTACTCTGAATGGAGTGGGTGGGTTGGTGGAGAGCCCTGGCCTCAAGTGGAGGAGTTCAAGTACCTCCGGGTCTTGTTCACGAGTGAGGGACGGACAGATCGGAGGGACTATGTCTCTGAGCTGCCCTGGGAACGGATCCACTCAGAGCAGCTGGAGAGAGTGCGAGTGGATGGGGAAGTCTGGGCCTCTCTGCTCAGACTGCCGGCCCGGGGTAAAACGGAAGAAAATTAAAAGACAAATCTGATTGACGTTAGCGCGGACAGCGTTTACACAATACTCTGTAAACTTGTTCAAGTAAAGATGTGGACGGCTGGTCCATTTAAAGTGGAAAGCTGTTTTTACAGTTTGTCTCTATGGAAACAATAAAGAACACCTTAGAAGGAAGGATTGAATAGAGTTAATTACAATTGTCCGGGGTTTACTCCTCAGTTAATAATGGTTCTGTGATGCTCCCGTCTTTGGGAATCCATCCTATAGACATAAGATATAGTAGACTCCTTCTCACTCGTCCCTGTTTTCATTAATGACATTCATTCGAGGGGGAGTCCATGATGGATTTACAAACTCCTCCTACCTTGCTCCTAAAAAGGGCATAAGGGCAGGATCTTCACTGTAGTCTCGGTGTGTAGTTCGGTCGTAACCGCGCCTTTAGCTCTGATGCTAACGACCTGACAATCAAAGTCAGGCCCTCATTAATAAACAAGAATTCTAAAATGGTAGCTTTGAAAACCCGCCTTGTTCCTTTGATTATACATAACCCAGCGTTAGCACGGGAGGAATAAATAGCTGTAGAAAGTATAACATTATTGAAGGTTTCTGCCGCCGCTAGATGGAGGTATTACAACAATGGCCCCCTGCTGTGAGGTCACGAAACGAAATGGTGTCACCCATGGGCAGTAATGATGATTAAAATCTATCAAAACAAGGCAAGGCAATGTTTCAGAGAGAGATGGCAATGAGAAAATGTCTGCTATGAGCATTTTTCATTTCCTAAAAAGAAACAAAATTACTCAGAATGACACACATTTAAAAATTGTAATGTAATACTAAGAAAGTAAAATGAAAATTAAAAATCACAGGCTCAGAGCGTATTTTAGTTTTTTTTTTTATTTGTGTAAAGCTGGCAGTTTGCCTGTACGGCTTATAATGGCCAACCTGAAACACATATCATACCGGAATTTTTAAATACGTGCCATTCTGAGTGATTTTGTTTCATTTTAGGAAATGAAAAATCCTCATAGCAGACGTTTCTGGGTAATTTCATTGTTGTTTTTCAAATTGACAATTGATTGAACGAACGATACACGAACCTAAAAACGGTGGACATTTTAAATATCAAACACTCACACTATGCATCGTTAAAAAGTGTCGTTTTTAATCAATATTCAAAAGCAGCAATATTTGGAGAGTCTTTTCTGCGCCGTGGTGGCTAAAGGCTGCGGCACCGTGCTGGCTGTTGATCCAGTGATCCACTTGAAATGATCTTTTGACCCACTTTCAGGTTCGACCCACCAGTTGAGAACCATTTTGGAATTTAATCCAAAACTTACTCCACTAAAAGCGACTCACTCGCACGACTCTAGTACGGAATCCCTTCCAAATCACCAGTGACTTGCGACTGGAAACAGAGACGACGTCAGAAAGAGATGGCGGGGCACCTTTCCCCCCTTGACCCCCCCCCTTGGAAAACTGCCGTGCTGCATTCCCCCGTTAATCCAGTGAAAGGAGCGATCGGCACGGGCTTTGTATCTGCTGTGGAAACGCCGCGGCCCTGTATTTGTCGAGATTTAGCACTCTATTAAAGCGCCTTCATGGAACCAAAGAGGATTGTGCATTCCTCAGATGTGTTAAATAATGCAAAGATAAATATTGAGGGAGCGATCTGACGGCTGCTAATATCGTGTTTCGTAAACTCTGCCATATTTTTGCATCGTATTACGTTTTTGATTGGATACAATGTGGGGGAATACGATATAAATGATGCATTAGGACTTTTTCAATCCTTAATTTTTATTAGATAATCCGTTCGTGAAAGTTCAAACTGGGTCTGGAACTAACTCCCCAAACTACGCGGCCACCTGGATCTATCCACAGTTGATCCAGTCTAGATTCAGCGACACTAGAAGAATGAGATAGGGCACAGGTCAGAAGTACTTGTTTTGATCTGGCGTGGTCTCAGACGTTGGAAGGACAATGGCAACGAGAGTAGGAGATGATCCAGAGAGAATGGTGAAACGTAAGGAAAACTACAGGCAAGTTGCACTTGAACAGGTTTTGGTTAGTGGTGGTTTCCGTAGTAATGGTGGGAAACGGGGATCAAGAAGCAGACCTATAAAAAAAAAGAAGCTCCTAACTAGCATGCTAAAAATGCTAACCTCGAGCCCGCCGCCGGACGCGCCTTTCATCACAGCGCACACGAGAGAGAAGCACTTTTTTTGTTCTTCTCTCTCGTGTGAGAGAAGAACAAAAGAGAGTGTGCTTCTGTTTTATAGAAGGAAATCACTGTTCAGATGTCTGAGCTGTCACTAAAGCAACAAATATTAGCGTCAAAGTCACCTGTTCTGCTTGATTACAAAAAGCTCGTTTTCTCAGCTTTTCGGTCAGAAACCAGCATTTTGGTTGATTTCACCTATTTTCTACGGACGATTACTAAAGAATGGAAAGAGGTATAATCAAACTCTTTTTTTAGACAAAAGAAGAGAGTTGAATGTTTCATTTCGTGGGTTTGGTGTTGACATAGACCTAGAACTCAATTTTCTTTGGGTCTCAAAATCCTGAAAAACCTCTGGCAGTGGGGAGCTCTCTGATTTGAAAATGGCTGGCAATCAATGAGTGAAGCTCGTGCATGGACCTGAATTAACATCTTTTTGAGTGACAGTGCAGGATTTTAGAGGCAGTTTTGGTGAATAGCTCTGGGTTCATTCTACACATTAGGACATTGCCGGAACATGTAGAGGGAGGAAAATACATAATTTGAACATTTTTAAACTCTGTATAGTCCCTTTAGAGACGTACTCTTATCAACAACCTTTTTTGCCCCAATCTAAGGGAAAATATCTCTGTAGAAATGACCAGCTTCTGTTCATGAGGCACAGTATGCAGATAGAAAAAGCTTTCTGAACTAAATTAGTATTGTTCTGCAAACTTTTCCTAAATTGGTAGCGGCGCAAACGCATATCGTATTCATATATTCACGCGCTTCATATTAGTCAACATTGCAAACAAAACCTGCACAGTTAGCCCTCAGAGCTTCTCTACAGTTTCCAAAACCAAACAAATTCCCTTCGCAAAACAATAGTATTCTTTGACCAGAACTTGAATGCATTCCCCTCTGCCCACGCGTTCATATTTAAGAAGACTTTTGCCGGACACACAAAGACAGAGACTCCATTAAGATTTACACAACAAACAATAACACAAAGCCGTGTAACGCGCACAGACGGCATACGCGATGAAAGCCGGGCCCCTGATGAATTAATAACAGCGCTGGCCTCCTGAACCTGATGGTCTGCACGTATCCCGTGGCGCTGTGCGGGATTCTCCATGGCGACGGCTAATTTGCGATCTGGAGTGAGAGAAAAGAATGAGGGCGGGCGAATAGATGAAAAAGGCGAGCAATGTGCCGGGGCTCATGTCACCGCCAGCTGCACTCCAGACTAGAGACTTTCTCTATGAACTCGCTTCATGTAACAGAAGAGAGTGACCGCCGCCTTTGTGGAGGTCCGTTTGCTCGGCCGCCGTAATGTCAATGGGAATGTTTTATTGAGTCTCGTAACACTGCGCAAGGATTACAAAACAGTAAGGAGGACTGACACATTTTTCATTAATCGACTTCATCGCAGCTTAAACCGTTTTTTCATTGTTTGCTGTGCGCCTTTTATGAGGAAATCAAACACACTTGGGTTTTGTGTCCCCTATCATAAGCAAATCAAAGTTTCCATCACATTTTTCTCGACTGACTCTAAATGAAGCCCTACAAACTTCTTAGCGTCTCCACTCATAACGTCCTTTTCGAATGTGTTTTACCAGTCAAATACGAGAATCTTTGAGTTTTCTGTGGAAACATCAAACTCTCGTCTCGGCACTGATTGTTCACTTTGTCAGCAACACTGGTGCAAATCAATCAGACGTTTGACCATCGAGAACAGAGGTTACAAACTCATGGTGGAAACCTTTGTTGTGTTGAGTCAGGGATCTCTGGAATGTCATCTCATAAATTCCGTTGGAGCAAGGGCCGATGAAACCCAATGGGAGAGACACTGTTTGGGAAAGAAATCTCCAAAGGTTTTCCCTGATTGTTATTTGGAAGTTTCACAAACCTGCCACATTCGTCCTTTTGTCTCACCAACATCAAGCACATCATTAAGAATATTGTCTCCGCTCTTGGATGCCTTTATGAGACAGTCATATGACCTTAGTTCATATGTGCTGAGAGAGACGATGTAGATAGGTCCAGCCATTACAAAGTTATTAACCATAAACAGAGCCGAAGCCGCAATTTCTCAAACTACTATTAGAACAATTCCAGACCCTCTATGTAAAAAAGATAATTGATGCTTATTGCCATGTTAAGCAGCAAAATGTTTGAATCCAGGTTTAATAGTTTGTTCTTGGATGTCAGTGCTCTGCGACCCAATGGGGGCTCCTGAACTACAGGAACCACTAGCCTAGAACTCCTGGGCCTGTGCTAAAGCAACCAGACGTCCCGATTCTCCCACAACAGTCCCAACTTCCAGTCCCCTGTCATTTCCCCCAAATCATTGTTTTGTCCCAAGAGTTACACGTCCCAGGCGTCCCGGTTATTTACAGATGTGATGCCCCAGAGGTTTTCCCGAAACTCAGCCTCTCTGTTCCAAGTGTGTGTCAAGCACAAATCCAATTAAATAGCACAAAAGTCTAACTCCTCAAAGCTTATTGATCCATCCCATTGACATTTCACCATTCAGAAAGGGACAATAATGTGGAGATGCCACTACTCCTGGCGAATTCCAATGGTGTCTGAGATTATAGTTTGGAAAATCTGGCCAACCTCAACTTCCCAGTCTTTTCTCGGAACCTTGGGAGCTACAGTGTCTTCTGTACATAATCTACAAGACCCTAAAAAGTTTATCCACGCACACAACCATTCACCACACCGCTTCCGAATGTCCGTACCTCTCTGGGTATCGATTTCTTAAAAGCGTTTGTCTATTTCCCGAAAGTTTCCATAGACAGCCCAAATGGACGTAAAAGAGCACAGAACCGGATTACACACTTCTCTCAGAGGCTTCTACGTTCAGTAATCCTTTGGAAGATTTCCCCGACTTTCATTCCATTGAAAGGGACCGGCTTGTACCAGCGCCTTGTTCTGCCTCCCCTTTGTGCTTCTTAGCCTCCTCCTCCCAGCGCTGCAAAGGTAAACAAGCAGACACAAAGCAAACACGCCGCTCCCGGGAGACCCGCCGGCATACAAAGCGATGAGGGGTGTCAATGCCGATTTGCCACAGAGTTGCCGGTTAGATCGCCGCCCTCCTTCGCATCTTTCTCTCTCCCGCTGAGAGGATGCGAAGACAAGACTGGGAGGATGCGAAGACAAGGTTATTTGCATTTGTGCAACTCAAGCAACTATTGAGAAGCGATCGGAGACGAAACTTCAAATAGCACCTGGAAATGAGCTCTGATGGTTTTTGAAAAGGGGCTGGGTTTGCAAGAGGAACGGAAGAGTTTAACGGCGGCTGACTTTTAATTGGACTTGCCAGGCTGTGCATACTCAATGAGATGAGAACCAGGGGTATTCCTGGTAACTGGGGCAAAGGTGTACAGACTTTTGCTTTGATAAGTTAGCGGCTGTACCGGATGTCTCCTGTTCTGAAACTACGTCAGACCAGGAAGTTGAGTTAAAACTTTTGAGGCTGGTTTAGTTAAGAGGACATATTGGTGTCTTAACATAAACTTTCACCTGAAAAAAAACGAAAGAACCTTATCTTCACAGTAACATATTTAATTATTGCACTGATTCAATGTTTTGCGATAGATTTATTTGGGAAATTCTAATTCTAATTTTCTCAAAAATGTATTTTCCTCACATTGTTGTAGTAGCCCCTATATAGGACTTCATATACCTTGGACTGAACAACATTTTTCTTCGGAGGGATTTTTTTAATATCTTATTCCTAGTTTTGAATTTCAAAAAGACGAGGCAAAAAAAGTTTTGCTGATTTTGCCATGAATGAAGCACTTATTTTAAAACTAAACAAGATCCAAAATCCCATTCATCCATTATTCAGATTTTTACGCCGTGAATATGGGACATTTTGGGCATTAACAGGCATAAAAGGCCTGATGATTATATAAAAACATAAAATGACAGAAAACTTACAATACATTTTGTTCTTATATGTATTCCAGTAATCCACAGCAAATGTTTCACATTGATATCTCTAAATTTAAAGGACCTGTATCATGCTATTTTAGCCATTCCAAAGTAAAGTATAGGCATTTATATGATATATTGTACCTCTACCACTACGGAGCACTAATTTTTGTGATAAATATAAGTATTTTCTGGAGGTATTTTTCCAACCCGGAAGACAAAACGCTTGGATTCAGTTAACTCCGCCCCCTCTCGCCGCTCATACAACTTTAGCAGAAGTAGAAATATATATATCACAGCAAAAAGTGAAGTTACTTCATGATGCTGTTATAAGGAGTTAGCTTCATGGCTAAATGGCTAACACACACGCTAACATGCATTTTGAGCGACTCACCACTCTGATGTTTCCATTATGGGACTTGCGCTGGTTATAAAAGTTAATCCACTTTGATTCTGGCCAAGGTTCATCAAACATCCATCAGTACAGGCACAGACAAACACTATTGTGGCTGATAGTCGCTGAATCCCGGAGGGAAATTCCAACTTCTCTGGCCTCTTCTTTAGGAAGGCTGAATAAAGTCCAGTCCTCGCAGCCAAACGCGGTTTTCTCCGTGACATTATCGTTGGGTAAGAAAAAAGAACAGGTGTCCAGACTCCAGAGTAGGTTAGAAAAAGCTCCCTCTTCACAACTTTCGGTGCAACATGACATGACCATCTGTTCAGACCGTTCGGACGCTCAGGGGGAGCGTTTGTTTTCGGTACAGGGGCAGCGCAGCGTCAGGCACTTCCTCTTTTTTAATTATTATTATTATTATTTTTTTTCTTACGACAGAAATAATGAAAAAAGCAATTTTACAAATGCAAATCATGCCGTAAGGCATCAGATTACAGACGTCGAGCACTTCCGTTCCGCTGTGACGACACAACTGAACATGTCAGTCGTTTACCAGGAGAGGGCGGAGCAGCTGCTCAGAGAGCAGGATTCAGGAGGATTACTGAGAACTGCGTGAATGAAGCCAAAAACCGCTCTGGGGGTGTTTTTGATAAGGAAATGGCATAACAACATGGTTAAAAGCTCAAAAAAGTCGATTTTGCATGATATAGGACCTTTAAAAAGCTTCTCCATTCACCTGCAGCGTCTCTCTTTAAGTGTCACAGAATAGGCTTGATAACAGTTCTTCAAGTCATGCCATCTTTTTTGTACAAATATTGTGCTTGACTAATCCACTTGCCCCGCTGAAACCTTTCTCTTTCAGACTTTACAGTTTGTGTGCTTATGTGTTTTCGCTGGAGTGTGAAGCTTTCCTTTACACTTTTATCCATGTTTTACAGCTATCGGACTGCAAAAATAAGTTTGTCAAAGCAACACAAGCACATTCTTGTGTATCCTTCGGTTGCGTAGAAGTGGAAAAGTGACAGTACTTTTCTTTCAAGTTTCAGTGAAAGTGGGTGGCACGGTAGCACAGAGGTTAGCGCTCGTGCTTCACAGCTAGAAGGTCCGGGTTCGATTCCCACCTGGACGGGGCTTTTCTGTGTGGAGTTTGCATGTTCTCCCCGTGCCTGCGTAGGTTTCCTCCGGGTACTCCGGTTTTCCATACCACTAAAAAAAACGACATGTACAATAGGCCCAGGGACTGCAGGTGGAAATTGGCACAAATGCTATAACCTGGTACAATGCATCTCTCCTTTCCGAGGCTAATGTATATTGTACACTGTCCCTGTTCAAATAAATAAATACATTTAGTTTTCACACATTGCTGCTTTTATAGTACAGTCTTTTATTGAGTGTAAACTATTTTACTGTACATTCAAGCGCTGGGCTGTTAACTGTCTTCCCATTGGTCTGAGAGCTGATGAAACATGCGTGCGTACGAAAGTAGTAACTGATATCCAGCGTGCAGTCTGTGTCACAGCCTCTTAGTGAAGTACAAAGAATCAGAGGAGAAATGAATTTAGCTCATTCCAACTCACGTAAAAGAGTTCAGTCATTACAGTTCCTATTGATTTTTACAGCTTTTCCATGCACTTAGTCAGTCTCCCCCAGGGGAAACTGAAGCTACTAACGTAGTTTACCATCACCGAGTGTGGAGTGAATGCAATTGCTCTCATGTAAAGTGCTTTGTGACCATGTCTGTGAAAGGCGCTATATAAATAAAGTTCTTCTTCTTCTTCTTCTTCTTCACTTAACACCAGTTAATTCATTTGCGCACACGCTGGTAAGTGGGGCCATGTGTCTTGGGATTTTCTTTGAAAAGAAAATGTTTTCTATTGGCTCTACAAATTACAGGAGTTCTTACTAAGATAATCAGTCTATTTAAAGCAATGCACAGCTTCGTTATGATGAAAAGTAAATAATGCCAACTAAGAACATTTATAATGTAATAGATACTATAAAGCCGCCCTCAGCTACTACATTTTGCCGGCCCCCAACACACCCGTCACGAACACATATAGTACAGGGATCGCAAATGTTTGGAGCTGATGTTAGCGGCTAACACAGTCAGAGTTTAGCATTAGCGGCTAACACAGTCAGAGTTTGAAGTTATGACAGAAATTTACAAAATAAATATCTGAGCGACCCGCTCTGATGCAGCTGAAATCCTCATGATATGTCGCTTTGTTTAATAATCCAATATCTACAGGGAGCCGTGAGGTCTAATTGATAAAGCATGAACCGGGAAGGGTATGAGACATTCAAGTGTTGTGGGAAAGAAAAGCTCTGCACAATAAACATTCATGTTCTTAATACCAAAAACACATATTTACCATATTTTCCGGACAATAAGTCGCTTTCTTTTTTTCATAGTTTGGCTGGGGGTCTTGTACTCCGGAGTGACTAATCTCTAAAAAATTCAAATATGTACTTTCAAAAAAAGCGGAGGTTACTCTTACCGCAATAAAGAAAACAAACAAAGCTAATCACGGGCTAAAAGCTAGAGGCCACAGCTAGAGGAACGAGTTTGCAAATGAGAGCTTTAAAAACGTGCTGCCGGGAGAGGCTTGTCAACGGTGCAGTTTCGCCCCCGTGTCCAGGTAGTTGCCAAGGCGATTGTTCAAAAGTGACACCGAGGATGAAGATTTCAATGGATTTAGTGATTTGGAGTGAAATGGAGAGTTTGGTATGTTCTTCATGCTATAGTTAGCTGCACTGTTTATGTGACATTAACATATCAGGCACCTATTTAGTCCGTTGTTTATGTTTTATGTAGCTAACCATCAATGTGTTACGTTGGCATACCGTACGCCTATTCAGCCTGTTGTTTTTTTTCTTCATTGGTAAAATGAATGGGTAAAAACTAGCTCTCGAGTCAAGATACTAGCTCTCTTGCAGCCAGTGACCTAATATTTTTATTGCACTAAAATAGACCTGGCCTTTCACAACACCGCTATGAAAGAGAGGAAATTACTTTACATTTCTTTTATTCATTCCTGGCCTTTATTTTTGCAAATAAACTGCTCAGGGACAATTATAAAGGTTGACCTTCTGTGAACATAGAACTCACAGAGAAACGCATAGAAGAAGAAGACAGAACCTTCTGTTAGCTTTGCACGTAATTATCTTGAATCGTACAAACCCTTTGCAGACACGCTATACAGTTTTCGAACCTAGACATCACCGTTCCCACCTCCTGCGCTGTAGGGGTCCGACAAAGCCAGCCATGCAGCTGACCGGAGGGACCACATAGTGTGCCTGACCCCTGCCCTTTTCCGTTTGCATGCTCGGCGGCCTGTCAACGCCGTCGCTGCCCTCCTTTTGTCCGTGGCATTTAACCGGAATGGCAAACTGGACACGGATGGCTTCCTCCAGATTAAATGTTGACTCTGTCCATGAGTGACAATTCTCCTCAAGTTTCCCCCCTCCCTCCCGCGGCTACATAAACATGGAGAGAAAGGGCCTCTGGGCTGTGGTCACAAAATGTTTATTCAGGTCGAAGTGGAAAGTAATAAGGTGGGAAGTGTACGAGACAAGACACAAGATTTTGGCATAATTTGTAATAATGAATAAAGATCAAATATTTCCTTTTACCGTTTAATAATATGACTGTTTAAAAGTTCAAACCAATTATAGTGGGTAACCATTAACTGACTATTCCTTTAAAGTGCTTATGATTAGGGCCGGGACTTTAACGCGTTAATTTAGATTAATTAATTACACAAAAATAACGCGTTAAATTTTTTTGACGCATTTTAATCGCACTTGTTTTTACAACGCGGAACGTTTCTCACTGGATGAGTTTAGGCGGACCGATTATACTGGAGCACCAACTTGTAGCACAGGCAACATATAATTTATGTTTAACATTATTTTTATTGTAAACGCAATCCGGTGTGTACTTTTTGTTGTTATTTACGTGCCCAGCTGATGCAGGCGCGCTCATTGTATTTCTTCACGCACGTGTGTGCGCGCGCCCTCGCTCCCAGTCACCCACAACACGGACTATTGAGGGGATCAGGCCTCCTCACATGGACTAAAGCCCGGGTTTGAAGCGGGTACACGACTCTGAAAGACTTGGAGTTTCTGGATACTGCTCAACAGGACCGGTGAGAGCTTTCCATTACGTTTGTTTTCGGGTTGCGTAGTGTGCCTGCACGGGCGCGCTTCAGCTGCGACCTCGCGCTAATAGTTTACGTGCCTTTAAACCAGCTGTTGCTAAATCAACAAAGTCTTTTATGGCCTCTGAAGCAACAATAAACAATATTTTGTTGCTTAACCTCTTAACCCCAGGGTTTTATTATTTTAGTCTCAGAGCTTGGATCTTGGCGTTTGGTGCCCATTTGAGCCCAACCCACTCTGAGTCACTGTGATTTGATTGGCTTCAGAGTTACACTGTAGGTCAGACACCATGAGTGACAGTAACATGAAGCTAAATAGTGAGCCTTTATTTTCAGTATAAAAGCTGAAGCTTCATTGCTCTGTAGTCACAGACTGGGAAGTGAAGAAGGAAGTCATGGAGATTCTCATTTTGAACATTACACTTCTGCTGGATGTAACATTAAATGTTTAAAATTCACGTATTCCTTAGTAATAGTCGTGAAAATCCTGAGTTTGTGATTAAAATGTCAGTTAATTATTTATTACGCTCGTTCTATAAAAACAAACTCTTGTCAGTCGGGGTGCAGCAGGACTGATGTTACAGAAGAAGCTCATAAGGTTCATTTCTTCAACACAGTTACTATATAGTAACTTTTTTCACCAAAGTAAAAGTAGATCTACCACAGTCCTGTCCACATCTGTCATGACCCACCATGACTCAGAAGAACCGGGACACACATGACACTCCATCAGATATATTTGTCATCTCTTGTCTTTGATTGGGAAACAATTTTTTAAATATTTGTTTTATACTATGTTTCTGAGTTTCAGAATATGATATGACTCTTATATCCAGCAGAACTCTGAAGTTCTGTCTAAAACAGAATTTCCATGACTTCCTTCTTCACTTCTCAGTCTGACTGAAGAGCAACGAGGCCTCAGCTTTTTTTACAGGCAATAAAGAGCTCCCTATTTAGCGTCATGTTACTGTCACTCATGGTGTCTGACCTAAAGTCTAACGCTGAAGAAATTCAATTCACATGTACACTGAGAAGGTTGGAAGGGCGCCCCCTTGTGTTCAGTGGCGTCCAACTGCCCGGAGCATTACTGGCCCCCGATCGGGTGCCGTTAGGGTTGAGGAGGTTAAGATATGTTGCGAAAGAACATATCACAAAGTACAAGAGCATAGGAACACAGCATGGACACATGCACACAACGCACCCGTTTGTGATTTAACTTTACACATTATAAATCATACATTTAGCACATCCATCCATCTTCTTCCACTTGTCCGTGTCCGGGTCGTGGGGGCAGCCTTTGGAGCTTCCCAAATCACATTGCACCAGCCCCTATAGCTCCCCCTGCAGGTGGTGGGTCCACAGAAGGACGGCCTCATGGTTCTAACCGGGCCTGTTGGTCTCTCATAAGGGGCTTCTGAACCGCTCTTTGTCTGACCCGTCACCTAGGACCTGTTTGCCATGGGAGACCCTACCAGGGGCACGAAGCCCCCGACAACAGAGCTCCAGGATCATTCGGGTGCTCAAACCCCTCCACCACGTTAAGGTGGCGGTTCCAGGAGGGGATTTACCTTGTTAGCAAAAGTTGTTACACTTCCAAGCGGCTGTTTCAACACGGACCGCACTTACAAAGCACTAAACTAAATTGCAACACTGTAGAATCACAGCAATTCGATATACTTCTCTTTTCTACTTACCTCTGTCGAAGCCGCAAACCCTCTCCACTCTCCGTCTCGCTGACGGACGCAGATGCTAAACAAACATGTCGTGCAGGGGGCCCCTGTCTTATGCACGGGCCCCGGGGACAGCAGCAGCACTGCCGCAATCACACAGCCCTCCCTTAATGTGGCGCCCGTCGAGGGGCTGATGGATTCCATTAATAAAAGACTTTGTTGTTTCAGCCCATGTACACTGCTCGTAACCCTTCAGCTGCGCAGATGTAATATTGACCTAATCACCATCCGCGCCCGCAGCTCGGGATCCGAAGCCCCATTGTTATTTATCTCATAATGAGATGCTGGCATTTACACATAAATTGAAAGAGGAGTTGGAACAATATTCCTTTGTCAGTGCTTTGTATAAAGTAAGAATATATGGAAAGTGCGGTCTGTGCTGAGTGAGGCTTATTACAGGCAACCTCTTCATGTTCTTATCCTTTTTTACTACATTTAATAAACGTAATTGAATTTGAACATGCTCATTATGTTGTAGTTCAGCTGTTTTATGCTTGGAAATTAGAGGTAGAATGGGTAAAGGTTGTGTTACAGTTTGAAATAGTTTTGAGATCAATTCTAGAGGCGCACAATGATAGTGACAAATATTGAAAATACAGTGGAAGAAACTGGTGTTGAGGGTTGTCTTTATTGTTTCATAAAGAGCGGGTATTATGCTTTTTGCAGGTCTTTGGCAATTCAGCCTGCAAAGACTCACGGAAAGCATAGCAGCATAAGAGTTTTATTGGATTTAAATCAAGTTTGAAAGTCAGAACACAGAGGAAGACTGTGACCCAACGTTTTGAATGACATGGGCGTGATGAATGACTGTAGGAGAGTCTGGACACTGGTGGTGGTCGAGGATGAGGTCTCAGGCGGTCAATGAACGACGAGCCTCGATGAAAGTTAAGAGAACTTTTATTGAACTCACAATGGAGAAATTCACGAGCAGAGGAAAGATGAGGCCACACGATGGAGGGGCGGAGGAGGAGCGCAGCACGCTGGGAAAAGGGCAGTGAAGGAGGGGCTTAAGAGGGGAATCCTGGGTGATCTAGTTGTTTGAAAATGCCATATTGACAAATATTGACAAATTGATAAAGCTGAAAGAATATATCCAGTAGTTTCACTTCCTGATTTTCACGCAATCTTCCCATAAGCCCCTCCCGTAATAAAGGCAAACAACTGTGTGGGTCGGGGTGTCCGTGCGGCCTGTGTCGCAGTAGTGAAGCGACAGCGCTTGTTATTTAGTTTGTGAAGAAAGGATTCATTTTAGTAAGAGATGGAGAGGTGAGGAAAGTATTTCAAGGATACGCAGGACATCAGGAAGAGCTGTCTGCGCGCTGATAACCATCAGTGAAGATGTAAAGATTACTCAAAGAGGTGCAAGTGGGTCAAAACACAGCTCCAAGTCTGTTTTTGACGAGAGAAAGACATTGTAACATGGCAAAAAGCAATTTTTTATTTATTTTTTATTCTAGTAGTGGAATGAAATTGGTTTTATTTTCCTTTAGTAAGTTATAAATATTTGTGCGAAAAAACACTGTACATCTACTATAATTGTACAGCATGTATCAATTTCATGAACCTGCTTGTTTTTAGCCTTTCTGTGAAAGTGACTGTGAAAAGTGAACCTTATCCCTGTGAAGAATTGGGATGCTACAAATATGTTGGCTGCTAGCCAAACAAGCTAGCAATAGGTTTATTTATTGACTTTTTTTTTTAGGCAAGACAAAACTTTGAATACATTTCCCAACGCCAAAAGCACTGACTGTAAAGTCAACTTGTCTCGGGATTTATTACACGTTTTGTTTAGTGACTCGACAATGAGCACCAAAAAGTACATCGCTTTTAAAAAAAAAATGTATCGTTGTTTATAATGTATTGAATCATTTGTATCTTGTTTGCTGAAATGATGAACAAACCCAAAAAGATATGGAATGAACAACTTCCCCAATGTAAGAAATAAGCATAAAACGATCAAGTCTGCAGACCTAGCGGAATTTCCTCCTTTTGATTTCACAAACCGAGCCGTGTTTTCCAACCTGGGGCTACATGAGTGCATAGCAGGGGGGGGGGGGGTATTCACTGCATTTTTAATCTTCCCATGCATATCTTTTTTATATGCATTTCACAGGCGGGCAGAATATTTAACTTTTTATTTAATTGTGTGAGTTTTTTGAGAATGCTGGAGAACTGGAGTGTGACGCAGCTTTTCAAAGCAGAGAGCCGTTCATGGCCACACATTTCCAAAACTTTTTGACAAAGCAGTGTCACCAAAGACTCGTCCATAAGTTGCATCAGAGCCAATCGTCGCTTTTCAAGTGCAAATCAGTGTCAAAGTCAAGTCAGCTCGAGTTTAAAGTGCCCTACATTATGCAGAATGGACGTTTTTGAGGTTTAGAGTGTTTTAAACTTGTGTCCTCATCAAAAACATACCTGGGGCGGCGTTTCATTCCGGTCGTGTTTCAGCAATCCAAACACAAAACGCCAGCCCACACTCAGAGACGTCATACGGAACAATCCATGAAGCTCTGTGTTTAAATCTTCACCCAAACTTTATTGAAACTAATCTTTTAAAACTTTGTGATCTATATACGCGCGGGATTATGAAACAGCCAGCAGGTTTAAAGACATATTAAATTAAAGTTGAACTACAGGGTTTTAGAGAAAATTGATTTTGATTCAGGACGAGAGCCTTGGTTTTCTTCTTTTCTCTCACGAGCTTTTTGCTCCTTAAACACCGTGAGCTCTTCATTAATTTGACAAAAAAAAACTTGAAATAAGTCAATTTTCCTTTAAATTAGTACTTTGTCCTTGATTTGAGAGTCTAATTTGAAGAAACCTGTCCATGGGGCAAGATATTTACGTAAGCTATTTATTCTTAAATTAAGATAAAACAACTACAACCGATTTATTTCAAGTAAATTAAGATATTTCATCTAGTTTTGAGTGTGATGATTTCTTTTATCTTTAAGTGTAAACAGTATCTTGCCCCACATGGTTGGTTTTAACTCCAACAGCTGCTAGTTTTCTGCCATGTTGGCCGACTGTAGTGATGTGACGTTCCTGACCGAGCGGCTCTTTTGAACGGCTCTTTTAAAGTGAACGGTTCGAACTGGATGTCAATTGTGAAAAGAGCCGGATCTTTTTTTTTTTCAGTCCCCCAGAACTCCCCCGAACGAACGCAAGAATCAGCCCAACAGCGGTTGAGGTCACACAAGTGAGAGCTTTTTGCTCTAAAGCTAAATGCACTAAAATGATTTGTCAGTCAGTTACAGCCTCTTTTTATTAGCTGTGGAAGATTTCTCAAGGCGTAAAAATCACTCCCATTGCAATTTCAATTATAAAAAATTGTGAGTTATATGGCTGGAGTTATTCAAGTGTTATATTAAAAGAGAGCCAGTCTTTTGAACGGCTCTAATGAACAGATCCCAAAGACATGGCTCCCAGTAAAGAGCCATCACTAGCCTTTTGGCACAATCTTTGACCCTTCCTCCTCTTCATTCTCATTGAATTTGAAGCCATTCATTCAAAGTAGTTTTTAAAAGCCCGAGGAAAACATTAAAGACCTTACACTTCAAGCCTTTGCCCAAATGCCAAAACGTATGAAACCATGTCAAATCAAGCAACACTGCTCGTGAGAATGTGTTCTTCTAGGTATGCACTCTTTCCTGCCGGCAAAGAAAATCTCTCTACATCTTGTTTTTGTTCCCATCTTCCACACTCTTATCAACACATACAAAGAAAGAAGGGTTCCTTTTTCTTCCAAGGCCTAAAAAAAAAAAAAAAAAAAAAAAACTTCACCGGTAATGCATCTTGACAAGTGCGGCAATCGCTGAACTCCAAAAAAGAGGAATGAGAAAGTTGGAATAAACCCAACAACTTTTGAATTGTCTGAAGGTCTTACAGTGAGGGCAAGAAAACCATTAAACCTGTCCGGGAAAGGGAAAAACTCATTTTTAGCCTCGCTTCCCTTGCCGTCCCCCCACTGGCTTGTCTGATAATAATAATCTCGTTGCTTCTCGCGGGCCCCTGGCACACCTTTCCGAAAAAGGAATGCGAGCGAACGAGGCTTTTGCCCTGGATGTTTTCCTGGGGTGACAGTTGGAATCAGTCGGCTTGTCGAGAGCAGCGGGAGCAGGGCAGGGTGGAAGTCTATCTCGTGTTCCTCCCCCTGGCAGAGGTTACCGGGGAGTAGGTAGATACTGTCTGCCAACAAAAAAAAAGTCCTGAGAGTGTCGGGGGCGGACCGCAGTCAGGCGAGATGTGGAACTTTCGGGAGCGAGCGCCCGTGTGTGCGTGTGTGTGTGTGTGTGCGTGTATGCGTGTGTGTGTGTGTGGGGGGGGGGTTATTTTAACCTGTCACTGGTGGAACATATCCCCGGTGTCACCAGGAGTTTGGAATTACCGCCGGAAGAGAGAGTAAGGGAGGTTGAGTTAGGTTTTTTTGGCGTGTTGTTGGAGTGATTTGAAAGATTTGATTCTCACTTTATTTCCCCACAGTTTTGTAAGCGAGAGAAGTCTTCCAACTTATTTTTGTTGGAGGCGCAGAAATCTGTTTCAGGTTGTTTTGTTTTTTTGTTTTTGACAATGCACGAGTCTCGAGCCGTGCCGGACACGACTGACCGAAGGCCCAGCTTTCTCCCCTTGGCCTTTAGGAAACTGAACTCTCCCCTTCCATCCCCCAGCTGGCCTTCATTGTGTTTTTGCACAACGGTTTGAAAACGGGGTTACCGCAGGGTCTTAAAAAGTATTAAAAGTTGATGTAAGAAAAATTGCTAAATGAAGTTTGCCGGTTCCTGGGTAGAGGTTGAGGAATTCAAAACCTTTTGTTGAAGCTACTCAAAGATGCCGTGAGGCCTTCAAGTTTTTAAAGGAGGTCCTAGAAAGATCTTACAAAATAAATTAAATTTAACTTTGGGGTTCCGGCAGATACCCTGGAGAATAGCACAATTCTGATTCTCTAATGTGCTTAAACATGGGGTAGAATAGACACTAAAGCAAACTGAAATAAAGTGAACTGATTCGTATGTGTGAGCATCATAGCCTAGCGCAGTGGTTCCCAACCCTTTTTTCCTTGAAAAAAGCTCTGGGTCCCCCCTTGGAATCCCAGGCGCCCACTGGCCTAGTGGTTAACGTCCGACAGGTGAAAATGGATTTTAAATGAGGATCTTTTTATAGGCTGTTGACAAAGATCAAGTGATAAGGCATGGTGTCCCGGTGGGGGTACGTAGGAAGATGTAGGTAACGTTTTTAATGTGTTCCCTTTATTATGTTCTTGGCATTTGTTGTATTGTTGAACAGTACTTTGAGCTTTGGCCATTTAAAATGTGCTTCATGAATGGATTTGATTTAGTGCCAGTAGTGAGATCAAACTGCCAAACTCTGAGTTTGTGAGCAACAAACATGACACATGTAAAGATGGATGAAATGTGGTGCACAGAAATGCAATGATAAACAGAATTAGTTTGAGGAACAATTGTAATTTTCTGTCGAACTGCCATCGCTAATACATTGACAATAAATGTCAGACAGAGATGTGGTATCTTCCTCCTAAGGCGGAAGAGGAGCAATAAACCTGTCAGTCGCCATCATCAATAATGGATCAGATTTATCCTGTGCCAGTCTTTTTCATTCACTTCCCAGCCACACAATTGGTGAACCTCTGCTGTCACCACAGCTTCCCTGGGGCAAATTGAGATGTGGAAGCCAAACTGTGTGGATGGCTTCTTCGAACAACACCCATCACATCAATCAACACTTTCCAATCAAATTAGGTGTAATCATGAATGAGGCGATTCAATGAGGGTATAAGAGAAGGTGAAATATTCCTGAAGCAAACTGTATTATGTTTTTACAGGGACTTTTCGATTGGAAAATCTACAAAGATTTTATAACTTTGAGGTGCGTTATATAGTATATGTAGCCTGGCCATCCAGCCTCTCCTACATTCGGAAGAATAGTCTGGGCCAATCCCCAAACCGTTAAGCTTTGTATCGCTACGATCACAGATGCAAATTTGTAACGCACTCAAATGCAAAGACTCTAGAATTGCATTTCATTCAGAGAAAGCTTTTTATTTCTCACCTACAATTAAAAGTTTAGTAGTTTGCCTGTTGATTTGGCAAATTGCAATTTGCAGTGCAGTTTGCAATTTTCAGTGCCCATCCATCCATCCATTTTCTTCCACTTGTCCGTTGCCGGGTCGTGGGGGCAGCTGTTGGAGCTGCCCAAATCACATAGCACCAGTTTTTCAGTGCGATATTTCTTAATCAATGGACTATTTTTGTACCATGTTAGAAAGTTGGAGGGACCGTACATTTCTCTGATGAGTTAATCCTATCAACCACGCCCTTCAGGCTGAGTACCAGATTACACGTCTCTGTAATGTAGTCTGGTTGACCAGGATAAGCAATACCATCCATGACGTGCCTTACACAACAAGGATAGAAGAAGAGAACACCAAGTGGTCTGAGTGAAGAGTGAGTGAGTGAGTAATGACTTAATTGTAAAGTGACTTTGAGCAAAAAGCGCAATTTTATTTCTGAAACAACATCACGTCACTGAATACGTTTGTCATTCGCAGCACACAGTACGGGTCAAAAGTTTGGAAACGCTTTTATTGTTGTAGTGTTTATTCAACACTATTTACAATGCGTGATTCTCATGCAAGACATTAAACTATGAATGAACACATGGGATTAAAACAACTCAATGTTTTTATATTTTAAATTCTTCAAAATCACCTCCCTTTAATTCTTGGCACTTTCTCAGTGAGCTTCATAAGATTGTCAGCTGAAACCACTGGTGAGGCTCATTGAGAAAATGTCAGCAGGCAGCTATTTTGAAGAATTTATTTATTTCATTCTTAAAAAAAAAAAAAAAAACGCCTTCAGTGAGAATCTACAATGGAAATGATATTGAAATAAAAGAAAAAACCAAGACAAAAATAAAGCGTTTCCAAACTCGTACTGTACGTGTGTTGTACAGTATCTGCTCTGTGTTCATATATTTACACCAAATTCCACTTTTGACTAAAGGTGGGAACGCTTTCTGAATTGGGTACTTGTAACGTACGAAAAGAGTGCACAGGGTTTAGGAATCATGCACTATGTATCAGGAAGAGTGTCCCGTTCGCCCAAACCAGAGTGTGGGTGTCGAATAGCCATCGTTGACTGACATAAATTCGTATTGTTACTCTCAGAACTGACAGGAACACACAGACACTTCTCCTCCTATTTGGTTCTGTGGTGAAAGTCGTATTCTTAGCCGTGTCCTGAATCCCTGCAGCAGCTGAAGGTGCATGTGCGGCTGGTGGGGGAGAGATGTGGAATTGTCGCCATTGTTAGCTTGACGGACAGCACGGCGGCGAGGGGTGTAGCGGCTCGCCAGCGACCGGGGCTCAGAGGATTGCGTCTTGCCTCTTTGCTGCTGATGCAGTCAGCCTGGCTCGGCGAGACATCTGGCATGCCCGGAGGTGGCTCGCAGCCCGAATTCCAAGCGACATGAGACGAGGGTCAGCACAATTCAGTCGGATGGCGTAGGATGCGGCCAGAAGGGCAAACAACAGACAAATAATCAGGCGGAGCGAGGCAGCAGTGCGGTCTTTTTACTTATGAGGGCGGGGTCCATGTTCGGTTGAGGCCAAGCAACTAAAGTAGCTGGATTTTTTTTTTTTTTTTGACATACAGAAGACATTTTCGACACCAATTTACCGATGTCTCCTGCTCGTCTCCATGGAGATGTTGACTAAGTGCAGCCAAATGGTAGATTTAAACAGGTTAAGTCCAAATCATCCAAATCCGCTGCAAAAATAGCATTTTCTGTGCTGTGCCGTTCATAAGGAGCATGTTTTGTATTGGTTTGTAAATGTTACGCAATGCGCCTTTAAGGCTTCAGCAAAACTTTGTTCAGCAATATATTGGAATATGTTTATTCTGCAATACCAAGTATCAATACTTAATTAAATTAGCAATACCTTTGATACGTTTAAATTGTTCGTGGCTGTGCATCGCCGGCTCTTATTTTCCAATAATTCTCTGTGACTGGGCTGCTTAGTGTTTGGAAGCGTTTGTATCTTGCACAGAAACAGAAACTCTTATTAAGCGGTTCAGATATTTACTTGTGATATCGCAATTTTAAATCTTAACATTTCAATGTACAGTGGGAGGAAAAAAAGTATGTGAACCCTTTGGAATTTCTCCCGTGAATGTTTCCATGTTATGGCCAATACAAGTATGAGAACATGTGATTGGGTGGTATTAGTTTACGCAGACACTGTTTATCCATTCTCGTGATTTGAATAAAGAGAAGACCGCATTTTAAGAGCAGTTTAAGCAGAAATGTAAGAAATTCTAAAGGGTTCACAGACTTTTTCCCCCCACTGTAAGTCATTTGGTTTATATCTTTTGGACACATGACACTTGTTTACTTTTTAGTAACGATGTAATGTGCTTTGTAACATTAGGGTTAGTAAGTAATTAAAGGAACACTGCGTAACATTTTGGACTATACTGTTACCGTCAGAACAAAATATGCTCCCGTTGACCAGCTCGACCCAGAAAATGCTAAACTGCAGTGGGTAATCAAAGAATGGATCTGGATGAGAACCAAACCTGTTTAAATCTCATTCTTCTCTCAAATTCTTCCCTTAGTCCACATCTCCATGGAGACGAGCTGGAGACGTACCCACTCCCAGTAAAGTTACCGTTGTGTCTTAGGAGAGCTGAGCTGTCGAGGTATTTTTCAATAATGAAAATATTGGTCATAAAATAAAGGCTTGTATTTCAATTTTGTTTATTGGGTAAAATTCTACGCGTTGTGGCTTTAAGTAAGGAAGTGCTTTATTTGTCATTATACAACCGTACAACAAAATAGTACACTGTGGGCCAACCTGACCAACATGTTTTTGGAGGTCGGGGAAACCGTAGCACCTGGAGGAAATGTGGCTGCCTTCAGTGATCCTCTGAAAGCGCCTCCTGGGTTAAGATTAGGGTTTTATATTATTCCATTGTAGGTACAAGTTATTACACATTACGTTAAATGGCATATTACATTGCACTAAATTTTGCAGGTACAATGTATCAAGGGTACACTGTAAAAAACGGTTTCTAGTTGTCTGAAATGAAAAACGTCAGTTACAAATTAAATCAGTTGCGTCAACCTGAGAATACAATTTAACTAAAGTGGTGAATCTGACATTTCAAATCGATTACATTGTAAATTGGTTATTGGTTACACATACAATTTCTTGGCAGCCCTTGGACTTAGTTTTTTGAGTTGAAACAATTTTACATTTTACAGTGTAGCGTAAAATCAAGTGTTACTTTTTGAGGGGACAATATACACTGTATCACAATACGTGTCGTGTCGGCCCCTCACTATTCTCATAGGTATCGTATCGTCCCAGCACAATGTAACAGACTAACAAGCCATGATAAAATAGTACGGGCACGCGAATGGAGATTAGTTCGGATAAAAAGAAAAAATAGATACAGTTGGGTAAATGTAGCTGAACTCTGAAAATACAAATTACAATAACAAGACACACCCTGTTTGGGGCCAGCTGTAAGTCAACCAAATGGTGCTGGTTCCATTGATTGGACTTACAACGAATGCACCTGTTTCGAGGTCTTTGGAAAGCATCAAAAAGCTGAAACGTCATCAGCCGTTCACGCTCTTTTACCGCACAAACCCAAATCACTGACGGAGACGAGAACTCCAAATGCGCCGAGGTTGTTGTGCGCCCTCCTCGCTAATTTGCGCGCTCAGACATCAAACTGTGCAGACCGCTCCGACTGCCTCCACAGACATTTGCATTTGCGCGCGCTCGGCCTTCCCGAGACGCGATCGCGTACTTCAAATGGCTCCCGCTCAAGGTTTGTTACTTCACGTGTCACGGCAGTGTTAATGCTCGGCGAAATGAGTTCTCTCGTTTGAAGTTTTTCCAAGGATTTTTCTCCCTCCCTTTAAAAAAACAAAACACGCGCCCTGTGAGGAGATGAAATTGTGTCATTGGAAGGTTGAGTGAATAAAGCTTCTAAGTTATCATTTTGGTTTTATTCTGCAGTTTATTTTTTCGTGGGGTGAGACTCGTGCATGTAAACGTGTCCTGCCGCCATCAGCTAATTGGTGTGTGGAGTGCCTAGCTTAAAATCCAAATCACTATGTAGACCGTTTGGAGCCTTGGACGAAAGCTCTAATGTTTTCCAGGAGTGTTCCCATGATATTTTTCATCAACAGTTTGACCCAAACCCAAAGTAAGTCAAAATCTCATTTTCTGCAAATTTCACATTTTCCCCTTGACCTTTTGTAGCAAACAATAGAGTTGAAATATCGTAGAACTGAACTCTGTGGTCCATAACATGCATTATACATGCCTTAAATATAATCACAATACATTATCACAGTTACAAAAGGTCAATAGTAAAGTCATTATTTTATTATATTGTTTTTCTCAGGCTTTTTCAAATCAAAAGTCCCTGTATTACGTATAGCTTAAATTAAAAAGCGAGTTCATTTGACAAAACTCGAATGTGGATAAGTTGATGCTCAGATAATTATCTGAATATTAAAGCTACACCGCATAACATTTTAGAATAAAATACAAGCATTTATTTGATTAAAGATATTTCTATTTAGAAATATTTTTTTTAAACCTGTGTCTTTATTGGGGAGACTTGACAGTCACTTTGTTGAGAGTGGGGCGTTAGGTTAGCCCTCTATGGCATACTGTTGCCCTCTGGGAACAAACCACCCTTTTGACTCTAAGTTTGTTTTTTTTATTGATTTTTTTATGTTTTATATAATGTTACCAGACATGTTTCTGTCCAATTAAATCAAGGGCTGAAGTAGGTGGGGCATCTGTGTGGGGGGTGGAGCAGTCTTTTCAGGACATAATGATCACTTTACTAAAGGTTTATATTGGAATAACTTGTTAAAAAAACATGTAAACAATATGCTTCTTGACATATTCAAGCACATTCACATATTTATTTTGTTTGTATTTATATACGAAAACCGCTTTTTCGGTTTGTTGCCTCAAGGCAACATCATGCAGATGCAGCACTTCTGTTGGAAAAATATAATATTGGAGGATGTGCTGGGTTGAAAAATGTTTTCCCCTAAAATAAAAAGTCATGCCATAGAGGGTTAGGTTCGATCCTCATTTGAGTCCATTAGGAGCATGTTTTGTATTTGCAACAAAATCCAAAATGTTACAGTGTACCTTTAAGCAAAGGTGACGTGCATAAAATGAGTTTAATCATCCTTTATTGTGCTTTTCTTTCTTTCTTTCTTTCTTTCTTTTTAGCTTTGTTATATCCTCATCAAAAAATTCCTGATATGGAAAATGGAAATGTAGTGGTTTCCCGTTAAGGTAGCGCAAGTCTATCTCTGGTGGTGCACAAAGTGAATATATTAAGTTATACTGAGGAGAAAAACAAGGCTAGGGTTTGTAAAGTAGTTTTATAAAAAAGCCTGAGTAAACCTGATAGAAGGGATTTCAAACAAGATACAGATGGTCAAAAGTTTCTTCTCGCAGAGAGTTTATATAGTTCCTTGTTGAGACTTTTTATATCCACTGCAGTGACCTCTCACAAATGTCACCTTCTGCCCTAAAAGATGTGTGAATAGAAACAGAACAGTGAGTTCAGATTCATCCTCTCAGTGTGAATTGAGGACCATTGCTTGAACGTGGAGAGGCCGTCCTTGACTTTAGTGCCGCTGAAGCAAACGGCCAAAATGTGTGGAGTGTGCCGGCACCTATATATATCCAAATCATAAAAATCTGCTCCTATGAAAGACACCATCAACATGAATAACTCGGTAGAGAGCTTTGAAATTGTCGTTCTAACACAGGGTAACTTTGGCACTTAAACTTCACGGCTTTATGCTTCACTCAAACACAAACAAATTTCTCAGGTCGAACTTTAGAACTTCTCGCACCCTTGATCTGACGCAATTTCTCTTTCCTCTGTTTAATTCTTACCAGTTCTTTTCCATTTCTTCGTACTCTCATAAGCCGGCTATGCTCATTCTGAATGTGGCGAAGAAGAGGAGATAGAGATGCTGAGGGGCCTCATGTTTCTGCTGCAGTGGATATAGCGGAATATGTCACTTGGTTTGGGACACAAGCACCAAATTTTGTATGAATGCTCTCTGGGTCCAACCATTTCAGAAAACCCACAAATGAAATGTGATCAAACTTGAATTTTCGGTGGTTATTGTTTTAGCTTTAGTCTATAAAATGGTTTGTGTTTGAAAATTTAAAAAAACGCCATCATCTTACAATTTTGTACCAAATACTAATTTTAAAAAAAAGTGTCTTATCCTATTTGGATGCGACTGGGACAAAAGATTATGACCTTAGAGTAGACCTCAGCCCTCTTCAACAGTGCATGGCAATAATCACTAAAAACATCTATAGCAATACCATTGTTGATTAGAAAACAGCAATGGTATTGTTGTTTTCCTGGAATAAATGTTTAGTTGATGAGGATTT
Source organism: Proterorhinus semilunaris (assembly GCA_021464625.1). Classification (NCBI taxonomy): domain Eukaryota; kingdom Metazoa; phylum Chordata; class Actinopteri; order Gobiiformes; family Gobiidae; genus Proterorhinus; species Proterorhinus semilunaris. The sequence goes on along the minus strand of CM038362.1, from coordinate 24,351,830 downwards.
TCATCCTTTTAACTTATTATAGAAAAAAACGATTATTAAAGATGCCCTCTTGCTTGTCTCTCCGAAGCGATCTCACAAAGCAAAGCGAACTTGCATTGTGTCATGCCGCTGGGATTATTTTCCCTTCGCATTTTGCGTGCCATGGCGTACGCTTTTGCGTGATATAAAAACAAACATGTGTGATGATGTCATCAGGCCGTGCTGCTCAGTTTACTTGCGCAGATGTGAGGGATGGCCAGCAGGGGGCAGGTGTGAAACAGAGACCTCTCCTCAATCAAGGCATACTTAAAATCATTTGTACTTTTAGGACTAAATAAAATATAAATAAATACATAAATAAAAGAAAGAAAGACTTTAAAGGCAACAAATTATTGTTGGAATAATTGTGATTTCAATTATGACTAAAATGATCGTGATTATGATTTTACAACTTAATTTTTCACCTTTTTCTGCAACCTGCATGTGTGGTTTCTGTGTTCCATATAGTTTTTCTGGATACTTTTGTACATCTTTGCCGAGTTTTTGTGGAGGTTTGGTGGATTTGTTTACTTTGAGAGTCTAAAATAGTCCTGAAGAAAGCGGTAAACAAGGTAAAGGTAAACAAAGTGCTAGCTTATCAGCTAAACCCATTTGAGACCTACAAATGTCTTCTTCTGAGACACTGAAGAGGCACCAAGAGCCCCCACAGCTGCAGCACAGTCGAGGCATCACAGAGTGCTACAGTTCCCCTCGACCTCCAAGGTCATGGGGTCAGGTTCACACAGTGGCAGCGCGGCTCAGCCGCAGCAGCTCAGGACTAACACCTGAACACTATTTCGCATTGAGTTGCCTTGTGTACGAAATGTGCGGTATAAATAAAGTTGCCTTGCCTATTTCGTTGACAATGACAATAAAGCACTTACTTACTTAATACTTTGTAAGAGCTCCTTTACAGACGTTCTTTTTGTTAAAGAACTGGCGCAGTTTCTGACAGAGCCAAACTGTTTACATATGCTATATGTCGACTTTCGCTATAGTCAACTTTTATAAATCCACTATAGGCCTGTAGTTCAGGCTTATTTTTGTTGCCTTTTGCTGTAATCTGTCCACATACAAAATAAAGCGAATTAATTGACTGCTATTATATTGAATATATTTACTGGTAACGGGCTGTTTGCATGAGGCTGAGCTAGCTTTGTGGAATAGAGCATTCCGCATCAGAAAAAATAATCGACAAATCAAGGCTATATAGATGTTTATTATGAAGGTAACGCGTTAGAGACTCATCCATTACCAATAATAAAGTAACACAGTAACGTAACGAGCTACTTTTCCAGAGGAAAAACAAACTAACTAATGAGTTACTTTTAAAAGTAACGTTACCCAACACTGCCCATGACCAGGTGAAGTCAGTTGCAGAGAATTCGCATCCCGTAGTGAGGAGGGTCAACGACTGGACCCGCGTTCAAATCATGTAATGTGGGCGGCAGAAAGACGCAACAGTGACACACACGGAAAGCAGCAGCCGATGATAAAGCGGAACACACACAGAAACATATCGTAGCTACCTTCCTTTTCATTTCTCTGTTATGACAGCAGCTCTAATAAGGCAATGGCCACGGCTTCCGGCGCGACACTAAAGAGTTACTGGGGAAGAATAAAAATGACTCCAACTTTTACAAATGGCTTGAGATACAACTCCAGGAATGTTTTTGACGAGGGAACATTGTAACATGGTACTGGTAATACCCCTCCTTCAAACAGAAATTGCATTGTTAGAAATTGGATTCCTGGGCCATTCCTGGTCGACCCGCTTATACAACCACAACTAACAAAAACTATTACGAATAATGACCTATTACAATAAAGATTAGTGTCCTCATTTAGCAAGCATTCGGTTTCCAATTTATCCTCATCATGTTAAAAGGTTCATTGAGCAAAATGTCATGAGCCATATTTTAGTTCTCAAAGCGATTTTGACATTCCCTAATCACCATTACGTTGGAGGAGAAAGTCGCAGCGGCAGTAAGCGGAACCATTTAGTTTTTTGTCTCGTCTTATTAGCCACAGGCGAGGCGTGATTTGGAAGTCTAATTCCTTCATGCATAAATTGTGGATGTTTTGGCCCTTGCTTCTAGTTTTGATAATTATTGGATAAACATAGTGATTATCAAAGGGAAAAGGGATATTTTGACAGATGCAATTTAAATAAACAGAATTTTCCCATAAAGCAGCTCTGCATGATGTACTTATGAAACCGGCACAGGGTCTTCTTACTTAGAAGGAATCAGCAAGGAAAGGAAAGATGTACAAGAACATTAATGATGTGCAGACTTTACTCTTTTTCCACATTTTTACATCCTGTATTCAACAGAATTGATCTTTTTATATCTTTTAGATATAAAAAGATTTTGGGAAATCTTTTTTGCTTCTGATATTGATACTAATCAATACTAACCAATGCTAACCGATTCTAACAGATACTAACCGATACCAACAGATAACAATCAATAACAACCGATACCAACAGATATCAATAACAACCTATACCAACCAATACTAACCGATACCAACAGACAACAATCAATATCAACCGATACTAGCCGATACCAACCAATACCAACAGATGACAATCGATATCAACTGATGTATGTCTTATTTGTGTCATGTTTTCCCCGGTAAGTGTCCCTTCTGCACCGACTATCTATCATCTCACTATCATCAAAATGCTAGGCGCTGTGAATTTTTCGTGACAGAACAAAGTTTTACACACCAAACTACACACGCTTTCCTGTTGTGTAGGCCTACATGTGGATGAGCTAGCAGGGCTGGCGCACTAAAGTAGAGCAGACAAACTATCTTGCCCGTGTTCCCAAATATGTCAGACTTAATTAATAACACCGTGCTTAGAATCACCCATGATAGAAACACTAAGGCTGTTGAGGAATTTGAGTCACAATTTTTTTGAAACGTGGGCTTGCGCAACAGTATCTCAAGTTTACAATTCTATATTTTAAAAAAGACCAGCGTGAGACATACAAAGTGTAATTCCCGTTGCGTTTCAAGAAAACAAATATAGTATTATAGTATAGTATATTTCATTTACAAATCCATCCATCCATCCATTTTCTTCCACTTGTCCGTTGCTGGGTCGTGGGGGCAGCTGTTGGAGCTGCCCAAATCACATTGCACCAGCCCCTATAGCGCCCCCTGCAGGTGGTGGGCCCACAGAAGGACGGCCTCATGGTTCTAACCGGGCCTGTTGGTCTCTCATAAGGGGCTTCTGAACCGCTCTTAGTCTGACCCGTCACCTAGGACCTGTTTGCCATGGGAGACCCTACCAGGGGCACGAAGCCCCCGACAACAGAGCTCCAGGATCATTCGGGCGCTCAAACCCCTCCTCCACGTTAAGGTGGCAGTTCCAGGAGGGGTCATTTACAAATACTGAACAAAACTCCATTATATATTATTTAGAGAGTTTGGGATTGAATGTTAGAAATTCAACACTATGATTGAAATCTGAACTGTTGAGGTTACTAGCAGACATTGTCCATAGACTAAAATTAAAGCAAGTTGCAATAAATGGTAAATGTCTAACACACTGCCGTGTCCAAACGCTTATATGTAAACGATTACTCCAGCATTTTACTTTCAATCTCGCTATTAGTTCATCATTATGGCATTAGAAATCCTAGCAGTTTTAACGACACCGTCCTGTTCAGGATTTGGCATTGCGTCAGGACAGCGTGTAATCCCAGTGCTATCCAATGACAGTTTTTATTGAGCCAGTTTTGTCTGAGGTCATTTGGCGAGATCCCCAACCATCACTGTAGGACATTTATTTACCTCTGGACAAAGCAGATAAACTATTATCGGAATCAAAACATACTCTGTTCAGAGAGTGCGAGATGCTCCCCTCAGGTCAGAGACGTGCCCAGCACTCATTATAAAAATAACACTAGGCAGTCATGTGTGCCCCAACTAATTCTGCAATCAAACTAAAATTGATTTATAAGTATCTACAAGTGAATTTCGAGACTCTGTTCAGCGACCAATGATCTAATCTATCTAATTATCTAAGGATCTTAACTTATTGAAACAAGCCATGATGAAGTCGATGAAATGGGTGTGTGTCGTGCTCAGGCCTGTTTCTTTTTGCATTTGTTGTGGAGAATCTTGTCTTTGTGTATATTTTTACTCACTCACATGAACAATAAATTATCGACTACTATAAGTTATTATTGCCTACAACATGCACTGACCTGAAAATCCCTGTTATTGTGCATGCACTTACTGGTGAGTGAATTTCCTGTCACATGAGCCAATGCCGCTCCGGAATAAGCCTAATCAATCAGAGAAACAAGAATCTTTTCCCCAAACAAGAACCCAAACCTCTAGTTAGGAAACCCTGCTCCACTGAAGCAAAAAAAGTCCAGCATGAGCCCTAGTAACCGTACACTGTCTCTTCCCGCAGCTTCACTCGGACGTGGACAAAGGCGACGGCAAAGTGAAGTACGTCCTCGCGGGGGAAGGCGCCACGTCCATCTTCACCATTGATGAGAACACGGGGGACATCCACGCCACCAAGAAACTGGACCGAGAAGCCCAGGCCTACTACACCCTGTCGGCCCAGGCCGTGGACCGGATAACCAATTTGCCCGTGGAGCCCCGATCCGAGTTCGTGGTCAAGGTTCAGGACATCAACGATAACGAGCCCAAGTTCCTGGACGGACCCTATCTGGCCGGAGTCCCCGAGATGTCCCCGCTGGGTAAGTCTCCCCGACGGATTGCGCCAAATACAAGGGCAAGGTGTCGAAATTACGGCTGTGCTATTGATCACATTTCACTCTGTCTGTGAGCTTTTGAAAGTGGGGTTAGTGCATAAACATGACTGAAATGAAGGTTTACAAAGGAAGGGCCAATTCTTTGTTGGAGGAGCCTGAGAGGAGCATTCTAACAAAGTCTTCTGGTCATGACTGAAGGATTTCTTATGCCTATCATTTGAAACTGAAGCTCAAAGATTTACCATCACCCTATGTGGAGAAGGTTGTTGACATAGTGTAAGATTTCATTCCAGTCACTGCCCCAGTGTCTCCTACATTTTATAGAGCGAAGGGGCTCGATGTCGGAAGACGTATTCAGAATCTCCGTTGACTTTTCAAAATTCTAATATTTAGAGCCTCGACTGCTGATCTCCATGGGCCACTGTTGGCGCCCCCCATCACTTATCCAGCCCTCCCATCACACTGGAGCCACAGGGTTTTCTCGCTCGTCCTCGCCCTTGTTAAGTTTTCGGTGAGTTGTGTTTCTGAACAAGTTGAATTTCTACCGAACATCTGTCAGTTACTTGGGGATTCGGTGTTTCTCTTGGGTTTACTGGGGGGGGAATATTATTTGCAACAATTTATGGCTGTTTGAATTTCTATGTAACATGTTTCATCAACTTCAGTAACAGTAAAGTATGTTGATGATGAAGGAAACAATACTGTTAGGTTTATGTACCATTATTTAATTTTCCCATGGATAGCTTTAACAATGACCTTTCCACTGTTTTGAGGATAAATTCATAGGGCTTTAGTTTTTTTTTTTTTTTACAAAATTCCACTTCAGTGACTGATGTGAAAGAGATAATGCAAAGAGCTTTGCCTAAACTCAACTGTTACATTCACCTTGGCTTGGATTGCCTAATTCACGAAGTGTCAAAGGATTGCGTTTTATTGCTAATTCGCTCTAGTTAAACTGAGTCACGCTGGAGTGGCAGATAACTGTCTCTGTTTCTCTGATGTTTTCTGACACCGCGAGCCCCAAACAAACAGGACCTCATGGTGCACAATCACTTACCGCAAAGCACACACTGGATCGGTAAAAATGCCTTGCTACGCCACTGGGCGAAGTATGTCAGAAAACACAAAGATTTGTAACAATCCGTGAGTTTCTAATGTATTGACAGAATGGATTTGTTTTAACGATCTTACTGAAAGTTGAAAGGACGAGTCTTTGTGTTGACGCACCAGTTCAATCGTAAATTCCCCCAGTCAAGTGCTACTTTTTGGAAGCTGCGAGGCCCACTGTGTGCCTGGTGTCAGCCCTAATCATTAGTGCAACTGTATCGTTCATTTCATTTCTATATCTTACATAAGTAAGATATAGTTCAAATGCTTACCATCAAGCTGCTACGTCAAATGAGGACCGTCCATTGTAGATTCATATGGCTTTTGTAGGTTACAATAACTTGAATGCTCCGTATCTTTTCCCTTTTATATCATTTTTGGACTTCTCTCACTTTTCATTCCAACATCTGCATTTGATCATTTTCCACTCGGCTGAATTTGTCTCCTCGGCTGCTCGGGTCGCGGGGGAACTTCGCAATGCTCTTTTGCCATTCGGGTCTTTGTTCGCTAATCACACGGAGGTTCATTCAAAACGTGCCTCTTTTCTTTTTTTTTTTGTCACGCCAATGTAGGTCCAGCTCTCTCAAATTCTTTCACATTCTGGGCTTCGGGGGGCCAACCTTGACTTACTTCGGCGTCCTTTCAGGGGACATGAAAGCGGACACCCTTTTTATTTTTTTTCAGTTGATGCTTTTGAAAGTTTGAAAATACTTGCCTGTTTGTGTCACGGGGTACAAAGGTGGAGGCCTCGTGAAACGCAGTGGAAAAGAAGTATTCACGTGGCACATTTGGAGATTGAAATGCCTTCACAAAATTTCCTTGCAAAACGAAAGTGTGAAAGGTGATATAAAAATAATTTGGGGATTTGAGGCGCTCATAATGAAAGCGCTAGTAAATCAAGTAATGAAAAGGAAATTCTTCTCGCAAGGCGCCGGAGTAGCAAAAGCCTTTGATAAGTTCCACAGAAGAAAACGTATTGGATATTTTCTTAAATTGCTAAGGATAGAACACCCGGACCTAGAGTATTTGTCGTTCAAGGTTGAGTCGTGGGATAAATGCTCCATCCAGCGGAACGCAAAACCGTTTCCAAAGATCAAAAGAGCTGTCCTAATACTATCAGGGGCTCACAATACAGTTTTGTGTTGTCATTTTATGTCAGCAATCGACAAACAGTTTCAAAAGAGTGTTTCGATTTAAAAAAATATACATGTGTGAGAATGTTGACACTTTGATTGAGGCGAGACACTGCAGATGAAAGGAAAAAAATAGATTTACAAACAGATACTGACAAATATGAAGAAATATTTTTTTTATATTTTATGCATAAAAACTGGCAAATGTGAGACACAGTCTAAATGATGGATCAACGCAGGTTTAAATGTATCGGGTTGATTTTGTTAATATAGTAGATATAAAGACTTTTTCAGAGGAGATTTTTTGAATAAGCTATTTAAAATGGGTAAAAATGTAAAAAAATAATTTAAAAAAGTCATATCCTGACAAACTAGCACAGAAAGAGTAGTACAAGAACCATCGTAAATGGTGAGTTTGGTCTATGTTTTACTCGGCGATCAAAAGATGTCAAGGGAGAAAATTTGCGAAATGACCACTGAAAAATAGATAACACCAATTTATCACAAGATGCGTCACTTTCCAGTGAAATCAGCACAATATCTTCAAAACACTGGCTTGCGAGCGCCAAACAATTAGCTCTCCATCTCGAGATAACGCCGCGTTAGGCCTGGAATTACAAGCACTGGCGCTTTCATCTCGGACTTTTGTTCGCGAAGCGCCGACGGCCCGTTAATGTGGATGCGGTCGAGACTTTGCTCTCGGGTTCCGGACGGCGGTGAGTCCGAGACGAGGAGGCACGTCGATGCAAATGAGCGACAACAACATCCCGCGGCGGCCGGGGCAGGTGTGTGAGTAAGACGGCAGACGCCGACCTCCGTCCTGAGGAGAGCAGGCGGGACACGGAGAGAGGGGGTTTCTGCTGAGACACTGATGGCATGGAAGTGCGAGAGACATTATGTATATGCATGTTAGTTAGAGTGTGTTTACATACACACAGGTATTCAGGTTATTCACCATATTCCGGTTATGGCAGCTTTTGAGATATGGGGCCTGGTCATGTGTTTCTAAACGTAGACTCTAGCGTATTTTGAGATCTTGCAGCTCCTAGAACGACTGCATCATGTGGGCAGGACAGACCCCGTGGCCATTAGTTAGAACATCCTTTTCCCTCCAACCAGACTCTGCGAGGGGAAGGGAGAGGGGTGGTGGGGGTGAACATGTGCTTTTCTTTCTTATAATGCTCTAAAGGAAGAACACAAGGCAGCGCCATGTAGACGAGGAAAGTAATGTGAGACTGCGTCAAATAGCGCAACAGCAAGATGACGCCTGTCTAACAGTGCATTTGGAGCAGGGCTGTCCTTGCGCCAAGCACAAGATCTGGCCCATGGTGTTTTATATGTCACTGAAATATGGAGAAACTCAGAATCCTTGGTTTGCATGATCAAATAAAGGATCCCGGCTTCTCGTATTGAGGGGACATCAGCGCAGGCGCATTTAAATTATATTATTGAGCACAATACGGCAAAAATATAAAAAGCATAAATAGGCGACCGCTGTTGCTCGTTCTTTTGAATGCCCACTTTGGGCTAAATGTTTGGCTCATCCACTAACATACACCCTGAGCTGTGGCAGTCGACGACAGCGGAGGATTGTGGGTAATTCATTCTCTTTACCCGTTAAAGGGAATGAACTTGAAATAGCCATTTTAATGGTTGCAATTTACTTGTCCCAAAGGCTGCAATTATTCATTTAGTAAAGAGTGGGTATTGTGTTTTTTGCAGGTATTTGATAATAACCTCAAACACATTTTTATCACTGTCTTACACATCAATATTACACAAATGTAATGTTGAACATCCAGTAGTTTCACTTCCTGATCCACTGAGTGAGCTAAAATAAGCCCCTCCCACTCCCTCCTCTTGCTCCCCTTTACTGTGCAGCTTTTTCAATAAAGAGGAAGAAATCAATTTCCTGGATAGATAATGCCTCAGGAGCCTCTCATGAGAACTCCAATGATTCCTCAAAGATGTGCTAGCAGCTCCATGTCTGTTTTTTTTTTTATGAGAGAACAAGATTTTAACATGGTAAGAGGCTCTAAAAAGTCGATCTATTGCAAATGCCTCGTTCCTATGGCTTTGACAAAAAGATTGACTTAATATTTCAGTCTTTTGCTCACATGTTAACGTGTAACAATTTGAATTCTCAATTATTCCTAATGTAAATCGCTCGCAATTACGAAGGAAAACTTGCAAAGCGATATTTCGTCCTAAGTCATTCAAAGTAATTCAGTGCTTCGCTCTTCACGCCTTTCTCCGCGCATTGTGCTTTTCAGGGGAAATTGGTGTTTGGAGCCGTCAGACTGGTTACATTGTAATGAGATGGGCCCCCATTTACATACTCGCCACTTCTCATATGCCCGCGCAGGCCTGCAGGCTACCGCGCCGCCGCTGAGTGACGAGCGAGTCCATGGACGTTGTATTTATTTGCATGACCCTTCAAATGCGAGGGTGTGTAAATCTGTTGGGGAAAAAAAAAAACACTTTTATTGTTTCAGAATTCGCATCATCTGCGCAAGAAATGAGCAAACGTGTGCTGTCAATGGAATAGTGTCAGGGGTCTCCGACTTTTAGCGCAGGAGCCTTCAGTGTCTCTCCTTTGCTCTTCACCTGCAGCTCCCACATTTCTGTACACGGACTGTACAGACGCTGCAGGCGAATGGAGGAAACTAAATGAATGTACAGATATCAGTTTGAAACTTTTGCTGGACATTGCTGATATAAATATGAGGGAAAATGTCTTGCAAAATGGCCTATTATGCACATTTTTCTCTTTTGTTGTGTTGTTGTAGATATTTTCTGGACCAAAAGGCTCTCTTCACCCTGGACTGCTCCTTAAGCCTACCGTACATAAAAAACTGCTCAGAGGTCTGGGGAAATACCTACAATAGTCATTTGCTGGTTTTATATAGACTTCAACAGAAGACCATCAGAATTGTTCATAAAGTGGGGTATAGGGACCATACAAATATACTGTTCTTAAAATCCAACACCATGAAACTTGATGACGTCATAAAACTTAATTCCCTGCTAAAGATATATAGAGCTGTAAATAACCAGCTCCCTAGCAATATACAACTTATGTTTGGTAAAAGAGAGGGAAGATACGATCCAAGGGGCCGATTTTGCAAAATGAGTAATGATTTTGCTAATTTTTGATTGTTTGATAAAAATGAGAAAGTCCCCCATTTTTCTCAATATCGCCCAGCCCTGCCTTGAAATAGGTCTATTTTCACCTCAATATTTGTAGCTGGCGTTGTTTATTGGCAAAATATATAGAAAAGACACTGGTGGGTGCTTTTCCGCAGAGAGGCAGGGCAGGGATGCGCGGCTCACTCCAGCTCTTCCTGTCGGGGTTCCCAAACCGCTGCAAGGCATGCTGGGAGCTGCGGTCTAATCGCAAGTGTGCCGCCGGGGCTCCTGGGATAGAGACACAAATGAGGGCGGCACTGGATGAGCGGAATCCACTGGGAAAGTGGAGATGCTTTTACAAAATGGTTTCAGATACTATTTATAGCCATGCATTTTTCATAAACTGAGATGATGTGTTTGTCCCAGATCAACTTTAAAGTCTAATATGGACCAATAATAATGAACTAATACTTTACAAATACGCATCACAACGTATAGTGTACATCATTATTTTCAAGATTTTTATTTATTTGTCAAACCATGTGACGGATTTGAAATTATATTTATTTATTTATTATTTATTTATTTATTATTGTGCCATTATCAGTGGGATCAAGGAGTTAATGAGTAATTGAAGTGACACCACGACATTGTACTTTGTAAAAAGACTATAGTTAAAAGAGGGTTATTTGTTTTTAATCATGTTACCATGTTGTTCTCTCATCAAAAACATACCTGGAGCTGTGTTTCGACGCACCTGCGCATCTTTGAGTGATTTTTGAATCTCCTCCCTTACTTAGCAATGCAGTGACGGCTCTCTAAAAGCTCCTAAAAGATATTACGGTTGAATTCATCATTTGGACCTTTGGAAGCAGTGTTGGGGGTAACGCGCTACTTAGTAACGCTTTAGAGTACTACAGTACCGGTTTCTTTTTCAAATCAGTAACGCATTAGTTTGGTCCTGATTCATTCCTCGGCTCATTTCTTCCACGGCGGCAGAGCTGCTCGTGCATGCGTGTGTCCTCCAAAACTACACATCAAGTCAGCATCAGTCCTTCCAACCAATGTCATCAACAAACTCGTAGCTGGTTATGTGGTTGAGGAAAGCTGTACAATTCTTCTAAATCAAGTTGAGCATGTTTATTTGCTTTTTTGGCGACTCAGTTTGTGGAGCATTCCTCATCGGAAAACATGATGGAAGCTTATTATTGCTAACGGGTGAGTCTCTAACACGTTACCTTCATAATAAAGTGGCACAGTAATGTAACGAGCTACGTCTCTGGAGGAGAAATGAGCTAACTAATGAGTTACTTTTAAAAGTAACGTTACCCAGCACTGCTTAGGAGCCAGAGTCTGAAGGGCAAAAATCCAGTAGGCCTTCCATTGTTTGAAGAGTTTATCGGGATTGCCCCCTCTCGGAGGAGGTGGGACACTCTCGATCCCACAGAACCGGAGCGCACTCACATCCTGGTTGGCGTAGTTGAAGTGAACTGCCACAGGGTAATCCCGACCATCGCGGCATATTTTACATTTATGTTCACTGATCCTCTGTTTCAATTGTCTTATGGTTTTGCCCACATACGCGAGGCCACAGGGACAACGGAGAAGATGGATCACGTGTGGGGATGCGCACGTAATTATACTCTTAATGAAAATCGTCTTTCTTGAGAGTGGGTGTTGGAAATGGTTAGTTTCCATGGTTTTATTGCGCTGTGTGCAGTTACCACACCTATAATTTCCATTTGGAAGATTGAAAGTTCCCATAGGTGTGTAGATGGCATGTACGAGGTGGTCTCTGACGTTCTTTCCTCTTCTGTTCACAAAGAGAGGTGGATGTTTAAAAGTAGCACCCAATTCAGGATCAGATGCGAGGATATGTCCATGTTTTTTGAAAACGCTCCGTATGGCTCCAGAGTGGGGTAAGTATTGCGAAACACAAGTGCCCGAAAATTGCTTTTGTTTGTGCCCTCTCTTTAATGAAACAGCTGCGCAGAGAAGGGGAGCAAGAGAGGGTGCGTGGGAGGGGCTTACGTGATCCGTGTCAAAATCAGGAAGTGAAATGATTTATTTATTTTTTTCAGCCGTTTTAGAGCAATATTACATTTTCTAACCAACAAAGCGTAAAACAGTGATAAATGTGTTGGAGATCAATGTAGATATGAATGATCCTATGAATACTCTTCTCAGTCTTTCCTCAACGTTCCCGTTTAAGTGATGATAGTCAAGAAGTCTCTCGTGGAAGTCGACTTTCTGCTTGATTTCACTGGGCCTGTCCACATGAATCCAAAACCAGTTTACTGTTTAACTTAAGTTCATGTAATTTTCTCAGTATGGTGTCCAAAAAGGGTGACATCTCTCAAATACTTCGCCGTGATGAAAACCATGAGCATGTCAGTTGTCTCGGCGGGCGATTTGCTTAGAACTTTCAAATGTAAGTTTAGGCTTCTAAGACTCCAACGCCCATCGGCCAACTGTTGTACAGATACAAGCAAGAGACAGTAATTCAAACACACACTAATTCCGTTTCCTCGGCCTCGCCTCCTCCTCGGAAAGGTGGAATTATTCCCCCAAGGCGCTACATTGTCCTTCGAGGACTTAAGAGTATCATAACAGAAATCGGGCCTAATGGGTCCACGAGATTGAATCCTATCCCAGAAATAATGGAGGCTCAGGCATTACGGGGACTATATCCCCGTCATCTCCTATTCATAGAGCTCTGATTCATATGCGCGGCCGGTTTTAGAGAAAAGATTGAGCTAAATGGGAAGTGAGGTCCGGTGACACGCGGGGAATATTTTACACAAAGCTATATGCGCTTAATTTTGCACTGTATATTGTTTCATAAATTGGCCAGCCTCCGAAGAGCTTCCAGATCATTCTTCCATGGCTAATTGTTCAATATCCTGCAGTTTCCTTCTTCTTAAGCCATTGATACTAGATCGAGGCTATGAATTTTACCTTTTATAACTCTGACTCATATGGCTGCATATAGGGAGGAATATTGCAATGACAATAATATCACAATATTTTACTTTTCCATTTCAACATGTTACACTGAATTGAAATAAAACCCGTAAGCCACATATGTCAGAGTCAAGGCCCGGGGGCCACATCCGGCCCGCGAGAAGGTTTTTTACGGCCCCTGGGATGATCTTGATTTATTATTAGAACCGGCCCGCAGACCGCAGCAAGCCGGCAGCCCGCAGATCTTTTACACGCACCAATACTACATTTCCCACAATGCAACGGTGACGCACCGAGCAGTAGGCTGCTTCATTTCAATATTTATTGGCACAGCAGTCGTCAGCATCACAGTAAAATTAACTTTCAGATACCCATCAAAAATGGCAAAACGGAAGGTGGACACTGAGAACCGGGGGTTTCAAACAAGGTGGGAGTCGGAGTATATGTTCACGGAGGTAGCTGGAAAACCTGTGTGTCTTCTGTGTGGAGAAAGTGTGGCGGTACTGAAAGAGTATAATCTGAGACGACATTATGAAACGAAACACGCGGACAAAAACAAGAATATGGACATGGAACAAAGGCTACAAAAGGCAGAGGAATTAAAACGAGGCCTCTTTATCTGATCATATTGGAATATATTTGTTATGCTGCGTTTACACATAAGCACGATGCGTTACGAATGTCATTTTTCCGTCATTCGTGACGTTCGTGACGTGACTTAACGCATCTCAATGGGATTCTTAACAGAACGCATCAGTTCGTGTCACAAAGTCGGCCAATCCGCGCTCCAAGTCACGGACAGCACCTGGCGCTGCCGCTCCGCGGGGTGCTGAAAGTGTTCCTCCGACCTTTCTTCCTCCTGGGTCGTACCTGATGTTCGGGAGTTGGAGCCAGACGAGCCCAATGACTCAGGGGAGAGCACGGCCTCTGCTCCGCCTCCAACCCGGTGGAAGAAGATCACTCCACATTCGCCCAATTCTTGACAGATTTCGGACAGAACGCGAATATTCCCAGTGACCCGTAACAGCGCGTGGCAGCGCGCAACACCACGCAGCAGCGCGGGACGCATATTCGCGACCGTGCGTAATAATTCGTGCCATTAATCGTAACGCGTAGTAACAAGTCGCAACAGTTAGTGGCGGCGCGTGAAACCTCGACCCCGAATCATCAAATTCGTGATCCTTGGCCACGAATGTGCATTTGTGGCATTCGTAACGCATCGTGCTTATGTGTAAACGCAGCATTAGGTTTTCAGTAGGTTCAATTAGGTTCACTAGACTATATGCGTCATTTAAAATTTTTTCAATGAACATTCGAACAGTCCGGCCCTCGGCTTGTAGCTAAATTTTTTATTTGGCCCTCCGTCCATTTGACTTTGACACCCCTGCCGTAAGCAATTCATTTGTTCATTGTTCAACTGTATAAAAATAAGGACCAAAAAATGGCTGGAGCTGTGTTTCGACCCACTCGCATCTCTTTGGGAACTGCGCTGATTACTCAAACAGCCCCTCCCGAGGTCCTACGTATCCAGTAGGCCTGTCGCGGTAATTATTGACTCGCTCGGTTACTAAAATGAAGGACGGTGAAAATGGTTGACTCGATAAATGCACCTGCTGCGTGTTTAAATACAGAAGCATGAACGCTATGAGAGCAGTGAGTGAGTGGAGCATCCATCTGCCAGTCTAGTGTTGTCTCTCTGAAACCACCGCCCCAGTCAGTGTATCAGAGCGCTAATGCTGGCGAGAGGAGCGCACAGTTTCCCCATCGCTTTAGCCAACTGTCAATCAGGCAAAGTTTATTTATATGGCACTTTACAACAACACCAGGAGGAGCAAAGTGTTATTGCAATTATCCCAAAATGCTGGTTTCTGACCAAAAAACTGAGAAAACGAGCTTTTTGTAATCAAGCAGAACAGTGACACCTCAAACATCTGAACGGTGGTTTCCATCTATAAAACAGAAGCACACGCTCTCGTGTTTTTCTCTCACACGAGAGAGAAGCAAAAAAGAGTGCCTCTCTCTCGTGTGCGCTGTGATGAAAGGTGCCGCGGGACGCTATGTCCGGACGCGGACTCGGGGGTTAGCATTTTTAGCAGGCTTGTTAGCGGCTTTTTTAGGTAATACCTGTCTGCTTCCTTGACCCTCCTCCTCCACCATGATCCAACACTTTACTACAAGAACCAGAGCTAACCAAAACCTGTTCAAGTGTAACTGCCCTGTATTTTTCCTTACGTTTGGCCTTTCTATCTGGATCTTCTCCTACTCTCGTTGCCATAGTCCTTCCCTCATCTGAGATTACGGTATCAAAACAAGTAGCCTCTTACTACTTCTGCCAGTGATCGCATCTAAAGAGCACTGCTGCCACCTGCTGACTCAATAAAATGTCTACAAGTAAGATCTTTACATGAAATGTGGATTGGGCTTTACTCCACCCGTCCCCACTGGTTTTTCGTTAAATCCAGATTAACTCATTGACTGCCATTGACGTCTGGATTTACAAAGGGACAGGTCCGTGAGAACATTCAGACTGAAGGGCAGGCTGTTCCACAACGACAAAGGAACGATCGCCCCTCGGTTTGGACCGGGACCTGGGCACGTCCAGAACCATTTGATTGGCAGACCAGAGAGCTCTGCTGGGGCGATGTACGGTCAACAACTGAGTTCGCTATAATAGAGCAAGACCATGTCGAGCTTTGAAAACAAGCATTAACATTTTAAAAACAATCCAAAAATGCAGCCAGCAAAGCCAGCAAACTGTACAAATGTGATAGTCCCTGACTGATAAACATTACTCAGTACGTATAGGCCTACGAGTTACTGTTCTGCACTGTTCAATAGCTGGTGTTTAGAAAAATGTTTTCCCTAAAGCTGCTTCTCTCCGACAGCCACCTGTCAAAGAGAGGTTATTTTTAACTAAATAATAAACAAAACGTAGCCTATTTCCACGGAAGCATATTGGGTTCACTTGCGTGTGTGTTATTTTTTTCGCTGGTATCACGTTATTTCAAGATAGGTTCGTACAACATAAGGACAACGTAACAAGATAATTATCACATTATTTCAAGACATGAAATTCTCTCGTTATTTCATAATACCAATTTATTATGAAATAACGAGATACTGTAGAAGAAGACGAAGAAGCCAAAGAAGCCAAAGAAGACAAAGAAGACGAAGAAGACGAAGACACAGGCCGGGAGGCAGAGGTCTGCCGGATGGCTGAGGCAAAGGGTCCGCTTTACGACAACGAGGGGTGTCAGAAACATCTTTATCGCGGATGGAAGAAGATCGAGTAAGTAATCAATGTGAATTTATGAACTGCATTCTCCAAAATTACATATTTAGCACCGTGAGGCTAGCGGGTTAGCTTGTTAGCCTAGCTATGTATCGTCTATCGCACATGATGGTCAAGTTAAAGGCTAAACTATCTTTGCTGGCTTTAAATGTAAGCACTGTCAAAGAAATAATGACCAACAAATAAGCTCAGAATCATTTGATGAATTTTTGATATATAAGCATCTACGTTACATGAACAGTAGTAGGCTGTAGCCATGCATGTAACGTTAGCTCTGTTACATCTTACAGTGCTTTATTTTTTTTAAATATATATATATATATATATATATATATATTTATTTATTTTTTTTGAACTGTTTACAATCCTGAAATATTATAAATCACTGCAGATATG
The DNA here is from genome assembly GCA_021464625.1 of Proterorhinus semilunaris. NCBI lineage: Eukaryota > Metazoa > Chordata > Actinopteri > Gobiiformes > Gobiidae > Proterorhinus > Proterorhinus semilunaris. The sequence continues at coordinate 24,335,046 of CM038362.1, read as the reverse complement.
GGTATAAATTATATGCAGTTGCCTGTATGAACTGAAAGTTTAGGCTTGTCGATATTATACACTTTTCAGAAGGTGGGAGCAAAGCCCACACAATGTAGTCGGCCCAGCATGTAACTATGGTAACACAAAAAAGTTGCCACTAATAATATCACTTAAGCCTACAATAATTAATATTAGCAGATTGTTTTCTGTATTGTAGCATCTTTATTTGGGCTGTAGGTGTATTATCTCCAAATACACGGCCACTGTTTTTTTTTATTTTTATTGATTGGTATTGATGTGATCTTTTTATTATGATACTTACATTATTTTTTTTCTTCTATTACAGGTTGATGCTACTGTAATTGACCTAATGGATGATGCCAGCTTTGCCGTCTACTTGCTAGCATACGGTGATAGACTTGCAGCAAGGCGTTTTTGTTTGGAAAACAGAGCAGGACCAATGCACAAAAGACAGTAGGAAACATTCCTTACTTGAGAAATTAAAGCACAAGATGGGCATTGATGGAAAAGAAGATTCAAAAGAAACAAAGGAGAATCCTGTGCCAAAGAAAAAACGATATCATGCTACCAAAAACAAATGGGCCAGAAAGAAAACAAGAAAAGGTGGAGGGACTTGGACCATAGAAGTGCCTAAAGAAACGAAAAAAAGCAGATCTATTACAATACACCATAGACTTATTCTTTCCCGGAGGAAATAACTAATTTGGAAGATTTGGAACATTTTCATGTGACATTGTTGATTATCAGGAAGAAGCCATAATAGATGTGATGGTTGGTGATTTGTATGAGACACTTAAAATGAGCATGCTAAGATTCTATCTATGGACAAAGAGCCTGCCTGATGATGAAGATGATACAAACAGTGAACAAGCATTTGAACAAGGCCAAGAGGACGTCGACTTGGCCCAAGATTTGTAAGATGCATTATCAGACACATCTGGAGTCATTGTAGGGGCCAGAGATGTCCAAGTGATCGATGCTCAGCTTGATGACACTCTAGAATGGGAGCCCAGTCAGCAACATGATGAAGTGATCATCACGTTTGTTACACCTCCAACCAGAAGCACTCCAAGCATTGCAACAGTGACCTCAGCACCTTTATTATTATGACCACTGTGCCGCAGCAGTCTCGTGAGGTTGAAATAAGCAATGTTGAGTCTGTTATGGTCTAAATTCACAGGGTCAATATTCTTGAGGAAATGATCAGTCAATTCAAAGACCCCAAAATGCTTGATCTCCCCCTAAAATATGCTTGCATTGATGAGAAGGGAGCTGATGCAGCTGGCATATCACGAGATGTGTATGCAGCCTTTTGGAATGAGCTAATGGAACACGCAGCTGAAGGAGAGGAGCTAAGGGTTCCAGTACTTCAACCTAAATGGCAGGAGGAAGAGTGGAAAGCTATTGCTAGGATTCTGATACACGGATTCAAAGACTATGGCTACTTCCCATGTCGCCTTGCTCCTGTCTTTGCCGTCACCGTCATCTTTGGTGAGAAGGAAGTCTCAGATGATATGCTATTGAAAAACCTTCTCCTGTACATTAGCCATTCAGACAGGGATTTGCTAACTAAAGCCATAAAAGACGACCTTTCAAATGAGGATAAAGATGAGCTACTTGATCTTTTGGATCGGTTAAATGTAACAAGTATTCAGACAAAAGACAACATAGGAGGCATTCTTCTCAGAGTAGCAGCTGAAGCAACATAAGCAGCTGATTCAAAAGCCAAGGTATGCAGCAGAAAATATGTCTTTCATCGCTTCTTCTTTCTTCCAAGCTGCTTTTCAGAGCCCACAAGATGTGATTCTAATGTATGAGGGAAAAAAAAAAACAACAGCAAAAAAGCGTATTAAGCTTTTGGAAGCATCCCCTACAACTCAAGCTGAGAGTCAGAGTCTGCGCTGCGTATATCAGAGGGCTGGACAATACAGGACTCAGAAAGCTTTTGAGATTTGTCACTGGGTCAGATGTCATCTGTGTTGAAAAAGTTGAAATACTCTTCACATCAGTTGATGGAGTTGCACGTCGCGCCCTGAGGCTCATACATGTGGGCCAACATTAGAACTTCCTTGGACCTACATTTCTTACCCGGAGTTGCGAGTTGAAATGGATGGTATTCTGTCCAGTGAGACCTCTCTGATGTTTGGTTTTGTTTAATGGCGCAATGTCTCGTTCTGTTCTGTTCTATTCCATGGCAAGATGCGTTTACGAGCAATTTGAAATACAAGAGCTACAAAGTTTTATTTTTGATTAGTTCTCATAGCAGTCAACAGCTCTCGGCATTACAAGGACAGCAAACTGAACGCATTAGGAAAAAGCACTGAGCACAATACATAATATATCATTATTGGCATACTTCCCACGATAGACATTAAGTGTGGTCAAATACTAGATGTGTTAAATTTGTTTACTAGGCCAAGCTAAACTATGTTCACTATTAGAAGGGTTAATGAGTGTGAGGCTTTTTGACATTTGTAAAATCAAGCAGCGTTTTAACACCATTTCTCAGGTGTGCCATGTTCAGATTACTTCATGCCTGATGCAAATCATTTCACTATAGCTAAACAATGTCCACTATTTGTAGGTCTACTCAAAATGTCATTTGTAAAGTCAGGCAATGTTTTTTACATGGTTTCTGAGGTGTGCCCTGTTCAAATGACCGTTAACATGAAAAATTACACCTTTTTGCATTTTTTGCCACATTTATTACTCTTGATTTAAAATGTTACTTATATTCTACGTTGTCCATAGCAACCAATGGCCAGAAAGCAGATGCCTTGCTCCATCTCCACTCTGCTTGTCAAGTAGTTAAGTAGTTAATTGAGGCAAGTGTCACAGTACGGGAGACCAGGTAAATTGAATTATTTTACCTATTTTGATGTATGTATGCTCTCAGAAATAGATACAACTCTATACATTCATTTGCGGTGGTGGGTGGAGTTAGAAAGTTTTCTTCCATTGCAATGGAACACAATGGAACACTCTTTCATCACAAGTATAGGGTCCTCGCTCTAAACATTCTTCTTTGCAAACAGCAACTGCTTCCAGTGAGACCTCTTTTAAATGATCATGCCCACTAAAAAGATGTGGAATGGTATACATGAGGAGTGGGCGTCCTCTAGGTGCCACAGCATTTCTGCTTGAGCGAATGGTGTGCATATTCCATAAACTGGAAAGCTCCTGCAGCTCTCTCTGAACAGAAAAGCCAAAGACCATTAAATTATAGACAACAAAATTATATTGTACAGTGAAGACACACTAGCATGCGAGCTAAAACCTACAGAATTATCACTTTGTCTAAATCCTGAACAGTCTTATCTTGATTTGCATTTGATGATCAATAGGTTGTAATGTCAGAAGGAGAAGGAGGTTTATATAATAATAGGAGAAAGACAGTTTGAGAGATATCACCAAACAGTAAAATAAAGAAATGGTCAACCTGATCATTGTTTTTCAGGATTACGGCTCTAATCCTGCCACATTGCTCTTTTGTCTGAAAGTACTTTCAAATGACTAATATCATGCTAAAGTGTTGACACTTATCAACACTTTTATGAGAAAATAGTTTAACCTTCGTCATTTATAAAGCAAAAAAACAGGTTAAAATGTGTGCCTGACCCATCACTTGGATAGGGTAAAGAGATATTAACTACTAACCAAATCCAAAAATCTGCATTTTCACAGAATTTGTAGCTGTCCACCACCTCAATTCAAACTATAAACTGTTGAGAATATTGTGTTGTCACATGAATGCAACCTATTTATATTTATTTTTTTATATATGCATGTTGGTTCGTTAGACTTTTTGTCTTATTATAGATCACTAACCTCAATAACATTGAGACAATTAAATAATATGAGCTGTTTGTCCAAAAAGTCTCCGGAGAAGCCGTCATTGTCTTTCAGCATTTGGAAGAGATTCATCCATTGCTGTGCGTGGTGAGTTCTCAAATAGCACCACCAACTTTCATGTATTTTACCTCTCGGTCTTATTTTAGTCGTCCTAATATTCTTACTTTTACTTTTTACTTAATTTAACCATTTTTATTCTCTCCCAGTTTCCTCTGGAGGAGCCCTCTGCCTCGGGAGCGGGGATTGGCTGTGGCTGCTGGGGTGCTGTCCTGTGGGTGTCTGGATGGAGGTGTGGTGTTGGTGCCTTGTGGCTGCAGCCGAGGTGCCGCAACCGATGCAGACGGCTCCTTGGATGGTGCTTCCTAACCTGGTTTATCTGTACCCAGCCTTATCCCAGCCTTATGTCCATTGCGTCCATTGTTTTATCTTGAGTGTGTGTGGTGTGTCTCTGGGAAGGTGGGTGGGGAGAGTGTGAATGCGACAATGTGTTTGTATTTGTGGGAGGAGGTGGGTGTGAGAGAATGTTTTTAAATCTGTAAAGCACTTTGTGTTACATGAAATGTATGAAATAAATAAAGATTGATTGATTGTTATTTTCATGATAAAATTGGTATCATGACATAACGTGATAATTTCATATCTTGAAATAACGTGATAATTATTTTGTTATTTCATGATAATTATGTATCATGACATAACGTGATAATTTAATTTCTTGAAATAACGTGATCCATATGTTGTACGAACTCTATCTTGAAATAACGAGAAATTATCTTGAAATAACGTGATACCAGCAGAAAAATAAGACACACGCAAGTGAACCCAATATGCAATATATTTATACTCTAATTTTGCATTGATGTATTATAATGAATCAATACATTTAGTTCTAACCAGGATTAATTTAACACAGAATTAAGTTTTTGTCAAGAAAGCTTTCACCAGCATAAGTATGATGAAATATCACAATAATATCGCTTATCACAATATTTTCAGAAGCGATATGTTGTTCCTCAAAAAAATCTGATCATCCTAGTATCCATAAAATTTTTCCTCAGGTCTCCATCTCCCTGTAAGCTTAAAGCTGTCACCGCAAAGTAAAAACACTTGCCATAGCTTCTCTACAGCCACACAGACTGGTTATTGGAACAGCTGTACAGTGAATGGGAGCAAAGGAGGTGGAAACAGGAGGGGCTTACTGTGAGATCTTGTGAAAATCAGGAAGTAAAATTGGTGGATATTTTGTTCCAGCCGTTTAAGATCAATATTGCGTTTTCTTACCAAAAAGATAGTGATAGAGAGGTGCTTGATATTATTAGTAAATAAACCCTGGAAATCTCATCTTTGTTATAATGTATTTAATACTTATAGATGACCATTAATTAAGGCCCCCCTAGAAATGTGGTCACCAGTCACGACAACGGATCAATACCTTATCTTACGTCACAGAAATCTGTATCTCGGTTCACTGGTCTGGGCAAATACACATATTATTAATAGACCGTCATTACTCACCCGTTTACCATAATGACCACGTTCGAGGGGGAAATCATGGCGGATTTACAGACTCCTCCTCCCCAGCTCTGACAAAGCCTGTTCTTATTAAGGGCATTGCGTGACGTGTAGCAGCTCCAATGCTAAGTACAAGATTTCTAAAATGTATCCCACGATAACCAGCCCGGTGCCTCTGATTGTGTCTAACCCAGCGTAATCACAGGAGGGATATCTAGCTGTAGACAGTTCCAAAAACTAACACCGGGCATTATAGGTTGTTTTTAACGCGTCTAAATTGCAATGGATTCCAATGGGGGACTAGCGGCTATATGGCGGTACTACAGCAATGGCGGCCACCAGTGTCGTCGTCGCGAAGCAGAGCAGCCAGCGGCCATTGGTCTGAGCAGCCTTTGGCGTGAGAGCCCAATGAGTTTGACTTAACGGTACGCAAACATACGACCATCAAAACTTTCTATATCGTCTATTTGGAACACGGAACATTGTGCCGCTTTGACACTGACGGCATATTTGCATCTGAACTGTAAGTGAATAGACAGATTTGCATGTGATTTGCATGCAAGCTAAAGAGCTGATCCGTCTCCGGGAATAACCTCGCAGCCAAAACACGTCTAATGCCAAACGGATGGAAATTTGCCAGAATTCCATTGAACCTTCAAAGTCAAAATTGTAATTTCTACAGCTGTTTTTTTATTAAACTAAATGGCAAACATTTTTCAGCGCTGAATATGATAGTGTAGAATAACTGAAAATAAATATGAAGGTTAGGGTGTGCTTTATTATCCCGTGGAAAAAAATGTGTCCTCTGATGTATTCTTCAATCAAGCTGGGGAAACCGGTCAGGAGCAGCGGGCGACTTAAAGCTGAATTATTATGTCTTTTAACTAGCTTTAAGTTGAGAGCGCACAGGGATGGAGGGCGCATACACTAAAAGTGAGCGGTGAAAATATTGAAGTGAGCACAAAAACTACTGCAGAGAGCTTATGTCCCTTCATTCAGCAAGTTACGTCAGCGGAATAAGGCTGACCAGTGGATCACAGATTCACAATGCAGAAGTATCCAGATTTGACAGTGAACACGAACTTACTGGATATTTAACAAAAACGATAGTTATATGCAGTGGCGGGCCGTGGGGTTTCAGTCAGGGCCTTCAATAGCGACCTGGGTTCACGCAGTCAAACCCATATAAACTTATCGACAACAGGCGTATGGATAAAACTGCCTTTTTGCGTGGCATTTGTTCGCTAAAGGATTTGTCAACAATGCTATATGATGCCATAAGCCTCATTACAATGTGACGCCATAGATTGATCCCAGTTGCAGTTTAGTGGCTAAACTTCGACGTGTTTGAGCCCAGGGATTAATATTGTACCACTGGCGAATCTTTTAAAAGCACCGTCTTACTTTCACCCCCGAGTAAGACGAGCTATATTTGGACACAACATAGATACTGTGTTTTTATGTAGAACTATGGTGGTAAAAAATACATTGCACCTACTTTAATTTAAAAACTATTTAAAAGTATTTGCCTGACTCTGCCCTGTTCATTCCATATAGGGTCTAATTAGCAATTAGCAAACGCAGGGGCTACGCAGGACGACCTTGGAGGTACGCATAGACATTTTGAAGAATTTTTTTTTTTTTATCACAATCTGATCGATATTGACGCCGCACGGGAAACGTGCTTATACAGGCGAAAGAGTCCCATATTTCAGACGTGGATGAGCTTGTTCTGGACCTAAATGTGTCCACTCCAGAACCGAACCTCAAGAGCCGCTTTGGACCCGAGTGCGTAAAACTCTGCGGAGGCCGGGAGCGCGGCTGAGGCTGAGCGTCAGCCCTCACTACAACCGCAGCGCCAACGTTCAATCGAGTTACAATTTCTGTCATATCTGTCAGGAGCCTGTGCGCCGTCAGACTGACGGTGACTTTGATTTGCAACAGGAGGTTTCCTCTCATTCTGATCCGAGGAGCGAGGGGAGAAGGAGCAGCGTCTCCTCTGCCGCTAAACCTGTGCCTTTGTATCTGACGGATATATTTACATTTACGAGCTGCAAAGATTGTAATGTCCTGCATATACATTATCTTCGCTTTAACAAAAGCTTAAAGCAGCACATTTGAATCTGTACCAGTGGTTTGACAGAACGACTGAGGGGGCGGGGCCAAACCAGAGTCTGATGTTCAGAATGAGCTGGTCACTGAGACAAAGCAAAACACTGAGCTTTACCCATTCACACTAACGGCCTCGTTTTCCAAAAATATAAAAATTCATTTCATTTGTTTATTTTATTTACATATTCTTAATGTAAATAAATGGCCTTAATCACCCAGACGGGCAAAACAATACGGAATGTGGAAAACCTGCCTGAGTTCACTGTAATAACGGAGGAAATAAACATATTACATGTGATATTCCCAGTGTTTTCAATCGCGTCAAACTAGGGGGTACGCGACCCGTTACCCAAAGCGGCTCCGTGTACCCCGTGTACACGGCTCCAAAACCTTTGGGAACCACTGCCTTAAACAATCATTTCCGTAGTCTCTCTGGGGGTAATACAAGTGTTAATGGAATGATTGGGGGTTCTTTCATCTCCCCCTCGTGTCTCTGGCCAGAAAACCACACTTGCAACTTTCCCTGCGCCGGGTCGGAGACGCAATACACACTAATAGAATCACAAAAAAGTCTCCATTGTGTAATTGGGTTTTAGCACAATGTACAATAATATAATAATAATAAAAACAAATATTTGTAACGCACTTTACATTTGACACCAAATCTCAAAGTGCTACAGTGGACAACATAGTTAAAAAACAATACAGTATACAATAACATCATTTATAAATGTACATCTGTAATTGGCAGTTGTGACCCCACATCTCCCGAGCGCTTGCTAAAAAAAAGTAATTTATTTGCTCAATTACAACTTAGACACTTAGAATATGTTTTTTTACTCTACGTGACACTTTCTTTCAGTCATCATTACAGTTTCTGGTGTATAAAAAAATCTCTCATTGATATTTGCCTCACAACATAAACAAACTTGTGCCGTACAAAAGGCAAACAGAATCGTTTGCATGGACTTGGCAAGCTGCTTACGAGCCGCGGGGCTTATTCATAATTATAATGCCGTCCAATATTCCTCGCAGATACATCTAATGCCATGCACATGGAAATTAGCCAGGATTCCGATGCACCTTCAAAGTCAAAACTGCAATTTGCGCCGCGCACGAACAGTCTTTTAATTTGGAGGGGCTTTACAACGCCGATCTCTGAAGGATCACCAGTGCCACAGCTGAAGGGGGGGGCGTCTGTTGAAGGGGGGTGGGGGTTCGGGCTCCTTGTCTCACGCCCGCGCCATGATAAGACCGTGTTCATCATTCACCAGGGGCTTCATTTTCACGCAACAGCAGTCAGGGTCACCCTCGCTTTATTTATCCTGCGCCGAGCTCCTCTGTAACTCGGAATAATGCCTTGTCTTTGTAAATATCCGCGGTTTAGAAGTTGTACTTAAAGCCACACCTCGGAACATCTCATCCAATAATTAGATGTGTGGCTTTTAAACATTCTTTTGGCTACGTCAGCATTAATATTTTCCCCTTTTGTCATTTGGATTTGACTGTGAATTGGCATGGAATGCCCTCTGCAGGCAGCAGTGGGGAAGGAAGCAACATAGGAAATCCCAGGAACGACGTTAACTGTCTGAACCTGTTGCTACAAATGTGTTAGCCAGCAACTTTGCGGACCTGTTTGAATTGATCGTTCTATCCCAATACAAATGTCTGGAAATGCCAGTCCCTATATCAAAGGTTTCTCCATCATTAACTAGGGATGTAACTATTCACTCAAGCCCCGATTCGATTTCCGATTTGAAGTTCCCGATTTCGATTTTCCCCGATTTAAAAAAAAAAATAAGCAGTCGATTAATTTCTAAATATGAGACCAGGAAAGGGGAACTTTCAATGTTGGAGAAAACGTTGGAATCATGAAAATAAGACTAACAATTGTAAGCGAAGGAATGGAAGCTTCAATGACTTCAGTGACTTTAGCTGGTGCACTGTAATACAAAGTGTTTTGATTGACTGCTGGACTATGAATGTAGATGAAAAAGAAATGCATCAAATTCAAGTTATAGGTAAGATAGAAAAAGACAATTAAATGGAGAAAGTTGAGTGCAAAATGTTTGAAATATTTGAAAATTCTAAATTGCACTGAGACACTGCAGGTGAATAAAAACAGAAATATAAATGTGAAACTTTTCCTGTTGATTTCTCATATGAATATTAGTGAAATGTACTGCAAGACCTCTATCAGTTAATTTTTGTACATGGAAATAAGGCATATACATTGCCAACGTTGTACCTACATTGAGGGACAAACATTTAAAAAAATCTAGAACTAGGTCCCATCTTTTCCAATTTTCTTTCTATAAAGCTTTCATTGTGATAACGGGGATAACGGGGCGTACCAACTTTCTCACACCTGGGTCGGTCATTTTATTATCAAATACTTTTCACAATTAGGGCTTCCGCTCTTTGTGTGCAATGGCACTGCCGTCTTTGTTCATGAATCCAAGGAAAATGGAGATTGGGAAAAATATGGGAGGGGAAAGACGTAACATAACATTTTCTCTGAGTCGTATAATATTCTCTTAGTGGTACGTTCACTTCTCAAATTGGGTTGCCTTAATCTGCATTGGAACACGTTTGTGGACATGTTATACATCAGACCAAACTGGTTTTAGCTATAAAATCTGGTAATGTGATTAAATCAACAATATTTGGGGACATAGATTGGTCATGTGTGTATATTGTCTCCGGACAATCCCACATTACCCGCCTTAACAAACAGGAAGCACATTTTCCTTCATTTCTTACACATCACTTCATCCCAACTTGAAATATTGCACTGGCTTCACTTTGCAAGCAGGCGCTCAAAGGGGCTGTCAGTGCAGAAAAGCAAACCGCAGAGCCGCAGAAGGGTCCTGCACCTCTTGTCCTCAATAATTCCTTTATAGAAGCCTTTAAATCATTAACGCCGGCCACGCTGAGCCGCTGATGAATGGCTCCAATTTAGGAGAAATCATGAATTTAATTAATTAAAGTAATTAGAATCGGGTCTCGTCCGTACACAGGGAGACCTTGTGGCCCGGGGATCGGCAAAGGCTTTTGTTTTAATCACGACGCCGTGTCAAATAAAAAGGAGAAACGAGTTGGAGGACGCTCGCTGGGGGCGACAGAGCGGCAATACTCCAAGTCTGTAAAGCACATGTCAAAAGTTTTCGGGAAAAGATTATAGTCCTTTGATGGGAAAATCGGCAAATCTTTGTTTGTTTTAAAGAGGCGTTCAAAAGACTTGCTCATTTATGTGGCCTACACCATGAGATGTTTCAGGCCAAAAATTGCCTTCTTCGCAAGGGAAGTCGATGTGCTTAAGATGTACCTGCACTTTTTCTAGTTTTTACAAGATTTGACTTGGTCGTTTACGTCGCATCTTCAGAGCGATGACGATCCTCAGTACAATGCGGCGATATTGCAGGAGGCGCCGAAAGAGCAGACTGAGGGGGCCCGTATTACAAGCTACAGAGTAACGTCCACCCAAGGCCGGGCCCCGCGGATTTACTACCGTCTCCAGCCGCTGTCACCGTGCCCGTCTTAAATCACTGGAGCCCGAGTCTAGTTCATATTATGGTACAGGGTGAAGAGAAAGGACCACTGGAAGCGCGCTTTTTCACAAATTTTAACCTGGCGATAGAATGTGGCTTGTAATACGTCACTGTACAGAGAAATACGCAATATAAAAATCTATTTGTATCTGGGATTTAGCTCTTCTCGTAAAACAGCAGTAGCCTTTCTCTTTCGTTTGGTCTGACACAACCTCCTTGAGCTAGAGTTTGCTTCAAACGCATCTAAACCTTTTCCAACGAGCCGCCATGTTTGATTGTTCTAACGTTGTGACGAAAACCGGGTGGTTCTTTTGGGTCACATCCGTTTTCTCTTTCATACTTTTAAAATGGAAACAAAAACTTGAACCTTGAGCTGAACTAACCCCCGTACCAGATTCCACAAAATTCCACAAATTCCACCAAACTGCCTCAGAATAACAGCAAAACCAACGCCTACTACCGCCACTTCCGTCCACCTCAGTCCTCTCCACTGGGCTGCTGGTCCTTGAAGACCATGCGCAAGGCAATTAGTTTGTGAAATAAAACTCCTGATAGGATAATAAATAACTATTTAGGAGCAGACGAGCTGTAAACTCCTGTCACAGAGATGGCGTTGAAGCTATGGCCCCCTTCTCTTTCAGTTTTGTCCAGCAGGCGAGGGACAAAGGCAGCGAAAAGTTGAATAAGAGCAATCAAAGCTTAATAGGATCATGTGATAGGTTTTGTGGCCTAAAGTGATAATAAGCTGCTACGGAGTGGAAATATTGGGATTATATTGTATAAAATAGTGATCCGTGCAAAGGGGACTTTCTTTACTTTCGCAGAAAATAGACACATTTTTGTCTGAGAAGGGAGTGAAGCGTCGGACCAGGCGGGGCTTTCGAAAGTGGAGAGGAGGGTGTGGAACGGTTTGCTCTAACTAAAGTAGAAAACTATTTACGACGGAGCGCGGGGCTGGGCGAATTGGGGGTAATACTTTGGCAGCTCAATAATATTATGTATGTGAATGGACTTTCAAAGATGTTTTGAATCGATGTTGATTTCTTTAGACGTCGTCACACGGGTTACAAAGCGAAAAGAGGAGTTTCCCTCGGGACAAATCTCTGGAATTTTTACCTTCCAAATGATTGTCATGGCAGATTCACACGGACAAACAAACTCTGAAGACGTCAGTAGTTTTACCTTTACCTTTCGCCCGAGGTCTCTTATGCAATGCCCGGGATCCATCTCCAGACCTTGAGCAGTTGGTTCTTGGTCAACCTTAATCACCTAACTGAAGGATTGTTGTTGGGAATGAACATGCAAACTCCACAAAGAAAAGCCCACACAGAATACCTTCTTCAGTCCATTTCGCTTTTTTGTTCATTCAACGACATGTGAAGCGCCTACAGAGAATGGCCAATGGCGTTACTCTCCGAACTCTTGCCACAAAAAGCCATCTTAAGGTGCTTTATTTAAAAAAATGTGCAACAAAAATGGAACAGGATTTGCTAAAGGGAGCAGTTTAAAGATGACAAACATTATATTCTAACAAGATAAAACCTCTTTGCACATGACATAAATCTCATTTCGTCGCGCACCCATTTGTCAATTTGACTGCTGACACGCTCTCATATGGAGAAACGCGCCACAGATGCCACCAGCGCCCAGCCCTTTCGGAGTCGTGACACAACACACGGAGACGTTTACTCTTTTTCCTCCTTCGCGAGCCATTTCCTTTTCCACTTGGCGAAGGCAAACAAATTGAACTCCCGGGCAATAATCCCCGCTTTTCTGGCACAGCGGGGGAGCAGGTGCCAATGCGCTTGAATACAATCAAAGTAATCAGCGGCGAGCCGTTTTGAATACTCATAAAGCACGTGGAAACAGCGCTTTTTACCTTTGAGGCGTGTTGATCTGGAGCGGATACGGGGAACAATGTGATTCCAACAAGTGCGTGCGGGCGATCGGCGGGGGTCCGCTTTGATTCCGGGGAAACAGCGATGGGCTCCCCATGAAAACGTAATGATCATTGACTATAGTGTTCACGAAATGAAGGCCCGGACAAAGAACAGCGACATTAACGGCTCGGTGGGGCGTTTTTGCATGTTGTGAGTAAAGACACCGCGCGCTATATAGTACAATGTATTGTGTAAATACAATGCCACAGTGAAGCATCTCTGAGATCCTTGTTTGTGTGAACTTTGCACAGTTTGTGGGTGATTGCAGAGGATAAATAGACTTCCTAAAGGCGGCATGCAGCTCCTCCATTAATGGTTTATATTTCTTTCCAACTCTCGTGGATGGCCATGAGCAGTGTGTCGGGACTCCAAGAACGAGATCCTGGATTTATGAGATTAGTTTAAAGCAGAGCAAGGCCTTATACAGTGGATTAAGCCCATATTTCATCAAATTTTAAGTTTTGTTGAACTTTACTGATATGTATAAGAGAAACAAATGTATTGCAAGTTTTCTGCCATTGTATGTTTTCAATTAAAAAGAAGATAGTTTACGCATAAAAATGGCCAAAATTAAATCTAAATAATGGATAGACCCAGATTTAAATGTATGGTTTTATTTAGTTGCAAAGCCCATTTTCAGAGGGGATTTTGGATCTTGGATCAGTTTAGAAAGTCGCTTTGTTGAGTAAGTGAGAAGGTAAGTGCTTTATTTGTCATTGTACAATTGCACAACAACCCTGCGTTCAGATGTTAAGTTAGTGCTGAGCCGCTGCCACTTTGGGAAACCAGAGTACTGCCTTCAGCACCGCCTCCTGGGTTTGTCCCTGTTTCAGAGCGTGGTGTCCTGCACTGGTCAGCTCCACCTTCCCCTTCCTCCTGCCTCCTCTTTCTCCTACTCATATTCATCTTTATCCTCCTTCTCCCCTGACTCTGACGCCGTTCTTCACCTGGGGGTTACCTGTGAAACTCTGCCTTATTGAGCCAGGACTCAGTGAATATAAAAAGCACAACAGTCTGTCCCCATCTTCTGAGGAGAGCGTAGAAGACCAATATAATCTTGTGTTGCTTAGCTGTGAGTCTTTCCCGGATACCTCCTCGTTTGTCCCCTCCTTGTTGCCTGTAGTGCCTCTTGTGGCGCATCCACTGTGCTGCAGGTGTCCTCTTAAGTGTTTAATAAGTGTTTAATAAGCATCTGTATCAATTTCATGAACTCTCAGGCCGTGCCAATAAACTACAAATGTGTGAGGAAAGATAGGAATTTAAAAGATGTTCAAAACTGTGTTAAAACCTAATTTCCAATGTTGTGTGACAGGCAAAACTAAGAATAAAGAGTTTTGAAACGTGTAGTATATATATATATATTTTTTTTTTTTCATTTTCCAACAAGGAACTTCCCACGCTCCATTAAAGACATTTCTAGTTTTTTTGTGTGTGTCATTGTTTATCACATAACCCATTGAATGACATGGAGGTCTATCTAAAACACTGGTCTCCAACCTTTTAAGCAACAAAAACATCGAAGAGCTGCTTGTGCTTCAATTTGTGTAAAATTCAATTAGGAGAATTAGACGCCAAGATTTTCAAGGAAAATGACATGAGTGTTGTCTGTATACTTAACCATATTGACCCAAATGTCTGAATTATTTATCCGTCCTGACAGTGCTTTTTGGCAACACCCTATGACCCACCAGTCAAAGAACCACTGTACCAGACACTGTGATTTGAATTATTGCCAGAGAGCAACAACAACTCATCTCAGTGGTTTTGATTTTGGAAAACGATTTGGAATCATTCAAATACGGTTTGAAACTATAGAAATCAATCAAAGTCACAGGATTTTAGACTTTTTTGTGTGTTTGAGTTAGGGCTGGGAACTTCGGTCGTTTAGTCGACTAATTGGTCGATGCCGTCGCGGTAGACTTTACTATGCAGGGGCTTTCAATTGCAGCATCCATCCATCCATCCATTTTCTTCCACTTGTCCGTTGCCGGGTCGTGGGGGCAGCTGTTGGAGCTGCCCAAATCACATTGCACCAGCCCCTATGGCTCCTCCTGCAGGTGGTGGGTCCACAGAAGGTTCCAAACGGGCCTGTTGGTCTCTCATAAGGGGCTTCACCCATTCATACTCTCATTCATACACCAGTGTACGCAGACACTGGAGGCAAGGAGGATGAAGTGTCTTGCCCAAGGACACAACGACGATGTGCACCTTCAGGAGGCGGGATTCGAACCCCCGACCTTCCGATCATGAGACGACCCGCTCTACCATCTGCGCCACCGTTTTTATAATGGTTTTTAATAATTGAATAATAATACTTTTTTTTTGTCGACTAATCGCTACATGTGCCATACTCTTGGTCGATTACAGCCCTAGTGTGAGTGGCTTTGACAAACATGGCACAGTACAGTCTCGTCTGTCAGAGCGGTGAATGGGCTGGTTCCGCTCGGCCGGCCTGTCACTCCCCTCTCCGTCTGCGGCCTTTCAACACGTGTCCGTCTTCATTCCCCTGACGCGCTCATATTCCACTCGTATTCCCTGAAAGCAAAACCCCTCGCCCCCCTTCGGTCACTCGCCGCATATCTCGGCTCAGGAACTGTCACCCGCCGCTAATGAAAACGAACGACGCGAGCGGAGACGGCGTATTGCGCAGGTGAAAGCCGCGTCCCACTGTCACCGGTAACATGACGGTGGAATGGGCCATGAGAGGTGACTGGAGGCCTGTTTTTGAGGGATGTGATGCTTGGGCTGTGCAGGAACACGGGAGACGGAGCCGTTATGTTATCTTATCCCAATGAAGTCATATTGACAAAACACCCATGTTACGAAACGAGAGATGCAAGCCCTATGCTGTAATGTATTGCGGGTTTTCGGTCATTTTATGTTTTCATATAAAAGAAACAAGGCACTGTGCATAAAAATGAGGGGGGAGAACGTCTGGGTAGCTCACGATTCGATACGCAATACATGTTTTACGATAACGATAATCTCACGATACGCCGATAATCGATATATTGCACAAAACTAATCTACGATACATCACCGTAAAAAAAGGAAAATGCTACTTTTAACCTTTATTTTAACATACTACATATTATTCTTTATTTACATTTCTTGTCATGTGCTTTGTACCTCTTTTTGTGTGTGTGTATAAATGATCTCCGACTTACACTCACTGAAAATGGGTCTATAGATCTGTCAGTGTTTACATTTAAATAAACAAGAAACCACAGCCCTAATTTAAAAGGAGTAAATCAACCCCAAATGTATCTTATTTATAATTATAAATTATTAATTTATTTGTGTGACAGTGTTTGGTTCAAGTGCTTAGAACGGTAGCGCTGCCCCCTGCTGGTCTGACTGAATTCTAACAATTCATTCATTTTGTGTGTGTGTGTGTGTGTGTGTGTGGTTCAAACCTGAATAAATCAGACAGGAAAGAAACGCTTAACCTCTTAACCCGCACCTACTCCAGTTATTATCCTGGTATCCAGGCATTACCCAAATCTATAAGCTTCCTGAATAAAGTGTCAGAATATAGCAACAAAAACGAGATGTAAATGAAGATGAAAAATGCAACAAAAAACTAAAACGTGGGGGGGGGGAATCCGTTTTGTAGGTCTTAGCTTTCAAATAAGGGGTTACACTGGCCTGTATTCTGTAAGAAGTTATTAGATTTGGGTAAAGCCGAACTGGAAAGTAGTGAGTTCGTAGGATTTACTAAAGTGGAAATGTTGAAGGTTTTATAATGTCTGTGCATGCGCCTCTATAGTTGTCCTATCTTTAGCCGTTGCTGTCCCCCACAAAGGAAATGACCATATTTGGATTACAGCGTCATGTCGGTCACAGCCTTTCGTGCTACACGTGGATACCAAACATGTCAGTGTTTGTCGATGAATACACATGGGAAAGCAAGTGGGTGAGTTCAACTTTTGATCAGGACTGTACTTAAGCTTTAATAAATAAATGGAACATCTAAAAGTAACTCTGAAATGCCGAGTATCAGAGCCACCATCAGACGATCAAAGCAACGTTAACACTGTCAAAAAGAAACAAAGTGTTGGAGCTCACACATTGGCCTTTCAGTGTTGATCCGGAGTGGCTCTAAATACATTTGCATGGCTAAAACGGCCAAGGGGCGAGAAAGCCAGGCATGTGTTGATTTGAAATGCGTATTATTTATTTGGCTCATACATGTTCTCAGGAGATTAATGCTGCATATTTTATACTAGAATGAGCATAAGGTGACTGCAATATCTAAAAGCTTGTTTTTAAGCCAACGCATATTTGCTCAGTAAAGTGCTATGCTTGCCATTGTGTATAGCTATAGGTTAACAGGAAAAACATGTTGATGGAATAGGTCGGTTTAGGAAGTAAATATTGCTTTTTACTACGGTTTTATCTGTAACTGCCATTTCATTATTCTCCTCGTCAGGAGATTTTGTATCAAATGTCATTATCCTGTAACAAAGGATGCGTGTGTGAAGCAGTTTTATTGCAGCAGTTGTCGAAATCAACTCCATGTTTTGAGCAGTTTTCAACCCAAGCAGCAGTTATGAGGCAGACCTGCAGCTCCTCATCTGTGTGATTATTTAACCAAACAGCGAAGAACAATGTTCGCTCTTGAGTCTGTCAAAGACTCAAGAGCGTTAAGTACGATTGTACCGAGAGAAATTGCTAGTTTGTGAACCTGTTCTCAAACAATGACACTACTATTGTCAAAACTATTATGATTCTGATGCTCAGCAAACAGCAGCAGCACAATGAGCCGCGCGGTGCAGTCCAGCAAAACAAATATCATGTCCGTTGCCGAATCTGTACCTGGTTTGTTTTTGTGTAAAACTTCTTGGAGAGTCACGGTGGTTCAGACTTGTGAATCTCGTGCGACTGCTGAGACTGGTTTGGCTACATCACAGCCGCCTAGAAGAAATGTGTCTTCCGTGTGTGGCCAGAACCGACTTTCTATCACGCAAAAGGGATAAAGGATAAAGCTGTCTATATAAAATGTTGTTAACACCAATAGCAATGGTGAGCAGTGTGTGAGAAGTGTGGCAGCGTGCGGTGAATCGTTAACCTTTTTTTTAATCATCATCTTTTTGGTGATTGACGACAGAAATTTCATTCAAGTTTCTGTTGTTCCCGGTTGAGAGAGGAGAGAAAAATGCCCAAACCGACTAGATCAGAGGCGAAGCTACAGGGAGATTTGGTGACGACGGAAGAGGAGTGCGTAAGCCTGAGTCGAATTACTGAATTACTGGATCAACAAAAGGACATGTTCAAGGAACTGCTCCATCAACAACAGGAGAACTTTAGAGGATTCATAAAAATTATAATGGAATCTGCAAACACCCGATTGGATTTATTAACAAGGGACATACAAGAGCTCAAAACAAGCCTGCAGTTCACGCAAGGTGAGGTGGACACTCTGAAGGAAGAGAAATTAAAACTCACTGAGCACACTAAGACATTGCAAACCGACTGCTATAAAGTATGTGACAGTTTGCACATTATAGCGGACAAAATGGAGTACCTGGAGGGGCAGAGCCGCAGAAACAACTTGGTCTTTGAGGGAGTGTTGGAGTCGGAAGAGGAGACCTGGGCCGAGGAGAAGGTGACAAAACTGCTGACGGAGAAGCTCAAGCTGGAGCACACGTGGAGGTGGAAAGGGCGACCGCGTAGGGAGACTCGACGGCGAGAGGAACCGGCCGAGGCCCATCATCGCCAAACTACTGCGCTGGAACGACCGAGAAGCTATTTTGAAACGCGCAAAAAGCCTCAAAGGAATTAAAATCTTTATGAACGAGGACTACACGGACAGTGTCAAGAGAAAGCGAAGAGATCTGATGCCAGAATTGAAATCTGCAAGAGAAAGGGTTGATATTGCCTTCTTGCACTACGACAAACTTATTGTACATCCGCGCACCAGCACCAAAACCAGTGTAAACATCGGGACAAACGTCTTGATTCTGGTATGTTGAAGCACATCCTTTCACATGGCCTGTGATACATCTACTATTGGACATTCTGATTTTGATCTCTCATTAAGGAGAATTATGGAAACAAACGACCTGGATTTTACCATTACTCACAATATGATTTACAGAACACTGAGATCGACATCGACCCTGAAAATAATTTCTTTGCGAGACCTATTAATGACTGTCAATATTATGCTGAGGATCTTTACAATAGTAAATTCCAGAACGTTAATTCATTCTCTGTAATCCACTTCAGTAGTCGAAGCCTCTATGCAAATTTTGACCTCATCAAGAGTTACTTAAAATTGTTTTCAAAACCATTCAGTGTGATTCTAATAACAGAAACATGGATGCATAATGATAGAGAAATGGACTTTAGTATCGAAGGTTTTGAGTTTATAAGTCAGAATAGAAGAAATAAGCATGGTGGGGGCGTAGCTATGTTCTGCTCTACACTCTGGCTTTTTAATGCACCACACTATGCACTAGGCGGCTCTTATTTAAGTAGCCAATCCGAATGATCTGGCTCAGAAAGATCTAAAACTCCCACCTAGTCCCCCGTCCTTGGGACCGTAAACCACACATAGCTCATGACTTGGAGCTAATGATATAATCCCACTGTTCCTCCTCTTCCTCGTTCTATCGGCGACAACTCATCCACAGACTCCTCTCCATTATATCGCGCAGATCCGCCGTTTTTAATCTTCTTCCTTTTTTTTTGGGGGGGGGGGGGGTTTTACAACCAGCCTACTAAATCTAATCTTCAATTTCCGTGATCACTTCATTCTGTAAAAAGCCCGTAAAGAGCATCTCGCGTCGGAAAGTGACTTTTTTTTTTTTTTTTTTACGAGGACGTTTTGAAATACCTCCGTCCTGTAAAGGCGTCAGGAGCGACAGAGTGGGGCCCCCGCCGGACGTGACGATGGGCCGTAAAAAAAGAAAAGTGAAATACCCCGGCTCGTTCTTGATCAGTCGCGGGCTAAATATTGGGCTTTTGTAATTCAAGGGTATTTCAACGATAATGTGTCGCGTTGATGATTTCACCAGCGCGGACGAGACAGGCGGCGTCGGCTTTAAGAGCGGCGTCCAAACTTCTACAGTAAAACGGGGGCGGGGGAGGGGGGAATGACGAGAGCCAGTGACGCTTTTATGATTCCAGATCGTTCTTCATCTCCTTTATCGCCTGGTGTCATACTGTTTGGACAAGGTTATGTGGTATTTAGAGGGCCTTTGTTAGTTTGGAGCCTTTCTGGTTGTAAGTCACTGCAGTTGCTTGGTTGCCGGTTCCTCTTGTTAATAATCCCTCGACTTTAATCGCGTTGTTTTTCACCAAAGCAACTACTGGCATTAGGCACGTCTGAGGTGTCCTATAGCTTTGAAAGCCTGGGTAAAGCTGAAGTTAAAACAGGCATAGAGGGAGAGTTCAGACAAACAGTGTTGAATGAGCTAGGGCATCTGGGTAATTCGAGGCGTTAGGTGAAGACATGGTGGGCTGGTAAGAAAGGGTTGGTTGATGCGTGATCCTGCTCCTGCACCTATAGTCAATAAAATATGAACTCCATAAAGTGATTTGTAAAGTTCACAAAGGGGCAGATATCAGAAGGTCGCTCTACTCTTTGCTCCTTTTCATCCAAACTGCATTGGCTTGGCAGTTTTGGATATTTTAATGTTATGTTTGAATGGAAACAAATGAAGAAAAGAAACATAGAGCCATTAGCTCTGGCAGGGAGTGCCCTCTGTTACACCGTTATGCAATTCAGAGAGGAAAATGCAGAAAAAATGATCAATTATGGAAGAGGAAGTTTGTCCACTTTTGATATAAGGACTACAGTTTGTAGCTTTGTGAACACATTCCCCCACTATTTACAGTATACATACTGTGTGGGGCAAGCTACTTTCAAATTGTAATATATTCTATATTGGTACAGTTTAAATAATAATAATAATAATAATAAACTTTATTTATAAAGTAACAGTAAAGAGTAAATGTATTGTACCTCTCGGTCTTATTTTAGTGGTCCTAATATTCTTACTTTTACTTTTCCTTTTTACTTATTTTAACAATTGTTATGCTCTCCCAGTTTCCTCTGGACGAGCCCTCTGCCTCGGGAGCAGTCATTGGCTGTGGCTGCTGGGGTGCTGTCCTGTGGGTGTCTGGATGGAGGTGTGGTGTTTCTACCGCGCCTCCTCCAGGCGCCCTAAGTTGGTGCCTTGTGGCTACGGCCGAGGTGCTGCTTCCGATGCAGACGGCTCCTTGGGTGGTGTTTCCTTACCTGGTGTATCTGTACCCAGCCTTATCTCAGCCTTATGTCCATTGCGTCCACTGTTTTACCTTGAGTGTGTGTGGTGTGTCTCTGGGAAGGTGGGTGTGAATGCGACATTGTGTTTGTATTTGTGGGAGGAAGTGGGTGTGAGAGAATGTTTTAAATCTGTAAAGTACTTTGTGTTACATGAAATGCATGAAAAGCGCTAAATAAATAAATGATTGATTGAAATAATAGGAAACAAGAGTTTACACTTACAGTTACAACAATGCCAAGACACATCATTAACTGGCATTAAAAGCCAGTGAGAAAAGGTGTGTCTTTAGTAACAATTTAAAGTGCTCGAGTGTTTGTGCAATTCTAATGTGCAAAGGTAGGCTATTCTACAGAGAGAGGGCTCTATCTTCTCTAGTTTTGCACCAGGTCCTGGGAACAACCAGGAGAGCTGCTCAGCAGACCGTATGGCTCTAGTCGGGACATGATGCTGAAAAGGTTTAACTAAATAAAGAGGGGGCCAAGCCATTCAAGCTTTTAAAAACAATTAGTAATACTTTAAAATAAATTCTAAAATACACAGGGAGCCAGTGCAAAGATTTAAGAATTGGTGTGATGTGGTCACTGCGTTTCTTCCCTGTTAAAAGGCGGGCTGCCGCGTTTTGAACTCGCAGTAGTCAGCTGATTTGGGACTGGTCCATACCGGCATATAGGGCGTTACAATAATCGAGCCGCGAAGTTACAAAGACATTAATGGCCTTCTCAAAGTGCACTCGTGGAATGTAGGGGTTGGTTTTACTTAAAACCTTCAAATGATAAAAACTAGATTTAAGAACAGCATTTATTTGTTTATCGAGTTTAAAATCATGATCAACAATAACACCAAGATTCCTCGAGAATGACTTTTGAAACGAGATCAAGGGCCCAATTGCGCTATCGCACGTCGTAGGGAGGTCCGACCGTCCAAAGACAATCATTTCAGTTTTAGCTTTGTTTAAGCTCAGAAGGTTATTTTGCATCCACTGCTGTATTTCGATTAGTCAGTCCAATAAGGATTGCACAGAGCTCTCGGAGTTCAGTGGCAAATCATCGCCTGCATAGCAATGATAGGCAACGTTGTGTCTCTTCATAATAGCTCCTAGTGGAAGCATATGAAAGTTGAACAGGATAGGACCTAGAATGCTTCCCTGGGGTACTCCACATTTTAGCTCTGACACCACAGACATAAATTCTCCAATCTGAACAGAAAAAGACCTATTTACAAGGTAGGACTGAAACCAATTTAATACAGTACCCCTGAGACCAACATGTTGCTCCAGCCGAGCTAACACAATTGCATGGTCAACAGTATCAAACGCTGATGACAAGTCCAAAAGCAATAGGACAGAAGGTTGGCCAGAATCAGAGATTAAAAGTAGTACTAATGCCACTGTCAATTATTTCCTTTTCCTTTGCTAACCCTCATTCTCTCGTGTTTTGGTAAATTTAACTACACCGACCTAATACACGACTTTCAGCTTAATTTGGTGCATTTTATTTGGGGGAGTTTGGCTCCTTGTTTCTTACATTTAAATGCACTTGTAACTCAAGTTACTTGAATTGTAATGACTAATATATTACCATATGAAAAAACAGAAGGTAGGAGTGCTGCTTGGAACTGTTTAACTTATCTTATTTCTTGTTAAACGATGGTGCTCTTTGGTAAAGGGCTATGTCCATAGGCAACAAAAGGAAAATGGCCAAGGCACTCATCTATGAAATATAAAAAGCCTTTATTAAATCACATGGCTAAGAAAAAAGGTAAAAAAGTGCTCCAACGCGTTTCGACTAGGGGCCTTAGTCAGGGCCCCTAGCTGACGAAGGCCCAGCGTCATCATAGGAGGAATATCTAGCTGTAGAAAGTTTAGGAAAATTAGGCACCATGCTTTAAAGTTGTTTTTAACGTGTCTTCAGTGCAATGGTAGCTTATGGAGAACTAGCTTGTTCTGCAACCCGTATATGGAGGTACTGTAGCAATGTCGGCCCCTAGTGTCGTGGTCGTAAAGCAGCACAACCAGCGGCCTTTGGCTTCTGCCTGTTATAACTGCAGACTGTCTACTCTGTTGTCCAGTTTACTCTTAAAGATTAGCTATCACCAGGAAATAGACTCTCAGACGAAAGCAGTGATGAGGGAGATTTATTGACATGTGTATTAGTTTTGGCGATCAGACCCCGGCGGTAGACATCGATGTACAAGTCAGTGTAGGTAAACAGCTTGGAGTTAGGGATGTCTTCCCCCGGAGCCTGGACACTGGTGGTGGTATAGAAGATCATCGGGAATGCTCGGGTAGAGCCGAGGATGAAAGAGGCGGAGATGGGGTGGAGGCGGGTCGCAGCGCAGCTGGGAAGCAAACAGATCATGATTGCTGGGGCTTAAAAGCGGGACCGATGGCGATGATTGGCTGCTACGGAGGTGCGGACCTTTCAGGAGCGATCATTGGCTGGAGGTTGATGATGCTGTGTTTGTCTACCAGGCTGAATTAACGCTTAGGCTTCATAACAACACCTCTACAGTAGTAAGACACCACTCTTTCCTGTCTTTTTTGTTTGCTCTGAGGGATTTTTCAATATGTAATTCCAATATGTAATTCCAACATGTTTTTGTTTTCAATTATAAGTAGCTTATTCAAAAAGATATCCATGAACCCCTCTGAACAAGTCTTTGTAGCTAATATGTCAACACAATAAAACCACACATTTAAACGCGGCTTTTTACACAAAACATCCCTTATTCAAATGTGTGGTCTGCAGCAAAGGTTTCAAATGATTCTCTCTTAATGAATTTCCCGCCTATTCACCTGCAGCGTCTCGCCTTCTGAATACAAATGACTGAACTTTGGATATTACCGTGATAGCCGGTTTGGTGCAGCTTTTGCAGCACTAAACCTTGCACTCTCCACTGCCTCCCCATGCACACCGCTCTCACCTTCTGAATCACCCGTCAGCTTTAGCCACCTCGATACCAGCGCGGATGGATTTCAAGGCGAATCCAGCGCGGCCTGTCACGCGTTATTGCCGTCAAGTCTCAGACTTGAGAGCGTGGGAGGAGGACAATACTTAAGAAAGCCAAGGTACGACGCTTGTCACTTGTCAAGAAACCTCAGCTGGAACGGCCATTTTCGGAAGAGAAAAAAAGGAGCTTCGGTGTGTTTTAAAAGCGGGGGACAAAACTCCGGATAATGGCGGCTCTCGAACGCGTTTTCAGGAAAAGAGTAATGGCGCGACGGTGTGTTACTGTAAACACAAAAGGGGGTGGAAAAGTGTGGCACCGCTGGCATTTGGCGCGTCTATATCTCCAAACAGGAGAGCCAAACGTCGCTGAAATATACGGCGCGCCTCAGGCTGGCTCCGGAGCCGTGGCTTCCTCTAAGGTGCAGTGAAATAACCATTTACGGAAGACAGAGGCACACTTTTAGCGAGAATGACGAATCGCGCACTACTTCCCTGGGTTTTTCATGGCAGTATTAGTTTAGTAAATTGCCCGAAAATGTCAGTGCGCCTGGATGCCAGACAGTATCAATCCTACGCTAAAACTAAGAGCAGCGAGTTAGTGCGGAGTAAGAATGTGCACATAGTTTTTTACAAAGTTTGGGTGTAAATCTGTATATTTCCTGTGTGTGTGTGTGTGTGTGTTGGAACATCTCAAAGAAGTACAAAAAAAATGATTGCACGCTGCACTCCCCAAACTGAGAAAGATCCCTTTGTGCGTGGAATGGCAACACATTTAGCCCGCGCCTCGTAGCCTGTACATATTAATTAATGTGGCCTGAAATCTCAATTACACCTTAATGCTGCCCGTGGGGAAAGTCACCCTACGCAGTGAATCTATCCATCAAGCCACCGCCAGAGGGGCCCCGCGGCACCGGGGACTGCCCAGGGTCAGGACCACTGACGGAAGCATTAGCTTACAGCGTAGCGAAGCCCAGGGTTTATGAAATGACACGTCGCAATGGTCCTATAAGGGCATTTAGTCATTTGAATGGACTTCTTTTGAAATGCTGTAGTCAGCTCTACCTGGTCTAACTAGTGGAGCGTATAAAGCGAAACGCAAAGATCTTTAATAAAACTCTAGATAGGACACGGCCACACTAATACGTTGGAATGAATGGCAATTCTGGCGGCCATCTTGTGCCTGGCCCTTCTAACCCAGTGCAATGTCAAATGGAAACCCCACTTATTTCCTTGGTACTGTTTGGATTGATTTTGAATTATTTCATGACTCTTTGATCATTGTGACTGAACTTATGGCATATGGCAGAAAATAAGGTTTTTGCAGTTTTTCAAATATTATTTCAGTTTTATATTAGGCTTAAGCTCCATTTGTTCATGGATTTTACTCTGTCGTTCACTTCAAATCATTGACTTCTATTCATCAACTATTTGTTTCCTACTTAAAAACAGTACACAGTACACGACATGACCAATATATATTGAACATGGGACAGTGAGACAGTGTTAATTTCGTTGACTAAAATATTTAGTCTTAGTTTTAGTCGAAGTGATTTTTTTGACGACTAAAATTGGACTAAAACTAAATTAAAAGGTTTTCATGCGACTAAAACTATGACTAAAATGTCCAGATATTTTAGTCGACTAAAATAAGACTAAATAAAAATGAAAAGGAGAGACTAATATCATCCAAACTTCTATTGATCGTCTGAAAGAGCCTCATATCATGTAAACTCACTGCCAAAGGAACAGCTCTGAGCTTTGTTCATGAGGGAGCAGCTCCATGAAGCAGGACCTCCATTAAATATGATTATAATGAATATTATAAATACAAAGTCGACTAAATGTGTCTTAAATTTAGTCGACTAAATTCACTTGCAATTTTAGTCGACTAAAACTCGACAAAAATTTAAGATATTTTTTTGACTAAAACTCGACTAAAATTGAATTACATTTTCGTCAAAAGACTAAGACTAAAACTAAATTAAAATATGTTGTCAAAATTAACACTGCAGTGAGACAGTGAATGCTAACCCCTGAACTCTGGGAATGACTGGAGAAAACAAACAGACATTTCAATGAAATTAGCTGATCCTGACTGAGATACGAGACTTAGAAGTAATAAACCATCACAAACAATGAGTGTGTATCACATTCTGCCGTTGGATCAATATTTGACAGGGACAGTACACATTAATGAACATTTCTGTAAATGTGTCAGTATTAGCTGCAAAGCTAGTTTTCAACTGTTGTCCCTGGGCAAGCTGTATAATGCCAACAACAATTATAAAACATAAAACAATTTAAAAGTTGAGGTTACATACTTACATAACAAATGTTGATACAATTAATAACATCTGAATGTTCGGTCTGTGACTTGCACAATAGAATGGAGATTTTGGTGCAAGGGCAGGTTATACAGTTCAAACAGACATAAGGATAAATATGTACAATCATTATTTACAAAGCAACACCTTAAAGACACGCCCCGGCTTTTTTTCTGCGTGTGTCCTTTTGCAAAAGTTCAGATACCAGCCAGCCATGATTGCTATTAAGCCACTTGGTTCATTAAAGTGAAATAAGCGAGAGAGCTCTGGTGTTCCCATCACTGCAGTGTTACAGGAGTGTGCTCACAGTCACCACTTCCCTCTCCTCGCAAAACAGATCTACTCCACTCACCATCTGCGCGTCTAACTGCTGAATATTTACATGGAACTGGGTTCATGAAAAAAGGATGAAGGTTAAACAATATTTCAGGAGGACTTGCTGTAATACAGAAACCAATGGGGACTTTACACGTGTCAGTTTCCTCCCGTGACTATTCTGAGAAGATCATATTTTAACCTCACTGGGTTTTGTTATACATTTTAAAGTTTTAGCTGTGGCTACAGTCTATTTCCTGTAGCCTATTATAGCTATGGATTAGACTGAGCTTCCATCTTGGAATGACAGTCTACTAATATATGTCAATGAGGATTACTCATAACTGCGTAAATTCAGTTAAGTACTACTCCAGGTATGTTTTTGACAACACATCAATGTTACAACATGATATAAAGCTAAAAAGCATAATTTCATCTTTCACCTCTTAACCCCCACCTGATCTGGGCGGCACGGTAGCGCAGTGGTTAGTGCTCTCGCTTCACAGCAAGAAGGTCCCGGGTTTGATTCCCACCTGGACGGGGCCTTTCTGTGTGGAGTTTGCATGTTCTCCCCGTGTCTGCGTAGGTTTCCTCCGGGTACTCCGGTTTCCCCTACCCCCAAAAACATGTACAATAGGCCAGGATGAATGATTTGTGTGTGTGACTGCATGGTGGTGATCAGAGGTACCATTGGCGCAGATGTGTGCAGTCGCGACAGCGCTTCTGTCCGTCTCCCCCGGGGGAAACTGAAGCTACTAAAATAGTTTACCACCACCGAGTATGGAGTAAATGTAAAATGCTCTCATGTAAAGCGCTTTGTGACCATGTCTGTGAAAGGCGCTCTATAAATAAAGATCTTCTTCTTCTGATCCGAGCACATTTTGTCCAGTTTGGCTTTACCCAAATCTACAAACTTAAGAAAAGCATCAAAAATAGCAACCAAAATGTGGATGAAATGCAACAAAAAATTGACAAAAGAGCAACAAAAAACGTGCTGGCAAAGTAACAAGAATGTGGCAAAAACGTGGTGCCAACAAAAATGGCAATAAAAATAAAGGGACAAAAACACAATGTGACAACAAAGTTTCGATCACTTTTGTAGGTCTTAGCTTTCATATGAGTCATTACACTGTTGCTCTCCAGTCGAGAAGCTTTTAGATTTGGGTAAAGCTGAACTGGAGAAAATGCGCTTGGTTCAGGCGGGGGGTTATGGGGTTAAAGGAACAGGCCGCTGTTTTTCCGTACTGAGATATGTTCTTACCTGAGCTTAGACGAGTTGATGCGTACCTGTCTGGTCTTTGTGCGTGCGCTCAGTCACGCAAACAGACCAAAGATGTTGTTAGCATTTAGCCTCTCCTTCCAAGTTTCCCCTATTTAAATACGGTTACATGAGTAGTTACACAAAATTAAACATGTGGATTTTCTAAGCGGACGTCGAAGTGCTCCTAAGGTGGAAGAGCTCGGTCGCTTCTAACTTCACTCCCGTTTGGCCCCATAGAGGAGAGGAGGAGAGGCTAAATGCTAACAACATCTTTGGTCTGTTTGCGTGACTGAGCGCACGCACAAAGACCAGACAGGTACGCATCAACTCACCTAAGCTCAGGTAAGAACATATCTCAGTATGGAAAAAACGGTGGCCTGTTCCTTTAAAGGCTCATTATGCAACTTTTTACGTGGGGAGGAAAAAAAGTTGATATTCGTTTGTATATTGACCAGCGGCTTTATGGGTGTTTGACATGGCGCGTTCACCTTCCATTACAGTGGTCTCCAAGACGCTCCAGGATCAATTGATTGGAAGGTTTTCTCTGCTGACGGACCCTCTCTCCAGAAAACCTATCGAACAATTGATCCTGGAGCGTTGTAGAGACCACCGTGATGGAAAGTAAAGGCGCCATGCTGACCACGCGTACAGTCGCTGGGTCAAGGTCAAACAGGCACAAATATCAACTTTATTTTCCCCGCAGAAAAAGTCGCATAATACAACTTTAACACGTCCTTGTCACAGATGTTTTTATCCCTCTGCTCCACATCGACTTACCTGTGCTCGGACTTGAACTGGGCCTGTATTTAATCTCCACAGCTCGCGCTAATTAGCTCTCCACCCAAACACACTTACTGTCCTCCTGCGACACCGCTGCGGGACAGGGCCAACCTCTTCGCTTCTCCCCTCCACTGTTCCAGAAGGCACTTACTCGGCACTCTGTTACCTCATTGCGCACTTTTTATCTTCCTTTCTACATCTTTTTCCCTCCCCCCCCCCTCCCTCCCTCTTTGGGTGATGGAGGGGGCGGAGTCCTCCCTTTTGGCACGCACAGATGGGCCCGCAGAAGCCATTTCCCCGCGGAATAAGGAATCAACAGATTGACGTGAGCGGGGGGGGGGGGGGGAGGGACGCGGCAAAGTGATCAGCGGGAGGCGAATGGAAACAATAGTGACGTCTGGAGATAAAGACGACAAAAACAAGGCAACACTCGGCGATACATTTTTATCCCACGGCTGAATGTGGAAACGACGGGGAGATATGTTATTTTGACAGCGTTTTCACAAAGGGAAGAAATGATGATGCTAAACGGTGACAGAGATAGACAGACGGCGCTGCGGAAAACTTGAACGCGTAATCAGGACTTTTAAAGGGGATGTAAATGTCCCGCGCGACTGGAAGGCGAGCGCTTTTATGTGTTCGCACCAGCGTGATATAACTTAACTTTAACTTCATAGTTCAGAAAAGTATGTACTTGGATACATTTTTACAAAAAATGCTTTTTACTTTGACTTAATGTTAAAGCAGTTATCTGTACCTTCTACTCTAGAAGTAAAGGATTTGGTTTAAACCCATCTTCACAGACACTATATAATGTTCTATATGTGTAGCTATAGTCTAACTGATGAATAGGGGTGTGGCCGCGGTGCAAAAATCTGACGATATGCATTGTACGAAAGTGACGGTGCATGTGTGTCATCAGCACTAACCGTTAAAGTCAGGGCTGTAGACAAAGTCACATCCTCCAAAACCACATCGGTGTGTGTTGGTAACGGGATAGATGGAGCAACGTCTACGTCACATCAGTGGCGCCAAAAGGTTAACGCCCCTTTCCGGGGGGAAACGGGAGCTCCGTACATTGGAATGAATGAGGAAAGATCGTCTGAAAACCTTTAATTTACACATGAAATTTTTTTTTCTTTGTTTTATTTAATTATCGAACGTGAAAAGGAAGCCATGGAAGTGACCTGTTGTTTCAGATAATTCACAGAGAAGACGGTTAACGTTTTAAAACTGAGCTGCTAAACCCGCTGTGATCATGACTTGTCTGTGACATTTGCCTGTGTTTGTGTAACTTTTTCGCTGGATGCTTCATAATGTCACTACAACAGCTTCAGCTTTTAGTCTGTTGCTTTTATATTATCATTAAATGAAAATCATACAGCCTACGATGTAGTTTTATAGGTTATGAGAGCAAATGGTATGGTTCGTTCAGCAGCTAACCTACTAGCTGCTAATGCTAACGTTAATGTGCGTGTTAAAACCGAGACAATCATTAATTAGGCCAAACGCTGGACAGGTTTGATGCATTTGAATAATTGCCTATTAAAGACGTTACACAAAGTGCATAATACATGGCCACCAGGGGAGCTGTTTCCTCAGTATTGAGCTCTGACATGGCCATAACAGATGCTAGTGATCGATAAACTCGCTCATGTAAGTGTCCACAAAAAATTTAAAATCTTCCAATCGTCCTCTGACAGTGACTTGATGTGTCTGTAATCAAGAACGGATATTGTCCTGTAGTTCTGATCACTGGTTTGGAATATTTTATCCTCCGAACAAGAAATAGTCCCTCTTTCACATACACACTAATGCAATGTTTAACTCTCGATTCCCCCAAAAGTAAAGTAAAGGTTCCCGGATGTTGCTCCCATCTATAGATCCAGAGGCGCAGACAAATGCGTAAGATCCGATCCTGGTCATAATCCGCCTCCAAAGCTTTGTCTCCAAAAAAGCCCAAGTTCAATGTTGTCCAGGAACAGCCCAAACACGAGCCTCAGATCAAACCCGCCGCTCGGTGAGGGCTTTAGCGCCATATGTGGAAAGTGAAACACAAACTTCTCACTTAACAAACGGCGCTGCTTTATTTTTAACGTTCAGAGCACTAGAATTTTGTTTTCTATTTTGTTTTGTATTTATAAAGCAGCTTTGAAAGCATTGCCAAGTGTATTCTGAGACAATAAATACTCTTATGATGAACATTTAAGCTATTTTATTTCAAAACCAACGTATTATTTTTTATTAAAAGAGAAGGGGCAGAGTGCTCACTGGATTGCCACTGTAGAGTGAATGCTCGTGAGGTAGAGAGTAAACTTACGAACCTGGTGCTCTTCAGACTCGTGGGACTTTCAGAAGAGGAGGAGAGGGAGCCAAGGCACTCTGGATAAGCAAAGGAGCGTGTTTTATTCACAGCGTCACCAACGCGTTTCTCATGGAGTCTTCATCAGGGTTTTATATTGTACTTGCACCGTGAACCGAGCCTTCCCATGAGGCAGCTGAACTGTTACACCCTTACTAATGGATGATTGAAGTTGAATCTTTCGAGTGAACGTTGGCCGGCTGTAGTGTTGAGAGACGCTTGTCAATCTTGTACATTTTAGTGAAGCTTAAATCAACAGCTGGACTGAGTTTATGGAGTTGAGAAAAAAAATTGTCACTTGCTTTGTATTGGAGACCGTACATGAAATGAGACTGTTGTTGTAGTTGTGTTTCCTTTCGTTTGTGTTTTTTAATTTTATTTTTTTTATTTTTTTCGTTCCGTTAAATTCTGTTAATTTCTAGAGGTGCTTTGTGGTTATGGTCCGTTTTGAAACTGCCGCTCTGGTGTGTTGTAGGTTCTCTTTTGCCGGTGAGGCAAAAAAAAAAAAAAAATCAATGTATGATTTTGCTTAACATAGGATTGATAACGATAATGTAATTATAACAGGTAAAGTTGTATCTTTGTACCTTGTAACATGTTCCCTGTATTATATTGTGATTTGATTAATTGTTTTCATTTCAATGATGTCGGGGGTGGGCGCTTATAAGCTTTTGCTTCAGCCCACTCCTTTTGAGAAGAATTTTAACTGCTCAAATAAACTAATAAACTAAACGTCTGTGTCTTTTTATGTCAGCGCTAACAGCTAGTATAAAAAAACACCACCAAAAAAATTAAACGTCTAAAAAGTATTTATACTAAAGACTGGCAGATTATATTTTGAGCAGGCTCGTTTGAAACCGTGTAGCTATTTTCATTTCTAATTCGTGTTAGCCGTTAGCTTCAAGACAAAAACACTTACTGTGATGAGCACTGAAGTTTCCTCTAATTAATTTTTTGCTCCTGACGCAATGTTTTTAACATGATGCTAGTGACTGTCCACCAGTAAGTCACTGTCTGCCATGTAATCTTCAGATATTTATTTTTTTAGACAAGACCTCATAGGGAAATAAGAGACAGGATACGCAAAACGACTACTTAGAATCCACTCGGACGTCACGTGACGCTTGCGTTCATATAGCCTATTTAGCGTCTTTCATAGAAGTAGTCATGAAGCGCTTTACTTGGGACAATTCACTGTAGCTTTAGTTTCCCCTGGGGTAGACTGACACTCACCTGCACCTTCTGACCACCTCCATTCATTCACGCACACACATCATTCATCCTGGCCTATTGTACATGTTTTAGTGGTAGATCTCTAACCGCTGCCAAAGGGCAAATACAACAGATTTAAAAATGTCTTTGTTTCATCCTCGATACAGTTTGTGAATATGAATGTGTAGGAGCATTTCATTATTTCATTATTCTTTAAACTTTTATTCTCATCTTGTGTTTGTATTGTGCCTCGTGCGCATGTATATCTGCCTGGGGATACATTTCCCCATCGAAGGACAATAAAGTATACCATACCATGCCCCCCCCCCCCTAAGGAGGGAGGGGTCAGGACTGCCAACATCACACCTGCACTTGTTTGCAGTTTCCCTCAATTACCAAGTCTTTGTTTTGTTTTTATCTTTATAAAATGTTTGAACTGCTGCCGTGGAAACTGACCTCAACCTGCAAAATGACAGTAATTGTACAAGGCATTGATTATATATATCAGCTCAGAAAGGCCACGTTCCATAAATGATGTGTGTGTGGGCTCTCATTTGTCCGAGAGATAAGTAATGCCGTAATGCTGAGCTAAAACTGACCTCTAATGGTTCCAAACGCTCACTTTCTTCCAGAGCCCTTCCTTCCTTTCTTTCACCCCCATGTTCTGCTCTTTTGCGTCGGGTCGGTCACGCGGTTGATATGACAACTCCTTCCACATTTAGCTCTGTTTGACTCTGGCTGCGGCGCATTGTCGTGGAAACTAATGGAGGGTTGTCTCCCCCGCAGGGACCATGGTGGTACAAGTGGCAGCCACAGATGCGGACGACCCGACCTACGGGAACAGCGCCAGGGTGGTCTACAGCATCATCCACGGGCAGCCCTACTTCTCCGTGGAGCCCAAGACCGGTATGTGCCCTGTGTCTGAATCCATGTTTTTCTCCACAAACAAGTGAATCTGTGCAAATGCAAATGACCCAACGCCATGCATAAAAGAGTCACTGTTGATCCTAACCTTCACCATTAGGTTAAGGTGTTCCCAAAGGTTCTGTGGGGTGGTTTTGAGTATGACGCAATGACTAATAGTTTTAGTCCAAGACCATTTTATCCCATACCGATACTTTGACACCGATACCAGGTTATCAGATACAACTACAACTGCGAAGCCTGTAAAAAGGTACCAAGTCCCAAAAAGGTACTTAGCGGTACTTGAACATTACTTGGTTTACGATACCGATGCCTGAACGTAGAGCTGAAACAACAAATCAATTATTTAAATAGTTTTTAGTTATCGATTCATCTTTTTCTGGTGTTCACAGACTCAAAAAGAGGAAAAAACTGTGGAAAAATTGTACATTTCCTAAATATCTGAGTCTCAAGACAGCTGTACAATCAAAAAGCTCAATTAAGCATTAAGAGCCTCTTCTAAATATTCGCTCCAGGTTCACCCCATCAGCACGTCCTCAAGTGGCGTCACTTCAGCTTAATGTGGGAAAAGTTTCACGGACAAGCAATTGATTCATTCAATGTAAAAGACGATTTTTTTCTCTCTCGATATATATATATATATATATATATATATATATATATATATTAGGGCCGGGACTAGATTAAAAAAAAATATCTAATTAATTAGAGGCTTTGTAATTAATTAATCAAAATTAATCGCATATAAATATTTGACCTGAGAACAGTGAGAAGTAAGTTTTTTCATAAGGATTTTTAGTATACCATTGAATAATGACTGAATACATGAGCTTAAGCAACAAAATATTTTTTATTTTTGTTCAACCAAGTCCAACAGACCAGTGCAATATTGCCACTAATTGTGCGTCTGCAGGAAAAAAGGAAACTGAAGTGTGGAAAGCAAAGTGTGATTAATTTCGATTATTTTTTTAAACCTCATGTAATTAATTAGTCGCAATTAATCGAAAAAAGTCCCGGCCCTAATATATAATATATATATATATATGCTAAAATACTGTATTTGTCGTCTAAAACCAGAAAACGGAACATTAATGTTAAACGATAAGTCATAAAAGACCATTTATTTTATATTTCTACCATTTATTTGAGCTGAAAAGGCCAAGTGACTTCCTTTAATGCAGTCCCTGGACCAACAGGCATTCAGTACCTGCTTTAGACTTTTATTTTTTTTAGACCAGTAGTGACTAAACTATTTTCCCGACTTGTATCGTTTAACAGTACCCAGCCCAAGTCCCACATCACATGACACGCTATGCATGATGATTAAAATGAGCTGTGAGTTACGTTACCCAATTTCTGCTCATGCTCCACTCTAAAGATTAAATGAAGGCACAAAAGGTGAAACAAATGTTTTTTGTATATTATTTAGTATTTAAGTGCGAGCTTCAGCCTCTGGACAATGTATTTGGCCTTCCTTTACAAAAATACAACATGGTGTCGAGGTGGTTTTGGTTCAGGCACTGACCGAAAGCAAAACCTGACGATATGAAAACCCATATCTTTGGAACATCTAACGCCAGGTGTTCCCAGAAACGCCGGTCACAGGGAGAAAGATCAAAACCATCGTACTGCCACAGAAATCGGGCGGCGTCTGATGTTTTTGAACGCCGAGTGAGCCGTCCTCTCGCTGCAACTGTAAAGTAATTGAATGTCCACACAAAACGTCGTGCGTAGTGCAAGGCTTTTACTTCGGGTTCGGAACTAGCATAAACAACATGCAGGTAAAACAAGAGGTATATCGTCATCGCGGGAGTTACCCCGGTAACCAGGCCAGATGTAATTTACGGCACGTGAGACTACTGTCGTAAAGTATCTCTTATGACATCTCCCCTTTTCAATTCTTTTTTTTTTTTTACACGTTCTGTAGCAAAAACAAAACCTTGTGAAAGATACTGTAAGAAACTCTTTCATTAGCTGTTTCAATAACACAGAATTCCAAAATGTAAACGGTAATATAAACAGTGCAAAAATACTTAACATTCTTAACACTTCACTTTTTTTTTTTTTTTTTTTTTTTTTTTTCGGGCAGCGTTCTTCGTACACCCTTACAGATTCAGTCTTTCTACAGGTCTGCATAACCTACCAGACCGTGTGTATAGCAGTCCATCATCAGGTGGGCGAGGCTGGGTAGCAGGCAACGCAGTGTCTGTAGAAACGGTAGGTACAGCCTGTTGGACAGCATCAGGCTGCGGCTGCTGTAGTGACGGAGGTGGCGTGGTAACAGAGGATGCAGGCACGCACAGCAGATGGCGACGGTTGCGTCTTAGAGTTGCCCCATTTTGCGTCTCGATGACATAAGATCTCGGGGTAGCGCTGTCACCA
The DNA here is from genome assembly GCA_021464625.1 of Proterorhinus semilunaris. Taxonomy (NCBI): domain Eukaryota; kingdom Metazoa; phylum Chordata; class Actinopteri; order Gobiiformes; family Gobiidae; genus Proterorhinus; species Proterorhinus semilunaris. The sequence goes on along the minus strand of CM038362.1, from coordinate 24,299,292 downwards.
GTAACAATAGCGGGTGATCCCCAAACACTCTGATGGTCCAGCTTGGAGAGAACAGAATCGCCCGGTTTCAGAGGTGGCAGGAGTTTTGTACCATGGCGCTGATTGAAATAGAAGGCTTGCTTCCGTTTCTCCCTTGCATCCTTACTCCTGACTGCTTGTAGATCAGGCCATTGGGGTTGGAGGTTTGACTCAAGCGTCGGAAGTGTAGTTTTAATCCTTCTCCCCATGAGCAATTCAGCTGGGCTCACACCTGTGGTGGCGCACGGGGTAGAGCGGTAACACATGAGAGCGAGTAAAGGGTCTTTCTGCATCAGAATCCTCTTTGCAATTTGCACTCCTCTTTCCGCTTGTCCGTTCGCCTGGGGGTTATGCGGACTCGAGGTGATGTGTTCAAAGTCAAAGTCCCGGGCAAAGTCTCTAAACTCCGTACATGCAAACTGGGGTCCGTTGTCCGAAACAACCTGGTCCGGGCAGCCATAGCGTGCAAAAAGTGTTTTCAACTTCAGCACCACCTGTGAGGCAGTAGTTGTTGGCATGTGGAGTATCTCGATAAATCTGGAGAAGTAATCTGACACTACCAGGTAAGCGTGCCTGTTATAATCACACAGGTCGATTGCAAGTCTTTGCCAGGGCCTGTCAGGAAGAATGGTTGAGATGAGGGGCTCCCTTCGCTGTGTGTGCTTCATCTCACGGCAGGTTTGACAGGATTCAACTTTCAGTTTGATATCAGTAGAAATGCCAGGCCACCACACAGATTCATTGGCCCGCTCCCTGCATTTAGTCAGACCTTGATGTCCGTCATGGATCCGATCCAGGATGTCCGCTCTCAAAGTAGACGGAATCAGCATGCGACAGCCTCTTGTGATGATCCCATTGCACTCTGACAATTCACTTCTGACTGGGTAAAAGTCTCTGATGGCAATAGGAACATTTCCTACATATTCTGGCCAACCTGACTTGATGTACTGCAGTATCATCTGCAAGTTACTGTCAGCTGCAGTGGCAAGCCTTATGGTCTCCAGTCTTTGTGGTGTGGCTGGAATGCTGCTGATAACAGCTGCAATGTAACACTCTACATCTGAATGTGTGTCACTTGCCTCTGTTGTGCACTGTACTGGGCTGCGAGAGAGCGTGTCTGCTACAGTGAGAGTCTTGCCTGGTGCATATTCAGCCGTAGGCTTGAACCGCATAAGCCTCATCAACAGTCTTTGGCAACGTATCGGGACATTGTCCAGATCCTTTTTATTCATCAGCGGCACCAAAGGTTTGTGGTCAGTGACCAACTTGAAGTTCTCCAGCCCGACCAGGTACTTCTCGAACCTCTCACACGCCCAAACACTTGCCAGACATTCTTTTTCTATCTGGGCATATCTGGTTTCGGCGTCGGATAAGCGGCGAGAACAATACGCGACCGGTTTCCAGTCCCCATCGTGTAGTTGTAGCAGCACGCCTCCAATGCCATAGCTGCTAGCGTCGGCTGATACCGCTGTAGGTCGGTTCACGTCATAGAACTTCAGAACAGGAGACGTAGACAGGATGTCTTTGATGCGCTGAAACGCCTCCTTCTGTGGGTGGTCCCACGTCCATGTAGTCTTGGATCTCAACAGTTCGTATAAAGGCTGACCCACTGTTGACAGATGTGGAATATACTTTCCCAAGTATGTGAACATGCCCAAGACCCGTTTCAGATCCTGGACAGTCTGTGGTTCTGGCAGCTCTTTAATAGCTTTTACTTTGTCAGGGTCGGGTTTTACTCCTGACTTGTCAATCACCTGGCCCAGGAAGTGAAGTTGGTTCCGTCTGAACACGCACTTGTCTTTATTCAGCTTCAAGCCTGCCGACTCGATTCTCTCCAATACTTTGTTTAGGCGCTGGTCATGCTGTTCTGCTGTGTCGCCGTACACCAGTACATCGTCCATGTAGATGGCCACTCCGTCAAGATCACTCAGGGTCTCTGCCATCTTTCTCTGGAAGATTTCCGGAGCACTCGTGATACCAAAAGGGAGACGTTTGAATGCGTATCTCCCGAAAGGTGTAATGAATGTAGTCAACTTACTGCTTTCCGGGTGAAGAGGTATCTGCCAAAATCCTGAGGCCGCATCCAGGGATGTAAACATGGTGGCACCACTCAGTTTTGCAGTGATTTCCTCTGCAGTTGGGAGAACATATCTCTCCCTCTTCACAGCCTCGTTTAACCTTTTCAGATCTACACAGATGCGCACTTTGCCGGTTCGTCTTGGGACTGGCACCATGGGTGCGCACCAGTCGGTCGGTTCAGTCACTTTTTCAATGACTCCGTTCTCCTCCATGCGCAGTATTTCCTCTTTTACTTTCTCCAAGAGAGGCAGGGGAACTCTTCGCGCTGTGTGTACTGCATATGGCTCTGTGTTCTCTTTTAGACGTATTTTGACGGGCTCGGTCTTGAGAGTCCCGTGCTCACCAAATGCTTTGTGCACTTCCTCAATGCGTTTGACTAGTCCCATTGCGCATGCTGTATCTTTGCCTAGCAAATTATTAGCTGTCTGGCTGTGGATCACATAAACTGGGAATGAGTAGTGCTTTTCCTTGTATTTTGCAGTCGCCTGAAATTTCCCCATGCAACTTAGCTGACCACCGGGGCTGTTCATTGGTGGAATGTTTGAATGCACCAGTTTTTGCTCAGGGACTAACTTGTTGAATGTCTCTGTCTCCATCACGTTTAAATCTGCCCCTGTGTCGATTTTAAATTTAACCGGTGTTGCGCCAATCACAATTTCAACTGTCCATTGATCACTCTCTCTCTTAGTGTCTGTGACTGCACCTAGGAAATATGGCGTCTGAGAAACAGATGCGTCTGTCACTTCTCTGACTGACTTACTGTGGCACATTCTTTCCCAGTGGCCCACTTTCTTGCATTTGTTGCACGTTGATTTATTGGCTGGACACTTATCCTGGTCTCTGTGCTTTAGTTTGCCACATCTTCCACATTTTGGTTCACCACTTTCTCTCTTTTTATTTTTCCACTGCTGTCTTCCTCTGTATGGAGATTTTGCATGTGAGACCTCCTGCACCGCTGCGCACGCATCGCCCTGCTGGTTCACCTGCCTGGTCACCTCCTCGGACTGGCGCACGGCCTGAATAGTTTGGGATAATGTAAGCTGCGTCTCCAACTGCAGTTTACGAGACATCTCCTTGTCGCTAATTCCCACCACTATACGGTCTCTGATATGCTCCTCTCTCTGTGCCCCAAAGTCACAATGTTCCGATAGTTCATAAAGAGCTCTGATAAACATTTCAGCTTTCTCACCGGGCCGCTGCACCCTCTGGTGGAAACATGCGCGCTCATGAATAACATTCCTTTTGGGGTAGAAGTATTCATCGTATTTTCCTAACACGACGTCAAACTTTTCTTTATCGGCGTCCTCCGCAAAAGTGAATGCCTTAAAAATATTTTCAGCCTCCGGGCCCATGGCGTATATCAATGAACTGACTTGGACCTCACCGTCCTCCTTGTTCAGCTTCGTAGCGACGCGAAAACGCTGGAAGCGTTGCTTCCAATCACCCCATTCAGTCGGGCGGTCGAACGGGAAACTCTCCGGTGGATTAAACTTGGGCATTTTCCTGAAGCCGTACGTCCGTCACCAACTTCTGACACCATGTAAAGTAATTGAATGTCCACACAAAACGTCGTGCGTAGTGCAAGGCTTTTACTTCGGGTTCGGAACTAGCATAAACAACATGCAGGTAAAACAAGAGGTATATCGTCATCGCGGGAGTTACCCCGGTAACCAGGCCAGATGTAATTTACGGCACGTGAGACTACTGTCGTAAAGTATCTCTTATGACAGCAACTACGATCCGTGTCGAGCTTTTCTTCAAACAAAACACATCACCTGCGCGTCGCCCGAGTCCATGGCAACAGTGCTTTCCCTGCACTTTCCCATGAAATTAAACAACGGCGTCACACAGTGGAAACAAGTGCTGGCGTAAGATTGAACCCTCCTCATGTCTCGCAACGTGACATTTGAAAGGCTTATATGGTGCTGTGTTCACCAGAAACAAAGACAAACAGTGTGAGGAAATGTCATTATATTTTCGGTTTAGCCAAAATTCACTGAAAGACCTCTCATCTTTTTCGGATTGAAGATGAATGGGAGTCCTTATTCAGATCAAGAAAGCAAAAACAATATTCATCCATGCCAGCGCACGTGGAGTCACACGTGTGTCGTCTGTTGTGGTGTACAGAAGCTTTATGCTAGTTTCCGCTTACACAAACCAGTTTTGGCTCTCACCGCCTTAAAAACACAACTATAACCAACTAAATCTTAGTGAATAGGGTCTGTATGTCATTTTGAAGCTCAGAACCTGGAGAATTCAGTCACTGAGTTAGTTTAACCTCCACAAATGTATTTCTGCTCTCTGCGCAAAATGCCATGGCTAGCAACAGCATGCTGAAGGTAGTGAAAGCATGCTAATGCTAACGGCAATTAAACAAGGACTATGATAAAAAAAATACCTAAAGTAGCCAAAAAAATGAAATTTTTTATTTTAGCTCGTGAAATGCTGTTAAAGAACATTTAACTCGGGGCGGCGGTGGCGCAGGTGGTAGAGCGGGTCGTCTCTTGATCAGAAGGTCGGGGGTTCGAATCCCAGCTCCTGCCAATGCACATGGTTATTGTGTCCTTGGGCAAAACACTTCATCCTACTTCCTCCAGTGTCTGCGTACATTGGTGTGTGAATGGGTGACTGGTTCCTTACTGTGCTTTGGGCCTGATAAAGGTAGAAAATAAGTGATATTTGTAATGCAAAACCTGTAATGATCAGATCGCTTCATGTGAGTTGTTTATATTAATGCAACCTAAAGCCTGTCCTATACCCAAGGATATTTAGTGTAGAAACGTCCTTGTTAAATGTTTATCAATTGATAATTGATCCATAATATCATGATAATAAAATATGACTTTATTTATCTTAAAATGGAGAAAAGAGTCAATTCCATTTGTCACTCAGAGAAAGCCACTCAGAGAAAGTCTCTTGGTATCGGTAAATATCGGGTATCAGCAGATACTCAAAACCCAGTATCAGTATCGGTAGCAAAAAAGCTGGATCGGTGAATATCTTTGAATAATAATATAGAGCTGGAGATGAGACATATACCCATACCCATATACTTTTATCTGTTTTGATCAAATTCTGTAAAAAAAAAAGCAAAAAACCTTAATGCGCATTCCTCAGCATCTGCCAGAATACCACTTTTATCGATTTGAGTGGCGAGCGCGAGGAGCGATAAGCACAGACAATTAAATGCCGCAAAAAAAAAAAGTATCCGGGCTTATTAAATGTGAGAGGGACTCACACTGTTGCGGTTAAAGGAAGAAAAAAAGAACGTTCCTCAGTCGGAGAGGCCAGACAGTTTGTAAAGTCTCGGGGCGTTTGATCTGGGCTGTTGCCGACGACGCCTCATTAGCCACTGCCCCCGCCGCGATTCGGACACTGCCGCGCCGAGTATTGGGTGGATGAGGGGGGGGGGGGGGGGTTAGAAGGGAGGAAGTGTCCATCCCATAATATGCTCATAATGTCCCTCGGCCGCACAAACATGAGAACAGTGGGATGGTTTGGGGAGAAAAAAATAAATAAAAAAAAACACTTCTAATTCATGAACTGTAGAGAGCCACCGCATTGCAGGCGTCTGAGGGCAGGCAAACACACTCTCAGGAAAGGTCTAATTTAGTTTGGGGGAAGGACTGGCATTGGTGATGTTTTAAACTGTAATAAACCAGAGACAATAAGAATTCAGGTGTGGTATAAAGTACTTTATTATCCCTCCAAGCGAAACACTGAGGGTGAAAACGTCCTTTGTTTTAGCCAGTTTTCTCCCTTAACCTCTTAAAGCAGTACTAAGTAACTCTTGCCCCTAGAGGCCATAGGCGCAACTGCAGGTGTCGTAGCATGTTACGATTTTTTAACGTATTAAATGTCTTGGAGAGTAAATACTACACTGACAGAAAAGGCGAAGGGAGAGAGGGATGTTGTACATCCAGTTATACAATGGAAATAATTTTTTTCACTCAAACTTGGCTGTAAATACTGTTTAAAGTGGCACTAGCCCACAGTTAGCTTTGCCCGTTAGCCTGTTAGCTTCTTCTTCGTGGTTCTATTAGTGTGTATTGGTTGCTCCGACCCGGTGGCAGTGGAATTGCAAGCATGGTTCTCTGGCCAGAGACACCAGGGGGAGATGAAAGACCCTCCAATCATCCCATTAACACTTGTATTACCCCCAGAGGGACTACGGAGAGGATGTATTAAGGTAAACACGTTACTTAGTACTGCTTTAACCTTAACTGAGCACATGTTCTCCAGTTCGACTTTACCCAAATCTAAAAAGCCTCAAAATATCGACAAAAATGAGACGGGAATGAGGATTAAAAAACGCAGCAAAAAAATAAAAAAATGCATCAAAAGAGTCACAAAAAATGCCACAAAACAGACGAAAAACGCGGAGACAACGGAAGGAAATATTCGTAGGTCAGTTTTGTGGGTCTTAGCTTTCAAATGAGGCGTTACTCTGGCCTATAGTATGTAAGCGCCAGTCGAGAAGCTTTTAGGTGAAGCTGAATTGGAGAAAATGTGCTCGGTTAAAGCGGGGGGTAAGAGGTTAACATCTCAGTTTTAACCAAACTCACCCTTCGCTTTGCTTCCTTTGTGACGTGTAGTCCGCTCCCTCGTCTTTTCCTCTATAAATAAGGCGACCGCGATCGGCAGAATTTTTTCACTTATATCCAATTCATAACTAAACTGATCCAAAAGCCTCTCTGAAAACATCTTTGTAACAACATGTATCAACAAATCCCAACCATAAATTCAAACCTGACTCGATCCATGATTTAGATTTCGTCGCTGAAAATATAGGTACTTTTGGACTTTTTTCCCCTCATATTTATGTCAGTAAACCACCGCAGAAAGTTTCAAATTGTCCCTCTATTCACCTGCAGCGTCTCGCTTTAGTAAAACTGGTCCTCTGCATGTTCTCCATCCTTCAAACCCGCTGGGGAACGCTCTCAGGAGCTGTGCCGTGCCTGGGGAAACCAGCTCCCTCCACCAGATTTAGCCCATTGTACATTGGAGTCAAACGTAGAGATGTGTCTTCAGGGAGCACGCCTCTGTTTTCTCCCATGTCTGACACTTGAAATGTTAAATAGGATTTCTTAAAGTCTACTCTCTGACTTATAGAGAAATCGTGTGCAATGAATACAATTGACCTCAGAACTGTTCAAAAACGGCACAACTACGAGTAAGAGTAATGGGATGAGTCTGCGGTCTGAATTCTAGGGAATGTCGCTGGGACATGATTCGGATTCTACTGTTGCGGTTCACACAAATCATGCTCCTTAGACGTGCTAGCTAAAGAAAACGCTATACCTGCGATGGGTTTTCAATGCAATAATAACAATCAACGGTTAATGTACTGTTTTAGGGTACTGTAATGTAGGAGATTGTGGAAGTTTCTATACATGAAATTAGTAGTTATTAAGAGGTCTTAAAACCTTCTGAAGCCACTCCAAAATACAGTAACAAAACAGTTCTGTACATTTAAATTGGTTCACGTCTGTATATTATTGTAATAATTAGATTATATAGATTGAAAAAAACGTTGCCACAGAACCTGCTTGCTGTGCCGTGAACGGTACAACGACAACACAGGTTTTAAAAAGGTAAACACATAGAAATTTGGCGGTGCCTTACATTTTAAAGGTGGTTTTGTTTATGCTTTGTACTTCACAGAGACTCTGCAACAATAAAAGGAAATAAAATGCCCCGCTAAACAAACAATTTACAGTAAAAAATTGAAACACCGTAATAATCACCATGTGCTCGTGCATTCTGTTGGGCATTATCCCAGGATCCTCAATGTTGTTTTCCCACTCGGAGCAGACCTTCCTCTCTAATGAACCAGCGCGCCGTAGCTTTCATTAGCGCATACTTCTGTGTTTATTTATTTGTTTGTTTTGGGCTGTGGCGGTGATGGGGGGCTTATGTTTTTTCTCGCTCCAAATAAGGAAAAGAGGAAGCTGCTAAAGCATTGAGGCACTGACTACTCGACTGTCATAGAAATAAAAATGAAAAGCGGCGTTCAGTCCTAACGTACGCGGACCGCTAGCAAGCCGGCTACTCCGGGTTTTCAGAGTCCGTTAGCCTGTGGAATGTTTTCTACCTATAGCTGTTAGCGATTAGCCATCATCGCAAATTATGATTCATCCAGATGTGTTCAGCTGTTCGCAGAGAGTTAGCTTTCACAATTAGCGCATCAAAGTGTAGCGTATCATAGCTAAATGCTAAAGTCCTGTACTGTTTAGTTCCTGCTGTTTGTGGGGTCGCGTACACACATCCAGTGCTCACTAAACATCATCTTATAACGTGTTAATGATGGAGAAACTACAGCAACTTTATAAACGCCATGAAACTGTAGCTGATTTACAGAGAAGGAGACAAATGTTGCGCTACCAGACAGATATGTTTCTTGCGTAGCTGAAGATTTGAAATGGCCTGTGCAATTTTATTTATGAGCACTACCCGTTGTCTATTGCTTGCTCAAAAAGTTATCTTTTTATATTTTATAGAAGGGTTGGGCGATAATTTAACCATATTGCAACAATTTGTGTCATACCGGTATAAAGCGAGGGCATAGAGAAAACAAACTGGAGCGCAGGCAGTAGCGGAGTGGAGCTGGTCCAAGCGCCGTCAACTATGGCACAGTTTTAGTCACTTTTCAAACCTCCTGTGACTATTTTTAAACAGGGCAAGCAACAAATGTTGGGCGGTCACCATTGCGTCCTGGAGCTGCTCTCGTGCGCAGGTAAGATCCGCGCCTCAAGATGACTCATCCGATCGGCGTGGGCTTCTAGTCTTCCGTCGGTCTTGTTTTATGACAGATCGCGAACACAAACGCTCCGTCAAACCTCGCTTTTTACACCAGAAAACAAATAATCCACGTCCGTGTCGAAGCGGAAGTAAGAAACTCTTGCAGTTTGCCCTAATAGGGCCCTAATAGCAGCAAAACGCTTCCTGCTGTCCCTACAAAATAAAGGTCGTCACTGTTCGTTAGCTAGAAACGAGTTGAGGCCGCGGCTTACACTTTAAACTCAACTGCCTTTCTCTCCCGTCTTTCGAGCATTGGAGAAACTGGATTTGGCAGTTTTATATGCGCCTGAATGATGCAAAGAGAGGTAGGTGGGGTGCCGTAAACAGCATTACGCCAATGGTTTACAGCGCAGAAAAGTTGATTTAGCTTAGCATCCCAGCTTTAAAGATTTGTCAGGTAATTGAAGCCCCCTCAAAGCCCCGCTCACATTAGTTTTAACTTGGCGTCTGGGTAAATGAGCGTGAATGATAGTGACATTTGTGTAGTGGTTGTTAAGCGCGTTAGCACAGATCACCAGCCGTGTTCTATTTGCATTGCATTTGACATTTGCGAGTGAGTGCACATCCAGCCTCAGCCAGCCAGTGTGTGTCGTCTCAAAGCGGAGCTCTCAAAGCAAATACTCAAAGCAGCTTTTATATTCGTCTTAGAAGCCCGGGCAGATTTGTTCTGTAATATCCCGTATCCCCAATCTATAGATACAGTGGGTAAAACAAGTACGGTGCCTTTGACTGAGCCCAACTAATGCACACAAAGAAAGTCAAACCACAGATAACACACTGCCTTGTAAATAAACAAAATAAAATACAAAAAAGGTTTTCCCTCATATTAGGTAAAGAGATTCAATCATGCATTCAAAGTATGGGGGTGGCAGTATATATATTTTGCGATTATATCATAAGCACAGCAATACACAGTATATTGTAAGCACAGTGGCTGAGCGGTTAACACTCTTGCCTCACAGTAAGAAGGACTCCAGTTCGATTCCTGGGCCGTGCGGGCCTTTGCGTGTTTCTCTGGATGGGTTTCCTCCAGGTGTTTGGATTTCTCCCATCAACCAAACACAGGCACACAGTAGGTCAATCCTGCAGCCAGGTGTTTCTGACCATTATCCAGACTCCACATCTGGAGATGGGTGCCACGGGCGTGGCACTGCGGTCGCCCATTGCTCCTTACTGGTTGGATGGGGCAAATGCAGAGGACACATTTCCATACATGGCCAGTAAAGTACACCTTAACCTTAATCTGTGGCACGATACAGATACTTGATGTAGAAACAGCAATATGACTGATCGCTCTAGGTGTCCAAAAGTGTGTATAAGTGCTCTTGGGAAAAGCAGCAAACCAATACGAACAGTACGAGGAAGGTCTTTATTTATGTTCCAATATTGATACATTTGATGACGTCATTCATATTTGTGAATGATGTCATGCATATTAATGATGCGCAGTACTGCACTGCTTTCATAGTCAGTTGACCTTTTGCGAAACCCCGCCCCTAAACGTACATTGTCCAATCACACCTCATGGCAACCGTTGCTGCCAGACGTTCCCTGGCTCCCCGGATATCCATCCCATGGAAACGAATGGACTTTTTCTCCGGTGCCAAATGTGCTAGCTCCATCCCATCTCGGTGAATTTCAGTTGAATGTCTGCACCTACAGAGAGTGACTGTAGCCAGAGCGCACAGGACATTAAAACACAGCAAAAAGGAGGAACTCTCTCTGTCTTTCCCAATCAGAACAATGCCTCCACCTGGAGACCTGGAGCACCTGTCAGAGCTTTTCTTTCGGGACCATATAACGGAAATTGTTTAGTTTTGGTCATTATTTTTGGATTTGAATTTCAAAATCGATGGAACTACAAATTGATGGAAGAAGTTCTTTCAGAAGGACTATTGGCCAACACATTGCGCGTTTTTCCCCTTCTTTCTTTAAAGTACATAGCACAAAAAAAGAGTATACACGCCCACCATTTAATTGGTTTCCCTCTAGCGCTATTTACATCGACTGTATATCCTGAAAATATCGTATCTCACACATCCTTTAAATTAAACCCAAGCCAAGTCTGAGCACTATCTGTCAAAGATTTCTCGATAATGGTCTGTTGACTTGTACCCATTTTGGAAAGAGAGAGTCATTTGATAAATTGCCTGCACAGCGAGAGCGTTCCCCCACCCCCCACTCTAAATTTGGTCTGGACGCTCACTGCGTAATAAGGCTTATATCTGACAAGTCGTGCAAACTAAATATACTAATTCTGCCTATCCCTCCCCTGCATAATGTGCCATAAATCTCGCGGAGCTGTAAAGGTTGGGCCCGTATAGCGTCGTTTTGGGGGAAATTGCTTATTCAAGCCGCGGATATAAAAGTGGCCTCCGAGCGTAGATAAAACCCACATTGGTATTCTTTCAGAGGGGGGTGGGACAAAGGCTGCTTTATTAACCTGTCACACACACACACACACGCACGTGCACACACTGTTGGACGCGTTCGGGTCCGTGCTGGGCGGCCGCCAAAGCGCTCGGCCGCTCTCTGCACCGGGCCCATCTCTCGCGCTGACCACGACTGATTGCGCCTGGCTCTCCTCCGGCTCCGCGGAGGAGGCGATTGGATCTGCGGAGACGCAACATTACGGGGCCAGATTCAATGGCGGTTATAGCGGGAAAAAACGGAGACGGGAAGAGTGTCTGTGTGCGCGGCGTCCGGACAAGTGTAGGCGGGACGGAGTTCGGCGGGACGTGGCAGGTGGAAAAGATTTGAAGCTATAGTTGTATCTAGTAACATTTCAGTTTGAATGTTAGAGTAAAAAATAAAGATGAGACCCCCACCTTAACCAAAGGCATTTTCTCCAGTTCCGCTTTACCCTAATCTAAAAGCTTCTTGACTTAAATGTACAGCCTGTAGGCCAGTGTAACGCCTTATTTGAAAGCTAAGACCTACAAAACGGATCTTTTTCCTTGCAGTGTTGTCGCAACCTTTTTTGACATCTTTTCATTGCTTTTCTGTTGGTCTTTTGTGGCTTTTTTGTTGCATATCTGTCGCTTTTTTTCCCCGGAAGCTGGTTAGATTTGGGTAAAGCTGAACTGTAGAAAATGTGCCTGGTTCAGGTGGGGGTAAGGAGGTAAAATTAAGGATCGCCACGGGATACTTCAAGAGCATTAAGCTGTTCAAGGTCTACCAGTTCAAAATAATATCCCCAAGACTTGGAGCAAGGGTGCCCAAGCAAGGGGCCAAATGCGGCCCTCAGACCAATTTATGGTGGCCCCCAGACTTCTTGTTGAATTGGCACACATCTCCAGAGATAGTACTTTTTGCTGCAAGTTTTATTATTCCGCACAATTAAAACTCCAAAGACTGACATTTAATTGACTCTGTGCATAACTTCAAATCAGAACAACGCCGCCCCAAGAAGTGACTTCCTGTTTCGATCCAGCACAACAAAATAAAAGCACCATCTTATTCATTAGTTCAACTTTCTTTCTGCCTAACTGTTAACAGGCAAAACACTTAAAATGTGTGTATTTAATAATATTCTTGTAATGTTGCAAGGACCTGCTGAACTAATCAATGAGACGAGCTGTGTGCTTTTATTTTGGTGTGCTGGATCGAAACAGGAAGTCACTTCTTGGGTAGCGTTGTTATGATTTATAGTTATGCACAATTGAGAATGGTTCACAGCCTAAATAAAGGTGTGGGGGACTGATCTTTGGCCCTTCACACTGCATACACTTCAACATGTGGCCCTTGATGAAAAATGTTTGGACACCCCTGACTTAGAGTTAAATTGTTTAATTATACACTATTAAGCATTACATTTATTATATCATATGTCCCAAGAACACAAGTCACTGTATTTTTAACATTGAGGTGCAAGAAATGGAACTGATATACAAGTCTCAAATGCTACTGGGGATGTCCCAAGGGGTACCTGGGTAACCCCTGATTTAACCTCTTACCCCCCGCCTTGTCTTGATGTGTCTATATGTGCTTTGCCTTAACTTAACCTGATTGTAATTTCGCATTTTTTCTTTTGTAAGGCGCATTGAGTTGCCTTGTGTACGAAATGCGCGGTATAAATAAAGTTGCCTTGCCTTGCCTTGCCTTAACCGAGTGCATTTTCTCTAGTTTTAGCCAAATCTAAAAGCATCTCGAGTGGGGCTTAAAGCCTATAGACCAGAGTGACGCCTCACTTGAAAGCTAAGGTCCCTGATTGTAACTTTTTTGTCGCATTTTTTAAGCCTTTTTTGTTATGCTAATCGCTCATGTTGCCCTATCGTCGGATCTAAATGTATTAGGAACCTCCCGAAAGAGGTCGAGGTCTGGACTCGGCGGCGTCCGGTCCTATATGACCTGTCACAGCCACTTATCCAGAGGGACATTTCATTGTCGTCTTTGAATACCCCACGGCGAATCAAACTAAACGCATTTCGAGAGAAACAGTACTGACCAGACCGACAGGCTAACCCTAAAAATAAGTTTTTTTTACTACGTAGGTCGTAATGTAATGTTGGGACGTTTGAGTAAAGCACATGAAGCATTTAATTTCCGGGAAAGCGGCGCGTGTCTTTCCCGGCTCGCGTCCAGTAACTCGGGCGTGCTTCCTGGTGCTAAAGTCACACCTGTAATTGAGAGCGATGTTTGGGAGCTCTGTGTTGATTTAGTTACCTTTCACGGAGCGGATCCCGGGGGAAATAAGAAAATATGCTCCCACTAAAAAACGCTCTTCTGCTGCCGCTGCTGCGTGTGCGCGCGAGGGGGACCAGGATGTTGTATCATCACATCTCAGGAAGGAACAACCTGAGCCTTCGCAATTATTTATATGCGAGTTTAGATTCTCAAAATGCTCCGGCTTTTCGTGATTCATCACATCTTACGGAAGACGATGCGACGGTAAAGCGCCCAAATACCAAGGGAATGGTTGCACACAAGATCATTTAATTTTTTACTATTTATTATTTAGATCTTTATTCAAGATTTTTAAACGTTATAGCGTCCACAGCTTTGGCATACTCATGATATATACCTGATTCATTTATTTTTGCCTAGAAGTGCTTTATCTTCCTTTTAGTATATTGTAAACTCATAATGGAAACACACTGTCCATCTAATCGTAAAGCATTTGTATCAATTTCCTGATCTCTCAGATTAGTTTTGTGGCATTTCTGTGACAGTGACCCTGCAAGTCGTGAAATGTGCCGATAAACTTGCTTTCTTTTTTTTACACTTTTTAATAACTACACCTTATTTAGCCTTAAAGCAGTACTAAGTAACTTGTTTACCTTAATAAATCCTCTCCGTAGTCCCTCTGGGGGTAATACAAGTGTTAATGGGATGATCGGGGGGGGTCTTTCATCTCCCCCTGGTGTCTCTGCCCAGAAAACCACAATCGCAAGTTTCCCTGCTCCGGGTCGGAGTCACCAATACACACTAATGAAATCACGAAGAAGAAGCTAACAGGCTAACGGGCAAAGCTAACTGCGGGCTAGCGCCACTTAAACAGTATTTACAGCCAAGTTTGAGTGAAAAAAAGTATCTCCATTGTGTAACTGGATGTACAATATCCCTCTCTCCCTTTGTCTTTTCTGTCAGCGTAGTATTTACTCTCACGGAAAATTAATGAGTAAAAAAACGCAACATGCTACGACATGAGTTACTTAGTTCTGCTTTAATAAATTATGAGTTAACAATTCATCATGAACAATTCAGTATTTAAGTGTGACTAACATTTAATAACTACTTAACAATGAATAAGTGAAGAAGAACTAGAGTTAGGCCTTAACTGTAGTTAAGTGTTAGTCACATGATGATGAATTAAGTGCATAATTTATTAAGGCTAAATATGGTGTAGTTATTATAAATCTGTAAATCTGTTACAGATTTGTTTTCGTCTTTAAGCCGCGTGTGTCCATGTTGTAACATGAGAGCACGGTAACACAGAAAGACGGCATATGCGTTTTCAAAATGGTGTCTGACGCAGCAGTTAAACAGCAGTAACACACCTGTTTAAAGAAATAAAAAATACTCCATCTGTCGGTTTATCTCCTGCACTTACTGCTAGAGCGCCCCCTAGAGGCTGTCATCCCCATAAAAAAAAAAACTATAAATCCGCCGCATTGTTGTTTAGGCCGCAGGGTTGCTGTGAAAAAAAGTAGCGGCCTATAGTACGGAAATGACTGTACACATGATTTATCCACCTTATCATCATCGTAAACAGTCATCGCACTGAGGGCAGGTGAGGCGATTCCAGCAGTGAAATGCTCAGTCAGGTATTTAGTCTATTTCAACAGGGGCAGTGTGGGGAAAACACCAGATAAAGCTATAGCGCGTGAGCATGGGGGGACTTAACACTTGAAGGCCCCTTTTTCACCAATGAAAGAGGAAACCACTAAGTTAAAATGTTAGAAAAGTTAGGAATGTTTAAACACAGCGGACATATTTTTCATACCCCGATTCTTCACAGGGACGGGTTTATCGGCACATTTCACGACTTAAAGGGTCACTTTCCAAGAAATGCAAGAAAACTCGATTAGGTTGGACAGTGTTTTTCCCACAAATGTCTGAGTTTAAAACGATATATAAAAAAAAGAAGAAGTGCTTTTACATGATCAGTTTGTCCCCGCGTCAAAACCAGAGGATCACTCTCGACAGTGTGAACAAAGCAAAAGTACTCCAGGTATTTTATAAATGCCTCAAAGAAAAAAAAAAGAAAAAAAAAAAAAGTCATTGTCCCATGATGCGTCCCCTTTCGAGTTGCCCAAAAGGCCACAACAAACAGCCAATCTCTCCCCCATTAATCTTCCAGGCAGGCCCCCCACCCCTCCCTTACACTTATATACTCACACGGCGCCCAAACTCCTCTGGCCACAGAAACCCTTTCCCCAAAGCCTCCGTCGCACCAATAACAATTACACTTCCTTAAGCGGCGTCCAAAACAGCGGTGGGGCCCATAAAAACGCCATTAGCGTCGTATCTTTTCTCACTCCGGCTCCAGCGACTACGGCGCTCTCCGCACGCCGCCGGCCCCGCCGCCGCTCGTCCCGGTGACGTGTTTTTCATTAAGCTAAGTGGCTTCTTTTAGGTTGATATTTGGAAAAGGAAAAAAAAAAAAAAAAAGAAAAGAAAAAAACGGGCTCGTAATGGGGTATGATTGCGGGGCCGAGGGCGGCGGCGCGTCCTCCTACAGTAGATCGTTCCGCTAATCAAGAGTTCATTTGTGCCGCGCGGCTCCGAGGAACAGCCTTTTAACTCCACCGCCGCGGACGACATCATCTTTATTGACCCCCGTTAACGCGCCGGGGACAGGGGTTCATTTTCTGTCAATGCCGTTGTGATGAGGATTAGTGCAGGTGTTTTAAGGCAGTGGTTCTAAACTGAGGGGTCCCCGGGAACAGGTATTTCAATATCTACGAAAGAAGTGCAGGAAAAAAAAAAAAAGTGCCGTGGCTGTTAATGGGTCGTATTGATCATCATTTCAAAATAAAATAATCTGGTGGAAAAATACAGCTTTTTACATGAGACATTTATAATAATTTGGAGGCGACGGTGGCGCAGATGGTAGAGCTCGAATCCCGCCTCCTGAAGGTGCACATTGTCGTTGTGTCCTTGGGCAAGACACTTCACCCTCCTTGCCTCCAGTGTCTGTGTACACTGGTGTATGAATGAGAGCGTGAATGGGTGAAGCCCCCTATGAGAGACCAACAGGCCCGTTTGGAACCATGAGGCCGTCCTTCTGTGGACCCACCACCTGCAGGAGGAGCCATAGGGGGCTGGTGCACCCACGACCCGGCAACGGACAAGTGGAAGAAAATGGATGGATGGACATTTATAATATAAATTTTTTTTTTTCCTGCCATTTGAGAGCCACTTTTTAACCTAGCTTTTAACCCCCACCTGAACCCAGCACTTTATTTTCTCCAGAAGGGCTTTACCCAAATCTAAAGGCTTCTTGAACAAAGGTCAAAAGAGCCACAAAAACGAACCGGAAAAGCGACAATAGCACAATTTTAAAAAACGACAAAAACAAGAGTATAAAGCAACAACGAATGACAAAACAAAAAAAGACAGAAAAACAAGACAACAACAAAATATGAAAATATTACCATAGATTTGACCATAGTTTAATCATAGATCTGTTACCTTGCTGTACAGCTCACATGGTAAATCATTGGACTTCCATTCAGACTACAAGGGTTCCGTTTATCCCTCTTTACTATGGTTTCCCCCACAGTATAGCCCAACGATGTCTTTTAACTCTTTTTTTTTTTTTTTTGGTTCATCTTTTATGGGCAATGGGATCAGTCCAAGGTCAAAAAGTTTAGTGCGAAAATCTCTGAAGAATTAATGACTGTATCATCAAAATTCATCTTAAGTCAGCAACGCTCTCGAAGTTCCTCTTTGGCTCAGCGGCTCAGATATGCAGTTGCTGATAATCCTGGAGCGGAGAAGTCATTCTAGGACCAGACAGACCCTACGCGGAGTCGGCCTAATGCACAACACGCCCCGAGGCCCCGATGTATAATTTGAGCATGTTTTACCGTTAGCGCTGAAAGCTAATCCATTCCCTTTCACAGAAAAAAAAAGAAAAGGGAACCGTTAGTTTTCTAGCGAATTATCAATACAATGCATCTTGGAAAGTGTGCTCGCGGGGGTGAAGCTCGGAGCGTATATCTTTTTGTTTCCGCAGACAGCCTTCCAGGGTGGAGCGTTGCGGGGACGAACGTAGCGATCCTGTCTTCGGCTTGTTACTAATTAGTCCCATTTGCGGCGCGCTCCCGGGCTGTACCGCCGGCTGACTTTGACGGAGTGCCTCTGCTGAGGCCCCCAGAAGCTGCAATACAGGGCGGCGGGCGATGGAGTGGCAGAGGAGCTAATGTGAGGCTCCTGGAGGGGAACTGAACCTCTGGGACCAGTTCATTTCAGAGATGCGTTCAAAAGATTGGAGCTCGTCAGATGAATCCTAGTACTATACTTTTCTTCAGGCCGCTTTGGACACCTTTGTATTTTTGTAGCACAGCCTTAAATAATGCATGTATCAAAATAGCCCTAAGGACTAAAGCTGTTGCTAAATGTGAGCATGGGAAAAACTGCCTTTGCGATTGCTGCCGGGAAACATAACTTTCGCTGTGAGATTATTTCAAGGTATAATTTGATTAATAATTGTACAAGTTATAGTTGTATGGATTTTGTAGTTTGAAAAATATATATCTATGATTTACATCAATAACATCCCGTCCCTGCGTGCTGCTTTCTCTCTCTTCTTTCTTTCTCCTTATGTTAATTGTGTCAGCATGAGGCGTTCATGGCGTAAATTTGAAAGATAAGATGGGACTTTATTGATTCGACAATGGAGACATTCCCTTGTTACATCGGCTCTCAAGAACACACATTTACACATTGTAGTTTTGGCCAGTGAAATCAGTTTGTGGCTAATAAGGCTTGGCGATTAATCCAAATGTAATCAAAATCACAATCTTTTACTTTGGTCAATCTCAATAATCATCACTGATCGTTATAATCGCCAGGTTTACAGACATTTCTTTGGCAGTTTGGAGGAGACAATGTGATATTGTGGGGTTAAATGATACTGGAGGAAAACATTTACTTTAGTGCTGAGGTTTGTACCAAAGTTCATGAATCCGTTACATGTATTTATTTTATTATGAGAAAATTAAATCGAATGGAAAATCAATCAATATGAGAAAAAAAAATATATATATATATATTTTTGCCATATTGTCTAGCCCTAGATGCTAGTAGCTTTAGAAAGCCACTCGCCACAGTGGCTGGTGACCAACAAAGTGAACGTCCTGCTGAGGGGGTCCCCACCTGTTCACATCAATAATTGCTGGGTCACTAAACGAAAGGTTTGGGAACTGATCTGAATACTTTGAGCCACCACAGAGCAAATTTTTTTTTTCTAATTTCTTTTCAATGTGTTCCCAATTTTTCCCTATTTTTTCTCAACATTTCCCCCCAATTTTCCCCCCACTTTCCCCCCCCCCCCCCCCACATTTCTTGACATTGGAGACGGACATTGTACATTTTGATACAATCGTGTAGACAGTAGGGTGAATGCTAATCTACAACTAGTCGCTGGTTGAAGATAATAAAGCTAAATAAATATTAGCTGTTGCATATAAGTGGACCAATTAATATGAAGAGTAACCAGATCCTAATACAGCAATACCGCGTTGAGAATAGTACTAATAAAATCTCAGAAACGGTCCTACACTCTACACGCACTTCATGTTGTTTCTTGAGTCCCTCTCTGTAAGATTGCATTAAAAGACCCAAAGATCTGGCTCTTTTCACTGATGCCATCCATTTGAAATGTCCGCGCAAAAGGAGCCGCGGAAAAGATCCAAATCGGGCCATGAACGCCAAACCCCCCCCGCCGGTCGACCTTGACGGAGTGCCTCTGCTGATGACGCCCCTACAGAACCGCAACACTACATATACCGACTAAGCGGCGGAGGGGCCGGGCAGGCGACGAGGGTGGGGGAGGGGGTTGGACAGATACGTTGCACCCCGGCTCGCTTTTCGCCTAACAAGTCTCTTTACTCCGGCGTCCTAATCCCAAATTGGATCGACAAGGTGCCCTCTGGGGGAAAAGTACTTAATCCTGAATCGCTCGTATAAGTTGCGGCGGGATAATAACGGCGGAATGTGGCCGGACGGTGCTGACGCTGCCGGACGCGCGGGTGTAATGCGCGGTGATTTGTGGCCGCGGGGGCTGAAAGGCGAAGGCGGACTGGAGATGCGGTTAATATTAGAGAAGTGATGATATTGGTTGGGGGGGGGGGGAGGGGGATTCCGGAGCCGTGCCAATGACCAATAATTAATGGCTGCTCGCGCCTCGCTAATGAATGTGACGCAAGAGTTATATAAACTGCCAATTATGTTCAGATGGAACGGTTATGTTATTGCTTATCATTTTGAAACAGATTCATTTTGTGTCGAGAACGGTATTGATACTCGACATTTCACGAGTGGATGTGTTTCAATCAATGGCTAAAGCTAGTCATTTTACACTATTAATGCACACATGGACATACTCACTTTGAGCATAATAATCCAACGTTGAGTTGTTTTGACTGGGTAAAATGTAGTAGTAGCTTTTGGCCAAGATTATTGAACCTGTTCTGAGATGTTTCTGACCCGTTTCAATACATTTCGTCTTTACTCTTTCAGCTAATGTTCTTTGCCAGGGAAAATTGGTTTTCTTGTCCCATTGGCAGTTTTACTTTCTTATGTCATGCGAGGATGACCTTAGATATAGTCTGAAACATCATCGAACAAACAAAGTAAACCTTGTCAGATCAGGAAAAAAGTCTAAATGAGTGAAAACCGCTCAAAACAAGATACATTTCCTCAATTCAAGTCATTTAAGCCAATGCTTGATATTTAC
Organism: Proterorhinus semilunaris; assembly: GCA_021464625.1. Taxonomy (NCBI): domain Eukaryota; kingdom Metazoa; phylum Chordata; class Actinopteri; order Gobiiformes; family Gobiidae; genus Proterorhinus; species Proterorhinus semilunaris. Next base: position 24,278,987 of record CM038362.1, on the reverse strand, counting down.
TTTTTGTAGTGCATTAATTATGTTAATGTGGAAATGGACCTATCTCAACCTATGCAAGAAATGTTAGTCAAGGACAAACCCAACGTAAACACCTATGTAGATCAGTCCAATCTGGGGCTGTGTGGGTGTCTGGGGACCTATCTTTATTCTGCCTAACCTTGGATTTAATAGTTTTATATTCATTGGTATCAGTTTGTAACATAAACCGTACATATCAATGGACTGTTCAGCGTGGGCTAATTGAAGCTCATTTATGCTAGCAATTTGGATGGATATTTAGAGCCAGCACCCGTATTTGGATTAGGGTAAAAATAAAAAGAGCTTAAGGGAAAGAAAAGTAGGACGATGTTGGGGCGTGTTAAGACAAACTGGTGGAGGCGATGAGTCTGTGTTCATTAATGACTTAAAGACAGGCAAAAGTTGAATGGGAAGTCCATTACAAGGAACGTCGGAAAGTCACACGTTCTAATGTTTGGTTGTAGCGGCGGCCATTAGCCCTGATGTGGCATTGCTTCAGTAAGCGTCTGAAATGTCAAAAGATCCGGTCTTGCACGCTACAAAAACAACATGTCAAGCATGAGTTTAAATTTGACTTGACTTAAGAACATTAATCTTGGTTTGATCATTTAGACTTTGTTCCTGACCAAGTTTATTTTGCTAGTTTGTGGTCATTTCACACTGGATCCAAGAATGACACTCAGGTCGTTAGGACTTAGAACTACAAAGTTTACCTTCAGGTGAGAGTACACACTGATTAGAGAGGAGGGACTGAGCCAAGCTTAAGTCCGCCCTGTGGTCTATATCTAGTCTAGGCTGAGCTGAAACTTAAGTGTCGCTGACGAAGCCTTTTGGATGAAGAGGCGGGACAGCAACTTCAACTGCAGAGTACAGAAGATGACTCAAGAACCTTCATTGAAGATGGACAACTCCTGTACGACTGAGAGCCTTCACAGACACTGGTTCTAAGGTAATCTCGCTTGAAATAAATGAACCTGGAATAAAGACAAAATGCACTAAATCGAGTCAGAGACATCTCAGAACAAGTGAAACACAAAGGAAAATGTCCAATCTTAACTAGTCAAAACAACTCAAATTATTTAAACTAGCCAATATTCATTTTTTGGAGTGCATTCATTTTTCACCAAGATATTGTATAGATACAGTTGTGTCATACAAGGGCCTTGTATGCAGAGAATGCTAACATGCAGCATCATGTTAGCATTCTCTGCTATTTATGTATTTATGTGCTGCTGAACCACTTTGCTCCTCTGCGTGTCTTTGTATCTTTATTTAGTAGAAACTGTATTCATAATTCAGCATTTGTTAAACTGGTTTTGTAGTAATTATGGAAAGTTTAGATTTTTCTCTGCTTCAAACATGACCACATATGGGCGATTCCAGAGATGCCGTCTGTATCCAGTCAGTGCTTCATTTGTAAATAAGTAGTTTCAGGAACTCTTTTGGTCTAACGTGATGGATTCGGGGAACAAACCAAAACAGTTACCGGAACACTCTCATTAAACACCATTATATCAGATCAAATCTTTGCCGGATCCTCCAAAAAAAGTTCCCGGATCCTTTACCGTGAAAAACTGAAAAGGAGGGTAAAATTAAGCACTATCTGTATCTATTGATGATGGGAGAGTGACCACTGCGCTAAGCCTTCTCCAACACATTCAAAAAAGACTCTCAAATTCTCATAATAGTTACGTATTCATCAATCCAGGTGGCCACCTCGCGTGTATTTTGCGACAGAAAATATCCAATCAATCAGTCAATGTTTATTACTATGGCACTTTACAACAACACCGGGAAGACCAAGGTGCTTGAACAACTTTTTCCCCTCCGCCATCAGACTCATGAACAATAACAAGTCTCTGTAGCTTAGTTACGAACTCATGGATGTATCTGCACTTGCACTGTGTGGTGTGTCCACACTTAGACCCGCTGCTGTCACTTTATAACACTTAATATCACTTTATACGCCTACACATCTGTAAATACAATCCCGCTGTTGTTCATTGTCAAATTGTTGTTGTCTTACCACACGTCACTTTATTTTTGTCTTATTTAATATTTTGTATGCATGCCCCCATAGCTGTCACAGATTGTGCAGGAGGAATGACCCAAAATGCACACAGCCCAGGAATCGGAGCAGAACTTAAGTTTAATGGGAAAAAGGTCCAAGTACCAGAGAAACAACGAACAAAAAACTTACAGACACCATGGACACCAAAACCAGCAGCAACATACATACATGCAATGAACCAACAAAGACAAGGGAAAACACAGGGGTATAAATACACAGGGAAACAGGGCACAGGTGAAACACATCAGAGCGGGGCAGGTAATCAACAAAGGGGAAGCAAAGCAAAATCACAGGGACAGAACAGACGTGTCAAAATAAAACACAGGACAAGACCGAAAACATCCAAAACAGGGGAACACAAGACGAACCGTGACAGTACCCCCCCCCCTAAGGGACGGCTCCCAGACGTCCCAAAGTCACGAAGCCGGGAGGGCGGAGGGGGCCAGGAGGAGGGAACAGGTCCGGGGGCTCGGGCGGAGGCAGGAGTGGGTCCGGGGGCTCGGGCGGAGGCGGGTCCGGGGGCTCCAGAGGAGTCGGGTCCGGGGGCTCGGGCGGAGGCCGGTCCGGGGGCAGGCCGGTCCGGGGGCTCCGGAGGCGGGTCCGGGGGCTCCGGAGGAGTCGGAGTCGGGTCCGGGGGCTCGGGCGGGTCTGGAGGCTCAGGCGGATCCGGCCGAGGCGGGTCAGGCGGCTCAGGCGGATCCGGGTCAGGCGGCTCCGGCCGAGGCGGGTCAGGCGGCTCAGGCGGATCCGGGTCAGGCGGCTCCGGGTCAGGCGGCTCCGGCCGAGGCGGGTCAGGCGGCTCCGGCCGAGGCGGGTCAGGGGCCTCCGGCCGAGGCAGAGGCGGATCAGGGGCCTCCGGCCGAGGCAGAGGCGGATCAGGGGCCTCCGGCCGAGGAGGCAGAGGCGGTCAGGGGCCTCCGGCCGAGGAGGCAGAGGCGGGTCAGGGGCCTCCGGCCGAGGAGGCAGAGGCGGGTCAGGGGCCTCCGGCAGAGGCAGAGGCGGGTCAGGGGCCTCCGGCAGAGGCAGAGGCGGGTCAGGGGCCTCCGGCAGAGGCAGAGGCGGGTCAGGGGCCTCCGGCAGAGGCGGATCAGGGGCCTCCGGCCGAGGCAGAGGCGGATCAGGGGCCTCCGGCCGAGGCCGAGGCGGGTCAGGGGCCTCCGGCCGAGGCGGGTCAGGGGCCTCCGGCCGAGGCAGAGGCGGATCAGGGGCCCCAGAAGGAGGCAGGTCCGGATCCTCCCCAGCGGGCCTTGGTGGCGGAGGCAGGTCCGGATCCTCCGCAGCGGGCCAAGGCGGCGGGGGCAGGTCCGGATCCTCCGCAGCGGGCCAAGGCGGCGGGGGCAGGTCCGGATCCTCCGCAGCGGGCCAAGGCGGCGGAGGCAGGTCCGGATCCTCCGCAGCGGGCCAAGGCGGCGGAGGCAGGTCCGGAGGCGGGTCCGCGAAGTCCGGCGGCGGCGGGAGCAGGGCCGGGTCCGCGAAGTCCGGCGGCGGCAGGGATGCACCCTCCTCCGCCGGCCACGGAGGAGGAGGCAGATCCGGGAGCTGTGCGGGCCCCGGCGGCGGCCGGGCGGAGCTCCGACGAGGAGCGGGGACAGGCAGCGGCCGGGCGGAGCGCAGCCGAGGAGCAGGGACAGGCGGCGGCCGGGCGGGGCGCAGCCGAGGAGCGGGGACAGGCGGCGGCAGGTCCGCGGGCTTGTCCACCGGCGGCTGCGGACAAGGGACTAAGCCTCGGAGGAGGGCCGAGCCAGGTGGCGGTCGAGCGAGACGCGAGCCCCAGAGAGGCAGGCGGCTGCCCAACGGGGCTCGGGTCCGGGACAGGGACAGAAACAAAAGAAGCCCACCCCAGGCGAAGGTCCCGGCTCGGAGGTGACCCCAGGACAGGGGGAGCCCACCCTGGACGGAGCGAAGTGTCCAGCGGTGGCTCCGGAACGGAAGGGGCCCACCTCGAGCGACGGACGGGGGCTGGCGGTGGCTCAGGGGCAGAGGTAGCCAGGACCAGGATATCTGGCTCAATCTCCCGGAACATAAACCGAGGGCTGCCTGCTGGGTCACGCTTTGGTCGGTTCATTCTGTCACGGATTGTGCAGGAGGAATGACCCAAAATGCACACAGCCCAGGAATCGGAGCAGAACTTAAGTTTAATGGGAAAAAGGTCCAAGTACCAGAGAAACAACGAACAAAAAACTTACAGACACCATGGACACCAAAACCAGCAGCAACATACATACATGCAATGAACCAACAAAGACAAGGGAAAACACAGGGGTATAAATACACAGGGAAACAGGGCACAGGTGAAACACATCAGGGCGGGGCAGGTAATCAACAAAGGGGAAGCAAAGCAAAATCACAGGGACAGAACAGACGTGTCAAAATAAAACACAGGACAAGACCGAAAACATCCAAAACAGGGGAACACAAGACGAACCGTGACAGTACCCCCCCCCCTAAGGGACGGCTCCCAGACGTCCCAAAGTCACGAAGCCGGGAGGGCGGAGGGGGCCAGGAGGAGGGAACAGGTCCGGGGGCTCGGGCGGAGGCAGGAGTGGGTCCGGGGGCTCGGGCGGAGGCGGGTCCGGGGGCTCCAGAGGAGTCGGGTCCGGGGGCTCGGGCGGAGGCCGGTCCGGGGGCAGGCCGGTCCGGGGGCTCCGGAGGCGGGTCCGGGGGCTCCGGAGGAGTCGGAGTCGGGTCCAGGGGCTCGGGCGGGTCTGGAGGCTCAGGCGGATCCGGCCGAGGCGGGTCAGGCGGCTCAGGCGGATCCGGGTCAGGCGGCTCCGGCCGAGGCGGGTCAGGCGGATCCGGGTCAGGCGGCTCCGGGTCAGGCGGCTCCGGCCGAGGCGGGTCAGGCGGCTCCGGCCGAGGCGGGTCAGGGGCCTCCGGCCGAGGCAGAGGCGGATCAGGGGCCTCCGGCCGAGGCAGAGGCGGATCAGGGGCCTCCGGCCGAGGAGGCAGAGGCGGTCAGGGGCCTCCGGCCGAGGAGGCAGAGGCGGGTCAGGGGCCTCCGGCCGAGGAGGCAGAGGCGGGTCAGGGGCCTCCGGCAGAGGCAGAGGCGGGTCAGGGGCCTCCGGCAGAGGCAGAGGCGGGTCAGGGGCCTCCGGCAGAGGCGGATCAGGGGCCTCCGGCCGAGGCAGAGGCGGATCAGGGGCCTCCGGCCGAGGCCGAGGCGGGTCAGGGGCCTCCGGCCGAGGCGGGTCAGGGGCCTCCGGCCGAGGCAGAGGCGGATCAGGGGCCCCAGAAGGAGGCAGGTCCGGATCCTCCCCAGCGGGCCTTGGTGGCGGAGGCAGGTCCGGATCCTCCGCAGCGGGCCAAGGCGGCGGGGGCAGGTCCGGATCCTCCGCAGCGGGCCAAGGCGGCGGGGGCAGGTCCGGATCCTCCGCAGCGGGCCAAGGCGGCGGAGGCAGGTCCGGATCCTCCGCAGCGGGCCAAGGCGGCGGAGGCAGGTCCGGATCCTCCGCAGCGGGCCAAGGCGGCGGAGGCAGGTCCGGAGGCGGGTCCGCGAAGTCCGGCGGCGGCGGGAGCAGGGCCGGGTCCGCGAAGTCCGGCGGCGGCAGGGATGCACCCTCCTCCGCCGGCCACGGAGGAGGAGGCAGATCCGGGAGCTGTGCGGGCCCCGGCGGCGGCCGGGCGGAGCTCCGACGAGGAGCGGGGACAGGCAGCGGCCGGGCGGAGCGCAGCCGAGGAGCAGGGACAGGCGGCGGCCGGGCGGGGCGCAGCCGAGGAGCGGGGACAGGCGGCGGCAGGTCCGCGGGCTTGTCCACCGGCGGCTGCGGACAAGGGACTAAGCCTCGGAGGAGGGCCGAGCCAGGTGGCGGTCGAGCGAGACGCGAGCCCCAGAGAGGCAGGCGGCTGCCCAACGGGGCTCGGGCCCGGGACAGGGACAGAAACAAAAGAAGCCCACCCCAGGCGAAGGTCCCGGCTCGGAGGTGACCCCAGGACAGGGGGAGCCCACCCTGGACGGAGCGAAGTGTCCAGCGGTGGCTCCGGAACGGAAGGGGCCCACCTCGAGCGACGGACGGGGGCTGGCGGTGGCTCAGGGGCAGAGGTAGCCAGGACCAGGATATCTGGCTCAATCTCCCGGAACATAAACCGAGGGCTGCCTGCTGGGTCACGCTTTGGTCGGTTCATTCTGTCACAGATTGTGCAGGAGGAATGACCCAAAATGCACACAGCCCAGGAATCGGAGCAGAACTTAAGTTTAATGGGAAAAAGGTCCAAGTACCAGAGAAACAACGAACAAAAAACTTACAGACACCATGGACACCAAAACCAGCAGCAACATACATACATGCAATGAACCAACAAAGACAAGGGAAAACACAGGGGTATAAATACACAGGGAAACAGGGCACAGGTGAAACACATCAGGGCGGGGCAGGTAATCAACAAAGGGGAAGCAAAGCAAAATCACAGGGACAGAACAGACATGTCAAAATAAAACACAGGACAAGACCGAAAACATCCAAAACAGGGGAACACAAGACGAACCGTGACAATAGCCTTATAGTTTAAAGTTCTTTAGCTTATTTTTTATCTTAATTCTGTGTTATATGTTTTATGTCGCACGTTTGCACCGAGAAAAATTCCTAGTTTGTGAACCTGTAATCAAACCATGGCAATAAAACCGATTCTGATTCTGACTCTGAATACAAACTCAAAAAATCATTGCATCCAGAAAAAGAGCAGCATTATCTCCGACATCAACTTCTTTATTTACCATTTTATTTTATTTAACATCCGAAAGTAAAACATAAGGCACAATATAGAAAACCATTGCTGTCAAAATTGGTTATAATAAACGAGGAATGAAAAAGTCTCCCCACACTCCTCGGTAATGTTGTGACGAGATATGAGACCGAATCGCTGCAGAACGTTGTGTGCTTCAGCGCGATAGAGAGAACTTGGAGATCTTAACATCTGCTGCATCACGTGGAGGTCTTGGAGCGTTCGTGACGACTGTTTTCCTCATTCCACTTGAGGAGCGTCGCTAATCGATAGTTCCCATGTTATGATCATAGGCGCTCACTCCTCAGGCCCACCACTGCTACGGATTGTTGCCATTCAGAGATCAACTCGCTGGATCCCTGTGTGAACAGCATTCCATGTGAACCATTGAGTTATCTGGCAATCCTTTTGTACTGCATTTATGGAACGTTCTTTCATCATTTGGTTAAACAAAAAGAGCGTGAGGCGAATGGATTACAACTTCCACCAGGCGAGAGTGCACCCAGACGCGGACAATTGATGCACTTTAATATCTTTACGTGCGCCTGAGAGATATCGGCCCGGCGTTTAATGATGCCCCGGATTCTCGTCGATGTACACACACACACACACACACACACACACACACACGTACCTTCCCCGGCTAATCCGCGCTGGGCGACGTTGGCAGCCTGTTGTTTGTCTGGTTTGTCTGCTGGGTAAAAACCCCCCCTCCACCAACCCGCCGCGTCTCCAGCCCCTGTCACTTCCGGCGAGAGCGCGGATGATTAAAGGCCCTTCTGTCGCTCCCCGTAACGGCGCGACACCCGCGGCTCGACCCTCCGCCTCCGGGGCGGCGGCGGCGGCAGGAGCATTCGTCTCAAACGCCTCCCCGGCCCTCGAGGTGCCGCCGGACGTCTGGGGGGCCGCGCTGTCGACGGTAAAGCCGGCGCACGTTAGGTTCTCAGGGAAGAAAGCAACATATGGCCGTTCAACTGATGCACATAAACATTAAGTACATTTTCAGGACGTGCATCAGGAGGTATGTGGAGCTGAGCATTGTGTCTGGGCCGAGTCGAGCTACCTCTGGCCATGTTGATCTCCCTGCGTTGTTAGACAGTGATCGCTCAGGGGAACTCGGTTGTGAAAACTAGTTTCTTCCTGATTTGGCAAAGCTAAAGTGAAACCTGTTCTTTCCCGGCACCGCTTTGAGATTTGAATCCACGCCTTTATCACCAGTCGCCTAGACTATTGTAATGCATTGTGCATTGGGCTCAACCAAACTTAGCCTGACTTGTCCAAAAAGCGTGAGCGCATAATGCAACATATAGTCCTTACACTGGCGCCCTGTCCGTCACCGGATTGACTTTAAAATTCTCGTATTTGTTTTTAAATGCCTCCACGGCCTTGCACCTCCATATCTGTCCGACCTTCTTCAGCCTTATACTCCTGAAGACCGGAGACCACCCTTTGTTAGTAGTCACAAGAACTCAAAGGAAATTGAGTGTCGATCGTGCTTTTTCAGTTGCAGGCCCAACATTGTGGAATGCACTGCCCTCGCACCTTAGACGGGCCGAGTGACTTTCTGTTTTTAAGTCGTCTCTTAAAGGAACAGGCCACCGTTTTTCCACACTGAGATATGTTCTTACCTGAGCTTAGACGAGTTGATACGTACCTGTCTGATGGAAGAGCGTGGTCGCTTTTGGTGGCTCCAAACTTTACCCCTGTTTGGAGCCATAGGAATATACTGGAAGAGGCCAAATGCTAACAACATCTTTGGTCTTTTTGCGTGACTGAGGGCACGCAAAAAGACCATACAGGTACGCATCAACTCGTCTAAGCTCAGGTAAGGACATATCTCAGTATGGAAAAACGGTGGCCTGTTCCTTTAAAACTGTTTACTGTAGCTTTTAATTGAGTTAAGAATCTTTTGTGGTTTGATCTTGTTTGCCTGTTTTGTATCACTTATATTCTTTTTACCTGTGACTTTTTGTTGTTGTATCTGCACTTTGATCAATTATTAGTTTTTTAAAGTGCATTATAAATTAAGTTGGATTGCATTGGAACCCCCACCTGAACCAAGCACATTTTCTCCAGTTTGGCTTTACCCAAATCTAAAATCTTCTTGACCAAAGAGCTTTGAGTTTATGGGCCAGAGTAATTTGAAAGCTAAAAACGACTACTTTTGAAGCATTTTTGTCGTTCTTTTTGTGTGTGTTTTTTTGTGCTTTTTGTCATGTTTTTCACGTTTCTTGTTGCTTTTTTGTTTCTTGTTTGTCGTGTTTTTGTCTTTTTTCCATCTCATGAATTCTCAATGAACCAGCCGTAGTTTGGCTAGTTTCGGCTGATGTGAGATTTGCACCTTTGTCTCTGCGGGAGTTCCCTCTTCCTTGGGCCTGCACAAAAACCCTCCCCACACACACACTTGCACTTGACATTTGTGGGGGAGGGGGTGGAATAAAGAACACAAACTTCTCCAGGAACCCCTCTGGTTCTCCAGAAGCCACTAACGCTGGTGAACCCCCCCCCGAAACCCTTTGGGGCGGTCCACTTTACGAGCACCAGTCCTCCGCAGCACATAACAAAAAAGCAGGCCGCGCAAACGGGGAATAAAACGTCCCGGCCCAGGTATTCATTATCGGTGACATTTTTGAGACACGTCGGATCACGGCGCACACCGCTACACTGCGACCCGGGGGTGTTTTTTTTTTTTTTTTCGTGATGCTAAGGCACAAAAGACCAAATAATACCACTGCTCCCGACGTAATGCGGAGGACATGATGTATTAACCCCGCGCGGGAAGGCGGTGTGTCCCTCCGCGCATCTACGCTACAAGTGTCTACGTGTGTGATGAGAATTAAAAGGAAAAATGCCCCACGCTCCAGCTCCGAGGGCCAGCGGGAGAGGGATAGATTTATATCTCGCCTGTAGCGCCAATGTTCTCTATTTAGTGCATGAGGGCGCATAGGAGGGTCGGGTGGAGAAACTGGAGGATATGACGGGAGATAAGCCGGGGGCGCGAGTGGCTCGTGCGGAGATGGGATGTTGGCCATTTTGGTTAGAGAGCCTTTTAATTACATCCTCGATTGGCACAATGGGAGAGGAGGCTCAGCGTGTCCGACCTCGGCCACCTGGGCGGATTAGCAAGGCTCCACAGTGTGCCGTGACTTTTCATTTGTGAAATTATACCATTCTACCAGCAGCGTGCTGGCCTAAACGATTTTTACAATGACCTAAATGTATTTGATTATATATTTGAATCCACATTCATAACGTTATATTGTCATAGAGAGCTCGCCGGTTTGGCCTTCAGATTCACATTTGCAGGCTCTGACCCATTCTCACCTTATTCCGCCTCGCCCACTTTTGCCTCTCTTCGCCACGGATCGGCACTTCCTTCTACAGTCCTATGTAAACTAATTTGAGAGAAGGGCCGACGGTAGACAGTACATGGACGGACCCTGCAGCCAATCAGAAGCCTGGGTTTACATCAAATCAAATCAAACTTTATTTATAAAGCGCTTTTCATACCGAAAGTTATCACATAGTGCTTTACAGATAACAAACAGACAAACAGGTGCACGCGCACACACACACACACAAAATATATCATTAGGAGTAAATAAATAGATGTGAGTTAAAAGCTAAGCTAAACAGGGGGGTCTTGAGCCTGCTCTTACAAACATGTCCCCAGGGGCCGCTAGCTGGTCCAAGGTGGCGTTATCATCTCGCTGGACGAAACCGCTGTTTGAAAGGACGCGGCTAGCGTAAACAACCGACAAAACGTTTGTTTTTATTCTTTTTTATTCGCCAATGGCTGAACTTTGGCGTAATCTAGGAAAGGTGTTATATTGCAGATGTGTTTGCCATCCCTATCACTGTTGATTATTTTAAACTGGAATCTGTTTGGAATGGTTTGAGTCTGTGTTGCCCAAGACTTTCAACCCACGAAACAAGAGCGTCACCCAGGGCTCTCCCACTCAAACACCAGCCGGTCTTTGGAATATGTGGCTTTGCAAACTGAAGGACTTCGTTATGAGGACACAGCGCTGGAACATGGACTCAGGAGATTCTTGCAGTACAGATGAGGAGCACAGAATGAATGAAGTTTGCAGGAGTCAGCGTTGGTATTACGCCCGCGACTGGGGTGAGTGTCTGCATCCATATGGGTGTTATAATATAGTCAGGCAGTGGCCAGTGGTATACCAGAGTGATATGTCTACTTTGGAATGTGTTGTTGACCCTGTGCTGTGAGATATTGGCTAGTGTGGGCAGCGGAATAGTGAAAGTAAAGCTTGATGCTATTTGTCCTGCATTGCGCACATCTCCACAAGTCGACTCAGGACAGGGGGGCAGGAGGAAAGGCCGCTTTGGCGTCTTTTACGTATGTATGAGCATGTGAAGGCCCGGGGCCCCGTGTGCTGCATTCTGCCATTCTTTTTAATTGATTTTGTGCACCACATTGTACAGCGATGCGTCGGGGAAAAGCACAATACAGTGTAGTGCAACAAATCTCGTCTTGCAAATGAGAGAACCGGTCTCAGGCCTGAGAGGTTCCTTCCACCACCCACATATCTTAACATTACAAATTTTGCCTAATTCAGCCGGAGTCCATAGGGCCAGCAAAAAAATGGGTTATCATCCCTGATTTGTCTGTAGAAGGGAATGTGCCCCGAAATGTCACATGATAATAATAAACATTTGTTGTTGGCTTATTGGGAAAGATTTAGCCACACATGCCCATTTATATCCTGGTTAGTTTAACACAAAGGGAATCTAAAAGGTCCAATCCTAAGTTAATTCTGGTTTCATGTCTGACAGTGAGAAAAAAAAATGCAAATCTGTCTTTTTATGAAGTGTATGTACACATATGGTTCTCACTGTGTATATTGTGTTAGCTCTTCAAAAGCTTTCCCGGTGAGGGCGGACAGTATATTAGATGATTGTTTTTGTGAAATTGGGTGTCGCGAGGTGCTTATGTCCTTCTCGGATTGCTAACTTGCTACAGTACCGTTTGTCTTTGGCGACTTAATAAAGACCAGAGGAAAGACAGTCCTTCTCAGTCGCAAATGACACCATAACACAAACGGAGGAGACGACGTACAAATGTAGAAGGGAGCTTGAGATTCTGCCAAGCGCTTCATCTTTAATGCGGAGAGTGCTTGAATGTATACAGTACCTTTTTTTTCTCGAAATCGCTCGAAGCTATTCTTTTTAGGAATCTAGCTGATGCCTGAGAAATATGCCGGATTTGTGACAGTTTAATGCGAGAAAAGTGTTTTTTTCTTAAGCGTTATCCCCAGCAAGGTTAAATACTGCAAGGGTAAAACTATAAGTGCGACTCAAGTGTATGGTATAAGCTCCATTAAACGAGAAGTGGAAAAAAAAACAAGATAATAGTTGACAGCTACAATTGTTCAAAGGCCATTTGAAAAAGGATTCTCAGCTTTGGGACCTACTTTCAATCTTTGTCCATAAAGAGAGTGACTACGTTCAAAAGTGGAAGGGACAGAGCGGTTTAGGACATGCCTGAAAACAGAAGAACATTAGCGAAGTGTCTCTGGCATTTTGCTCTGACCACAGAACACCAGTTTCCTTTCTCTTTTGATCCGTTCGCTCTCATATACGTAGCCTCCTCCATTTAAACCAAACGTATCCTCAGAGCTGCCATGTTGGTCTGTCTAACGTTGCCACAACAACTGGGTGATGCTTCCGGTTCATGTCTGTTTTGCGTCGTACTTTTTCTCTTTTATACTTTTTAACCTGTTATCTGCCAGGTTAGGGATAGGGATAGAGTTAGGGTTAGCAATTATGATCCAAATCTCAAAGTGTATTGACTCGAGAGCTTACCGCCTATATGCCACCGTGATACCTCATTGACAAGTCAAGACCTTCTAGTTTGTAAAAGTATGTGTAAGATCTGTGTGAGTGAAACACAACTTACATCACATTTGCCATTCCTAGCCCTAATTATAACCCCTGACCCTAAACCTAAGTCTAACCCTAGCGGTTATGGATATGGATAAAAGGCCGCATTTGTCTTGATGGAATTAAAGCTTAAATGCAGACACAAAGAAATGTTTTGAATCAATGTTTAGACTTATTTACGTTACAAACTTCAACATGTCGATTCACATGGGACTAGAATCACCTGAGGACCTTGGAGTTTGCAGAATGAGATGGAATTTTATCTTCCAAACATGGTTTCCAGTCTCTACACTCTACAAACACTGGTCACCCTGCCAATAACCTATGGAGCTCTCAGCTCACAGGGACCATTCCTGTAGTTTGCATGTACTCTCTCTGGCTGGGTCATCAGAAAACACTCGAACACACTAGGCTCCTTCCGATGTAGATACCCCTGACCAGAAGTAGCTCAAGATAACAATTGCTCTTAAAGGGTTTGTGAAATGTTCACTCATTGAAAACAGACCTAGAGCTGTGTTTCGACCCCAATCGCCATAGCTTCTTTTGCCGTCCAAGGCCCAAAGCTGTGGAACGCACTTCCGGTACAGCTTCAAAACATCACTGAGTTGAGTCTTTTTAAATCTCAGTTGAAGACACATTTTTTCAGACGAGCTTTTGATGCATAGCCACTGACTCGACTGCTGTTTTTATGTACATTTGTGTTTTTATTGATGTCTATTATATCTTTTATTTCTATTCTGGAAAGCGCCCTGGACACCTTCTGGCTGTTGTAAGGCGCTATACAAATAAAAATTGATTGATTGATTGATTCACAGTCACACAAGCTCTTCTCTTCGTTGAAACGGCTGCACAGCAAAGAGGATCCAAAGGAAGGGGTGGGGAGATCGCATTGAAATCAGGAAGTGAAACTACTGGATATTTAGTTTCAGCTGTTTAAGATCAATATTGCATTTTCTAACCAGTGATAGTGATAAAGATGTCTTTGAGATGATGACCAAATACCTGCACTGGACAAATTTCCCAAAATTGGAAAAGAATTATACCAAGATTTGATGCCTGTTGGTCCAGGCACAGCATTAAAGAAAGTATTGTTGAACTACCGATTTCGGAAAAAAAGTGTAACGGTATCCTGCCCTTGTCATAAGCTGTTGTAGCTTGTCGGAACCGAATCTACCATCAGCCCCTCCAACCTGTCCCTTAGGCTATGTGGGTGAGTGTGGTCCAGATCAAATGGACCCCATAGGACCACAGTCTCCAACGTGCCAAGTTCTCGCCATAACGACCCGGCTGACTGCATTCACGTGTGCAATGTTAAAAGCCTAACCATTGTCACACAGCCATCCTCTGTGGCAGAATAGAACGCGGCGCTTGTTTCTCATGCTATAGCAGCCTCGTTTGGATTGGAGCTTTAGACGAGTGCATCTGAGTAAACAGGGTTCACAGGTGTCACCGCAGAAAGCATCGGAGCAATGCCGGCGTGCTATAATTGGCTGCAAAAGTTCCCCACCGCACAAGATGAATGGACAAATAAAGGTTGACATAAACACTGCACACTGGCGGATTTCAGTCGGCAAAAAACAAAAAACAAAGAACACTGAATGAAAGGCATGGCTTGGCTTCCATCTTGGAGGAGACATAGACTTTCCTGAGCCGTGCTTTTGTTTGTGTCACCAAAAGTGCAGGCAATGTGCATGTATGTTTGCAGAGATTGGCACGGGAACACTTCTGAAAGCTATATGATTATGTTTTACACTTTGACTTTGACGTATTCTCATCAGTTTTGTTGTTCTAAATTGTATTATGAAATCATCTACTTTGGACTGATTTGGGCTGACTGAATCTTCTTAAACCTTTTACATGATCATGAACCTGAAATAACCCACTTCGCGGTCTGAAAGAGGTAAACACCATCCATCCATCCATCCATTTTCTTCCGCTTTATCCGGGGCCGGGTCGCGGGGGCAGCAGTCTCAGCAGAGATGCCCAGACTTCCCGATCCCCACACACCTCCTCCAGCTGTTCTGGGGGGACCCCGAGGCGACACCAGGCCAGCTCGGAGACATAGTCCCACCAGCGTGTCCTGGGCCTTCCACGAGGCATCCTCCCAATAGGACATGCCTGGGACACCTCCCGAGGGAGGCGACCAGGAGGCATCCGGAACAGATGCCCTAGCCACCTCAGTTGGCTCCTTTCGACGTGGAGGAGTAGCGGCTCGAGTCTGAGCTCCTCCCGGGTAACTGAGCTCCTCACCCGATCTCGGAGGGTGCGCCCAGCCACCCTGCGAAGGAAACTCATTTCAGCCGCTTGTATTCGCGATCTTGTCCTTTCGGTCATTACCCAAATCCCATGACCATAGGTGAGGGTGGGAACGTAGATCGATCGGTAAATCGAGAGCTTTGCCGTAGAGGTAAACACACTTTTAAAAAAGAGGCCAAGATCACCCCATTGAGAATCTTTGTGATGTGCTGAAAAAGGCTTTGCGCCCTGGTCACACTCTCCCATCATCAATGCAGAGTTGTTTTAATCAACAAAGACTATAACAATATCATTACATTGACACACCTTTTTTTAATGACGATAACGTAATGGTGGCGAAAGACTAAAACATGATGAGACGTTAATGAGTTTATTTTGATGAGACAAAAATGGGAGAAAGAAGTTTGTCAGACTGTTAGCAAACAGAGCTTGTGCAGCGGGAGAACAAACACGCGACACGGGACACAGAGCGGCGGCGTCGGGCTGCATGCAGCTCTCTCCAGTGCTCCAGTCTGAGCCTATAGCTCCATTGCCTGAGCGAATGACAGTTATCATCTATCTATATATTCTTTTTTGTGTGGGTACTTTTTCTGTTTGTTCAATCCAATAGGCGAGGAAAGCTCTTCTCTTTGGGGAGCTGACATGGCTGTAATACCACCCCCTGGTGGCCAGGGGCGACTCCAAAAGACACTTGGTAAACAGGATTCTTATCTAGCTTTGGGCCTCATTTAAAATGCTTAAAAGCCTGTCTCCAAAGAGTTTGAATTTAAAAAAAAAATCGTTATGACCCATGTGACAACGCTGGGGTAGGGGTCATATTTTTAACCATGCTGTTTTTTGTATATTAAAAAAAAAAAATCTGAAGCCTAAATCTATGTTTGGCAGGCTCTGGAGCTCTGTGGAGGCTTGTGGCCGGTCCTTCTCGCTTTGCTTCGGAGGAGAAGGAGATTGAGCAGCCATGTTAATTTCACAGACCACTCGGGATCATTACTATGAATGGGCCTGAACGGGGGCTCTATTATTTAGATTTATGGTTCAACCACATCGCCCGGCCCTATCAGAGTGTGGGCAGTAAGGTGATGGACTAAATATGAAACAAAAGGCTACACCCCTCAATGTATGCTCAAAAAACTGTTAACACAATTATTAGTATATATTGAGTTATCGTTCAATAAATGACACATAAACAATACATTTTGGGCTCAATATTTATCGTCAGTTCATTTATTTTCATTTCCCCCCATTTTTCTAATGTAAGTAAGTTGTGTTTCATTGTATTTCATGTTGTGGGATATTTTAAGCTTCAGGTTAGTTTCTGTTGCATTATAGGGTCTTCAATAATATCGTTAATAGTTTGTTTTGTCATCGCGACAGGCCTAACCGCAGCACTATGTCCCCATTTACAGAACCTCCTCTTCCCGGGCCACGGTCCATTACCCGACGCCGCGCTCCAGAGGCATATTGTGTAGAACAGCCGACGTGGATTATTGCTTTATTGACGGCGATCACGGTTAGTCCACAGGCACCTCGCACAGGACAGCTCCATCTAATCCAGCTGACCCAGACGCGTTCCGTACAGCAGCCAGTAGACAGTTTTTTTCTTTTTTTCTTTGTTTGCAGCTGCGGGGAGTGTAATGATGTTAATAAAGGATGGCACGGGAAGAAAATTAAGCACTTAATGGAATTGTTTATTTTCGAGTACAGACGCGAGTTGGAGAAGATGAGGAAAAAAGGGCGGCAAAGTGTTTCTTCGCGGAGTTGCTTGACCCACTTTTGGGGATGCGTTCTCCTTTTGTTCCCGGATTGGTTTTAATTACCGGGTGCGGACTTCTGTCTTTGAGGCAGCGAGAGAGAGAGAGAAATGTAGACGAGGCCAAGGCGAGAAATAGGTTTAGCTTGAATTGAAAATTGGACGGCAAATTTAAATAGTGTTCATATATCAAAAGGAGTTCACAGTGTTTAAATTAGCCTGTGGATATTTTCATTTTCCAGGCCTGAAGTAATTCTCTTTTTTTTTTGTGTGTGTGTGTGTTATGGTTTTCAGGGTCCAGAAGTTTTATGAATGAGCAAATCGCAGAGGACAGCAGTAGGGGTACAAATGAGGAGAGAAAAATAAAATGAAACCCAATTAGGTTTGCGATATGTCAAATCAAGATTCAGCCGACAGCACACACTGCGCATTCAGCCAAGGGCGTTAACATTTGAGATGAGACGGAAATAAAATAATACAAGAATCAAAGGCGTTTCAGCGCAAAAGGTGTAAAGGTCTACACTATAGCCGCCGTTCCACATAACACGCTTGTATCCCGCATGCCTCGGTTGAAGTGCTCGCCTTGCCACGCATCTACTCCACCCAGTACAGGCGAGGGTTTCCCCTACACAAGTATCGCATTTGTTGTGGGTGGCGCTCCCGCAGGTGCACACGCTGTATTAAAGCAATAACACAATGGAACTTAAAGTTGTGTGAGCCGCAATGAGAACAATGTGGACAAATGCTGCCTATTGGGTCGGGTTCATGGATATTTTCAGAGCCAAGGCAAATACTAGAGAAAAGAAGCAGCTAAAGACAACAATTAAGGTAAGCTACATGCTAATGTTATGCTAACACGAGTTAAAGGGATATTTCAGGGCCTCATTTCGTAGTTATCCAGAGCGTTGTTGATTTCTGGAGATATATTTTTTTTTAATTCATGCAGCCCTTATATTTGAAGAGTTTCGTGGCGCTAGGCTAGTGCAAGGCTAGCGCATTTCTACGGTAACAGCTAGCCTGCATTAAAAACAGTCTGATCCACTCCACAGTGCACCTGAGGCAAATCACTTATAACACCAGACTACCCATATAAATGTCTGTGTCGAACCATTTGCATTTAAGATAACTTATATTTGAGCCGCATCAGCTTTGTGGTTGTAAGCTATGCAGCGGCGGAGTGATCTGCTAGAAATGTGATAATTCATGTGATGCAAGGGAAGTTTTATTTAAAAAAATATTCTCAACATCAACATACAAATTAATCACTTACAGTAAAAGGCAAGAGTGCAGATAGAATACTTTCAGTTTTCATATGCTCGGGTAAAAAGAGCTGTTTTCAGCCTAGATTTGAACATCGTCAGAGTTGAGGCCTGTCTCACATCCTCATGAAGACTGTTCCAGATTTTAGCTGCATGAAACTGAAACGCAGCCTCACCGTGTTTAGTCCTGACTCTGGGAACCACCAGGAGACCCCTCCCTGAAGTTCTCAGGGCCCGAGATGGTTCATACGGCTCTAACATGTCAGAGATGGACTTTGGTGCTAAACCATGAAAAAGACTTGTACACGAGCAGAGCTGTTTTAAATTCTATTCTCTGAGTGACAGGAAGCCAGTGCAGAGACCGGAGCACTGGACTAATATGGTGGTATTTCCTGGTTCTTGTCAGGACTCGAGCAGCAGCGTTCTGGATGTTCTGCAGCTCTAACAGCTCGTTTAGAAAGGCCAGTGAGCAGCCATTACAGTAGTCTAACCTGCTGGAGACAAATGCATGGATGAGATGTTGTGAAATATTAAATCTGTATGACCTGCATGTTAATAGTGAGGACGATCCTCTCTCATTGGCCAATCAGAGCCCAGCGTCTGTTCACATTACGTTAGTCTCGGTTCAGCGCTTTGGTCAGAGGTCGGTCCCAAAACTTGTGCCTGGTCAGACCAATTTGGCCCTGGCCTCGGCAGTGGAGACGCACCCCCAACAGAGCAGACCAGGCACTGGGCTGGGTAGGGCCGGCCCATAAGGGTTAAGAGGGTTTATACATTGTAGATTTTAATGGAGACTTATAGAGCTTATTGCAACTGTGGAATTTGACCGAGAAGTTACAGGTGCGTAATGAAACTTTTTATTCGGGAAAAAAATTATATTAGTGCAAATTTGACCTTTCCCAGCGGCTGTATGTCAGGTCAACATGGCACCTTAACTCTCCATCCTGATGGCCTCCAGGACGCCGCAGGAGCGATTGTTTTTTTCGGTTCCAGGTAGGTTTTCTTTGCTGTATGCCTAACCAATGCAAGCCAAGTCATGTTTATTTATATCGCACATGTTGTACAGAAGGCAACTCAATGCCCCTGGAGGTGCACCAAGGAGATGGGTCCATCCTGGAGCGTCTTTGAGGCCACTGTTGGTACTATATCTTCACGGTCTTCCTTTACTTCTCTCACACCTGTGTCATGGACTCGGCTGTACGTACGCAGACCGCTGGGCTGTTTCTTGTAACAAGTGGCAAAGCAGGCAACCTTATTTTGCATACAAGATAAATAGATTTGTGGAAATCTACAAGTCTCCCTCCGTTTTGCTATCCAGCCGCACATGTCCATGCTAGCTATCTCTGCCCTTACCGATGCTAACCACCCATACAGCTGCTGAGTCACTCAAAGGTCAAGGACACACTAATATTGCTACATCATGCACCTTTTAAAGAAAGTAAATACATTCAATAAAACTGCTTACAACAGGAACTTTTGGAAACATACATTTTTCATTAAAAATAAAATCATTGATCTGTGCCTTTGAGTGCAAACAACATTAGCTCTGATATAAATCTGAGATTGCGGCGTCTATGTCGTTTGAGGAGAGGCTGAACTTTTGACAGAGCATTAGCTTTAGTCTCAAAACAACAAACCACTTCAATAACAAAGCTATTCGATGTTTCGATTTCAGCCATGTTTGGTGTGTTTGAGTGCATGGTTGTACCTCCTGTTTTTCCCCAGTCGCCGTGTTGTTATCAGTGAAACTGCTGATTATTGTCGGTATATGATCGGACCCGCCCACTCCACTTCCTTTTTTTGTTTTGCTTTTTTGCTCCGTTCTGTCAAATTAACAAAAACCCACAGTGGCAGCAAAATCCTCAGATATCCAAACTTCTAAAAGGAACTGCATTATGGATCGGAGTTGAACGCATCTCTCGGCCCGGACATCGGACTCTACGTTGCAGTTTTGTATTCGAAAAAGGATTACACAGAATGTTTGATGGGTTCAATCTAAGCTGCCGTTTGATCTGCTCCATCAAACTGCCAAAGTGTTAAAGCCACTCTAAATTATTACTGATTTCTCCAGCCCAAAGCTCCATCTTGGTGGGCCTCTTAATTAGTAATCGTCTCCGTTATGTAGAAATCTTTAAGAGCTGCCTAATGAGAAAAAAACATGTTGTGAGGCCGGTCATTAAGTCTGAAAGCTGCAGTGATTGCGTTTGAGGGATTAGGCCACTTTTCATGTAAATGAGATATTTTTGTTACAAATTGTGATCCTGAGATACAGTCAGGATTAAGCACACTATTGGTTTTGTGAATCACTAGAACACTTCCAACCATTCATACACGATGGCTAGGAAATAAACCGGGAACCTTCGGGTTATAGTGCGCAAGCGTCTCTACAGGTGTTGCTCTATGTCCTTCACTATTTGACCATTTGGGTAAATGTTTCACACAGAAGATTTGGGAAATGTACTTCTTTTAGTTTTTAAACCATGTTTTAAATCAAAATCACAACCGGAGCAGTGTTTTGTTTCATTTGTGCATTTTAAAGCAGTACTAAGTAACTTACCTTTACCTTATTAAAATGATTTCCGTAGTCCCTCTGGGGGTAATACAAGTGTTAATGGGATGATTGTCTTTCATCTCCCCCTGGTGTCTCAAAAAAAAAACACTATTTCAACTTGAATGCATCCGGAACGGGAACAACCAATATACACTAATGGAATCACGAAGAAGAAGCTAATGGGCTAACGGGCAAAGCTAGTTTGAGTGAAACAAATAATCTCCATTGTGTAATTGAGTTGTGGCACAATGTACAATATCCCTCTCTCCCTTGGTCTTTTCTGTCAGCGTAGTATTTACGGACAATTTATGAGTAAAAAAAAATGCAACATGCAACAACACTTACAGTGGCGCTTATGGCCTCTAGGGTGCAGTTACTTAGTACTTAGTTCTCCAGACTTTAAAGGTTCTGTTCAGTAACTTAAAGTGATAGTCTGTAAGTTAATACGTTTTACAAATTTAACAGAGTGTGTCTGTCAGGTCCAATCCGGAGAGAAGGGGGCGGGATCTTGATCTTTACCTTTCGAAAGTTTGCTCTCTCTCTCTCCTCATTTTACAAACTTGGAGTGGCTTTCAGGTCCAATCAGGAGGGGAGGAACTTGATTTGTTTACTTTTGATTGATTTTTTTATTCCTTTAAGGCAATGTACATTTCTTTGCTACATCTACTACTTTAAACCGGTCATGGCTAAATGTTGCTCTTTATGTAATTTTAGCCATAAAATCAGATTCCTCAGAATAGAGTAAATATATCATTATTGGGGGGGGGGAGGGGCAAGAGATTTTGGGATCGATAATTAGGCCGCAACGTCTCAGATTTTGGGAATGGCTGTTATACTCCTGGAATAATCAAGGCTTTATGCAGGGAGTGCATTTAATGCTTATTGATGTCATTTATTGCCCCCAAACATTTTTTTTGTTTTATTGTTGTAGGGCTTCTTTAAAAAATGCCACACACACACACAACTAAAAAATAAATAAAAATGGACCATATTTAAGTATTTTGGATTCACTTATTTAGCGAAAGAAAGACGTTGAACGCTGTACTTATATTCAGTGCACTCACACTTCCTCCAGCTGTCCTGGGGAGATCCTGAGGCGGCAATGTTTATAAAGCAAAGTAACTTCAGATTCAGTTAAAAAAACTTCCAAGGCCACCCCCCTAACCTTCCGTGACCCGTTTCCCCGCAGGTGTGATCCGCACGGCCCTGCCAGACATGGACCGCGAGACCAGGGACCAGTATGTGTTGGTGATCCAGGCCAAGGACATGGTGGGGCAGATGGGCGGGCTCTCCGGGACCACCTCGGTGACGGTGAGGCTGATCGACGTCAACGACAACCCGCCGCGCTTCCCCCACAGTAAGTCACGTTTCATTGGAATGAGGTGATGTGTATGGGAACGACTGCATGAGTAAGGACCGCTCTGGGCTCCCTCCGCCAGTAGCAGGGGGATTAGCTTTAGTAAACACAAAATTCATGCCAACTTATCTGGCGACATGCTGACAAAGTGACAGCGCCGTGATAAAGGTAGATTGAATAGGCACTTGGCGTCATGGCGGCACGTAAACAGGGGGCAACTTTCTCTTTCTTGGCACAGTTGCGGTTTTTCCCCTTTTTCTGTGAACTGCATTTGTGGTTTCTGTGTTCCACATTGTATTACTGGATACTTTTGTTACGGCCTTGTCGTGTTTTTCTGGGGTTTTTACTGCAGAGTCCATAATGGTCCTGAAGAAAGCAGCTAGAAACGAGCAGCTAGCTTATGAGCTAAAGACATTTGAGAGCTACACATTTCTTCTTCTGAAACACTGAAGAGGCACCAAGAGCCCACACACCTGCAGCACAGTGGAGGAGTTACATGAGGTGCTACAGGAAACAAGGAAGGGACAAACGGACAAAAGATGGTGAAAGACTGTTATTGAGTGGAGGGAGCTGTGCAGGAGGAAAAGGAAGGAGGAGGTGGAGCTGACCAGTGCAGGACACCACGCTCTGAAACAGGGACAAACCCAGGAGGCGCTGCACCGTTTGAGAGGATCGGAGGAGACTGAAGGCAACAAGGTTTCCTCCAGGTGCTACGGTTTCACCGACCTCCAAAATCATGCTGGTCAGGTTGACCTACAGTGGCAGCACGGCTCAGGACTAACACCTCAACACAATTTCATTGTACGATTGTACATGACAAATAAAACACTTCCTTACTTACTTACTTGAGAGCGGAACTGCAAAGAACGTGTCGGGGGATTATTCCTGGGCTTTGACAATGCGTAGGACAAACATCTAGAGCTAATACGCAAACAAATCCGGGAAATACAGCAATACGGAGCACTTCAGCAGTAGAAGAACAAACGACCAAGTTAAACATGATTTGTTAAAACTTTGAAGTAAAGGGTGTTTTTTTATGAGGGAACATCATTAGAAGCCCCTAATGAGACCAACAGGCCCGGTTAGAACCATGAGGCCGTCCTTCTGTGGACCCACCACCTGCAGCAGGAGCCATAGGGGCTGGTGCAATGTGATTTCGACCCGGCAACGGACAAGTGGAAGAAAATGGCTGGATGGAACATCATTATTACATTGTGAAAAGTCAAAACATTATGCATTTTTGCATTATATGTACCATGTAATGAGACCAAGCACTTTTGGAGAACACAATTGTACACAAGTAATTCAAAGTGCTTTACCGGATATGAATGTACATGTAAGTAGGCTTTATAAAAAGACAAGAAGACTGATCCAATTCAGAAAAGTTAAAGTTGTTATACAGGTGTGCACAGCTGAACAGAGCTGTTTTCAGTGTGGATGTGAACATTGTCAGAGTTTAGGCCTGTCTCACCGCTTCTGTTACAGATATTTGCTGAATAAAACTCACTATATTTAGTTCTTGTTCTTGACCACGTGACATATTGTATCACGTGACATGTTTGGTCACATGATTTTCTTGTATAAATGCCCACACCTGTGATCAATTTTACATGCCCTGACGAACACCTTTGACGGTCGAAACGCGTAGGCTGGTCCATTTCCCAATAAAGGACTTTTAATTTTTCTACTTTGACTCGAGTGCCTCGGACTTTATTTTGCTTTTTAGATTGCTTTCGTTACTCTGCACAAGCTCCTCCACCCAGCAATCTCTGCAAATTTATCCATTCACTATATTTAGTCCTGACTCTGGGACCAGCGGGAGACCACTCCCTGACGCTCTAGAGCACTTAAATCTGTTATAGGATCTTAAAGCTGTACACCATGTAGATTTGAAAGCTCAGGAGATGCGTTAGTCCATAGAGTAATAAGAAGACGAAACTCACCCTTTCCGATGCTTATTTTTATTTTATCACCACAACATGGCGGCGCTCCCACACGTTATCATTCACAAATATTGACATGTTTTGTAAAACGAAAGGCTGTAACCGAGACGACGCTGTTATCCAAATATGGTCATTTCCTTTCTGGGAGACAGCCACGGCTAAAGACGTGAGAAATATACAAGCGCATGTGCAGCCCGTTTTCTCCAAAGTAGGTTTGCATTACGACGTCTCCACTTTAGTAACTCCTACCTTTATTTTTTGAGTTTTGAAGGGCAAAAAACAAGGCGAAATACTGATTTTTACAGATTCCCCCCCCCACACACACATTTAACCAGCTTACCATACCATAAACTGAAACCTGGCTCCATCCATTATTTACATTTGCCTAATTTTTTCCTCATATGTCAGTAATCCACAGCAAAAGTTTCAAATTGACATCTCTAAAATAGTTTCTCCGCCCCCTTATTCACCTTCAGCGTCTCGCCTTAAATGGAGATCTTTAGCTATAATAAAACTCCTGTAATTTGCCTCCATAGAATATGCTCCAGCACTTGGGGAACACTTTCTTTTGCCTGACACAAGTAGAACACACACATTTCAGGAGCTAAACGCGCTCATTAAAAATCCTAAACAGTCTCGTTCCCCTGGCCCTGTTAACTTCAGTCGCTCCTCGTACCAAGTTTCCTGCAAAAACCTCGGCCCGTCCCAGATTGAGTCGCGAGCGTCCTGCCAGTTGTGCGCTTCCACGTTAGAACTCCTTTTCTGCATCGGATCAATCAACTTTTCCCTTTCGCTCCCTCGTTCCCTTTCTCTCACTAATGGTTTCTATAGACGCCACTTTTTTTGAGGGGGGAAACAAAGTCAAAATCCCAAACGTAAACCGGCAATCACTTCAGACTTGGCTGGCTCCAGTCGAGGGCTGAACAACATCTAATTGCTTCTTTCCTGGCATACTATGGCAATTGCAAACAGACCCACATTGCTCAACAAGAATATATTTCAGAGAGTGTTTTAAGAGATCTAGAATTGTAGAGGAAAGGGCCTATCTCACCTAGGCCGGAGTTGCGGAGACTCTCCTATCTCACTGGCCTGGAGACTAGTTGGAGACCAGAGTTGCCGCTGGTCACAGAGATGGGTTTTATTTCAGCATGGAGATAAAAGTGTCCACGTAGACCTCTCAGAGACCATGCAGAGACTCCGCTGAAATCAAACCTGATCATGTTCACCGAGACTACCTGGAGACTCGCCTTTATCTCCAGTGAAATAGGCCCTTTAGCTGGTTATCCGAGAGATATTTCGCTGCTTTATAACTGTCATCAAAATAATAGTAATATCAATAATGATTCTCAGTAGTATTTGCTTTTCAAGCTCTTGAACAAATTTGGAGACTTGATGTTTCTCGTATTATAAATAAAAAAACCTTGAGGACTCAATAGTTTAACGTATTCTTTTATTTTATATGGTTTAGCATAGGGACCAAATCTGACCATAAGACAAATAAAAATCATGCCACTCATAAGACAATTAAGGCCAGTGGTTCTCAAACTTTTCACACCAAGATCCGAAATTTTTGACCTTCCAAATAACAGTGGGACCAGATCAAACCGTGTCTAACTCAGGCCAGACACCGATAACTTAAATACTGAAACATCAATGAACATGTTGGAATCTGTCATGGGGCTGTACAACGCAAAATACTATCTTTCCACGGATTATTCTTGATTTAAGCACTGAACAACCTTCTAAAGCTGAAATCACAACTAAAACATTTCTTAAACTTTTAACAGACTTGGGGTGTTTTCACTTTTTCAGTATACATATTGACAGACATTATCCCTGGGAAGGGCTCGCGACCCACTAAAAATTGTTGTGTGACCTAATTTTGGGTCGCTTTAGAACCCGAACGGAGGATAAAATAGTGTTGGACAGTAACTTATCGTATGAGTATAATATAAAATAGTACTTTATTGATCTTACAAAGAAGTAATTCATGTATGATGAAAGTAAAGTGTAACCCAGAGGTTAACAGAGCTACCAGAGTAAAAGTATGTTAATAAAAACAGCAATACATACTTTAAATGTAAAAAGCCCATAGATAAGTTTATATGGTGAAATGTATCTAAAAACATCTGAAAAGTTATATTTCATTCTACTGTATATTATTGAGTTAAAAACATGCGAAACATGCAACATTATTATTATTTACATTTTAAAATGGTTAAAACTTATGCAGACTTTTATTTTGAAGGGCACGTTGTTGCGTCGCCCCTGCACCAAACAACAGCCAATGCTAAACAAAGTATATGCAGCAAAACACGCAAAATACTGCAGTGAAAATAGCAGAGAAACAAGCGCAGAAAACAAGTCTAAACCAACCTAAAAGTCATTTTTGTACTTCGAAGAAGGTATTGTTGTTTTCCAAACTGTCCTGGTGTCTTGCAAGTGTAAAGTTGTCTAAGAGTTATTTTCACACTTTTACAAAGGTATTGATGGTTTTCCAACCAAGTCGTGGTATTGGAGGTTTGTGTACTTGGATTAACGGGACTTGGTACACTGTAAACCCGAACAAGTTCAGTAAACTCAAAACTTTTGTGGAAACTTTATTACGACAAATGTAGTTAATGAATACAATTTTTTACGTTATATCCACTGTATATCTTCAAGTTCATTGCATTTATCCAATGTAACTTTTTTGAGTTATACATATTACTTTTTTGACAATTTGAACTTACAATTTTAAAGTTCAACACACTCATTACATTAATGTTTTCCTGACTATTTCAACCTAAAATTTAAAGGTTTAGCAGACTCAATATAATACCTTTTTGCACCTATTTACACCTATAATGTATAGGTTTAGCAGACTCCACACAGACAAAAATACTACCAATAATTAAATACAGAAAACATCCAAGTATTCAAAGCCATAGAATGAATACAATGACATTTATTAAAAATGTACTGCCTTACATTACATAACATTTCTACCGTACCAATGCAACTTACGCATACTCCATTAGCTATCAAAGCTCTGTATAATATTTGTATCAGGAGAAAAGTGCATGAAATAACCTTAATAAACTTGTTAAAATTCACATACGCTCATTGCAATGCTCCCTTCAGAAACTACCTTTAAAGCTGAGGTTTCCTCTCGTCTGCCCTGTCCCACCTGCTAAGAGCAACATCTACGCTGAAGCGACATGGACCCTAGAACAAGAATGCCTCACAGTGCACGTGCACAAACTGTGCATGTTTGTAGCGTGTCTTGCTGTAAATAGAAAACAAAATGCCTCAGTCCGCGTTCAAACGCTCTGTGGTCGTCTCTGACGTGTGAATTGGATTCTCAGTCCAGTCTTTTTATTTCTGTTTATGTCCCGAAGAAGTTCATACATTTCCAGCTAGTTTATAAAACAGTATGGCAAATTTAGAACGAGGGAGATAATTTTTTTAGTTCAATAACAATAACAACAACAACAACAAAACAAACAAAGCTCTCCTTCCATTTTGCAGCTTATTCGGTGACTAGCCAGTAACACATGGCCAATCAAAGCTCTCCTGGTGCGGCGACAGACGCCAGTTTGACGAATGCAATCGGCCAAAACTAGCTTCACCGGCCTCCACAAACCGCTGTCTGTAGCCGTGGTGCTGTCCACACCAGACACACCTGTCCCGATGTCGGCCAAAACCTGCTTGACCACTCCAGACTGGATATTATAGCGTTGAAAAAGCCTTTAGATGTTCCGAGGTGTGAAGAAATCAGGAGAAGCAATGAGAAGGCCAAGGGGACGATCAGCCACATTTGTTTCACTATTTTGCTGCAAGATACAAATTGTTAATTAATACTGGAGCAAGAAATTAGGCAATACGTGAAGAAAATAAGAGACTAAATAAGGCAAGCAGATGAGAAAAGGACTGCAAAAAACATATACAATGCAAAGACCTGACTGTTCTGTCATTATCTTATCTTAAAATACACTACACAAGTATTCTCCAGATTAAGATCCCAATTTGAGTTTGGACTCCTTCAGATTATTTTCATCTTCTGGTATTCCTTATGCATGTTAAGACTGTGTGTCTGCTCTTTATGTAAATTTTAAATGGTAAAAAACTTTTATTCCTACATTTGACCTAAAGCCCTTTACATGGGTGAAGTGTTTTGCACAATGTGCAAGATTAAAACCGCCGACCTTCAGTCACAAGATGACCTGCAATTTAAAAATGACAAAGGCTACCATTATTTAGGTAATACAGCTCAAAGCCCATTGCAGAACACTAAATTATAATATAAACGTTTAACAGCTTGGTAGCTTCTAATTTTACCCCAGTTTGGAGCTGTACCAATGCTGGGAGAGGCTGGGAGATCTGGTCCATAGAAGATAACCCTACTACTGTGTTGTATGCTAGTACATATTATACAGGCCTTTTCCTGTACTAACCCTCGTAGGTGTTACTGAAGCATTACTGGACACAGTCATTCTGCACAAAAGCCCTCGCCGCCCCTTCTTCTGATCCATGCAACACCACAACAAACCACTTTGCTCCATGCAACAGTTGAAATAAGAGCAAGTCTTTGGTAATCATCTCAAACACATCTTCAGCACTTGGTTAGAACATGCAATGTTAATCTAAAACAGCTGAAACAAAATACAGTGGTTGAATTTCCGAATCCTCCACATAATCTCCAAATAAGTCCCTCCCACTCCACTCCTCTTCCTCCCCTTTGCTTTGCTGCTATTTCATTAAAATAGAAGAAAAAAGGTCAGTGTGGCCGAAGTGATGCAATCACTTTGCAATAAAAGGATTAAAGGCCCTACACCTGAATTCTGTATTACAGAACATGGAAGAGGAGGCCACTAAAATAGTGTCCAGACTCATTCCTAACATATTTGTAGCGTCCCAATTCTTCACAGGGACAAGTTTACAACCTGCAGTGTCGCTGTTTACAGAAATGCTAGAAGACTCACCCGGAAGTTCATGAAATTGATCCAATACAATAAATAGGTGCATTACGAGCAACAAAAAACAAGTGTAGTAACTTTAACCTAAAGTGGCCTGGATATGTAGGACCTCAGGAGGATATTTCTGGGAGCCGTCAATGCAAAGAAATAGCTGCTGCGGTGAAGATCCAAAGATTACTGAAAGATATGCTAAAGCGGCTCGAAAACACAGCTCCGGGTATGTGTTTTGGATGTGAAAATAACTTTGCTCTAAAAAGTCAATTTGCGTTATACCCACATTGTACTGCTCCCTACACTGGTTGTGGCGTAGCCTTACATAACCTGGGATGCTCCGCAATGTGGTTTTAAGTGAGGAAATGTGGAAAGTACCAACTCAAAGATGTCCACAAGTCTTTCCAAATGCATTACATCAGAATTATACGACGGATGGCGCCCACGCCGCCCTGGGATTAGCCCCATCTCCCTCCCTCTCCCCTGGCCTTCCAAAGAGCCGGCCTATTCCATGGCAAATTAAAAAGCCATTACAAAGATTACATGGCAGCAAACAATGTCGGGGCAGATTAGCATTTAGCCGGTGTCCGAGGGTAAGCACAGAGAGGTCCTGTAATGAGCCGGGCCGCCGTGATTGTGGAGATTATGATTATGAATACGAGTCTCTCTCTTCTTTTTTATTATTCTGTAGAGGCGCGCTTTAAATCCAGAGGGTCAGGGGAAAAATCCAGTGAACACAATGAGACGGGGAGTAATAGAATATTTGCGTGGACTTTTATCTGTGAAAGGAGAGCTTATGTTCTGTCGGTTAATAGGGATTTCATGACATTTTTGTTTGTTTGAGCAAATCCATAAAAGTCGAGGACAATGTGACACTCATCGAACTGAGGCAACCACTATTTTAGGCTTCCTCTGACTTTATAAAAACAGCTTACAAGTAAAGAAAGTGTAATTATGTGCTGTACTACAATACAACATGTAACGATTTCTTTTGGATGAACATGAGGGACGACTGATCGACAGCAGCGTGTTGTATGTAATCGTAATCATTGTGCAAGAAGATAGGGAACAGTCTCACGAGGATGTGAGACAGGCCTCAACTCTGACAATGTTCAAATCCAGGTGGAAAACATGAGGACAAAGGAATGTCCGAGGCGCTCTGAATGGTAAGATAAAAGTCCTTTAATAAGCAGGGGACGCCAACGCGTTTCGACCCGGTACGGTCTTCATCAGGGCAAGTGATTTAAAAAACACAAACAGGTGCGTTAAATAGCTTAAGGGCATCACGTGAGATAATCGCGTGACGCTCAGTCAATACAGGGTAACCCCAAAATAGACATGGAGATATAAAATTACAGTGGTGATTTCCAACAGAACATGGAACAGTCTAGAGACATAGAAAAAATAGAAAGAGGGCAATACATAATAGCACAAAAGTACAAGGGACCTTATGACACAAAATAAGTTTCAATCATTTATTTTTTATTTTTTATAATTTTAGTAATAGGAATAAGATGAGTGGTTTAACTTTAATTAGTAACTGGATCAGATATATTCCAAGATACTTTTGTACTAACTCGTAATTTAGTTCAACATGGCCATTGAGTGCTAATGGAGAGCGGTTTAATTTGTTACTTTAGTTAATGTATAAAACTTGAATTTTTGGATTTTAAAAGACTTGTTAAAAATGACAGCCCAGTGGACTTATAGAAAAAACAAACTGATAGAAAAATGTAGACACATATAACAATTATGGAAAGACAGAAAAATCTATGTCTTTATTAAGACCTGGGTACTTAGTGGCTTGCAAACAGTCAATCCAAAAGGTTTCTTTTTGGGCCAACAACCCTGTTGGCCAACAAAAATTCAAGTTCTATACATTAACTAAACTAACAAATTAAACCGCTCTCCATTAGCACTCAATGGCCATTGTTGAACTAAATTACGAGTCTCTAGACCGTTCCATGTTCTGTTGGAAATCACCACTGTAATTTTATATCTCCATGTCTATTTTGGGGTTACCCTGTATTGACAGAGCGTCACGCGATTATCTCACGTGATGCCCTTAAGCTATTTAAGACACCTGTTTGTGTTTTTTAAATCACTTGTCCTGATGAAGACCGTACCGGGTCGAAACGCATTGGCGTCCCGTGCTTATTAAAGGACTTTTATCTTACCATTCAGAGTGCCTCGGACATTCCTTTGTCCTCATGCAATGTTCTTTATGTTTTTTGTCCTCGAAGAGCACCTGAACTTTTTTCTACAACTCTGGACCCACTGGTGCGCTCACCTCCTATCCTAATTGTATCAAGGTGGAAAACGGTTCTTTTTCCCGCACATTTTACGCTGAAAATATTTTATCTGCACTCTTTTACTGTAATCAATTATTTTTTATGTTGCTCTTATATGGATTGATTTGATCTGTTTTCTTGTCATTTTATGCAACTGTGAAGCACAATTGTCTTGTGTATGAAATGTGCTCTACAAATAAACTTGCCTTGCCGAATTCTGCTTACCTATCTCCCATTGCAAAAAGCACAAAATTATATCTGGAACTCGCTTGATTGTGATTTAGACTTCATTGTCCCTGGGGGGGAAATTATTTTTCACGTTCACAGCGCATGTTTGACAAAGGACAGACAGAACAACAGAGGACAAACAGTTTGGGATAAACTCAACAAGGGCCTGTTGTTAAAGGAACAGGCCACAGTTTTTCCATACTGAGATATGTTCGTACTTGAGCTTAGACGAGTTGATACGTACCTCACATCTCACACGGCTCACATCTATGAACCCTCTGAGGAAAAACTTCAGTCACAGAACTCTGACCCCTGTCCCACGCTGTATCTAAGGCCAGATGTTTGGAGAGTGGGTCAGGGCTCTCTCTTTGAGAAGTTAGTTCGACCTGTAGCTCAGCAGCTGTAGCTAATGTCCACAGGCTTTGTGCTTCTAAGTGCCTTCAGTAACTCTCCGGGCACTTTACAACTACACAACTACGCCCGACTTTTCAGTCTTCTTTAGGTATCAGCTCTGCTCCTCCGCATGATCATTTGACATTCCCGTGCTGCTTAGCAAATGAAAGCCTCAGGATGTTTGAACACAAGGAACAAAGTACAGCCCCTTTTAATATGTTTGTTTGTAAATGAACATATTTTTCAATTACATGGCATTCATTACAACATTGCCTGCGGTAAAATTTTAGAAAGACAGAGGCGAGAGAATGGAATTGTCAGATTAGTCGCCGAATGTTCCTTTCGTCAGCCTGCTCCTCGTCTTGCTTGTTGTTATAGAGATACATTTACCCCAACCTTCGTGGACTTTCCGGTGGAAAAAGGAATTGATGAGGAGTCTTCGCTGCATCCTTAATTGCGTATTTCCCTTGTTCATCGTTTGTCTTCCTTCCGAATGCGCTGCAGTCAGCCAGAAGCAGTTGATTCTGCATCTGTTTCCACTCTCTTTTTTTCGTATAATTTGGCATTCTTTCCATGGACTCCACAGCTGCTGCATGAAAACAAACTTCTGAGAAATCTTCGGCGATGAAAGGTAACTTTGTACCACACAAGTCCGGGTTCTATCGTTGGAATGTGCAGCTTTCTGAAGTCCGACAAATCAAACCAGCCGGACTCCTCTTTATTCAAACAGCCGACGGTTTGAAGCAAATCCTTCAGGGTCAAAGATGTTGAAGAGGGAACAGTGCACAGGAGTTTGAAATTTCTCACGGTTCCTTTCTCTTGTGTCTTTGAACATCTAATCAGGGTTTTCCGCGGGGTATTGGAAAGCGTTTAAGTCCGTCTTAACAGCACGTTTTCTTCAGTTTGGCATTACCCAAATCTAAAAGGTTCTTGAAAAATGCGCCATAATAGTGACAAAAACGCAACAAAGACGTGTGTGGGTAAAGCAACAATAACGCAGTAAAAAAAAAGCAACCAAAACGCGTTCTAAAAAGTGATGAAAAAGCCACCGAAAAGTGACAAAAACATGCCGTAAAAGCAACAATGACACAAGAAAAAAGTGACAAAAACAGGACAACATACACTACGATAACAAAGGGATGAAAACACGACAAAAACGCTTAAAAAATGTGACAATGCAATAAAAAGTCAGTTTTGTAGGTCAAATTTTTGCCACATTTCGTCGCTACTTTGACACTTTTTTCAAGAAGCTTTTACATTTGGGTAAAGCCAAACTGAAGAAAATGAGCACGGTTCAGGTGGGGGTTCAGAGGTTAAATGAATTGGGCCATTAAATCGAAACTTGACTGGTAAATATAAGAGGAATATTAGTTATTAGTGTTTAGTCGGGTTTATTTGTTTTTACTAAGTGGCCGTATTGTGCAAAACTGACTTAAGTTTGTATGTCATGATGTTGCCTTGTCATAAACAAAACTGGACTTCACTTTGGTTGTTTCTTCTTTTACTAAAGAGGTGCTCCGACCTGGATTTCTTGCGTAGTGGCTGCGTAAATGGCCATCTTCCACATTTCTTTAAGACCATTTCTGTTCTGAGCAGGTCAAAGTGCGTTCATCACAGTGCCATCGATTTGTGAAAGCTTGTATTCCCTGTGCCGTCACACTCTTTGCTCACATGTGTGTCCCCTGTGTTTCAGAGAACTACCAGTACACGGTGCAGGAGTCGCTGCCCGTTCAGTCCGTGGTGGCGCGCTTCAAAGCGGCGGACGCAGACATCGGGTCCAACGCGGAGATGGACTACCGGATCATGGACGGGGACGGCCAGGGACAGTTCAACATCACCACAGACGAGGACTCGCAGGACGGGGTCTTACTGCTGCTCAAGGTACAGTTTTAGAGGGGCAACGCGCACAAGGCCCCAGACCTCTACAAGGAAAATGATGACTATCTCTGACGTTTTATGTCTTGAATATATCGGTTTTGATTTTTTAGCATGCTTTTTAAGTTGCCAAATCTAAGGTATGGCTTAGGGCAATGTTTCCCAACCAGAGGTACGGTGGCCCACAGGGGTATGCAAGGGAAGTAGAAACTCAATACTAGGTAGATATTATTTTGAAATGAGCTACTGTTTATGTGATATTTTGCATGGAAAGAAAGTGTGGATTTGATAGTGTTGTATCCTTGTTTTGAACAGAACACACTGGGTTTGATCTCGTGTTTCAAAACACAGATGATACCGTAACATTTTGCGCGTAGTAGGAGCTAGAGCCCTGCACGGGCCTGATTTCTGAGGTTCGGGCCCGAGCCCGGCCCGGCCCGACAGACTTTCAGAATTATCAGGCCCGAGCCCGGCCCGCGGCCCGGCTCTTCCCTCTCACTCTCTCTCTCTTGCTCCCTTTCCAATATTTTCCAAATGCGTGATTAAACAGCGCTGCAACAGTTGACCTGTATTGTATGAATAAATAAACACTTCTATCTAAACGTAACATAAAGCACAGTGTTTATTTGTTATTGTTGGGAGGAACACGCATGCATTTGTTTCCCGCGAACACATACCGTCGATAGAAGCACTCCGCACGCGGACCGCTCCGTCCTCTCTCTCCATACCGCTTTGCAGAGGTTTGCCCACGCGGGGAAACCCCCCACGCCACAGCCCACATGGACGGCAGGTACATGTTTGTGGCAAGAGGTGGCGGGTCAAGACCATGGATGTATTATAATTAACGACGGGGCGAGAGGACATCGATAGAAGCACATCCGCACGCGGACCGCCCGGTCCTCTCTCTCAATACGACCGCTTTGCAGAGCTGTACGCACGGCGAGGAAAACTCCCACGCCACGGTCCACGGGGAAGGCAGGTACATGTTTGTGTTGAGTTGGCGGGTCAAGAGAGCAGGTGGGCAGGTAGAGAGGAGAGCGGGTGCTGCATTTAATGTCGCCATTTAAGTTGGTTAAAAATTAGCAGCACAACGCATTGGCAGGGGGGAAAAACCAAGCCCGAGCCCGGCCCGTGTCCGACGCAATGATGCGGTAATGGGCCCGAAGCCCGGCCCGCGGGCCTTCGGGCCGTCGGGCCCCTCGGGCTCAAATGCAGGGCTCTAGTAGGAGCACACTTTGTGATCTTGCCACTCCAGACTTGGTGCATATAATTGGGAAGTACGTGGGGTGGAGACACACCTTTTCCTCCAACCAGATCGACTCCATGGTCAGGAAGGGGAGAGGGTTGTGGGGGAGTGGGGGGTGAACACACAGCAGACGGCTGTAGCTCTTTCTCTCGAGACACAAACATTGTTTAGCTCACGATGGGGTAAATAAAGTTTTTAGTTTGACCTGTGAGAGTCTAAGGCTTAAGGAAGAACACAAGGCAGCGCGATGTACACGAGGAAATGAATGTCAGCGGTGCTCCCATCAGAGCAGTCACCTCCTCTTGCGGCGCCCTATAGCAGGTGGTGAAGGTGCCCTATAGCAGGTGGTGAAGGCGCACAGCACATAGCTCCGCCACTCGGACAATCTAAATTAGCTTGCACAAAGCTCGCTTTTTACATAAAAGAAATCTGAGTTTTCTAAATAACCGGCAGCACCCTCGACACATGGGGTGCTTGAATTATAAAAGAAATGTCCATGGGAGACTGAAGACATAAACGGACGGGAAACACTGGCTGAAGGCATGTCTAACTTCTCCGTTTAGAAAGACAAATCAGAGGATGTTCAGAGCTGAGTAACAAACGGCTCTGTTGAAAGGGCTCATTTAACGCTAAACAGCAAGTCAATGTGCAACACACAAAACCAACCTGGACTCAAATGTAGTCCGATTGTATGGCTCCAGCATGTCAGCTCTATATTGTGGTGCTCGACCGTGAAGAGACATGTAGACAAGCAGAGTTGTGTTAAAGTCCATTCTCTGAGCGACAGTGCAGAGACCTGAGCACTGGACTAATGTGGTTGTATTTCCTGGTTCTGGTCAGAATTAAGCAACAATCTTTAGGCATTTGGTTAGATTTGGAATTACAGCAGGTAAATAAAGTGGCCGGATCTCCATGGTGCAAATAATCCAACAAGACTGACCAAGCCTCTTCCTCAGGGCCATGTTAGTGACTGCGTGTATTCGTACAGCAGTGACTGACACCTGACGGTATTCAAAATCAGCCATCAAGTTATTTCTGCCTAAACTAATTATAAATCTACCTCGATGCTTCAGGATTCCTGCGTTCTGACTCACTCAGAGTTTGCCATTCACCGTTCTCACTCAGCCTGGAGCTTTTCTCATACATATTTCACTTATTTTTATACATCCTAAAATGTTATGTGTGGGAAGGTAAAAGTCTCTTTCCGCAGACAACAAAGTAGCCATGTTATATCATTTATAAAAAACTTACCAGTTATGAGAAGTATAGTTAAACAGCAGCATATGTTGAGCCAACATAAAAAAAAGAAAATACTATTTTTACAAAATAACCATAAAAAGCAGAAAATGTTTTTCTCAAATGAGGCTTGTCTTGTTCCTGTGATAGACTGTCACATTCCAGTAAGAAACAATGCCAGTATTTATTAGCAACAGCTGCTTGCAATTTCTGATCCAGCCTGTGAGTTTGGATCGTTTCTCCGCAAATGAGACGGCCTTAAAAGGAAAACCTGCACCACAAACCGCCATTGTGAAGCTTAGAACACTGACCTCACGGTTGTGTGGTGGTGTAGTGGTTATACTTGTTATCCCACTGCAAGGAGGTTTGGGGTTCGGTTCCAGAACCATGTGTGCACTGCATTATGGCGGCATTAAAGGAGGCTCATAAAGCCCAAAACAATAATGCATGGTAATTTTAATAATATGCTAAAGTTTGAGTCACAATATTAGGTAAGT
The DNA here is from genome assembly GCA_021464625.1 of Proterorhinus semilunaris. Lineage (NCBI taxonomy): Eukaryota > Metazoa > Chordata > Actinopteri > Gobiiformes > Gobiidae > Proterorhinus > Proterorhinus semilunaris. The sequence continues at coordinate 24,242,441 of CM038362.1, read as the reverse complement.
TGATCATTGATTGTCTTTTTGAGGAACAATCTGCATTGTGAATAAAGTGGCTTTTAGGGCACAAGCAAACAAGTTTTCCATCAAGCTAAACGCACTAAAATTGAAGGATTTGGTGTACTTTAAAAACAGAACAATGGATGTATAACATGCTCTTGGGATTCATGTATAGAGTAAGTTAAGCCAAGAGCTAAAAGACTAAACCATGACTTCAGGTCGCACATGAAACCCTATGTTGGCATTGGATGCTAAGGATCAAAAAATGATTCACTTTATTTTAATGTGAAGAACTGAAAAGAAGTAAGACATTGGAAGCTGTTTCTGTTAAGTAAAATACACTGGGATAGGCGCATTCCATTTCTCTTCTCTTTACATGGAAAATGTTTAAATGTAATTAGAGGTCGACTGATATATCAGTCCGATATTTGGGGATTTTACAATATCGGATATTGGCCAATCTTGCTCCAATATCTCCAGGACCGAAAGCGATAGAGCCTACCCATTTTTTGTGTTTTAAGTTATATTTAGTCTGCTTTGTCCAGAGCTCGAGGTCAATACGCTTCTGTGCAGTCTCTAAAAAGCACTTTGTTATGTGAAAGAACATAATTTAGAAAATATAGTCCCCGTTGACCCGTTTTTATCATGTGCACAGAGCCTCCCTACATTATGTTCAAAAACTGAAGTCCAATTCAGCCTCGTTTCGGTCCTGATTTTGTTTTTTTCAAGCCTTATTTTGGCACATCTTAATGAAATTGTGTTTACTTTTATCAAAACATACCGTGTAGAAAATGTTTATTAAAATATTGTAATAATATTGTCATCGTAATATGCAAGACAGTTATTGAATATCACAACTTTTTGTCATATTGCGCGACGCTATACTGGCAAAGTTAGTTGGCAATAATTGGCAAACCACGAACTCACTGTATATTTCTCTGATTCTATTAATACTGAGCAACACTTGTCATCGGGTTAGCTAATGAACTGACTCCAAATGACACTGGCAGCTATTTAAAGTGTACATTCTGCACAATGCAGCAACAGAGGGTCAGATCTCGTTAGTGTAATTAAGTCGACACTGTTGGACATCTGAATTCACGTTTCGTTCATGTTGACACTTTTTTCTTCAAGCTGTGTATTTTGGCTACTCTTTTCACCTCTGCTCAGGAGTACCGAGCTGGATGTTCTATTGTTTATGTTTTAGGTTGATGTGAGGTGCGAGGGAAAAGAGGTTGGTCCATTAGTCTGACGTCTCATTATTCTGAAAATGTCCCATTGAGTAGGAGTTGAAAAATAAAATTAGGTTCAGGCAAGAGTCCACTGACCTTAAAGGAGAACTAAGTAACGTGTTTACCTAAATAAATCCTCTCCGTAGTCCCTCTGGGGGTAATACAAGTGTTAATGGGATGATTGGAGGGTCTTTCATCTCCCCCTGGTTTCTCTGGCCAGAAAACCATGCTTCCAACTTGACTGCCACCGGGTCGGAGCAACCAATACACACTAATAGAACCACGAAGAAGAAGCTAACAGGCTAACGGGCAAAGCTAACTGCGGTCTAGCGCCACTTTACAGCCAAGTTTGAGTGAAAAAAAATATTTCCATTGTATAACTGGATATACAACAACCCTCTCTCTTCTGTCAGCGTAGTATTTACTCTCCAAGACATTTAATAAGTTAGAAAATCGTAAATTGCTACGACACTTGCAGTTGCGCTTATGGCCTCTAGGGGCAAGAGTTACTTTGTACTGTTTTAAGGTTAGGGCCAGTGGTTGTATATGGCTCTCTAATCCACAACACAACTGGGCTAGAGATGTCAGACTAATGGCAGCTCTGCTCAATGGGACATTTTCGGAATAATGAGATGTCAGACTAATGGGTTGTCAGACCAATGGCACCAGGGAAAGTTCCTTTCTCCAAAATATGCATTTGCATTGTACTGGAAGTTAAGTTTTAGCATGAGGATTAATAAATCAAGTCTTTGCGAAAATAAGGCAATTCATTTTCATTTACAACAGTTCATTTCCTCATCCCCGCAGTCACCTTCCAACCAACTCGGCAATGTTTCCCAAGGACCACACATGCGCGTAAACAAAAACAAGCCAATTAATATTTACCACACACACTTATGTATTTAGAGCGAGAACAAGAGTTGCGAGCCGTTGCATCAGTCTGGCGCGCATTCCCGTCGAGCTTTTGGAGGACGCATGGGAGCGCGAGGAGGTGACGGCTGATCTTTCTAGCTGCTGCTTTTTTTCCGTCCGCAGAAAGAAAAAAGACATTGTTGACCGCTCGCCACTTCTGTCAGACGCTCCAATTTCATCTTTTGTTTGTCTTTTTCGGGGGACCTGACAATTGGGGCGAGAGAGGCGCGGACGACGCGAGTGGCAAATCGATGGTCCCCCGCAGTTTATTACAGGCTGCGAACGGGGCCGACTCGATAATTCCTGACAAAATGTTTCAAACGCGGGTTAGGAGTGCAATCCCCGTCCCAAAAAAATCAATAGTATTGCTCTGACAAGTTTCTATGGTCCATCAGCAGATTGCACCCTGCGTTTAAAGTTGCGATGTTAAATTGGAATGGCTTTTGGTAATGGGCTTGTTCGTAATTGGGATCGATGGCTTTGTATCGCAAAACTGCTTTGCAGATTAGCACGCACGCACCGTTCAATGGGTTAGAATTTGTTTTGAATTAATGAATGCATAACAGAAAAAAGAGCTTTGTGAAGTTTATTGGTGACTGTTGTTTTAAAAAGTACTGATAAACAATCAAGCAGTGGGGCGCGAAAGTTGAAGAAAATTCTTATTGGCGTGAACATCGAAGACAGGGAAAGATGAAATGAAGTTACAGACGAGATATTCCTATATCATGAAAAAAAAACCACAAAACTTGTTTTCATCTTTTACATTTTCAAAATAACAAAAGTAAAAAAGGCGATGCCTAGTATCACGGCTTCAAACGCTTTTCCAGCCAGTCCACAGTCTTTCAATTCTGAGGGATTGTTGCCCTTCCTTCCAAAAGTCTTTCAAAACCAGTGTTAATTTTGACAAGAAATTTTAATTTAGTTTTAGTCTTAGTCTTTTGACTATAATTCATTTTAGTTTTAGTCAAGTTTTAGTCATCTGATTTGTTTTAGTTTTAGTCTTATTTTAGTCGACTAAAATACCAAACAATTTTAGTCGACTAAAATACCAAACAATTTTAGTCGACTAAAATACCAAACAATTTTAGTCGACTAAAATACCAAACAATTTTAGCCGACAGATTTACTAACATACTAAACCCACTGTGATATATGTATGTATATGTAATATATAAAACACAAACTTAACTTTCTTTCAACACAACTGTATCTTTATTTCAATTCAAAAGCAGTACTGAGTAACACAGACACAGTCATGTTTGAAACGGTATCTTTCTCCCATAACTATGCCAACAAAAATGTGCAAAAAGTATTAATTTGCAACTCCATTAGTATTATTAACAAATAGTGCAAAGATTAAACGTCCTATATTTGAACCATAGTGTCTAAATTTTAGCTATGGACCAACGTTTAATTTCACAGCTTTTATGAGCAACACTGTCATGGTACAACTAGCTGCCAATTCACCATCATTACAAGAAAAATAAAGTTAGGCCCCATTCTTGCATGCACTTATCCACGCAGGCCTTAATAGACTGGGCAGTGTGTGGATGGGCAACTTGTTCAAGAGCGAGCAGGATGTGTTCTGGTTTGTTTTGATCAACACAAAAAAAGCAACAACTTATGCCAAGGAATGATGCAGACAGTCCCTTTTTAGTCCATAGGTCAATTCCAATTGACACTTTGCGAGCACCACACAGTCTTTTCTTAAGTTTTGTAATTTCTTCCTCATAGTGTTTTTCAATCAGATTGTTTATCTTTGTTTTCTTTGGCACTGCCAGCTTCTTATCAAATGTTTCTATCATGAGAATAAAGTCTTCATCTTCTACTGTAGTGAGTGGTAACCCTGTACGTCCAATCCATCTCGCTATAGCGTCCTCTTTTACCAGCTGTTGTCTGGCATCGCTCTTGTACTTTGTAGTACCTAACAGTGCTTCTGCAATGATTTGATTGTATATTTTTGCCTTTTTTGCACTTGGTTCACCGTCTTCATCAGGAGACTTGCGTAGCTGTGACATAAAAAGGGAAATAGTTTAAATACGTTCATATACAATTTTATATATATATATATGGTTTTCCTTTGTCTAGCAATATTGCGTGTTTTAAATCCCACAATATTGCTAGATTGGTATGTATAATGATAGGATGTTTCACATTACTAATCTAAAAACATTCGTGATATTGTCATATGACTATTAATCAAATGTACGTAGCACTATTTTACGTATTCGTGCTCTCATCTAACTTGAAGAAGGAGCTATTTTACGCACCTCGCATTAGTACTTTAATATATATCGTAATATATAATGCTACAACATCATCTACGCATTTCCAATTTTGTTTAGCTCAAAAAACAAAAGAACATCGTTGTTAATTTACCTTTGAGAAAATGTCCGGGTGGCTTGTCTGCAAATGTCTTTTCAAATTGGTTGTGTTCTTGCCACGAATGACCGCTCCGCATGCTTTACACTTCGTTTTGTTTTGTTCGTCATCAAATGTGAAGTGAGCCAAGTCTGCCCTTCTTTTTCTCCCGGTTGTGGACATTTTATCGCTCTTTTTGACATCGTCTCTCTCTTCGAACGCCGTCTTCCCGGGAGCTCGGTCGACTGACTACCGCCGCTTCACTTCTCAATAAGTCAGGCTCTGATTGGTTCTCTTCTCACGTAGTCTTGCCTTTTCCGTTTTGACGATTGGTTCTTTTGTTCATTCCTCACATCTCTCCCGTTTTCTGATTGGATTTTCGTCACAGTCTTTTATCGTCTCGTCTTTTATTCGTTGACGATAATGTCAATCATTTTAGTTACAGTTTTAGTCTCAATCAGTGACTTCTATTTTCGTTTTCGTTTCGTTTTCGTGCGCAAAAATATATTCGTGATGAAAATAAAGACGAAAATATTTCGTCAACGAAATTAACACTGTTCAGAACTAAGAGATTTCCTGGCTGTCTGTCACACACCGCTCTTTGGAGGTCCATCCACAGATGTTCAATGATGTTTGAATGTGGAGACTGTGGAGGCCACGGCAAAAACTTCGGACGGCACCTCTTGAGGTCGTCTATTGTGGTCTTTGAGGTGTGTTGACGATCATTATCCATTTGTAGAAGCCATTTGCTTTTAAACTTCAGCTTTTTCACATATGGCGTTACGTTTTCCACCAGAGTTTGTTTCAAAATGTAACTGAATCAATTCATTGTTCTGCCCACAAAATGACAACTGTGCCACTGGCTGCAATTATAACCCTACAGTATGATCGATACACCCCCGATGGACAGATCTTCTTCTCATAAAATTATGTGCTCCTTCTTTGCCAAAAAGTTTTACAGCGGCCTGCAAAAGTTTAGGCATATGTAACGCTTTAGGGCTAGAAGTATTGACTAAGTTGTGCCAGAAGAAGATTCGGCCACAGAGCCAGTGTGTGAATAAAACACATACACAAGAAGTTTATTTTCGATATATTGAATGTATTCAAAAGGTTAAATATATATATATATATATATATATATATATATATATATACATATATAATAAAGACATAAAGTTATGAATGTATATATATTATTAATAGGTCAGATATAATTAACAGTAACAAACATTTACAAAACAATATAAAACAAAAAATGGTCAAAGAGGGTTTTTGTCCTTTGTTTTTCAGTTCAGTTTATTATGGTTGTTCAATAACATTCGGTAAAGTAAAAAAAAAAAAGGTTTGAGTTCCCCTACCGCAAAGGCAGGTCAATAGCTCGCCATCAATCAAAAAATCAAAAAACCTGACCTGGAAAGTTCAAAAATGAAAAACACAAATGAGCATTTGTATCATTATGCTAACATTAAAGTGTGCATGTGTATTATATGTGCATACGGATGTACATATTTACATACGTAGATACAATTACAGATAACAGGTCATATTTCTTTTCAAAATATGTAAATAGCTAACCATAAATTAAATCATAATTAACCATTAAATTAGTAGTATCAATACAGTTTCATTAATTCAGAAAACCATTTCTCAAAACAAGTGCACTTCATAAGGTTCAAAAATTCAGAATACGCAAGTAATCCAAAAACATACAATTTGTAAGTTAAATTACTTGAGCAGGGATCAAAATACTAAAGCAGATTCTCAAGATGATAATGTTGCGCAACAATATAAAAAACACACGTAGCTACGTCAAAAAGTTTGGTTCGACAAAAAGTAAACAAAGCGGAAACTCATAGCCGCTTTAACGCTGTGAGCAAAAGTTACAAGCACGCACAAAAATGGTGCAAAAGCACAAAACAAAGTAAAGGTAATCGTTCTTTACCTTTCGGCTTGAATGGAAACTGAAATAAGATCACGGATTAGTCGCTAGATGCGGTGCTTTGTGCGCTACATAAACGGACGCAAACCATGAACGAGGCTCAATGGAGTTTGGAACGGGAGCGGTAGCGAGGCAAAATGGAACTTAAAATCACTCGCTATAAACATAAACAATAAACCGAGTTTGTGTCGGAAACTCACCGTTGAAAACACACACACGGGGTAGAAGTGGTTCCAGCCCGAGTAGTTGACAGGTTTGGAGCTCGGGCCCGGGTAGCATGAACGCGATGCTGTTAAAACAAGGTGTTCGTGAGCAATACGCAATTATTTAGTTCATAAACCAGCTAGGAATACGATGACTAAAAGACTCACCCGTGATCGGAGTTTCGAGGAGTATTGATTGCAAAACCAGCGCTAGAAGTAGCATGAAACGCCACCAGCCACAGTCACAGGGAGTAGTGGAGGAGGGGACAGAGGAAGTGACCTGGGATTAACCTCGCAGGTAAAAGGAAATGGGGCAACGGCCGCACGGGAAGCAACCCCGCAAAATTAGAACTGCTTCAGGAAATGCGGGTTACACATAATTTAGACAAGGCTCTTTTGAAGAAAGAACATGGAGGTTAACATAGAACTTTTGGCTGGGTGATGGATGGGTCAAATTTAGATGACAAGTTTCCCTAAATGGACAAGAAAATCTAGAAAATGATATATAACTGGCAATTGTTAGAGAATTTTCCATTCCCTGCACAGTTGTACCAAGCACCCTGATTGTTGACGCGCTAGTAGCATAGCCAGACTTGAATGACCACCGAGTGTTGGGTGTTTATAATTCCACGTCCCAGACAGATGGTGGATCAAATGTTCCTGCCCCAAGACCTCCCGTCTCTCGCGCCTCTCTTCACAGCTTTCGAACTCGTTGGGACAGCTCAAACAACCATCTTCCTCCTCTTCTTTCAGCCGTTGGACTTCGAAAACAAGAGCAGCTTCTCGCTCCGGATCGAGGCCACGAACCGTAACATCGACTCGTCCTTCCTGAACCTGGGCCCGTTCAGCGACACCACGTCGGTGAAGGTGACCGTGGAGGACGTGAACGAGCCGCCGGTGTTCGCGACCCCGCTCAGCCTCATGGTGGTCCCCGAGGACACGCCGGTCGGCACGTCCATCGGCAGTGTGTCCGCGCACGACCCTGACAACATCAACAGCGGCATCAGGTAGGAATGTTTTTTAACAAGGTGCTGTAGCCATTTTTATTTTTATGTTTTTCAAAAATTGAAACCGTGTCCAACTAAAAAGCTGCTGGATTGAAGCGTCCCAGGTCATGGCCATCTGCATGATGAGAGGGAGTGTGGCCAAAGTCAAAAGTCCGCACTCTGCATTACAATTCTGCACACCTGATTCAGTTTTTTTCTCTCACACAAAATGGCACCTTGTACTTCTGGACACTTCAGGTCGGTTATAGCTGCTGAAAATTACGACACTGTTAGCCAATGGTAACCTTGAATTTTTTTCCCTGTAAACGTGCTTCTTGCAACCTTGTTGGCTATTGGTAACAAAACCTTTGATGGTTCTGTGATCCGGTCCTAATATTTTTGAGATTTCAAGTGGGCTGCGTCTGTCTGACCAGTTTTATGTGACTTTTCAGCATCTGACAGATGTATTTTCCTTACCATCTAGTGTGAAAAAGGAAAGTGGATAATGATTCGCCACATCCTATTTGGCCACGCCCCATCTGGCTACACAAATGGATATCACCTGGGCCACTTCAATCCAACAGCCTTTCAGTTTTACGGAGTTTGGAGTTTGAAAATGTTCGGAAAAATAACAATATGGTAAAAAAAATAAAACTCACTTGCGTAATAATTATGCACACACATGCACAATAATTACTTTCAAATGTTTGTACTGTTTGAGCTCATACTGTATAGATTTCGGGATTGTGACGTCATATCGCTGGCATCGTGGGATTTGCAGCAATAATAAACTAATGGAGATTTTCGACGTGGAGGAGTAGCGACTCGAGTCCCCGGGAGGAGCTCGGACTCGAGTCGCTACTCCTCCACGTCGAAAGGAGTCAGCTGAGGTGGCTAGGGCATCTGTTCCGGATGCCTCCTGGTCGCCTCCCTCGTGAGGTGTTCCAGGCATGTCCTATTGGGAGGAGGCCTCGTGGAAGGCCGAGGACACGCTGGTGGGACTATGTCTCCGAGCTGGCCTGGTGTCGCCTCGGGGTCCCCCCAGAACAGCTGGAAGAGGTGTGCGTGGATCAGGAAGTCTGGGCATCTCTGCTGAGACTGCTGCCCCCGCGACCCGGCCCCGGATAAAGCGGAAGAAAATGGATGGATGGATGGAGATTTTAAAACTTATTGTTCACATTAAATCGTTTGGACACTACACTGTGTTACATGTATTTACCAGCAGTGACTCAGCAGCTAACGTTGTTGTTCCACGGCTGCTGTTCCACTTTTTATATTGTTTTTAGCCAATGTTAGTCTATGGAAAATGTTTTCTACTACCCACAAACATGGCAGATCTTCATGGTAACAGTGAATTTTCCCAAACTCTATATTTTGTTGACCAAAACTGACAAATATTTATTAATTCCAAAATATAAATACCATGTATGTAAGTTACCTTTAAGGTCTGGCTTTGTGCGAAATCTTTTTTAATGTTTTTATTATATTTTTGCAAGTCCAAAAATGTACCAGCAGTATTGCCAGATACTTGTGCCAGAATACTGTATAATCCAAGTGTTTTCTGGGACAGTGAAAGAGCTAAGGCATCTAAGAAGAAATGTTTCATGTATGCATGTTTTTAAGAGTGACAGCAATGCAAAATAGCCCCTAAACAACTATAATACTAACAATAATGCCATATAAAATCCCAAGAGCTCCCAGTAAGATAAGCAATACAGAAAACACTTCTAATTCATTTATCTTCTGGTTACTTTCATCCACAGCTTTTTCAAAGAGATTACAAACTATTCTAAAGAGTGTAACATTGATCTTTCACATAACCTAAGTGTCCAACCTCTTGGACGACAAAAATGACACAGATTACACACCGACAGGCCAAGTCATTTCGCCCCCGTTTGGCCTTCGCGTATCCGCTGGCAGATGGTGCGAGGGGCCGGACTGCTCCACATTTGCAAAACGTCAAAATGCCAACTTCAACTGGAGAAGGGCATTCCTACAGGACGGGTCAAGACCAGGCACCCGGAAAAAATCAAAAAATTAAAAGCGTGGCATTTCGAAGTTCCAACAAGCCCTCAGCGAGCCAGTCTGCGCCCTCTCCTGTCCAAATCCCACCTCTGCCACCATTAATTGAATGAAAATTGTTCGGTGTTTGCGCTCGCCCTGTTAGGATTGTTAGTAATCTTAATCAGAAAATCTAATTATTGCACCATTGTCGCCGCAAATTGCCTCTTTTTGCTCCCATGACTGTTATCGGGCGTCTGCGATGTATTCCGCTTCATCTGTTGAAATGGAAAATGATTGTGGAACTAATGCGCCCACAAGAGTCAAATTACATTGCAATAATACCCTTTGGATGTAGGCTAATTGGAGTTGTAATTTTTGTGCTGAAATACGAGCCTGTGCTCGCGTGGAAAAGCCGCGGATCGGTGTTGTGCGCTGAGGGACAGCGAGATCAACTTTTAATGGGTTTCCGTGACAATGTCTGATGGCGAGGGAAACGTAGCGTGTTTCTGGTCAGAAGTTCAAAGTGTAATCTGTGAATCTGTTTCCAAAAGCACTTCAAAGCACGATCAAATTATAGCACCAGAAAGATTAGGGAGTCTTGTGACCAGTTTCTCAGTAGGAAGTAGAACTCAATTAGAAAAGTTTAGTGCAATAACGGCAGAGATTTCCATTTTAGAATCTCCATTGGCTTATGATCCTGGTGTGGGCCAGTATACCAGAAATCTTCGAGTTCAAAACCAAGGGTCTCGAACCTGTTTTCTCTGTGTGCTACGTTCACGAAATATATGATAGGACACTTTGTTAAAGTGATAATCTGTGAGATTGCAAAATGAAGAAAGAGAGAAATATCCAAAGTTAACAATCAAGTCCTTTCCTGACTGGACCTGAAAGGAACTCCTATTTTGCAAAATGAACAAAAAGACGACAAGATTTCCAAAGCAGACAATCAAGCTCCTCCCCCTCACTTCCTGATTGGACCTGACAGGCCAGTTCACAGGAAAGCTCGTCTCATTGGTCAAAGTCATGGCACTGGGGAGTCTGATTAGCAGAGTGAGAAACTTTAGTAAAAACATAATTTTTTCTTAGGACAAATCGCCGGCCCAGGCGGTCAGTTGTACGGAATCTGTTCAATCTGCAAACTATAACTTTAACTATGAAACTACGCAGAGTTCATCCTGGACAAGATTGTATCACAACACAAGGAAATATTTCATCATTTAAAAACGAGTAACACCAGAAGCAGACAGAAGGCTTTATTATGGTTAATACTAGGGATGGGACGAAATATCGTTTGACGAAATATCGCGATACAAAACGTGACGAAATGCATCGAGTTAAAAAAAAATGGATCGCGAAATAATTTATTTTTTTATTTTTTAATGTAAAGCAGGGGTGGCCAACACGCGGCTCTCGAGCCGCATGGTAGCCTACACATTCCCCATAAACTGTAGCCTGGTTTTACCATACCCTCGTACTTGTTTCGTACAGAGGGTCTGGACTTTCTCAATTGAGCTCCGTTTACAAGTGGGAGGGGTGAACTCTGTTTAAAGTTTGAAACGATTGGGTCTGATTTGACCCAATCGCTAGCGTTTGGTTGTGAAGTAATGCGCCCGGCCGAGTCAAGCTATGCTTGACGTCACCTACAACACCCGCCTCCCCCGCTCGCTGAATGGTAGGATGAAATTCTACCGATATAATCGCAGCCATTGAGATCAAACCCAGACGTACATGCAGGGAAAAATATTTGACCGGAGTTTACGGATGGCAAAGGCCAGGCTACATAAACTGTAATAGTCTTTAAGAATCTTGACCACAAATCCAACCATAGTTCATGTGTTCCCATCTCTACACGCATGAATGTCCGTATCTCCCTCCTTTTCGAGGCGGCGTGTAAAAGGCGCCCGTGCAGCAGCCTCACTCAAAGCGCGATGTAGTTAAACAACAGTCAGGCAGATCGTGGCACTGGGATCAGCTTCTGTGCTTTTCAAGTTTCTGATTAGCCTACTCTTTATTTGATGAAAGTTGGCCTCATACTCACAGAAAAAGATCAAAATTAGGAAATAGAAAAAAGCGGAGCTCTAATGAAGCATATGATGCGAAGCGCGACCTCGTAACTCGGAAATACGCAAAGTCATTGACGTTTCTGTCACATGTGTTGCAACTGTAACAAATGCAACATAAAACATAACTGCAGACGTCCTCCAGAGGCTCCTGATTAAAGCTTATGAACTTTGTGCAGTCTAGAGTGCGTCCTCTACACAGTCCAGTCAGGACCAAGCTGCAGACACTGAGTGCACAGGCCAGGGGCGAACCAGAGGAGGGGGCTCAGTGGGCAGTGCCCCTCACACTAACACACTCCAGCATGAAAAATAAAAAATAATAAAAATATAATTCTATCCCAGTCAGAGCGAACAGCACAAAATGTCAGTTTATTTAATATACATTTATTTCAATCTCGGTGAGGAGTAAAACTATTACATCTAATACAATTATTAAAACAAAAGAAAAAGGCCAGGCATAAAGTTATACTTTATTGTGATTAAATATAACGGTCATATTATATTTAATCACAATAAACTACCGCCCCTGGATCTCGTGAATGATCGGTGCCTTTGTGGCTCTTCACAGGATCAAGGTTGAACATTTCGGCTCTTGGTCTCCAACTAGTTGGCCACCCCTGATGTAAAGCGTCTTTGAGTGTCCAAAAAGCGCTATACAAGTTCAATGTATTATTATTATTATTATTAAATTAAAAAAATATATATATATATCCGGGGAATGGTGCAGTGCGTCGTCATGTCAAGTCACAGGAATGATATGTTATTTTTTTTGAAGAAGAACCAGTCCTGAGATACATTAACCTCGGGTTAGAGCAGCACTAAGGGGGTGTTCTTTTTGTGTTTGGCCTGTTAGGCCTCGTGTTTCCCTGTGTTCAACTGAAACAAAAATAAACAAGTTGTTATTATACAGTAATATTTTTTTCTTTTTTGATATCGTATCGTGACGTATCGTATCGTGACTCTGACATATCGAGGTGCATCGTATCGTGAGTTTAAGTGTATCGTCCCATCCCTAGTTAATACCTTTCATCACTTGCACATTTTTCCTGTTTGAGAAGAATCATCTGTGCTCCCAGGTACTCCATAGACCGGAACACCGACTTGGAGCGCTTCTTCAACGTGGACGCCCTGAGCGGCATCATCAGCACGGCCAAGCCCCTGGACCGCGAGGCCAACTCCGTCCACAACCTCACCATCTTCGCCATAGAGAGCCGTAAGTCCGCACTGCTATAATAAACTCTGTAATAAATACCAAATTGAAGTCTTTAGTGATGTCTGTTGACGTTACCTTGGATGGACAAGAGCTGTTGCTCTAAAAGGATCTACCGCAGCGTCGGTAATCGCTAACATTTGGCATCTCGAAATGGTGTCCTGAACCTTTCCAAAAGGTTCTTCAAACCATTAGTGATGATTTTATCTCTGCTAAGTTTGATTATCCTGATTCGTGTTGAGTGGGAAATAATGTAGCCTACTCCAAATGCAAGTGAAAAAAACATTTTCGATGATTCTGAAATGTGTAAATATTGGCTTCGATTTAGGCTATGCTGATGTTATACAACTTTATTTAGTGCAATTTCCATCAGATATTCTTATTGGATGGGTTACAAAATATAATGCCTTTCTTAAGTTTATTGCTGTATTTGATTTTGCTACAGCAATATAACAAGTACCCACAATACATCACAAACTCACTGAGGTCTTTCATCTGACTGAGATTTTTCTTCCAACCCAGCTTAACTCATTTCCAGAAAGTGCCCTTTCTTTGTAATCTAAAGTCCTTACACTTTGACTACATTTGTAGATTTTAAATTTGGAAATTTCTCTCCAAATCTGTGTGGGACTGTGTCTATGCATACACGCGCATCCAAATCTATAAAACCGTGTTGGAACCAAAAATGCTAGGTTGGGGCAAACATTGAAGATCTGCAAAACAGGTAAAGCTTTGAACTGTGTCTGTCCTACTGAGCTGCCGATACAACCTGTGCCCAAATTATGACATGACATTCAAGCATGTCGTACTGCAACCTATCAGTGAAAAATGGCCAAAAGTCTCTTTATCGTATTAAGAGCAGGCTCTTCTCAGATCTGACATGTAACTTTGCAGGGAGCGGGACATCACCAGCCCGTTTCTATGGAGATGTTTCTGTTCTGCTGCGAGTACAGGGAGCCACAAATGAAGTTTAAACACATTAGGTCCCTCTTCCAAATACTTATGGCTGATTAACCTCTCCAAAATAGCATTCCCAAGACAATTCATTTTGCTGGCTTGTGTCTAGCGGCATATAACCTGGAATGTTCCACAGTGTTAGTACATTGGTAAAGCACGGATCACCAATGCCCATAAATGAGTGGGTGTGATCCATTTTTTAGCCCTAACAATTGTTTCTTTTTGCACAGGACAAAGTCAAATTCTCATCAGTTTAGCTCCAATCTGCCGCTCCACAATTGTCTATTCACTGAGACAGCTGCATCACACCAACACCCCCCCCCCCCCCCCGTCACCCCCCTCCGCTGCCTTCATATCTGAACACAGCACGCTCATTTCTCCCTTTCAGAGCCTCCCTTTTATCGCCCTGCGCTTTAAAGACGTGTTTTTATTTACATCTGACGCGGCGCAGACACCGGCTCCTCTGTCGAGCAGTGCGAGGCGCGCCTGATATAGCAACAGAGCTCGAGACGCCGGCGCCTAATCACAGCCGTGCCAAATGTCGGCGCGGTCCCTCGCGCAGCGACTCGTGACACAAAGTGACAAGGAGGCGCTGCTCCCTGCACAGAAAGCAGAGACAACCTAGTGTTCTCGGACTGTCAACAACACTCAAAAAAGGACTGACTTGTGGAGACTTGACGAGTGCTTTTATGAATGTGGACATCAGGCCATTTCTGACTTCTCTTCTGACTGATCTATTTTGTCATATCAGAGAAAAGGTTTAGGTAAGGCTCCATCCAGGTGTCAGGTTCTCACTTTATTTTTACTTATAACGTTTCTTATTTCCTTATGAAAGTATTAATCTGTAATAGATTTATATGTTTCATCTTACATTTTTATTCACCTGCAGTGTCTTTCACTCTCAGCTTCACACATACATAGTACAGTGGATAGTGATCTAACATTAAAGTGATTAGAGTCTGTAAATTTGCAAAGTGAGGAGAGTGAGAGTGAAATGTAAACGCTATCAATCACGTTCCTCCCTTCCCGATAGGGCTACAAAGCAAGAGCAAACTCTCGAATGTAAACACTCAAGGTCCCTCCTGATTGGTTCACAGGAACCGCTCGTCTCATTGGTCAAAGTGACAGCCCTGGGATTCTGATTAGTTGATGGAATCCCCAAAGGGAGGGACAATTCAGAAATTACGTTTCGTCACATTTCAGACCCAGGCCATCGATTATACACACTGTATTAAATCTGTAAAACATTTGAACTTACAGACAATCACTTTAATTTTTTGTCAAAACATGATGCCTGAAACTAACTGAAATGCGTGCTAGACCAACATAAATCCAGTATGGTCGAAGCTACTCAAATCTCTGAATCTCTTTTGCTTACACATTGTATTAGTAATTAATAGAGCTATTTATTGAAAGCAAGGTTAAATGTTAAATGAAACTCAAAACGTAAGCAAACTTGCCAGCGACACCAACCATGCGGACCATCAGAATAAAGCAGGAGAGGACCTAAAGCCTTTAAAGAGTGGGTGTGATGCTTTTTGCAGGTATTTGGTAATAATCTCAAACACATCTTTATCACTATCTTGCACTTTGTTGGTTAGAAAATGCAAACCATCCAGTTGTTTTACTTCCTGATCTCCCCACTCCTCCCATTTAGAAGGTAAAATGTTACGCAGCGTGACTTTAAATTATGATTATCGTCCCGTTCTCGCGGAGCCTCGCTGCATCCATTTCTTTTCAGAGTAAATGTCTTTGCGGCTGCAGGATCACGCCGCGGAGGAGGCGGATTTTCGCGTACCTGGAGCCGCGGTCACTTATTTCAAATGTGGCCGTTGCTGCCCACGCCGTGACCACCCGCGGGCCGCGCGAGTGTCAGCACCTCACCCACGGACGCTGCGCCCGGGCCAAACAACTGTCCCGCACCGAGACAGGGCTGTTGACCCGTCAGCGTACAGGGAAGAGCGTGACAGTTCGGAGTGGACGGGCCGGGATTGGGAAAGTTTACTCCCGCGCCGCAGTCGAGCTAGTCCCTTCGCGGGTTCTAATTCCGGTGTCTGTCGCGTAAACAAGCCCGGATTTGACTTTGAGATAAATAAGCAGTCTTCAGCCTCACTGTCATGTTCGCTGAGAGGAGGGGCGTGTGTGGGAGCAGTCCCTGAATAGCCCCAAACTTTGATCAAACTTTCAAAGTAAGTCAGGCAGCGTTTTCGTCCTTGTCTGTCAGAGCCAAGCCTCCGCTGGTCTCTTCTTCCGGCTTCTTTATGGCACTGGTAATTACGGGAATGTGTTTGAAGATAGGGAGCGATGTCGAGTGGGCTTAGAGTGAAGTGTTTAAAATGGTAATATTTACTTCCTTGTTTGCTGGTATCAGCTTATATTATGATGGCACTTAAATTTGATCAGGGCTTTTGGCCGGCGAACGCTTTGGTTATGGCTGAATCAATGATAATGTATATACATGGCAAGAGCCAGATTGATATTACAAATATCACTGCACTGTAAATATGGAAAGGCTTCATTCATTCGGAAAGACAACACCCTTATAGCAGAGGATTTTTATAGCAATATGTGACTGGCTTGAATCATCAGTTATGGACTCAAACGAGTTAGTGCAAGTTGTACAAGGTTGTTTTTTGTTTGTAAACCCACATATCTAAGGTTGCAGTGCAAGGTTAAGAAATTGCACATGAGAAAATAAAAATAGAATTTTGCAGGACAATTAAAAAAGTGTATTTAAACTGGTTTGAAACATCTTGATAATAGCCTGCTCACAAATATTAAAATAAATAATACACTTTATGAAACACTTATAACTATCCCTTTTGTGTGAAACTGCTCGAAGAGAATAAAAGATTAAATTGGAGCTCCATAAATTTTACTGATTAAAAATTGTGTTTTTGTTTTGTTTTTTTTAAATACTATTTGGAGCTGACTTTGTGTCCACTGCTGTTCGCACTCCGGCAGCAGAGCAGCTGAGGACAGCTGCCGTCAGCGGCAGCAGCATATTTCATCTGCCCAGCGCTCTCCCTCTCCGCTCTGCTCGCACTAATTAAAATCACAGCAAGAAGATCAATACTCATAATGTGGCCCAGTGCCTTTGCACAAGCTGAAATGAAAGTTTGTTCTTGAGGTTCTTCTCATGGCAGTTCGGGTGATTAGCTCGAGTTATGTTTTCATTCCAGATTTAGTCATTGTTTGTACCTATCTGAATATATCTTGTTTTGGTTTAGATCTAGTTTTCTCTACTTTGGGCCTGGATTAGACCGGAGTTAGACCCGCTTTAGTACTGGTTTAGAATTCTTTAGTGATGGGTCCAGATTTAAGGTTATGATATACTTTATCAATCCCCGTAGGGGGAATTCGTTCTCTGCATTTGACCCAGTGAGCAGCCGCAGTACGCAGGTGCCCAGGGACCCATCTCCTGATGTGGAGCCAGGTCAGCCATGGTCCGAATCACCTGGCTGGAGGATAAACCTATTGCACATGTTTTTTTATTTTTTATTTATTATTTTTTTTATTTGGGATCATAGAACATATACCATTAAAGTACAATACTTTTCAGCCCCCTTTTCTCCTTACATTAACAAATAACAAAAAAATAACAAAACAAGCGGCATCGAGAGGCCCTCGTGGGTCTCGTTGGCCGGTTGACGCCGGTTGCCGCACGCCGCCGCAATAACCGGGAGGCGCTGCCGCGCCCTACGTGGTTATAATGTCGCTGCCACCCTAGGTCGAGATTATAAAAGAGCAAAGGCGAGAAATGGCGCCTTCGGCGCCGATTACTCGATTTTTCCCAAAATGGCCGACCACCTGTTGGTCGCCTAGCAGCCATGTAATGGAGGCCTCCCTTAGTGCCTCCATTGCCGCGCCATAACCCTACCGATGGCGCTAACGTGGCCACAGTACATTTTATTGCCCTGATGAGCCATTAATCTTTGTGAGTAAACATCAAAACGGAATTTTTCGCATCTCCATGTGAATGATGGCTCCAACCTGCAGAGGGCGCTAGCGCGCCCCAAGACTTTTTTATTTCACAAGCAGCATCGGACGGCCTTGACGGGCCGTACTTCAATGACTACTGTCCACACGCTCCTGACAGAGGGCGCTAACGCGCTGTAATTGTGTATAATGTGTGATATGCGGGTCAGTCCCATTGGAATAACATGGCGAGCCTCGGTCGTCTCCATGGCAACACCGTACAAAATACGGTATGGGTCTCATTGGCTTTTTGGATCGGGATGCCATCAGCTATTTTTGTGCCGAATTTTATCTATTTCCGAGAAACTAATTTTTTTCCCATAATGCATTTTTTGTTCTCGGCCTAGAGGAGGCGCTATCGCGCCAAAACTCACTTTTTCACATTTGTTGTGTCCGGGGGTGAAAGGTCAATAAAATGTATATTTCCGATTTTTAATCGGAGTTCGTTTGTGCAAATGGGAGCATTTTGTTGTTTTCGGTAAGTCGCAAAATTCTTCGTAAAGATTGCGGCTTCGCCGCAAACAAACCGTAAAACTTAGCCAAAAAATTTGGATAACTTTTGATGCCCCACATCTCGAGATGAGCTGGAGCGATTTTGGGCTCATTTGGTGAAACGCCCTAGGAGGAGTTCGTTAAAATGCGACGTCAGCGAAAACGCTGACTCAGCATTTTCCCGACTTCCTGTCAAAATGGCGGACTTCCGGTTTGTCTGGGGGCGTGGCCACAATAATATATTTTGTTTGTCCTCACAGGACGAATGTCTGTACCGAATCCCGTCGCTCTGCGACAAAGTTTATGTTGGCCCCCTCCCCATAGGCGCAATGTATTTTCACTTTTGTAGGTGGCGCTGTCGCGCCATTTTTTATTTCCCCAATACGAAACACACATTTTAATTAATTTTTCACCGGATCTGAATTTTGGGCAAAGTTTGGTGAGTTTTCAACTATGTTCAGGGGGTCAAATTCCTGCTCAAAGAGCAGAAGAAAGAATAATTAAAGCCGCAAGCGGCGATGTAGGCCCTCGCCCCTGGCGCAGCCCCCCCTTGCGACCGCCTCCTTTGCTACCGCCCCCGCTCTCGCCCAAACCTGCTCTCCCCTCGGCCTCACACACAACCTGTGTGCTCTCTGTCTGCTAACTCTTGGTCTTTAGAGCAGGGGGCGCTATAGCATGGATCATTTTTGTGTTCATGTAAAAAGATTCAGGGCCATCTGGTGTATAAGTGATTACATTTAAAACTCAAAGGGACAAAGAATGTGCCAGTTATCATGGGTAATAATGATGCTCTCAGGAACACGTTTACCCTGGCCACGCCCACATCTTACACAATATGATGCATATGTAATATATCATTTTTTGTTTAGTTTATTGTGTAGAATATACCGGCAAAGTGGGAGATAAATAATCCAGACTGCAATATTCAAGGTATAGATAGGGGGCGCTATACTGGTGAGCACCGTGAACTTATTGAGCTCTATGGATTCATACCATAAGAGGCCTTATGTCAGCCAAATATGATTTAGATTGGATAGAGCGCATGCCTGCGAGGTTTTGTGAAATGTACTGCAAAAAGGCATTTTTTTTGTGGGGGTGCCATTTTAATCTCTTAACCCCCACTTTAACCGAGCACATTTTCTCCAGTTCGTCTTGACCCATGTCTTAAAGCTTCTTGAAAAAAAGCGTCAAAAACACAGTTACAGAAATGAGACGCAAGTGCAGGTGAAAACACAGCACACAAAGAAATGCACTTGGTTCAGGTGGGAGTTAAGAGGTTAAAAGTGAAAATGGCCGACTTCCTGTGCGTCATTGCCACGCCCACACCTTCGAAAATATCAAACACATGTAATATATTTTTGTGTTCGATTTAATGTGTAGAATATACCTGCAACGTTTCATATAAATCGTACAAACTAAAATGTTCAAGGTATAGATAGGTGGCGCTATACTGGTGAGCACCGTGAAGTTATTGAGCTTTATGGATTCATACCATAAGAGGCCTTATGTCAGCCAAATATGATCCAGATTGGATAGAGCGCATGCCTGCGAGGGGTTGTCCAAGGTACGGGAAAAAAGCATGTTTTTTGTGGGGGCGCTATGTGAAAAGTGTAAACGTTATCAAAAAAAGCTGGCTTGAAGTTGTAGCTCCATTTCTCTTGATTCTATTGAGCCATGTTCGAGCTTATTCTGCAGAGAAACCAAGGAGTAGTACATTGAAACATCTGGTGAGAGATTTCTTCTCCAGGATTTCAATCCAAGATGGCCGACTTCCTGTTGGTCAGAGGGCGGAGCTATAATTATGTTTTGTGACTCTCTCCATGTGCTCTATCGCTGGGCCAAAGGGGATTGGCCTACGCCAAAAATGCATGTCCCCAAAAGAATGGGGGTCAACTTTGAGGGGGCGCTGTGGAGCCATTTTGTTTAGGGCGTGTGCATGTCGCCCACTGACACGCAATTTTTGCCGACTCTGATCACTGTGCCAATTTCTGCGTGTACTTTTGCACAGGAAGGCACTGAAAAACAGGATCTTAGAGGCGTAACTATAATAATAATAATAATAATAATAATAATAATAATAATAATAACAAGAAACCGGGGGAGAACAATAGTCCCTTACCAGGACAAAGTCCTGGCTCGGGCCTAATTACCAGGACAAAGTCCTGGCTCGGGCCTAATAATAACAAGAAACCGGGGGAGAACAAAAGTCCCTTACCAGGACAAAGTCCTGGCTCGGGCCTAATAATAATAACAAGAAACCGGGGGAGAACAAAAGTCCCTTACCAGGACAAAGTCCTGGCTCGGGCCTAATTACCAGGACAAAGTCCTGGCTCGGGCCTAATTATAAAGGGAACAAAGCAAGATAGAGGCATGTTGTAATAGATTTTTGTGTTTGTTTCAATGTGTAGAATGTACCTGCAAAGTTTAATATAAATCGTACAAACTAAAATTTTCAAGGTATAGATAGGTGGCGCTATACTGGTGAGCGCCGTGAACTTATTGAGCTCTATGGATTCATACCATAAGAGGCCTTATGCCAGCCAAATATGATCCAGATTGGATAGAGCGCATGCCTGCGAGATTTTGTGAAATGTACTGCAAAAAGGCCTTTTTTTTGTGGGGGTGCCATTGTAATCTCTTAACCCCCACTTTAACCGAGCACATTTTCTCCAGTTCGTCTTGACCCATGTCTTAAAGCTTCTTGAAAAAAAGCGTCAAAAACACAGTTACAGAAATGAGACGTAAGTGCAGATGAAAACACAGCACACAAAGAAATGTACTTGGTTCAGGTGGGAGTTAAGAGGTTAAAAGTGAAAATGGCCGACTTCCTGTGCGTCATTGCCACGCCCACACCTTCGAAAATATCAAACACATGTAATATATTTGTGTGTTCGATTTAATGTGTAGAATATACCTGCAAAGTTTCATATAAATTGTACAAACTAAATGTTTCAAGGTATAGATAGGTGGCGCTATACTGGTGAGCACCGTGAAGTTATTGAGCTCTATGGATTCATACGATAAGAGGCCTTATGTCAGCCAAATATGATCCAGATTGTATAGAGCGCATGCCTGCGAGGGGTTGTCCAAGGTACGGGAAAAAAGCATGTTTTTTGTGGGGGCGCTATGTGAAAACTGTAAACGTTATCAAAAAAAGCTGGCTTGAAGTTGTAGCTCCATTTCTCTAGATTCTATTGAGCCATGTTAGAGCTTATTCTGCAGAGAAACCAAGGAGTAGTACATTGAAACATCTGGTGAGAGATTTCTTCTCCAGGATTTCAATCCAAGATGGCCGACTTCCTGTTGGTCAGAGGGCGGAGCTATAATGATGTTTTGTGACTCTCTCCATGCGCTCTATCGCTGGGCCAAAGGGGATTGGCCCACGCCAAAAATGCATGTCCCCAAAAGAATGGGGGTCAACTTTGAGGGGGCGCTGTGGAGCCATTTTGTTTTGGGCGTGTGCATGTCGCCCACTGACACGCAATTTTTGCCGACTCTGATCACTGTGCCATTTTCTGCGTGTACTTTTGCACGGGAAGGCACTGAAAAACAGGATCTTAGAGGCGTAACTATAATAATAATTAAAGCCGCAAGCGGCGATGTAGGCCCTCGCCCCTGGCGCAGCCCCCCTTGCGACCGCCTCCTTTGCTTCCGCCCCCGCTCTCGCCCAAACCTGCTCTCCCCTCGGCCTCACACACAACCTGTGTGCTCTCTGTCTACTAACTCTTGCTCTTTGCAGCAGGGGGCGCTATAGCATGGATCATTTTTGTGTTCATGTAAAAAGATTCAGGGCCATCTGGTGTATACGTGATTACATTTAAAACTCAAAGGGACAAAGAATGCATAATAATGATGCTCTCAGGAACACGTTTACACTGGCCACGCCCACATCTTACACAATATGATGTATATGTAATATCATTTTTTGTTTGGTTTATTGTGTAGAATATACCGGCAAAGTGGGAGATAAATAATCCAGACTGCAATATTCAAGGTATAGATAGGAGGCGCTATAGTGTTGAGCACTGTGCAGTTATTGAGCTCTACCTGTTCAGACCGTGAGTTGCCTTATGTCAGCCAAATATGATCCAGATTGGATAGAGCGCATGCCTGCGAGGGCTTGTGAAATGTACTGCAAAAAGGCATTTTTTCTGTGGGGGTGCCATTTTAATCTGTTAACCCCCACTTTAACCGAGCACATTTTCGCCAGTTCGTCTTGACCCATATCTTAAAGCTTCTTGAAAAAAAGCGTCAAAAACAGTTACAGAAATGAGACGTAAGTGCAGGTGAAAACACAGCACACAAAGAAGTGTACTTGGTTCAGGTGGGAGTTAAGAGGTTGAAAGTGAAAATGGCCGACTTCCTGTGCGTCATTGCCACGCCCACACCTTCGAAAATATAAAACACATGTAATATATTTTTGTGTTCGATTTAATGTGTAGAATATACCTGCAACGTTTCATATAAATTGTACAAACTAAATGTTTCAAGGTATAGATAGGTGGCGCTATAGTGGCGAGCACCGTGCAGTTATTGAGCTCTATGGATCCATACCATAAGAGGCCTCATGTCAACCAAATATGATCCAGATTGGATAGAGCGCATGCCTGCGAGGGGTTGTCGAAGGTACGGGAAAAAAGCATGTTTTTTGTGGGGGCGCTATGTGAAAACTGTAAACGTTATCAAAAAAAGCTGGCTTGAAAATGTAGCTCCATTTCTCTAGATTCTATTGAGCCATGTTTGAGCTTATTCTGCAGAAAAACCAAGGAGTAGTACATTTAAACATCTGGTGAGAGATTTCTTCTCCAGGATTTCAATCCAAGATGGCCGACTTCCTGTTGGTCAGAGGGCGGAGCTATAATTATGTTTTGTGACTCTCTCCATGTGCTCTATCACTGTGCCAAAGGGGATTGGCCTACACCAAAAATGACTGTCCCCAAAAGAATGGGGGTCAACTTTGAGGGGGCGCTGTGGAGCCATTTTGTTTTGGGCGTGTGCATGTCGCCCACTGACACGCAATTTTTGCCGACTCTGATTCACTGTGCCCATTTCTGCGTGTACTTTTGCTCGGGAAGGCACTGAAAAACAGGATCTTAGAGGCGGTATAATAATAATAATAATAATAATAATAATAATAATAATAACAAGAAACCGGGGGAGAACAATAGTCCCTTACCAGGACAAAGTCCTGGCTCGGGCCTAATAATAATAATAATTAAAGCCGCAAGCGGCGATGTAGGCCCTCGCCCCTGGCGCAGCCCCCCCTTGCGACCGCCTCCTTTGCAACCGCCCCCGCTCTCGCCCAAACCTGCTCTCCCCTAGGCCTCACACACAACCTGTGTGCTCTCTGTCTGCTAACTCTTGGTCTTTACAGCAGAGGGCGCTATAGCATGGATCATTTTTGTGTTCATGTAAAAAGATTCAGGGCCATCTGGTGTATAAGTGATTACATTTAAAACTCAAAGGGACAAAGAATGTGCCAGTTATCATGGGTAATAATGACGCTCTCAGGAACACGTTTACCCTGGCCACGCCCACATCTTACACAATATGATGTATATGTAATATCATTTTCGTTTAGTTTATTGTGTAGAATATACCGGCAAAGTGGGAGATAAATAATCCAGACTGCAATATTCAAGGTATAGATAGGGGGCGCTATAGTGTTGAGCACTGTGAAGTTATTGAGCTCTATCTGTTCAGACCATAAGAGGCCTTATGTCAGGCAAATATGATCCAGATTGGATAGAGCGCATGCCTGCGAGGGGTTGTGAAATGTACTGCAAAAAGGCCTTTTTTTTGTGGGGGTGCCATTTTAATCTCTTAACCCCCACTGTAACCGAGCACATTTTCTCCAGTTCGTCTTGACCCATGTCTTAAAGCTTCTGGAAAAAAAGCGTCAAAAACACAGTTACAGAAATGAGACGTAAGTGCAGATGAAAACACAGCACACAAAGAAATGCACTTGGTTCAGGTGGGAGTTAAGAGGTTAAAAGTGAAAATGGCCGACTTCCTGTGCGTCATTGCCACGCCCACACCTTTGAAAATATCAAACACATGTAATATATGTTTGTGTTCGATTTAATGTGTAGAATATACCTGCAAAGTTTCATATAAATTGTACAAACTAAATGTTTCAAGGTATAGATAGGTGGCGCTATAGTGGTGAGCACCGTGCAATTATTGAGCTCTATGGATTCATACCATAAGAGGCCTTATGTCAGCCAAATATGATCCAGATTGTATAGAGTGCATGCCTGCGAGGGGTTGTCCAAGGTACGGGAAAAAAGCACGTTTTTTGTGGGGGCGCTATGTGAAAAGTGTAAACGTTATCAAAAAAAGCTGGCTTGAAAATGTAGCTCCATTTCTCTAGATTCTATTGAGCCATGTTTGAGCTTATTCTGCTGAAAAACCAAGGAGTAGTACATTGAAACATCTGGTGAGAGATTTCTTCTCCAGGATTTCAATCCAAGATGGCCGACTTCCTGTTGGTCAGAGGGCGGAGCTATAATTATGTTTTGTGACCGT
Organism: Proterorhinus semilunaris; assembly: GCA_021464625.1. NCBI lineage: Eukaryota > Metazoa > Chordata > Actinopteri > Gobiiformes > Gobiidae > Proterorhinus > Proterorhinus semilunaris. The sequence continues at coordinate 24,217,585 of CM038362.1, read as the reverse complement.
CTCCATGTGCTCTATCACTGTGCCAAAGGGGATTGGCCTATGCCAAAAATGCATGTCTCCAAAAGAATAGGGGTCAACTTTGAGGGGGCGCTGTGGAGCCATTTTGTTTAGGGCGTGTGCATGTCGCCCACTGACACGCAATTTTTGCCGACTCTGATTCACTGTGCCCATTTCTGCGTGTACTTTTGCTCGGGAAGGCACTGAAAAACAGGATCTTAGAGGCGGTATAATAATAATAATAATAATAATAATAATAATAATAATAACAAGAAACCGGGGGAGAACAATAGTCCCTTACCAGGACAAAGTCCTGGCTCGGGCCTAATAATAATAATAATTAAAGCCGCAAGCGGCGATGTAGGCCCTCGCCCCTGGCGCAGCCCCCCCTTGCGACCGCCTCCTTTGCAACCGCCCCCGCTCTCGCCCAAACCTGCTCTCCCCTAGGCCTCACACACAACCTGTGTGCTCTCTGTCTGCTAACTCTTGGTCTTTACAGCAGAGGGCGCTATAGCATGGATCATTTTTGTGTTCATGTAAAAAGATTCAGGGCCATCTGGTGTATAAGTGATTACATTTAAAACTCAAAGGGACAAAGAATGTGCCAGTTATCATGGGTAATAATGACGCTCTCAGGAACACGTTTACCCTGGCCACGCCCACATCTTACACAATATGATGTATATGTAATATCATTTTCGTTTAGTTTATTGTGTAGAATATACCGGCAAAGTGGGAGATAAATAATCCAGACTGCAATATTCAAGGTATAGATAGGGGGCGCTATAGTGTTGAGCACTGTGAAGTTATTGAGCTCTATCTGTTCAGACCATAAGAGGCCTTATGTCAGGCAAATATGATCCAGATTGGATAGAGCGCATGCCTGCGAGGGGTTGTGAAATGTACTGCAAAAAGGCCTTTTTTTTGTGGGGGTGCCATTTTAATCTCTTAACCCCCACTGTAACCGAGCACATTTTCTCCAGTTCGTCTTGACCCATGTCTTAAAGCTTCTGGAAAAAAAGCGTCAAAAACACAGTTACAGAAATGAGACGTAAGTGCAGATGAAAACACAGCACACAAAGAAATGCACTTGGTTCAGGTGGGAGTTAAGAGGTTAAAAGTGAAAATGGCCGACTTCCTGTGCGTCATTGCCACGCCCACACCTTTGAAAATATCAAACACATGTAATATATGTTTGTGTTCGATTTAATGTGTAGAATATACCTGCAAAGTTTCATATAAATTGTACAAACTAAATGTTTCAAGGTATAGATAGGTGGCGCTATAGTGGTGAGCACCGTGCAATTATTGAGCTCTATGGATTCATACCATAAGAGGCCTTATGTCAGCCAAATATGATCCAGATTGTATAGAGTGCATGCCTGCGAGGGGTTGTCCAAGGTACGGGAAAAAAGCACGTTTTTTGTGGGGGCGCTATGTGAAAAGTGTAAACGTTATCAAAAAAAGCTGGCTTGAAAATGTAGCTCCATTTCTCTAGATTCTATTGAGCCATGTTTGAGCTTATTCTGCTGAAAAACCAAGGAGTAGTACATTGAAACATCTGGTGAGAGATTTCTTCTCCAGGATTTCAATCCAAGATGGCCGACTTCCTGTTGGTCAGAGGGCGGAGCTATAATTATGTTTTGTGACCGTCTCCATGTGCTCTATCACTGTGCCAAAGGGGATTGGCCTATGCCAAAAATGCATGTCCCCAAAAGAATGGGGGTCAACTTTGAGGGGGCGCTGTGGAGCCATTTTGTTTAGGGCGTGTGCATGTCGCCCACTGACACGCAATTTTTGCCGACTCTGATTCACTGTGCCCATTTCTGCGTGTACTTTTGCTCGGGAAGGCACTGAAAAACAGGATCTTAGAGGCGGAATAATAATAATAATAATAATAATAATAATAATAACAAGAAACCGGGGGAGAACAATAGTCCCTTACCAGGACAAAGTCCTGGCTCGGGCCTAATAATAATAATAATAATAACAAGAAACCGGGGGAGAACAATAGTCCCTTACCAGGACAAAGTCCTGGCTCGGGCCTAATTAAAGCCGCAAGCGGCGATGTAGGCCCTCGCCCCTGGCGCAGCCCCCCCTTGCGACCGCCTCCTTTGCTACCGCCCCCCGCTCTCGCCCAAACCTGCTCTCCCCTCGGCCTCACACACAACCTGTGTGCTCTCTGTCTGTTAACTCTTGGTCTTTAGAGCAGGGGGCGCTATGGATCATTTTTGTGTTCATGTAAAAAGATTCAGGGCCATCTGGTGTATAAGTGATGACATTTAAAACTCAAAGGGACAAAGAATGTGCCAGTGATCATGGGTAATAATGATGCTCTCAGGAACACGTTTACCCTGGCCACGCCCACATCTTACACAATATGATGTATATGTAATATATCATTTTTTGTTTAGTTTATTGTGTAGAATATACCGGCAAAGTGGGAGATAAATAATCCAGACTGCAATATTCAAGGTATAGATAGGGGGCGCTATAGTGTTGAGCACTGTGAAGTTATTGAGCTCTATGGATTCATACCATAAGAGGCCTTATGTCAGGCAAATATGATCCAGATTGGATAGAGCGCATGCCTGCGAGGTTTTGTGAAATGTACTGCAAAAAGGCATTTTTTTTGTGGGGGTGCCATTGTAATCTCTTAACCCCCACTTTAACCGAGTACATTTTCTCCAGTTCGTCTTGACCCATATCTTAAAGCTGCTTGAAAAAAAGCGTCAAAAACACAGTTACAGAAATGAGACGTAAGTGCAGATAAAACCACAGCACACAAAGAAATGCACTTGGTTCAGGTGGGAGTTAAGAGGTTAAAAGTGAAAATGGCCGACTTCCTGTGCGTCATTGCCACGCCCACACCTTTGAAAATATCAAACACATGTAATATATTTTTGTGTTCGATTTCATGTGTAGAATATACCTGCAACGTTTCATATAAATCGTACAAACTAAAATGTTCAAGGTATACATAGGTGGCGCTATACTGGTGAGCACCGTGAAGTTATTGAGTTTTATGGATTCATACCATAAGAGGCCTTATGTCAGCCAAATATGATCCAGATTGTATAGAGCGCATGCCTGCGAGGGGTTGTCCAAGGTACGGGAAAAAAGCATGTTTTTTGTGGGGGCGCTATGTGAAAACTGTAAACGTTATCAAAAAAAGCTGGCTTGAAGTTGTAGCTCAATTTCTCTAGATTCTATTGAGCCATGTTAGAGCTTATTCTGCAGAGAAACCAAGGAGTAGTACATTGAAACATCTGGTGAGAGATTTCTTCTCCAGGATTTCAATCCAAGATGGCCGACTTCCTGTTGGTCAGAGGGCGGAGCTATAATGATGTTTTGTGACTCTCTCCATGCGCTCTATCGCTGGGCCAAAGGGGATTGGCCTACGCCAAAAATGCATGTCCCCAAAAGAATGGGGGTCAACTTTGAGGGGGTGCTGTGGAGCCATTTTGTTTTGGGCGTGTGCATGTCGCCCACTGACACGCAATTTTTGCCGACTCTGATCACTGTGCCAATTTCTGCGTGTACTTTTGCACAGGAAGGCACTGAAAAACAGGATCTTAGAGGCGGAATAATAATAATAATAATAATAATAATAATAATAACAAAAAACCGGGGGAGAACAATAGTCCCTTACCAGGACAAAGTCCTGGCTCGGGCCTAATAATAATAATAATAATAATAATAATAATAACAAGAAACCGGGGGAGAACAATAGTCCCTTACCAGGACAAAGTCCTGGCTCGGGCCTAATAACAAGAAACCGGGGGAGAACAAAAGTCCCTTACCAGGACAAAGTCCTGGCTCGGGCCTAAATAAAGAAGAATAATAATATTTCTTGCAAAAACAATATAGTCGCTTTCGCGACTACAACATATTATGCATTTTTTTAAAGCTTTCGACTTCCCCGACGCACCGGTGGGGCTCGGAGGTGAATGACGAGCGCTTCGCGCTCGTCATTCACCTCCGTATGACAGTTGGCCATATACCCCCATTGATTTTGCTGCAATTATAAGTATAAGGGCCCACACCAGAGGTGTGGGCAGTCACTGTTTTATACGGTGAGTTTACGTTTGACATGGGGACAGCGCTTCGCGCTGTTTTCGTGCGCTCCGCGCACCTAGGTTCAGTGCGCTGCGCGCACTGCGTTGCGATTACAATAGGCCCTTGCTACGGCGGGCCGCTCGGGCCTAATAAATTAATTTTAAAAAAAAAATAATAATAATAATAAAACAAGTGGTTAGCAACAATGCAAACGGGAGAAAGCAAAATACAAAGCAAAAAAAACAGGAATTTTTTTTTTTAATAATAAATAAAAATATATATATAAATTATACAGTAAAGAAATAAAATGAGTCGTGTTTCACATACAAGTGTCATCACCACCATTGAAGTATTGAAGTTCCATTTTCAAAACGATCCACACAATCACAGGAACATTGTGAGCAATTATGTGGTCACGCGAGGTTAGTTTTATGAAGAACCGGCACCCAGATGTCTAGAAATCCGTCAGTGTTGTCATGTAGAAAATATGCAAGTCTCTCCAGATTGCACATGTTTTTAGTGATAGTGGAAACCGGAGTACCCGGAGGAAGCCAACGCAGACACGGGGAGAACATGCAAACGCCTCAGAAAGTCCCCGTCCGGTCAAGGGATCGAACCCAAGACTTTCTAGCTGTGAAGCACGAGCAGATTTGCACTAATTCCCCTTTAAACTTGGTCCTAATGGTACATTCCTGGTTTTGACCCTGAGTGAGAGCTATAGTTTACTTTGATTTAGTCCCACTTAAGAGCTGGTAGAGCCTGGGTAGAGCCACGCCTCAAACAACCTATTTTCTTCACAGCCAACCACTCCTGCCTTCGCCTAGTCACGCCTCTGATTATCCAAACGCCCTTTTTTACCAGCCAAGCCCGTTGAACAATGTTCATTGGAAACTGTCGACCCCATCTGTATGTCCGTTTTATCTTTCAACTCTGATTTTTCTGCTCCGAGGAGGGTCCTGAAACAATAAACTAAAGAAATCCGACCATCATGGAGACTTATCTTGTGGCCCTTGCTTTAAAAGTGTCCTTTCCATTTACGTTCTACGTTCTTCCTTTTTTACAGAGGACCCGACCCAGATCGGACGAGGCGTGGCTTTGGTCACCGTCCAGGACATTAACGACAACGCTCCGGTTTTCGCCATCGACTACGAGACACTCCTATGTGAGAACACCATGCCCGGGCAGGTAAGACCCACACAAATGAGAGCGAGAGAGGGAACACAACCCAGACAGACAGCCTTTAAGGTGCTCTTTATCCTTTGTTCTATCGCTTGAAGCCGGAGTCACGAAGGTGCCCCGCTGAGCCCTGAAGCCATTAAACACTTTCTTATGGTTCAGAAAAAATCAAAAAATAAATAGCGGTAGTTCTCGAGAGATTGTTAGTGCTACACACGTCCACAAGTTTAATGTCCGGAAGCGGAGGTGTTGAAAGCCTGAAACCTATATTGTTAAAGGGAGCTAAGAGGTCAGATTTCTAAACTGACATTATAGAGCTGTTAACAAAATCGTAATGTTCTCTCTTCATTAAAACCATAGTGAGACTTGTTTTATTCTTGCATTTTTTGTTCCATCTCCTTCTCAAGAGTTCGTCCTGCTCCTTACACCTGAAGCCGATGTCATGACCCAGTGGGAAGCCATACGCTACACATTTCTCTCTATGGTGGCTTAATCTGTATGAGTGGTGCTTGACTGGTGGGTCACCAGCCTTTCCCAGGGAGCATTAAGATTAAGGTGTACTTTATTGTCCCCGTAGAGTAATTTCCCCTCTGCATTTGACCCATCCTTCGATGGCGCTGGGGCGACCCGTAAGGAGTAGTGGGCGGCCGCAGTGCAGCGCCTGAATCCACTGACTGGAAGATTGATCTATTGTGCATATTTTTGGGTGATTGAGGAAACCCATCCAGACTCGGGGAGAAACATTCATAGTCCACACAGAAAGGCCAGAGTGCTAACCGCTCAGCCACCATGCTGCCTTTCCGAATTATCCCCACTGAAAAAGTTTAGAAACACTACCTAAGTCTGTTACAAATGAATTATACACATTATAATGCTTAGGGTTTTATATAGCGCCTTTCTGGACACTCAGACACATTGCATTATTCATTCACTTCATACTTGGTGTGGTAAGCTACATATGTAGCCATAGCGGCCCTGGGGTAGACTGATGGAAGTGAGGCTGTTGCCATCGGCCCCTCCCACCGCCAACCACTCACTCACACAAGACATTCACCCAGGCTTCCTGGTGTTTCCAAACGGTCTCCATCCAAGCACCAACCAGGCTCTTAGTCATCTTCTGTACTCTGGAATTGAAGTCTTGAACGTTTTGCCTCTCATCCAAAAAGTTTTGTCAGCTAACTAAAGTTCAACTCAGATAAACACCACAAGGAGGAGTTGTGCCTGGCCCGGCTCCTCCCCTCTAATCATAGCCTCTAATGACCTGCTCCCCCCAGAGTTTCGGTCTGCACTGCATTATTCTCAGCTGATCGCTCGCTGCTCTACTTCAAAGGTGTTTACCCACAGGTGAGAGGAGCTGTGATTAGAGGGGAGGAGCCGGGCCAAGATCAACTCCTCCTTGTGGTCTTTATCTGGACTGTGGGCTGAGCTGAACCTCAGTTTGCTGATGAAGCCTTTTGGATGAGAGGCGAAACGTGCGAGGCTTCAATTACAGAGTACAGAAGATGACTCAAGAACCTTCATTGACAACTCCTGTACAACTGAGAGCCTACACAGACACTTTTAATGTATCGCTTTTCTTTATTTTTAACATCATTTCCATTGTGTGATTCTCATTGAAGACAATAAACTATGAATGAACACATGGGATTATGGGGGAAATAAAAACTGTTGTATATATTTCAAATTCTTCAAAATTGCTGCACTTTATTCTTGGGAGTTCAGCTTCCCGATGGCCTTGTGTATGAAACTGTTTTTCAGTCGACTCAACCTGGCCTGTAGATTTCGCAGTCTCCTCCCAGAAGGCATTACCTTGAAGAGACTGTGTGATGGGTGCGTAGGGTCCCTGGTGATTCTGACGGCTTTGCGGGTGAGACGGGTGGAGTACATGTCCTTAATGGAGGGGAGAGGAGCTCCACAGATCTTCTCCGCTGCTCTCACGATGCGCTGGAGGCTCCTTCGGCAGGAGGCAGTGCTGGCGCCGTGCCACACAGTGATGGAGCTGGTCAGGATGCTCTCTATAGTCCCTCTGTAGAAGAACCACACAGTGATGGAGCTGGTCAGGATGCTCTCTATAGTCCCTCTGTAGAAGAACCACACAGTGATGGAGCTGGTCAGGATGCTCTCTATAGTCCCTCTGTAGAAGTTGCACATAACAGAGGCTGGGACTCTAGCTCTTCTTAACTTGCGGAGAAAGTAGAGACGCTGATTACTTTTCTTGACCAGAGATGTAGTGTGCATGGTCCAGGAAAGGTTCTCTGTGATGTGCACACCCAGAAACTTAGTGCTGGTCACCCTCTCCACTGCAGCACCGGTGATTGTTAGAGGAGCATGCTGGACCCGTGCTCTACGAAAGTCCACAACAATCTCAATCTCAAATTAAGCACTGCGTAAGAGTCCTTTGTTTCAAGGTGAGTGAGGGCTGAATGAAGCGCAGTGGAGATGGCATCTTCAGTTGAGCGATTGGACCGGTAAGCAAACTGGTATGAGTCCAGGGTGGGAGGGAGAACAGACTTGATATGTTCCATGACGAGCCGCTCGAAGCACTTCATAAGAATTGGAGTGAGTGCTACTGGGCGGTAGTCATTAAAGCAAGATGGTGGTGACTTCTTGGCACCGGAAAGAGCCTGTAGCCGTGTGCACTTTCTCCTCCCTGTATTTGGCCTCATTGTTGGAGAATGTCTTGTGCGTCCAGATCTGCAGTCTGTCCACATGTGGCATTTAGAGAAAATGGAGAAAATAAATCCCACCGAAGCGATGGGCAAAAAAGGCGTGGGGACCTGAATAAGTACAATTGATCAGAATGATGCATTGTGTCACAAATGGCTATTAGACCGCTGTTTAAATACGTTATTTGCATTCACTTTTTTGGAGCTGTTTGTCACGAGGCTCCAGGGAGGCCAAACGTGGACAACAAAGAGAAAGTAGCAAACAGTTTCATTTGCCAAAATAAGATGTTATTTTTCTTTTTTTTTGCCTGCGTGCAATACCGTACTGTTGCAGTATTTATTGATTTCTGTTGCTGAACTGGTGTGACCTGAAATGCATATTTCTGCATCTATGATGGAGCCGGAAAAAAAAGAGGATGAAGGAGAGAGTAAGAAAAGGGGAAAGAGTGTGTGAGAAACATAATGAACTGCAAATGTACAGTACTAAAGTCAAAGGTTTGGAAACACTTTTTTTTATGTATTGTTTATTTTTAATTTTTTTTAAGGATTATTCCCATTGTAGATTCTCACTGAAGGCGTTCATGTATGGATGAACTCATGGCTTTAGAAATGAGATTGTAAATGCAATCTTGCAAACCTCCGAGTGAAATCGCCACCCCTTTCTAGTGTTATGTTCATCGGTGCAGAGGTTTATGCACCTAGAGGAATATAGTTTGGAGATTTATAGCTGCCAGCTCCGTTTCTACAGGGCAATAGCAGAGGAAAACAAATTAGCTTTAGCTTTTACAATGCAATAAGCCCTATTTATTATTCTGATATATGGAACCTGAGGCCTTTTACACTTTAGGTCCAACGATGCGACCTCATTGGCTCCCAAACCCTCGATAACTTCTCACATAAAGTGACCAAAGTCCCCATTTGGCTCCAGACACATATTTGTTGTTACTATTACTGAAGTATCCTCGCTTCAAGACGATCTGTTGTCCCGCTAATGATACCTCTGCTCGTCTCCAGACCCCCAGTTAGGTATTAAATTGGGACGCAACAAAAGCCGCTATCCATCGGGCATCAATATAACCTGACGGATCTGCGTGGGTAATTTAAAGAAGAAAAAAAATATCAAAAACATTTCTCCCCACGAGCGGCTGATAAATTATGGAGCTATGACAAACAGTGGGGAGAAGAAAAAAAAAGTCATTCTCTCACAATCAAACGGGCCCCGGGGACGTTCCAGCAGGCGAAGGCTCCTGACAGCATCCTCAGCAGGAAAAGCTACAGCCAGTGTGTAATTACTCAGCTGGGGCAGACAGATTGCTTACTCAATGAAAGAGTTTGGTGGGATAATATGAGAGATGCCCACCGCAACCCGTGAGTGCGGTTTTAGAAGACGGGGAATCCAGAGTACGCGGAATATGAGGGGAAAAAACGATATACCAATAGAGATAAGGATTGAGCTGTTGAAACCGCACTGAAGTCTCATTGAGTGTACGGAGACGTACCATGCATACACGTTTTATTTAAATAAAACATGGCTCCATAATAAGAAAAAAAACATACCTGTGGTAGTTGTTTGCCTCATTCATGACCAAACAAATGATAAAAACGATACCCACCGGCATTTTGGATGGCTTATATAAACTCCCAGTATAAGGAGTATGATCTGCTCCACTATATTAGCTTAGAGTGCAACAATGCACCGCGGGTCTAAAATCGTATGCATCGTACTACAGTGATGGTGCAATTGTTTTCACCTATATTTTTTATTCATTCATAAGCGTTATAAGCTGTAAGTAATGATGTGTGTCATCATCACTAACTGCTAAGCTGAAAGCTGACACTACATCCTCCAAAATCATGTGCAATCTGTGTGGCTTTGTAATTGTTTCTCCGGCTGATGACTAGGCTCTAGTGAGTGATGTATCCAGTGCACAGACAAATGCGTAAGATCCAATCCTGGTCATAATCCGCCTCCAAAGCTGAACCGAGCTGCGAGATAGCTGTTACACCCCTAAACGTAACTGTCACACTCTTTATTGTTATATGGGGCAACATGGATCACCCCAACCGCCAGTTATACAGCACAAACCGACACATCATGAAACATATAGTAAAAATAGCTTTAAAAGAAGTACTATGTTATATGTTTAAAATGGAATCTAATCACAGCTTGGAATAGTTTACAGGTATATGATATTATATACCGTATTTTCAGGACTTTAAGTCGCACTTTTTTTCATACTTCTACTCTGGACTAATATGTGATTTTATATACAGTATGTGATATATATAATTTCACACGCCGCTAGAGGGCACTGCAGGCCAATCAGCAGCTGAGTTTTTTGCCTTTTTCAGCGACCTGCATTTGTGGTTTCTGTGTTCCGCATTGTTTTTCTGGATACTTTTGTACGTGTTTGCCGTGTTTTTGTGGAGGTTTGGTGGATTTGTTTACTTTGAGAGTCTAAAATGGTCCTGAAGAAAGCAGCTTTTTGGTAAACAAAATCAGCTAAACCCATTTGAGACCTAGACATTTCTTCTTCTGAGACACTGAAGAGGCACCAAGAGCCCCCCACAGCTGCAGCACAGTCGAGGCGTCACAAGAGGAGCTACAGGAAACAAAAAAGGACAAACGAGAAATGGTGAAAGACTGTTGTGAAGCGGAGGGAAGAAGAGGATGGAGGAGCTGACCAGTGCAGGACACCACGCTCTGAAATGGGGACAAACCCAGGAGGCGCTGCACCATTTCAGAGGATTAGAGAAGACAGAGGGCAGCCAGCCAGGTTTCTTCCGAGTGCTACAGTTCCCCCGACCTCAAGGTCATGCGGGTCAGGTCGACACAGTGGCAGCGCGGCTCAGCCGCAGCAGCTCAGGACTAACACCTGAACACTATTTCGTTGTACAGTTGTACAATGACAATAAAGCACTTACTTACTTTACTTATCGAGCAGCAGAAAGAAAGTTTGGAGTGAGTGAGAGAGCTGAGGTTACTGCAATGAAGTAAACAAAACAAGCTAATCACTGGCTAAAAGCTAGATGGCCACAGCTAGAGGAACAAGTTCTCAGATGAGAGCTTTAAAACATGCTGTTGGGAGAGGATTGTCAACCGTGCAGTTACATCTCCGTGCCCAGATAGTTGCCAAGGCGATTGATTTGGAGTGAGTTGGAGAGTTTGGTATAATGTTCTTTATGCTATAGTTATCTGAACTGTTTATGTGACGTTAACATACCAGACAACTATTTAGTTTGTTGTTTATGCTTCATGTAACCATCAATGTGTTTACGTTAGCATACCGTATACCTATTCAGCCTGTTGTTTTTTTATTAGGCAAGGCGACTAATCTATGTTTTTTTCCTCTTCATTATGCATTTTTTGGCTGGTGCGTCGTATACTCTGGAGTGACGTATAGTGTGGGAAATACGGTACATAGTCTTCTACTAACTAAACAATTGCATATAAGTGTGTATAAACCTCAGTCTGTGTGCGATACACAGAACCCAAAATTGCCCATACCCGTTCTGAGCAGTTCATTGCTCAAACAGCACCATTGTTAGCATGCCATTGGCTAGAAATGGCGGCCCTTTTGGAGGGCACCCTAAGCAGCATACATAATGTGTACCTCAAGTGTCTCTGTGCAGTGTGCGTTATTTTATGAACTGCTTGTAGCGCCAGAGAATCTGGGAATGTTAGCATTGCTAGCATTGTTAGCAGTCACTGTTTTCAGCTGCCCACTTCAGCGCCTACAATCGGATCTTAAGCTTGGTCTCTGGGCAGATGAACCTGGAGAATCAACCTGTTGTGCTTTTTTTAGGCTGAAACTCCTCCGTAATAACATTTCTTCCACTAACACTTCCTGAAATCATCGTTTGTGTCTTTTTTCCCCCCTAGTCTATGGCTCAGAATAGGCTCCTACCTGTACTTACACAACCCTCCCCGTCCCCAGTGCAAATGAGGACAGTTCTGCCCCACCAGAACGCGTCTCGCATAGTTTTGGTGGTTACATTTTCTTATGTCCCCAAGTAAATTGTTCCCCAGTCATTATGGGAAAACTCCTCCTTTTACCCATGGACATTCACACCGGCAATTAGTCAGAAGGTCAGCCAGATAATTGGAGACTTACTTTGCAAATGGCAGTGGAAAGCTGTCACTCAACACTAAGCTAATGGTGGATAATACTCCAAATCATTACCAAACAGAGGTTGGGATTGTGAAATTGCATCAAATTCTCAAGTAGTTTGAATGTTGAAGTTACCAACAAAGAAATATTCCTTTTCACTTTACACGTGCAGACCTTGGAAACCAAGGTCACGGTTTGTCAAAAATGACGTTTTCCTTTCACTCTTACAACAATATCTCTGCTTTATTAGCACCTGGAGACTCCAAACTATTTTTGAAGCTTTTTCAGGTGGATTTGTCAACCTCTTAACCCCGGCCTGAACCGAGCACAGTTTCTTCAGTTTGGTTTTACCCAAATCTAAAAGCTTCTTGAAAAAAAAGCGTCAAAAATAGCGATAAAAACGAGAAGAAACGAGGAAGATGCAACAAAAAAGCGCCAAAAAGTGACCAAAAAGAGCAATGAAATTGCAGCAAAAATGTGACAGAAATGCCACAAAACGGTAACAAAAGAGCAACGAAAAATCAGTTTAGATCAGTTTTGTGGGTCTTAGCTTTCAAATGAGGCATTACACTGGCCTATAGGCTGTAGGCTCCGGTCGAGAAGCTATTTGAGACCTAGAAATGTCTTCTTCTGAAACACTGAAGAGGCACCAAGAGCCCACACAGCTGCAGCACAGCAGAGGCGTCACAGGAGGCGCTACAGGAAACAAGGAAGGGACAAACGAGGAGGTATCCGGGCGAGACTCACAGCTAAGCCACACGTGCCTTCTATTGTTCTGGCTAATGGACGTTCACTGGAGAATGAAACAGATTCACTGTGAAGCTCTTTCCAGAAGATGGTGAAAGACTGTTGTGGAGCGGAAGGAGCGGCGCAGGAGGAAGAGGAAGGAGGTGGTGGAGCTGACCAGTGCAGGACACCACGCTCTGGGACAAAGCCAGGAGGCCCTGCACCGTTTCAGAGGATCAGAGGAGACTAAATGCAGCCAGCCATGTTTCCTCCAGGTGCTACGGTTTCCTTTACCTCCAAAAACATCAATCTCGACATTGTTGCCTTTTACCAACAAAACGGCCGATATTTTACCTTAACATTCAATGTATACCATTCAGTGGCAAACTCTGAGTTCTTTCCACACTTTTGTAACATCTCCTAAAGTGCTTCACAACGTTTATGATTGTGAGTGACTTGTTTAAATCGTTCCAGTTAGCAAAAGAGCATATGTGTGGATGCTCCGCGGGCTGTTTGAGTTGAAAACCTTTTACATTTCCAAATGTCGAGGATGTCGGCTTGCATCAGCCATTTGACAAGAGGCTCAACACAGACCGAGAAATTAATGTGGTTGTTTTCGAGTAAACTTCGGCACTTAGACCGCGGCAGGTGCAGACGTCAGCGATGCGATGAATAGATAATCATCAAGGGAAGTATCTACACTGGTGTGAAGTAGTGAGGAGGGAGTGCAAATATATAATGTTGGCATGAGAGGTGAGATATCAATTTGAAACTTTCGTGTAGATTATTATTCTGTCATTTAATGAACACGGTCCTTTAAAAGTAAGGTGCTTTAAGCATTAAAATGGCAAACGTTTCCTATTTTAACCTGGATAGACTCAGACAGGCAAAAGCAGTGATTAGAAAGATTAATTGACACATATTTTTGGCGATCAGACCCCGGCAGTAGACATTGGATATATGAATTAAAGTTACTATGGATGGGCAGGTTAGAGTTGTAGATGTCTTCCCCCGGAACCTGGACACTGGTGGTGGTATGAGAGGCCTGTGAAAGATGCAGCAGGGAGAGCCGTGGACGGAAGAGGCGGAGACAGGGGTGGGGGTGGGTCGCAGCACAGTTGGGAAGCGAACGAACCATGAATACCAGAGGCTTAAAAGCAGAACCGCGGACAATGATTGGCTGCTACAAAGGTGTGGCTCTGTGCTGATAGGCTGAGGTGGAGGTGTGACCTTCACAGACACGCTCATTGGCTGGAGGTAGATGATGTTGAAATTAGTCTCCCGGGTTGAATTTACACTTAGGCTTCATTAAAGCAGAACTAAGTAACTCATGCCCCTAGAGGCCATAAGCGTCCTTGCATGTGTTGTATGTTAAATTTGTATGTTACGTTTTTTTACTCGTTAATTGTCCGTGAGAGTAAATACGCTGACAGAAAAGGCAAAGGGAGAGAGAGGGATATTGCACATCCATACATTACACAATGGAGATCTTTTTTTTCACTCAAACTTGGCTGTAAATACTGTTTTTTATTGTATCAACGCGTATTCGCCCGTCAACGCTACACGCAATCCAATTTAAGCCGCACTCCAACTTGCTTCATACTTCTCATCACAGCCCATTCAAATGTACCCCGTGTTTACGCCGCCTCCGCCGGGATTAAACCTTCCTTTTGAATAATGACGCCGGGCCAAATTGCAAATTCATGATTGAAATTTACACCAAAACAAGAGGCAGAGAGAGGGAGAGAGAGAGAGGGAGCGCGCTGACATTTGAATGCTGAAGCGGCGCGGACTGAATTCCAAAAAGGCTCTTGTCCGTTTGGTATGGTAACAAGTCAGATGTTTGCCTGGCTGGCTGCTAATTAATGAAAAGTCGCTGCTAGGTCGTGGAACTAGTGGCTTGGGAGGGAAAGAATAAATGAATGTTAAATGTTAGTGCAGGGGGAGTTTACTTGGACGTGTACGTGGAACTCGGTTTGACATATTTGGGATGAGTAGAACTTTACAGTACTATTATGAACCGAGTGGGGGTGGGCCGAGACACAAATTCCACGAGACGAGACAAGACACGAGACTAGGTTCACGAGAACGAGGTGAGATTTGGACATCATTTCCCTCAGAGCCCCATGGCGTCGTTAAAAGATAAAGTTTAGTAAAGCGGATATCTTCCGATCCATAAATGATAGAAACGAGCTCTCCCCCCCCCCCCCCCCCCCCTTTGGAAAGACGAGAGTCAGTTACACGATGATATCCCTGTACGTCACTCAAATGCAGCGTGATGACAACATCAAGCTTAGACAAGTTGATACGCACCTGTCTGGTCTTTGTGCATGCTCGTGGAAGAGCGTGGTCGCTTCCAACTTCACCCCCGTTTGGAGCTATAGGAATATGCTGGGAGTAGGGCTGGGCCATATGACGATATTAGACCGTCTTACGATCTCCAGAGCTGACGATCTGTCATTTTTGTGGGATCGTTTTATCACGGTTCTAAGCACTTCTGCACAGTTGACTCTTTTCACCCTTAGTGAAGCAAACCCAAGCCGTGCACTTTCCGCTACGCAATGTCAGACGCTAATGCGAGCGTTTGGCAGCGAGCCGCTCCTCTACATACACGACCAGGCTCCTCAATCTGGAGCTTTTAAACCCAGAGTTCTGTCTCTATTTCAGAGGTGTTTATGTCAGTGTCAGTTACACTGCTGCTCTGCGTAGATCGCAGCGTGTGTTTATTTATTTACCTGGCAACACATGTGCGAAGAGGCGAGTGTGTCCTTCGTCCTTACAGTTCTGTAGGCGCCGCATCCTTCTCATTTGTTTAATGTAAATCCTGGGCTGTGTTCTCTAATGCGCTGTTTATCCATGTCTTTGAAAATATAAGACTTGTCCAACTTTGATGATGGTAACTATCTTATTCCGGTTATCCTTTTACACAATAAAAGACACAGTATGTTACTGCTTTAGTAAGACTCTTATTGTGAAAGGGTCAGACAGCAACAGAGCGCTGTATCACAGTAACTTGACGTCATGAGAGGGACGTCTCAGAAAAGATGCCAAACAGCAACAGACACGAACAACAAGCCTTTACCAAACTTAGTGTTACTATTTTACTTTTATTGTCTGGAGTTTTATTGTTTTTTTTATGTATAGAGTTAGTTTGCTGTAGTTCTAAGTTCTAAGTCTATTTTGCTGTGTTGATTATCACAAAGTTGAATAAATTAGTATATTAATTAAAAAAAAAAAAATTTCAGTGTGCAATTAAGTTATTGTAGTTACTATAAAACAAAAAATCGTGATAAAATCGAAATCGGGAGTTTATAATTCAAAAATCGTGATATTCTGTTTTTGTCATATCACCCAACCCTAGCTGGGAGAGGCCAAATCCTAACAGCGTTAGTTGTTTTGCGTGACTGAGCACACACACAAAGACCAGACAGGTACACAGCAACTTTGCTCAGGTAAGAACATATCTTAGTATGTAAGAACGGTGGCCTGTTCCTTTAAAGTTCTGATATCGAAGAAAATTTAACCCAGTCCTATACACAATACTTGTTTTACCTGAACGATACTTTTCCCAATACCTATACTGAAATATCTGTCATCTAGAATCAGAAAACAGAACAATAATGTGTGGAAGATCAGCACATTTTCAATATCGGGTTCATCTCCCCCCTCCTGGAACCGCCACCTTAACGTGGTGGAGGGGTTTGAGCACCGGAATGATCTTGGGAGCTCTGTTGTCGGGGGCTTCGTGCCCCTGGTAGGGTTTCCCATGGCAAACAGGTCCTAGGTGATGGGTCAGACAGAGAGCGGTTCAGAAGCCCCTTATGAGAGACCAACAGGCCTGGTTAGAACCATGAGGCCGTCCTTGTGTGGACCCACCACCTGCAGGAGGAGCCATAGGGGCTGGTGCAATGTGATTTGGGCAACTCCAACAGCTGCCCCCACGACCCGGCAACGGACAAGTGGAAGAAAATGGATGGGTTCATCTCCAATGTGTGTTTGGTTGTTTGTGTACTTTATTATAGATCTAATTCATAGAGAAATGTGTCCTCTGCATTTGAACCATCCTTTGATGCCGCTGGGGCGACCCATAAGGAGCAGTGGCCGAATTCCAAGAAGACGATTTATTTAAAATGTGCATCATTCATTTGAGCTGAAACAACCATGTGCTTTAATGCTGTCCCAGCACGAAAAGGGATCAACATTTAGTTT
This sequence comes from Proterorhinus semilunaris, assembly GCA_021464625.1. NCBI lineage: Eukaryota > Metazoa > Chordata > Actinopteri > Gobiiformes > Gobiidae > Proterorhinus > Proterorhinus semilunaris. Next base: position 24,200,640 of record CM038362.1, on the reverse strand, counting down.
CTCAAATATTTTTTGGGTACCTGCTTTTGATACTTTTATTCTTTATATACCAGTAGTACCTAAACTTTTTTTTTTTCTCGATACCACACTGGTATCGTTTAACGGTCCCCAGCCCTACTCACCCCATGCAGCCATTATCCCAAACCAACTAGTCAACAACATGGCATTTCAGCGCTAATGTCAGGCTTGAACTCTCTCGCCAAGTCACTTCTCAATTTACATGGTGGAATTATAATATTCCCGTATTGTGTTTCAATATTTGGAGGAGTATTTCAGAGATATTTTTCTGTGCCCATTTGTTCAATTTCGCTTTGACGCACGAGAAAACAACAGTTTGAAACGGTTGAATTTTTAGTCTTCTCCGGAGACACCTGTTACTGTCATCATGGGCCAGAGTGTGGAGTTCGAGCAAAGCTACTAATATCTGGGCACCGTGATCGACAACTCAGCTCTCAGGCTGAAGAAAATTCTGAAGTAGTTTGTAAAAAAAAAATTGTCTTTCTTGTCTTCGAAAGCTGTATCATTTTAATACAAGACCATGTTCACTGTCTTTGACGGATCTCTTATTGAATCAGTCGTGTCGTTCTCGTTGGTGACTTGGTTTGGGAGGAACTGAAAGAGCCACATCATTACATGGGCCGTTTGATTCCCAACGAAGTCTTGAAACCCTGTCCCGGTGCAGCGTGTAGCCGCTAACATTGTGAACTGTGACCCTCAAACCCTCTGTTCAAGGCGTTTCGGCCGCTCCCATCGGGTCGTATAGATTTCAGGTCCCAGCTGCGGAAAATCACAGGAACAGCTGTTCCCTCAGCAGCTGTCCTTTGAAATAAAGACTCAGGAGCTCTTACTGAACCAGTTTGGCTTTACCCAAATCTTAAAGCTTCTCAACTGGAGAACAATTTGAAAGCTAAGCCCTACAAAAAACCTAACGTTTTAGTCTCGTTGTCGCCACATTTTTAGTCAAATCTTTGAAGCGCTTATGTCGTGTTTTCATCTTTTTTCGGTCTCTTTCTTGTCAAGTTTGTGTCGTTTTTTATTGCTTTTTAGTGTATTTTGTTTCTTTTTGTCATGTTTTCGTCACTTTGTGTGGCTTTTTTGTTGCCTTTTTATAGCTTTTTTTGTTGTTTCTCCGGCACTTTTTTGTTGGGTCTTTTGTCACGTTTTTGTTGCGTTTTCGTCCTTGTGTTTTGTCACTATTTTGTTGTTGAAGCTTTTAGATTTGGGTAAAGCCAAACAGGAGAAAATGTGCTCGGCTAAGAGGTATTTTTGAATGAGTGACACTAGATGTGTGTATCATGTATCCCTGTGAGCCAGTATGCTAAGGCCCGTGTACCTGTGTTTTTGAAGTATTACTGTAACCCATCCTGTCAAATACTGCAAAAGTGTTTTTTTTTTAACCTACTCTTGAATATCGTCAGAGCAAAATAATAATTAAAGAAATATCCCAAACGGTCCTGACTTCCCGGCTCCTGATTGGCCGTCCCGCCCCGCTGGCCGGTTGGCACGCCGAGAACAATGAAATAATAACCGGATTATCAGGCGCAATTCCTCTGGCCTAAGTAAGGGGCGTCTCGCGGCAGCGGTCTCCGCGGAGATGCCACTTGTTCCGGATCATCGGCGCGTCTGTGGCCCGCCATACCGTTAATTGATATCATGATGGGGGCGTGCAGGGGAGGAGCGGGGGGTCAGCCTGTCACCGCGGGGTAGTCATTACCGACATGACTGGACTTCTGCTGAGGTTGGACCTTTAAATTAGTGCCAAAAATAATCAGCGGCGCCGCGCTTTTTGTCAGGGGGTAAAACAAGCTCCCGAGGATTCAATTATGGGCCCGACATTTTAAGAGGTTCCAGTAGAACGTCAATATGCAACAAGAAGAAAACGGAGACAAAAAATTATAATAAACCTTTTATTGAAAACAATAAATAAAGTGTCATAGTCTGTTTTTGCAGCTGATCAAAGTCTAGTACCGTATGCCTATAAAAGGCCAAATCTGTGCAAAAATATAGATTCAGTGTCAGGTATTCACACTGCCGTCCTGATCAATGGCTGCTGGCTGCTCTGCTTCGAGACCGCGACACTAGGGGCCCTTGGTCGGCCATTGCTGTAGTACATCCATATAGCCGCTAGTCATCCATTAGAAAGCATTGCACTTAAGACACGTTAAAAACAACTTTAAAGCCTGGTTTCTGATTTTCCTAAACTTTCTACAGCTATATATTTATCCTGTGATAACACTTGGTTAGTTACAATTGAAGAAACCAGGCTGGTTTTCATAAGAAACATTTTTCTTTGATTGACAGGCTGTTAGCATTAGAGCTAATGGCTACGACCAAACTACGTCCCCCGCGAGGATCGAGTCTACAGTGAAGATCCCGCCTTTATGCCCTTTTTAGGAACATGCGCCGTCACAGCAGGGTGAGCGGAGTCCACCATGATTTCCCCCTCGAACGTAGTTTATGGCAAACGGGGAGGAGTGAGGGGGGGTTGTCTATTGTTTTTATGGTCTATGGTCCTGATGCAACGGTTTAGACCGTTTTTCTCATTGTTGAGCTGCATAAGCAGGACCTCTCACAGATCCTGCTTACGCTATCACTGCTGCGGTGTGACGTAGTAAGACAGACATTTTGAATTTCCTAAAAGATCCTGAGCGTTATGGAACATAAAAGTCAAGTGGAGAACCCAATAAAATGTCACCAGCGCAGAGCTGGAGGGTCTGATTGGCTGTCCATCAAGACAAGGAGAACTTTTTTTGCCTTGGCATCTTTCAACTGAAAGAAAATGACACTGAATCCACATTTTAGCACAGATTTGGCCTTTTATAGGCATGTGGTTCTAAGAACAGACTATATCCCCTTAAATGTTGTTTTCAATAAAAGCTTTTGTTTTTTTATTTTGTCTCACTCCCTTCTCGTTGCATAATCAAGTTCTACTTGGAACCTTGTTAAGGGTTAGGGTGATTTTTTTTATTTTTTTGATCGGGACTGTATATGCAAAATATGATATACCGTATATATAGAATGTGCTCAATGCAGACGTGTTTTGCACTGATTGTTGCATTTAGGTAACGGTCGAATATTGCATGGTTCAAACATTCTGAGTCAAGAAACAAACCTTTGACTTTTTTTTGTCTAATTTGAAGTGGACAAGTTCATTCCTCTCATTTGAAGCGAATTAATGCTTTTTCGATTGGCAATTTGTTTCAAGTCAGGCAGTTTTAATTCAGGCACTTTTTAAGATGACTTCAAAAAACTACTTTCCTCGTTTGTTTGATTACTCGGTTCCCTCTTCTCTTTAGTCTTATCTTGGGTCAGTAAAGTCAGGCACTGTGGTGTTGTTACGTTAGACAGTTAAAAAAAAAACCAAAAAAAACATTGTTTAAAAAATGGGCTGAAATTGCCGAAATGATTGTAATTACGACAGCATTAAAGCTTTGCCTCCAGCGAAGCGAAATGTCATCTCCACATCTAGCCTACACTGTAATGATAATGTAATTCAAACATCCCCTGGGTCATCATTAATTACTGTTGCCCAGAGTTCGACAAAATGGAAGGATCGTCCCGGCCCTGTCATGCTTTTGGCAAGGTTTGATTTGTTCATAGAGTATGTGTTTAAGTTCATGGATTTCTCAATTGCTAATATTCGGACAAGACACCGCTTGCCAGTGTAACGTCTCATTTGAAAGCTAAGACTTACACTGTAAAATGTAAAATTATTTCAACTCAAAAAACTAAGTCCAAGGGCTGCCAAGAAATTGTATGTTTAACCAATTAACTGATTTAATTTGTAACTGACATTTTTCATTTCAGACAACTAGAAACAGTTGTATGAAATGAACAACGTCAGTTACAAATTAAATCAGTTGTGTCAACCTGAGAATACAATTCAACTAAAGAGGTGAATCTGAAATTTCAAATCGATTACATTGTAAATTGGTTATTAGTTAAACATACAATTTCTTGGCAGCCCTTGGACTTAGTTGAGTTGAAACAATTTTACATTTTACAGTGTACAAACCTGATCTGAGCTTCTTCCTCATTATGACTGTCACGTTTTTGTCCTTTTTGCCTGTGTTTCCATCGCCTCTTTGTTGGTTTTTTGACAGGTTTTGGTCACATTTTTTGTGGCTTGATCAGTTACATTACACTATAATGTGGCAAAAAACAAACAAACAAACAAAAAAGCAATGACACCGTGATGAAAATGTGGCAAAAACGACTAAAACATGATACAAAAACAAGGAAGAAGCTTTGATCTGTGCCGTAAGTCTTAGCTTTCAAATGAGACTTTGCACCGGCCTGTGGGTTGTGAGCTCCAGTCGAGAAGCTTTTAGATTTGAGTAAAGCTGGGAGAACATGTGCTTGGTTAAGGGGTTAATCTCACATGATCTGTAATAGGATCTTAATTAATTCTCTATCTTGAGGCTGAAGAGAATGAGACAAACTCCCGACCTGAAGGACTTATCTCGCAAAGTCAGTAAAGTGTCCACACTGAGAATTGTCAGTGATGTTTAATTGTAGTAATTATACATGGTTGTGCTGAATAATGGTGTAGAGCTGATGGAATTTCCTCTAATAGGTAAATAATACTAGGCGTATTGCAACACACCAGCAAAGTGCTACGATGGTGTAACGTTGTAATGCTTATAAGTATGGTTTAAGTTATTAGTATATTCTATGTTTTGTTGTTATCCTAAGAGATAGGAGAATTAATTTCTAATGTTTTATTACAACTAAACTCTATCTAACTTTGAATAAAGTTTAGTTCAGGGGCACCAGTCAAAATTGTCTTTGACAGAAATTATGAACATTCGGGAAGAAAATCTCATGCAATTTAAAGGAACTGGCCACCGTTTTTCCATACTGAGATATGTTCTTACCTAAGCTTAGACATGTCTGGTCTTTGTGCGTGCCCGTGGAAGAGCGTGGTCGCTTCCAACTTCACCCCGTTTGGGGCCATAGGAATACACTGGGAAAGGCCAAATGCTAACAACATCTTTGGTCTTTGTGCGTGACTGAGCACACGCACAAAGACCAGACAGGTACCCATCAACTCGTCTAAGCTCAGGTAAGAACATATCTCAGTATGGAAAAACGGTGGCCTGTTCCTTTAACACATATCTGGAGTAATGAGTTCTTGAATCCTTTAACTACACTGAAAAAATCAAAGCACAAAAACACTTAGAAACCCAAATTTTAAATGCAAAAATCTAAATATATTTTTTTCAAAATGTAAGCATTATTTTAGGTTTAATTATAACACATCTTAAGGGTGGATGACAATTACGAATGGAGTATCTTCGTTACATTGGTCTAATTCATTTGAATATGGTTTGTGGGGTGAATTTTGTCTGACCTCAAACACAAGGCCAAGAGTTGGAGATTTCAGCAGAGTCAGGGCTTAGCACCTTCCACCCATATCAATCCTTAATTCAGAGGAATGTGGCTTTTCCAGCAGGATGTTGGGAAGGAGTTTAAACATTAGTGTCAGTTCCTGTTTTAGTTTTCATCAGGTTCCTTGCCCTCCCAGTGGCGGTCTTGTTTCTGGCAAAAGGCGATACAAAGGAATGCCAGTCTGGAGAGGAGGGAAGTCATCCGCCTTGTTGATTAGGGCCTAGCAGTTTAATTCTAGAGTTCAGTCCCAAAGAGTTCATATGCTACAACGGCTATCGCTAACGTTCACAGCAGCATATAAAAAAAACACGACATCATTCCTTTAGCCTTCAGTGTAGCCAGAACGGTGGTAGAATCAGTCCAACAGCAGTGATCGGAGCTCAGGTGTGTAGCCATGCGCTTTAATGCCCCCATTTGAAAATGAAGGCCTAGAGAACTGCTCGTAACTTTTCTGTCGCGTTGTCACTCTTTTGCCCCTTTTTTTGTTGTGTTGTTGTTGCTTTTCAGGCATGTTGCTGTCGCTCTTTGTTGCTTCTTTGTGTTTTTTTCTGGTCGCACCTGTTGTGGCTTTTTAACATCGCTTTCTTCGTTGCTTTTTTTGTCGTGTTTCCGGTAAGTTTTGGTCTCTGCTAAATCAACTGATAAACCTAAACTGTCACAGATGTGCTGAAAGGCTGACTTAAGCACAGAGTAGTTATACTTTACTCAAACTCAAACCTAATCGATGAAGTTCATTCATTAGTTTACGTTGCCTTTAATGTTTGCTGTGTTCCCCAAACTCTGTAAAGGCGTCGGCCTTGTCAATCTCCCGCCTCCGTAATCGCCTGGATCATCCGTTTATTGCAAAGCGCGAGATGAAAACAGATATGTCACGTCGCGGGTGTGTGGGGGGGGTTGACCAAAAACATTGGCAGGAAGTGGCACCACCGCGGCTTTATTAAGACACGGAGAAAATGGAATCTTCCGACTCACCCGGAGACCATTCGGGCTCCGGCTGTTGTGGCTCGTCTGAACGGCGGACGCACAAACACGCTCGCCTGCCGATCAATGCACAATATGGAGAGGATTAGCTCCGACGAGAAGCGGGAGAGGTGCCATTTGGCATATCGGCGGTTATGTCATTTCAGAACTAAAAGAAAAAAATCCCTTTGTTTTTTGAGGGTCAATAAATCAGGTGAGCAATTAGATATTGAACAATCCGTATGTAAGAAAGAAATGGTGTCTGCTGGTGCGATTTTATGGATATATGTTGTCCCTGGACTGTGATGAAAATGCATTTCGACACCACGGCCTTTGGAGTCACCAATTTCCAATAAATCTCACGTGAAATAATAAAAGAGATTATTCTGTAGATGTGGACTTTCTTTCCTGATGAAAGCACATTTTTAGAGACCGGTCTGGCCCAGAAACTGAAAATTGAAAAACAAAAGAAGACCTCTGCCTGCAGTGTCTCCCCCTAAGGACTTTTGTTTGCTATTCTTTTTATTGGTACAAGTAAACATTGGTACAAGGTAAAAATCAAGATGGCAACGAATAATCCATTTACTAAAAGTTATTTTTCTTCTTTTTTTTAAATAGAAAATTAGTTTCTTTCAACCTCGGCATGATTATTTACTAGAGCCGATTATTATTATTAACCCTTTTCACAAATTACTGCTTTTAAAACAAACTTTTATGAGGCAAGACTATTGTCACTTTGGATACAGAAGTACTATAAGGTTTTGAGCTCTTTTGCCTCATAGCTAGAAGGTCCTAGGTTTCATTCTCAGTCCGAATGGGCCTGTGTGGACCATGTGGTCAAGGTCATAAGTGCCAGATGTATTCTTGTTCACTGATGTCGCCTGCCATTCGACTTTAAAGCCATGTTGCCTAATATTTCCCCCAATATAGGGGGTAGAGTGGGGAGGGTTGAGCCACATTAGACATTTCTTAGCTTTACCGCCAAGGCTTCCAACATTTTGGCATGACACTTAAGTCTGCACACTCTCCAGAGCCATGTGCAGAGACCTCTAAATCATGAGGCTTCAATATTCAACAGAAACGGAACAAATTCAGTCTTAAATATTGGAATGATTTGTCCCAACCATGGGACAGTCCAAGCGGAGTGTTGGGCCACTATTCTGAAGGGTTGACACACTAACACTTATCGATGACAGGATGGTGTCTTTTTATTGGTGATTTGGTAAAAGTTACAATACTGAAACATGAAACAGGACCTTAACTTTGAAAACTATTTTTATTTTAAACAAAACCCATACACCGTAGTGTTGGTCATCACTGAACTTGACTTAGTGAAGAGCTACAGGAGACATCACAGATGGATCAGACCTGTCAGTGTCTCCTACAGATAAAGGGAAACAGCAGGAGAACAACAGGCTCTGGATTCAGAAGTTCTAATAAGGTCTTCAAACAAAACAGGAGATCCACAATAACAGACCATCCTCCACTCCTCACCAAAACATGTATACCAGGTGTCAAGGATAAAAGGCTGGGGACATCAACGTCTTCCTCAACATTTGACCCAACGCTCCCAGTCGGCCATTTTAGATGTTTTCACCTCCAGCCAAAAAAACAAAACGCATGGCATTTAGTCAATGATTAAGATCCTCATGACAAACAAACATAATGCGTTTGTTGTGAGCGCCTGAAGACCTGACTCTAACTTTACTGGGAGCGGGACATCTCCAGCTCGTCTCCATGGAGATGTCCACTAACGGCTCAAGAGATTTAAATTGGCGGCACAGTAGCGCGGTGGTTAGCGCCTCAGCTTCACAGCTAGAAGGTCCCAGGTTTGATTCCCACCTGGACGGGACCTTTCTGTGTGGAGTTTGCATGTTCTCCCCGTGTCTGCGTAGGTTTCCTCCGGTCACTCCGGTTTCCCCTACCACTAAAAACATGTGCAATAGGTGAATCCTCCAGCCAGGTGATTCTGACCATCAGCCTCGCTCCACATCATGGAGATTTATTTTTATTTTATTGTATTTATTTTTGAACAGGGACAGTGTACAATCTACATTAGCCTCAGAAAGGAGAGATGCACTGTACCAGGTTATAGCACTTGTGCTCATTTCCACCTGCAGTCCCTGGGCCTATTGTACATGTTTTTAGTGGTAGGGGAAACCGGAGTACCCGGAGGAAACCTACGCAGACACGGGGAGAACATGCAAACTCCACACAGAAAGGCCCCGTCCAGATGGGTGCGCCACTGCTCCTTACGGGTTGCCCCAGTGGCATCGAAGGATGGGTCAAATGCAGAGGACACATTTCCCTATGGGGACAATAAAAGTATACAAATAGGTTATGTCCTCATCCATTGATTACCCACTGCGGAAATAGCATCTTCTTGGAGCTGGTCATTTGGAGCATGTTTTGTATTAGCAACAGTAGAATGCAAAATGTTACACAGTGTGCCTTAAGCTGTTTCAACACATTGTTGAACGTATTTTGGCAAACATAATACAGAAAACAACGAAGAATCTATAACAACGAGGCACTGCTGATTATGGAAGCTCTGCGTTTGTTCAGAAGTTTCAATTCCAAGATGAGGCACATTGTAAAGGGGCAGGTAACCACCGCTCGCTCTGTCGCGTCCAGTCATACTCCATAAGTCTGTCCTAAACGTTCACCGCTTTCCGCCGGAGTGACAGAAGTGCCTCGCCGACTACAGACCCCGGCCCCGCGTACAGTTCCTATTTCGGATGCAAGAAACGAGTGTCGACATTTGTCATATCGAGTGCCGTGTCAGCGCGTCTGTTTCCATTATGCGCTGACAGGTCGGGCAGGGGGTACGCGGGAGGGGGGTGGGGGGGTGTGGGTTGCGTTGTGTTGACACGCCGCCCTACAAAAGCCTCTGGGTGTCACATGCGGGTGCTGTTTGAGGCGCTGATGTCAGTGAAAGGCCGTAAAAAACAAACAACAAAAAAAAAACCAAGAAAAACTAGGGGTGTGAAAACCTCTCCCACCCTTCCTTCTTCATCAGCACGGCCCCCATGGTGACAGCTGTCAGGTCGCCATGGCAACCAAGTTTTTTTTCTTCTCTCTCTCTCTCTCTCTCGTACCAGTGCTTATTTATACTCCTTGCTGAACTTTTAAATGCTGGTTCTTTTGTATGAGTCAAGTGGGGACGGACTGTAGACGGTTAAATCACAGGCATTAGGGCGCAGACACACTCTTATCCAATAGCAATCAGCGGCTGATTAAGGCCATAATTATGCTTTTAACTAAATGCAGTTCAGCGCACATGCAGAGCGCCGCGATAAGCAGTCCTTGAACAATACCATTAATGTGCCAAAAAAATTATAATAACATAAATAAATGAAACACAAACGACGGGGCACTCTTTGGGTCGTACTGATTTTAGAGCACTCCATTTATACTTTATTAGTGCATTTAGGTTTGGCGTAAACACTAGATATAAATGCAGTAAGTACAGTTGAGGTCTATTTGAGACTCTTTTTGTCCACTTTATTCCTTTACCCCATGAGCCCTTGCGTGAAGTATTTGAGGGATTTCCGGTGTGACTGGGACCGCTGTTTGTTTGCATGTAGCTAACATGAGCTTTAGAGACGTAAATGTATGTGTAACGATTCTGGATTTTTGAGTCACGATTATTGTGAGAAAACTATTGTGATTTTATGATTGTTCACGATTATCAAAATTAAGGAAGAAAATACTGAGAATTTTATATATTATTATATGTACATTCTTATATTTCGTTACGGGTTGTTTTTATTGCAAACTTACTGAACGTTTAGCCTAAGTTATCTTTATGCTTAGGCTATACATGGCCTAAAAAAGAAAGAAATAATATTGCGATTTTAAACAACAGTAAAACAATATGGATATTTGCACACTCGAAACAAAGCAAGTTGTTGTGAATGTTTTCAAATGATATTCCTCAGGTCTGCGTCTCCTGAATCACTATAATTCCAAAAGAGTTCCTCAACAAATGAACCGATCAGCTGATTTCCACCGCGACACAAACGCAGCTGCACATGGTTCTTTGGGATTCTTCCCAACATGAGCTGTCACAGCTGAAATTAAACTACGAGCCGCGATTAGCTGCTCACAGTAAAGTTTTTGACTGAAAATGGCTCGGTCGGAGAGTATTCTAAGTCATCTAAAAATATTTGTAATCATATTGTGGCCATACCGCCTTTGCTCTGCCCGATCCCGTCAGACCTCGGAAGCTAAGCAGGGAAGGGCCTGGCAGGACTTGGATGGGAGACCGTTTGGGAACAGAAGGAAGCCTGGCAAATGCCTCGCTCATCATCACCGAGTATGGAGTGAATGAATAATGCACCAAATTGTAAAAGCGACTTTGAGGGTCTGGAAAAGACTAATGCATTATTATATTCGGGTCTGTCGGGTTGTTTGAAATAAAGATGCCAATTAAACCTTTGTCATTTATATCGTACTAGACACTGCGCCTGCTCTCACCGCAGCACCTCTGAGCGCACCACGTCAGGCCCAATGACGCCACGATGAGCATTTTCTACTTTTAAAAATGCGGGTCAGGAAGCAGGTCGGGTACAATTTTAACTTTTTTTTTTTGCGGTCAAAAAACTGTGACCAGCATCGGGCAATGTCTGATAGAGTGAGGCTCCCTTCAATGGAACTAGGATCTCTGTCAAGTGTCTCGTCACCAATAAACATGGGAAAGTCTCAAGCAACATGACAGACATGAAATAAACATCGCTAGCTTGCGGCGCTTGCCTCAGCTAAACGCACCAGTCAGACTCGGGTCGCAATTTTCGGGACTTGAGACTTACTTGACCAAAGCTCCAAGCTCAGCCACACAGAGCCCAGTGACAGCGGGACTCAAGGCTGTGCGGAATCTGCTTTGAGCAGGGACGAATCCGAGCATACAGGGGCTGGGGCATTACAGGCGAAACCTGACAGAAAAACTGCCAGAAATGAACAAAAATGAAAATATAATGTTATATTTATCTTTCACACTGCAAAGAAAAGCAGCTCGTGTATAAAAAAAAGTTTGAGAAACACTGGGCTAAAGCTTCCCACTATATTGTCTCTTGTAGTAATAATAACGGTTTACACTTTTATTGCGCTTTACAGGCCTGTATTACCAAGTGTCTGAAAGCGCTACAATGTAGTCATTATTCCTTCACTCTTTACTCGGTTGTGCTAAGCTCCTGTTGAAGCCATGGCTGCCCTGGGGTAGACTGACGAAGGCAAGGCAACCAGTCTGCGCCATCAGCCCCTCCGACCACTACCAACCACTCACTCACTCACTACATTCACCCAGGCTTCCTGGTGTTCCCAAACGCTCTCTCATCCAAGTACCGGCCAGGCCCCTCCCATATGGGAACGGGCAGAGTCAAGGCGGTATGATTGGTTGATATTGTGACATTAGCATTGACGTCAATCTGGGATCATTCCAGCTTGAATCGTCTGGTGCTGATTGGATCAAGCACATTGCAAATCCATTACATATCTAGTTTTGAAAAAGGTGTTTGTAAAGTATGCAGTAGCACATCTCGCGTTTTTCCCCCGTCCCTGCGTTGTTAATTAGTGTCCATTTAGTTGCTTTCGTTTATTAGGCTCCTGAGGGAGGAATTTGTTTTGGAGTTCTTGTACCTTTTTAGTTTGGACTCAATCTGGTCAACGGGAGCAGCCCAAGATGGATTCTCATGTGTTTGGATACAATTATTTTTTTATTAATGTGACATGTTGGAGCATATTGTGTGTTCACTTATAATATTTAGCATAGACGATTGTATTTAATTGTTCTGTCTGTTGGTAAAAGGAGTGACTTCAAATGATCACAATATTACATATCTTCTCCAAAACCTCACTCGAAGCGAAGGCCTCTTTTTCATTTCAATTGATTGACCAACTCATTCAATAAGAAACAGGATCCTTTACCAGAGTTTCAAAGATTGCGTGTTCTTTTCAAAAACCCATTTATATTACGTGAAAAAGGAAAGACTTAAGAAATCCGGTTTGTTATTTCCATCTAAGGGGAAATTGTGTGCCTGACTTATTCCATGCTAAACTTTTTCACAGAAATGACGGATTCATCATGCCAGATGTCTTTCAAAAGTTTTCCCCCCGAGAACATCTCCAATAAACAGCGTGCGCGCCGGCCACAGATTGTTTTATTTTTTATTTCCGGACGCGGTGGATAAACGGGAGCCTTCAGAAGCCCGTAGGTGAGACTTATTAGAGGCATGCGTCTGGGTTTCATAGCAGTACTTTCACATTCGGAATATTATGATCCTCGCGCTCCCCGGAATGACACTCGGCTATAATGGGATAACGGGCGCCGAAGATGTGGATAACAAGGCTATTACGTGGGAGGACAAACGTACAGTCACGCGGCTCGGAATCATTTGAAATGGTGATTATGCAATTATGAACGATCACGTTTTATCGAGCGGATCCTCCGAAGGAACACGCTTGGCTGCCCGTCTGAATAAGTATTAATTAAAGTGCTTTGGAGCTCATTAGGGAAGTGTATAGGGTTACACTTAAATGTGTCTGATCATCATCATTCCCAGTGAATACAAAATGCAGTTTCCAAATGATTATCACATTCATCAACGCCTTAACCGAGGGCGTCGTCTCCAGTTCAGCTTTACCCAAATCTAAAAGCTTCTTGAAAAAAGCGACGGTGGCGCAGATGGTAGAGCGGGTCGTCTCATGATCGGAAGGTTGGGGGTTCGAATCCCGCCTCCTGAAGGTGCACATTGTCGTTGTGTCCTTGGGCAAGACACTTCACCCTCCTTGCCTCCAGTGTCTGTGTACACTGGTGTATGGATGAGAGTGTGAATGGGTGAAGCCCCTTATGAGAGACCAACAGGCCCGTTTGGAACCATGAGGCCGTCCTTCTGTGGACCCACCACCTGCACGAGGAGCCATAGGGGCTGGTGCAATGTGATTTGGGCAGCTCCAACAGCTGCCCCCACGACCCGGCAACGGACAAGTGGAAGAAAATGGACGGATGGGTAAAAGCATTTTGAAAAAAGTTTCAAAATCAAGACGAAAACGCAACAGGAAGTGGCAAAAAATGTGAAATAAATTACAAAAAAATGCAGTAGAAAAATGCCAAAAACAATGAAAAAGTGGAAAAATTTATTAAAAAAGTCACATAAATGGGTCATAAACAATAAAAAGAGTGTCATAAAAGGTGATGGAAAAAGTGGAAAAATCCGATGACAACATGACAACAACGCAAGGACAAAGATCCATTTAGATCAGTTTTGTAGGCCTTAGCTTTTAAATGAGGTGTTACACTGGCCTGTCCAGTCAAGAAGCTTTTCGATTTTGGTAATGCTGAACTGGAGAAAATGTGCCCTGTCATGGTGGGGGTTAAGGGGTTTTAAGAGAAAGAAAAATCCAAACCTCTCTCTGGTCCTGTGTGAAACAGTAAATGCCCCTGAAGCCAATCACTAGTGGTGCCGATCCTTTGCAGCAATAACCGAGGCCACGGGGACTGGTGATGAGTTTGCCACATGTTTGGGGTCCTTGTCCTGCTGCATAACCCAAGAACACTTGAGGGTTTGAACGGATGGCCGGACGTTCTCCTCCAGGAGTTCCTGGTCGACTGTAGAATCCATTATTCCATCAATGGCAGACAGAAGATCGTCCAGGTCCTGGAGCAGCAAAGCCCCAGACCGTCGCACTCGACTTCGGTCTCGTCAGTCCACAGACCATTTCTCTTAAAACTCTTAGGAATCACACAGATGTTTTTATTTTATTTTTTTTGGTGATGCGTGGGATAAAACCTTTGAAGGACACCAATGTTTTTGCGGACATAAAAAAAAACACAAAACATAATGCTGCTATTTTGCTGCGTTTATGTCTATTTTGTATTTATTTGAAAAGCCTCAAACTGTGACTGGAGAATGAAAAGCATCACAAGGTCGAAATGGGATAAAAACTCAATAAATCGGGCTGATTCTTAGATACTGAAAAAATTCTTCTTAAAAATATTGTTCTGTGCCAGACTGTAAAAGGTGCGGCTAAAGGGGAGTTGAAGTGATGGGGAAGTGGAGACTTTTGTAACTAAGGAAATGACCATATTTGGATTACACCAGTGCTTCTTAATTATTTTCTCTTATTTCAGTTAAGAAAAGGAAAAGATGAACCTCAGTTGTGCGGATCTTTTCCTTTTCTTATCATGTACTATTTTGGATCCAGCACACTGGTTTAGAGCGTTGGATGTGCGTGTCTCTCCTCTTCCATCTTATTTCAGTTAAACATTTAAAGATGAAAGTTATCAAAATGTCATAAAAAAATACATCTTAGTGTGTATTTTTTTAAGTCTGTTTTTGATTTTGAAAACAAAGATCTTAAGGGAGAAAACGAGCCGCAGCAGTAAATTGGGATGTTTTCACCAGCCTTCATTCAGAATGACTGTTTTCATGTTTAAGTGCAACATGTCAGTATTTATTCTGGTGCGCACAGTAATAGACCCTTGTTTGCACGCGAGTGCTTCGACACTCGTGAATCCATGTTTGCTGTAAATAAATATGGTGTTGATACCTGTGTTGGAGACGGGGCGTTTTTTCTATAAACTCTCAACTTCTTTATAGCTGTAGGGAAATGAAATAGTTTTTATGGAGCTTTTACCCATTTACCGATGTTTTGAACAGCCGAATGCTGCTTTGTTAGCACGCCGTTATCTTGAAAATGGATGATTGCATTTTCTTTCTCTCTGCGGCTTTCACCATGAACATTGTGTTAAGTTGTGAAACATGCATTCAGCCCCAACAGATCTGCTACATAAAAAGACTGAATGAACGCGTTTCTAGTTTGCCCTCCTGTTGGAAAACATGCTTTCGTAAGCTTTCAGTCATCCAGGAGTCGTTCTATTGTTGCAAGGTTTTCAAAAAATGGTGATCTGTACTGGTCGATGTTTAGACGTTTCACCTCTCATCCAAGAAGCTTCTTCGCCTTTCCTGCTTTGGTAAAGTAATTTAGAAGGCTTCACAAAAAGGACACATATGTAGTTGATTGTTGTCTAACAATGTACTTGGGTATACTGGTTTGCACTTAAAAAAAGAAAACCAATGTGTTGTTTTAAGTTCCTCCGTTGCCGCTGCAGATTCTGGACCCATGCCATTTACAAATGTAAGTGTCCAGTGTCAAAAACAGCAGACTAACATTCTTTAGCAGAGGCTCAAACAGGTCAAATCCAGCCTGTTCACAAGTGTAAAATGTGCCTAGTCTCGTCGTGTTAAAATGAGCACGTGTGCTAGAACATGTTAAGACACATCTGGCTTGTCCAATGTTACTGCTGTGTCCATATTAAATAAATAAATATAAATCGAGCTGATAACATCCACAGTTACTCCCAGACCCATGTGGATGTTTACGTTACATTTGAGTAGGGCTGGCACGGTTAAACGACACCACTATGGTATTGAAACGGTTTAGGTTCTACTCAGGGGTGAAAGTAGCTTGTTCCACTGCTGTGTTCCACTGCTTAGTCCAAACAGAGTACTGTATTCTGAATACTTAGAATACTTTCATGTTGATTTTCATAATGTTAATGCTTAAATGCGGCACATGATTAGGATGTTTAGGCTATACTTGTTACACGCCTGTTACCAACTTATTTTCTACTAATGTGGAATGCAAAAAAATCACTTTGCAAATGCCCACAGCCCAAAAGGACAGAGCTAAACTTTTCCCCGGCCATTTTGACCCTTTTTGACTTCTTAATGTTATGATTATGAAACTGAAATTGAATGAACGAGTACTTTGATGTATTCCTTTAATATTACTGTATTCAGTAACTGTACCTAAATACAGTTACCCAATCCAACCGTACCCGGCCCTACATTGACAACGCACTAACATCGCACCAAGCGGAGGTGTTCGGACACTTCCTGAACCCGCTGTGTAAGCAATACATTACCTGTCCCAACCAAAGGGACACTCTTGAAGCCACGTTGGGACATTTTCAGACCCTTCAGACAAACCGTTTCCCCTCTGACCGCTCACGCCGTGTTTGATCGCCCTCTCTCCGGGAACCTTCTTAATTCTCCCTCCCTCGCGACAGGCACCAGTCTGCTGCTGCTCTTAATGCGCCTCACGCTCGATTTATGTCTACACGCCACTCCGGACCTGTCATCCCGCCTTCGCCCCCTCCTCTTCAGCCCATTAGAGAACCCCCCCCCAGCTTGCCTTTGCCAGTCATGAACGGCATTATATATTACAAAGTGTTTGATCTAAGGATGATTTACGCTCGCCGTTTTTTATTTTTTTTTAGCAACCCGCGGAACGGGACGGAGGAGGGAAGAGAGTGATGGAGGGGGGAAAAGATAAATAAATCACATAAGAGATAAGCCGGCAACATTGGTCCGCCATATTCAGAAGAGGACATCAAAAGCGGGCCTTCGATGTGTGTGTAGGATTCAGCGAAGGCGGCCGGGGCCTCAAAGGGGAAATCATAACACAGTGAGCGAGGGAGTAGGAAACGCGGCAGGCTCTCACGGCGCGGTCGGGCGTGTCGGCGAGTGGCGAACGGGACGGGGGTGAGGAGAGGGAAAGGTGAGGCGGAAGGCGGCAGGGGCGGGGAGGCGCAAATATCGCTCACGTCTCTCGTAAACAACGGATAGATAACCTTTTCCGGCGGCCGCGGATCTGAGGAGCGGTGGGAAACGAGATTCAAGAGTTCAGCTTCAGGGAGAAGGTCGGATCGGGAAGGCAGCGCGCTGAATCAACTCGAGGTCGATGCGGGTGTGTCATCAGGCAGGAGAGGAGGAATCCAAACCGCGACTCACTCCCAAAATCTCACCGTCAACCGCTCAGGACTTTCCTATAAACGCACTCCCTCTCCCTGTCCTCTTTTCACCTCAGCATTCTCCATCTCCCTCCGCTCTGGTCACTACTACAATGAGAACTTATACTTGTACTTATCTACTACTTTTACTTACTTGAGTTACGTCTACACTGCAGCAGTGGTTCCCAAAGTGGAGGTCGGTGACCCTCTGGGGGGTCGCGGGAAAAATATTTTGCGGTGTACATACTCACATAGAATTGTCTTTCGTATTCAGCACATGTTTCTCATCATGAAGCGAAAACACCTGTTATAGGTTCACTGCAGCTACATGAGCGGTGTATATACTTAAAGAAACAGCTGTGCAGCGAAGGGGAGCAAGAGGAGAGGGGGGAGTGGGAGGGCCTTAATTTCACTCGCTCATAGGATCAGGAAGTGAAACTGCTGGATATTTGTATATTTTCTAACAAAGTGTGTACCTTTTGTAGTTCTCTACTTGTCCTCTTTCTCCGACAATCACACTGCTCACTCTCTCTTACTTACCTTCTGTTACTTACTCTTACTTACTTTGTAGTTGTTGTGTAGTTCATTTTCAAGGTCCCCTTTCTCTCGGGCCCTGCAACCACACCGTATACGCCTATCCTGCCAGAACACTCAGCCTGTACGCTGGAGCGTCTAATCAGGCCTGACAACTCGAAATGTTTTCAGACTCTCTTTTGTTAGCGCACATGTGTTGACGCCGGGACATGTGATAATTTGGTGTGAATTGCTTTTACAAAAGGGAGCCTGGGTGTGACTGGCGACAGCATAAACATCCAGGAGCTAATTTTAGGATGGTTCTGCAACCTCTGCTAGCGCGCGATCTATCGGAATTCACATCGCTAATTTACACATTTCATTTCCCAACGCTTGGACTCAAACGACTGCACGAGGCCCAACGGCGCCGCAGGTGAAAACATCTTCGTTTTAATGTCGGAGCAAATAAAATGACTTATTGTATGACTTTTTGTCCGCCAGCGAGCCGCAGATTTCCCTGAAATAACGAAGACGTCGTGCCGCAAAAGCTGGGGTCCCCGCGCTTATTCATTCACAAATGGATGTGTTTGGTATCCAAGTGTAGCACGAAAGGCGACAGAGATAGCGCTGTAATCTAAATATAGTAATTTGCTTTGTGGGATACACCAGCGACCATTGCTGTGGCTATAGACGGGAGAAATATACACGCAAATGTTCAGTAACAAAACGTTTTTCTGCATAATAATTAACAATATTCATGAAGTGTTTTTCTGAGGGATTTCTTGACACCAAATTCCTGCCTGATTTAAGTCTAGGTCACAACTGGACGCACGACTTTTTGCCACTTATATATATCATCAAAATAAAACCATCAATTTATATCCAGATCTATCCAGTATTTAGATTTTGTCACAGGAAATAGACCATTTGTTGGCAACTTTTATGGCCATATATCTTTATATGAAAACATAAAATGAGAGAAAAGCTCGCGGCACGTTCTTTCCTCATGTTTTTCTAAATTGAATGTTGTCCGCCCTTTTCACCTGCAGAGTCTCGCCTCGCCCCATCGACAGATATTATTCAAGTCAAGGGCAAACGTGACATATTTCTAGAATACTTATTACTGTGGCGGTGATTTCTGGATCGCGTGCCTGTATAGATAAACCACCATTACGGCGCACACTGGTGGCCGTAAATAAATTGCCTCACTTTATCACTTTCTATTCTGCATTATTTATACTCGTGTGCAACGGCGTGGAAAGAGGCAACAGTTCAGAGGCAGAAAAAAGGCGGCGAAGAACGGCATCAGTTTGGTTTGACTGTTTGTCTCACACGTAGCTTCGAGGCTGCACGGTCCTTATCATTATCCCTCTTGGTTTTTATTAAATAAAGACGCGCTAATGTCGCCAAGGAGAGTGCGATTTGGAAGAATAACCGCTGACTGACCTCCATGTTGATCCCGGCTGCAGCTTTAGACGCTTTATTATTTAATATAATACAGAACATTTACATCGTGTGTGAAAATGTGAAGTGACTCTAAGATGAGCTCGGAACAATGTTTGGTTGTGGCGCCTTTATTATTATTCTTTATTTAAAGGTTAGTCTCTTGAGACTCAATGTGTCATTTACAAGAGAGACCTGTTTGAACAGTTTTACACATACATTTAAATACGTACACACCATTACAACAGCATTAACCTAATACTTTGAAACAAGAGCATTCAAGTCCTCTGTGCCTCATTCCAAACATATGGTCCTTACATGGTGTGGCTCAAGAGTCAAAATGTCCTGAGAACTCATCGGGTAAGCATTTGACATGTATTAAATTTGACAAATACTCAGGCAGGACACTAAGAAGAGCTTTGTAAATAAACAGCAGACAGTGCTTCTAGAGATTACAGTCCTATAACCATCTCCTGTGATGAATCGTAAGTCCTGAATGGAAAACTGCATTCAGAGGCTTTAGCGCAGATGCAGAGGAAGGCATGTACAGTGAGCTGGAAAAAAAAACGTAGCCCTTTAACTTTTTGACATTTTGCCACGCTATGGTCCACAAACATAAATATATATAATTGAAATTGTATGTGAAAGACAAACTAAGTGACACAATAGGTAAGAAACACCTGCACAGAGAGCAACATGGCCTGAATTAACGGTTGCCTCCTGCGAGGAGGGATAGAATTTTAGTTTCTTAAGCTTTGATTCCAGCACATTCACTGTGACATTGTTTCAATGAGCTTCTGCAATGCCCGAAGATCCAGTGTCACATTCATTTTTCACCAAGATCTTGTATTGATGATGGGAGAGTGTGACCACTGCGCAAAGCCTTCTCCAGCTCATCCCAAAGATTCTCAACAGGGTTTAAGATCTGGACTGGATCTGTCACTCAGGATGTTCAGATGATCTCTTTCTTTGTGCTCATAGTGTTGCTGAAGCGAACCCGGATGAGAGCAGTTAGTTCCATCCCAGTGGAGTCTTTGTTTTTGGGCCGGGCAGTGTGTTTGTTTTTAAATGCCTTCCCGCGTGATCCGTCTGACCTGCGGGTGTCCTGCTTCCCAGGCGTTCGCTCAGGGCGGCAGGTCAAGCTCTACTGGTACCTCCTAATTCCAAGCGCTTCACTTGAGGGAGATCAAGCTTTTTCTCTTGTTTTCCCCCCGATTGTGGAATGAGCTGCCCTTGAGTATTACGCTGGCTTTTGCTTTTTTAAACCTCCTCTTAAAACACCATTGCTCTCTTTAGCGTTTAGTTGAAATAGTGCAAGATCTTGACTGTCATTGTATTGTGATTTTATCCTGTTTTTCTTTTACTGTGGCACCTTTTCGTAGCACAAAGTGCGTACTATGCCACAGAATCCTTTCTGAAACTCGGTGCCAACGGGGCGACTTCAGTGTTAACCGTCTTTCCTTTTCAAAACCTGAGCTTTTGCAATCTTTTCATCGGTGAAGTCAGCTCAATATGCAGTCAGTATGAGCAGTCTAAACCAGCATTGTGGGAGAGACATTCAGCATATTGCGCTGACTTTCTCCGACGAGCCCTCTCTCAACTCTCATGCCCATCATGCAGCAGAAGAACAGCTGGTTGAGGTCCAAACTTCACCTAGGGAATGCTTGTTGACCAGACGCGTAATTGTCCTTCTTATGTTGGTCTAGTATTAATTTTGTGTTTGTTTTATATGAGCGTTATTGTTAAGTTAGCGTTCACCAGCTGCTCCTATCTAACACATCTGATTTACATCTGAAAGTTACGATGGGCAATTGGACCCATCCTTCAATGCTACTCAGACAAATCCCTCAGGAACAATAGGTGGCCACATGACGGACCTTTCTCCAGCACCAGGATCATGGTCACGAGCACATCACTAAAGGATTGGTTATTTCGTTGGGCTCCGTGATGAAAAAATAAATAATAATAAATAAACAAAACGTTTGATACTCGACCAACAACTCCTCCTCGTGGCTCGAATCCAACTCCAAACTTATCCCCGGCTCCATTTGCAAGTAAAACTCCCCAAAGTTGTTGTCATGTAAACAGGACCTCTGACTGTAATCCGTTGGAGAAAACGTTTCCCAGTAGCGACTCGTTCCCAGGAGGCGACCAGCTCCTGCCAAATAAGCACTTAACTGTGGCCCAGAGATAGATGAAACTAGGGGCCAAACATTATCAAAGTGATCCTTCTTCATAAATCAGCACACTTGGACCACAGCCTTCCTATTGTGTTATGGTAACTTTTCTTTTGGTCTTTTATAATGTTGTTAACTGCTCAAGTAACATACACTACAGTAGGGAAGACTATTTTTTCACTTCTTTGTGTAACAATAATATTTTTGTAATAATGTTTATATATTAAAAAATAATAAATAAGGCAAGGCAAGGCAAGGAAAGTTTATTTGTAGAGCACAATTCATACACAAGGCAATTCAAAGTGCTTCACAGTTGCATAAAGTTACAAGAAAACAGATCAAATCAATCATTAAAACATCAACATGAAAAATAATTAATTACAGTAAAAGGCAAGAGTGCAGATAAAATACTTTCAGTTTTCATCTGCTCAGGTAAAAAGAGCTGTTTTCAGCCTGGATTTGAACATTGTCAGAGTTGAGGCCTGTCTCACATCCTCATGAAGACTGTTCCAGATTTTAGCTGCATGAAACTGAAACGCAGCCTCACCGTGTTTAGTCCTGACTCTGGGAACCACCAGGAGACCCCTCCCTGAAGTTCTCAGGCCCGAGATGGTTCATACGGCTCTAACATGTCAGATATGGACTTTGGTGCTAAACCATGAAAAGACTTGTACACAAGCAGAGCTGTTTTAAATTCTATTCTCTGAGTGACAGGAAGCCAGTGCAGAGACCGGAGCACTGGACTAATATGGTCGTATTTCCTGGTTCTTGTCAGGACTCGAGCAGCAGCGTTCTGGATGTTCTGCAGCTCTAACAGCTCGTTTAGAAAGGCCAGTGAGCAGCCGTTACAGTAGTCTAACCTGCTGGAGACAAATGCATGGATGAGTGTCTCCAAGTCTGGTTTTGACACTATTCCTCTGATCTTAGCAATGTTTTTCAGATGGTAAAAAGCTGATGATGTTATTGCTTTGATGTGGCTGTTTAAGTTCAGGTCTGAGTCCAGGATTACTCCTAGATTTCTAACCTGATTTTTTTGTTTTAGAGAGAGAGAGACTCAAGGTGACTCATAACACTTTGTCTTTGTGTCTGTGGGCCAAAAACAATGATCTCAGTTTTGTCTGAGTTTAGTTGGAGAAAGTTGTTTTGGATCCACAAACTGATCTGTTGGATGCAGTGACAGAGAGTATCTACAGGCCCATGTTCACCTGCCGTCAGTGACACGTAGATCTGAGTGTCATCTGCGTAGTTGTGGTACGACACATTGTTGCTGTTTATTAGCTGACCCAATGGAAGCATGTACAAGTTGAATAAGAGGGGTCCCAAGATTGACCCCTGGGGGACTCCACAGGTCATGGAAATTTTGTTTCCATGACCTTATTATTTCCATAAATAAGTATTTAAAGCAGTACTAAGTAACTTGTTTACCTCAATAAATCATTTCCGTAGTCCCTCTGGGGGTGATACAAGTGTAAATGGGATGACTGGGGGGTCTTTCATCTCCTCCTGGTGTCTCTGGCCAGAAAACCATAATTGCAACTTTGCTGCCTCTGGGTCAGAGCCACCAATACACACTAATGGAATCACGAAGAAGAAGCTAACAGGCTAACGGGCAAAGCTAACTGCGGGCTAGTGCCACTTAAACAGTATTTACAGCCAAGTTTGAGTGAAAAAATGATCTCCATTGTGTAATTGGATGAACAATATCCCTCTGTCCCTTTGTCTTTTCTGTCAGCGTAGTATTTACTCTCACGGACAAGTTAAAAAACGCAACATGCTACGACACGTGCAGTGGCGCTTCTGGCCTCTAGGGACACGAGTTACTTACTGCTTTAACAATGCATTAACAGTTTTATTACAAAATGAGTTGAGAGAGTTTATCATGAAATTACAAAGTGCAGTTTTATTACACAATAAAGTTAAAATGTTATTACAATTTGAACGGTTATTATGTGATGTTATTACACGATGCGACTTAGCCAGTCAGTGTAGCACTGTACTGCCCCGACTGAGGATAAATGTTTGGGGAAACCCTGGTTTAGGTTTACCTGTTCTGACCAAAAAGGGAATATGTCAAAGCAATGCTGTTTTTGTCAACAAAGACTGTGATGATGATGATAACGATGTTGAGCTCTTTCGTGACTAGAACAACTAGACGTTTATGAGTTTTCGTTGACGAGAGCAAGTGGTTCGTCAGACTCAGCGCACTCGCGATCAAACTGGGATCTTTTCTCAGGACAGTATTTTCTCCAGTTAAATGTGCAGATGGTGCTGAAAATCCCCAAAAATCAGGAAGCGACCATTGGATGAGGAGAGCGGACGCTTTTGGGAAAAGTCATGCTCACAATGACACTTCTGCCTTTTCTGGTGCAGCCTGTCAACATTCATCCCAATTTTGAATACTCATTGACCTGCATTAATTTGCTGAAATAGGCTACTTATACTTAAAGGGGGGTATTATGTAAAATCGACTTTTTCAAGCTTTATATCATGTTATTATGTCATTCCCTCATTAAACACATGCCTGGAGTGTTGCCTTGGCTCATTCACATATTTTTGAGTAATCAGTAAAAACTTAGACGGCGGCCATTTTAGGTGTAGCTATGCCTCAGTCCTCCTAGGAACACCCCCACCTCCTGGAGACGCCTCTGGACCTTTCGTCACCAGCCAAGCCCCCAACCACTGCTCCTCAGCTCAGCAGAGCCCCCTCCCCGCACAGTGTTGTTGTTTAAATGCCACAGTAGTGTGCTGAAGGGGGCGTGTCGGAAAGCTTCTTAAAGAGACAGAGGCCTATTTCAAGACGTTCAGTACAGCCAGTATTCAGTTCAGTATTTTGAGAGAGCAATTTTATTCAAGGCAGTTATTTTAATTTACTGCATATACAGACCAACAGAAGGTTACGTCATCATTGTAGTGTGCTATAGACTGGTGCTATGTGATGGAAAAAAGCATAATACCCCCTCTTTAATTACTTTTTCCTTTCCTTTTTTTTTTTAAACTGTCAAAAACTAGACTAAATCCTTTTGAGTGTTCGTCGACTAAAGCTAGGCTAAAACTAAAACTAAGACGGCTGCCAAAAACAACACTGTGTGGGAGAATATAAAGCTAAAGAAAGTAGTGTGCAATGTGCCAAGAACAGCGCCCTATCAATCTTTATTTGATCACTCGCTCATTCGACAAAGAGACACCACCGTGTAGGTCAGCCATAAAGAGATTTGTATCCCCGACGCCTTCGGAAACAACATTTAGCGGAGATAACGTTGTCATTACCAGTGTTGGGCCTGAGTAAACCGCGGAGCCGCTTGTTCAGCAGATAGCATCCGCTCATCATCGCTGTTTGTTTGGTTTCCGTGGTTCCAGGTGATCCAGACCATCAGCGCCGTGGACCGGGACGAGCCCCTGAATGGACACCGCTTCTACTTCTCCCTGGCCGCGCCCATCGCCATTAACCTCAACTTCACCCTGAGGGACAACAAAGGTAAGGCAGAAACCCTGTGTGTTCTAGGAATGGCAAAAGCGTCAAACACAGGGCACAATGAGAACTCTAAGAACTATGGGAAAGACTGGAAAAATACCAAACTTTGCGTAATGCTATTGCAAACTCACTCTATAAATGATAAACGCAGTAAACCTCCACAGTTGCTTCAGTAATACAAGTAAGTTTGGTAAATTCTCTTGATGTTGAGCTGCTGCCATTTGTCGGACCCTTTCACAATAAGACTCTCACTCCTGCGGTAAATCCATGGCTTTTATTGTGAAGGATGCAAACAGGAAGCATTTAGTTAGCATTGGACTACTTAGGATGTATAAGGAATGAGGAACTTGGAGAGTTTTGCCGGTGTTTTGGACAAGTCATATATATATGTATACGGTCCACGATTGGAATTAGACAAATGAGAAGTGTGGCTGACCGTACTGCGAGGACAAAGGACACGGCTGCGACTCGCCCCTTCGCACGAGTAAAGGTAAATAAATGCAAAGAGCAGCGGCCCACGGAGGAGTTATGTCCTGCTGAATTAGAGACAAAAGCTGGGTTTAACCTCTTAACCCCCACCTGATCTGAGCACATTTTCTCCAGTTTGGCTTTACAATAACCGAAAAGCTTCTGGGGGAAAAAAAAAGCGTCAATATAGCGACAAAAACGAGGATGAAAACGGAACAAACAAAAAAAAGGCAACAAAAAGTGAAAAAAAAGCGACAAAGAAGCAACACAAAAAAACTATGAAATAGCAACAAAAAGATGACAAAAAGCAAAGCAAATAAGTGACAAAAAAAGACAATCAATAAAAGAGCGACAACAAACGTGCCAGAAAAGCAACAGTAATAGAACAACAAAAAATACAAAAACATGACAAAAAAGCACTGAAAACACAACAAAAACGCTTCCAAAATGAGACCAAAACAAGGCGACAACACGACAGGATCACTTTTGTAGGCCTTAGCTTTCAAATGAGACGTTACACTGTCGCTCTCCAGTTGATGCGTTTTAGAGCTTCAGCTTCACTGACAGTGGAAAGAAAATAGCTGTCTGTGCAGAGGTGCTCTGGATCATGAATAAAAAGGAAATGACGGATCGTAGGACGGTCTAATATCGTCATCCCGCCCGCCCCTAATCAAACACCACCACTGTGCAGGGTTAAGGGCGCTCAAGTCATTTTTGGTCAGACAACAATTACGAAAAACTATTTATGTGATGGTTTATTACTTTGTTTGATTGGGATTGAAAAAGTTTAAGGATAGAGCCAAGTTTAAAGGTGCATTATATTAGTGTCCTCTCGGCGACCCAGTGGCTGCATGGGTGTCGAGCTTGGCGCCTTTCCTTTCCATCATTTCTCAGGGTTTCTGGGAGGGTTTCCTGGATGGAATCTAAGCGTAACCCACGGAGACGGTTCAATCCTCGGTGAAAACCTACCAGAAACCCTAAAAGCAATGGATCCTCTTAGCGGCCACTGGGATGGTGAGTAAAGACGTTGGGTCACTGAAAGGTCAAATACGCACAAATATATATATATATTTATATTTTTTACATAAAACGTTGCATAGTGCACCTTTAAATGTATGGGTTTTTATGTTGTTCTATATTAGTATTTCACCTGATTATAATAAAATCAATCGATAATAGATCAAATAAGACAAACAAACAACACATTCAACGTCATCGGCCCAGACTTTGTTACGTAGCCAGTTACCAAACCTCTTCGAGCGCCCCGTTTTCCGAGTGGCAGCTAAAGCCGGTTGTCCTGTCGAGGTAAATTGCCGGTGGCCTCGGCAGCCGGTAAAAAGGTGTTGGCGAGTGGCGGCGGGGGAGGTTAGGCACGCTCTATTTGCTCCGAATCGAACCCGGCAGCCGCGCAATTGACACATCGGTCATGAGTCACTCTCTTCCCCCCCCCCCCCCCCCCCTCTCTCTCGTCTTTGTAACTGGACACAATCTACCGGGGGAAAAAGCGAGGGCGGGGAAGACGTTCAGAGTAGCGGCATTGCGAAATGGTTGACGCTTCGATTGATTTGCTCAATGCGAGGGCGGGGGCTCGGTCTGAACTTCGGCTCGCGACACGACAACCTCATCCAAGTTTTGTTAATGTATTATCCTCGTTCCGCAATAACGGTTTTGGATCCGGGAAACAGTCAGCCATCCAGGGCGCCGTTGTCTGACGGGCAGAATGAGAGAGGGACAAAACCGCCGGACATTTGGAACACGGTGTGAGCTTTTTATACAAATTGGGCCGGTGTGTTCAGCGACATGACCCTGTGAACGAGGGCCTCTGATTGACGCTCTTCGGACACAGGGGCAAAGTCGCAGATCGGCCCCTGCAGCGGTTTCACCCGCAAACTGACCCCATTTGGTCGGTTCCCGTAAGAGAGCAGATTGATTGTTGGAAGAATGCGAGGGCTGGACAAGACCGCAGCAGGAGAGATGAGGAATCAGGCGTATGGAAAGAACAAACCAACCAATGATTTCTGATCATAAGACGATCTAGGCCGACCGGTAAATATTGACACTTCTCAAGGGTGTAAAGTCTCAAGAGAAATGAATGGAATGAACTAAAAATCTCATTGAGGGGGTTGACAAATGTAAGTACTTGGGATATTTTAGACTCTAAATTGAAATAAAATGCCAGAATAATATCTTCCTGGGTTTTAAACGTGTTGAAGGCAGTTACAGAGCGTTGTGTCTCGTAAGTGCGGGGGGGGGGGGGGGGGGGATGATCACATGACACTGTTGACAGACACAAGCGTATAGTGTGTGTGCTAAGCTGAAGACAATAAAGACCAATCTAAATTGTTTCCGAACACAGTCATTAGGCCTTATCTATTGACTCAGCATGCTATGATTTTATCTTATATTTATTGTTCATTCGTTTGGATCCCAATGAAGTGGCATCATTCACAAATATAAAATATGTTTTATATTAACTTCACGTGTCTTATTGGTCCTGCTCCGGCTGTAATGTGTCCGTTAGTGCAAACATACAGACTGGAGCCTGAGCGAGTAACTGCAGAGTGAAGAGGTGCTCCGGGTCAGTCTGTTCACAGCTGTGGAACTCTTTACCACTTTAGCAGACTTTTCCTATTAAAGCTGCAGCTCAACCAACCAACACTGTGGATGGACTTGGCATGTGAAGTGGCTGGATAGGTTTTGTCCTCTTCCCCTCGCTGTACTGATGCTTTTACTAAACGGTTGTTTTCTGTCTGTGTACTCTTCAACTCCTGAAAAGCCAAACTAGGGACATTAGCCTGTTGTTAGGAGCCTTCTGTACTTAACATGGGTCACCCAGTCGGCAGCGAAGTTTTCCTGTACACTCTCTGCCAATTAAATAAAAACGAATGATTCAATAGGCCTACAGCTATTGCCAATACTGTATATATGGCCACTGGGAAAATAATTATTCAAGATTCAAAATATTGTATTGTCAAGTCATACGAATCGAAATGTTCTTTTCTCTCAAGTCCTTGGTGCGGGGGCGTGGGGTGGTGGGTGAGGGGTGGAAGCAAAGGGAGGGCAGGGAAGGGAGGGAGGTCAGCTTCCTGACAGCCCGGTGGATACAAATTTTCGTCAGTCGACTGGACCTGGTCTCATCCTTGACAGTTTTTTGTAAGAAATCTTCCATCCATCCATTTTCTTCCACTTGTCCGTTGCCGGGTCGTGGGGGCAGTTGGAGCCCAAATCACATTGCACCAGCCCCTATGGCTCCTCTTGGAGGTGGTGGGTCCACAGAAGGACGGCCTCATGGTTCTAACCGGGCCTGTTGGTCTGTCATAAGGGGCTTCTGAAGAGTTAAGAAATCTTCAAAATGAAAAATAATAAATACAGTACCTCATCAATATTTGGCTGTGAATTGATCCACAAACCCACCGTATTATTTCTCATAGTAGAAAGTTTGTTCTACTGGCCAACATCACACTCATATGTTTTTTAATATCGACACCTTTTGGAGAACATAATTGGACCTTTTTTTTATACTTGCAGACGGAGAAGACAAAGGACTTTGAGACTGTTTTTGTTTCTTTATCAATCACTCCATCATTAAAAAGGAAAAAGGTGTGATTCTAACCCAGTTCTATTAATTAAAGCGCGATATACAAACACATAACGATAGGGCCGTGTCCTTATTCAAGATTTTTTTAATTGTCAAACCATGTGACTGATTTGAAATTATATTTCTCTCATCCTTGATTGTGGAGCGGGGGGTGGGGGAAGAGGGGTGGGAGGGAGGGCAGGGAGTTCAGCTTCCCGATGGCCCTGTGTATGAAGCTGTTCTTAAGTCGACTCGACCTGGCCCGTAGATTCCGCAGTCTCCTCCCAGAAGGCATTACCTTGAAGAGACTGTGTGATGGATGCGTAGGGTCCCTGGTGATTCTGAGGGCTTTGCGGGTGAGACGGGTGGAGTACATGTCCTTAATGGAGGGGAGAGGAGCTCCACAGATCTTCTCCGCTGCTCTCACGATGCGCTGGAGGCTCCTTCAGCAGGAGGCAGTGCTAGCGCCGTGCCACACAGTGATGGAGCTGGTCAGGATGCTCTCTATAGTCCCTCTGTAGAAGTTGCACATAACAGAGGCTGGGACTCTAGCTCTTCTTAACTTGCGGAGAAAGTAGAGACGCTGATTACTTTTTTTGACCAGAGATGTAGTGTGCATGGTCCAGGAAAGGTTCTCTGTGATGTGCACACCCAGGAACTTAGTGCTGGTCACCCTCTCCACTGCAGCACCATTGATTGTTAGAGGAGCATGCTGGACCCGTGCTCTACGAAAGTCCACAACAATCTCTTTTGTCTTCTCCACATTTAGAGAGAGGTTGTTCTGTGTGCACCACATGGCCAGACTCACCTCACTCCTGTAGTTTGACTCGTCTCTGTTGTTGATGAGACCCACCACTGTTGTGTCGTCTGCAAACTTGATGAAGAGGTTTGAGTCGTACTTTGGAGCGCAGTCATGGGTCAGCAGAGTGAACAGGAGGGGGCTCAGCACACAGCCTTGGGGAGCTCCCGTGTTCAGTGTGATGGTTCTGGAGGACTTTCCGCCGACACGTACAGCCTGTGGTCTCCCCGTCAGAAAGTCCAGCAGCCAGTTGCACAGTGATGTGTTGATCCCCAGGTGGAGCAGTTTGTATATTAGCTGCTGTGGGATTATAGTGTTGAATGCTGAGCTAAAGTCTAAAAACAGCAACGTCAGAGTCCTTTGTTTCAAGGTGAGTGAGGGCTGAATGAAGAGCAGTGGAGATGGCATCTTGAGTTGAGCGATTGGACCGGTAAGCAAACTGGTATGGGTCCAGGGTGGGAGGGAGAACAGACTTGAAATGTTCCATGACGAGCCGCTCGAAGCACTTCATAAGAATTGGAGTGAGTGCTACTGGGCGGTAGTCATTAAAGCAGGAGGGTGGGGACTTCTTTGGCACCGGAATGATGGTGGTCGCTTTGAGGCACGTTGGGACCACAGCCTGCTGCAGAGATGTTTTAAAAATGTCTGAGAAGACTTCAATGAGTTCATCAGCGCAACCTTTCAGTACACGACCTGGTATGTTGTCTGGACCCGGTGCTTTGTGTATGTTGATCCTGCTCAGAGATCTTCTCACACTCTCTGGTGATAGCTTCAGCACTTGGTCTTTAGGAGGGGGTGTTGACTTTTGTGCCGGGGTTCTATTGAGTGCCTTGTAGCGAGCAAAGAATTCATTTAAAGCGTTCAACAGAGAGGTGTCACTGGCACAAGTTTGTCGAGGAGGTTTATAGTCTGTGATGGTCTTTATCTCCTCCCACAGACTCCGAGTGTCTCTGCTGTCTCTGAAGTGATCAGTTATCTTTTTGGAGTACTGCTGCTTGGCTTTTTTGATGCCGCGGGACAGGTTGGCCCTAGCTGTCCGCAGTTTCTCCTTGTCACCAGATTTGAAGGCAGCATTCCGAACCCTCATGAGCCTGAGGACTTCACTTGTAATCCAAGGTTTCTGGTTGGACCTGATAATAATGGTCTTAGAGTCTGTAACATCCTCAGTGCACTTGGTGATGTAGGCATTGACAGTCTCTGTATACTCCTGGAGATCAGTGATATTGTTGTGAATGGCAGCCTGCTTGAACATATCCCAATCCGTTGTGTGAAAGCAGTCCTTAAGTTTCTCTAAAGAGTCTTTACTCCACACTTGAATCTGTTTCTGAACCGGTTTAGTGACTCTAACCAGTGGCCTGTATGCTGGCAGTAACATAATAGTTATGTGGTCCGAGGCACCAAGATGGGGGAGGGGGTGTGCCTTGTACGCTCCTTTTTTGGTGGTGTAAACCAGATCCAGGATGTTGTTTCCCCTTGTTGGAAAGTCAATGTGTTGATAGACTTTGGGGAAAACGCTCTTTGGGTCTGCGTGGTTAAAATCCCCAGCTAACATGAGAAGGGCATCTGGGTGGGCTGTCTGTTGGTCACTGACACTCTGGAACAGTTCATTCAGTGCCTCTTTCCTGTTTTTGAGGTTATAGGTGGGCGGTATATAGACAGCCAACCAGCAGTACAACAGTAAATTCCCTGGGCAGGTAGAAAGGGCGACACTTAATGATAATAAACTCCACGAGGGGTGAGCAGTGTCTGCAGACCACGGCGACGTCACGGCACCAGGCGTCATTGGTGTAGACACAGAGACCACCTCCCTCGGAGATCACTCTGTCCGCTCTGCAGCAGGAAAGCCCCTCAAGCTGGATTGCACTGTCCGGTATATTACCATTGAGCCAAGTCTCAGTGAATATAAAAACTTGTGAGAAGACCGAGAAAGCTTCTCTTCTGTGCTGTGTTTTTGCCAAAACGAGACCACGACTTTATGACTGTGCCCTCTCCAGTTCCAAATGGAACTAAAAAAACTAACTTTTGCTCTGGCGGGCGACGTCCGAGTCCATTTGCCCGCCAGATCGTGAGAACTTCGCGAATAAAAGTGCCTGGATTTAATCGGCGCGCCTCCTACACGACACGGGAACACGGTGGGCGTCTGGAGGGAAGAGCTGCTCGATCTATAGGAGCGCCGCGGATTTGGACGAGTCTACACATCTAATGAGAGAAGTACGCAGATAAGTAAGTTGAGGTTGAAATTGTAAACATCTTCAAGTATCTGCCAAAATAAGAGAGAAAAGAATAAACAAGACTACAGTGCTCGAAGAAAAGTAATGCTGTATTTCTTTAGTCCCTTAGTATTTGTTATAGCAAATATTTGTTGGAGAAAAAAGCCCTTTATGCCGCGTGCTTCTGGTTATAAAGCCTTTTTATTAATAATCATAATGCATCGGTTTTATATAGCGCTTTTTTGGACACTCAAAGTAGCTTTACATTGCATTATTCATTCACTCCATACTTGGTGGTAAGCTTCCTTTGTAGCCACAGCTGCCTTTGGGTAGACTGAAGGAAGCGAGGCAACCAGTCTGCGCCATCGGCCCCTCCGACCACCACCAACCACTCACTCACTCCATTCGCCAGGCTTCTTGGTGTTACCAAACAGTCTCCCATCCAAGTACCTGTCAGGTTATTCTTGCTTTTTCTGGGCGGGTTCCCAAACCTGACGGGAGATGGGCTCACTACTGAAGTTAAGTACAGGATTTCACTCAAACTATGGAGGCAGGAAGTTGTCTTTCTCCTTTTATTTTCATTTAATCATCCGTTGGTTGGTTAGTTAGGTAAACAACCTTAGTGGAAACACAGAAAAAAAAAACAATACAAGTAAAAAGTACAATATACAAATTTACAGGCAAGTATTCAGTACAGGAGGCAATCAGATTTCATAAACATCAAAAGCACTTTTAACCATGTAGCTCTTACAGCATTTTATATATGAATTACAGAAACACTTTACAACATATTACCCTTTGACTTCATAAATGTTTTTAGCCATTAAGGATTTTACCTTTTATACTTGCAATTATGAATTAATGCTTTTTATCCAACTTGTAAATGTGTATGACTTATTCAGTATATTTTAACCCGCTGCATTATTTATGTTTTTTATAAGTTTTACGAATGATCTGATGGTTTAGTAAACAGTGATGAATTACTTAGAACTTGCTAACAATGTCAAACTACGAAATCTACATTAAACCCGTGTAAACCCCTTTTCACATATAAAGAAATCAATATTTACAAAGTACCGCCGAACGCAGCCTTAACACAACAGAAGCACATAGCATCTTTCAACATATAAACGAAAGCACACACTGGCGCTTACCGGCAGTCTCTTCAGCTCTTTAAAAGTGAGAACCCGGTCCCGCTCACCGTTTGTGTTGACTGAGAGTCCTGCCGCGGTGTTGGGCTGCTCCCGGTGCATGACAGTAGAGTGAATGAGCGACATTATGAACAGTCCGGGTGAGCGCACCTGATTGCAAATTGGTTCCGATTACATACATTGGACATTGGTGAGGAGGGTGGCAACCAGACGGGGAGGGCAGGGCGGAGGACACGGCAGATCGCCGCAACAGTCCCGACCAGGCCCTTCCCTGCTTAGCTTCCAAGGTCTGACGGGATTGGGCAGAGCAAAGGCGGTATGGACACACATTACCTTGTTGATATTGCTCTTCCCCTCCTGGAACCCCTTCACCACCTTAACATGGTAGAGGGGTTTGATCACCTGAATGATCCTGGGAGCTCTGTTGTCGGGGGCTTCGTGCCCCTGGTAGGGTCTTCCATGGCGAACAGGTCCTAAGTGACGGGTCAGACAGAGAGCGGTTCAGAAGCCCCTTACGAGAGACCAACAGGCCCGGTTAGAACCATGAGGCCGTCCTTCTGTGGACTCCCCACCTGCAGGAGGAGCCATAGGGGCTGGTGCAATGTGATTTGGGCAACTCCAACAGCTGCCCCCACGACCCGGCAACGGACAAGTGGAAGAAGATGGATGGAAGGATGGTATTGCTCTTTGACCCTGGATGTTGTTAAATGCTCACCCCCGTGAAGAATTGGAATTATATGAAGGTGTTAGACAAGTTAGGAATGAATTTAGACCGCAGCGAACAATTTCATATTCACACATTCCCTCTTTCATAGTTTGTAAAAAAATTAAAAAGAGGAAGAAAATCAGGCATACCAGAGGCTTAATTCAACACCGCCCACATTTGTGAAATGACCTGCCAAAGTGGGTCATTGGTCATCGGCGGGTCCTTTCTGAGGTTCATGTACATCGTGCACTGTCCCCGTTCAAATAAATGGATATACTAAACCAAAGGAGGAAATGTGTGTACAGCACTAAGCTTTTGCCATCACACATAAGTTTTAGTCGGGTTTAGACCACATAAAGGCAAACCCTGGATATATAGAAAGATAATATAACGGATGTCGTCACGTGAGCTGTGGCGTGCTGAAAGTATTCAGCGCCGTCTCCGAAACGCATGCACTTCTTTCATAAAGACTGGCCAAATTCACGAGACAGTGGAATATTTATGGATAAAATATTGAATTTGCCATGAAAACGGCTTGGATTATCTCCTTTGTGCCTGAGAGAGGAATAGTGTGGACATTCGGACACAGGCGAGGAGTGGCTTTTCGGGTCCGATCGGAGCGGGAGGTGCTTTCTGTGTCTCTCTCTCTCCTTATTTTGCAATCTCACAGACTATCACTTTAACCAAAACAACTTGAACATGCCCCATGGTTCAGGCGCCTCAATTACCAACTTGGAAACAGTAATGAAAAGTGTCATCTGGACACTGATTGCCACTTACTGTATTATGAGTCATGGTTCGGACGAGCTGGTAATTCGAGAGTTTCCGCCGGGCCCGGTGCCGAACATAATGCTAACAAGCGCAGAACATTTATAATGGGAATTTCGACATACACTTCTCACAATGAGGGAGGAGAAGGTCAGGTAGAGATTTCCAGGATAATGGTACTGTCGTGACATCTGGTTTCTTAATAATAAAGAAGAAGAAAAAAGTGCCTTGCGAAAGTATTCGGCCCCCTTGAACTTTTCAACCTTTTGCCACATTTCAGGCTTCAAACATAAAGATATAAAACTGTAATTTTTTGTGAAGAACCAACAACAAGTGGGACACAATCATGAAGTGAAACGAAATTTATTGGATCTTTCAAAAAATTTTAACAAATAAACAACAGAAAAATTGGGCGTGCAAAATTATTCAGCCCCTTTACTTTCAGTGCAGCAAACTCTCTCCAGAAGTTCAGTGAGGATCTCTGAATGATCCAATGTTGACCTAAATGACTAATGATGATAAATAGAATCCACCTGTGTGTGAACAAGTCTCCGTATAAATGCACCTGCTCTGTGATAGTCTCAGAGGTCAGTTTAAAGCGCAGAGAGCATCATGAAGAACAAGGAACACACCAGGCAGGTCCGAGATACTGTTGTGGAAAAGTTTAAAGCCGGATTTGGATACAAAAAGATTTCCCAAGCTTTAAACATCCCAAGGAGCACTGTGCAAGCGATAATATTGAAATGGAAGGAGTATCAGACCACTGCAAATCTACAACGACCCGGCCGTCCCTCTAAACTTTCAGCTCATACAAGGAGAAAACTGATCAGAGATGCTGCCAAGAGGCCCATGATCACTCTGGATGAACTGCAGAAATGTACAGCTGAGGTGGGAGACTCTGTCCATAGGACAACAATCAGTCGTATACTGCACAACTCTGGCCTTTATGGAAGAGTGGCAAGAAGAAAGCCATTTCTTAAAGATATCCATAAAAAGTGTCGTTTAAAGTTTGCCACAAGCCACCTGGGAGACACACCAAACATGTGGAAGAAGGTGCTCTGGTCAGATGAAACCAAAATCCAACTTTTTGGCAACAATGCAGAACGTTATGTTTGGTGTAAAAGCAACACAGCTCATCACCCTGAACACACCATCCCCACTGTCAAACATGGTGGTGGCAGCATCATGGTTTGGGCCTGCTTTTCTTCAGCAGGGACAGGGAAGATGGTTCAAATTGATGGGAAGATGGATGGAGCCAAATATAGGACCATTCTGGAAGAACACCTGATGGAGTCTGCAAAAGACCTGAGACTGGGACGGAGATTTGTCCTCCAACAAGACAATGATCCAAAACATAAAGCAAAATCTACAATAAAGTGGTTCACAAATAAACATATCCAGGTGTTAGAAGGGCCAAGTCAAAGTCCAGACCTGAATCCAATGGAGAATCTGTGGAAAGAACTGAAAACTGCTGTTCACAAACGCTGTCCATCCAGCTTCACTGAGCTCGAGCTGTTTTGCAAGGAGGAATGGGCAAATATTTCAGTCTCTCAATGTGCAAAACTGATAGAGACAAACCCCAAGGACTTACAGCAGTAATCGCAGCAAAAGGTGGCGCTACAAAGTATTAACTTAAGGGGGCTGAATAATTTTGCACGCCCAATTTTTCCGTTGTTTATTTGTTAAAATGTTTTGAAATATCCAATAAATTTCGTTTCACTTCATGATTGTGTCCCACTTGTTTTTGGTTCTTCACAAAAAATTACAGTTTTATATCTTTATGTTTGAAGCCTGAAATGTGGCAAAAGGTCGAAAAGTTCAAGGGGGCCGAATACTTTCGCAAGGCACTGTATAATAAAGAAATAAAGAAGCAGGAGCTCGTTTGCTGTCTAAATAACACACAAGTTAAATGATTGAATGCCAGCAAGACTGTTCAAATAGCGACAGCAAATGGACATTGTTTTAAAGGTGCTTTTGTTCTCTATTCAAATTGATAATATGTCTGGTCACAGTGGAGGTCTCATTTGAACTCACTACTTGTTTCAATTAAAAACCTGCAAACTGACAATTGTGTTTTTGGACATCATTTGTTTTTCTGCGCTGTGCTTTGTTTCCTTCGCCGTGTTGGAGACAAGGAATTCTGCATATTCCGATACTGTCCTGTCTCCTCTCCAGAGCGCACAAACTGTTCCCCCAGCTGATGTAAAAAGAAATATTCATATACGAGTTACATCAGCTCTCGAAAACAGCCTGTATGTGTGTAGCTGGTCATAAGTTTGAATAAGGCGGGACATGATACAACTTTAAAATTGAACGTTTCCCTGTTGTGACAATCGCCCTGGATGTCCTGGGTCTCTTAACCCCAATGAGAATCTTGGGGATGGGCTGGGGAAAGCTTTGCGCATTGGTCACACTCTCCCATCATCAATACAAGGTCTTGGTGAGAAATTAATGCGGCTCTAGATCTTTTGACGTTGCAGAAACTTTGAAACAACGCCCTAGCGAAGTGAGCTGTTATTAAAGCTAAAGGCGCGACAACTGAATATTAGAGCCTGCAAGGTCCATGTCCTTGCTATCTACAACATTGCCAGCTCTCACACAGATGTTTTATTGTTTTATTGTTAACATTGTGAAAAAAACCTTTGTGAATTTACAGTACATCAAAGGATGCTCCGCCTTCATAAAACCAAACTTTTCTAACTCCATAACAGTGGAGTAAAGAATGGTTGCCAGAAATCTCGTGAAATGTGGGAGGCCATTTGGACCAAGAGCTTCTAGGGAAGCCATGGAAAGGCTTTGTCCAACGCAAAACCTTTTACCAACCATGATTGCAGCTGTTCTGTACTCGTACTGCTTTATTCATGACGCCATCCATTCGTCAGCGCTCCACTGGGTCAAAACAGGCTCCACACACTGATTTCAGCATCAGGGGAGGGCGATGCTACCAAACCATGAGACGCAAACCAACAACAAAGACCTGTCCCGCTGTGTTGTTTTTCCTTTTTCCACCCAGAAACTATTTTGGATCTTATTTAGTTTTTGAAGAAGATAAAAATACCGTTAAGTACAATCCTGGAAGGTTTGGAGTCTGCAGCAGCTACTAAAGGGGGGATATTGTTGAAAGAGTGTAAAAAAGGACATATTTTTAGAAAAGGAGCATGGGCGTGTATATTTCCCTCGACTTTGGCCACTACTGTCCCCTAGAAAGGCAATGATCATATTTAAAGTGTCATCTCGCTGGCCTTCCCTACTACACGTGGATACCAAACATGTCTGTAATTGTGAATGAAAATGCGTGGCCAATGATGTACTCTTGGAACTCTCTGGCTCGCTAATGGATAAATAAGGGCGCATTTGATCACCTCGATCGCTGAAGTTATCGAGAGAATACACCGTCACCCGCCGTGAAAATCTGCCGTTTCGTCTGTTTTTTTTAACTGAAGGACTTCAAGGTTGATTTTGAAGTTGGATACAGAAAAAAATAATAAAATAAAATAAACACAAAGCCAAATAGGTATGAAAAGAAATGCCAATGTTTTGAAGTTCCACAACACCTTATTGCATTCTTTTTTTTTTTTGCTTTGGATGTGTGTTTGTCAAATGGAAGGCTTGAGTGGCGCGCAACAACTTTAGAATGTTCGATTGGATCCACATCCGAAGTCCCTGATCTATTTGAAAAACAAAGCCAGATGAAACTATTTCAGACAGTAAACCATGCGTCGGTGTTATGGAACCCGTTGACAAAGCCGAAAGGAATTTTCTGGGGATATACATATTAACATACAACGTAATGTCTAAAACAGAACAGTTGGAACATTTACTGTTGGGGTCAAATCTGTGTCTTTCCGAGACTTGGATTACAGCTACAACTCCTGTATCGGCATTTATGATTCCTGGATACAAAGTAAAGACAGTATTGACAGTCACCAAATAGACATTCCAGATCAAACTATAGAGTGTGTTGGTGTTACAATTAAATTATCGCCCCAAATGTCATTTAATGTATTTTGTGTATGTAGACCACCAAATGCAACAAGTGAAGTCTATACTAAGTCTATACTGGTTTAACAAAAATTCTAAAAACATATGAACGAAAGGAAATGTTGCTCATGGGTGACCTCAACATAAATTGGCTTGATAAAAGGTAAGAGGAAACACCTAAAAGACATTGCAAACTCAATACAAATGATACAACGGATTAAAAAGCCAACTAGAATAACAAGAACTTCTCAAAATTTGATAGATTTAATATTTACCAATAAACCAGACAGGGTTATTAAAACATACAACCTAATAACTGGACTGTCTGATCATAATCTTGTTCTAATAGCCAGGAAATTAAATAAATCAAGATACATAAATAAAGAACAAAGAATGCAAAATTCCTCATATTTGTGACCCGCCGTGGAATCCAAAGACACAAGTCGGCAGCTTGCGTTTGGAGAAAAACGTAAACAAAGTTTTTATTTTGAAAATTGGTGATTTTCACTTTTTTCCAGAATCGTTTAGTTGAAGTCACGAAGAAGCCTCTCCATGTTTAAGCTACCAGTATTGGTATATTTAAAAGCGTAAACTTTTAGGTTCAAACCTGCTTGTTTTTGGGAGATTTGGGAGCCGCTGTAGGGGCGTGCCTTTGTCTGTGTGTATTTACATGCTGGGAGGAGGAGGGGGGGCGGCACAGCCACACAGCTGCTTGGTTTGCTAGTCGACACATCTTTAGCAAACAAATGCCACGCAAAAAAGGCAGTTTTATACATACGCCTATTGTCGATCAGTTTTCAGGTTGAAAAAGTCTGGTTTTGTCAGAGAAATAGCGCACGCCGTGGGGGCGTGTGCGGCTTCATGGCTGTAAGCCCCCCCTGTGTGGCTCTCAGAAGCTGCCACTACTACACTGGAACATGGATTTACCACGAGTTTGCTGAGCAGAAGGCAAAGGTTCAGACGGGTGAGTGAAAGTTTGTTTGTTTTTATCGCTTGCGGGTGCTGTGCCAGTTTTGACGAGTCTATTGTGCTGTTATTAGCTAACGGCTAACGTCTAAGCTAACGGCTAGCGGCTAAGCTAACGTGCAGCTAAACCTGCTATTTACACTAAAACCAAGACCTCTCCCAACTTAAACTACTCCATACATGTAGTCAGCGCATCCCTAGCTTTCAGCCACTTCTTATTTGAGAGAGATCCGCTTCATATTTTCGGTTTTATGACCAAATAAAGTTACTCTGGATCACTGCAGTGAAATGTAAACAATGGGGAACGCGCGCGGCGATAAAACGCAAATTCGGCCTTTTCCCCTCGTATATGTGCATTACAAGTAGTACAGGAGGCTTCTAAATTTATAAATGTAGTTATAAACGCATCCATTGCTCTCTCTCAGTGTGAGGCGGAGCAGACGCAGACAGAGAAACACGCAGGATTGTGTCTGTAAATTAAAGAGCAGCTACACTATGTCCATTATCTACATCACTATGGCCTAGTAAACATCATCTTGTGTTCATTCTAAAAACACGTACGTTATCTCATGTTTAGTCCATGTTTAGACTTTCTCATACCTATTGTTATTAGCTAGCTCGGACACTCGTGCGTTATAAGGTAAAAGTATTCATCAACAGGATTTTTCCTTTGACTCAAACCAGGGCCAACCACTAACTGAGGTCTAAACCAAGACTAAACCAGGAAGTACAGATACAGACTCTGAGATCTTTTTTTTTCTTCAGGCCGGGTCTAACAGCTCCAGCCCGACCAGATGCAGGAAGAAAATCTTTATGCCAAGTTTCCGCCAGAGACCAGATTTATGTGTCTATTCTTTTATTCTTATTTTTCTGTTATGTCCCCTCTCTTCCTGTCTCCATCCCTCTCCTCCTCCTCATGCCTCCATCCCTGTTTTATTTATATTTTATGTACATTAATGTTTTGATTTTGCTCAGCAGGTGATCTTTAACACACATTCACTTTACTTTATTAATTTATTAATGTCCCTTAAAGGGTGATTTATTCATGAGAATAAGCAGCCTGATAGTAGCGTGAAATAATGCAGAATAGCATCAATATAGTCAGTTTTACCTTTGTTAGACAGTTATGAAAAGGCACACATTTCATTTAATCTAATCCAAGTTCCCTCTCTCCTACAGTTACACTTTCCCTCAAATCCTCTCCAGCCAGGACCAATGTACTTCCTGAAACAGAGGTGGATCTTCATTGTGACAACTGCAGTGGGCCGAACATGCCTGGCGTGTTGGACACAAGCTTCACGATAAAATTGAAATCAACTTCCTTATTGCTGGCCTCACTGTTTTCCCCTGACTGTGGCTTTGGACTGATCAAGCCTCCATGAAGACAGGAGTCAACACTTTGGCAGAGATCGCTGAGGTACTTTCACTTTACCGACTTCAGTGTAGTTTTCTGATTTGCTTCAATGAAACATTTAACTGAAGATCTTTTTTTCTTCTTCTGCCCCGTATGGATGGTCTTCCTGTCCTGGCCCCACCTGGACTAAACATCCACAGACAGACCTATCTGTATGGAAACATCAGGCCATTCTAAAAGTGGTCAGGACTTTGTGGAGGAGGAGAGTTCACCCACTGCACGGGACTGCAGAGGAGCAGCTCTGCAATGTCACTTTATCAACCAACCACCTGAATTTAGTTTTAGAGACTTTGTGTTACATTCACCCACCACTACCCACACTCCAGAAGAAGCAACGCAGATTCATCTCAGAACATCCTACTAGACCTTTATCAGGAAGAAAAACTGTTGTGCATTATTTTTTGATTTATTTATGTTTTGATTTTTGAGTAAATGCCAAAATATTTATGCTTTAAGAAGTGGACAATGACCACTCACAATGCTTGCCAAAACAGAAAACTTTTATTTCTTTTTTCATGAAGTGCAAATGACTGTGCATACTATGTGGTGCAGATTTAGAGGAAAACATTGTTTAAGAACAGATGGCGTTGAGTGTAAAAAAACAGTAAGGTTAAAGCATTGAATAATAAAAACTTGAAGGAATAAAAATCAACCTCCATGTGATGTGGTAAATATTAGGTATTGATCCGTTATTACTGAAATATGGATTCATATTCACTCAATTGGCAATTTTTCAGAGCATTGCAATAACATTAAAATACCCAAACACCAGATCTCTTCTGTTGTTTTTTTAAATATATTGTAAACTTATCTTTCATCATTCTTGTATGAAAAGCGCTCTCTAAGCAATGTTTGAGTGATTTGCTTTATTAATTGATATATACTTTTATTTTCAATAGTATATTGCTTATTATTTATCATTAGCAAAAAACAACAATGGCAATAAAAACGATTCATACTCATACTGTATATAATATATCACTGTTTTTGATTTGAACATTATTTTTAACATAAAAGTTACATGTGTTACACAACACGTTCTCAAGCCAGTGACAGTTTATCAATTGATATAAAAAAATGTAAGAGAACAATAACAACCTTCTGCTGTGAGGTGAGATCAATAAATGAAACCAAAAATAAAACAGATACACATAATGAAACTGGTAAACAATGGTTTGTTGTGGAAGCAATAACCTTTTTGCTCCCTCTCTGTGCTTTACTGCTTTGAGGGGGAGTTTGACAGGGGGTATGGCTTATCCAAATGAGATGTAAATGAGCCCTATTGTCCCTCCCAACAGCAGAGAGGTGAGAATGGCCCAAAACTTCAGAGGCCGTTTAAACCCCTTTGGTCTTTTGGGAATTGCCAACTTCAAATCACCGCTACACCTCCAAATATTATCAGATTTCCATGTGTTACACATCATTGGAAAGCTTGGAGACTACACTTTAACAATCTGTTCTTATCTCATAATGCCCCAAAACGACTTGTGTCTTTGGGTTCTGTGACTGGTCACATTTCTAAAAGAAATCAAGAGCTCCTTAAATGATTTTAAATGAAATTTATTGGACCTCCAAAATCGATAGTGAAAGCTGTGGTCATACATGCAACAATATTATAACTGCTGTAAAGGATCAAATTGATAGATATACTCAGCTCAAACATAGAAATGAATCTCTCTGGGACACAAAGAAACAGATAAAGCTCTCAAGGTTTCTCTAAAAACTAAATTAACCACTGATCATTACAGCTATAAATCTCTGAAGCAATTTTTTTTTCTTAACTTAATCAAAGGCAAAAGGTAATTGTAAAAATCTGTGGAGGAGCATGGATAAACTATTGGGAAGGAAAAAAATATATCAGGAACACTTACAGCTCAAAATTAATGGAATAGTTCAAAATGAGGGCTCTATTCTGGCTAAACATTACAATGATTATTTCTTGGATTCTGTGTTAGACCTGGCGGAGACTTTTTCAGAAGTTAACTGCTGCCGAGATGATCATGGGGATGGAAATGCGTCTCACTGTAGGTTGCAGAGTATAGATGAAGACAACATTTCCAAAATCATAGCAAATCTAAAAAACAGTAACGCAAAGGATATATTTGGACTTGACATCTCTTTTAAAAGAACACAAAATGATTCTAACTCCAGTCCTAACAATAGCTGTGAATCAATCTAAAAAATGAAAACAATTTTCCTTTGGCGTTGAAAAAAGCAGTAGTCAAGCCGATTTTCAAGTCAGGAGACAAGCTCCGTGTGTCAAACTATCGACCTATCCTACCAGCCATCTCCAAGGTCTTTGAGAAGGTGGTGGCAGAGCAGCTAGTGGAGCATCTCGACCACACTGATGCGTTACATCCCTGCGAGTTTGGGTTCAGGAAAAGATACTCCACAGAGTCCGCGTGTTGCTACCTACTTGAAGACATCAAATGTTGGTGGTGTGGTAGGGGCGGTCTTTCTGGACTTGAGAAAGGCCTTTGATACAGTTAATCGCCAGCTTCTCATAAGCAAACTATCTAATTTTTCTCTTGACAAAAATACAATAGCATGGATTCAATCTTACCTTAATGACAGACAACACTGTAAAAAAAAAAATGTTATTTTTACGGAAAAATACCGGCAGCTGGGGTTGCCAAAATACTACCGTTAAATTACGGTACAACATTACCTTCACTTAACAGTGATAGAGTTGATTTGACATCTAAATTTTGTATTTGTTACAGTATTTTACCGTTGAAAAAAGTGTCAAGGTATTTTTAAAAAAACAATGTTTAACCTGAAAATTTACATGAAAATTTGTATTTTCTACCGGTTTAACACCATAATTTTTAAATGTAACAACTTTTTTATTTACGGTAAATTACTGAATTAGTTGAGGTACTACCGTTAAAAAAAATATAGTTAATTGTTACCGTGAAAAGTATTAACATAAAAAAATATATTTTACATGAAAAAATATCAAATATTTTTTCTAAAACTCTTTATTGATAATTTGTGGTGTTGTAAATATCAACTGGAATTATACAAAATATAAAACAATGAGAAGTACATTGTGAAAATGTTCACATGTTCAATTTCAGTGTCCCAACTTCAAAACCAATTTTTTTTGCCCTTTTTTAATTTTCGAACAGTTTTTGTGGAACATGGCTAATCACTGTGGCAAGGTGGCATCAGTGAACATACAGTGTATCATTTTCAGAGCATAAAAATAAAAATCATCCCTAAAAAGGGAACAAAAGTGCCAAATCTTGCAAAATAAAACTGAACAGAATTTCTTATCTGCATGTTCACACCTCAACTTGAACATTT
Organism: Proterorhinus semilunaris; assembly: GCA_021464625.1. NCBI lineage: Eukaryota > Metazoa > Chordata > Actinopteri > Gobiiformes > Gobiidae > Proterorhinus > Proterorhinus semilunaris. Next base: position 24,156,543 of record CM038362.1, on the reverse strand, counting down.
AACTTTAACCAACACAACAGCTGTGGTTTAGAAGATAAATTGCCTGGTACAGTTTGTAAATGTCCCATCTTTACTTATATTGTCCATAGTACCTTTTTTTAAAAGGAATAGGCCACCGTTTTTACATACTGACATATGTTCTTACCTTACCTTAGACTAGTTGATATGTACCTGTCTGGTCTTTGTCCGTGCGCTCTGTCATGCAAACGGAGCACAAACGCAGCCTCTTCCACATACTGTCACTGCTCACTTCCGTCAATAGAAGCAGCGTGACTTGTAGTGAGCGGGAGAGAAGTCTTTTGGAGTTAGTGCGCGGACGTAGTGCTCCTCGTATTATTACGCCTCACAATATAGTACCCCTTTTTATCCGCTGAGAAAATCGACATGTTACATTTCTGTGTTACTATACTTTGTAGTGTAACACGTCACGTAACTGTAGTTAAATAGGGAAAACGTGGAAGAGTTTGGTAGCTTCTAACGGGAGCTGATTTGGAACTATACAGTATGTGGAAGAGGCTGCGTTTGTGCTCCGTTTGCATGACAGAGCGCACGGACAAAGACCAGACAGGTACATATGTGTCTTGACCACTGGCTCTTTGTTCTGCTGTTATTTCGTCCGTGTCGTCATCTGATCCTACTTTTCTTCTTTTTATTTTTGGTGTGTCGGGTCTTTTCATATTTTCAACTCTTGATTGGAGTTGCTTTGCTAGGGAATGGTGTCCAAGTCCAATAACATCCCCATCAATCACGTCTTGAAGAGATTTTGGATATCTCGCCACCATCCGTTTTGCTATCTCATTTGTGTTGTGTTTGGTTGGATTCTTACAAATCCTCATAATTTCGGAGACCACGATCCTTATCATCTGTCGTCGTACTCGCGCACTCGGCCTTTTCTGTCTTTCCAAACTCTGCACTAACTCTTCAGGAAGCTTCTGCCATGGTATTTGAAAGTTTTGTTCCCAGTTTGAGGCAGGTGGATAACATCTTTGTGATGATGGTGATGCTGTGGATGTTGATGGTGAGGTCGTGACTGAGGAGGGAGAGGAAATGAGAGACACTGGAGAAGAACACGCAGGGGACGGAGTTGGAGTGAATGAGTCTGCAAAAGCACAACAAAAAGACAAAAAACATTTTGAATTATTGAAACATATTTTTTAACTCTATAAACAGAATGTAGCATGTTGATACATTTGTGAACAGCAAACTATTATCAAAAATGATTGCATATGTACAAGTCAAAAGTAAAGGAGAATTCCAGTGTAAAATCATTTTTTGACATGTTTTGTATTACCATGGGTACAAGTCAAGGTCAAGGATCTTCCCTGTCAACAACGGAGGCATTAGATGATGCGCTATTTTTTAACATTATGCCTGAAAATGCTTTGAACGCATTGCTGTGAGGCATGTTTGAACATTGGAGAAAGAAACACGTATTCACTGCAAAACCATTTATACTCCACAATAAATAGGTGGTATAAACAGCTTCTTACCATGTAAAATTATCCACTGTCAATGTTGTATGCCGGCAGAACGTGAATTTAGAAGTTTAAAACTTACTCTCCCTCACCAGCCATCTTCGAGGGACATGACGTTACCCAGAACCATAAATGTAAACCAACTGACCTACTGTTTTTGACGGAAGGTGGTGTGTAGCCTACACATTTCAACTAGACCACAACTTTCAGAACAGAAAAAGACAAAGATTTATATCAACTTTACAGCGATTTTACACCGGATTCTCCTTTAAAGTACTTCTAATACGAAAAGTGTGCAGTGTTGTAGTGGCAATGCTTTACACTCACGGTTTGGGGCCCAAGCAGCAACCAATCTTCTGGCTTGTATGGGTTTTAATACTGGCAGCAAGTCTCCTTCTGTAATGTACTGCAAATCATCTGTCTTTACTGCACCAAGTGCCTTCAAAGTATCTTCAACCGACTTGACAACTTGATCAGGAAGATCAGGAAACACTGCTAGTACAGCATCGGTTATCCTCTGTGATTCAGCCATATCTGTTAAGACACATAAAAGAGAAAAGTGTACCATAATGGATTATTGATTTAGTGTGACAAGAGACTGTGCTTCAATGGCACAATTTGGGATCCATTGTTTAAGTAATGTTGTAGGGGCCACATGTCAATCAGTTCACTAACATGTTTGCACTCTAATCTTCCACTGCTGTTTACAGAGTACATGTGTAAGTGTGAGAGAAATTCTCCATCATGCACTCTCATCAGAAAATGAAGAGCAAAATCATCTTTAATGAGAATGAGGATGATTTCACCAAACTCCACTGAATCATCATTCTTTGTGACAACAAACTGTCCTTTCTTGTAAATTATCCCTTTATACTGCACATCAACAGAATTTTTTGTATTTGTTTCATTGAAGCCAAATTGGAGGATTGCGTCTTTAACTTGCTCACTGTAAAGCTCTGAGTAAAATGGTGAGCCATATTTTATTTGCAGGGCCGGAGGACTCACTGATCCAGCAGAAAGAAAGGCCTGAAACATCTGATGCCTCTCCGAAAGAGTCAAACACAGATTTTTGAAATTCTTCAGATGCCTTGTACATCTTTTGAAATAACTATGTTTACTCTCGAAACGCATAGTCCATAGCCTCATGAGTGGGCCAAATTTCAGGATCAGTCCGGGATAGTGGCGCATAAAATGGTGTTTAGGTCTTAATTTGATATCTGGAAATAGTGCCTTCCTTGTTTCCAAATACTCTTGGATGAGAACATCCAGGTAAGCAACCTGAGCCTTGGAAATTTGCTGAGCACAAATCAGGTCAACAATGTCCTTAAGCTGCAAAAGTAACTGCCACACATCATCTTGGGGGTCCTGCACTTTGTCGCCAATTATCAGAGGCAGCAGTTTCAAGAAGTTCCAATTTTGGACAGCATGTCCACTCAATTTGAGTGTTTGAGGGCTTACCTCACAAGGTTTGGAAGAAGCATCTGTTGCTTTGTATTTGAACTGCTTGATTCGCCTGTTCAAAATTGTGTATGTGAAAAATTTCTTCTTTTTGATAAAGTAATTGAGGTACATAGCAACATCATACGAGAGGACACCCTCAAAAATGTCATGTCCGAGACAGGGGGGCATGCCAGGTGAACAAACATCAAAGTTTTCCAGAGTATTAAATACTGACTTAAACTTAATACCTTGTACTTGTGGCGCGTCCCCCGTCTCCAGCTGTTCAATGGCAGATCGGTAGGTTTCTGGAGTCCGCTCCAGTCCACAGAGGTTAGGATCAGCACCCTGAAATTGAGTTCGAGTAATCAGACAATATCTGCAGAAGTACTCAGAAGAACTAAAATTTTCTGTAAAACCACCAATGGTGTGAGAACCCAGGTTGTCTCCAGCAATGCAGTAGAGAGATCCCTTTACAACAAGTTCATCTCCCACTGTTATCCCATTGTCCTCCAGTTCTTTTAGATCAGAGAGTAGTTCAGAAAAAACCTGTGCATGGCCAAAGTCCTTGAAATCCTTCTCTCTACACAATAAAACCAGCTGCATGTGGTCAACATTTGATCGTACATGAGGGGGCATGTTAAGTAAAGAAAAGTACACAGCCAAAACCTTATGCTTCTTTTTAGCAGAGCCTAATGGGTTCACAACTTCAAACGCATCCTGGTATAAAACCAGTTTCAGACAGCTTGGGTTTTCCTGAAAAAATCTGTTTGATATCAGCACTTTGCCATCACAACAGTCAGAGAGAACATCTGATTTGGAAACATTAACATGATCCACTGACATAAGGCCCTGCCAAAAAACGGACTCCTGAATACTCTTTAATGTGTTTACCACAGGAATGTAATAGGCACACCTCTCCACCCTGTTCTCATCTCTGCCCAAAATTATTTTTTTGGGATCCACATATTTGAACATGTCTTTGAAGCACTGAGTTCGTGAGTAAGCCGTTCTCATAGGCCCTGTGTGGCAAGCTGTAAACAGATCAGATTGTTTAATTGTATCGCTGATTTTTACAATATTGTCATCTGAAACTGACATATCTTTCAGAAGCAAGTTTAGTCGATTCAAAGTATAGGACTGTCCTAAGTCATGTATATTTTGCATTTCTTCAACAATGCTTTGAATGGTAGACACTGGAAGGAGATGCTGTCCTTGTAGTTTCATGTAAAACATACATATATTTCTCAAATACAAGTCACTAAAATTTGACCCATCCCCTACAGTGTCTTCTGCATCGGACACACAAGCTGTTTCCTGCATTGTAACAGTGGAACTGCCACAGTGGGTATCGATTGAAGCACATGTCACATTTTCTGACCATTGTAAGTGCTTTCTGGACATGTGAGAGGTAAAAGACGATTTTCCAGTGAACACGTGTTTGCATTCACTTACTGGGCACATTACTTGGCGCCCTTCTGCAATGTGCTCCTTTAAGTGAGCAATCAAGGATTTAGTTCCGTCACACTGGCGGTCACAAAGTGAGACAGTGCATTTCAACGGTGTCACGGTCACATCTTGAATAACGTTAGCGGTTTGTGTACTGTTGTGGTGGCGATAAAAGTGCGACTTTAAAGCTGTATAGCCTGAAAACACCTGCTTACAACTTGTACCAACACATTTAAAAATAATTCGGGGTTCATTGCGATGCAATCTGCAATGCCAGACATATGCTTTAACAGACTGAACATTTGCTCCACATATAGTACAAGAATACATCTTCCATAAAATAGGCCCCAATAGTTCACTTATTGTGCATTTTTTTTAAAGAAAGTAAATACCCTCCAAATGGACTTTATTTTAACGAAAATGTCACTATTTCACACAACATCGATATTTCCCTCTATGGAGTTTATCACAAAAAACAACCACACGACCCGATTAAGCTTCCTATCTCTCACTCGCGCAAGAGGGGAGAAAAAAACTTAAGTGAAAGAAGTGTCTTGCTTCAACGCTATCTCCTCTATGCGTGCTCACTTTGAGCTCCTCATGCGGGGCTGCAGCAGCGGAGATGACCGGGGCAGACTGAGGACGAGACAGTGCGCGCTGATGTAGCTGCCGTTTGGATGCGGCCAAGAGAGTGGAGCTAAGCGAACAGGTGGAAGATGTGAGTGACAGGGCGCCTGTAACGGCTTCGTCACTCACGGACCCTGCGCGCCTTTTTCTCTCCTATGGCCCGGGAGAGAGAGTGCTGGCGCTGGGTGCGTTCGGGCGCGCTCTCTCGCGGTTTCCCGAGAGCCGCGCACACGTCCCGCGTTCACAAACTGTCCCTCTGCCCCGCCTCCCTCCGCCCCACTCCAGCAGTGACTTTTGTTTCGCAAAATTAGCATGCACAACTATGTGATGCCCCTTCCCCAAAGAGGAATTAAAAATATATATCTAGTTCACTGTAAAGACAACAGAGCCGGATCGTTCGTGATCGAACCATGTGCTCTTAACCCACACGAACTGCGTGATTAGCTAACCAGGGACTTCGTTTAGCTACATGGCCCAGCTTTAGTCCGCTACAACTAAAAACAGTCACGAGTTTAAAAGGTTGCTCATAATACACGGTTCACGTAAGCACATATCATGTATTACACTGTCCAGATTTGTACCTGCAGTAAAACTCTAATGAAGTTAGCTGTAAAGCTATGACAGTATTAGCTAGCGTGCTAGTGGTTTTCAGTGCAACCCTCTTGACAAATCTAGAAATCAATTTATTTCCATTTACTTACCGATGTCACTTAGAAGATTCAGCTTCTGGCTGATGAGGCCAATCCATAAAATCCAGCCCGCCGATAAAGCACCTTGTGAACAACGACGACGAATAAAACAAGCCAGTGCCACACCAGTCTGAAGTAGTTCGGCTTGACGCGGTGAGGAGAGGGGATGCGAAATTTCCGGAGAAAGTAGCGGGAGTCAGATAAAGCACGCTGATTGGCCTGTTTGAAATTCAAGGCGTTGTAAAAAAGGAGCTTCAACGTCAAGGCAGTACGTGCGCGCGCGTGTGTGTATCAGAGAACTGAAGGGAGACAGATTAAAGTTGGATGTTAACAAACATTAAGATATTAAAATGTATAAAACCAAACAGGATTTAAATATGTTTATTTTTTACAGGTTGTACAAGCAGAGCACACATTTTAAACGTCAGTCGGGTTTCTATAAAATAAAGTCAAGCAATGCACAATTTCGAAACAGAGGAATCATAAATTACAAGATGATTTGAAAATCTTGAGTTTGGATGCTATTCAGTCATGCTTTTTTTTGTTTTTTTAACACTTCAGGTGTTTTTTTGTTCTTATGAGTAGACCCTACTGCAAGCTTTGCAAAATAGACCACATGTTCATTTCATAATTTAGCCTGTTTGTAGAAAATAAACAAAGCAAATAATATATATATATTTTTTTTAATTAAAGGAATCCTAATGCAACTTCACGATGGAACAATGGCCATAGCTCCATTTCGGCATGTTTTGAACAGGAATAGCGTATGTGAATTAGCCTAATTCATTGTCCCTATGATAATAACACATCATAATAACATTCTGTTTAATATTTTGCACTCTAAATTCCAAAGTACACATCTGCAAAGTCTTTTAATTTTGAGGTAATTACCATTTATTGACTTAACGGTATTTACCAATTAATTCAGCGCTTTCTTTTATTTTCACAGAAAAAAACTGCGTTTTCTACATATTAGCACTGTAAAAATCAAAGTTATATAATGTTTCTTGATTTACAGTAATTTACTGTATTTACCATGGCAATATACTATTTTTCATTTTACGGCCTTCGACTGTTGCAATTTGACAGTGATTTACCGTAAATTCTACAGATTTTTTTTACAGTGAACAATGTTTTGCAGTTGACAATATAAAATCACCTTTAAAACCTTGCAGCATGGGAGTGCCACAAGGTTCCATTCTGGGCCCCCTGCTGTTTACACTATACATAAATGACCTGCCAACTGTCTCTAAGAGTAAAATTATTATGTATGCTGATGACACGGTGCTATATGCACATGGCAAAACTGCGGAAGAAGTTGCTCAAAAACTGACCAATGAAATGAAGAATGTTTCTTTGTGGCTGAAAAACTCAGCCACAAAACACGAGAGGCGAAACGTTCGAAGACTTCAAATACTGAGTACAGAAGATGAATCAAGCACCTTCATTGAAGATGGACAACTCCTGTACGACTGAGAACTTACACAGATATTATGAACTTTGGTCAATGCCATTATCCATGTATGCATGATGTTATGTATTTAATTATAACATCAGCCGGCCCAGGGACTACGGGTGGAAATTAGCACTTGAGCTAAAACCTGTTACGGTACAGCTCTCCCCTTGAGGTTAATGTTTATTGTACACTGTCCCTGTTTCTCTAAATAAATAAACTAAAAACGCCACTATGGCGTGCTCGAGTAGACCTTTTGTTACACTCACCGATTTGACTTTGCAGTTCTACTGTATGTTGAAAGATAAAAAAATGAATGGAAAATAGTCCGTGACAGGAAATTGCGATGTGAAACTCATGGGCACGCAGTTGTTCCTCTTTAAAACCTGAAATAAGTTTTGTCCTCCGGCAGTTTGTGGATAAAACCAGTGTATGGTTAAAACTGAAAGACCAAAGTGCGCTCTAATTAGAGAGCATTTTTATTGATGGTGACCCAGGAAAGGCAGATGCAGCACTTTTCTACAGACGCTAAACTTTCAACAAAGAAACGGACTAAAGGCCATTGGCTGAGAGAGCAGCGTTTGAAACGGGGGGAGACTGTCAGAACTTTCTTTGTTCAGCTGATCAGGTGCTGGAAAAGTTACAGCCACATGACATTGCAAAGTGAACGTCATACTCAGCGTTTAAAAGCGTCATGTCACTACAATAAACTGAGGAGTTCAGTACCTTGGCCTTTTCTCTCTCAGTCTCTGCCAGAGCGACATAAAGTGCTCAAAGGGAGCACATAATGTCATGTTAAGAACAGACAGACTGTTTAAACACTGATGATGCAGTGACTGCTTAATAATAACAGTCATGTGCAGGTCATTGTATCAATGCCACATTAATTATTAGTGAACATGAGATTAATTACAAAAACTGTGCGACTGTGTGTTTGAGTTTGTTATTTCTAAATTCAGAAGCACAGCAAATAGTCCTAATGAAAACCACTGGAAGATTGGTAGGTAAGTATATTATATAAATTACTTAGTCTGTTGTATTTGCATTATTGTTCCCGCTCCAAATGAGCTCAAAACCTCAGATCCAGGCAGTTGTCTTTAGCAAACTGTGGCAATACATCGTTTTTGTTTTCTCCCAGAAAGAAACAAAATATGTGTTTATAATGCTTATGGGTTAGGACAGTTATGAATGAGTGTACGCACTGTTTGTAAAGGAAGATATCAATAAGCTGCTCATTATGTCGTCTTTTGAAACGTTATGGAAAAGTGAATTTAGTAACAGTTTCATGAACATCCCAACGACGACCTGAACTTCCTGAATGACTAGTTTATCTCATCAACAGATTTTTTTTTCTTCCCTGATGGTGCGGGCATATTACAAGATGGCCATGTCAGGATTCATCAGGCTCGCGTCCATAGGCGGCGATGTATGTTTTTCCCAGTGGGTGCCCAGTCAAAAAAAAAGATGAGAGTTGGACTCGATCTTACAAACTCGAGCACGCGAGCCGGGCACCCTTTGTTGAGCATTATTTAAAGGCCATATCTATTGACTGCTGTTGGTTGTTTCATATTGGATTGTCTATGTTATATCCATTGGGCTAACTTTAGGCAGACACAGAGTGAAGTTGAAATAGGTGGACACACATTTTTGAATACACACTCTCACTTCTAAATATGCATTTTCGTTTCAGCTAGTGAAATCAGTTGGTGGCTAATAACTTAAGAAAACCCCTAGCCACAGTGACTGGTGACCGAAAAAAGTCTGTGTCTGGAAAAAATATGTGCTCATTTGTTACTTACACTTGCCCACTGTCCTAATGTATCCTGTTGTTTTGGTGGCAGTGCCTTGGACTATTGTTTTTCCATTGGAACACTTTTGCTTCCCACAATGAAGGTCTTCTTCCATTTTTCCCTTTAATCCGACTTTGTCATGTAAAATTCCTATATCGCGCCACGTCTGATCGGCTGTTCGATTGGGGAAAACGAATGCAGTCATATCAAAGAGGCTCAATACAGTTTCTTCCCTGTATTTGGACCATTTGTTGTCCGCATGTTGACCCAAAGTATTAACAAAAAGCGCTTTCTCGTAAAACCTTTGTAACTGGACCTCGGTGCTACAAAGACAAAGTTTATAATGTCTCCTTCTGAGCCACTCGGGCCAGCTGTTGGTAACTTTGTCTCTTCGTAACACTGTCGGCAGATACCGGACCGTTTATTCCCTAATGGCGCTCGGTAACTTCAGCGTCCCCTCTTATGTTACTCACTGATAACTTTGGCTTTCCTTTCTTGTACCATTTTGATTTTAATTGGGTCGTTAGGGCTTCAGTGCGTCCGCCCGGCTCTCAGTACTCCGGCCGCTTCCTGTTGACCAAAGACACGTTTGAGTCCGTCGGGAAAAAAAAGAAGCTAGTGGAAATAAACGAGAGTGTGAGAGTAGAGCTCTGTGAATATTAGCTGAGATTGGCAGCGGGGAACCGGTGAAGATTGCAAAGATCGTTGAGAACAGCTCCTACATTATTATTGATATTTATTTCAGAGAAGACTTTTTGATTGCTCTGCTTCTATTCATTTATGTAACCAGGGAAGTCCAACTGAGAGTCAATTTATCTCTGGCCAGTGAATCTCGCGCTGCATCTAAAATGAGGCAAAATGGCTCCTTCTCCTTTCTTCTCAGAACGATCTGAGCCTTCCTATCCCAGCGGAGGGAACAACCAGGAAGTTAGGTCGTATAATATATGCTCCATGTCCTCCTGCAATACATTTCATTTTATTACAAACTGGACAAATATAATCCGAGCAACTGCACAAATGTCAGAATGATGTGTTAAAGTAACAACTCTTTATAAACTGCACTGTTCAATTATTACTGATACTCACCGAATCATGTCCTTCAGTTCACCACAGACAGCTGCATTAGCGTCTGTTCTTTCACAGCGGAGCTTGTGCAAATAATCCATGTGGTGTAAGTTTTGTTCTTGTAAAATGTAAATAAACTCATTCACTCCATACTTGGTGGTAGTAAGCTACTGTTGTAGCCACAGCTGCCCTGGGGTAGACTGACGGAAGCGAGGCAACCAGTCTGCACCATCGGCCCCTCCGACCACCACCAACCACTCACTCACTACATTCACTCTGGCTTCCTGGTGTTACTAAACAGTCTCCCATCCAAGTACCGACCAGGCCCTTCCCTGCTTAGCTTCCAAGGTCTGATGGGATTGGGCAGAGCAAAGGCGGTATGGCCACTGTAAAGTAGTTTCTAAAACTAACAAATGCTGAATTATCAATATTTATTTTTTTCCAATAAAGATACAAAAGACATTGAGAGTGGCAAAGTGGTTCAACGGCCCATAATTAAATAAATAACAGAGAATGCTTCATGTTAGCATCATGCTACATGCTAAGATTGCCGTTTTGTTTGCTTCTACTGAACAATCTGCTGTGAAATATGGACCCGATTTAGACTTGACTATTTGTATGTGATACATAAGTTTATATTCCACCATAAAACGGCTAAAAAGTGTGAAAAATTGTGTTTCCCAAAAGATACTTCCTTCCCTCGGCGAGGCTATGCCCCCGTGGGATAAGAGCAATTTACTTACCCCATTGGCAAAGAAATTCATCTGAAATAAAGAAAAAACATTTCTTGAAACGAGTCAGAACAAGTGAAATAATCTGGGTCAAACGCCCAACTACATCTTGACTAGTCAAAACAAGTCAAATCTTAAAAGTTATGCTCAATTTGAGACATTTTAACTAATCTAGTTGATTATTTTTGAAGTGCAGCTCATATTTGAATTGAATGAAATGTCTCGCAACAAAACTGTCAATCGTTTCACCCTCATGCGCACATCGGAGATTTTGGAAACCTTCAGGAGGCAGCGCAGTGGCTTGTGGGATTGTTCTTAGCTCCTTCAGGGCTGATGAGGAACACCCTGAGGTTCCTCTGCTAAAGGAGGTGTTAAAGGAACCACACAGCTCCTTTAACTCCCTAACTGCACCGACACTACACTCCCCTTGATACACTGTCGTTGTGTCCATGGATGAGCGTGTGAATGAGTCAGTGGTTCCTTGATGTAAACCACTTTGAGTGCGTATGTAGGTAGAAAAGCAATATTTAGACGTGACCATTCATGACAATTTAATTTGTTTTGTGTTGTTTAATTTCCGATCTTTTTTAATTAAAAAGTGATTAAAAAGACTTCACAATCACACATAAAAATGTGATGGAAATAGAAAGCTGTTTGATCAGAGGTTATTTTTCATGGGTCACATACGTAATGGAAAATATGTATTAGTAGTTTGGAGGTACATAATGCAACAGACATTAGACCTTAACCTTAAACCCTAATCCAATTCAAATAACTTGAATTATCTCTGAGGGGTGAAATTTTAAAGGGCAGAAGCTTAGAACATTCATTCAACAGCACACACAGAACAACATAAAGTAAGTCCAGCAGTGTGCGTAGTCCTCATCATTCCTGTGCAGAGTTGAAGAGCCGGATAGTTCTGGGCACAATGGTGGTCTTCCTCCAACAGGCTGGAGTCCGGAGCCTGTGTTCTGAGGGCAGCCGGACAGAACATGGGAAGGGTCTGTGTTGATCACAGAGCGGACTGGTTGGCCCATGATCCTGGAGCAGACTTGCAACAGGGGATTTTTGTTTTGGAATAAGTCTTGCAGTTACAGCCCGTTGTGTGTACTACATGGGTAATAGTAATTACCCATGTAATTGTACTCAATTTGATAGGTACAATGTACCACGGGTAGGGTAAAGTAAAGAGTAACCCATCTGATTTATCATCAGAAACTGTTTTTAGTGGCACTAATATGATAAATGTGTCGTGGTCTTTAGCGTTTATGAGAGTCAAAAATGAAGACCACCCAAAGCCTCCCCCTTTTATGCACCACTTTAGCGCATATCAACTCCCACCTATTCACATCACTAATGCACTTTGGATACGGCCGTACTCGGGCTCATCTCTGTTGCTCTCTCCGCCTGTCTGCAGACAACACGGCGTCCGTCCTGACCAAGCGCGGCGGTTTCCGGAGGAGGGAGCAGCCCGTGTACCGCCTGCCCGTGCTGATCGTGGACAGCGGGACGCCCGCCCTGAGCAGCACCAACACCCTGTCGGTGCGCGTGTGCGACTGCGACGCTGACGGCGTGGCCCTGTCCTGCGGTGCCGTCGCCTACACCTCCACCGGCCTCAGCACCGGCGCGCTCATGGCCATCCTGGGCTGCATCGTCACTCTGCTGGGTAAGAGTCCAACGATCCGGAAAATCCATTCTTTTTAAGGGGAGACGGTCACACAACCACTGGCATTTAACCTTTGACCTGGAGACAAAGAAACGGCCGAATATTGACAATTCTCTGTTTTAATAATGCACTAATTAATTTTTTCTCCGTGGATTTCTATGGGAAATCATAAATCCAAAGGTAGTTTTTCTTTTACGGTCCTGCACAATATTTTAAAGGAATGTTGTGATTGTAAACCCAAGCAAACAAGTCAAAATTAGATATATCTTTTTATCTATTTTTTTTTCACTGAAACTTAGTTCATTCACAAACTAAACAGGATATCTAAAAGGCCCTCTACACAAGTCTTTGTAACTACTGTAATCTGTCAACAACAAAACAACACATGAATTTAAACCTGGCTTTGTCTGTTATTTCTATTTCTTTGGAGTCATGTTTTTCCTTTTTTTATGCCTAACATCCCCTAACATGTAATGCATTTGTTTGCCTCCATAAACATAATAAAATGTGATGGACTTCTTTATTAGGGCACATCAGGTTTATAACATGTGCTCGAACAGTCCGTTTTGATATTTGACTGGATTTCACAAATGCTATGCTGCGCGTTTGTACTAAAAATGATTAAAAACACATTTTTCATCTTGCTCTCCTCTGGGGACCAAAACGACACTGCTGCTGAGTCAACGTGGGAACCCCCAAATGTTGCTCACCCGATTCCCGAACCGACACATGGGGCCCCACTTTTATCCGCCGTGACTAAAGCAGCGACATTGCACGATCCGCCTTTGCCGTTTGTTTCGCACACCTTTTCAAAACATCGAATCAAATTCAAACTTAATTAAATAGTTTCGTGTTGTTGTTTAATTACCGATCTTTTTTTAATTAAAAAGTGAAAAGGCTTCACAAACGCACCAAAAAAAAGTGATTTTTGTGTATGAAAAGTAAAGTTTCATGTTTCAGCGGTTGTTTTTCCCTCTCGTGACAATTGAAACAACTTGCTAACGCTCTAACTTTTTTAATTAGCGCCTGTGTTGGTAAATGAGATCTGTGAGCTCTTAAAGGCTAAAACATGACAGACATTTTCACAGGTTGTGGTTAATGTAAAAAATGTTGTCATATCGCTATGACAGTGTAAACTAGGGCTGAACGATTTTGAGAAATAATCTAATTGCGATTTTTTTTCTTCAATATTGCGATTGCGATTTAATATGCGATTATTGTTGCAAGGTCCTCTTCTCATGTATATTTCACCTAACACAAGCAATAAATCAGCCTGTTTCATAATAAACAATATTTGAAGTGAAAATTGCAACAAAATTGTTGCTTGACCTATTCAAAATGTGTGTGGACTGCACTTCTTAAACTGTCTGAACTTAACAGTACAGTCTATAAATAAATGCTAAATTATATAGATATTAAAAAAAAATAACTCACTGATCCAGTCAGTAACATCACCCACTAAAGTGCAGGAAAGTAAGAACAAACGTCTGCTTTAACTAGTTGGAAAAGTTTTAGGAAATCAAACTCCCAATTAATACAAAATAAGCTATTTAATTTATTAAATAGTACTTTATTATTTCGGCCAATCAAATCCCAGTCCGAGCTGCGACTCGTAGTTGCTTCAGATGCGCGTTATTGATGGACACTGAAAGGCCAGATGGAGCACACGCCAAAACAGTGGAATTATGAGCAGCATTTTGGTTTTGGGATGTAACTTTGGACAATATGAAGAAAGAGAAGAACACTGACACAAGGAGACGGGACATGAGGTGCCAGACACAGACACGTCTCTTTGACTCGCAGCCATTTAGTGACATTTCAGCTTAAACAGCACCTCAGCAAAATAAGACATGACACGGACTCCTGCCTCGGATCCTAGTTACCAACCCTTTTCATACTGCAGTTTAGTGTTTATATCTAGTGCCTGTACCTACGGAGCGCATATGCGGTAGATGCAAAGGTAAATAAAGGCACATCGCCTCCGCGGTGGTCATGAAACGTCATTATGCTTTTGAGATAAGTTCTTTATCCACAACATTCCCAAACATAAGCCCCCTAAACTGAGCCACAAACGACTCTTTACTTTTTACAATCAGCACAGACTCACCTATATATGTCTGTGGAGGCAGAGGCGTGTAGTAGCGGCGACGGAATGGCGTGATTAGCGCTGTGGCTAACGCAATGCTAACGGAGAAAAGCAATATTCCTTCGCGGGGGCTGCATGATAAACGCTGATATTTTCACTGTACATCCACAATCTACCGCGCACCTGAACTAGACTGAGACGTAAACAAAAGCACGCGACGGAGCGGACTTTGCTGACATATCTCGTTGCTCCATTTACTTCCCAAATTGCGTGCCCTGCGATTACGAAATCGCGTTGTGTAATATCGCGATAAAATTGCAAATGCAATGAATCGTTCAGCCCTAGTGTAAACGCGACATTAGATCAGTTGAACGCAGTACACCTCGTAGCAACAGAGAAATTCAGACATCTCAATTTGAACCCTTTCCTGCTGATTTTCATTTTATATACAAATGATATCTGTGAGGTTTCAAAAACGTTAAAGTACGTATGTTTCGCTGACGATACAAATTTCTACTGCTCAGGAGATGACGTGAAAACTTAAGCTGATAATATTGAAGAGGAAATGGTTAAACTAAAATCGTGGTTTGCTGTAAATAAAGTATCTTTAAATTTGACAAAGACTAAGTTTATGGTATTCAGTAATAAAAGAGAGGCGGTAGTCAGTTTATCCATAAACAATGTGAAAATTGAGAAGGTGTTAAATAAGATTTCTAGGGGTCATCCTAGATGAGAAGTTGACACGGAAAGCTCATATATTGCATGTAAAAAAATAAGGTATCTAAAAGCTTATTTATTTTGAATAAAGTTAAATACAGTTTTCCATATAATACAATGAGAATGCTATAGTGTTTAATTATTCTGCCTTATTTTAATTATTGTGTAGAAATATGGGGTAATACATATCACAGCAACATAATGCCTTTATTTCTTCTGCAGAAAAGAGCCATTCGTATTATTTTTAAAGGTCCTCTATCATGCAAAATTGACTTTTTGGAGTTTTTAACCATGTTGTTATACTATTTCCAGAGTGTTTTTGACTTCATTCACGCAGTTCTAAACAATCCTCCTGAATCCGCCCTCTCCTGGAAAACCACTGAGTTGTTCCGTTGTGTCGTCAGAGCGGAACGGAAGTGCTCGACGTTTGTAATGTAATGCTTTACGGCCTGATTTTAATTTGTAAAACAGCTTTCTCATTATTTCTGTTGTAAGAAAGAAAAAAAAAGGGAAAAAAAAGAAGGAAGTGTCTGAGCGTCTGAACAGATGTCATGTTTGAAAGTTGTGAAGAAGGAGCTCTTTCTAACCGACTCTGGACGCCTGTTCTTTTTTCTGACTTCACAATAATGTCACGGAGAAAAGAGGTACAGGACTTTATTCAACCTTCCTAAAGAAGAGGCCACTCGTCAGAAGTTGGAATTTCCCTTCGGGATTCAGCGACTATCAGCCAAAATGTCTGTGACCGTCGCTGATGGATGCTTGATGAACCTTGGCCAGAATCAAAGTGGATTCACTTTTATAACTAACAAGAGTCCCATAATGGAAACATCAGAGTGGTGAGTCGATCAAAATGTGTGTTAGCCATTTATGAAGCTGTGTTGCACATGTCATCTCCTTATAACTGCATCATGAAGTAACTTCACTTACTGCTGTGATATTTATATTGTTCTACTACGGTAAAGTAGTATGAGCGGAGAGAGGGGGCGGAGTTAACTGAACCCAAGCGTTTTGTCTTCCGGGTTTGGAAAAATACCTCCAGAAATTACTTTCTATAATATTATACAAAAATGAGTACTCCATAGTGGTAGAGGTACAATATTTCATATAAATGTCTATAGTTTACTTTGGAATGGCTAAAATAGCATGATACAGATCCTTTAAAGCAGGATTTAGAGACCACACAAATCCACTCTTCATTAGGTCAGGATTATTAAACTTAAAGACATTGTAGAATTAAAACTCTATTAGTGATGTTCAAAGCTCCTCCACAGGACTTACAAAAGTTATTTGTGTTTACCTCTGCAGATGAAAATCACAGAAGGCCGTATGACTTTAAACATCCAAAAGCATGAACAGATTTGTGCTCATCTGTTGCTGGTGTAAAAGATGTAAAAGTAGCACAAATATTTTGGTATTTAAAAACACAAAAAGAAACAACTTGCATTATATCAAACTGAATTTTGATTTTGTTTAGACGTGTTCATTGTAAAAATGCGTAAACGAAACTAACTTAATCATAAAATATGTTGGAGTTTGGGTAATGGTGGCGGGAACAGTGATAAAGCCATGTAATACTTATTATGTTAAACAAGGGGGCAGATAAATCTAAGAATATTATTCTTCCATTAGCTCCTTTCTGATCATGGACATGTAAAGAAACACTGAAAATGTGAACTGTATGTGGCTTGTACAAATATGCATTTTCATGAAAGGAATAAAAAGAAATGATGATGATGATTGTTTGTTACAAAAGTGAATATCCAACATGGGTTTAAACGACTTGAATTGAGAAGATTTCTCTTGTTTTGAGTGTTACAAATTTAGACGTTTGATTTCTGACCTCACCAAGTTTACTGGTTTTAAAGGGACTACACAGAGTTTAAAAAAATTAAAAGTAAGTATTTTCCTCCCCCTACATGTTCCAGCCATCTCCTAATGTGTAGAATGAGCCCAGACCTGTTCACCACAGCTGCCTCTAGAATCCTGCACTGTCACTCAGAAAGGTGTTCATTCAGGTCCAAATTGTCGTCATGTCCGAGCTTAATATAGAGACTGCAGTTACGCTTAAGACCTGAGGTGGCAGTAGTGAGTATAAAATGACCAAGCAAAGGCGTGCTGGATAATCGGGAGGGTCAGGGAAAAATAAATACATCTTTCATTAATGGACTGTCACAGTTGCACTAGGCCCAAAGGCTTTAATTGTGCTGCTGGTTCAGACATAAACAAATGTTTTCTGTCTTGTACATCGATCAAATAATGACTGAGGTGTTGAAATCAGAAAGAACTTTCACAATGTGCTTCACATTCATTACTGAAGCAGGAGATGCCATTGGACTGAAGTGACTCAGAGCAGAGTTAAACTCTCTGAGAGTTAGTTTCAGTCGGTGCAGTCCAGCAGAGATAACACAGAAGTGTCTGTGAGTAAATAAGAGACAGAAAGAACGGCAGTAGTGATCAATGTATAAAACGTGCATAGACAATATATTTTTCATTTGCATAACTCAAAGTTGTGGAGACGTGTCAGCCCAGAATATGTAGTGGCAGATGTGAAAAGAGAAGTAACCGATCCTACAACCTAAGCCTAACCTAGTTTCCTAAGCCGATATCGGCCGATATTGACCGATAAAAATTATGATATCTCCGAAAACGAAAGTGATAAAAACTCCCATAATGTCCTCAGGCCTCAGGGGAGCAGAGAAACATTGTGGTGAAAATCTGTGACAAGTTTTTACTTATTTTATACATTTTGTGTTTAATTTCGGAACAATGAGAGAGAGAGAGACTTTACGTTTTGTTTTAGAATCCACTGATTTTTGTCTTTCAAACAAGCTTCCTCTAAAATACCGACAAAACATGAATATACAGCTCCCTCTGTTTAGAAGCTTCATACAGAATTATAAACAACAGAATATCTGTATCGGCCTTAGAAAAAAACATTATCAGTTGATTTCCATATATTTCTGATTTAAACCTTTACTGTATCAATACATGTTCAGCTATAGGCTATTTGAGAAATTACATAAAATATCGGCCAGGCCAACCCCCCTTTATATCGGTATCGGACCCTTAAAATCCATATCAGTCGGGCCCTAGAAATGATGTCCCAGCATGCCCCTGCTTCTAAGGTCACATTACTTGAAGCAGGAACGTAAAACATGGGACAAAGCAATTTTCCTCACACATTGGCAAAGAAATGATTCTGGGAAAGTGTTTTGAAATGACTCTCTGAGTCAGAAACATCTCAGAACAAGTGAAATATTCTAGGACAAATGGCCAAGTACATCTTAACTCGTCAAAGCAAAATGAAAATATTATGCTCAAATTGAGACATTTATACTAACATACAAATAAGACAAAATACTTAAAAAATACCTAATCAGGAATAGGGATGTCACGGTATGAAAATGTTACCTCACGGTTTTTGTGAGCAAAATGATCACGGTTTTCGGTATTATCGCGGTATTTTTTTAATGTGTGTTAATAAGTTCAGAAAGCATTGATAGTCCTACACAAACTGAAATAGTTTCCAAAAAGTGTAACAGTGTTTGTTATATTTAAAAAATACAGACAAAGCTATATCAAAAGTATAACTTTTCACATCAAAGTAAAGGAACTGTAACTATGTATTGTTGATCGTTTGGTGGGTATTACTATTTATAGCGCTGTGTTAGAATATTTTTAACTAGATAAACCCTCTATATCAGGAATATTGTTCTCAGTTTGAGTCCTTCCAGTTTGCTGTCGCTCTGCGGATTTGGGAAAACGCCATCAGACAGTAATCATGGTTAAATTCATAATAATGCAGCGAGAGTGAATCTATTATATTGGTGACTAACTTTTATTTGCCGAAAGAATATTTACCCGCAAAGTGAAAAAAGCTGCAGAAAACAAGTCTTTCCCTCTCGCCGGGTTAGATTCAGGTTAGGTCAGTGAAATTAACATGGGTGGTGTGATGTCGGAGTGTTTACAAAGCAGGGAAGGCTATATGCGCTCTCGCTGTGCTGTTGGCCAAAGTGCACCCAAACTGAGTTGCTTGTAAAAGGTCTCGGCGAGGTCATAGCGAGGCGGGGCGGGGCGGGCCGTCTCCCCTTCACACTTCTCCGTTCTGCGGTGAGTGTGCTCCACTCGGCCAATGCAGGCTGAATAGCGCACATGCCCTGTTTACAAGTGTGGAATCAGTTTACAGTTTGGGGATCTGAGGCTTCTGGAGGGATTTTAATTTTGGAGGTATTTGGTGGAGTTCAGAGGTGTTGAACTTTCGCTGACTTTTTCTCTCATCATCAATAACATACAGTGCCTCTCGAAAGTACTAATACATCTTGAACTTCTGCACGTTTTGTCATGTTTACAACCATAAATTAGAATTTTTTACTGAAAGTTCACACACAAGTAACAGACAACTGTGAAGTGAAAGTAAAATGATACATGATTCTGTTATTTTTCAAAAAATAGAAAACCGAAAAGTCGGGCGTGCACAAGTATTCATACAGCATGACTTAATACGTTGTGGTATTATTTGGGGTTTGACTCTACAAGGTTTGCACATGTAGAGACTGACATTTTAGCCCATTCCTCTTTACAAAACAACTCAAGCCCTGTCAAATTAGAAGGAGAGCGTTTGTGAACAGCAGTTTTCAGGTCTTTCCACAGATTTTCAATAGGATTTAGGTCAAGACTTTGACTGGGCTATTCTAACACATTAATATGTTTGTTTTTAAACCATCCCATTGTAGATTTAGCTTTGTGTTTAGGGTCATTGTCCTCCATACATAACGTTTTGCATTTGGGCCAAAAAGTTCAATTTTGGTCTCATCTGACCAAAGCACCTTCTTCCACATGGTAGCTGTGTCCTCCATATGACTTCTAGCAAACTTCAAACGGGATTTCTTATGGCCTCCTTTCAATAATGGCTTTCTTCTTGCCTCTCGTCCATGAAGGCCACATTTGTGTAGAGTACGACTTATAGTTGTCCCGTGTACAGATTCCCCCAGCTCAGCGGCAGTTAGGGGTGTCACGGTATGGAAATTTTACCTCGCGGTTTTTGTGACCAAAATTATCACGGTTTGCGGTATTTTTTTAAATGTGTGTTAATAAGTTCAGAAAGCATTGATAGTCCTACACAAACTGAAATAGTTTCAAAAAAGTGTAACAGTGTTTGTTATATTTAAAAAAAATACAGACAAAGCCATACAAACTTTTCACATCAGTAAAGTAAAGGAACTATAACTATGACTTGGTGATCGTTTGGAGGGTATTACATATATTATTTATAACGCCAGAACCGTGTTCGAATATTTTTAACTAGATAAACCCTCTATATCAGGAATATTGTTCTTTCCTTCCAGTTTGCTTTTGCTCTGCAGATTTGGGAAAATGCCGTCAGACAGTAATCATTGTTAAATTCATAATAATGCGGCGAGAGTGAATCAGAATCAGAATTCGTTTTATTGCCAAGGTTTGTGAACAAGGTTTACAAACTAGGAATTTTACTTGGTGCAAACGTGCGACATAAAACATATAACACAGAATTGAGATAAAAAAATAAGCTAAGTGAGGGACGGATGGAGCGTGAGATCGATAGACGGATCGGTGCGGCGTCAGCAGTGATGCGGTCGCTGTATCGGACTGTTGTGGTGAAGAGGGAGCTGAGCCAAGCGGCAAAGCTCTCGATTTACCGATCGATCTACGTTCCCACCCTCACCTATGGTCATGAGATTTGGGTAATGACCGAAAGGACAAGATCGCGAATACAAGCGGCCGAAATGAGTTTCCTTCGCAGGGTGGCTGGGCGCACCCTTCGAGATCGGGTGAGGAGCTCAGTTACCCGGGAGGAGCTCGGACTCGAGCCGCTACTCCTCCACGTCGAAAGGAGCCAGCTGAGGTGGCTAGGGCATCTGTATCGGATGCCTCCTGGTCGCCTCCCTCGGGAGGTGTTCCAGGCATGTCCTATTGGGAGGAGGCCTCGTGGAAGGCCCAGGACACGCTGGTGGGACTATGTCTCCGAGCTGGCCTGGTGTCGCCTCGGGGTCCCCCCAGAACAGCTGGAGGTGGTGTGCGTGGATCGGGAAGTCTGGGCATCTCTGCTGAGACTGCTGCCCCCGCGACCCGGCCCCGGATAAAGCGGAAGAAAATGGATGGATGGATGGAAATAAGCTAAGAACGTTAAACTATAAGGCTATAAGGGCATGCATAAAATAAAAAATATTAAATAAATAAGATAAAATAAAGTGACATATGTTAAGACAACAACAATTTGACAATGAACAACAGCGGGATTGTATATACAGATGTTTTGGCATTTAAAGTGGTATTAAGTGTTTAAAGTGATAAAGTGATAGCAGCGGGTCTAAGTGTGGACACACCGCACACTGCAAGTGCAGATACATCCATGAGTCTGTGACTGAGCTACAGAGACTTGTATTTGTTCATGAGTCTGATGGCGGAGGGGAAAAAACTGTTCAAGTGGCGGGAGGTATGGGTCTGGATAGACCATTGCCTCCTGCTTGAAGGGAGAGGGGTGAATAGTCCGTGACCAGGGTGAGAAGGGTCAGCTGTGATCCGACCCACACGCCTCCGGGTCCTGGAGGTGAACAGGTCCTGGAGAGATGGGAGCTCACAGCCAATCACCTTCTCTGCAGCACGCACAATGCGCTGCAGACGGTGCTTGTCCCGTTCTGTAGCGCCGGGGAACCACACAGTGATGGAGGAGGTGATGGCCGTGTAGAACTGCGCCAACATCTTGGTTGGCAGCTTGAGTTTCCTTAGCTGCCGCAGAAAGAACATCCTCTGCTGGGCCTTCTTGATGAGGGAGCTGATGGTTGGCTCCCATTTGAGGTCCTGGGTGATGGTGGTGCCCAGGAAACGGAAGGAGTCCACGATGGAAATGGGGGTGGAAGAGTCTGTCAGGGCAAGGGGGGACGGTGGGGCTGTGTCTTTCCTAAAGTCCACGATCATCTCCACTGTCTTCTGGGCGTTTAGCTCCAGGTTGTTGTGGCTGCACCAGGATGCCAGCCGTTCCACCTCTCTCCTGTAGGCGGACTCATCACCGTCCGAGATGAGTTTTTGTTCGCAAACAACACAGTGCGCATGCGCGGCAACTTCAGCAGATGAGACGGTGGCTGGTGAGGCTCACCGTGCCGACACCGCGGGCGCGGTAATCCACCGAGATAATATTATTTTTCACAAACAAGACGCTATTTTTTACTGTCAACATTTTTACCGGGGTTTACCGCTACACCGTTTACCGTGACATCCCTAGCGGCAGTACGTCGCAGCTCCTCCAGAGTTATCTTGGGGCACTTGGTTGCATTTCTGACCAGTGCTCTCCTTGTTCGGTCTGTTAGTTTAGGTGGACGGCCGTGTCTTGGTAAGTTCGCAGTGGTGCTATACTCTTTCCATTTCCGAATGATGGATTGAACAGTGCTCCGTGAGATGTTCAAATCTTGGGAAATCTTTGTATAACTTCACGCTGTATCTGTTCATATTTGCATGAGTGAGTTATCGTATGAAGAGGCTGTGTCCTTCTGAACCTACGCTAGTTCATCTGTCAGTGCCACATTGGTTTTGTAGCAGTTATTACTCACTCTATGCTAGCCAGGATGATTCGCACTTTCATACACGAAACATCCAACTCTTAAATTACGGATCACAGTTGATCTCTCATGAAAAAGTATACAGTTGTAGCCTTTTAAGAGAAATGTGAAATATGAGCTGCTAAATAACGAATAGCAATATCTGTACTCATATATAAGAGCCTGGAAATGGTATCTTTAGTTGTCTGCAAAGGTGTTGCCCAAAGAATTGAAGCCTTTGCGGTTTGCTAATTGCGATGTGACTGTGATAAATTGTACTGGTTATTATGTGCAAAGTTTTTTCAAGTGTATTTTGCACCTAACCATCCAAGGCTCTGATTTATTGACATGTTGCCTCCTTGACCCTAAATAAAAGTCACATTTTCATCGTTAAACCTTTACTAATCATTTTTGTTTCTAAGCATCACTCGTCTCCCACTTCTTAACCAATACTTAATAAGCCATAGCGATGGTTAAGGCATGTCTTCGGAAGTGCTCTCTCAGATTCCGAGGGACTCCGGCTCTCAAGGCTTGAGTGGTGTTGTCAGTGCACTGTCAGAGGACGCCCCACTTGAGTGAAGCAGCCCGTAGTATTTAAGAGAGCTGATCGACTTTGCTCTAGCCACCGGGAAGAGTGACGAGCGAAATCCACACCTTCAGTTCATGCAATATTCCAGTCACTCATACCTTCATCGGAGTATAAATTAGCAGGTTTCGGCGCTCTGCTGCTCGGCCGGAAGGGTGTGGACGGATTTAGTATGAGCTTTTTTTGCAGAAGGTCTGTGAAATTCAATTTAGATTAAGTTTTGGTGCGTTAAAGTTGGCGAAATAATGAAAACGATTGAGGTTGGCTTGGATTTTTGGCACAAAGAAATGTTGCAGAAGTCCCACAAAGCCCTTATCTTGGTTGAAATCACAGTGTAACAATAATTACAAATCAGATGCATATAGGGGCCACAGAGGACTCTGATTGCTCTTTCTCTATTCAGTCTGTTTTCTCTAATCAGTTGTACAATATGTACAATGCCCTCTGCCTCCTGTAGTATGGCTGCTTGAAAATCAAGCCTTACTGTTGTGTTCTTATAATAGAACAGAAAACAGTTATTACTTCTCTGACAAACTTCAAGCCTCTAGAACTTTTCACATTTTCACACATTTACAGATATTTACTTAAGATGACAAGCAGTCCCTCCCAC
Organism: Proterorhinus semilunaris; assembly: GCA_021464625.1. Lineage (NCBI taxonomy): Eukaryota > Metazoa > Chordata > Actinopteri > Gobiiformes > Gobiidae > Proterorhinus > Proterorhinus semilunaris. Next base: position 24,132,591 of record CM038362.1, on the reverse strand, counting down.
GTGGCAATGTAGCAGATTGAAAAGGCATTGTTGTCGAAATCAGTGCACACCTGAAGACAGTTACAGTATGTCTTTCACTCTGTCTAGGTGGGAGTGAGAGATGTTGTGTTGGATAGGGTTAGATGGAGGAAGAGGAGTGAGAAAAAATATTCTTTTGTTTCCATTATTTGAAGCAAACTAACACTGCATAAAATTGAAATATTTTGCCCCAAGAAAAGTTGTTTCATATGTGTAGGTGGGAGGCATAAATAAACAAAAGCCAGATCGAGCCAAGGGAACTTATTGCTCCGTCGGTGAATCACTCAATGGAAATGGGTGTGTCTCAAAGACCAACGTGTGAAATTTAAGAGCTCTGTTCATGCACTCCTCTGACCAACACCAATTCACGCGTTTCTTACCTGTAATTAAAGTTTAACGTTTGTATTTTCAAGACTCACAGCAAGAAGGACCTTGGCTTCCCTTTTCTCTGTGGAGTGTTCTTGTCCTCCTGTCAGGGTCAGTTTTCTCTGGGTGAACTGGCTTAAACATTTCTCTCGCTCTACCTTCCAACAGTTTTTCTTCCAATAAGTTCCCAACGTAATGCTTTGTCTGGACTTCAGTAAAACCAAGGTCAATGCCACTGATCTTGTTTGGCCATATGTTGGGATGTTGGCCGAGACAGCAGAGGACATAATCCCACTGGTGCTTTGAAGACAAGGGAAGCAAAGCTGAAATAAAATGTAGTAAAATTACTGTTATCCGTAAACATAGCTAATCAGCGCGGGGAAAAGACTTTGACCACGGGCAGAACCAGATCTTTATAAGGTTTACATGGCGTTTACTGATATGTGGACAGGCCATTCGAGTGCGGAAGAGGGAGAACATTTACAGTCAATTGCACTGATGAAGACAAACAACCCTCCTGGCATGTGTTTGATGATAACACAACACTGTTAAACGCTCAAAAAAGGTCATACTCCTACTTCTCCCCCCCCCCCCCCCCCAACTAAGGTCACTGTTTAAAGCTTTGTAGAGACTGCAGCAAAGGCAAGGTCAACGGCGCTCATCCTGTCGCGCCCTATGTCGAGATGTTAGCGAAGGCGCTTGTAAATGCACGCTCATTTACATGCCCTTTAAGGCGGGGGCAGTCACCTGGCGGCTGCGTTGGCGCTCGTAAAACAGCCGGGAAAGAGCACTTCCATCAGGGCGCGCGCAGCAGTTTTACGCCCGGGTGATCTTCATTGAGTTTTGTCGGATCTAAACCGCGGCGCAGACCCGCTACGGTGATGGGGTCAAAGAAGTGCGCGCTCGTCCCCTTGGAAGTTTTTATATTGTACCAGAGACGGCTCGAGTACTTGGGAAAACTTTAAAAGGTAATGTGTGTAGGATGAGGTCTTAGTGGTTTTAAAAGGGTACAAGTACAACTGCCGTAAGCTGCAGATGCACAAGCCAGGAAAGCCAAGAACCCGCAGAAATCCGTACCGAAGCCCTGCACTGGCAGTAATTTGGACCTGGGATTGTGGGAGTCAATTTATGTTTAATTCCTTAAAGGAACAAGCCACTGTTTTTCCATACTAAGATATGTTCTTACCTGAGCTTAGACGAGTTGATACGCACCTGTCTGGTCTTTGTGCGTGTGCCCAGTCACGCAAAAAGACCAAAGGTGTCGTTAGCATTTGGCCTCTCCCAGTATATTTCTATGGTGCCAAACGGGGGTGAAGTTGGAAGTGACCACGCTCTTCCATGGGCACAAAGACCAGACATGTACGTATTAACTTGTCTAAGCTCAGGTAAGAACATATCTCAGTATGGAAAAACTGTGGCCTGTTCCTTTAATGGCTTTAGTTATTTGATCTGGCAACCCATTTACATTGAATTCTAATTGGGTTGATAGAAAATATATTTTTTCCCCAGAGACAGAAACCACTCAATGACATTGCTCAACATTTTTTTACTGTATACATTCGGCAAAAATACCAAAGCTATGATCTAAAACAAATTCAGCTTCAGTTTTGACTGACATTTTCATCTTTTGCTTAAAATGTTTCCCCTCATTCCCGTGTTTGATGGAATGTTTACAAATCATAAAAAATTTAATTTGCCAAGATTTTTTGCATTTGTGGCATGAAAAATAGAGAATAGGCTATTGAAGTAAAATTTGACTTTCTGCCACCTGTAGAAACCCTGGGTTAGCTCTTCACTCTTACTGCTTAGTTTTCTAATGTAAGAAAGTGTGAAAACGTCCGTAAGGCTCACCTTTATTTGAGTGGGTTAAATATTTGTGTGATTTTCATAAAAGCTTTTTTTCCGGCACGAAAGGTCACGTTACACACATTGCTGATTATTGGATAGAATTAAAAACAAAAAATGTAATGTAACAAAACTAAACACACTATCACTATCATTATCACTATCATTATCACTTTAATCAGTATTAAATCAAATTTTTATTTGCCCATGTTTACCTCAGATCATGTTTGTGAAATATTTACAAAGAATCTCACAGACCCTTGCTTTTAAAGTGGTTTTCATTTTTTTCCTAGACGTTACATAATAAGTAATAATAATGCTTGTGGTAAGTAGCATAGTTGTTCCCAATTTTAAAAGGAAAACATTTTATTGCTCTAAACATTATTGACAGCGGTCAATAGTGGGAGAATTACAGTTGTTCACATGCATTTTAAAAGACAGTCCAAGAAAAGTATGAGCAAGTTATTCAAATACATTTGTCATATTATTTGTTATCTAGGGACTATGTGGAGCGTAGACTCATGCATCTGTTGCTTGCATGAGTGTGTGTTTTCTTTCTTAAGATGTTCGAACAACTTTTCTGCTCAATTGAATAAATAAATGAAAATGAAATGAGCTAAATGTGCTGTTTACCATGTTACAGTGATGTTTTTTCATCAAACACTTGTAGTGAAGTTCACAAAGTGCAAAACCTTGAACCTGGCGGCCGGGCTAATGGATTTCTTCTTGGCCCCATACAACTTCAGGGACAAGGGTTTTGTGTCTTCAAAGCGGCATTCAAAAGAGCGTTGTGGATATTATAAGAGCTTCATAGTAAGTGTTCAGATGTCTATACTCGGATATATAGCCTACTTAAACCTGAACAAAACAAGGGTTGAAACAATGTTCCCAGCGGCATGAAATAATACGAGTTTGCTTTGAGCTGTGTTGGTGAGATCTGCTCCTCCGTCTACACCATAGATAGACTGTACAAATAATAGACGGCTCCTCCTCACTCCTCCCCGTTTACCACAATGACCACGTTCGAGGGGGAAATCATGGCGGATTTACAGACTCCTCCTCCCCAGCTCTGACGAAGCATGTTCCTGATAAGGGCATAAGTGCGGGATCTTCACTGTAGACCCCCTTGCGTGACGTGTAGCTCGTGCCGCTCCAATGCTAACAGTCCATTAAGTATGAGATTTCTAAAATGTATCCTACGATAACCAGCCCGGTGCTTCTGATTGTGTCTAACCTAGCGTTATCACAGGAGGAATATCTAGCTATAGACAGTTTCAAAAAATTTGGCACCGGGCATTAAAGTTGTTTTTAACGTGTGTAAAGTGCAATGGATTCCAATGGGGGACTAGCGCCTGGGCAACCAGTGCCTGGGCAAAAGGTGATCACCTATCAGTGCCGTTAGCACAACAGCTACTTATAAATCACATTTTTACTGCGACAAATACAGCAGTTCCGTCACGTAGCGCTTGTTGTTCAGCGGATCAGAGACGCTCACACTAGGCAATAGGGACTTTCCGCGCTTCAGATGGACACGTGTTTTTTTTAATCAATTATGCAATTTTTTAATCGTTTAGTGTATTAATCAAAATCGTAATTGGATTTCAATTAACTGCACAGCCCTTGGAGCTACTAAAGTATGCAGGTAGAACAAGCACAATCCACATGGAAAGACTACAAATAGAGTTTCTGGACGTCTAGCAGCGGGCGTCGGAAGCGTTTGGAAAGTGGGGAGGACACATTTAAAAAATGGAGGGAGGGGGGGCGACTTCATAAAATTAAGTACTACAGTGGGACAAGGTCAGGGCAAAAACGGAGTGGGCTTTAGCGAGACTACATCCAAATCGGGCGTTCCTTTTAGAAAACATGAGAGACTCGATCAGCTCAGCAGCACCTCCACCTGGCAGCTGGGTGGACATATAGGGCGGATAACCAAACACCTGTGGAGCCGCTGTTCTCCTGTCCAGCCCTGGCTTTATGTCGCTTTGTGACGTGAAGAAAAACTCAGTGAATGAAGCTCTTATGAGACGGCGCGCTCGTGTTTGTATCCACATTTACTCAGATTCAGCCACACCCGTTAACTCCTGCCCTCGCAAAGAAACAGCTCAACGCTTGTATCTTCACATTTCCCACAAACGCAGATAACATTGAGTCAAGGGGTAAAGGAAGCAAACATTTATCCGTCAAATGAATAATTCAGATATTATTTGGTTAAGTTAGACTCCAGACAGCGAGGTTTAACGGGCGTATTGACCGGCTGAACACTCGTGCTAGCCCGGTGCAGTTTCCCCAAACTCACGCTACATCAGTTTCATCACTCGCTTTACAAACACATCCAAAACTGATGTTCCTCACCTTAAAGTTACCGGTCAGGCCCTTTGTACCGATGAAGACACACTGTCCACCTGCCGAGGACCGCGAAAAGTCCTGCTCCTCCATGTGATAATCCGTGAAAAACTCCAAAGACACGATGCGCGAGTGTCCTTGTGCTTCGGTTTGGTCAAATCTGTCCGTCCAACGATAATCCTCAGTATTCTCACTTTAGCCGTTTTTCAGTGGTTTACAGAGACATGTTTACATTTCAGATGCTCTGAGGTGATGGTATCGGACCTGCATAAACACAGCTACGCAAAGCGGAGCGTATGCGCCGCGGAGCGACGCGATACTGGCGCGGATAATGCCAATAAATATTTTTTTAAATGTATGGAAAATAAGGCGCGGGTCATATTTAATTGTTTGGCCTTGGGGTGCCTATTGAAAAGGTCCAGTCTAAACTAGTAAATGTAAAGTCAATGAAAATTCACGTTGTGAAAGTGGAGGGGACCAAACAACCACTTTTCAAAAGTGGGGGCACAAATCCCCCTCACAATGAATGGTTCCGACGCCCATGACGTCTAGGTTTGAGGTTGTCATTCTGAAACAGCTGATACCATGCCGTGCAGTTTGGTCGCGACACGTTTTTCCATTCGGATCAAGTTTGTGTGCTATTGAAGTTTGCGTCCACTCCACTGAAAGCAGCTGAAGAGGTTAGGATGCAGCTTGCGGTTTCAGACACAGCCCGGTCTTTGTGTGCGTCCTCAGGTGTCCCTAAATCGTCTTCGCTCTCTTCTCTCCCTTTCCTTTCCTTTGAATTGGATCATTCCCTCCATTCTGTGCATCTCTGCATATTCAGCTGTCCATCTTCCCCCGCATGAAAAGGCCCGTCTTCTTTTATTCCCTGCCTCCCCGATGGGCCGTCATCAGGGCCTATTTCAATAGGTAGGTAGCAATTCAGCTCAGTGATTGTGCGTGATTGCATTGTTTTGGACGACGAAGCGAGGCCCCTGGATTTGTGTCATTCACCTCATTCTGTCTGCAAGACGATTTGGATTTTCTTTGCTTTGTCTGTCATCAGTCAATCCGAGCCTGTGATTTTGGACGTCTGATAGCTAGAATGCACGCAGCAATGGAGGGTTCTCCTTGGGTATCATAGTAATTGTGGGACGAGGTGTAAAGAAGTGCAAGTGCGTCTGTTGGTTGCAAGTATAAGTTGGTATCAGATGCATGACTAGGAAGGGTCTTGTCAGGAAGGGTCTCTGATGACCCATACGGATTTTTGGGGTCCGATTCCGATATGAAGGAGGTTAGCCGATAGATAGACTGATATTTTAAGTAATTTCATTCGATGTAATCTTTTTTTTTTATCTGTCAAATAGCCTATAGTTACACATGTATTTTTATAGTAAAGGTTTCAATCATAAAAATATATCTAATAGTGATTTTTCTCAGGCCAATGCCAATATGCACCAACACTATTTTTGGCCATTTAAAAAAATGTCTCATCTATAATCCTGTGCCACTAATGCCTCTAAACATAGCAGAGGGCACTTTTTTAGACTCTAAAGAAACTCTCTCTTATGGTTCTGAAAGTTGACAACATAAAATATATAAAATAAGTGAATAAACGTGTGACCAATTTTAACCACGTTGTTTCTTCTCTTCTGAGGCCAAGGAAGTTGTGAGAGGGCTCATTCGTAATCTCCGGAGTAGATTAGTAGGTTTACAGTCTTACCTCTGCACAGAGGTAAAGCGGCTGCAGGTATGAAGGGCACTGACACTGGTTGGCAGTTCAATTGCAGCAAAACCCGACGTATTCTTTCACTGTGTCTTTGAGCAATACAAGACAGTCGCTTTCTTTTCTGCGGCAGGAACCTTGTCAAAAAAGATATACGCTTCAGTGCCACTGGACCCCCAACCTGTCAGAAGATTGGGACACTTCCCCAGATCAGAGCCACGGTCTTGGTCAGGAGATGAGGAGAAACTAGCATTGGTCTGAGAAAACATGGGAGAAAATAGAAAAACAAGAGTCAGTGCATTGTTTAGTTTTATTCGGGTTAGCTTTGATTACAGCGCACATTCGCTTTGGTATTGTTTCAATAAGCTACCGCAATGTCAAAAGATCCATTCAGTTTTCACCAATATCTTACATTGATGATGGAAGAGTGTGACTATTGTGCAAAGCCTTCTCCAGCACATCCCAAAGATACTCAATGGGGTTAACATTTGTGGTGGGCAATCCTACTCATGCTCCGTTAACAACTCTTTCACAATGGGAGCCCGATGAATTCTGGCATAGTGATCCTCATGCCATCAGGGAAGAACCTGGTCATTCCAAAAGTTGAATGTTGATGAACCTAGACCTGACCAACTGCAGCAGCCCCAGATCAGAACAGTAAGTTAAATCCAGGTGTCCTTTTGGGGGTCAGACAGTGTATAAGCTTCAACCAGAAAGTCCTGGACAAAGATTTCTCATGAAGATGGAGTAGCGGGTGGACCTGATGGTCAAACTGTAGTATTATGTGTTCTAAGAAGGTTTGAAGTATACTCGATAGAGCACAAGCATCATTTTGCTGGTCACCCCATAGAGACAGACAATAAATAAATGCTCTGGTGTAACTGGTTGCCTAACACTGCTATAGACGTTGTAGTACATTGCTTGTACTCCACCACAGCTTTTATCCCGTACACGCCGTCTTCATTCCTGCCTCTTGATACTCTTTTGTCCACATTGGCTCAGGCCGCACTCACTCATCATGTAAGTGGCCATTTATCATCCACTTGATATTTTTAGATTAAATTACTGGGCCCCGTCCGTCTGAACAAATGCTCCGAAAGCGCTGCGTCGATATTGCATTAAAACACGTTTTATTGATACAGTCACCTTTGTCCCGTGCAGAAAAGTCCCCGCCGCGCCGACAATCTTTACATTTGTATTCCGCGCGATTCTCCGGAGGCCCAATTAGGACATTACTCCAATCCTCCGGACGGCTCTTTCTGTGCCTTTTTGCCTTCTATAAATCATCCTCTCCATCCATGCAATGCTAATTCTTTTACCGTATGCACCTCTGTCCGTCCCATCGGCTCGGTAAAGGCGACGTACACCTCCATCTTTACACTCCACTGTCCGCGTTGTAAAGCAGCTAATGTGTTTGTCCGTTTAACTGTGTAATTGTCCAGCATGGTTAGCTCGACACGGCTAAAAATAAGAAACAAAGGGCTGTCGGATGGAAGGGAAAAGGCCGGGAGAGTCAATTAAGCGCACGTTTGTTTTACATAATGAGTCTGCAATGGTAGCCGAGGAGGGAGGGAGGTGAACGCTAAATGCTAATGGCGCAGCGAAAGAGCAGGTCAGGTGAGAAGCACAAAGCTAATGGGTATTGCAGGAGACAGCCAAGGAAAACGGAGGGGGAGTGCGTGTCGAAGTGGACTCGGGAGAGTCCGTTCCGAAAATCTCGGTTTGCGAAATGAGGGAAAGTTACTGTGTGATTATTGTACTTATGCGGACATTGGAGGCTTTACTGTTTCCGTTGTGGGGTTGGCCTACTGAGTTGTGTTTTGGCCTCTGATGCTGTTGTGCTTGGACTCGACTTCCAAGTGGCGATGGTACTCTAACCTCACAGTAGGAAAGTCTTGTTCTGAAGCCAAATAAACTGCATGATAAAAAAAATAAAAAGAATCTGTATTTAACTGTTCTGATCTGGGGCTGCTGCAGTTTTCAGGTCTAGGTTCAGTAACGCTGTGCCCAAAGAACTGACGACCGGAACCTCCTGAATGACCAGGTTATTCCATCAATTGATATCTTCTTTTCCTTTTTCATAGTTCAAATCTTAATCCCATTGAGAGTCTTCGGGATGTGCTGGAGTATGCTTTGCACAGTGGTCACACTCTCCCATGATGAAATCAAGATCCTGGTGAAATATGAATGGGACACTAGATCTTTTGACATTGCAGAAGCTTATTGAGACAAAGCCACAGTGAATGCGTGCTGTAATCAAACCTGAAGGCAAATACTGGAGCGTGTGACCTTCACCAAGTCCACCTCACTGGCATATTTGACTATATTGCATAGTTGAGGGGGGTTGAAGCAGGACTACTGGTGGTACTTGGGCTTCTTCAGGTGGTACTCGAGGTCATATGTAATTTTAGACTTTTATTCAGACTTTATCCGAGATCATTTTATTTATTAAGTCATGCATACATGGATACACTCACGCTTAGACTGTTGTGTTTCTGGATGATGTTCTTTGAAGTTGACGCTTACGATTGTTGTTGATTTTATTGGTATGAATGGAGTAGAGCGGTGAATCTCAACTCGCGGGTCGTGGGACCATGGTCAATGGGTCGCAAGCCGATTCCAGGGAACCATTTTTTAAATATCTTTTCCATCTGAAAATATACCATCTGGAAACATTATTGGAGTTAAAAATGAATGTTAGTGAGTGTTTGTGACCATAATAAAGGCGACCATACTGTTTGTTCAATAAAAAACTTGTGTAGAAAATACAATATTTTACACGATATATATTCAAATTACATTTTTATTTGGGTCGTGATTTGTCATCCGAAGCCATACCAAGAACCATATTAAGAACCACTGGGGTAAAGAATGGGTGTACATTTTTAAGTAGCACTGCTTATGAGGGCTCTAACTTTGTTTTGTTGTATTTTGTACAGTGACAATAAAGATCTATTTAGACATAATTTAGTTCAATTTCGGGTATTTTAGCTCTGGTTTAATCCTTTAGATTCTGATCCAGCCCTGGTGGTACAGCACTTGGAAGGTCAAGTGTATTCTGAGGTGGTATTCATGAGACGTATCCACACTTAATGAGTCCATTTAGAAAGGCTCGCAGGTGGAACCCGTGGTGTTGGTATGGTCAGTTGTATACTACACAATTGGTTGTGTTCATGTTCTAGAATTCCATTTCAGTCGGAGCAGGTGCCAATACAACTCTATGGGAGACAAACGTCCAAAATGTCCAAAGGCTTTCCCTGATCATTATTTAACAGAGACTGGATTCACAAAACTGCCACATTATTCTTATGGCTGAAAGTCCTTTCTATTGACCAACATCACGCTCAATCTTGCAGACCATAATGTGTGTCTCGAATCTTGACCTGGAACTTCTTTACTTACACAGCTTCTAAAAATAGTTGCATGTAAACTTTTTCTTATTTTTTTTTATTCTGCTTTTTCAAACTTCAAATTCTCATTTAAGTTTTACTGACAAAAAATCTCTTTAAACGTTTTCAATGGCACAGACCAATTCCCCCATTCAATTTGCGACGCTCGCACGCTCTGTGATTAATATTTCTTTAGAAAATTGCCTCACGCGAGTAAACAAGCGTAATAATCCGTTTGGGATTCTCCACAATAGCTCGGCCCTGGAATATTGAAACAAAAAATCATAATGAGAAATTATATTCAGGGCTGCGCGGCGGCAACACAGGGCCAACCAAAAGCGTTCACCTTGTTCCCCATTGATTGTCCATAGCGGATTACGGGACAAAACAATGCCGCACCACAGTGATTGCTGTTTTCCATTTAGTCGACGTGATCGGTAATTGTGTTATGAAGTGTATAGGCCAGCTTCTCAATACGGCTTGGCTAAACAGACTTCGAACGATTCCTATTGGTATTCCAAGGCATTCCTCGGACTCGGATGCTGGCCGTCTTCCACTGCCTTTCTAGACATTAAACCTTAAAGAGCTCTTCTGGAAAAGGCCCGCAGAATATTCTCCGCGCACCACTTTGTAATTCACTTTAGTGCTGAACTGAACAGAATTTCCATAGAGTGGACATGGCTAAAATCAGAGGCAACACTGCTCTGCTTAAAAATGTTTGGCATCCCGTCTGGAAGCATCACCAGGGGCTAATAGTTATTGGTAGTGGCGGAAAGCACTCCCCCCCCCACACACATGTGGCCACGCATTTGATTTATGATGACGAAAGACTTTGAGAGAAATGGTGAGATTGTGTTACGTGTATGTGCGTGTGTTCGCATCACAATTGCACGTCAGTAGAACTGTAGTCAAATTTAAGAATGGGTAAAGAGTTTGAGCCTCATTACAAGCCTCTTGTCAGTTTGTTGGAAACTTTATTAAGAGCAAACAGACCTTATGCCGTGAATCTGATCAGAGACGAGTCAGAAATCATGTGAAAATGAAGGAAGTTGTTGGCTGGTAAATGAAATAAGAAAATGAGGACGTCAGGTAAAGGGACCAAATTGTTAACAACCAAATGTAGGACAAGAAGGAGTTTTAAGAGGGACATAGCAGGACAATTACAATCAGTAAGTAAAGTTTTTTATTACTTCCTGACATCGCAAAGTGGACCCATGTGTCTTGGAGAGGGACCAATTTTGCAGGATTACCGAAATAAACAGAAACAAAACTATTTCACCCGATTTGAAATCAGTGTGTGAACAGATGGTCCAAGAAACCTTCAAACATTCCCTCACTTTTTTTGCTGAAATCGGTTTGTGTGACCTGACGAAATCTTCCAACAATATTCCGATTCCGCGGACGAGAAAACGGAGGGCTCCCCATTCGTCTCCCACAACCTTTCCCCACTGCTCTCTTATTAGACACCGTGGAGCGTTGGTGCCGTGGCACTGGCTGGGTCTCCCTCTCCGTGGGTGCCCTGCCCGGATACCGCAAAGCGAGAGAAAAATATATGGGCCCGGAGTGCGATATTTCACTGGCAGCGGCTTGACGTTGATGGATAGAAGATCATTAGACATTTGCCAGTTTGCTTGGGCGTAGAGTTATTTTCAGATATAATGTATGGGGGAGGCAATGGGACCGGGGTTCAGAAAGATCTCAAAGCGGCAAAAAGAACAAAAAAACTGAAACAGTGCAAGTTTGGGCCGAGTCACGAAGCTAAATGTAGATACTGTTTGCGTGTTACATAAGGATTACTCGCAGAATGCAGTAAGTTAATTTGCTTTCAGTTTTCATGAGGGAAAAGACATGTTCAAAAATATTTTCTTTCACTGTGAACGTTTAAAATGAACATGTAGATGGAATTTTTGAGCTTTAAACCATGTTAGAACAGTGTTCCCTTGTCCAAAAGACACCTAGAGAGTGGACATTTGCTGAATGTCGGAGCTGTATTTCACTTAATCACAAGTTTTGAGAAATACGGCCATTTTATTTATTCAACAGAAAAGATGAAAACTAAATGTGGCCTGCCTCAGTAAAAACAGGTTCCTGCTCCTAGTATATCTAATGTTCACTTATCAAAAAATGACCTGGAGCTATTGTTTTGACCCACTCGCGCATCTTTGAATCTTCCCCAGTGACTATTTGTAGCAGCGTAGTAGCTCCCAAAAAGCCATTCCTGAAGTCATACATTTCTAGGGAATGCTTTCCTCACTTCTCGATATCTTGCTAAACCGAATTTCTCAAATGACAGCACCTGGGTCCTGATCCTTGCTCCCATTCCTTCATCACGTGATAATGTCATAAATCCTGTGTCTTAGGAACTAGAGCATTAGCTACGTTTGGACAATCCAACTGTCCTCACTCAGCACCCGGAACAACAGGGGAAGTTACGTCGCCAACAGTTGTTTCATAAAAACTACATCACCCATCGGAAAATAGAAAAAACTCTCCTATTCTCCTGACCCACTGACCTGAATGATAGTTTAAACATGAATAATCCTGATCTTCTGAGTTACTTCAATGAAGTCAAACTGCTGCTGTGTTCAGTAAACAGCACTTTATAAACTCCACAGCTACATTTGCACTGGCTCAGAAAGATTCAAACATGACCCATCGAAATGATATGAAACCACTAGGAAAACAGACAATGATAAAAATGCTTCTAGTCAAAAATAAAGACCTCTTACCAATTAGCATTTTATAACAAAGTCAAAACACTCCACCATAGCTTCACTACAGCCACACGAGCCGCATGGGGCAGAAGAGGGGTGGGACTACTGGATACTTTGTTTCCGCTGTTTTAGATCAATATTGCATTTTCTTGCCAACAAAGTGTAAAGGTACGTACACACCTAACCGGACCGATCGCGATGCCGCTTCAGTTTTGTCGCTTGAAACTCTTGCAATCAGTCGCTCGCATTCGTTTCAGGAGATGCTGCTGCACGATTCTGAAAAAAAAAAAAAAATATTTGCACATATAGTTGCTGAGCACTAAGTTGTGAATAAATATAGTTTCCTGATTCTCTCTAGTTTTACTTCCTTTTCGCTGACACTTGAGGCAAACCTCGCCACTTTCCTCCCTCCTGCCTCTTATGTGGTTTAATGTACATTACCGGTCTGTCTAGCATTATGTAAAATGTGTGTGTGATCCAGTGATTATCCGTATTATTCGGCGTATAATTCCTCTGAAGCTTTTCCTCCTCTTTTTAGACGCCGTTTCACTTGTGTCTTTATGATGTGGTTATGTTGCTCCAAATTCAGACGGCCCGTGTCCTTTTCCCCCCCCAATGTTGGGCTCCTGGTCTCGTTCCTTCTAACACCGTGTTCACCCGCTCTAAACAGCTGACGCGTGCAGTGCTCTGTGCACACCGCCCCCCGCCCCACACAGTCATCACCCGCACCTGTGCACGCCTTTCACACCTGCTGAGGGATCCGCGTTAGGTCTGAACCATCTACGGGGGTGCAAGAGGGTGAATTGCAACCTCATTTTGAAATGTTTGCACCCTCAGTTTTAATGGCATCGCAGTGTATTTTACTGGTGAGAAGCTCTATTTGCACCCTCCGTCAGTTTGTTCTGGAGCCGGCGCTGGCCTGAACACGGCATCACACAGTGATAAAGATGTGTTTGAGATTGTTTCCAAACACCTGCGACAAACATCAAACCACCTCTTAAAAAGCTTAAGACATGGCAATGCTCAGGTACCCACAAGAATGAAGACAAATGCAAAACCAAATATATGTGACCAGTCACAGGAACCAAAGACACAAGTCGTTTTGGGACATTATGAGATAATAACAGATTGTTAAAGTGTAGTCTCCAAGCTTTCCAATGATGTGTAACACATGGAAATCTGATAATATTTGGAGGTGCAGCGGTGATTTGAAGTTGGCAATTCCCAAAAAACCAAAGGGGATTAAACGGCCTCTGAAGTTTTGGGCCATTCTCACCTCTCTGCTGTTGGGAGGGACAATAGGGCTCATTTACATCTCATTTGGATAAGCCACACCCCCTGTCAAACTCCCCCTCAAAGCAGTAAAGCACAGAGAGGGAGCACAAAGGTTATTGCTTCCACAACAAACCATTGTTTACCAGTTTCATTATGTGTATCTGTTTTATTTTTGGTTTCATTTATTGATCTCACCTCACAGCAGAAGGTTGTTATTGTTCTCTTACATTTTTTTATATCAATTGATAAACTGTCACTGGCTTGAGAACGTGTTGTGTAACACATGTAACTTTTATGTTAAAAATAATGTTAATGTTCAAATCAAAAACAGTGATATATTATATACAGTATGAATCGTTTTTATTGCCATTGTTGTTTTTTGCTCATGATAAATAATAAGCAATAAACTATGGAAAATAAAAAGTATAGATCAATCAATAAAGCAAACCACTCAAACATTGCTTAGAGAGCGCTTTTCATACCAGAATGATAAGTTAAGTTTTCAATATATTTCAAAAACAAGAGAAGAGATCTGGGGTTTGTGTATTTAATGTTATTGCAATGCTCTGATTCAGTACACTGTTTGTACACATCATCCCCCCAAAAAATTCATAATTTACACATAATATGAATACTTTTTTAAGTGAGTTACAACTTAACTTTAAGCCATAGAAAAAAACCAATTGAGTGAATATGAATCAATATTTCAGTAATAAATTTACTACATCACATTTGCTGCATGAGGTTTGTACTGTCGCCTATTCCGTGCTTTAACCTTACTGTTTTGTTACACTCAACACCATCTGTTCTTAAACAATATTTTCCCCAAAATTAATCACATGGTATGCACAGTGTAATTTGCACTTTATGAAAGAAACAAAATAAAACGTTTTCTGTATTGGCAAGCATTGTGAGTGAAACCTTGACTGGTCATTGTCCACTTCAAGAAAAAGAAAAAAAAAATATATATACATATCCAGTGCAGTAACACAAACGACCCTGGAGAAGCTGGTAGTACAAAAATTCAAAACACACGTAAAACGTTAAAAATAGTGCTTTCCTTTCGTGGCATTTTCCAGTCGGCACCCGCTCCGCTAAATGAGTTCTTTTGCACCCCATAGTCAAACAAGAGTTCCTCATTGAAGTTTAGGTCCCAGGCCACCGGTCTAACGTTGGGCTTCTTCTTTGAGTGGTTGAAGAGCCTTCCAAAAGTCTCAATGTCCGGGTGGCAAGGGTATTGGGCATTGTGGGCATCCATGCAGAGGTCCTTTGCTTTGAGTTTTTGACGAAGAAGAGCCCATCTCACTGTCCCTTCTGTGCCAGTGAGGAGCTGTCCGTGGTAGTCACAGAGAATGGAGTCCTTGGGGAACGTCTTGGTGGTCACCACTCCTGCGGGTCAGAGATAAGAACAGTATAGTTAGTTTTGTTTGTGTTTTTGCAAATTAATTGAAGGAGAGAAACAGAGAGGAAGGGAAAAGTGATGAGGATGGAGGAGTGAGAGAGAGAGGATGGAGGAGTGAGAGAGAGAGGATGGAGGAGTGAGAGAGAGAGGATGGAGGAGTGAGAGAGAGAGGATGGAGGAGTGAGAGAGAGAGGATGGAGGAGTGAGAGAGAGAGGATGGAGGAGTGAGAGAGAGAGGATGGAGGAGTGAGAGAGAGAGGATGGAGGAGTGAGAGAGAGAGGATGGAGGAGTGAGAGAGAGAGGATGGAGGAGTGAGAGAGAGAGGATGGAGGAGAATTGCTCATCTTGAATTGCTGAGATCTCCATCTGTCGTACGGGTGACTGGCCAACTTTCTTCAGTTGCTTGAAGTAATCCCCAAGCATGTTGGTCTTCTCGAGGAAGTCCAGGCTGATGTCATCCCCATCCCCATACATTGGCTGCATGTATCGTAGCACCTTTGATACATTGTCCACCTTTTTAAAAGGATAAATAGATAAATACAAAATAATAGAGGGGATGGAGACAGGAAGTGCGAGTGCGCCTCCTCTCAAACACTCACTACCGCACTCTTCTTGTCGTGCACGTCTCGTGCACATACTTATATAATGCAAAAATCTACATTGTAATTGTACAGAGCCCATAAAAGTAAATGGGCGACTGAGAGCCAAAGTACTTGGATAACCTTTGGCTCAGCCGCAACCCTAAGTAAAATGTAAAAATATGCTTCAGTTTGCAGATATAGTGTGATACAAATTCATACACATTTTTCTCTGTATAAGCCAGAGGTTACATTAACCAAAAAATCTCCGTAATTTACGGAATATTTTAAGCTTTGATAGAAAATTTCAAAGGCCGTCCGTCATTTTGAAGGATTTAGAGAGAGCGGGGCTCTCTCTAAAAGCAGCTTCACTGTTTCACTTGTATCACTGCCTAGCTAGCCAACTTTCTGGGCGCTACAACAACACGGGGAAGAAAAACCATGATGAAAACGCGGTTAAAGGATAATAATATCCTTCTCCTCTGGAGCCGCTCTTTAACTCTCATACGTCTCAGGACGAGCTCGTCTATTTCTCCCTCTTTCTGTTTCTGTGCGCGCCGCGTTGTACAGTGATGCCAACTACACAATATATACACATATATGTATATGTATATGTGTATATATATATATATATATATATATATATATATATGTGTGTATGTATATATAGGCTATGTAAATGAGTCTTTAAAAATTGCTTATGATGCGAGATTAATTCATGAAGGATGAAAATAGCCCATGACGGAGTTTTTATAACCCTCAAAATGAATGAGAGAAATTATCCCCAGCAAAACCACTGGTATAATGTCAAAATTGAGCGTGGAATGCGCAGATTCCAAAAATCCTAAAACTAAGACCCTAGGGCAAAAAGTTAAAAACAAACATAAAGGCAGTAGCAATACCGTAATTTTAGATTGAGGGAGACAAAAGGGCGTGAAGTGCCCCCTTGCTTTGGGCAGGGCGGTCGGCGAGGGCCGATAATCGACACTTTGCGGCTATATTTGATACATTAATTTCAATTTGATGTATCTGACCCTAACAACTCTTACAGTTCTAAAAAGCACAGGGTGTCCTGAAAAAAGGTATAACAAGAGATATATATAACATTGAAATAAAGGGAAACAAATCTACAGTCAAGTGGATAAAAATACAGGTGAGAATCCCAAAATATAGTCCTCGGATGCCTTAGAGTTAAAATAGCAAACGGGAGGGAAGCCCCATGCTCGCGGAGCGGGCGGAGCCTACACAGAGCTCCAGAGCTTGATTGACAGGCTCTGGAGCCAGTCAGTGCACTGAAAAGGCTTCCACTTTTTCTGGTTGATATACAACACACAGTGTGTTTAAAAATGTTCACCTACCCCAGCGTTGGGTCATAGGATTTTTAGAAAAAGAAAGACTCTTTGGAGCCAGGCTTTTAAGCCGTTCTAGGGAGGTCTGAGGTCCCATTAGAATCCTGTTTACCGAGTCGCTCCTGGCCACAAGGGGTGGTATTACAGCAATGTCAGCTCCCCACCATGAGGACCATAGGGAAGGGCTTTCCTTGCCCACTGGGTAAAGGACACACTGTCGACATGTGGGTGAGCTCAGACCAGTAGCTCGGGAAGTGCTAGTAGCTCTCCATCCCGTTCCAAGTAGCCTGTTGTGTACTTAACTCCAGCTGCACTCCAGAACAAAGATTGTTTGTGCAAAAGTGAGCACTCACTCCATATTGGACATTTTTTGGCACAGTTGTGGTAAATGATTAGTGGCAGAGTGAGCTCTCACTGTGTAAATATATTTGACATGTAAAATAGTTAGTTTACCTGAAATAAAACAGTGTCCTGCTGTGGATGTGATCTGTCCCTGCAGCTCGGGAGGCAATGATGTCCTTTCTCTCTTTTTATCGCTGCTTTAGTGGAAATTCTGCTCAAAACATGAAGTCGCAAGTGCTGCTGCAGCCTGTGTTATTTTCTGTGCTGTGTTATGACATGCTGAACGATTTCACTTGTTATTTCAATTCAATTAAAACAACAAGGTATCGGAAAAAGTACTGTTAAGGCACCGGTATCGAAAAGCGGGTATCGTTGAAGTAGATCCACGATAAATGAATGGTACCCACTCCGTTGTCTCTCCCTCTTCTGCACAGTGATGGTTCTGCTGATCGTGATGATGCGCCGCCGTCGGAAGGTGCCTCTGATCCTGGAGGAGGAGCGGGACATCCGGGAGAACATCGTGCGCTACGACGACGAGGGCGGGGGCGAGGAGGACACCGAGGCTTTCGACATGGTCACGCTGCGCAACCTCAACGTCATGCGGGACCCCAGCATACGCCGGGACGTCACCCCGGACACGCCGACGTTCTTCCACTACGCCTCCGCGGCCCGGCCCCCCTACAAGACCCTCCCGGACAACGTGGTTTTCCGGGAGTTCATCTGGGACCGCCTCAAGGACGCCGACGTGGACCCTTCGGCGCCACCGTACGATTCCTTGCAGACGTACGCCTTCGAAGGGAGCGGCTCGGTGGCCGAGTCCTTGAGCTCGCTGGAGTCGCTGAGCACGGACTCGGATCAGAACTATGACTACCTCAGCAACTGGGGGCCACGCTTCAAAAAGTTGGCCGACCTGTACGGCAACAGCGAAGGGTCCAGTCGGGTTTTCTCATAGCCAAGTCTTTGTATCTCGACGCTCCTCAGACTCCCGGTGAAAGATGTTCGAAAGAAGATGATAATTTATTGTTGATGGAGAAGGATTTGTCTGCCTTGGAGCATCGGAGGGGAAAATTCATAGACAACACAAGAGATATTGAAAGGAAAGGACTCGGACTTCAAAGCTTTCGGTTTGTTTACCTCCCCGTATGGATTTTTTTTTCTTCTTCTTCTTCTTCTTCTTCTCAAAAGCGTGCCATGGCGAGTTTGACACAGACTTCAAAAAGTGGCTCAACTCGGGAGGAAACCTTGAGCGCGGAAGACATTAAAGGTTCCAGGAAAAACGGGCTTTGGGGCCAAAAGCCTCGACTGCTGAATGAATTTGTGTCAAAGATGTTTTTTTTTCTTCTTGGGAATAAGGGAAGGGGAAGGCACCTGTCCTTGCATCTCGCTTATGGTGCGTTCTTTTGCTATCTTTGTTCTTGGGCGTTTGGGAGGGGGTGGGGGGAGAGAACGAAAGTTTGTCATAAAAGTGCTGCGTCTCAAGCGGCTAATCACTTGACTGTTCCGACGAGCAACAGTTTATATGTTAATGATCTCTTCTTCTGCGTTTTCCGTCGACGAGAAAGAGCTTGGTGAGAGTGTTGTGCCATAAACATTTCAACACAGAGCCTCATTACTCAAGGACTACACTCGGAAAGTGCAACTAAACATTCATGTTCGGTCTTTGTCCTAAAGATGGGATGGGACGAGACAACATAAATGGCGGCTGCAAAGACAAAAGGGATGACCACTTTCCCAACGATCTATTTTCAAGACGTGAGTGTCTCTTCTTTTGTTTTTTCTTCTTTCTTTTTTTTTTTTCACTTCTCAACGCCAAGGCCACTGTATGATTTCTTTGCTACGAAATGTCAGGACTCACTTGTAATGCTTTGTACGAGACGTGGGTTCGAGTCGCGCTCCGCTGAAGGTCAGGACAACAATGATTGCCAGATTAATGGCAAATAGACTGTAGAAAAATATAATCATTTGTTTCTGACGCGACCGGCCTTACCCGGGCGAGGCGGCAGTTTGACTGTAAATTACTTTTGCTTCTGTAGTTTGCAGAGTGCAGCGTGTAGTGTCTCACACAAATGAACATGTAACGTTAATGGTCTGTCTATCGATGGTAAAGGACTCTCTGTATGATAATCATGTCGTGCCGATATTTTTCATTTTATTTTTAAGCTTCAAACGTTTCGTTACGATTGGGTGTCGACACGTGCAGCCAATAGTTGTTATTTATTTTGAGGGAGCAGAATTGTGCAAATGTTTTTATCCTTTTGCTGACATTAAATAAATTTACAATATGTTCATTCGGAGATTAACGTTTCCCTTTATTATTTTTATCTAATTCGGGGAACAGGAAGTACAACAACTTCAAACCCGAATAAGCTAATTGGACTCATTTTAAAGTTAATGAACCAATCATTTCAATGGTGCATTAAACAACTTTTTATAGTGTGTATTTGACCTTGTGGTGACCCAGTGGCTGTATCAGTGGTCAGCATGGCGCATTTACGTTCCATCACAGTGGTCTCTACAACGCTCCAGGATCACTTGTTTTGTAGGTTTTCTGGTGAGAAAACCTACAAACCCCCCCCCCCCCCCCCCCCCAATGTCACATTGTCATCACATTTTTGTCACCCTATGACCACATTTTTGTCACTTTTTCATCTCGTTTTTATCACTCTTTTATTTTATTCCTTTCCCCCATGTGTACCTACACCCAGTAAAAAAAGAAGAGAAAAATAGAAAATAAGATAAAACACGAGCGTAGTTAAATAATAAACAGAAACAACCACAAAAAAGAAAAGAACAACTTTTTGTGGGGTGATTACATTTCCATTGTCTCTAACATTGAGGGTCCTCAAATTCTTTCATTTTGTTTTTTAACCTTGCAGTTACTTTTTCCATATTTAACACATCTTTCATTCTATTACACTATTCATTATTGTTTTGATCCAAAAAACATTCATATGCAAAGTTCAATTGACTTAGGTGTGAACTTGTACCTGCCTTTACTTTCTATCTGGCCAGTACCAGGTCAGGAAGAGAAAAGGCACCTCAAGCTGGTTGTTTAAGTAAGTAAGTGCTTTATTGTCATTGTACAAGTGCACAACGAAATAGTGTTCAGGTGTTAGTCCTGAGCTGCTGCGGCTGAGCCGCGCTGCCATTGTGTCAACCTGACCCGCATGACCTTGGAGGTCGGGGAAACTGTAGCACTCGGAAGAAACTTGGCTGCCCTCTGTCTCCTCTGAAACGATGCACCGCCTCCTGGGTTTGTCCTTGTTTCAGAGCGTGGTGTCCTGCACTGGTCAGCTCCACCTTCTCCTTCCTCTTCCTCCTTCCGCTTCACAAGTCTTTCACCATCTCTCGTTTGTCCCTTACTTGTTTCCTGTAGCTCCTCTTGTGACGTCTCGACTGTGCTGTAGCTGGGGGGGCTCTTGGAGCCTCTTCAATGTCTGAGAAGAAGAAATGTCTAGGTCTCAAATGGGTTTAGCTGAAAAGCTAGCATTTTGTTTACCTTTAAAAAGCTGCTTCTTCAGGACCATTTTGGACTCTCAAAGTAAACAAATCCACCAAACCTCCACAAAAACTCGGCAAACACGTACATAAGTATCCAGAAAAACAATGTGGAACACAGAAACCACAAATGCAGTTCACAGAGAAAAGAAAAACTCAGCTGCACAAGGAGAGAGCGAGGTTAAGTGAAATGTGCCGCTTTTTCGCAGGATACATCGAGTTCATTTCATGAATGAGTTTGTTTGAACAAGAGTTGCAGTCGGCAGCAGGAGGAGGATTTCTTCAACAGATCACTCATCTCGCCATCAGGCAAAATCGTACAGTTCCTTTGCAGGCGTCAAGCTTTTAGCCCCGACCTCTTTCGTTCTCGAAGCTTTTTTGTGGTTTGAAAAGATTTAAACGCAGCTCATCGTCCAGACAAACTCCTGACAAAGTAAGATATGAATGCAACCAACTCCTAGGTCTGAAAAGTCCAAAAGCGAAGGCGGGAAAAGATAGTGAGCAACCTCCTCGCCGACGCTGAAGAAACGCTTACGCCTTAAACACGGGGAAGTGCAGAACCCAGCGACTACGATATAAAAAGAGAAGACGCGGGGGGAGCAGATAAGAGAACGTTCTTTTATTCATACGTTCCTTTGATGAGGGCTTTGTAGTTGAAAGGCCCGACGGAGACAAAGCTCCACAGAGGCGTGTTTGATGACCGTCGGCTGCGATGGAGGTAGAACCGCGCCCGTGACCCGGCGATCGCGGCTGCCGTCAGACGAGCGTTGCTAAGGGAAAGTTCAAACGGGGCGACGCGTGCAGAGCGGCCCATGTAAATAGCCTGACCCGCCCCACGCGCGCAGGTTCAAAGTACGCCGCAACGGCATGTCAAAGCTTTTAAGTTCAGAGGAACAGGGGGATTTCATTTGAACGCATTGTTTGGAACGTGAAGATGTCGCTCTCAAAGTACTTTGTCAAACAACTAAAGGCGCGACACGAGAAGGGAGGACTGTGATCACGGTGAACCTTTAAGTATTTTACAACAGTGGAAGTTTTAACCTATTGACCCCCCACCTGAACCGAGCACATTTTCTCCAGTTTGGCTTTACCCAAATCTACAAGCTTAAAAAAAAAAAAAAGGATTAAAATAGTGACGAAAAATCAATGAACAATCAATGGAAAACAATGTTGGAAAACCAAAAAAGCAAAAAAAAAAAGTGAAAATAAAAAAACTTGATGAAAAACCAATGAAAAACAAAAAGCAAAAAAGTGACTAAAACATGATAAAAACGCAACAAAAACCTACAAACGTGACAAAAACGCTTTTAAAAAAAAACGCTGCAGCGACCGCATGACAAAAAAGTTACAATCACTTTTGTAGGTCTTGCTCTCCAGTTGAGAAGCTTTTCGATTTGGGTAAAGCCGAATATTACAGTGCTCAGTTCAGGCGCCGTAATATGTTAGAGGAGACATATTATGGGTTTTTTTCTGGCATTTTGTGATCATCTATTACACACACATTATTCAACACTTTCAACATTGCGAGAGGCAATACTGACCTTAAAACAACTTAGAAATAGAAACAACAGAGTCGTCCATTACTGGTCCAAAGCCCCGCCCCTGAGCAAACGTCACTCACCAAATCACAAGTGTCAAGGCGAAAATGTGTCACTAATGAAGGTATGACATGAGGAGAGCATGTTATGGTGGGTAATTTTGTAGCAATGTGTTATTTCACGTCTAACGTTAGGGAATGTTTGAGAGTGCGAGTGAGGGACGGCCGATGGAAATTATCCCATGGCTACAATCCAACATGGCGTGTTTACATGCATGAGTCGCATGTGTGTTCATTAACATGCACTGTCCCGATCAAGGTCCAAACTGACAAAAAACAAAAAAAGGTTTTACACCTAATTACACCTTTTTATATTCAAAATAAGCCTTCATTGTGTATGTGAAAAATAATTTGACATTTAATGCTAGACAAGAATCCCTAAAGAGTAAATGTGATATTTGTGTGTGATCGGATGTTCGTAAACTAAAATCTGATTAAAATCAGCTAAATCCCATTATAGTGAATGGGACTAAAGGTCCATCACCGAACAGTCCCATAATCAAACCTTTTTCAAGAAAAGGTTCCCACGCAGACGTGCAGAATAGGCGAGAGGAAGACCACAGTCTACAGGCGGTTCCTGGAGAAGATGGTGAAGAAGCCAAAAAAAGGTTGAACAGCCAGCTCATTTTATTTATTTATTTTAACCCAGACAATATTTTCGACACTTTTCTGAAACATTGCCGCAGTTATTAAGTCGTTGACCTGAGGTTACATTACTAATTCATGATTGTTTTCCCCCCAGAGCCGCCATATTTTGAGAAAAAAAAAAAAAAACTCCTCAATTCAGTTTTCTGTCGACAGAGTAAATCCTCGAAGCTGAGGCGCACATTTTTCATTAGCGCTAAAAGCTATCCGACTCTCTGCGCCCCTCGCAGCTCCGCGAGTACAATCGGCGGTGTAATTCGCCATGATGCAAGTGATTGCAACGGGCTTGTTATGCCATCCCGTGCTTGGTAAATACCTAGTCTCCTTACAGGTATTGACTTTCTCTTCTCACGGCTTTGAAGCAGACGAGGGGGGGGGGGGGGGGAAACCCACAAAACTTTCTATTTTGTACCGGGAGTAAGTCAGGTCACCGCGCGGGTTCATTACGATGCAGCGACATGAAGACTTGGCGAGGGGCGTCGGGCTGATCGATGCCGAGGAGAGCGGAGCAAATACGAGCTTGTGTCGGATTTACAAAAGTCGTGCAATAATTCGAATCACCTTGAACAAAAGGAAATGACAAAAGGCTGATTTTCAAACGCCGCACCGTGGAGCTGTTCATGAACATGAAACAGCGTGATGGAGATCAGTTCACTTTATAGAAACCTGTCGGGAGATTTGACTTACACAGAGGCTGATGTTCCACACGCAAAAACAGACACAGCAAGCACAGGAAAACTATCACGAACGCCAACTGTGAGTACAGCACAAAGAAACGAGAGTTTATAAAGCGCCACAATCGAGGGGAGGACCCAGCCATTTCCATAAACTTTTATCAAGCATATGAAAACATAAAAGGACAGTAGTGGCTAACTGTTTAGAAAGTACTATCTACTTTAGCAGACTTGGCGCAGGTGAACAGGGACAAACATTTACTGTAAATGTAGAGATATCAATTTGAAATGGCTTGTAAACGTATTGCAAATTTTCTTCAAAATAAGACAGTCAATGCACACAAATGGCCTATCTTAGTTAACAAAATCTAAATATCGGATAGACCCAGGTTTAAAATTATATTTTTCAAGGTGATTGAGAAGCGGTGGATCAGAAGCCCCTTATGAGAGACCAACAGGCCCGGTTAGAACCATGAGGCCGTCCTTCTGTGGACCCACCACCTGCAGGAGGCGCCACTCAACGGACATGTGGAAGAAAATGGATGGATGGATTTTGGATCTTGTTTAGGTTTTAGTTTTTTTATATATATATATATCCATCCATCCATCCATCTTCTTCCACTTTTCCTTTGCCGGGTCGTGGGGGCAGCTGTTGGAGTTGCCCAAATCACATTGCACCAGCCCCTATAGCTCCTCCTGCAGGTGGTGGGTCCACAGAAAATATATATATAAGCTATGTGTTGTTTTTTTTTTTTTTTTTTTTTTTGGGGGGGGGGGGGGGGGGGTTCAAAGCTCATTCAATCGATTAGATTAAAAATTCCTCTGAAAAAAAATCTATTGTTACGTCCAAGACTGTAAAGTGTTGAGGAGCTACAGGTGAGAGTCAGGTGACTGAGTAGGCCCCGCCCACTGGAGCTCCGTGGAACAGAACCACATTGGGAAGATAATGACTCTTATTTATTGGGCTATGACTAGGGTGACCATACGTCCCAAAAATGTTGGGACAGTCTCAAAATCCAGGCTCCCGTCGAAAGTGCCCGGCCTGCGCTTGCCAGACCTTAGATTACTTATAGAAGTGGTTCAATTTCTCCCAAACGGGATATCTGTATAACATTCAGTGCTTGAATATTAAATCAAAAGAGATCAGGTACTGTACACTCAACGTTTCCTTGTCCTTTG
Source organism: Proterorhinus semilunaris (assembly GCA_021464625.1). Classification (NCBI taxonomy): domain Eukaryota; kingdom Metazoa; phylum Chordata; class Actinopteri; order Gobiiformes; family Gobiidae; genus Proterorhinus; species Proterorhinus semilunaris. Next base: position 24,107,668 of record CM038362.1, on the reverse strand, counting down.
TCCTCAGCATCCTTGTGAGCAAAGCTACTCAAAGCGAGTGTTCTCCATCATGAAAGGCACATGGACAGATGTATCTACACAATATTAATTAAAATGAACAAATATATCCATGGGAAGAAGAGGCTTTGGGATTTAAGTCACTAACCCCCTTATTTTTTTGTAACGTATTCCATTAGTTTGATTTGCAGGTGTGCAATGATTGTAAATCATTTAAACCCTTAAAACACTACTCTGCTGGCCTTTAACAGACCGCGTCCCCTGCACCACCAACCCCCAGAGGAGTGAAAGAAAATCAACCCGCAAGGGTCGCACACGTTTTGGACGATCTGCAAAAGAGTTCATCTGGCCAGAGGTGGCTATGATGACGAGTCAAAGATTGAAGCGTTACCCTGCCTTAACCGCGGGATTTTGAACTGACTTTCATCCGTCCATCCATTTTCTTCCACTTGTCCGTTGCCGGGTCGTGGGGGCAGCTGTTGGAGCTGCACCAGCCCCTATGGCGCCCCCTGCAGGTGGTGGGTCCACAGAAGGACGGCCTCATGGTTCTAACCGGGCCTGTTGGTCTCTCATAAGGGGCTTCTGAACCGCTCTTTGTCTGACCCACAGAGCTCCAGGATCATTCGGGCTCAAACCCCTCCACCACGTTAAGTCGACCCCTCCTGGCGGATCCAGGAGGGGTCGACTTTCATTGTTCACAAACATATTGGCATTCGTATTGAAAGTCTTGGTGTTGAATCAAAACAAAAAGAAACATTGGCCACAGTTGGGCTCTTTTTCGCGGAGACTGAAGACAGATGTGGACCAAGAGCTCATGTTCAGTGCTTTTAAAATACCTCACCCCGTTGTCGTCTGTACAAAGAGTCTCCACAGCTATTACCAGGAACTCTCTCGCTGTGCAGTATTTTCCCTCGCTGACAGGCTAATGGCATTGAAAGCCCTATTGTTGTTTGAATCATGGTTCACCGCTGAGAAGAGCCCTGCACATACAGTCATGGACGAAAGTGTTGGCGCCCCTGAAATGTTTCCATTAAATGAAATGTCTCTCCTGGAAAGTGAGCGCAATTACACGTTATGATACAAATCGGCTCATTTACTTAGTGTATGTCGGAACATCACTGAAAGGCCAAGGGGGAAAAGGCCAATTTGATGACATTTGAAACTCTAATGAATCATTGGCACCATTTCACTCCCAGTGAGCTACAACTTTGTTTTTCCCTCCTTTTTTTTAAACTATAAACTTTATTTTAGTATCGAAGTGGAGGAGGATGCACAAAGAAACGATGGTGAGACAGAGGCAAAGGACGTTCAATGAAAAATGGATCGGGAATGGCTGTTTTATGGCTTGAGCAGCTGTTCATCGATGTGCACCTGCGTCCCTATCTGCGATCCATTCTCAGCGCTGTTGGCTCCTTTAAATCACGAGTTCATTTAGATTCGCCACGGCCGCTGTGTGGGAAACAACATCCACCTTGTGCTTCAGCCACGCTCAGTGCACACCCGCCGGACCCGCCCCGCCATCAGCAGCTCTGAGCAGACGCTAAAGGGAGCGCGCTGAAGACCAGGGAAGAGACAGGTATCACCAATTCATGGCTCTGCTTGGTTTTGTCCTTCACAAACGTGTGGACCAAAGGAGAAAGAGCGAGTCAGCCCCTCAGTGTTACCGTCCCAGCTGCACCATGTGACTAAATAATGTTAAAAAGGCTTAAAGGCAATATTGCTTATTGCTTTCGCATGTGTCCTCGCTTTTGAACCTTTTGAACACTTTTGAGCTCAAGTGTCCTACTTTTCAGTGTCGTAGAACTGGTCCCCTATTTAGATCTGTTATTCTCTATAAGTGTGGACTTCTGTTGCTGTTCTGTTGAGTAAATACATTATCAGTGGTAGTGACATAACAGCAGCAATACATTTAAAATAAGCTGTATTTTATTGTTGGTTTCTTTTTTAAATTAGGTTTCCAATGTAAATCTCTGTGAAATCAGTTGGTGGCTAGTAACTTTTGAAAACCTCTAGCCACAGTGGCTGGTGACCAAAAAAGGTCATGTCAAGCCCTGCCTATGGACCAGAAAGCATCTGTGGTTTAGCGCCTCGCCGCTCACGGCAGCACAGGGAAACACTGACCTAGGGCTGGGCGATATGGCCAAAAATCAAAATCTCGAGTTTGTTACTCAGTTTGGACGATTACGATTTTAAATCGATGATTGGATTTTTTTTTTTTTTAAAAGGTCTCCTGATCTTTCATAATAACACAACTGCTCAGAGTCCAGACCATTAATATTTAGATTCATAATATAGCCTACAATTAGGCCCATTATAAAATTGTTTTTCTCTTTTAAATATTCCTTGTCTGCTCTCTAAATAAGCCATGGAGTTTTCAAAAGCATTTTAGTTTTCTCATCCTCATGCCTCTACTGTGATTGACATGGAGATTCATGAGGAAAGGGGCGGAGTTAAGCTGCTCAGAGCATGGCTCAGGGTGAGAGAAGGAAGAGGATCAGACTGGGGGAAACTCAGTTTTAGAGGAAGAAAACTCTTTTGCGCACTCCGAAAACACAATGCACGCGTTTGTAAAGCAGCAGAGATCGTCAGAAAGTGTTTGGGTTCTGTTCGGGTGACATTTCCGAAAACAGTCGCTGCGGCGCTGTTGAACACGCTGCTAAATTGGCAACACGGCGCACGTGGGGGGGGACATGGAGCGGCGGTTACGATTTTACGATCGGCCGTTTTTAAAAACATGAATTAATTGAATTCATTTGATTTATCGCCCAGCCCTACGCTGACCCCCCATGACCCGCTTCGAGACACTCACGCGCCACTCACAGACTGAAGCAGTTTTCGGGACGATAGACACTTTAGTCACATGACCAGCTGTTGCCGAAAGCGGCTCCGACACAGTGTTTCGAAGCAATCGGCCTCAGCAAGAGCGATCCAAGCTCCGGGTTTTTTGGCCATCACTAGTTTACCCCACTTCTGCTCGCGTATGTTCCGCTCTGGAAAGGCCGTTGATGTCGCCGGACTCGATCTCTGGCACAGCATTGAGTCCGTACCAGGGGTTTCCAGGCAAGTCAAACGTGGGCAGCGGGACACTCGGCTCTGCTTCGGACGGGCCCACTCCAAAGGAAGTCAACAAAGTGGACTGGGACGGAAGGATCCTGTTCATGGAGGAACACCCACTGTCTTATGCTTGCACAGATATGATTTCCAATGATGAAATGTAAAAGGTCAATGCCCTGTAGAATGTTGGTATGCCTCAAACATGCGGGACATGTCCACTTTAATTATTTAAACAACTCAAATGTGTGCATGTCACTCAGGCCCCTCTGCACAAAGACACTTAGATGGAGAGCCTGTCAATCCAAATCACCAGAGAGCATCTTAAGCGTCCCTCGCCCTGTGCCTGGAGGGGGTGGTGGAGGAGGGGGGGGGGACGCTGCTTATGAGCAATCACAGACCCCTTCTATCGGCGCCTCAATCTGCCCCGCGCCTGATTACCCCCGTCGGCTACGGAGGCCTCGGCCGCTCCAGACTCTTATCATAACCGTGCATCATCGGCAAATTGGCCCCGAACAAAAGAGGCGGCCACTTAAGACCCTCTCGGAGAGCGAAAGGGAGCGTGTCCGCGGAGACGGTCCAGGACGGCGCGAGGCTAATGGAGTCTGACCTCCCGGTGACCCCGCCCCCAAAGAAAATCCTGTCGCCAGAGCAGCCGCGGGGGTTTCTGGCCCGACACCAGGACAAGAGCGTCAGGGTTTGTTTGGCTGGAGGCTGGACAAGGTAATGAAGATTTAAGAACTCAAAACAATGAGAGTCTGCTGTGTTTTAGAGGTGTGCGACTGTTGGACATATAGGGCTGCAAATATGGCTTTATCCAACTCTAAACGTTTCTCAAAAAAAGCACCGATCATGAGATTAATAGAGGGGAGAGCGAGACTTAGCCTAGCGAAACTCCTCCCCATGGTCTTTATCTGGACTGCAGGCTCAACTGAACTTTTGCACGCTGACAAAGCCTTTTGGATGAGAGGCGAAACGTTCGACACTTCAACTACAGAGTACAGAAGACGACTCAAGAACCTTCATTGAAGATACTCACGGAACCGTGTTTAAAATACACGGAAAACGTGGAAGAGCTCGGTCGCTCTCGCTCGCTAAAGGCTAACGACAACATCTTAGGTGTTTTTGAGAGGGCACGCGCAACCATGAAGAGACTTGTACACAAGCAGAGCTGTTTTAAAATCTATTCTCTGAGTGACAGGAAGCCAGTGCAGAGACCAAAGCACTGGACTAATATGGTCGTATTTCCAGGTTCTGGTCAGGCCTCGAGCCGCAGCATTTTGAATATACTGCAGTTGTCTCACAGCTCGTTCAGAGAGGCCAGTGAGCAGGCCGTTACAGTAGTCTAACCGACTTTAGACAAACACATGAATTATTCTCTCCAAGTCTGGTTTAGACACTGTTTTTTATTTTAGCCATTTTCGATGTTCAGAGGCCGCTGAAGTAATTGACTTAATATGAATGTTAAAATCTGAAACCCAGAATTTTGCCGTTCATATGCTCCTCTGCCAGTTGCACACGGCTCATATGGTGAAAGAGCTAATTAGTTAATTAGCTTCAAATTTGACGTTCATCAACCCCGGAACTTAACAGTCTTCGTAAGTACAGATATTAAGAAGTTTTTTGAAGAAGTTCATGAATGAGGCCCAATGTCTGACCAACATTTACTTTCTACTTTCTCTTGCCCCCAACAATCTTTCTTCCCAAATGTTGCCAAGGTCACTTTGGCTCCTGCAGCTGTCATAAAGAAGCTGTTGTGCTCAATTATTCATATCACAGGCCCTTCTCAGAGTGAATGATTGATGCTCTCGAGGAGCAAACAAAAACTACCCACAGATTCCACAGCCTAAACTCGATTATCTTGACCGCGTGTAGAAATTAAAAGTGGACATACCACACGCAACTGTAGCTTATGAACATCAGCATTAATGTTTCATGTTTTCGTAATTGTGCAGCAAAGGCACTTGAGTGACTAATACATTTTTGTTTCTTTGTAAATCATGTGTTGCTTTGAGCGCCCTCCGCTGGCAGCTGGGGGAAGAACAAGCTACAAACCATGGATTAGCGCATGATATGAAATATTTTTGACGGTACTGCAAGAAGAAAAGACAAAAAGACTTCTACTATTACTACTACACTAAAATGATGTTGTAATTGTAATTATTGGACCTGCCACATCCTTCAGAAGAATGTTCCCCCTAAATCACAGAACGAGCCACTGTGTCTACCAAAGACAAAGACCTCTGAAAGTTACCTATTGTACCCCACCTCTTCACACTATCCCGCTAATCCAAGGCTGATTCCTTTCCTCATAATAGCATCTCCGTGATCTCTCTAACCAAGCCATGTGGAAACTTGATTGCCATCAAGTTAACGAACTTCAGAGAACCCCTGCTGCCCCGCTGCAGACAGCCCACCGCAGTGCAAAGTTCAATCATCTTTGCCTTTCCCACTTTTCACCTTGGAATCCACAGAAACAGACTACAACAAATGCTCAACCAAGTTCATTTCACAGGACATTTCATTCTACTGTACGTGCACAATTTCCATCTCTTAACCCCGTCACCATGTCAAACACATGATGTACTTCATGTGAACTAATACTGTACCATCATTTTCTAAGGTTTAACTGCGTTTAAACCATTTGTGTTTAAATTAAAGAAAGACAGAACTTTCATTTTAAGAGGACACAGGACATTTCATATTTGGAGCCAATTCATTCATTGGCTGCTCATAAGAAGACCTGCAACCAATCAGTTCCAACGGTCAGCTGATGAGGCGGAGACTCACGAAACGGAACACTCCTTCAAGTTGGGAACCACCTTAGGGGACACAAGGGTAAGCCTGGTAAGCAGACCAGGCTCGTACAGTACAGTAATTACTGTTAGATTTAAAGGCTGAAAAACACAGTTTGGGCATTTCGTCCAACTCTCTTTCCTCAGATCAAATCTTCAGAAATGTAATATGCACCATTATTTTTTGCATTTGTGTCATTAAAGCATTTGGGCAACGAAATGGCTTTAAAACGCATTACATTTAACTTGCTTCTGCCCGTAATGTGTAGAATAATGTCCAAGAAAGTATTCTCTGGGACAATTCGATCAAGACAGGAATGTGCTAACTCCTTTGATAAGGGCAGTGAGGTTTAATCTATCACTCCGAGGCCAAATTGCTCACGGCTGCTATTTGCCAAAGTTGTGTAAATATCACAAGTTTCACCCCCCTCTCTCTCGCTCTCCTCTCTCCGCTGATCCGGCCATGTTTGTCTGACATAATTAATGAAAATATTCATCGATCAAGCCCCGCGCTCGGCTCTCATTTCCATATTTTTACATGAGGCCTGCAGCACGCGCTCCACTCGCCGCTTAATAATTCACCCGGCGCGCTCTCTCCCCCGCCCTCTCCGCTATTGTCATCTCAAGGTGCGGGGGTCCATTTTGCCAATAAAACACAATCACGGCACGAGATGATGGAATTATCCCGGCCGTGCTTAATTGAGTTTGACCGGATCCCCCCCCTCCGCTCGTCCCAGCGCGGTCCCATGAACTTTGAAGTCCGCGCGGAGGAGAACCTGCTGTACGCCGCCGCGCCCGCTGAATTATTCATGACTTACAGGGACTAGGGCATCTTCAAATGGGCTGTCATTTCCTTTTACCCTCCATCCCGATACCCATATGCTCCGTTCACTGGAGACGGGACGGGACGGGGGAAGGGGGCTAGGGCAATCCGTGTACAAGGGAAGCCGAACAAGAGCATAATGCGTAATCTGCCCGTGTAGGGTGTGCCCGAAAGTAAAGGGGAAATCAAAAAGGTCCCACAATATTCAAAGTGCTTCACGGTTACATAAGATTACAAGAAGGCAGATCAAATTATTTCATAAAACATTTGAAAGCATTTTTAAAAGGTAATAACTGTGAAAGCAACGAGCACAGGTTGTGCTTACTTACTGAGGACGTTTTCTCCAGTTCGGCTTTACCCAAATCTAAAGGCTTCTTGACTGGAGCTCACAATCTATAGGCCAGTGTAACGCCTCATTTGAAAGCTCAGACCTACAGGACTCATCTAGACGTGTGTCAAATTTTCATCTCTTTTTTGTGGTGTTTTCAACATAGCATATCAACTAATTATTGAAATGGGCTAACTCCTCGCCGCCTTATTCAATACATCTACCATTTACCAACTGAATGTTCCCTTAAAAGGAGCAGGCCACTGTTCTTCCACACTGAGATATGTTCTTACCTGAGCTTAGACGAGTTGATGCGCACCTGTCTGGTCTTTGTGCGTGTGCTCAGTCACGCAAAACGACCAAAGATGTAGTTAGCATTTGGCCTCACCCAGCATGTTCCCATAGCTCCAAACGGGGTGATGTTAGAAGCGACCACGCTCTTCCACGGCCACAAAGACCAGACAGGTGCGTATCAACTCGTCTAAGCTCAGGTAAGAACATATCTCAGTCTGGAAAAATGGCGGCCTGTTCCTTTAAAGGCGCTCAGTCAGGAATAAGGGCAGTAGTATTTTGTGCTTGCGCCGTAAACTTATTTGCATATCACATTTGTGCCACTAAAAATAGTCAGTTTCTACTAATAAATCAGGTGCAACACGCACACAAAATAGCACTTGCTAATTCACACTTTAGCTCCTGGCTTAGTAAGTGTTCTTTTTAACAGTTGTGCAAAACAGGCCCCAGAGACAATCCGGCACATAACTGCTCACAGACTTAGGTGGAGCGCCATAATCAGGCAGATGGCATAAAGGAGCATCTGTGCCGGGAGGGTGGACAATGACCGAACCGGACACCGTGGAGTTCCACATTTTCGTCGGACTTCTTTCGATCTCACGTTGAAGTTCTGACGTTGAGCACCAAAACGCTCGACATCCAGTCTGCAATGTACGTTCCTTTCGTTTCTCAGGTATTTGTTTTAGAATGCCATTAAATATCACATATTACCTTCTCAAACCATTGAACCATCACAGTGACTTCAAGAATGCAATGTCCAAACGCCTCATTCAATACAATATTTCAGAAATCCGCTTTCAGCAAATATGTTTAAAGTGGAGATGACAGACCGTCATTAATGAAGTAAATTGACTTAAGTTCTGTAAGTTCTGGGCATTTTTGAGAATCTGGACTTTACTTGAGTATTTGAGTGGAGAACCCATTGCTTTTACTCAACATTTGAAAGCTAAATAGAAAACTTTCTACTCCATTAGTTTTTTGTAATTGCATCAAAGTAATGTTTGACCAGTGGTATCTGTACTTCGATTCAAGTTATGAATATGTATATGTATATGGCACTGTAGTACAGCGGTTAGCGCTCGCGCTTCACAGCTAGAAGGTCCCGGGTTTGATTCCCACACGGACAGGGTCTTTCTGTGTGGAGTGTGCATGTTCTCCCCGTGTCTGCGTAGGTTTCCTCCGGGTACTCCGGTTTCCCCTACCACTAAAACATGTACAATAGGTTAATCCTCCCGCCAGGTGTTTCTGGCTCCACATCTGGAGACGTGTCCCCGAGCGCCGGCACAAGCTGGCTGCTCACTGCTCCTAAAGGGAATTAATAAAATATAACGTAACTTCCTATTAAGCAGTAATAACACACTTAGAACTGCTCAGAATGGGTCCGGCTCTGTGCACGGAATGTCCTCGGGTAACGGCTATTTCCTATCCTAGGTTATTCCTGAGGAAAGACACACTCCGCTTCATGTTTATTGATGTTTATTATTATTTGCAGCACAATCGTTGGCACTCCCACATGAATAATACCTATTTGAACAAACTATCTCTTATTTACAACAAACCTCTGAGTCTGGTATCAGAGGCACAATCATAAGTTTAAGTCTGTATTCTAGAAGATTTTTCTCAAACAAGCTAACGGTTAGCTGCAGAGGATAATTTGTGGCCCACCTCTCACCCGGGCCACAAATTATAAGAACATTTCTACCGGAAATGTGGAAAAAAAAGAAATATATATATATGTTATTGCGTATTTGACCTTTTAATGACCCAGCGGCTGAATTTACTTTCCATCATGGTGGCTCCAGGGTCAAATGTTTTTTTGAGTTCCCGGTAGGTTTTCACTGTGAACGGACTCCCCTCATCAGAAGACCTTCAGAACATTTGGTCCTGGAGAGTTGTAGAGGCCACCGGGATCGAAAGTAAAGGCGCCATGCTAACCACAAATCGTAATTTTCTTTTTCCTTCTCTTTTCTTGCATAGAAAGCTCCACAGTGCACCTTGCAGCGGGTCGGCCCGTTAGTCCGACGTCTCATTAGTTCGAAAATGTCCCATTGAGTAGGGGTTGAAAAATAAAATGAGGTTCAGGCAAGAGTCCACTGACCTTACGGTTAGGGCCAGTGGTTGTATATGGCTCTCTAATCCACAACACAACTGGGTTAGAGAGATTTCGGACAAATGGCACCTCTGCTCAATGGAACTGAGACGTCGGACTAATGGCATGGCACCCCTTGCAGACACTTGTGGGGCTGCCGGTGAAAGGTCAAGGCAAACAGGATTACTCAAACTTGCGTAAATGACTTGGAAGACTACTCCAGGTGTGCTTTTGATGACGGGACGTTCAGACGAGGTTGAAAGCTCAAAGGTGGTTTTTGCATAATGTCGCCTTCAAACACGCTAAGGAAAAAAAAAACTAAATGCCTCTCCAGGTATGCCTTCAACAAGCTAGCAACATTTGATTATGAATAATACTTCACCTTTTAAAGTCAGCGCTGTCACCCATAGCCACGCGCACCAGGCAAGTGTGTAGGAGTAATTATTGTTGGAGTCTTATCCTCGTCAGCCCTCCTCAGATCCGTGACGGCTTCCTGGCGGCGCGTCCCGTGTTTACCGTGATCTGTTTGCGTGACAAACCTCACCGGGCTCGTCCCCCCCCCTTCCTTTCGAGGTAATTGGGAGCGCTGTCATTTTGGCCCTGCCTGACGCGCGCCGCCTCAGCATTAACATGTCATTAGCTCCTTCTGCGGCCGTCGAGTCGGAAAACGAGGGGTCTCCGTGGACCGCGGGCCCGCGTCGATGTGGCAGGAGCGCTTGACACCTTCGCTTTGGCGGCGCCCCGGAGAGAGACAGACGTGGGAGGATCTGTGCGCCGCTCCGATGCCCCAGGTACGATGTGATTATATTAATTTGTTAAACACTGTATTTTCAGCTCCAATTGATGGGGTGTAATTGAGTGTTGAGGAAAGTTGTGTTAGATTTAGGCGCTGGTGGGAGAGAGAATTGATCGTTACAGGTTAGATGTTACAGGAATACTGTCATTACACATGTGATTATCAGGAACAGTTTGACACGATTGAAACTAAAAGTCCTACACCTGACTTGTCTATGTGTAGCGTATGTTGTAAAAGTGTAAAAGTAGTCATTTGTGGTAAAAAAAAAAAGATTCAGCGTCGTATTATGATTTATGTTGTGCACAGCAGCACGATGGCTGAGGGGAAGGTCCCGGGTTTGATTCCCCGACTGTGAGGGCCATTCTGTGTGGAGTTTGCATTTGCATCACATTCACCCCGTGTCTAAATAAATGGGTTTCCTCCGGGTGCTCCGGTTTCCTTCATCAACCAAAAACATGCACAATAGGCCAGGTGATACTGGCAATCAGCCTGGTTGCACATCTAGAGATGGGTCCTGGGGCGCGGCACTGCGGTCGCCCCACTGCTCCTGACGGGTCACCCCAGCGGCATCGAAGGGTGGGGCAAATGCAGAGGACAAACTTCCCTTTGGGGACAACAACGTACACCTTAACCCAGTGGTTCCCAATCTTTTTTGACTCGCGGACCTCTTGAGTCATTGATTTATACTCTAAGTACCCCCTACCATTTGGATTCTGCCAATAGTTTTCTCAACGTGGGCAACAAAACAAAGAGTGTTGTTTTCACACAAACATTATTAAAATAAAAAAAACTAAAAAAAAAACTGAAACAATTCAGTACCCCGCTGATCTGCAAACATTTCAAATTGATATCTCTAAATCAGCAAAGTCCAGGGACATCACAAACCCCTTATTGATTCCAAAATCTATCTGGGCCCCCCAATAATCTATTTACTCTGTTCAAAGTAATTAGGCCCGAGCAACGGACACGAAGTGCCCGGCGAGGGACTAATTAAAATCGTAAAAAAAAAGGGAAAACGCAAGAATTCAAATAGCAAGCGTGGACCGATACACAAGTAACAGGTATCAGAAATTAGTGCTCCGGGAGGTCTAATTTTGGGTGGCGTTGGCAAGAGAAAATAATAAAAGATGGCTCAGTGGCGCCCCCTCAAACAGGCAGTTTACATTGAGTCAATGAGAGCCCGGTGGCAAAAAATGTCATGGTACAAAGGTGACACTGGCCAGGGTCATAGACCACGTCAGGACATGTCAAAAAATATATTATGAGCCCGGCCTAAACTCTACAGGAAGTCGGCCATCTTGGCCCAAACCTCGCACCGTCAAAATCGTACCTGTTGAACTTGTGACCCCTGATCCCCGAGTTTTTAATCAAAAGCTTCAATTTTTGGCCAAATTATCCCAGACCCATGTGGCTTTCCAAATCCTCATTTCAATTTTGGAAATATTATCGGGCGTGGTCATGACAAGGCCGCAACTCAGAGGCCATTTTCAACAAAATTCAAAGTCTCATATCTTTCACAGACTTTGTGGGATTGCAACGGACCCAATACGGCGCACGTGCACCTTCTCGAGCTGGACCTAACCATGTGCAAACGCAGCCACTATGGCCAAAAATGACCCACTGGCGCCCCCTTCAAGGTTTTTTCTTGAAAAATTCGAATCAAAAAATCGGGATGGTATGGACACCTAATTCTAAACAAAATACATCTCCACTGGAGAAAACAAAGGAAATTTAGATCAGTTTTCTTCCAGTTCAATAGTTCAGAATTAAGCATTTGTCCTACCAGCAGTTTCTTCGGAGGTTACTTTACGTAACAAACACCCTGCGTCGCTGCTGCTCACCATCAGTTCAACATGAGCTGTATTTCAGACACCAGAGTATTTGTATTTTTTGGGGTGTGCACAGCTGATTGTCATTTCACTAACACTCCGCACCTGCTGCGGCGCGCACACAGTCAAGGCAGAGAGCGGTCATGTGACAGTTGCCATGACACTTACTGTGTTCTGTAAATTTAAGAGTGCAGGATTTTTCGTAAGATTGATATACGTTTAGTTGCGCAGTTTCTTGCAGCTTGGCTAGCTCCATAGGTAGAGCACAGGGATACCAATCATCAGGTTGCCAGTTCAAGCTCAACCATGGCATCCTTTTTTTTTTTTTTTTTTCTTTTTTACTTTTGTAGTTTGGACTGGGCATCTACTGGGAGGAACATAAATCAAACTCAGGGATTTAACTGATATAACTGTGCATCAGACCAATGGGTCTGACCAACATATTATTTCACCTATCAAGGTGGCTGCATGGCAGAAGCATCCTCTCAAATAGTTGGCCTCCCAGGAGAATTTGTGCTGGGACTTTCAGCCTGGTCGAAAACTCGACCACAGCAATTACTTTCTATAGGGTCTCATAGCTCAGTGATAGCAAACACATGTATATCAATTTTATAAGCAACCCAGCTTTTTTGCGGCTTTACAGGGTAGGCATTATTTAATGAATCATTTTGTAATCAGGGCAAATTCGACTGGGTGCCCAAAGAGCACCCAGCACCCACGGGATCGGCGCCTATGATTTGGCCTACATAAACATGTTTTTCCTCAGCATTTTATGGGGAGGAGGGATAACAATGATTGTGTATGAAGGAAAGGCTACATAGTATATGCATAGAAGAAATGGGGGACAGTAGGGAAACAATTTACGCAAAACAGGGCAGAAATGTCGAAAACAATAGGGAAAATGGAGGGGGGAAAAATGACTTAGATACATTTCCAATGCTTTTTCTTTTCACATGGCCACTGCACATATAAGCAAAATCACAATCTCATAGTGCACAAGCACAGCACTCAAAGGTCAATTGGGATACATGTGCTGTCTCTCACTAGGCCCAATGTATACAGATGGTTTTACTACAGGTTTGGCAATATTTACTGAATAATTTTTTAATCAAGGCAATTTCGCGTGCATGCCCACAGATTTGAGTGGGTGATCCAGTCCTGCAGCACCTGGGGCAAGAGTGAGGCCGTGGTGTGACGAAGGATCAGGCGAAAGTGGGCCGCGTTAAGGAGCAAAACAAACCGGGTTGGGTGTAAGGCCGAGGCCAGAGCAGGTTTGGGCGAGAGAGGACGGGGGCGGTCACAAGTGGGGGCATTCGCAAGGGGGGCCGGTCGCATTCGCAAGGGGGGGCGGTCGCATTCGCAAGGGGGGGCGGTCGCAAGGGGGGGGCGGTCGCAAGGGGGGGGGGCGGTGGCAAAGGGGGGCGGTCGCAAGGGGGCGAGGGCCTTTATCGCCGCGCGCGGCTTTAATTTCATGTTGTTTTGCTGCTTAACTTACATAAAAATCAATATCTAGAAATGTCAATTAAATACTGGCATATATAGCAACATTTCAAGAATATTATTTTTTTGCAATGTACTTGTTTTGTAGACAAGCTTTGGGGGCCCCCCTGTAGTGCCTCTGATGCCCCCCATGGGTCCCCAGACCCCACTTTGGGAACAACTGCCTTAACCTATTGTGAATTTGTGACAAAAAAGGGGTATACCATTTCTGTCAGATTTTGACATGGGTTGACAACCGTAAAAATACCTATTTAGTCAGATTTAGCCTCTCGTGCAGCCCGGGGCCAAATGCGGCCCACCTAGCCCTTCCACCCGGCCTGCAGAAGATGATCAAGTTCAATATGCATGGCCTAAAATGGTTTTCATTGATGGCAATTACGGTCTATTTGACGATCGTACTTGTTTGAAACAACCCGATTCTGGTCCGACCCTCTTGGCTAGTTCAAAAACCCGATCTGCATCAAAACGTTTGCCCCTATCTGCTGTGTACGCACCGAAGACGACTCCATCTTCTGCATTGTGGTGTCCAAACACTTTCCATCAAGGGCCACGGATCTGTAGCCTGGAAAAATCACCCCTGCATCGAATCCATTTCCCACAGCGGTAGATACGCAAGCAAACAGGAAGCGGAGTAAACCAATCAGCGAAGGGCGGCGTCTGCTGTTGATGTGGTGTTATTAGCGGTTTTGCTTTAATATTTGCGCAGGATTATGAATAACGAAACTCACCTACTGTCGATGTGTTTTTTGGTCATTTACCGCCGACTGGAGACACGCTTTCTCTCTTTCGTGCATCGTTCGTAGATTGTTATTGAGGGACTTCCGCGTCCCGTGAGTGACGTTGCTCGCTAACAACACGTCACGGCAAATAAACAAATCTGATTGCACGTGAACGGATTAATTTTGCGGAAGCCGTGAACGAGGACGGGGTGACCAGACTGATCCCCCGCTGGATAAAAAAATACAGAGGGGAATCATTCTGGTCTCACCAGGCTAACAGATCCGTGCTCAATGCAGTCATTACACTGGGTGCATTCACGCTACAAGGGGTTTCATTTAGGCTTGGAACTATAAAGCCTGTTCTGTCCCGCCACGACGGAGATGGACCAGTTTTCAGATCCATATTGAAGAAAGCAAACGACACATTAGTTGAAGAGTCGCATCTTCCAGCCGGGCTCTTTACCGGTGCCACAAAGACCGGCGGATGAAAAAGGGGCGAGAGGCGGATGCTTTGAGAACTCGACACGCAGGACATGCTTTTCTTGGATCAAAGTTCAGCAGACTCCTCCACGATTACTGACGGTGGACTTGGTAACATCAGTCGATATGCCCGATCTGTTCGTGGAGGTTTTTACTCAAACGTGTACTGAGGGAACACACAGATATATCCTTTCTCGGAAAAAGGACCGGGTCCCGAACAACACTCAGGTCTCCAAATCCCTCCCCCAGTAAGTCACGCTCCGGGCGCGTCCCCACAGGCTGGCCGCGTGTCGGGGAAAGGAATGTGATTAAGTTTAATGAACGCTAGCTCTTTAATGTGAGATCGCTCCTCATCTGTTAGGGCAAAAAAAAAAGAGGACATTTCTTTCAGCAGAAATTAATTCCTTTGAACTGCTCAGAGCGAGGAGTGGAATTTGAACATTACCGGAATGTGTTGGGTTACTATTAGAGCTAGCAAAAAGAATATTTCATGTGAAATGATTCGTTTATGACCAGACTTCGTGCCTTTAGAACAGTGTTTCTCCCAAGGACCACTTTATCTTCCAATTTTTTCTGAGGACCACCTAACAGCATCCCACTCCAACACGCCCCCCAAAAAACAACATAGGAAGGATAAGCTTCATGTATGTTTGACATGCAACTGTTTCAAGTCCAAAACTAGTTATTCAAACACAAATGCAAACACAATGTTAAGTTCCTATAAGAATTTAATTTCATTTGAAAAAGTAAATGTGAAATGAGCTGCAGCTTAATATGAACAACAGGTCCCACCTAATGTCATTCTAAAGAGAGTTTCAAACTGAGGCTGTGGTAGGAAGTCTATGGTTGTAACTAACAATAAAATGCTGAGGGGGAAAATGTTCCCCTTAATGTCCAATATCACTGAAACTATTGGGGTTTTACACATGAAACAAAAACTATACAATACAAAAATGTGAACGGCGGCGCGCTGCAGCAGGCCGGGATTGTTCGACCCGCCACAACCAGACACGCCATCAAAGGAGAATGTTATGACCCCCAACCCCGCGCATCAGGTGCGCCAATGCCCCCAGCCATGTGTGAAATCCAGCGCGTTTTACCGTAGCTACATTATGAGGATGAGGAAACTTTACTCACGGTGCTGAGAATGCCCGCCGTGCTCGTCCATGTCCACTCATAACACTGCCAGCTCTGTCCCTCAAAAAGTGAAGAAGCCCTGGTCACGCTATGCTAGTTTGATCAAACGATAAGAGTTAGCCAAAAAAGGCCCAACTCCCTGTACGACGTGCACTGTGGAGGGGTTCGCGGACCACACTTCAAGAATTACTGCTTTAGAACAAGATCCTTTGAGGGGTCTTATTATTATTCATTGATATACTATTCTATGTGAGACGATTAACTGTTTGTGGGCATTCGGCTTCGGTTACATTTGAACTAATAGTTGACGCACGCAGCCCTACGTGTGAGTGAAAAACATGAATACATATGAATTGTCCAGCTCCGTTCTATTAGTGTAAAAATGAAAAAAGAGCCCTGTAGCTACAGCGACATGTCCTAACCCTTGACTTGATTGATAAAGTGCGTGGGTGAGCGAGGGACCATCTTGAGCCTGAACCTTATAAATGAGGACTCATTTAGGACCGAGATGAATTTGGAATAAAATGTTCCTCTTCTCTCTATTATCTCAGCACTGACCTTTGAGGGGAAAGTCTGGGAATGCTAAGCAGAGCACGTCCTATTTGACCAGAGATGCAGAAGTGGACTCACCACTTTGGGGCATCCGGCATGTCTGGCGGTGTCTGCTGTTTCATGTGCCTGCGATATTGTTCCGGCCTCAGCGTCGTGGGTTCAAGTCCCAGTTCGGATTCTTTCACCCAAGTGAAGCCTATGGGCAACATCTCAAGCAAAACACGTGTATTCGTGCAACGTCTCGATGGAATCTTGTTTTTATATTTTAGCGCAAACAGTGCAGTCAGCCCAGGCTCTTCAGTAACAACTATTTCTACTACCACGTACTGCAATTTTAAAGGCTTACTGTGTTTATGAATTTGACCTTTTTTATTCTGCGCTTTGCTGTACATGGTTAAAGCTGGGGTACCAATCTTGTTAACAAGCAAAAAAAACAGTTATCAAATTTCTCTCAGTGCTATCTTGAAGACTGATCCTACTAAAAGTGGAATAAATGTAAAAATAAAAACTCTAACCTATATTAATTTGTTACATGAAGAAAAAATCTAGCTGAACTAAAAGGGAATGTCGGCAATTTGTGTTCGATATGGGATCTGTTTCTAAAGTACTTTGACAAATTCAATCAAGCAATCATCCATCCATTTTCTTCCACTTGTCCATGGCCGGGTCGTGGGGGCAGCTGTTGGAGCTGCCCAAATCACATTGCACCAGCCCCTATGGCTCCTCCTGCAGGTGGTGGGTCCACAGAAGGATCAAGCAATCAAAAGTATGAATATGGAGAAGACAGCCTGTGTTATTTCTTCGACACTTCGACTTTATTTACAGATGCTGACGTCACCTGAAACAACCGGAAGTTGTTACTGTCCCATGTACAGTACTTTAGCCTGCAAGCTAAATCCTCTCAGCGTTTGCGAGTTCTCAAAACACACAAGAATCCATCTCGGGCCCTGCACTTAAAAGTTCGTCCTCTCCACAAACATTTTACACCGGAGAGGTTTCAGATCTGCCCTGCCAAGCCACTGACACTGATTTGGCTGCTGTTGCCGAGCTGTGACATCACATTTACAGCCCCTTTTTGTCACCTTCTTACTCTCTGTTAGCCGCCCTTCTCTCCCATACCTCATGCAAATGACTCTTCTCTCTATTTCAGCCCAATCTCGCTGTTTGACCTATTTCTCCATCCCGATCCCCAGGCATTTGAGGAGCAAGCTGTTACGGTCGCGCACATCTCAAGAGAAATATTTATACCGGCCAGGTCCGGAGCCCGTCTCATTTGGGTGAAGCGCAGTGTACACAAACCTGGGAGCTGACATTTTTCTTTCTAAAAAGGGCGGAGGAGTACGCCAGGGCTGAGAGAGAATAAAACATGGCGCCGCATCGCTCTTTGATCCGCTGTTTCTTCCCCCATTCGAGAATTCAAAGAGCAGAGAGGGGAAGGAACGGGCCAAAACTGCCACCAACTCCACTCCGGAAGGTCTCGCCAACAGTTTGTTGACTTGTTGAAGAATGAACGGCGTTTCAACGGCGTCTTCACTTTAAAAGTTTGATGCAACATGCTAAAGCTAAAGCTAAAGCTGAAGGAGCTGACATTTCTGCCTCAGAGCACCAAGGTCCTGGGCCAGATGGGCAATTTACATATCATCCCCATCTACCTTCATCATTTGACTTCAGTTTTCAACACACATTAAACTGTCTAAAGTAGGGATGCACCAATCCGATGGAAAAAATACGATATCGGCTATTGGCTACAAATATCCGATACTGAACTGATACCAGTTAAAAACATAACGTTTACCACCTAAATCTAATTAAATATGGGCTGTATGTCATTGTAAAGGGGAGAACCAGGGGAATCTAAATGCTGTATTTTTGATCGCCGCACAAAATTCCGTGGTTAGCATCAGTATGCTAAAGCTAGTGTGAGCTAACGCTAATGCTAACGAAAACTAATCAAGGCTGGATCAGAAACTATGATAGAAATACCTAAAGTAGCCTAATAAAGAAGTAACTAATGCAACATATGTATAATGATTAGATCACTGCATGTGAGTTGTTTATATTAATGTAACCTAAAGCCTGTCATTTACCCAAGGATATTTAGTGTAGCAAAGTCCAGAGATCCTTGTTAAACTTTATCTAAGAGTTTATCAATAGATTATTGATAATTGATCCACAATATCATGACAATAAAATATGACTTTATTGATCTTAAAATGTAGAAAAAAGTCAGTTTTCAATCAGAGAAAGCCACTTTTAAGAAAGTCTCTTGGTATCGGTAAATATCGGATATCGGCAGATACTCAAATCCCAGTATCGGTAGCAATAAAGCTGGATCGTTGCATCTCTAGTCTAAAGCCTACAGCTGGGTGTTTCTGAACACAAGCCGATATGTGAATTTGGTATTTTTCCTCGACATTTGACAAATCGACTTGTACCCTGCGGCAGGCGATCAGGACAGAGTTTCCATTAAAAGTAATTTAATGAATTGTGCCCAAATCTAGGCAGATCGGGATCAAATTTGACCCGGGGAGTGTGTTTTCACAGCGCAGAAGACGAGAGACTGCAGATAAAGTAGTTTAAACGATTTGTTATATGTTTGAATGATATTCAAAACTTACTAAACTGAGTGAGAGGCTCAGGTGTTGGATACAGAGATGAGTCGCAATGTTGAAGTTATTTTTGAGGAAACGCGGGCCATCGCTGAGCGGCAACAAAGAGGACAACTAAGGAGAAACTCTTGCAGATCCCTTGAACATTTCTTCAGTAAAACAGATCGGCGAAATAGATGAGTTTGCTGCTGGTCACCTGGTCACGATGTGCCATGACATCGGTGAATAATAAATATAACATCATGTCCACTTTTAGGGACTTGGGGAGATGGCTAGTTTTTTGTGGTTGTTTTTCTACTACTTGTTCTATTTTCTTCATGCATGCCCTTGTAGTTTTAAAGTTGTTGTAGTTTATTGTTAATCAAAGTTTTATCTTTCATGTTGCACGATTGTGCTGAAGAAAATTCCTAGTTTGTGAACCTGTTCACTGACAATGACGATAAAACCAATTCTGATTCTGTCGGATTATTGACAAGAGAAAGCTTTCAGTTACTAAACATCTGGATGGGTGAGGGAAATGTTTGACTTCTGTGCCAAGTTCGAAGTACAGTTTGTTGATTCTGCACGACTTTATTCAACTTGTAGGCATATGCCATTTAGTCTTTTCACTGTAATCCCTCGTCCCATAAACTGCGGGAAGAAAACATGTTTGCAAATAGAGTTGACACATTTTATAATTTTCTTTCTGCTTTTCTATATTATAATTGACATATAGTGTGTACTTTTCAGGAAAGAATTATTCCCCCACCCAAAAAATTCGACATTTCATTTAAAATTAATTACATTTTAATTTGTGCCACCTGCAG
The DNA here is from genome assembly GCA_021464625.1 of Proterorhinus semilunaris. NCBI lineage: Eukaryota > Metazoa > Chordata > Actinopteri > Gobiiformes > Gobiidae > Proterorhinus > Proterorhinus semilunaris. The sequence goes on along the minus strand of CM038362.1, from coordinate 24,087,866 downwards.
TTGGAAATGAAAGCCAATATATTCATGCACATTTTACATTGGGACTCCCGTATTTATCGTATTTAGCCAGAAAGGAAATATGCGTCCTTTATTTCTGCATGCGTGGCATTAAAATATAGTATTTGGGCATTAAAAAGGATCTGACTTGCTTCCGTCTGTATAAACCCTGCAGGAGCAGTGGACGACAGCACACAGCCTGACCCATATGATCTGGAGCTTAGTCTATTCTCTGTTGACTGTGGTCAGTCAGTGTTGTGGCACTGACGGATAACTCCTTTGTTCTTGTTTGAACAGCATGATAAATCAAGTTTCCTGAATCTGTGCGAATAAAATGACAGAGCACATTTTCTGTAAAACAAGATTAAAAAGACATAAGCTGAAGCCTTTTTCACAACCTGTTTTGCACACTTAGACAATCTAAATGTGAATACATCCATCAAGAAACAAGAAGAATACAACTCCAACAACTACATTTCATATTTGACAATGTCTCTGCAGAGTGCTCACTGGATCACTGCAGAACAAGCAGACTGAATGCTAATGAAAGGGAAAAATAAAAAAAATAAAAAATAAACTTATAAATCAGGGGCTTTTCAGACTGGAAGGGCCAACGCGTTTGGACTGGTGGGAGTCTTTATGAGAGTGAGGCATTCATGATTTATATCGGTATGGCATTTCAGTGTTATTTTGGAATATATCTCCGGTCACATAAGTCACATTTATGCCAATTAAAACTACATTTGAGACAGTTTGGTGTGTTTCTAGTTAACACTATGGATTTGGATGCGTTTTCTGTTCAACATGAGCCGCTTGCTCTCGTTCAAATCTGAATCTGATCATCAGCCAGGATACTCGCTAAAACCGAGAAACGTGTTTGGGACTAAAAATGAGGACCATTCCCAGTAAAACGAGGACATCTGGTCACTGAAGCCCCCCCCCCCCCCAAAAAAAAAAAAAAAATCATACTTGATGTCGAGATTCAGCAGAACTCCCAAAGTGCGTGAAAAACTCGATATAAATCACCTTCCGGCGCTCGGAAATCCTATTGTAAAGAGCCACAGGCCGCAGCGTCACTTCTCCCTCTTACCCGACCTTCACCTTCAGAATCCAGTTGGCGGATTGTGATAAAATGACGGCGATCGCTCCCGAGGGCCGTGGCGTCTCCTCCGCGCAAATAACATCAGGCTCTCCGTGATCGGTACAAAAAAATACAAAATGAAAAAGAAAAAAAGCCCGTCCTTATTGAACGCCGCGGACGAACGGCGCTGCCTTGATACCTAATGACAAAACATCTGCTCCATTGTCCTGACGCCGCCGTGGAATGGCGCCCGCTCCGGCATTTAGTCTCTGTAAATACCTTGTTTTGACACCCGGAACAGCGCCGGGCCGCGCTTGTTTTACGCGCACGTCTCGCTAACTAAACGGGGGAGTCGCTGCCAAATGGAGTGCTTCTGCGAGCGGGAATGAAAAAGGTTCAACTTGAGTACAAATACAGTTACAGCGCGGGGACACGGGTCACGCTCGGGGGTTTAGCGGTTTACAGTGTTCATCCTTTAGTCTCCAATAGCGATAAGTACAGAGGTGGCCTTGTAGGTGGTTTTCCTTTTATTCCAATTTTCTTTAACGTAAATAAGGATTGTGTTGTTACTTTTCTGTCAGGTACCTTGGCAGGTATTTTATGCGGAAGAATGGGCCCAAAAAATGTGTTTATTATTAATCGGGTTTGGACATTTTATTTAGTGTTTGAGTATCATCCGATTTCCCTCGTGTGTTTGCAGGTTAAAAGATCAATACAATCAGGCAGGTTATTAGATGTCAACGCACATTTCAGAGGCGGGAAAAAAAGGTTCTTAACAAGACTGAAGGATGTCTGTGTAAGCTCTCAGTCGTACATGAGTTGTCCATCTTCAGTGAAGGTGCTTGATTCATCTTCTGTACTCGGTAGCTGAAGTCTTCGAACGTTGGTCTATATCTGCAGCTGCAGCCTGAGCGGGACTTTTGTCGCTGACGAAGCCTTTTGGATGAGAGGCGAAACGTTCGAAGACTTCAACTACTGAGTACAGAAGATGAATCAAGTACCTTCATTGAAGACTGGAGAATGCAGAACATATGTCATATATCAGTGGTTTCACCAGTTGGCGTCTATTACAGGTTCTATAAACGAGTGATGTGACGTTCCTGACCGAGCGGCTCTTTTCAGCACTAAAAAAGATTTGTCAGACAGTCTCTTTATATTAGTCGTGGCCTAAGATTTGCTTCACAGACACGTTTTTCAAAGCATAAAAATCAGTGACATTGTAATTTTACATTATTTAAATTTAAAAAAGGGTTCCTTTTCTCAATGGCGTTATTCAAATTGTACATTAAGAAGAGCCAGTCTTTTACATGGCTCCCAGTAAAGAGCCGTTAATGCCATCACTCCTATAAACATTAACGTTGAAAGTAATGGGCCGACAGTGGCGCAGATGGTAGAGCATGATCTTCTCATGATCAGAAGATTGGGGGTTTGAATCCCATCTTCTGAAGGCGCACACTGTTGTTGTGTCGTTAGGCAAGACACTTCACCCTTCTTGCCCCCAGTGTCTCCGCACACTGGTGTGCGAATGGGTGAGTGGATCCTTGCTGTAAAGCGCGCTGAGTGCCTAATGTAGGTGGAAACATATAAGTTATAAGTTGAGTCCATTTAAATGCTACAATGGGCGTTTTATAATCGCAGTGTTTGAATCCCCTTCACAAAACAACAGCAGCAGATATTATAGTTTAAGCTCTGTCTGCTTCTAAAGGTCTACTGCGTTATGTTTTTGGCCTGTAAAAGACAAACACTAGTAGGAGCACGTGGCAAATTATTATTAAGCATAAACAAAAGTGTGCACCCATGAGACAGAGCGCTGCCATCTCTGCTGCAGGATTAGATTTGGCCTCGTGAGTTTCTGGCTCCTCAGTGAAAGCTCAGTGACAGCACTGCAAAAGGAAAAGAGGACCTTTTCTGTGTTGTTATGATGTTTTTAGCGGCTGCCGATTGTCCTCAGTGAGTGTTCAAGCTGCAGCTGTTAGTGGTAGTAGCAAATCGATAGCATTTGCAGCAGCTGTGATCCTGAATCTGCAGCTGCTCCGGCCTGCAGCTTTACCGCAAGTAAAGATAGGACTTTATTGATCTCACAATGGAGAAATTCACCTGCATCAGCTCACAAGAAACACTCAGGGGTGCAAATAGACAGGACAATCCCATCCAATCCGACCGTCACTGAATATAATTGAGTTGATTCAGTGAAATAACGAAAGGAATGATTGTGCGGATTGGACAATTGTTTTCAGACGAAAGCTGAAAATTTGGAGACCAACCTGGCACAACACCTTGTTTTGCTTGCAGTGTCTCCCTATAATTCAACCTGAAAAGACTCATTGAACATGATCGGGGCTCAGACCCCGGCGGAAGATTGCATTGAAGATACGGAATACATGGCAATGATGGATGATAGCCAGGTTGTTCCCCGGGGCCCAGAGCTGGTGGTGGTAGGAAGAGGCCAGGACTCCCCTGGAAAAGAGATTCTTAATCTCAGTGGGGCTTTCCAGGTGAAATAAAGGTCAAATAAAAGAGACCCCGGTCCACACGATGAGCATAGCCGAGGAGAGGCAAGGCGGAGGAGGGTCACAGCACAGCTGGGAAGCAGCGGAGCGATTCCTGTGCGATGAAAGGCTGAAGCAGGATGAGCAGCTGCGGGGATTGGCTGACTCGAAGGTGTGGCTCGAGACGGGCCGTGATTGGATGATTGGACAATGAAGGTAGCAGGTCGGTCTTCCAGGTTGAATTTGCACTGAAGCTTCATTAGATATTTGAGCACATTTACCTGTACTTTACGTATCACTATTGAACGTTTTGTATGTGCTTCTTTTCCCTGCTTTGATCATTGATAAATCCTTGTATGTACTTACAAGAAGCTGAAAATGTGCGTGGACTCCCGTTTCCCCATTGGAATAATTTGAAAACGAAGTAGTTAGCTCAACTTTTAGCTATCCCGTAGCTATCCCAATTCTTTATGTGCAAGAATTTAAACACACGCTTCACTCAAAATACGTAAAACGGTCTTTCAGAAATGCATCAAAACCTTGATTGTAAATTGAAATAAATACAAGGAAACAACCCTAATAAACGGAAATAATTCAAGTCGCATCCAGCCGGCAATAATTCCAGGCATGTATTTTTTTTCATAGCAATGCCTGGGGACATGTTTAAGAGCACACATTCCCCGTGGAGGCTTGTTTGGTCACAAAAAGCGTCTGATCTGCGCCGGTGTTTGTCGTAGATACATCAGACAGAAGGAAGCGCCGCCGGTTTGCAGCTACAGGACACAGATCTGCATTTCCTCGGTGCCGTGACGGAGCAGAAGCCTCGCTGTCCGGCTTTATTAGCCGCTCCTCTGATTACGCTCCCGCTCTGACAACTGTGAGTGTCGTCATGTTCGTGCGCTTTCTCTCCGATCCAATACGCCCTGGTACTCTATGAATGTTTAGAGCAGTGTTTTGATATGAAAGTGAGACCGATTTTGACAGTCTTTCCTCGTTTTAATGAAGGAAGGCGATTGTTTTGGGCAAGTTCAGGAGTCCGGCCTGCTGACAGAAATGCTAATTGCTGACAAACCCTCCTCGATTTGAAAAACAACACAGTAACGAGAGCAGATGTGTGAATAAAATGTCTCACCATGTGCCTTCTCTACCAGTAAGTAAACTGCACACATGCAAAGGGCACTCGTAAGTCTGTATTTGGGAGCATGTCTGTCGGGTGTTATCCAATGAATAGAGTTCTCTTTGGTCCTCATTGCAGGATGCTGACCATGCTGCTATACCACCCCCTAGTGGCGCGGGGCGACTCCGAAAGGTCGGCCATATCGGCCATTTTTCATGTGTCAAAAACGACTTAAAAGCCTGGCTCCAAAGACGTTAATTGCTTCTTAAAATGTAATTTATTCCCGCGACAACTACGAGAAGAGTGAAACATTTTCAGCCACATAGGTTTGTGTAATGTTTCTTTTTAAAGTCGATTGACAGGAGTTTCCCATCTTTTTGTCGTTTTTTGGAAGATGCTCTGTAGGAGGAAAGTGAGCAGCCATCATGGACTCTCTCTTGAATCCTGTTATTAACTTAAATGGGGAGGAGTGAGCACAAGGGTCTATTAATATATTACGCCTATGGTGTTATCACAACCAAACCAAACCTGAGGGAGCATGGTTCCAAACCTTGGCCCATTGGGGGAGGTTCGGTACAGACCAAACTCTTGGGCTGCAACCCCCCAAATCACTAGAGTCTAGACCAGGGATCGGCAACCCGCAGCTCCGGAGCCTCATGGTAGTGGCTCTTAGCCCCACTGGTGCAGCCGCGAGTATATGCCCAAACTGGGAGCTGGCACGACCAACATAAATTGTAAAAAAGCTGTCTGTTGTGAAATACTTAGAGCATATAGTAAACTACGATCTGTCCTCTCTTTTGACTCAGCCCCGCTGTCATTCCTCCCAGTCACAGGCGCTGGGCCGACCTGCACCAGCCCAGTCCGTGTTCTCTGCGTAGCCTATGCACCTGCCTGTGCCTATGCTCCGCTCTCATTCATCTGCCGCTCTCATTGAATGAGCTAATGCATTCACGCAACTGTAGTCTCTTCATGAGTAAACGGAATATATACTGTATCATTCATAAACTCAAAAATGACGCTTGAATCGATGTCAGGAGAAGAACCAGCGTAAACCTCAATTCAACCCTCTTGTCACCTCGTACAGCACTGAAAGTGAATCATCACCGCTCTGGCAAAACACAAAGCGTAAAGTCACAAATGCAATGTCAAACACATCTTCAAAAGGTCCTGGCAAAGGAGTTTGCCGCTTGTATGGAGCTGTCCTCACGGCGCAGAGAGAGGACACGGCATGCAGTGAGTGCGGTGAAGCAGGGGAAGAGCAGAGAAAGTCGGGGGTTGGGAGGCACAACACCTGATGTCCCATTTACAGTGTTATAGAATATCTGAGTTGTGTAGATTGCAGTATCAATGCAAGCAGCTAAAAATATTACATCTACAATGCAACAGAATGCTGGAAGTATTTATTACATAAAAAAAAAAAAACATAATTAATAATATGAAAAAAATTGGATGTTAAAGACCCCCCCCCCCCCCCCCCCCTTAAGCTAATTTGATAATTAGCTTAATTATAAGCTGTTTTCAATCAAAACAGCATAACATGGTGAGTTTGATTTGATACTACTGTCTTTGCTAATTATGCCCAAAAGAACCATCGAAAGTATTTTTGATCAATCACTTTTCTTGTCACTGTCTTTATTTTTTTGCAGCCTTGTCGGAAGGATTGTCAGGTTGGTAAGTAGCAGAGAGGAAGGCAGAGAACCGGACCGAGGAAATGGCACCTGGACACATACATTAAGCACAAAAGATACAGAACCAACGCTGTGCCACTAGATGGATGGAGCCAAATACAGAGACATGTTGGAGGAAAACCTGCTGGAGTCAGAAAGAGAATTAAGGCTGGGGCGGAGATTCACCTTCCAGCAGGACAATGACCCTAAACACAAAGCTAAATCTACAATGGAATGGTTTAAAAACAAACATATTAATGTGTTAGAATGGCCCAGTCAGTCTGTTCTGGTCTGGTCTGGTCAGGTCTGGTCTGGTCATGCCGACGTCGCGCATGAAGGTGAGGACGAGCCAAAATGCAAACAGAAGGGAGGGGAAAACACAAAGGACAGGGAGAAATCCAAAGCAAGGTCTTTGGAAAGAGATACTGTATGGCACAACAAGTACTTTGCTCAACGGTAAAGCAACATTTCTGGGCTTTGGACACTCTTTGTTGTGGAGCATTGCATTGAATTGGATGATTGAAACATTGGAACCTTAAAATGTAAACATCTATTTTTGATCTGCAGCAGCAGCACCTCCTCCTGCGCTCTGTGCCCAGAGTGCGCCACTGAGATGGGGATAAAGGCCGCTCTCTTGGAGTGAAGCATTGAATGAGCTTCAATACAAAAAAGCTGGTGACACTTTTAAACCACTCCTGACAGATGTCATAACAAAGCTGTTTAACTTGAGTGGATTATCTTTATTCGCTGTGTGATTGTTTTATGTGATTGTAACTTTGTGACATTTTCCCAATGAGCTTCACAATGTCATCACACAAACGGGTCTGACTTCACAGACTGTTAAGGTGCGTTCACACCTAATGCGGATCACACGGCCGATGCGGTCGATTACTGAGTATTGTTAATATGAAATGTGCGCCCAGGTGTGGGTGAGGACTTGGCGTCGCAGCCGGGCCGTCTGCGCGGTGTGATCAGAGCTGAACGCAGCGTGAGGAGGAAGGAGTCTGGGAGAACAACATTTGAGGCATCAGGGACAGAGATCATCGAATTTGGAGCAACATAACCACCTCTACTACATCACAAAGACACCGTGAAACAGATACTGTCTGGAAAGAAGTGGAAAAGCTTGATGACAACGCGACCACGGGCATTCTGATCAGAGGAGTCATACGCTTCAATAAACGTATGAAAACACGATGGATTACAAACAGGTTTTGAAGGGGATTTTACCAGGACATGAGGCTGGACAGACAGTTACTGCACACTCAAACCACACAATATTGTAGTTTAAAATCTGGGAGAGAGGCAGGAGGGAGGAAAGTGGCGAGATTTGCGATAAGTGTCAGAGAACTATTCCACTCGTCACCAAAGCACAAGCAAAGAATCAGGAAACTATTTGCATTCACATTTTAGTGCTCAGCAGCAACAGCGCAGAGAGTTTTTTGTCTGTGTTTTTTTACAGCAGTGGCTCTGCCTGAAGTGAACACATACGCGCGTCTGATTACAGGCCTTTCAACCCAAAGAGAAGCAACCTAATTGCGGTTAGGTGTGTAGGCACCATTAAACCATTTCAGAGACGACCTCATGAGAAAATGCCAAGAATAACGGTCGGAAATTCGGAAGAATTTAGTATAAACATGTTTGGAGTTACAGTATTTCACTCATAATCCCATGTGTTCATTCATAGTTTAACGTCTTCAATGAGAATCATGTCTGTTGATAATAAAGAAAAGCCGATACATACAAAGTGTTTCCAAACATTTGACCTGTACTGCAGACTGTATGGCACTTGTCCTTTTTCTTGTTAGAAGTTGTGAGTGCAAACAGTGGCTGGTAGCTGACAAGTATTTTACAGATGAACAAAGTCGAATCAGTCCCGCCTAAAGCTCAAATTTGCGGGCAATATTTGAACGTGATCTCAAATAGCCTCACAGAGTGACTACGTGCAGAGCACGGGGATCCGGGCGCTGTTTAATTGTAAGGTGGCTCTGAGAAACATCAGTGCAGACAGTTTTCATGTTATGTTCTCCTCTGAACTCTTGAGTAGCTTCCAGCAGGCCTCAAAGACCCCCCCACAGCAGAGAGCTGCCGGAGGCTTCGCTGCTCAAGGTTCTGTCCTGGGATCTGTCCTGGAAACCATTTCACAGATAAAATGGTCCTTTTTTCAAATTCAAATGAAGTACGTTTCGAAGACTGAGTCTCAATCGTAAAAAGTGAAACGGCAGACACACCTCGCCAAAATGTCTTCAAAGGGCTATGACAGCTGCACTTTCTCTGTTAATGCGAATTTGGATGCATTTAGAAAATACGCCCTAAAATTCTACAAAATGAAAACTGTCTTGGACGAAGATAAAGGTGAGAGGCAAAGTTACCGAGAAGTGCTTAGCTGTTCCCAGCCATTTCCATTTGATCTTTTTTGTTTTTTATTACTGACTTTGCTATGCTATTTATGCTAATCTAGAAAGCCTAAATGAAATCAAAAATGGAAGTAGGAATCTATCCATCCATTTTCTTCCACTTGTCCGTTGCCGGGTCATGGGGGCAGCTGCCGGAGCTGCACCAGCCCCTATGGCTCCTCCACAGAAGGACGGCCTCATGGTTCTAACCGGGCCTGTTGGTCTCTCATAAGGGGCTTCTGAACCACTCTTTGTCTGACCCGTCACCGAGGACCTGTTTGTCATGGGAGACCCTACCAGGGGCACGAAGCCCCCGACAACAGAGCTCCAGGATCATTCAGGTGCTCAAACCCCTCCACCACGTTAAGGTGGCGGTTCAAGGAGGGGGCGGTAGGAATCTTAATCTGAGATATGCAGATGACACAACCCTAGTGGCGAACAATAAAGACGATGCCTGAAAATGTGAAGGTCGCATGTGAAGCAGCAGCCTCGAAGCTCAATGTAAAGAAAATATTGACATCAAGGACTTTAATTTAGGAGATGAGAGTCTTGAAATTGTTGAGAACTTTACTTTCCTCGGCAGTATGACTCCTCACGATGCAAACTGTGATGGAGAAACACAAAGAAGAATCGGAATGGCGCGAACAACATTAAGTACATTTACCAACATATTTAAAGATAAAAATGTATCGAAATCAGTCAAGATCAGGTTAGTCCAAACAAAGATCTTTCCAGTGGCGACCTATGGAAGTGAGAGATGGACTAAAGAAAAGGGCGTGGAGGTTCTTTTCCATATTCCATGGACAGCGAAGAAAACAAAACGCTTACAAGTTGCCATTTCGATTTGAACATCTCACGGAGCACTGTTCAATCCATCATTCGGAAATGGAAAAAGTATAGCACCACTGCGAACTTACCAAGACACGGGCGTCCACCTAAACTAACAGACCGAACAAGGAGAGCACTGGTAAGAAATGCAACCAAGTGCCCCAAGATAACTCTGGAGGAGCTGCGACGTCCTGCCGCTGAGCTGGGGGAATCTGTACATGGGACAACTATAAGTCGTACTCTACACAAATCTGACCTTCATGGACGAGTGGCAAGAAGAAAGCCATTATTGAAAGGAGGCCATAAGAAATCCCGTTTGAAGTTTGCTAGAAGTCATATGGAGGACACAGCTACCATGTGGAAGAAGGTGCTTTGGTCAGATGAGACAAACATTTAACTTTTTGGCCCAAGTGCAAAACATTATGTATGGAGCAAACCTAACACTGCTCATCGTCCTGAGTGCACCATCCCCAGTGTCAAATATGGTGGAGGGAGCATCATGCTATGGGGCTGCTTTTCCTCAGCGGGGACTGGGAAGATTGTAGGAATAGTTGGGAAGATGGATGGAGCCAAATACAGAGACAATTTGGAGGAAAACCTGCTGGAGTCAGCAAGAGAATTGAGGCTGGGGCGGAGATTCACCTTCCAGCAGGACAATGACCCTAAACACAAAGCTACATCTACAATGGAATGGTTTAAAAACAAACATATTAATGTGTTAGAATGGCCCAGTCAAAGTCCTGACCTAAGTCCTATTGAAAATCTGTGGAAAGACCTGAAAACTGCTGCTCACAAACGCTCTCCTTCTAATGTGACAGAGCTTGAGTTGTTTTGTAAAGAGGAATGGGCTAAAATGTCAGTCTCTACATGTGCAAACCTTGTAGAGTCAAACCCCAGAAGACTTGCTGCTGTTATTGCAGAAAAAGGAGGTTCCACAAAGTATAAAGTCATGCTGTATGAAAACTTGTGCACGCCCCACTTTTCACTTTTCTATTTTTTGGAAAATAACAGAATCATGTATAATTTTACTTTCTCTTCACAGTTGGCTGTTACTTGTGTGTGAACTTTCAGTAAAAAATTCAAAATAAAATCTTTATGTTTAGGGTTGTAAACGTGACAAAATGTGCAAAAGTTCAAGGTGTATTAGTACTTTCGCAAGGCATTGTGTGTGTGTGTATATACATATACACATATATATATATATATATATATATATATATATATATATATATATATATATATATATATATATATATATATATAAAATTAGGAATAGATAAATAGAAGTCAGTTAAAAGTTAAGCTAAAAAGGTGGGTCTTGAGCCTGCTCTTAAAAACATGAACGTTCTCTGTGGTCCTGAGCTCCCCCTCAGGTCGTTCCAGAGGCGAGGGCCATAATATTGGAAAGACGCCTCGCCGTGAGTCTTTCTGTTGACTTTAGGAATAACTAGGAGACCCCTGCCGGGCACAAGAGCAGAAGGAGCAGATAACCCTAACTATTGTCAGAATGGGGGTATATAAAAGAGTCGGATTGGGGGGACGTCGCAATGGAGGGTTGTCGGAATGACAGGGTTTCGGTTTGGAGGGCAGTCTAAATAGAGGTTTGTCGGAATACCAAACAAACCAATGGGTCCTCAAAGAAATCCAAGTGAAAACATCTGTGATCAACATAACAGAGAGAATGTAGGCTGTATTTCTTTGGACATGTTATCAGAGCAGACGAGTGTTTGGAGAAAGTCATTATGCATGGGACCACGGAGGGAAAGAGAGGCAGAGGAAGACCTAAAATGAGATGGCTGGACAATGTGCTGGAAAAACTGGGAATGACTCTGAAGAACTGTCTTGTTAGGGCAAGGTACAGGACGAGATGGAGATGCCCAGTCGATTTGGTCCCCAGGGGTTGGAGTCGACCTGATGGATGAAGAAGAAGGCTTGTGGTTTTAAATTATACAAACTAATTGGCCGAGGTACTACTTTAAACTGAGAACTTACACAGATACTTTAAACTGTGTTCGTTAAAAAGGCAGGCACCCAACTTGTTTCCTTGCAACGAAGTAAAACTTGTTTTCTTTTTTTTTTTCTTAAAGCGACATTACTGTCTGAACATTCGTGCATGTGAGAGATCAGAACTTGTTTTTCTCCTTGTAACAGTATATATGAAGTAAAGGCAGAAGTGAGAAACTGGGCTGGGCAGGATTCGGAATTAGCCTGGGAGCGCCCTCTGCAGGCTGATGTGGGAATGGCATGTCATAAAACAGTCAAATCGACAATGAGCTTTCTCTAAGAGCAAACCAATGGCGCTGTAATGAACACTTCGAGCGGCTTAGAGCGAGACACCAATCCACTCCTGAATATTAACATGTGTGGTATCTATGTGTTGTATGTAAGGCGCCAGAGATCAAATCAAAATATGGTCTTGTCCTTTGTGGGGGACAGCAGCGGCAAAAAGTCAGAGATGTACTTTCACTTTCAAAACTCTCCCTTTGTCTTTTCTGTCAGCGTAGTATTTACTCTCACGGACCATAAATAAAAAAACGCAACATGCTACGACACCTGCAGTGGCGCTTATGGCCTCTAGGGTGCGCGAGTTACTTAGTACTGCTTCAAATGTGTAGGGCAGTTTGGTGTGCCATCTATGCCGCTACAAATTCAAGGGAATACAGATTGGAGTCGTGCGTGCACATTGTGAGGGGCGTGTTCTCCGAGTCCGTAGATGCAGTCCACAGAAGAGGCACATCATTAATAACAAAGGGGACCTTTGAAGATCTCATATAAATGTCTAATTAGGTTTGGTAACCTTTAAGAAAGCCAAGCGGGCGAATACTAAACAGGTCGGCGGATCTTGTACCGCATGGCAAAGTAAGCACTTGACATGTGCCAGAGTGCGCCGGCCCTGGAGGGGGGAGTTCGCTGACAGAAAACGCCGTTCCCTATATAGTAAGTGTATAAAATGTATCCTTTCGGTGTGACGTTTGCTAAAAACATGTACAATAGGCAAGAATGAATGTACTGAGTAAGTGGTTGGTGGTGGTTGGGCGGGCGATAGCACAGACTGGTTGCCGTTAGGAGTCTGTCTAAATGCCTTGTATATAAACACTTCAAACGCGTTCAGCTACTACGCACTGAAGAATCAAAACAATGAGCACGAGCTGAAACATGAGCTTCTGCTTCACAAAACAGAGGAAAGAAATGAAAATCACTAACAACTCGAGTTCCATGCAGCTCATCCTCCGTTTTAGAATATTGTGCGTCTCCTGCTTTTCCTGCTCCTTATAAACAAACATTTCAGCATTAAAGATTAATAACCATTTCACAATAGCTCTTTTGAATGCTTTTCTTAAAATATAACTCTATAAGCATGCACATATTAGGTAAGTAAGTGCTTTATTTGTCATTGTACAGTTGCACAACAAAATTGCGTTCAGGTGTTGGGTTAGTCCTGAGCCGCCGCGACTGAGCGGGCCGCCACTGTTGACCAACCTGAGCAGCACGTTTTTCGAGGTCGGGGAAACCGGAAAACACTGCCTTCAGTGCTCTTCTGAAACGGTGCACCTCCTCCTGGGTTTGTCCCTGTTTCAAAGCGTGGTGTCCTGCACTGGTCAGCTCCTCCACCTCCCTCCGTAGCTCCCTCCGCTCCACAACAGTCTTTCACCAACTTCTAGGAAGAGCATAGCAGATGAATATAACCATCTTATTCTCCAGTGAACGAACACAGCTGTGAGTCTTGCCTTGATACCTCCTCGTTTGGCCCTTCTCCGTTGCCTGTAGCGCCGCTTGTGTCTGTGCTGCAGGTGTGTGGGGCTCTTCAGTCTTTCAGAAGAATATTTGTAGGTCTCGAATGTCTTTAGCTCATAAGCTAGTACCGACTCTCTGCAGTAAAGAAAACCCACTGAACCTCCCAGAAACACAGCAAAGATGTACAAAAGTATCCAGTAAAATGATGTGGAGCTGTGGAATACAGACGCTACAAATGCAGTTCACAGAAAAAGGCAAATAACGCAGCTGTACCAAGAGAGAGGGAAGTTGCCTCCTTGTTTACACGTTGTCATGACGCCACACATACAGCTCTGTGACAGTTTTGTTGGTCGTCTTTGAAAGGGCAACTGTTATTAATTTTGAGTGAATGTTACGCATTCCCTCGTTTATCTAAGAATCTGCCCTTTCCAGTGGAATCAAACGCTGACCCAAATCTGACAAGCGGCGGTTTATTCAGAGGGAAGGATGTACGCGGTGTGTTAAAGGTTTGTTACTCAAAATATTTTCACATCACACGTTTCGACGCGTGAAATCGATCTCTTTTTTCCCTTTTGAACGTTTGATCCGGCTCACTTTCTTGTATCACACGGCGGCCCGCTCTTTCAATTCCGTTCCTGCGTTTCACTGAGCCTCGCGGGCCGCCGTAAAAAAAAAGAAAAAAAAAGAGATCATTTACAAAACATATCCGCATTACGTGGACAAGGCCTCACTTGCCCCGTCTCCGTCTCCTTCTCCCCGTTCCGCGACTTTCTCCCGTTCTCCCTCCATTTCTCTCGCGCCGCCCGCGGGTTTGTTGTTCACTTTTTGTTGTCGGAGCCATCACTCAGAAAGGCGCGGGGCTTTTTCCCCTGACAGGCGCCCGGGCACGGAAATGAGAAATGACTTACACAGTTTAGCTCCTCTTCATTTTTTCGCGCGCCCGCCTTATTATTATCGTCAAAAAAAAAAAAAACGCGCTAGCTGCTGCGGCGGTTTCACAGATGATTAGTGAAGCCTCGCCGACCAAATCCGTACGCGGGAGCGAAGTTGAAAGGGGGATTTTTTTTTGTCAGTGTCCGTCGACGGGCTGACGTACAGTCGGGCTGGCGGACTTTGACGGAACGCGGAGAGCGATGGCCTCTGCCCGCCGCTAATTAGCTGTCGTTCATAATTGATTAAAGTTGGAGGCTAAATAATGGATGAGCATGGAGTTTTATTTGGGACGTCTCGTCAGGCGCGCGAAACCTTTCGACACTGAGGGGGCTGAATGTAAACACGTGGAATAATCGGACTGGTCAGGTTCGGAGGGGCGAGGTTAAAAAGACGCGGCTTTGCATATTGAGCTTTTTTTTCTCTCTCTCTTTGGTGGATTGGTGTACAGTGAAAATATCTATTTAATACTTTTCATTTCACGCTGCCTGACCACTTGGATGTGGCTAACTATTATGATGCTGCAGTTGGTCAGGTTTAGGGCTGGCTACCAAAAAAAAAAACAGTTTAGGCGCTACCGGTACTGAAAAAATGAAAGTATCGAAAGGCACGGGAAAAGGAAAATCTTTACATCCAAGGTTGTTGTGGTCCTGTCCGGCCACTCCCCTCTCTCTCCCCCTCCCCCTCCCCTTGTGTGTTGACCTTGTTTGGCGGTTCCTGGGCGGTTCCCTCGTTACTCACCTGCTGTGCTCCACACCTGTATCTCATCATGCAATCAACTCTGTAGAAAATACCACCAGACCGCCACTCCTCTGCCGGAGTGTTCCGTCATCCATCCGGTGATCGTCTATCAGGCTTTTGAACTATTCTGCAAGACCTTTTTTGATGCCTAGCACTAACTTGCTTTTTTCCGTGTTCTGTTCAGTGGTTGGAGCCAGTTCCTGTACCACTGTCCTCTGTCTGTGTCTCCGTCTGGATCATCCACCCAGTACCCATCTCCACCTGAAATTGAATGAATTCATTAAGTTCATATCCAGTACAAGTGGTAGAGTGACCAGAGGCGACTGTGTGGTTCCTTATAGACGCACAGCGTTTAGTCGACAGGTGCTATCAGTGAAAGGGACCATGGTATGGAACAGCATCCCAGCAGACATTAGAGACTGCACCACTTTCATAGTATTTAAAACTAAACTTAAAGGTTGGCTGAAGGGGAATCAGACATGTGACCACTGACCATTATCTTTGTTTTATGTCTCAAGTTTAATTGTGTGGATGATCTGTGTGATGATCCTATGTTTTTAATGTTGTATACTGGTCTTTCTATTTGGAAAGAAGCTCATAGAAACAACACCACATCGAATCTGTGTGTGATCAAAGCTGAGGGTGCAACAACCAAAGGGCAGTGGCTCACAATGGCACTGGGCTCTACAGGTGTCACACCCATAGGCAATCGGGTGACTAGTGGCCCAAGAATGAGATTAGTTTGACGAGCTGAACATCCACTCTGTGTCTCTTTTAAACAAATGACAGGGCATAGGGCAGGTGAAGAGGCTGCCTTAAAACATTACACCTCTGACACCTGCGTTCCCCTTTTGACCGTGTGTTTTTTGCAGAGCCACGTTATAAATGCCTTTTTGAATTTCATCTATGCCTTAGCGCGAACAAATGGGAGAAAATGGTATTGGCTTCGAAACACCCCGACCATAAAAGGAAAAGCAAATCCCCATATCCATGTTATGAAAATGCCAGTGAACATGCCCGGAAAGTGAAACATAATGGAGAGGAAGAGCTCATATACAGTTGGCAGCGGCGAGCTTTTGGAAGGACCTTTTGAAGGGGCTGATTTAATGTGAGAGCATCAATCCTTTAGCAGCGCGGGGGCTGTGACAGCAACCCAAAGTAATCTCTTCTTTATTAATGGGACTTTTCACTTTGGACCCGCGGCCGTTGGTATTCCGCAATAGTAGCTCCGGACTACGGGCCCACGGAAAAAGAACAATATGAAATCAGATCAGGCGCCACGCTGCTGTGAATGAGAATAAGGGAAGTGTTTCTTTCTAAATTCAACGATGCCCTTCAAAAAGCAAAAGAAGTCGAGATGGGATGCAGACGCAATCGAGGTCCCATCTAAAACGGGACGGGGCCTTTCTGTGTGGAGTTTGCATGTTCTCCGGGTCCTCGGGTTTCCTCTACCACTAAAAACATGTACAATAGGCCAGGATGAATGTGAGTGTGTTTGAGAGTGCGGATGGGGGACGACGGAGGGAAATTAGCCCAAGGCTACAATCCGGTGTGGCTTGTTTACATGGATGAGACCCATGTATGTTCATTAACATGCATTGTCCCGACCAAATAAACCAATAAATAAATAAAGGCGATTTGCTGAGTTACGGAGTTTTTTTTTTTTCGTGGGCAGAAGTCTCAAAGTGGCCCAAGCCAAGAAAATACAGGGTGAGCCGGGTCGTATCAGATAGATCAGTGTTTGTTTTTTTGAGATTACACTGTTATGATTCAAGTTGTTGAAATAAAAGTTATTTCATGAAGCAGCTGTGCTCCTTCATGATCTTTTTGCTTGTTCAATTCCCTATTGGGCTCATTAGGCCCGAGCGGCCTGCCGTAGCAAGGGCCTATTGTAATCGCAACGCAGTGCGCGCAGCGCACTGAACCTAGGTGCGCGGAGCGCACGAAAACAGCGCGAAGCGCTGTCCCCATGTCAAACGTAAACTCACCGTGTAAAACAGTGACTGCCCACACCTCTGGTGTGGGCCCTTATACTTGTAATTGCAGCAAAATGAATGGGGGTATATGGCCAACTGTCATACGGAGGTGGATGACGAGCGCGAAGCGCTCGTCATTCACCTCCGAGCCCCACCGGTGCGTCGGGGAAGTCGAAAGCTTTAAAAAAATGCATAATATGTTGTAGTCGCGAAAGCGACTATATTGTTTTTGCAAGAAATATTATTATTAGGCCCGAGCGGCCTGCCGTAGCAAGGGCCTATTGTAATCGCAACGCAGTGCGCGCAGCGCACTGAACCTAGGTGCGCGGAGCGCACGAAAACAGCGCGAAGCGCTGTCCCCATGTCAAACGTAAACTCACCGTGTAAAACAGTGACTGCCCACACCTCTGGTGTGGGCCCTTATACTTGTAATTGCAGCAAAATGAATGGGGGTATATGGCCAACTGTCATACGGAGGTGGATGACGAGCGCGAAGCGCTCGTCATTCACCTCCGAGCCCCACCGGTGCGTCGGGGAAGTCGAAAGCTTTAAAAAAATGCATAATATGTTGTAGTCGCGAAAGCGACTATATTGTTTTTGCAAGAAATATTATTATTCTTCTTTATTCTTCTTTCTTCTGCTCTTTGAGCAGGAATTTGACCCCCTGAACATAGTCAAAAACTCACCAAACTTTGCCCAAAATTCAGGTCCGGTGAAAAATTAATTAAAATGTGTGTTTCGTTTTGGGGAAATAAAAAATGGCGCGACAGCGCCACCTACAAAAGTGAAAATACATTGCGCCTATGGGGAGGGGGCCAACATAAACGTTGTCATAGAGCGACGAGATTCGGTAGAGACATTTGTCATGTGACGACAACCAAAAACTATTATTGTGGCCACGCCCCCAGACAAACCGGAAGTCCGCCATTTTGACAGGAAGTCGGGAAAATGGTGAGTCAGCGTTTTCGCTGACGTCGCATTTTAACGAACTCCTCCTAGGGCGTTTCACCAAATGAGCCCAAAATCGCTCCAGTTCATCTCGAGATGTGGGGCATCAAAAGTTATCCAAATTTTTTGGCTAAGTTTTACGGTTTGTGTGCGGCGAAGCCGCAATCTTTACGAAGAATTTTGCGACTTACCGAAAACAACAAAATGCTCCCATTTACACAAACGAACTCCGATAAAAAATCGGAAATATACATTTTATTGACCTTTCACCCCCGGACACAACAAATGTGAAAAAGTGAGATTTGGCGCGATAGCGCCCCCTCTAGGCTGACAAGAAAAAATGCATTATGGAAAAAAAATTAGTTTCTCGGAAATGGATAAAATTCGGCACAAAAATAGCTGATGGCATCCCGATCCAAAAAGCCAATGAGACCCATACCGTATTTTGTATGGTGTTGCCATGGTGACGCCCGAGGCCCACCATGTTAATCTAATGGGACTGAAACACAAATCTCACATTATACACAATTACAGCGCGTTAGCGCCCCCTGTAAGGAGCTTGTGGACAGTAGTCATTGAAATACGGCCCGTCAAGGCCGTCTGATGCTGCTTGTGAAATAAAAAAGATTTGGGGTGCGCGCTGGCGCCCTCTGCAGGTTGGAGCCATCATTCACATGAAGACGCTAAAAATGTCGTTTTGATGTTTACTCAAAGATTAATGACTCATCAGGGCAATACAATGTAGTGTGTGTGCAATGGAGGCACTAAGGGAGGCCTCCATTACATGGTTGCTAGGCGACCAACAGGTGGTCGGCCATTTTGGGAAAAATCGAGTAATCAGCGCCGAAGGCGCCATTTCTCGCCTTTGCTCTTTTATAATCTCGACCTAGGGTGGCAGCGACGTTATAAACCACGTAGGGCGCGGCAGCGCCTCCCGGTTATTGCGGCGGCGTGCGGCAACCGGCGTCAACCGGCCAACGAACCCCCGCGAGGGCCTCTCGATGCCGCTTGCGGCTTTAATTTAATTTATTTTTGCTCATTTTTTTACTGCATAGTCTCTGTCAGGGGAGTGAAGGCCTCAGAGCCGTTCTTGTAGAGGTGGTAATAAAAACCGCAAGCTCTATGAATGAATGAACATGAGCTGAGACTGCTAACCACTATGTCCTCGTGATGGATGGGCTGCAGTAGTTGGCGCTCGCTCTTCACAGATAAAAGGTCCCGGGTTCAATCCCTGACGGGACAGGGCCAGTGGAGTTTGCATGTTCTCCCCGTGTCAGCGTAGGTTTCCTCTGCCACTAAAATAAATGGTCTTATATAGCGCTTTTCTACCTTCATTAGGCACTCAAAGCGCTTTACAGCAAGGATCCACTCATCCATTCACCCTCTCATTCATACACCAGTGTACGCAGACACTGGAGGCAAGGAGGGTGAAGTGTCTTGCCCAAGGACACAACGACAATGTGCACCTCCAGGAGGTAGGATTCGAACTCCAACCATGAGACGACTCGCTCTACCATCTGTGCCACCGTCGCCCCAATTACTACTAAAATAGTAATTAGGTCGAATGATGTGTGTGTGAGAGGGAGTGGTCGGAGGGGCCGATGGCGCAGACTGGCAGCCTCACACGTCTACATAGGGCAGCTGTGGCTACTAAGGTACAGTAGCTTACCACCACCTGGGAATGAATGTAAAATTATCCATTGTAAAGTAAATGTGAAATGTGCTTTTCCTCATGGATGGTGCAACCAAAACTAGAATCGATTTGATCGAATATTCATGATTATTGCTATTGTCCGTTCTGTTTTTTGTGACTTTTGTTTTGGTGAAAGTACCTCAGGGATTGAGAAGGGGAGTCCCTGTCACAGTTGAATTAGGAGGACCCAAAAGCAGACTTAGACCAACAGCGTTTTAGAAGATTTATTAGAGATTCACAGTCTTCTAGTTGGAGACGAGGCAGGACCGTGGATTGCAGGTGAGTCGGAGACGAGGAAGGCTGAGGCACGAGGACTGGAAGAAAACACACCTGGGACACAGTTCTGAAGAAGTCGGACTGCAGATGGCGCTGTCAGCCTGGTGCTACAAGCAGGAAGCCAGTGCCAAAAACTGTATAAATCAGCTGAGCAGACACGTCACAGCAACACCGCGTGACAACCTCTGAGGAAGGCCACAGATGTAGCCGAAACTGTCAGGTACGAAACTAACACTAAGGTCTGGCTATAAGGAAAAAAAGTAACATTAGGCGATTGCAATTTCAAATAACCTACAGTTTCCTTATATTTTTTTTGTTTTCAATAATTCCAGGAAGGACAGCCAAATGATACCACTGCATATACAAGAAAAAAGAACACCATGGCAGGATTGAAAAGAATGAACCTGACAGATGGAAACTCTATAGAACCGATATCGATGGCCTTATGGTTGTATTGCCCGCACCTCTAGACCAGACGAAGTGTGCCTAAGCAATAAAATACAGGTTACCATGACCACTTTGTGTAAGCGATAAAGCCCTTAAAAGTTGGCTCCAAGTTCGGAGAAACAGTTCAGCGACTCAATCACTGACACAACTCTGAATGTTAGACAAAGATTACAGCTGTCCGTGCAGTCTCTCTGCTCCGAGGCTGGAGCCAAAAGATGGACGCACTTCTTCGTTTTGGTGAAAGTCGGCCGCCAAGAATCCCCCCTACGTCCCTCGCTCATTAACGGGATTACAGATGATTTGCTTCTCACGAGTAATTTGCATGAAAATAACAAACCAATTATGTGATGTGGTTTTAATAAGGACACGCACACAAGGGCCAGTCGGTGCGTCGCCAGAGCGGGGCTGGCACGCCTCCACCAGACGGACTCGGCCCTGTCAGCGGCTTTTCGCGGCGGACCATGGAATATGTTTTGACAGGCCCGACAGTGCGGCGTGACGCGACACGGTGTAAGCTTCACGTGGGAGTGCTGTGCAAACAGTGCTGCTTTTTAAGTCTGTGTGAGCTCTCAGTCGTACAGGAGTTTCCTTGCCTGGCTCTGCCGTACCATTCCCTGTCCGTTCCACGCAGGGACGTTAGTCTGGTCACGGAGCAGTTGGAGCAGTTTGAACGGGCAGGGCTGACAGATTGTCAGTGAAATAAAACAATTAGCAATTAGCGAATGTGATGACAGCTGTAGTCCAACTCACAAAATATGAACTGAATATAAACTCACGAGAGCGCGGAGGCAAAATCCTCGACTGCTTCCTCCATGATTAGTTTTGGCTAATGTTAATGCTAATGTTAATGTTAATGTTCACTAACAACATAGCGACGCAGCGAGTGACGTAACCTTGTCAATTTTCTGTGACTGTCGTGATTGGTTTGGCTCGGCCCCAGCCGCCAATCAGCAACTTGTTTACCGTGTGTGTCCAAACCCGCCTTCTTTAGCGCAGGAAAGAAGGTTTATCAGGCTAGGAGCTTCCCATCTTAGATGAAGGTTCTTGAGTCACTCTGTAGTCGAAGTGTAGAAGGTTTCGCCTTTCACCCTTCATCCAAAAGGCTTATGATCAATAACAATAACTATTCAATATTATTTATTAGCATGCTGTGTAAATGATGTGAAATGCTAAAACCTCTTTGTTTGCCAGTGCTGCAAATTGTAAACTAATTGCTTCTGATTGTATGTTGACAAGTATGGCTACAGTAGGATAAAAGTTAACGCACAAACATGTACAGGTGTATAGTTTTGAAACTGATACAGAATACTCAGGAAGGAAGGTTTATCTTTATGTTTGTTTGATGTAAATGTAAAAGGAATGTATAACTGTAACATCATGAATTGCAAATGTAATTTCACATGAACAAGGGGTAGGCACTTTGAAGAGAAAGAGAAAATGTTAACTGCTCAAATAAACTAAACTATACTATACTTAATCAGTGACAGATAGATAAAGACCACTGGGAGGCGTTCCCTTGGCCAAGTCCCTGCCCTCTATTAAAAGCTACTCTTCTTTTTTTAAAGTAACATTGGTAACAATAGAATGGGAGGTGAGCACGTCAGTGGGTCCAAAATAGTAGATACAAGTTCAGGTGCTCTTCGACGACAAAGACATAGAGAACATGGCAAAAAGACAAAGGAATGTCCGAGGCATTCTGAATGGTGAGATTAAAATCATTTAATAAACAAGGGGCGTAACATTGGTAACACTTTAGATTACATCCATGTGAAGGCACAGGTAACAATAAAGTAATTACACGTGTAAGTACAGGTAAGCACACATTAAAGTGCAAGGTTTGATAACAGTGTACACAGATTAATAAAGGTGTATAACATGTAGGTGTATGTGTAACAAAGGGGTAATGAAATACAGAGCATCTCACTTTAGACCCGCTAAATTATGCCGAAATGTAGGCCTTAAATGTCATTATGCATTGAATTGGATTCAAACTGGCATTAAATTTACATTTCTATGAAAATGATGAGATTACTCAATAATTTTTACCGTATAAGTTCATGAAAAATACAAAAACTATGAGCTAAAATGTACTCCACTGCAGTTTTGGCTGAAATTAACTTATTTTTTTTTTCTCAAAGGTTTCCAGTTTTGTCCAATTCTCTTTCCTTTCTTTGATGAAATGTTTGCAAATGTTTTCTGTGTTTGATATGGACAATGGCCAAAACACTTGCAACTACACGCACACCGTTGTTACACTTTGGACACCTTCATCAAACGGTGCACTTTAATGTGTAATTACCTGTACTAACATGTGTTATTACTCTCTCGTTCCCCACGGGCTGTAATCTAGTGTTACCCTAACATCTTCTTGAAATAACTAAATTGGCCCTATCTGAGAAACGTTTTCAAAAAATCTGTCCATGAGGCAAGTTTCCCACTGTCAAATTGAGAAAAACAAATTGCATCACACTCAAAATTAGATCAAAGAAAAGATAATTTGTGTTATTTTGTATTCAAATTTCAGTTTCAGATTCCTAACAATAAGGTAGAAAGGATCCAAACAGCCCGGTAAAGTTTAGCTCTCTGTTATTTTGGGCTGTGGCGATTTGCAAAGTGCTTTGATGTAATTCTGAATCAGTGGAAAACAAGTTCGTAACGATGTAACAAGTGTAGCTGCACGTTCTTCATCATACGGCGCTTTTGTGCAGGATTATTATGGAAATCAACGTGAGCGGCAGGCAGAGGAGGAGACCTTATTTATTTACCAGTTATATAACTCAAATTCCAAGTACAAGCTATGAGCAAACATTTTTGATGCAAGGGCCACATTGGGTTTTCGAACTCGCTAGGAGGGCCGGACCTGTTTGGAGCCTTTCAAACAAGTACAAGTTAACTCTCAATCTGACTGTAATGACACATTACAAAAGTGCAACAAATTGTAGCAGTTAAGTCGTATCCTGCTCAGTGAAAATATTGATATTGTTCACCCTTTAAACCAGGGGTGTCGAAATCATTTGGGTCGTGGAAATCCAGCTTCTGCTGGGTCGCAGGCCGCATATAATGTAAACAGGAAAATACTGTTGAGAAAATATTTTTCCCGTAAATGAATAATAATGAGCTCATATTTTAAAATAGTGGTGATTTGGTCAAAAGCCTGATAAGACTGTAACAAATAGTAATAACGGCTTACACTTTTTTTATTTTTATGTATTTATTTATTTATTTATTTGAACAGGGACAGTGTACAATCTACATTAGCCTCAGAAAGGAGAGATGCATTGTACCAGGTTATAGCACTTGTGCTAATTTCCACCTGCAGTCCCTGGGCCTATTGTACATGTTTTTAGTGGTAGGGGAAACCGGAGTACCTGGAGGAAACCTACGCAGACACGGGGACCCGTGTCCCGTCCAGGTGGGAATCGAACCCGGACCTTCTAGCTGTGAAGCACGAGCGCTAACCGCTGTATGGGCGGCAAAATCCTGAGTTTCTAAAGTCATTATACTGTAGTCATTATACTGTAGTCATTATACTGTAGTCATTATACTGTAGTCATTATACATTCACTCCACACTCTGTGGTGGTAAGCTACTATTGTAGCCACAGCCACCCTGGGGCAGACTGACCATTTACCACGTGGCTATAATGTGTTACCCTGATCACTTATTATGTCAGAGCGTCTCTACTGGACACGTGTGAAATTCTTTCCTTTTTTTTAATTTAAGCTGACCCCTAGTGGCTGGAATGAGCACACTGGTTATTTCCTTAAAAAAAAATCATAACTCCCCACAGGAATGGAGTTACTTTTTTTTCTTGACATACTCAGGAATTTGTGCACTACAAGTCTGGGGCCGGATTAAATCATCTCGCGGGCCAGATTTGGCCACCTCTGGGCTAACCTCTAAACCCCCGCCTTAACCAAGCACCTTTTCTCCAGTTTGGCTTTATTTATAACGCACTTTGAAAACTTTACACCCAAATCTAAAAGCTCCTTGACTGGAGCTAGCTGCCTATAGGCCTCATTTGAAAGCTAAGACCTACAAAACTGATCTTTGTCCTCGCATGGTTGTGGCATTACTTTTCTGACCTTTTTTTGTTGCTCTTTTTGGGGCTTTTTTTGTGTGTCTCTTTGATATTTTCTCATTTCTGTTGAGACACCTTTTTACAGTTGGGTCATGCCAAACTGGAGAAAATGTGCAGCGAATGCATGCTGTAATCGAAGATGAAAGGGGCTCCAACCAAACATTAGACCTTTCGTTTTGTGCTGACTTTAATAAGAGTATGAGTAAAAGTGACTTGCCCATAGACAGTGTGTTCTCAAACCCCTTTTATATGAATATAGATCAGGTGTGGCCATATGCACTAGATGCACTAGATTTGTACAGAAAGTTCCAACTCCTGTTTTTACAGTCTACTAAAAGAAAATCAAACTGTCCATTTTTTTATTTTTTTATCTCACTTAACAGTAGCACATTTCAACCACATCCTCAGTAGAATTCCAAAAGTGTCTCAGGTCTTATTAAGAGCCGGCGAACTCCCCCGGGCGCCATGTAGTTCACACGGGGCCTCCTAATGGTCCCGAAATCTGTCACGGCAGGTTACCTTTGCCTCGCCGAGCCGGCATTCAAAGGCATATATTTTCACGCGGCTTTGTTCTGAGCCTCCGCGCTGATTGGCGAGGCCGCGGTAGGTGCGCGGGGCCAATTTAGAGTGATCCTCGCCAGTGAAACGAACTTCTTCCCCCCCCCAGCCTTTAATTAATAGAAACCCAGGTCAGAGACGGCCAACT
The DNA here is from genome assembly GCA_021464625.1 of Proterorhinus semilunaris. Classification (NCBI taxonomy): domain Eukaryota; kingdom Metazoa; phylum Chordata; class Actinopteri; order Gobiiformes; family Gobiidae; genus Proterorhinus; species Proterorhinus semilunaris. The sequence goes on along the minus strand of CM038362.1, from coordinate 24,062,758 downwards.
CCGACGTCTTTGATGAACTTCTGCGCCACGTCAACATCAGGACCCACTCTGTACTCGGAACAGCGCCGGCCGGGGCAGCTCATTTAAGCGGGCCTCAGTGGGAGTGCGAGGGTACACTGGTGAATAAAAAAAAAAAGCCCACCCCCCCCGTCTCCAAACATCAAGCGCGAGTTGCAGTGTATTTCAACTCGGAAAGATAAGTCGAAGAGCGCCGCAGGATGGGTCAGGTCGCGGTGCACGCGAAGGGCAACTCTTCTCCCCTGGCGTGGTGAGACATGTGTCTGACGATGATTTTATAAACGCTAAAATGGCAGCAATAGAGACCGAAACGTTTGGCCTGCAGCTCGTTTCGAGAAAAAAAAGAAGGAAAAAAATGCATCCCTTTAAGTGCTACGACTGCATTACATCGTGGAAGGGGGTGCAAGGGAGCAGATCCTGCGGGTGAAGGAGGAGCTGATCCTCTGGCGGTTGTGAACAAGTCTCTCTCTCTGTTAGGTGCGTACCTATGTTCCCCAGTACCTATGTTCCCCGGGTCCTATGTTCCCCAGTACCTATGTTCCCCGGGTCCTATGTTCCCCGGGTCCTATGTTCCCCAGTACCTATGTTCCCCGGGTCCTATGTTCCCCGGGTGAGATGTTTTTTTTCCGTAGGCGAGTTGGTTCTTCACCCAATCACAAGTCATGAGAGTGAAATGTCATACATATATCAATCAGCTTAACCCTGACCCTGCCCTAGCCACTAACCTTAAGGATAGTGGGCTGGTGCCTAATCTTAATCCATAGAAGTGGGGGAACATAGGTACCGGGGAACATAGGGCTGACCCCCGTGGAAGGTGAGGTCTTGTAAGTCTCTTTTTTTTGACGACTTGAAACTTGACTTGATGAAGTGATTTGAAACAAGTGATTTGACATGGACTTCAGGTTTCGGTCCTTAGATGAGGAATCGAAAAAACTATGTCTCTGTCCGCAGAGTCGTGTTACCAACCATCATAACCGTCCCGTCCAACTGCAGCAGTATTGACAATAAAAAAAAAGGTTTGCTGCAGATGGAAACAATCCCTATGCGATTGTATTAGTCGATTAGCAGATTGTGGTTGGGGCGACTCATGATTGGAAGGTCGGGGTTTCAAATCCAGGCTCCTGAAGGTGCACACTGTCCTTGGGCAAGACACTTCACCCTCCTGCCTCCAGTGTCTGCGTATATTGGTGCATGAATGAGAGAGAAAAGCGCTATGTAAGTTGAGTCCATTTACCATTTTGTTACGTCTGCCACAAACTCTTTAAAGGACTTGAAATTCACATTCGCAGGGCTTGACGTGGTCTTGTGAGCGGAAAGGCTTCTGTTGCTCCATCAATCTTTTATCAAGCCTGTCATATTACGTACTGTTGGGTTACACCCCGCCATTCCTACACACCGCTACTCCGACATTGAGGTCTAATTGCCTACTGCTCAAAACCGGACTGAACTCAGTAAGGTAAGAAACATTGCAGTAAAAACTTTCCCACATCAAATCTTACAGTTCTGTGTGCACTCTCCATAGAACATGACTCAGCAGACCCCGTCCATGAACGCCTCGCACCTCTGTCTTCAGGACGAAGGTACAGGTTGCTCAGATGGAAGAAGCCTGCCGCCCTCAGCCATCTCACTTCTTACCAGCAGGCCCTGCTGAGTGTGCTACTCTGACAGTAGAACAGCCAAAACAAATACACGCATACTGTAGAAAAACATTATGTACTCAAACGAGAAGCTATATACAGAAGCGTGTGTCAATATATACTCCTTAACCCTCGTTTGGTCCTTGGGTCATTTTGACCCGAAAGCCACTGGAGCCGCGGCCCATCCTAATGGCCCAAAAGCCACTGAAAGATTTTTGTGAAAAGAAGCAGAAAAAAAAATGAATGTACATTTTTTGACATTAGGGTCTTTAAAGGGTGCAAAATTGAAGGACCACACGAGGGTTAAAACAATAGTATTGCAGTATATCCTGTAATCGATACCTAAAATCTTTTTACTTTCGAAAGCTTTATACATTTCAGTACTCTGCAATCGGTCTTTAAATGTTTGAATAGTCATGTGTCGCCGCTGTTTTCCGCTCTCATTATTAGGCGTCAGGACTCCCGCAGAGTTCTCCCAAAATTGACTAAATATTTTGGACAGTCCAGTGTCTCTTTTAATGGATCCAGACTGTGGAACTCTCTGTCCACTAATTTAAAACTGCAGACTGACATGAACAGTTTTTTACAGAGGTCTGAAACAATGGCTGAGGTCAAGTCAAAGCTGCTCTCGTGGTAACGCTGTATGAAATGTATACTGATGATGCGTATTGTTTACCTTTTTTAATATCGTAATGTGTACATTGTGAAATGTGTAGCCTCCTATGGACAAGTGTTGCATATTCGCAGTTTTGCTATAACACTAAAAACAATGTATCTGATTTATCCAATGCAGTTGTTATGGCCATATATAAAAAACAAAATAAAAAAACAAATCTAAATCTAAAATTTCCTGGTACAACTTACAAAAAATAAATAAATGTACCCCTTGCTAAGCATAACATGCCATCCAAAGTTGAAGAATCATTACTTATTCATTTGATTTGAAAAAGTGACAATTCCCGAGTCTCCTTCTAATGAGGGGCAGCTTATTAATAGAGCCAAATTAGCAGTTTTCAAATGAACTTACTAACAGGCAGGATGTTACAGTTTGCACAGTGCGTTAACACATCTGCAGACACTTTTGACTTGCAAATGCTGATCTGCTAACAGTCTGGGCCTGGGACACTTCTATATCACATTAGAAATGATCGTCACAATCATTACAGACATCACAAAATGAAAGCCAGAGAGATGCAAAAATCAAGTCAAATCTTGCCATTTGCTGAAGTAATACCCAGGTACCATGGACGGGTGATACCTCATTTATGTTTGCTGACGATTTTGATAACATCTGACAACATCATCTCAACACATCTATCTAATTCCATGGAAAGCTTTCAGGGTGCTGAAGGTCAAAATATATCTTGTGGCGTTGTCAAGGAAAATAAGAGTGGGACTTTGAGGCAACCTTGTGGTACACCTGCAGATCAATTATAAACTGGCATTGATTCCCCTCTATCAAGCACATACTTTAATTTTGAACTCTTTTTATTTTTTTTGACTTAATGTTTGTGGATACTATTGCAAAAAGGTATGGGACTCCACTTTGTACCAGTAGAGTCTTTAAGTCAAAGTAATTAAGTATTTCATTGTGTGTTTAGTGTAGATTGTTTCAATTTCAAACGCGTTTGTCTATCTCAGATTTGAGGACAAACATCTCGGATGCAAGGGCCACACTGGATTTTGGGTCAACAGCTGTTAGGGTCGTCAAAGAAATAGATTTTCCAAATAGACTGTAGTAGCCTTAACTACATACAAGATAACAAATTAGTTTAGTGACGGTGATTCTCAGAACTGAGAAGCTGAGCTTAAATGCTGTGTGGGACGGATTTAAAAAGCTAAAAGGTTGGGCCTGCACAATAATGACTATATTGACTTATAAAATTAATAATGACAGATAAATAATACATTTTATTTATTACAAGTAGTAGGGCTGGAACAAATTATAATTTTGAATTATATTGCAATTGTGATAGGTGTATCGTTTTAGAAACTATGTATTGCAATACTTTTGATACTCAACTCAGTTATACAAGAATAATAGTACATTGGTGCCTCGCTATAACGCGGTTCACCTTTTGGTGTATCGTGATATTTATTGACCCTGAATATCGTGATATTTATTGGATCGCAACAAAGGTGTATCGTTCCATTCCTATTAAGTAAGTTGTGTTTCATTGTATTTCAATTTATTGTGGGATATTGTGAGTTGAAGTTCCTTACAAACAAAGCTTTATTACCATTTTAAGCTTTAGAGTTAGTTTCTGGCATTAAAAGGTCTTCAATAATGTCGTTTATTGCATTTTCCTGCTTTGTTTTTTTCCCATTTACTTTACTAGTTTCCTATCTAACTAGTCTCCAAGCCACATGCTTCAGTTTGATTTTTTTTTTTTTTACAAAGTATATCTTCTCTCCGGCTTTGTTTAATGGTCTGTTCCATGCTTGCTCTGCTCTTATCACACACCGCAGTATTCCTCCCAATGTAAGTGCTTGTGTAACAAACGATCACGTCCCATAAGGGGGAGCTTTATGGCGGGGTATTCATGTCCCGCTCGGTGATCTGGGCAGCCCCAGATGTGTGCACATGTTGTAGTTTGTTTAGGGCTGCAGTGTCAGCATAGTCCAGTAAGATATTTGTGTTACATGAACTTTGACAGGGTTTTTTCATGCAAGTCAAATCAAATACTTTTTAACGTAATTTTAGGGACCAACGATTTGTAACCGATTTGGATATACAATCAAAACTGGGATTAATTCAAATTGGACATAACTGGTAGCTTCTAAGAAAAATGTATGAAAATGGAAAGAAAATGAACAGAAACATTTCACCCAAACCTGCCGCTGATTTGATATTTTCATTGTAATTAAAGATTCTAAGCCTGATGGAATTCTATTAGGCACAATTCATTTGATGCTCCACAGATGCCCTTTTTGATCGTGGTAATATGATGTAATATGACTGGACGCAAACGTTTCATATCCGACACAGTAGCACAGTCATTATTAGGCATGGCCCCATCAGACATTTAGTATCGTATCGGTGGCCGATCTTGGCATTTTCAGACCATCAGATTAGAACTGATTGAATCAGGTCTGATCCACTAAAAGATGGTCATAAATCTGCTGTCATAGATCGGCAGCTCCGGCCTGCAGGTTTACCATAGCGATCACTAAACTACTCCTGTTGTTGCAGAAGCTTGTAAACTGACTAGGGGGCGCTCTGCAGCCACTGAAAACATAATAAAGGCAGAGAAAAGGTCCTTATACCTTTGCAGTGCTGTCATTTGGCCTTCACAGAGAAGTCTGGCAGAATCCAACGAGACGAGAGCGTGCTCTAAAGTATGTACTTGAGTTTATGCATAATAAGCCATTGTGCTCAAAGCGCTTATTTCTAAACATAATATAATATGCACAGTGCCCCCACGTGATTTCCAACTGGACAATAAGATCGGCGCTGTCCTTCCTCTCCCCTGTCTTTTACATTCAGGATTAGCAGGGTCCCAAACAATGAAGAGATAGCTCAGGATTTGGTAAAGGACAGTGAGTTTCTGATGGACAGTCACTGCAATGTGTTACAAACATCATGTTCTCTGTGAATCCTGCCCCGGAGGAAACGCCAGTGGCGGAGCTTTTATCTTAGAGCTAAAGGCTAGTGTTAAATAATGATAATATAACATGTAAACAACTCAATAACATTTAAACCACTTACAGGCCGAGGCTTGTTCGAAACTTTGTGCTAGTTTTAATATTTGTGTTAGCCGTTAGCCTCAAGACGAAAACAGTCACGGAGGTTTCTTCCAGTTAAGTCTCAGTTAATGTTTTTAACTTGCTCCAGTCACATCCTATCTTTTACTCGCTGTCCGTTACATCTTAATTTGTGTGGGACCCCGCTAATTGTGAATGTAAAAGACCGGGAGAGGAAGGACAGCGCCGAGCTTATTCTCCAGCCGGAAATCAGGTAGAGCTGGACCATAATATCTGTTGTCGTTTTTTGTAAATGAACTAAAAATGCTGCAATTATATAACTTTGTTTAATTTAAAATGCCTGTTTTAGCCATAAATGTGCATTATGCAACTTTTTATGCAAAAAAAGTTGACATTAGTGTGTATTTGACCTTGTAGTTACCCAGTGGCTGTATCAGTAATCTTTACTTTTGATCACATGGGTCTCTTCAACGCTGCAGGATCAATTTATTACCAAATAAAAAGTTGCATAATGCATCTTTTAATATTACCCAACATTACCTTCTAAATGAAAATGTACTTACATGTTTATAAGAAAGCATATGCCTGTAATACACTGCCGAGTTGGTGTAAGTGCTGTAACTTGCAATAGGTCTACAATGTATTATTATTGTTACTATTATTATTATTCCATTTATGAATGAACAGATAATTTATGTTTAAAACAAAAAAGTTCTTCAAAATGGCCGCCTTTTGCTTTGAATCCTGCTTTACAAACTGTTAACATTTTCTAAATGAGTATCATGATGTCACAGAAAGGGTTTTGACTTCACAAACGTTAAACCATTTCAGGGACAAGGACCCTATGAAGCTCATGGAGAAAATGCAAAGAGTGAAGGGTGGCCATTTTGAAGAATTTTAAATCTAAAACATGTTTAGAGTTATTTCACCCTTGTAAAGTGTTGAATATACACAAAAGCCGATGCATAAAAAGTGTTTCCTAACTTTTGACCCAGTGTTAATTTTGACAACATATTTTAATTTAGTTTTAGTCTTAGTCTTTTGACGAAAATGTAATTCAATTTTAGTCGAGTTTTAGTCAAAAAAATATCTTAAATTTTAGTCGACTAAAATTGCAAGTCAATTTAGTTGACTAAATTTAAGACAAATTTAGTCGACTTTGTATTAATAATATTCATTATAATCATATTTAATCAAGGTCCTCTGCTTCATGGAGCTGCTCCCTCATGAACAAAGCTCAGAGCTGTTCCTTTGGCAGTGGATTTACATGATATGAGGCTCTTTCAGATGGTCAATAGAAGTTTGGAAGATTTTAGTCTCTCCTTTCCATTTTTATTTAGTCTCATTTTAGTCGACTAAAATATCTGGACATTTTAGTCATAGTTTTAGTCGCATGAAAAACTTTTAATTTAGTTTTAGTCGTCAAAAATATCACTTTGACTAAAATTAAGACTAAATATTTTAGTCGACGAAATTAACACTGTTTTGACCGGTACTCTGTATTGTATAATAATATACAAAAATACTGAATTGGATTGGTATCGGCCAGCATGTGTTAAAAAAAAAATCACACTGGGAGCTAAAACAACTTGATCGGGGCCGCTCTATTGTAATAATAATGGCTTACACTTGTATTGCACTTTTCAAACAAGTTTCTCAAAGCGAAGTCAGCATTATTCATTCACTCCAGACTCGGTGGTGGTAGTGGTACTCTGACCACCACCACCAACCACTCACTCACACTGTCATTCCTTCTGACCTGTTGTACATGTTTTTTAGTGGTAGGGGAAATCAGAGTGCCCGGCGGAAACCACACGCAGACACAATAGTTATCGTGCGTTCCAAATGCAACCGTAATCCCCCAAATGTCTCTCTGAAGTCGCTCCTTTCTGGCAGGTGATGGGAGACGCGGATTTGGCCGGAGCGCTCACTTTGGACACAAAACAGGTGCACACACGACCCAAAATAAACAACGAATACGCAACAGTCGGCTCTGACGCCGACGCCGCAGCAATATCATTTTCTACCACGCAACAAAATGTAATGGAGACATTTGGATGACTGCTATCAACTATTGTCACATCCAAATCTTCGCCGACTAATTACGTTTGCGTTGCCAACTGGAAATGAAAGATTTTTATCAGTCTTGAGCCAAAACCTAGAGGTGTTTGCTAATGATTTGATTTATGAAAGTGATGGGGGGGGGGGGGAAGATATGGCTCGCAAACTCCTTTCAGGCACCTTTTCAATCAACTCACTGTCTGCCAAACGAGCGATTCTCTCGAAAGAGCCTCGGGGTGCGCTCGGCGGAGGCGGGGAGTAATCAGTTATTTTACTACTAAAAGGTGGGTACCTTTTGTGAAGGAATCGATTTTCAAAGAGTAGTTTTATCACACACTTCCTTTTTTACTTTGACGGGAGTAGCATTATTCTGAAGTTTAAATAGTCGTACTTTAGGCAAACGTTTACATATGGAGAAAAGGTGTGTATTTTTGCTCCAAGCTGGTTCAAATCCTGGCTCCAGTTCTTGCAGACTGTCGAGGGTCCTTGGGCAAGACACCTAATAGTTTTTCGAGTAGTGTTTTGATTCAAAACTCATTACTTTTACTCCAATACATTTGAAAAATAAATACTGCTAATCCACTACATATCTATAAAGGTGCCAAAAGTAAAAATGAAGCCTGGGAGACTAATTTCAGCATCACCTACCTCCAGCCAATGAACGTGTCTGTCAGGGTCACACCTCCACCTCAGCCTATCAGCGCAGAGCCACACCTTTGTAGCAGCCAATCATCGGTCGCGGTTCTGCTTTAAAGCCTCTGGCATTCATGGTTAGTTCGCTTCCCAACTGTGCTGCGACCCACCCCCACCCCTGTCTCCGCCTCTTCCGTCCACGGCTCTCCCTGCTGCATCCTTCACAGGCCTCTCATACCACCACCAGTGTCCAGGCTCTGAGGAAGACATCTACAACTCTAACCTGCCCATCCAGAGTAACTTTAATTCATATATCCAATGTCTACTGCCGGGGTCTGATCACCAAAAATATTATGTCTATAACCCTTTCTAATCACTACTTTTGTCGGTTTAAGAAGAAGAAGAAGAAGATCTTTATTTATATAGCGCCTTTCACAGACATGGCCACAAAGCGCTTTACATGAGTTTGAGTCTATCTAGGTTTAATTGGCCATGTGTTCTGTTTAATTTAAAAGCCTTACAGTGCACACTCCAGAACAATAGGTGGCGCTACGACAATGCTCTGTCAATTCCATCAATTCACAACATGGAAGGAGGTGTGTCCCTATATGTTGTTGTCGTACAGGAAATATAGGCATTGATTTTGTGTTTTTGAAGCAGCCAAACTTATCTTTCATGTTATTTAAACAGATTTTTCTACTATGAACTCTGAAGGGGAGAGACTTCAGGTGAATTGGGTTGAAATCATTGAGGGCTATTTATTTGAAACATTTGCCATAGATTACTGACATAAATGAGAAAAACAAAAGTGTTGCATGTCTTTCTGTCATTTTCTGTTTTTATGATAAAAATGTCCCAACTTGTCAATATTTTCAGCGATAATCTAAGTAATGGACAGAGCCGGGTTTAAATGTATGGTTTTATTTTGAAGAAGAAGAAAAAATAGCTACCAAGATTTTTTTCAGAGTGGATTTTGGATATTTGGTTTTCATATAAGTGAAAAATCTGAAAAAAGTCCTCTGATAATACCTTCAGAAGTTCCAGCCTGGGAGGTTTGGAGTCCGCAGGAGCTACTAAAGTGGAGATGATGTTGCGAGACGTCATTTCGAGAAAACGAGTCCCTAACGGCGCGTGTATATTTGTGACCATATTCGGATCACAGCGTCAGGCGCCTTCCCGGTTACACGCGTGTACTAAACATGTCAAAATGAACAAGCGCGGGAAACCGGCGGTGTTATTGGGTCGCAAAGGTTGAGCGCCGCCATTTTGTTTAACTCTGACAATAAAACGTCAAAAATAAAAAAATAAAAGTCAAAAGGGATAAAACTTCAAGTCCAAACTCTCCACACGGACCATTAGGGGACAAATCTCTTTAACCACCTCTGTTAGCGTGTAGCGCTTTGAGAAGCTTGTCATTAGCGTGTAGCGCTTTGGGAAGCTTGTCATTAGCGTGTAGCGCTTTGGGAAGCTTGTCATTAGCGTGTAGCGCTTTGAGAAGCTTGTCATTAGCGTGTAGCGCTTTGAGAAGCTTGTCATTAGCGTGTAGCGCTTTGAGAAGCTTGTCATTAGCATGTAGCGCTTTGAGAAGCTTGTCATTAGCGTGTAGCGCTTTGAGAAGCTTGTCAACTCTCTTCGCCACCGACTTTTTCCGAGTACAAGAAGCCCTAGTAAAGTTTACTTTCTTGACTTGAATGAACATTGTTGCAACTATTGAACTCTGGTGAGGCTACGACGAGCACGGCGCAGATCTGTGGCGAGTACGGTTTGAACAATCGGGGCACTTGTGTAACCTCGTCCCCACACGGCGCCGGGCAGAATCCCTCATGCCGCCGTAATGGGGATAATTTGGCAAAGAAAAGGCCGGTTAGGTGAAATTAGCCGTGACTCTCACTACGGGCCAAACATTCTGAGGGTTAAATGACGCCCCTTAGCCGAGCGACTTTTGACATTAGGGGTCTATTGAAAAAGGAGACAATCCTCGCTGCGGCTTTGTGGGCAAATCCAATCGCCGGCATTTGTCCAGGATTTTCAAAGGACTTTTTCTTTTCTTTTCTTTTTTTTTGCCGCACACCTGCGAGACAATGATTTCGCCGGAGAAAAACACCGGCCGTATAGATCGTCTCCCACGGTGGAGTCTATTTGAAGCTTTCTTGAGTCGCAGCCGTGTCTGGAAATCGTCCCGCTGAGCCGAGCACCTTCTCATTCAAGTCACCCGGCGGGGAAGAAGGGAGAAAGAAGAGAAAGAAACTCGCTGGATTTAAGCAATTAGCCATGTTTTTTTTTTTCTTCTTTTTTTTTTACCGTGCCCAGTCGGCGGATCACCGTCGAAAAGTTTCTTGAGCTCATATGTGCAATCTTAAGTTTATTTCTATCTTTTGGTAAGGATCTCTACTCTCCTGACCCGCACTGACGGCAAACAGCCCAATTAGTGGATCGGGAGGGTGAAAGGGAGAGACCTTATCACCATGTAATTACCTAGAGTCGCCCCAACAGGCGCGCGCCCACGCAACTCACTGCAAGAAGCTACAGTTTTACCCATAATAGTGACCGAGGAAGTCTTAACATTGTGTATTACTGCTTTCTGTGGTAATGCGACAGTTTTTGTTTTTTTCTCTCTCGATTGTAGTTTCATGTAGGACCAAAATGTGATCGTTATACTGCAAAGACAATGGATTGCAAACGTTTTTCAACAGTCCCCCATCAAGGCGAGATACTGTTGATGAATAGGGAAAACATTTATATGCAGAGATACATTTTAATCTCTTAACCCCCGCCTTAACCGAGTGCGTTTTCTCCAGGTCCAGAACACGTCACAGGTGAACCAGAATAAGGACACAAAAGCATTAACAGACTAGTCGACCCCATTTTAGACAAGTCGACTAGGGGTGGGAGTCTTAGGCCTCTGTCCGATACGATTCGCATCGCGAGACACCCGCCACGATCCGATTCATTTAAGATGAGCTGCGATGCGGTTCGAATCATCATCGTGACCACGATGCATCTCGATCCACACGTCTGTGACCACCACCAGCCCGATTACGATTCCATTTAGGCTAATTATCACCATGCATCTCGATGTTTCACGATCCACGCTAAACTTAATGCAATGATTCAATAATAGCTCAAATAAATTAAGATTTGAGAAATATTCACAATTATTGAGGCCATGAATTGATATTAGACAACTTTAAACTACATTTAATTTTTTATTTTTGTATGTATAGACTGCATATTTAACTTCTTTTAATCTATGATCAGTATTGTTCAAATTAAAAAGGTAATTGTGTGAATTGTTTCCACATTAATAACGCACACAGAAAAGCACACGTGGTTATGCTAATGAATGGGCGGGGCTCCCTCTGCCTCTCAGCGCAGTCGCACGTGCACTCTCACCTGGCTCAAATGCGGTGCAGTAAAGTGGATTTTTGGACTCTTCACGCTTGTAAGTGGACACAATGCCTTGGGCAAATGAAGATGGCTGGTCATCGCGATGTTTGGAATATTTATCTGCGTTTGGCTTCCTGCAACTTTTCCTCGCGTTCCAAGTCCTTCATTCAACACAGCCCAGCGGCCACGCTGACTCCACACCGCGGATGTGTTTCTGTGCGTCTGCAGCTCTCAGCGGTTTACGGTAAGTCACGCGCGCTCCTAGTAGGAGGAGCGTCATGTTCGTACGCAGTGGCCCGAGGGGCTTTGCAGCTGTAATGTATCTAGATTAAACTGATATGAGCGCGTAAAATCCGATGCATCTTGTGTTTATCCTCTGAACTGCATCAATCTGTGGCTTCTCTGCCGATGCACTCGCGTCTCTCGTGGGCAAATCCGTGTATCAATGAGTGCGTTTACAAGGGCTCGACATTTCCGGTTATTAGCTATATTCCGGTTATGGCAGTTTTCGGGATATGGTGTATGACAGAAATCGGTGCCCACTTTGGGCTGAATGTTTTGCCTATCCTCTACATCCAGATTGTGGATCATTCCTGACCTTTACCCATCCTGGGGCTGTCTTTATCACCAACGCGGACCAGGGAGCTCTGGGAGAAAGTTTGAAGCCGGGGTCGGTGAGAGAGTGGAGTTGATGGAGATCACCGATAGTTAGTAGAGAAAAAAAATGTCTGCTCAGTCATATACCTCTGTAACTCCAAACTCCGGTCCTTACCCAACAAATCAGTATTAACCTTCGGCTCGGACGGGCAGCTGCCACACAGGCACAGTCGGCCACACCAACCCCACTACAACATCTCTTTGAAAGCCCAACGTCTGAGCAAACTTCGTAACTTGAGAGATAAAACACTCCTTCTCTGGCCTTTTAACAAATTCCCAGCTCTCCTCTAACAGACACTTCGCCGCCAAGGGCCTTCCATACCCCGCCACCCTGGCCCAATAGTGCACCCCCAACTTATGCCGCCTCATGCACACGGGGAAACTCCCCCACTTCAACAAGTAATGCAGGGATTGGAGTTGACTTCAAAACGCCGCAACAAACCCTTAGGGCTTTGGCTTGCAAACCGTCGAGTCTACTCAGTACAGATTTTGACGCGGCCCCTAAAACAACACACCTATAGTCCAAAGTTCATGCCCCTAGAGGCTTATGGCCTCGAGGGGCAAGAGTACTGCTTTAATGTACTTGTCGTAAATGAGCCATTATTCCTCTGCTGTTAATATGATGGCGTCATCACACAACTAGATGACTCAACTTACACTATTTTGACAAATAAGTTGACCTTTAAAAATCAGTGCTCATTAATGCCCTACACTGTTACTCACCCATATATTTGCGTTGGCGTTTGCCCCTTCCTGTGACACGGCGGCTGGTGAAAAAGAAGGCATCACTCTGACGTCAGTCCGACCATGAGGGTCACCAGTGTCGTGTATGTTATTCATAATCTACTGACCTTATAATGGCAGGTACTGCACACCCCACCACGAGAAACGGGTGACACCGAGAAAACATAGAGGAGTTTTGGGCTGACAGTGAAAGTCTGGTTGACCACATTGTTGTTTTAGTCCCGCGACATCTGAAGCAAGAATTCACCCCCTCATCTCTTCTGTATGTCGTAAATCCATGAGGAAGTTTCATATTCATCGCAGTGTCATTGTTTTAATTCCAGAAAGTTTACATGAGCGATCTACAGTCTAGTTCTCCTTTCTGTGGTAGTGTCACACACACACAGATGAATCCCAGTGGTTTTACGCACACGACTGGCTCTGAGTTTACAAAGAACGTTTTGTCTTTGTCTGGACATCGCCCTAGACCAAGACAGTGTTTATTTCCCAGAGGTAAAACCACTTAAACCACAATGGCTGACCCGACGATCTGTCAGAGAAGAGGTGAAAGAGTCAAGCTAGCAGCAGGTGATTGGTGATTGGTCAGCCCAGGTGCACAAGCCACACCCAGAAAATCCAAACAAGGAATTTGTAGCTATGGCTTATTTTTGGTGACCCAGGCTATTAGTTGCAAAACAAACAAACAATTCAGAGTGGATTTTGTATCTCATGTTTAGTTCTTTCTGTCGCTACTTATAAGTGAGAAATCAGTAAAAAATAATAATAAATCTATTAATATATTTGTTATTCAGGGAGCGAAATCAGGCTAGGAAGTCTGTATGAAAAAAACCCTTCAAAATATGATTTACAAGCCGGAAAATGCTGATGTCTGTAGGGGCCCCTAAAGTGAAGATGTTACAACAGTGTAGGGATGGGATGCAATTTCCACGGTATAAGTTTGAAAAAAAAAATACCGCGATATCACGGTATACCGTGAAATTGCGCGTTTTATATATAAAAAGTAAAAACAGGGTTCACATTTAACAAACAGGGTTTGTTTATGGTACATTTGTAATTGGTTATGACTTTACATGTTGCTAAGGATCAATAAAGTGTACTATTATGACTTATTATCCAAAATAACACTTTGAACAAATGGATAATTATACCTTAATCACTTTAGTCACAGACGGAGCATGTTCGCTGATGCTAATCACTGTTTGTTCGATGTCTGACCAAAAACTTCCAAAGGCAGGCTTGCCATTATAATTTGCTGCTTGATTTCTTAGTAAAGTAGTCTGTGCATTCAACTTCATATCAAAAAATAATCCTAATAGTATAGGCTACAAAAAGTGTTGCATGAAGAGGTCAACAAACTTGAGTGCTTGTCTAATAATTGTCCGACTATCAAACTGCATCAGGTAAAGGTATTTACATATGTCCAACCCTTATCCTGCAGTGACGACTAGAGGGTAAAGAATAATCATGTTATCTGCCTGTGCGATGCATCAGATTATTGTTTAGGGAGACTTTAGTGGAGTAGTGCGTATGTTTGTTTACATCACGTAGTAGCTAGTAGTAGTAGCCCTGTGTGACAGCGAGCAGAGTTTGTAGCTAAATGAAAATCAGTGCGTCTTTGATGAGCATTTGGCAAAGGAAGGCTGAGCGTCTTCTAAAAAATAAAACGTAAACAGTGTGGTCTAGAAAAAAAAAGATATAGAATAAAATAAAGAATCCCTTGCCTTGGTTCCAAAACATGGGACATGTTTTCTGTTACAGTAAATTACCCGTTTGAGGTGCACGGCTCATCTTGGGCTTGATTTTACATTGCAGCACTTTTCAATTTAATATTGGAACAGTCATTGAAGGAAATTAGTCATTTATAACTTTACTAGCTTAACTAGCTTTGTTGGATCTTTGCAAATCAATCATTTATTTGGAAACACACACAAAAAAACGTATTGTGTTACATTGCCATAGTCCTCATCACATCATTATTCTTTGTTCCAAACATCGTTATAGTGTAACGGTACATTTTTACAGTTCACAATCTATCAGAAAGGGCGTATTGGGAAATCGATGTCATAATCTGAATCATTCCAACAAACTTCGGCTCCTGTTGAATAGAAACGCGTCCCATCTCTAAGTCTTTTCCTTCTCCTTTGCCCGCCAGTCTGCACTGCGGTCTCCTCTCCGCTAGCGATCGGTTCGAACCCCTGGAGTGAAGTGCTGGATCTCTGGTGGCTGGAGCAGAAGCACGTGCATCGAATCATACAGCATAATATATGTAAGAGGCATTGATTTTTAATAGATCCTCAGCAGATCGCTCGTTTGATGAGATGCGTTTGTACTGGAGAGGAATATGTGCTTATTAGAATGGATAAACCGTCAGTGCCGTTTTTTTAATTAACAACTGATGGCGTTACATAAGTCATTACCACCGTGTTTGTTTATGCACATTTGCAGTTCTTAATAAATGCCAATGATAACGGTTTATTTAACATTCTCCTATAAATAGTTGAAATATAATTGGGTTTTTCATTGCATACCTTAAGAGAAAGAAATGATGAACAAATCTAATAATCTCCGGATTCTTACAGGCTCTGTGATCAAAATGTTGCAAGGAAGTTACGTGAAATCCCATCACAATCTACACCAAAACCTGTATTATAGATATGTGTTAAGAACTGTTTCACATTCCTGTAAAATACAAAAAGCTTTATAAACTTAATTGTGATAAAACTCAAGTAGATCGTTTTTCCAAGTAAAAAAGTGAGCTGTGGAGCTATTTAAACATTTATTAGTTGGACACCTTCATTTACGAACATAGGAGTCAGTATTTACATCACATTTAAACATGAGCCGCCATCTGCATGTTCTCTGCCACTTGCATATTAGTATTTATAATGTAGAATGCAATGAACAAGCACAGATGCATGGATGCAAATTTACAGTAATAAAAAGAATATTTTCTCAAAACCTTCGGCGTGTAAATCAAGTTATTGTCCAGCTGTATCGTGCAAGTGGATTTTATTTATATTTATCCTGATGTCTTTAATGTTAAGCAACAATTAAATTATTGAGAAAGTTACACTTCTTGTACACTTAAGTTTACAAGATGTTTACAAGAAGTGTAACTTTCTCAATTAATTGTTGCTTAACCTTAAAGACTGGTGATCGAGCCACCCAAGAACAACGAAGAGCCAAGTGAGGACATGAGCAGGAAAGGTAAACAGCATGTTATTAGCCTGGCTTTAGACCCATTATCTTTCTGCATGAGAGTGGATCAGGACACACTGGCGTAGCTGAACCAATCACTGCATCAAAAGGCAAAGCGTTTACGCAGAGCAGGGTCATAAACGCGCAGAAAACGTGGTCGGTGTGTCAGCCCATTAGTCCGACGTCTCATTATTCCAAAAAATTACCATTGAGGGTAAAACTTCTGCACTGTCACCATAGCACAAAAAATAGTCAGGAAACAAGCAGTTTCTTCTAAAGCGACACATGCGACTGAATTGACTGATTAAAACGTGTTCAAGCAACCAAGTGGAAGTGTGTAATGCAATTTGACGCGTTTGGCAGCCCCCAGCTAAAAAAAATTTATGTGTTAGACCCGCCCTTTCTAAAAACTGTCCGGACTACTTCTCTGTGAAGAATAGACAGAGAGTAGTCTGTGAAAGCCAGGCTACCATGAGAGTGTGTCTGTTTGAGGACAGAGCCGTGTTAAAAAGAAGAGCATCAAAACCGTTGCGCTTTGGCTGGTAAATACATAAAAAAAAACATCCGATGATTACAACAAGAAGTCTATTCAGAAGACCATGTCCGCCTCCGCTCCCCCGTACCACGGCGAGAGTCTGACCAGGGTGGGTTTGGAAACAGCCACTGGTGGCTCTGGGACCAGCTCACATGAGTCCAACGAACTCAAAGAACCAGTTAGCGACCCACTTCCCTCATAGGCGTAAATCCTTATCCTATCGTACGGGGGCACTTCGGGATCATGGTCCGCCTCTTCCAGCCGATCCAAGATGAACTGCCTGAAAACCTCGTCTTCCGGTCCGATGAGGTGGGATTGCCGTAGAGACATGCGGATACTGGCGCGGACCTCTTCTCTCCGTAACTTCCGGTCTCTCCTTTTGGGGTGTTGGCGTAAAGGAACGGTGGGCTGGCAAAAGTCCACCCGCGTTCCCCGGGTGTGTTCCCCGTAGTAAAGTACCTTCTGGGAGACGGTTTCGGGAAGGTCCAGTTCTTTCACCTTGTGGGAAGCAAAAACTGTTCAATATTAAAACAGTTTTAATATTGAACGCAATTACAGGCTAATAATGTGACACAAATAATACTTTTTATCAATGGCGTGGCAAAAACTGGTTATTACACTGTCTGTGTAATAATTGCTGGAATTAAATCAAACATTATTTTTTCTAATAGTTTATTATGTTATTTCACTTTGTAATGGGCGCATTGAGCATGCATGGGAGAGTGTGACCATTGCGCAAAGCCTTCTCCAGCACATCCCAAAGATTCTCATTGGGGTTAAGATCTGGATTCTGTGGCGGCCAAGTCATATCACGCTCCCTGAACTACTCTTTCCCAATATGAGCCTGATGTTCCCGGCAGTGTCATCTTGGATTACTGTATGTCAATGTGCCATTGTGGAAGATGAAATAACAATGACCAGGCGCTAGGGTGGGACCATCGATATACACCATTTTGGAGATGGACAGTGTCTTACTCACAGTGGGAGGAATAGTTTTCCCGGCGAGAGCTTAATAAGTTGCATGAGGCGACGTTAATGTAGATAAGCGGAACTGGTTGAAGTCAGCGCTGTTTGTAGCACACTCTGCCGACCACTTTTTTCTTTAAGCGACGCCCTAAAGCTACCGGCAAAAGCACTAGCACACAGTTGTTTGTTTATACGCAAGATACCAACTTCGTCTTGAGCAACGCTGTTCTTGTGCCAGGCGGAAGATCGGGCCCAGAGTATCTTTACATGTCAATACACATAGACACATCCATCATTGCTTGATACATTAATTTTATACCAATTCATAAAAAGGCTGACTTTGATAAGCTTGTGTGTGGTTGAACGTGGACGTTAGATCGGGAACACGCATATAAAAATCTAATCAAAAAGAAAATTCTACTATTTGTCTGCATGAGTTCTTGAGCAGAATGGACAATCACAACATGGCCGCCACAGCTGGACATTAGTTTAAAAGAATTACTACAGCCTCATCTAAAGTACTATCATGCAGTAGATCTGTGCCGCAGAGGCAAGGCAAGGCAAGTTTATTTGTAGAGCACAATTCATACACAAGGCAATTCAAAGTGCTTCACAGTTGCATAAAATTACAAGAAAACAGATCAAATCAATCATTAAAACATCAACATAAAAATTAATCAATTACAGTAAAAGGCAAGAGTGCAGATAGAATACTTTCAGTTTTCATATGCTCGGGTAAAAAGAGCTGTTTTCAGCCTAGATTTGAACATCGTCAGAGTTGAGGCCTGTCTCACATCCTCATGAAGACTGTTCCAGATTTTAGCTGCATGAAACTGAAACGCAGCCTCACCGTGTTTAGTCCTGACTCTGGGAACCACCAGGAGACCCCTCCCTGAAGTTCTCAGGGCCCGAGATGGTTCATACGGCTCTAACATGTCAGAGATGTACTTTGGTGCTAAACCATGAAAAGACTTGTACACAAGCAGAGCTGTTTTAAATTCTATTCTCTGAGTGACAGGAAGCCAGTGCAGGGACCGGAGCACTGGACTAATATGGTCGTATTTCCTGGTTCTTGTCAGGACTCGAGCAGCAGCGTTCTGGATGTTCTGCAGCTCTAACAGCTCGTTTAGAAAGGCCAGTGAGCAGCCGTTACAGTAGTCTAACCTGCTGGAGACAAATGCATGGATGAGTGTCTCCAAGTCTGGTTTTGACACTATTCCTCTGATCTTAATGTTTTTCAGATGGTAAAAAGCTGAAGGTTGAGCTTTTTCAACTCTGCCATCCATAAAAGCTATTTTGTCAAAATATTATTGGCATGTTATTATTACATGTCAAGGATGTCCAATACTGCAATATTCTTCATGAAACTGACACAACTTTGCCACTGACATTATCTGGCGGTAATGATTTAGTAAAACCATGAAAAATCTACTCGAGCTTTAAAATGGGTCAGTTCCGTTACGCACCTCCATGGCCTCCTGTTGCTTGCGGCGGTGTCTCCTCAGCATCAGCAGCAGCACTGACAGCACTGGCGGCACAGAACAGCGGGCGATCATTAGCGTTAAACACCGCGCCAAAAGAGAGAACAAAAAAAAACCACACACACACAGGGGGGCCGGATGGAGACAAGGTAAGCACAATGAATAGAACACCGGCGAGGTAGTTAGGGATGTAATTATCTGCTAACCCTTCCACGCATAAATTAGCGGGTCCAATCTGCAAAAGAGCATGTGGTGAGATCTACTTTTCTCTGCTGTGCGATCAGAGAGAAGAATCCACGGAAATTTAAACATTGTGCCAAATAGTGTCGTATTGATCAGTGGAGTGGGTTATAATGACAAAGCGGAAGCCAAGCCACAAGCCGCTACGACATGAAAAAGTCCTTGACCGATGGTTCTCGACTCATTCTAGAACTGGGTACCGCTAAATATAACGATACTTGGATTTAGATACCTGAACGATACTTTTTTCCATACCTACGCTAAAATACTTGTCATCTAGAACCAGAAAACAGATTTTCCTTCCATTTAATTTCTTTTGCATTTGTATCATTTGTTTGAGGTGAAACAACCAAGAAACGTCCTTTTATCGTTGAAAGGGCAGAAAAATCACGTTAGAACTTTCTTTTATTTTCCCCCAATTTTTTAAAATGTTCCCCCTACATTTTCCCTCTTTTTCCCCCCAAAAAAATTCCAGTTTGTTTCCTGAATTTTTTTTTTATGACTGACAGCATCAAAACTTTTTAATATAATGATTTTTTTTTCAATATTTCTTTGTTACCTGCTTTCAATACTTTTATTTTTTCAATACCAGTAGTGACTAAACCTTTTCCCCACCGATACTAGACTGTTGTCGTTTAACAGTACCCAGCCCTATTCTTGACCTGAAACTGCAAAAGGACAAAGACACAGACTTGTTATGACCGTGAGTGCTGGTTTAGGCTTATTCAGGAGCAGGAAAGCCGATCTCGTCTGATCCTGGGCCTGCTTAGCTTGATCTCAGCCTGGGCCAGACACGAGATTCCGGTGAATTTCCGAATTGATTTTTAAGATTTTACGGATCACTTTTAAAGCTCAGTTAGCCCGAACCTTTAACCCGTTGAAAACGTGGTAGCTTCTAACTTCACCCCAGTTTGGAGCGATACCTTTGCTGGGAGAGGCTAAATGCTAACATTTAAATATCGTTAACCATATCAATATGACTTTTTTTTCCTGTTGTAACTTAGTCAGTCTCTTATGATCCGCTCTCTTCTCCAACTTGAGCATTTCTGGTCATTTTTGAGTAAAACATCAACGTAGCTCAGTTGCAATCCAAAAATATCTCCATGAACATTTGACCAATCAACACAAATTGAAAAGTGTTGTGCTGCTGATCATCCCCTCCCCGAGCCTGAAGTTCCCACATCTGAGTAAGGTTGTTGTGAAAGATTGCACAATGTGAAGATCTCCACGTGAAATTGGCGTCGCCATGGTGCCCATGCGAGCTTACGTCCACGCTTTTTACACGTTTTCATGTAGACTTTTGTGAAAAGACCGTGTGTGCAGCGTATTATAAAACCTTTCTTGGTCGTTGTGACAGTGTCCCTGTATAATGACCATGAAAGTTGTGAAATTTACTTGTCCCTGTGAAGAACGACTGTATGTTAGAGGAAAGTCAGATATGAGCTTAAACACGACTAAAGGTCTAACTATTGATTTCATCCACTTTCATAGTTTTCATTTCTTGACTCGCTGCATCTCTGATTGTGACTTTTGCGCAAAACAGGAACTGGATTATAAACAACGGCGGACTGGATAAGGCAGACAAAGTATTTTCTATTACTCCTCATGGAATGAAGGCAGAATGGATTTAGTAAAATCATGTGTTTTAACTATTGGTGATTTGGGCAGCACAAAAGGAAGGCCATCGTTTTGGCATGATCAAAATAACAACTGTACGACATACAGCCTGACATTAAGAGGCTGCAGAGTCCAAAGATCAGCTTCATGGCTCCCATTGGAGTCCATTAGCAGTTTGCTGTTGCATTGTTCAACATTTTGCACTATGTCTATGTTGGTTTATTTTTTTCGATTTTGTTTTAGAGTTATTTTGTCATTGTTAAAGTGACAGTGTGTCTTTTTCCTATAGCCGTTAGCATTAGCCACCAAACGTCTGTTGTTTTCAGCTCTTGTCAACCATTGACCACATAAGGTCAAAGACCTGAATAAATGTACAGACCTTTTGAGATTTTACTTTACATACAAATTAGCGTCTAAAAGTGTCCTCTGAACTTAAATTCAGTTAAGTTTTAGCTTTTTGTGGCTCGGTTACACATCCAGAGGCCACTGAACATCATCTTATATAATGATACTGAAACCACAGAAATTACGTAAACACCATGAAACGAACAAAACCTATCCCCCTATATCTTAGTATGAGCGCCTGGCTTCCCTATTCATTTGTATGAGAATGGAAAGTCCAATTTAAATTGAGTCTAAATATGCCCATTTGTAGGAACAGGCTCAGAGTTAAAGGCATTTCTGTGATTTCCATGCCCCTCCCCTCCTGATTGGACCTGACAGGCCGGATCACAGGAAAGCTCGTCATGGGTCAGAAGTGCTAGCCCGTGGATTCTTATTACATGCTGAAATCAGCAAAGATTTCAGAGAAATTGGCTAAATTATTATTTAATATTACTTACGTTAAGTAAAATTTCAGACCCAGCCGGTCAATTATATGCAATCTATTACATTTGTAAAACATTTAAACTTGCAGACTATCACTTTAACGCTCATTCAAATGTAGTTATTGGCATTGATAAAAAGAATGCAAAGGACACTATAAAAAAAGGGACTTTCATTTCACATTTTTCATGGTTCATGCTTGAAATCACTTTATTGGCTCTCTTGGAAGGGTAAAAGTTTGGTACTAACTAATAATAAAAAAGTAAATCAACGATAATCTACATATTTATTTCATGTAACTGCAGTCATTTTTAATGGTCAGCACAGGCTGATTGTAGACTCCCGATTTAAGAAGCTCTTGCTGCCCAGTCCAACTCATTTAGCCAGAAAACCCATCATTCGCTTCCATCGTCTCCAAATTAGCACGGCGCTAAAATATGGAAATGAAGGTGGTGTTTATTCGGCAGCATGTTAGCCGAGCAGGTACTGTCATTAATCTTTCATGCGATGGGCAACGCGGAGGGCACAAAGCAGCTAAGGTCATAATGCGGCTCCTCACTGAGGCAAAACATCGGCTCCGCTGCTGATGCATCGCAGCCAACAGGCTCATTGTCGGACATCATTGCCCTGCGAGCGCTCGGCATTTTTTAAAGAGTGAAGAGTTTTAAGAAAGGGGAGGGGGGGGGGGATTTTAATGAAAGCTGTAAATTAGTGCGAGTCCTACTGTTTAGCACACACTGCCGTTACTAATACTTGCCCGGTGCGCTCTGATGCGGAACAGCTTTAACTCCGAAAATCCACTGGAAGAGAATTATACCACACAATATCACAGGGCTCGTGCAGATGTTTGGGAGGGGATTATGACAGTGGCTTCTGTATTAAGCTTAAGAAAAGGTTTTAAAAGTCGTGCATGAATCACATGACATTATGTATGAAATAATGCATGATTTCATGATGTATTCATGCATGACCATATCATGACTCATCATGAGTTAACATGACGTCATGTTCTTTCATCTATGCATGAAGTCATCTATAGATGACTTCATGCATGAATTAATTA
This sequence comes from Proterorhinus semilunaris, assembly GCA_021464625.1. NCBI lineage: Eukaryota > Metazoa > Chordata > Actinopteri > Gobiiformes > Gobiidae > Proterorhinus > Proterorhinus semilunaris. The sequence continues at coordinate 24,039,991 of CM038362.1, read as the reverse complement.
ACTACTGTAATGTTCATGAGAAAATCTTGTCAATGTATCATGATCTTAGAATCATGATGAATTCACTAAAACATTTAGATTTTTTAACAAAAACATTAACTAATTGTAATTTTGAAGTTTATGCATGAATATCGTGATTCATCCTGATTTTTAAGGAAATCAGTTTGCAAGTTTCACTTTAATACAACATTTACTGCTGTAAGAAGAAGAAGAAGAAGAAGATCATTAGCTAATCTTTAGTTCATTCATAAATTCATGATGATTGCGTCCCCTATACTAAAGTGATGCACTTTTATGCTTTGGGCAAATTTGTGCAATAGGCAGTGTTTATGTTGATGTAAGTGAAATTTTAATGGACCACAAAGCATTAACTTAATTTAAACCCGTAATGCATTGTGACAGTTATTAATTATGTCTGTGATGTTTGTTTTGTCCAATAAACACCTTGATCATTGTCCAAAGCATAAAAGTGCATCACTTTAGTAAAGGGGACGCAATCATCATGAATTTATGAATGAACTAAGGATTAGCTAATGATGAGTTAATTATAGCAGTAAATGTTCTATTAAGGTAAGACTTGCAAAATGATTTTCTTTAAAATCATAATGAATCATGATTTTAATGCATAAACTTCATAATTACGATGAGTTACTGTTTTGGGTCAAATCTAAATGTTTTAGTGAATTCATGATTCTAAGATCATGATATATTAACAAGATTTTCTCATGAATTCATTGCAGTAGTGATTTAATTAATTCATGCATGACGTCATCTATGAAAAAACCTGAAGTCATGTTAACTCATGAGTCATGATATCATGCATAGTTTCATGTTATTCATGCATGACTTCATGTAACCTTATTATAAAGTGTTACCGGAAATCTTTAGCGCAATTAAAACTTCTAAATTCCTGAATACTACCGAGTAATCTGTGGTTAAAAAAAAAAAAAGAACTGTGAATTTTAAATCATGATTCGATAACCGTAAATTCTGGTCTATTGAGCGCACCAACAAAATATACAAAAACAATTGTACATATATAAGCCGCAGCTGTAAATGCTGTTCCAGGCACTTTTGCAGAGCCACTAGCCACTGGAAATACTGAACTTTTCTCTACAGGTACTACAGGTACTACAGGTACTCGGGTGGGCCGAGATGCAAATCCCACGAGACGAGACACGAGATTGAGACGAGACTTTGACATAATTTGCAAAAATTTATCATATTTTGCAATTATGTTTCCTTTCTATGGAGCTATTGTATTGTATTGTTTAACAAACTAATATAAATGGGAACTGATAAAGATTTTCCATTTGTGTGCATACAGTTTAATATTGGAACAAGGCTAATGCATTGGGCTCTTTTGACAGGTGTATTCTGATTAAATGTCCTAATTGCGATTGTCAATAATAATTATAATTCAAATCTTAAAAGTTAATTTCACTAGGAAGAGGACGAGACACAGACTTGGATTTAGTATCTAAACAGTCTGTGCCGACACTGGAAGCTTTAAACATTAAACTGATAGTGATTGTTGGTTAGACTGACCTCTTTCTTCCTCAAATGTCCCGCTCTAACCATCCGTTCATATCCTGCACGCTGGCCTTGCCCTCGCTGTTGGCGCGGGCGTGAGTTACATTTGTCTTGTTTTGCTCCTTCCGTGCGCGGTAGATGCGCGTGTGCAATCGCAAAATAGACGACAGATCCACCCGGACTCTACTAAACCGTAGCTTCCAACAGTGGGGACTTTAGTTCCAAATGATGGAGAATAACGAGGTGCGAGTGTGGATCTGCAGTTCACAATGTTAGATGACTATTGCCTAAATATTACATTGAGTCCTATAAGAAGTAGGTCTATATCCAACCTATACAAAAAAATAAATAAATATATATCCGCTTAAATTGATGGTACTTGTGGACATGGTGGACTGGCCCCGTACCTGTGAGCGTGACCAGGAGCCCGAGCAGCGTCTGCAGGCTGACCCCCATGGACAGGGCCAGGGTCTCCACGCCGCTGCTGGGACAGTGACCCGGGGGCTGGCAGCTGCACACGCTGACGGTCAAGGTGCTGGTGCTGGAGAGCGCGGGGCTGCCGCTGTCCGACACCACCACCGGGAGGAGGTAGTGAGTCCGGTCCTTGCGGGTGAACGTGCTCCGGCGGGCCACGATGCGCGCCGTGTTGTCTGCGGGAGGGGGACAAAGAAATGTCGTGATTTCTGATATCTGGAAGCGTCCCATGCACATTTTGGAGTTTTTTTAATTTTATTTTTTTTACGTTTGTTCGGTTGAAGAAAATTGGAATAGGAAAAGACACAGACAATTTCAAGACTTCATCCCACATAGATTAAGCAAATTAAAGGAACAGGCCACCGTTTTTCCATACTCAGATATGTTCTTACCTGAGCTTAGACGAGTTGATACGTACCTGTCTTTGTACGTGTGCTCGCGCAAAAAGACCAAAGACGCTGTTAGCATTTGGCCTCTCCCAGCCTATATTCCTATAGCTCCAAACGGGGTGAAGTTAGAAGCGACCAAGATCAGACCAGTACGTATCAACTCGTCTAAGCTCAGGTAAGAACATATCTCAGTATGGAAAAAACGGTGGCCTGTTCCTTTAAGAAACCATATTACAAATCAATGTTAAAGATGTCAAATATGTCTGGTGTATTTTTGGACTTCATGATGCTGTCTGTTCCCCAATAGTCTCTTAACAGACCTCTGAGACCATCGCAGAGCAGCTGTATTTGAACAGACATTAGATTACACACAGGTAGACTCCATTTATTCATTAGGTCAACATGTGATCATTCAGAAATCTTCATTCAACTTCTGGAGGTAATTGGCTGCACTAAAAGAAAGGGGGCCCGCTACTAAGGTTTTATTCATAAACAAATAAATAATCAAAAATCATGTATACATTTCATTTTACTTTTTCACATATAATTTCAACTCAATATATTTATGTTTGTGGTCCATAGCGTGGGGGAAAATGTCTACTTTGTCAACCTACTGTATTATTGTTACTTTACATCAAAATGCAAGACCCAAGTGGTCAATTTTGCACATTTGATCACATTTGTAAAACATTTGCACTTCCAGACCATCAGTGGGATGAATAAAGTTTGTGTGTTTGTCCAGGTCGAGCTTAAAAAGGATACAGCCTAAATGCTGAAAGTAGAGGTGAGAGGACGCTGCAGATTTTGCACTCTTACAGCACATCGCTCGCCACAAGCACTGACGCAGGAGGTGTGTGCACGCTACTCCCCAGTCGTTGTCCCGGGCAGGTATAGGGCTCAACATCATTTACGCTTTACTCGTGCATTTAAGACAAGTTCTGCTTTTAACAAATGCAGATCATTTCCATAATGGTTTAAAAATACCAACCCAAAACTTCCATGAGTGGCGCGGCACGCTCCTCTCAGCGGAAATAAACACTTATAGAACTTAATACAACAATGACAGGGCTTCCTCACGCTTCCAAAACAAACAAAAAAAACTGTTGTGCGACCAGATGGTTTGAGGGGGGGACAATTGAGCAGAAATGAAAACACCTTGTATATTTTTTGGAGTAAAAGTTTGTTTGTCTTTTTGCTTGTGAAAGTCATGAATGCACTAAACAATAACTTTACACTTAGCCTTGCAGTGTGTGTGTGTGTGTGTGTGTGGATCCGGTTAATCAATGAGTTTCTTCCTTCATGATTTCTAGCCTTGCGCTCTGTTCCCGCATACATACATTTTATTATTTTAAGGACATGTTTGAATCGGTATTAGCGGGCCGTTTGGGTTGTGTGAAATGTTTAATTCATAAGGCACATAATGCTGAAAATCGAACACAACGACGGGCTGGGCTGCAAAGCAAAAATATGCAAGGCACGCAATCGTTAAAGAAAAGAAAAAAGCATGGCTAATATTTGTAAAACGTATCCCCCCCCGGTCTAGGTATTGTTTTAAAGTGGTAGTCTGTAAGTTCAAATGTTTTACAGATGTAATAGACTGTGTAAAGTTGATCGCCCGGGTGTGCGATTTGACGCAACGTAAATAATTCTAAGTAATAACAGATATTTCTGCTGATCTCAGATGCCATCACTTTGACCAATGGGACGAGCTTCCACGTGAACCGGCACGTCAGGGTCCAATCGGGAGAGAAGGGGGAGGAGCTTGATTGTTTACTTTTCAACGTCATCTCTCTCTCTCCCCACCCCCCACCCCCACATTTTGCAAACACAAGAGTGGTTTCCCGGTCAGATCGGGATGAAATTTCACACTCTCTCATTTGGCAAACTTACAGAATGTCACTTTAAACCACATTACCCAAATCTAAAAGCTTCGTGAAAAAAGCGTGAAGAAAACGAAAACAAGAAGAAAACGCAACAAAAAAGTGACAAAGCGTGCCGGAAAAACAATAACAACAAATAAAAGTGACAACCGTGACGAAAACGCGACAAAAAGAGCAACAAAAAAAGTGATGAAAAAGCAACAAAAGCCGACAAAAACATGTTAAAAAAATGAAACAAAAAAGCAGCGACATCGCAACAAAACATTCGATCAGTTTTGTAGGTCTTAGCTTTCAAATTAGACGTTTTTTTTCAGGAAACGAAAAAAAAAACACACACTTTGATATCATTTTAAAGCTGATTTTCTCGATACAGGATCCGCTTTTTGACTGAATGATGCCGTACCGACAGCATTGACTATCGTGCCGAGGTACCTTGGTTGTCTCGGATGGTGAAGTTGGGGTTGATGTGTTTCTCGGGGACCATGGCGAAGTAGAAGTGGTGTCCTTTGCTCGGTTCGTCTGGGTCTACGGCGCGGAGCAGCTGAACGAGCTACGGCAGAGGGGGACGATGGCACAATGAAACTCACATTCAGGAAACGGTGCTGCCTTCAGGTACAGAGACAATGGTTTTGTACAAGCATTCTTTCAAAGCAGGCGTGCACAACTTTTTATTTATTTATTTCCCCCCTCAATGGTACTTCTGTCACTATCTGTTCATGTAAAAGAGCGATATTGTGATGAGAAATTGGTGTAACCTGTCAGATGCGCTTCAAGCCGTAATTGAATGTAGTTCATCATCGCCACAATATGGGCAAATTCCGCAAGTGTGGTCACAATCTAAAATGTGTTAAAGCAAGAAAAGATAAACTGACACTAGGGCTAGGTACCGTTAAAGGCACACCGCGTAGAATTTTACTGAATAATAAAATGGAAATACAAGCATTTATTTAATGACGGATACTTTTGTCATTGAAAAATACCTCTTAAATGTAAGTGCCTTTGTTGTGAGTGGCTCAGCTCTCCTAAGACATGACTGTAACTTTACTGTTCAGTAGAATTTGACATAAACAGGTTAGCTTCTCATCCAAATCCATTCTTTGATTAGCCACTGCAGTAATAGACTGTTCTGTGTAGAGTTGGTCATTTGGAGCATGTTCTTTACTGATGGCAACAGTATAGTCCAAAATGTTACGCAGTGTGCCTTTAAACCATACCCGTATGGACATTTATGTCTCTTTTCTTGTCCCTTTTTACAGATTCTTTTTGTCGCTTATTTGTCGCATTTCCGTCTCTTATGTGTTGCTTTCTTGTTGTGTTTCTTTTTGTTGTTTTGTCGTCCCTTTTTGTTCCGTTGTTTTTTTGGCCCATTTTTGTTGCGTTTTCATCCTATTTTGGCACTTTTCTTTGGGTAAATCCAAACTGGAGAAAATGTGCACAGTTCAAGTTGGGGGTTAAGAGGCTAAAGGAAGTTACTTGTTTCTCAAATAAATTATTAGTTTATTTGAGATGTTTGTCCCATTTTCCCAATTTCATTTTTTCAAAATGTTCCTCAAATTTTTTCTCGCGTACCCAATAACTTTTGTTGATTTTTTGACTAACATTTACCCATTCCTCGCCATTTTTTTGAACCATGTTTACCCAATTTTTTTGCCCAATAAGTTTTTATTGCACATTTATTTTTAATTTTTGCCCCAATAATAAGGAGATGAACCCCATAATGTAAATGTGCAGATCTTCCACACACATTGTTTGTTTTCTGGTCCTAGACGACAAATATTTTAGCGTAGGTATCGGGAAAAAGTAGCATTCAGGTATCGGCATCGAAAACCAAGTTCTTTTGGTACTCGGGGCGTGAATATTTGCAATCCACTACAAGGAGGTTTATGTGGGTTTATGTCGGACACCCACTTGGAGCAGCAGAGCCTACCTCTCCGGCCTGGGTGCCCTCGCAGATGAATGGCTGGTAATCGAGGGCCAGTCGGGGCGCGTTGTCGTTCACATCCAGCACTTTGATGAACACCAGCACCGAGGAGGAGAGATGGAGCCGCACTGAGGGAGGACACACACACAAACACACACAAACACACACACGCTTATACACAACTTGCTGTGCGGCACATGGATCATCGCGCGCCGTCAGTATCATACTCAGCCCTGACAAATGGGGCTTCGACTCCATCCATTCGCGGCGATAGAGCCAACAATAAGCGCTGATGGGCCAAGGCATCTTGTTACAGAGTTGTGCGCGGTGGTTAGCGACAGCTGTGCGTATCTTGTGGTAAGATACAGATACCCCATCAAAAGTTTAGACCAGTTGAAAAAATGCATGGTTGGATCTTAACTAGGTTCCAAGTAGAATCCCATCATGCAACGAGAAGAAATGAGAGTGAGACATGTTTTATTTCTTTTTTCACCTTGAGGTCGTCAAATCAGCTCTTGCTGGAAGTGCCCAGGACTCGGTCCAAGCATTGGGGTGATCGGTCCTTTTCAGTCGCTGGACCCAGACGCTGGGACAAGCTGCCCCTTGATATGCACACTGCATCACTGATTTTGGCCTTTTTAAATCCAGGCTCAAGACACATTTATTCAGACTGGCTTTTAACACTCAGTAGCACGGAAACACCTTAGTACACTTTATCTGTTTTATCTCACGGTTTTATTGTTTGGTTGCATGAATGTTTTTAATGGATTTTATGTGATTTTATTGTAAAGAACTTTGGTCGCCTTGAGTGTTGCAAAGGGCTCTATGAATAACGATTGATTTGATTTGACTGATTGATCCCCTCCTGGAATCGCCACCATAACGTGGTGGAGGGTGGAGGGGTTTGAGCGCCCGAATGATCCTGGAGCTCTGTTGTCGGGGGCTTCATGCCCCTGGTAGGGTCTCCCATGGCAAACAGGTCCTAGGTGACGGGTCAGACAAAAAGCGGTTCAGAAGCCCCTTATGAGAGACCAACAGGCCCGGTTATAACCATGAGCCCGTCCTTCTGTGGACCCACCACCTGCAGGAGGAGCCATAGGGGCTGGTGCAGCTCCAACAGCTGCCCCCACGACCCGGCAGCGGACAAGTGGAAGAAAATAGATGGATGGATGGATGATGGATTGATTTCATTAAAAACAGCTTAATTGAAATAGACTGTTTTGCAGCTGATCAAAAGCAGCTCAACAACCCAAACACGTCCTAAACCTTTGCATCAGGACGTCGGGACAGTGTGAAATGGTTGTTGTCAATAAAAGGTTTACTGGTTTACCCAATTTCTTCTTGTTGTGAAGTTCCACTTGGAATCCAACCATTTGACTATCCAAATGTGAATTAGTACTATTTTAGTAACAGTTTAAATGCTCTCCCACCTCTGACTATCAGGACGGGTGTCTGGCCGAACATTTAAGGAACAGTATGATCAAATGAATAAACTTTTAAGCATGAGAGAAAGGCCGATATGTGAAAAAGGCAATATCATGATTTTTTTAAGACTAATGCATTATTTTTGTCATACTATTTTTCACACCAGTTTCCTTCAAGTTGCCAAACACTGAGCAACTTGTAAAAAGTTAGTGCTTTCCGCTGGATACGACTCTCTGTAATTTGGCGGCGTCCATTCTTTCTCCCCTCTTACTCGTTTCCGTGGCTGTGACCGTCACGTTGTGCCAGTCGGCGTCCTCCCGATCCAGCGCCTTAGCGACGCTCACCGTTCCGTTGTTGGGGTCGACTCTGAAGGCCTGGGCGCCGTCACTCCTTCTGTCGATTGCGTATCTGGAAGAAAAAGCACAGAGGCAATATTTGTTTTTGGTTCTTTTTGTTGCTGTTGCGAGCACGGGAGATACCACGGGGAGATTAATTAGGCAAACCGCTCTGATTTTTCCTTTCTTTTTGCTGCTTTTGTTGCCATTTTTTTTCCCGGACAGATATCCAACAAAGAGGCAACAGCACCGGCAGAGACGAGGCAGTCAAAAACAAAGCCAGGCAAACACGCACGCCGGGCTGGGACGCTGTTTGTCAAATTGAATTTTCCTCCATATCGGACGGGGGATTTCTCCGACTTTAAAGGGAGCAGGGGTTTTAATTTAAAAGCAGTAGGGCAGAAAAAGAAGGAAAAAAACAAGCAGAGGAGAGCGCGTGCTGTTTCTGGAATTAGTAAGACTGCACGATGTTCCAGGTGAAGTTACTTTGATTTGGTTTTTCGAACAGTGTTAAAACAACAACGACAAAAAATGTGTAGACTTCAATATATTTGGTTTCATCCAAGTCGTGCCATAAATGATTGACTAAAATGAAACAGTTTGTTCTTTTCGGAGTGGGTTCTGCTTAGTGAAAACGTACAGGTGCTCGTCATATAATTACAATATTATGAAAAAGTTCATTTATGTCTGTAATTGAACTTAAAATGTGAAACATAGCTGGAGCAGTGCCTGTTTTTTATAGTTTTTGGTCCCTGCTGTGCTGCTTTTCAGCTCTTCTCATGCTCCTTGAACATTTATGGACCACTCCCTAACCTGTTCATTTTATATTAATGGTGCATTCATGTGGACTGGGGAGCTCGTTTTCCCGAGATGTGACGCCATTGTCCCCAGTTGGTCTGTGTTCATGTGGTTTTTATGTTGGAAATTGGGGATTTTTATGTCAGAAAATAAAAACGGTATTTTATCTTTGATTAGCGCTTAGCTGAGCTAATCATTTAAATGTGTTAGCGTCTCAAAAGCTAAACGTTAGTTTTAAAAAAATATCACGTAATTTTACTTTTTGCTAACGTTGATGTCAGGCATCACTTGCAATTTTACAAAATTAAAAAAAGGTGCAGTGTTTAAAGAGCAACTAAACACCTAATCAACTTTTTTTTGCTGATAAACTATCTATACGGGTCACTAACACAGTTATCTACATGTCCTTATCATTATTTTGACATTTTAGTGCAAACTTGTTCAAAATCCAATTTTTGTGTAAAAAACCGTCTGTTCAGCGCCTCTCACGTTTGAACAGCACTTACTACATTTGAATTTAGGGGTTGGCTGATGACGTACCATCATACGTCTCAGAGCCATCATACGTCGCCAAATCTGCCGCTTTGGTATAAAAGCTGACCCCTCCCCTTTTGTGACGTGTGCACAACATGCTTGTCACAGAGGCCAGGGAGCGGGTGGATGAGGAGAGAAGACCCGAGACGGGATTTGACCTACAGGCTCCGCTCCACTCTGTGAACCACAGCACTCACACCCCCGACCTCTCCCACTAAATAAAGACAAATGTTTCCCCAAAATACCCAGAGTCACTTCTTTAGTGACATGGCTGGATGTTTTCACGTTGAAACTACAGACACGATAACGCTGTATCGGGCAGACAGAGATAATCAGGCTGTCCGTGCTTATGAGACGGGGCTGAGGGCTTTTTACTGTAATCTCCCCCAGGGAGAGCTCACAGACACCGGGGCAGCGGTTAGCCATCCCCTGCCTTGGAGGATCAGAGCGGGGCAGAGTGTGACTGAGTGTCCGCTAAAGCCAGGAGGGGGAACGGGGAGATACGAGCGCCAAATGTCCGCTGCGTGTGCTCGGCATGTAGCCGGGACGAGAGGCTCGAGAGTCCGGGAAAGTGGCGCCACATGTCCGGAGAAGCTAGCCGGTGCGAGAGGCTGCAGTGTCCGGGTGGCTGCAGTGGCGCAAACATTGTCTAAATGCGGCATAACGGGAGTCAGTTAGTCCCGGTCACACATGGTCTGAGACTGTCAACAGAGCAGAGACCGCCCACACACTCCCCCTCCCCGCGTCCCCCCAAAGCCTCCCGCCACGCCTCTTTCGCTGAGTTTTTTGAATTTTGGGAGTGGGTGGAGTAAGCTCTGGAAGGGGTGTTTAGTAGCTCTTTTAGTTGAAAGCTCCATATTAGCCAATAAAAGAACAAATCAGCTGATTTCCGCAGTCAGGTGCGGAAGTCGGGAAGCTCGTTTTGATCCGAGTTCCCCACTCGTTTTCCCCAGTTGAGTGAGCGTTCGCGTGAATTCTCCAACCAGGGAAGTCGTTCACCCGAGTTCCCGAGGAACACATGAACGCACCATAAGCCCTGATGAAGACCCAGTGGTCGAAACATGTTGGCTTGGCCACAGCGGCGTCGGAAGCGTCTGGAAAGTGGGGGGGACACATTTCAAAAATGGGGGGGTCGACTTCTTAACATTAAGAACTACAGTGGGACAAGGTCAGGACAATAACAGAGCAATGTTATTGCTTTAGCAGGACTACTTCCAAATCGGGCGTTACTTCAAGAATACGTGAGAGACTCGATCAGCTTAGCAGCGCACCTCCCCTATATATAGGGCGGATAACCAAACACCTGTGGAGGCGCTGGTCTCCTGTTCAGTCCTGGCTTTATGGCGTGTTGTTAAAAAAACTCAGTGAATTAAGCTCTTATGAGATGGCGCGCGCGCTCGTGTTTGCGTCCACATTAATATTATATTCAGCTTCAGCCACACCCGTTAACTCCCGCCATCGCAAACAAACATCTCAACGCAGTATCTTCACATTTCCCACAAACGCAGATACAATTGAATCAAGGGGTAAAGGAAGCAAACATTTATCCGTCAAATGAATAATTCAGATATTATTTGGTTAAGTTAGAGTCCAGACAGCGAGGTTTAACGGGCGTATTGACCGGTTAAACACTCGTGCTAGCCCGGTGCAGTTTCCCCAAACTCACGCTACATCAGTTTCATCACTCGCTTTACAAACACATCCAAAACTGATGTTCCTCACCTTAAAGTTACTGGTCAGGCCCTTGTATCGATGAGGACACGCTGTCCACCTGCCGAGGACCGCGGAAAGCCCTGCTCCTCCATGTGAGAATCCGTGAAAAACTCCAAAGACACGATGCACGAGTCCTTGTGCTCCGGTTTGGTCAAATCCGTCCAACGATAATCCTCAGTATTCTCACTTTAGCCGTTTTTCCGTGGTTTACAGAGACATGTTTACATTTCAGCCGCTCTGAGGTGAGGAGCCGCATGAACACAGCTACGCAAAGCGGAGCGTATGCGCCGCGGAGCGACGCGATACTGGCGCGGATAATGGGATAATGCCAATACATATTTTTTTAAATGTATGGAAAATAAGGCGCGGGTCATATTTAATTGTTTGGCCTCGGGGAGCCTATTGAAAAGGTCCAGTCTAAACTAGTAAATGTAAAGTCAATGAAAATTCACGTTGTGAAAGTGGGGGGGACCAAACAACCACTTTTCAAAAGTGGGGGGGACACGTCCCCCTCACAATGAATGGTTCCGACGCCCATGCTTGGCCATCTAAATAGTGCCTAGGTTTGCTGTTTTTTTTGCAGTGCCTGATTTAACTTTATTACTTTAGGTGATACACAGTGCTTAATTTGATCCCCCGTTTGGGGGAACGCATTCCCCCAATTCTCAGTTTTTCAGGCTAATGGATCCGGGAAATATTTAGGAGGATCCGGCAAAGATTTGATCTGATATAATGGTGTTTAATGAGAGTGTTCCGGCAAATGTTTTGGCCTGTTCCCCGAATCCATCACATCAAACCAAAAGTGTTCCTGAAAATACAAATTTACAAATTAAGCACTGGTGATACAATAAATATTTTGTCCCAGCTTTGATTAGTTGCCGTTAGCTTTAGCATGCTGCTGTTAGCATTAGCATCCTGCCGTTAGCATTAGCATACTGTTGCTAGCCACGGCATTTTGCGCAGTGATCAAACATACAATTGCGGAGATTAAAACTAACTCAGCGATTTAAATTCTCCAGGTTCTGCACTTCAAAATGACACGACACCATCAACAAAAACTCCAGACTGAGGAGCCAGAAAGTGCGTTTGTCAGAAAGCGCCTATTTATAGTGAGGCGGCCAGCGCAACAAAAAGATAAGATAAGATCGCCTTTAACCCCACAGAAATAGCAAGGATGTTAAGCTGCAAAGAAGATGCAAAGAAAACAAATTCCAAAATCAGCGTCAAAGAAAAAGAAGATGAAAAAACAAAACTACTGAGGCAAAAGCTAAGGGGAAGGACAAAAAAGAAAAGCTACGCTATTAAATTTGAGATAATTTAAAGTGATAGTCTGTAAGTTTAAATGTTTCACATGTTTGATAGCTTGTGTATAATTGAGCGCCTGGGATTAGTCATATTAATTATTTTTTGTTTTTTTGAAGTCCCTCCCTTTGCTGATGTCAGACACTAATCAGAATCCCCGGGGTACCACTTTGACTCATGAGACAAGCTCTTCCTGTGAACCGGCCAGTCAGGAGAGAAGGGGGAGGGGTTTAGATCATTTACTTTTGAAAATCTGTTCCTGCTCTCCTCAATTTCCAAACGAGGGGTGGCTTTCCGGTTAAAGAGGGGATTTTGAATTTGATTGTTAACTTTAAATTTCGCTCTATCTCTCCACAAACTGACAGACTATCATTTTAAGTTACTACTAATCTTGGTGATTTGATCAAGGTAAATGCATTTCCTCAAAAATAACGACGACTAAAAGTGTCTATTTCACATTAATAATAAAATAATTTCACAAGATGTATTACACTACATTTAACAATTGCCAACAAACATGAACAATACCATAAACCAACACGAGGCCTCGTCTGACATTTTAATTAGCGATTGGAAGCACCTCCCCTAGAGGGCCCTGCTTTAAACGTTTATTAGACACAACGAAAGGCTTGACGTGGGAGTATTGAACTGTTTTGTAAGACAATTGCCAAACCCCATTACCGTCGACATGCTAAAGCCACTTAAGCGTTATTGTCCCCCCCCCCCCCTCCCGCTGTCATGTAAACTCGTCCAATTACATCCCAACTTTTCCCTAACCGAATTGTCATTTCCAGAAACATCTGTCTTTGACAAAGGCCGCCTCGCCCGACAATACAGATGTACGGCTTTGAGTAATGACTCGTATCTGGCACCGTTTGGTAACAACATCGGAAATAAGCCAATTTGACCCGAGGAAACTTAATCATATTCTCTCTACGCTCGTCGGAGAAGCCTTCCAATAATGCCCGAGCGGACGCATTAATCAGCTGTCAGCGCCGGTGTCACCAAAGGGAGTGTAATAGCCGCGTCGCCCGCCGATGATATGCAGCACCTGCCACTCTTAAAGCGGCGCCGAGATGGACTACAGGCTCCGGTGGCGCGGCTGTCTCCGCCGCGTTACGTGCCGCACTTGCAAATGGACCGCAAATCTCAATCCCATATGCCGCGCTGTATGGTGCGTTATTACACTACCCCCACGTCCTGGCCGCGTCGCTTTGTGATAATGCCGCGGCGAGAGATAGGAAAAGCCTGTGTGAGGTATGAAATAAATAAAAAACTGGGAAAAAAGAAAATGTCATGATTTATTCAGCGGGGCTCATTTCCTTCTAAAGTAATATGAGATAAATATGGTCATGTACAGGGTATCCAGAGATCAAGGGTAAAAATGGAAGCAGCGAGCCGGTAACAGTGTTGGAAATGGAATGATTTTTCACCGTCGGAGGAAGGCGCTCCCGGCCAGGCTGTCGAGGGATGTTCCTGTACGCTCCTCTCCCCGCCCCCACCACCGCCTCCACCGCCGGAGTGGCGGCGCCTGCTCGTCATTATCATACCGCCAGACAGGTGGCACATGCCATTCTTCCTGCCGTCTGCCGGGGAGGAGCGTGGTACCTGATGGGCCTGTCGACCGTGTCACAGTCTGTGGGGGTAACGCCGCGAAAGCACATCCCCCCCCCCCCCTCCACCCTCCTCGTCTCTGAATCACAATGAGCCATAACATTACGGGCGTAACGTCCACGGGGTTAACATCTCGTTTCTATGAACCGCGGCGAATCAATCAGAGTAAGAGAGTAAGTAAAGGGTGAGGGTCAGCTGAGGCAACAAAATAAGGCTCAACAGTGACGTGTCGATGAAGAAAATACAAATGTTATTGGGTTGTTGCAGAGTGCAGCTATGCTAGCTTCACTGACCTGAAGTCGTGACTTTCTGTTCCTGTTCATTTCCTACAACGATGAACTTAAGACCCGTTCGAATAGGCATTTTTTATATTGATTCCATGGTGAACAGCGAGTTCCTGGTCGATGATACTTACAGAATGTTATGAGCTTGATGGAGGATGTAAATACTTCAGCTTAGGAGATGCCTGTGTCTTTGCAGGTCGGCGAGTTTGTCTTGAAACTAAAGGCTCGCGTTCATTTGATGAATTAGAACATTTAAACTAGCATATGAACAATAACAAATACGAACAAGTCTGCCTGAAACAATCGTCTTGTCTATTCACATTATTCTGGAAGTTCCCGTGGGGGCCACCATCAATTGTGCACGCCCCTTCACTATCATTAGTATTAGTTTAGGACAAAGCCGTTTTTAGGGCGCGCAGAGAAGCCGTGCAGTGCGCAGGCGCAAATGAACATTGGACAGGGGCTGATCCTGCGTGCGGCACATGTACCACTGACGCGCCATTGGATGATTCCATTCCAGAAAGCACGGGCTGTGCAGAAAATAAAAATCTAACGCACTGGCCCATTTGGAACCAACCCACCGGTCAAATGCCCGGTCAAATGTAAGCCCAGTCCGCGGCTGGACTTCGCGCCCTATCACCTCAGCTGGCTCCTTTCGACGTGAAGGATCGGTAAATTGAGATCTATTTTTTACTTCTTTGTTCATTGCCTGTTAGCCATTAGCCAAACTAGCCGACCTTTTTAAACAGTGTCCTCCTATATCGAGTAACCATTTAACACGCAGCAAGAATCATCCACAGGAACTCACTGTCAACCGCGAATCTTTAGCAAATAGGATAATTCAAACGGGTCTAAGTGAATGTCCACAGGACATTAATGAGACTTGAAATGCTAGCACTCACAACTTCAGGGTTAGCAAAAGTAGCGTACACATCGTGTAACAAGCCAATTGCTGAATTAATGTCCATGAGTTCTAATGTCAGTCCACTCTGTACAACCACATTCACACTCTTTCTATGGGCTATCTGCACGGAACATTAACATGATGCTAACTCCCAAGGGTGAAAACTGTTCGCTGTCCTACTTTTATACCTATGGGTGTTGTCTGTGTCTATGAGGTAAATAAATGAATAGAAACTTTACACAATGTAAATACCTCCCTGGAGAATGTTTCTGCGTTTGTAAACGTAGGTGTTTAAGTGTTGATGCCAAAGGCTAACCTGAATTTGATGCAAACAGATGTTAAGACCGCGGCACAATCGGAATACATTACCTTTTAAACACTCATTCTTTATTTCAACAGAGACACAGATTTGATGACATAAATGTAGCGTTTTTGTGCCATGTCTGGTTGGTAGTTCACATGTTTTGGCTCTATCCATTACTGCTGCGGGGGGGCACATTACCTGACGGGACTGTCCACTATGTCCGTGTCTCTGGCGCTGACACTGCCCAGCACAGTCCCCGGGGCGGCGCTCTCCGGGATCTTCCACTCGTACGTCTGCTGCGCGAACACCGGCGGCTCGTCCACGTCTTCCACCACCACCTTGAGAGTGGTCCTGTCCGAGAACTCGTCCAGCGGAAGGAAACGCTCGTCCACGTGCTCGTTCACCGCATCGGCCGCCATCACGTACCGCCGCTTGGTTTCGTAGTCCAGCGGCTGGGACAGGAAAACAAGTATGTGTCTCGTGCCTCCACATGATCAAGATGAAGATTAACAGTACACAGAAAAATCGAAAGAAAATGGCATGAAAATACTGAAAAACTAAATAATTCTTAAGCACACGGTGAGGATGAGGATAACATCAAATTAATCATCAATACAGTCGAGACATTGCTAATATTGAGAATGCCTATTCTAGCTCGAAACGGGTAATTTTAATGGAATACCTACATAGGTGGGCAGAGGCGCATTGCTCCAGTGTTCTGATGCTACATTGTGTTAGCTAATCATGTTAAAGGGTCAGTGATGATTAGAAAACCCTTGTGCAATGATGCTAGCATTGCTGAAAACCGTTGAACTGATGAGAAAGGCTATAGAAATGGATTGGGTGACCCCCAAATCTATATCTATTTTATTGATCAAAATGAAGTGTTTGCCACTTAAATAAATGCTCACATATGAAAAAGTAACAATTATTTTTCCTCAAGTTAGAGTACAGATACTTCGTTATAATGTTACTCAAGTAAAAGTAAAAAGCAAACCGTATGATATATTCTAAGAAGTACAATTTCTTCAAAAAAGTTACTACCCGCCTCATCATCAGTCATCATCTTTTTTCAATCTGAAATAAATCCAAGTACCCTTGCTAAGTGCCAAAGTACCCCCTGGACTCTGTACCCTTTATTAGAAAGCACTGCATTAGCACTCCCCTTTAAAGCTTTTTATTCCTTGTGTATAAGTCATTTGTCTGTCTTTTTTTGCTCGAGTGTTTCTTGAGAGCTGCTGTAAGAAGTGGCTCTCATTGTGAGGTCTTATCAAAGTGCAAAGAAATGTGCCAAGTTCCCTGTGAAATGAGTTCCATCATTGGCAGCTTGACCGGTGGTTTCCGCGGGGCCTTAAAAGTAATCAAAATCAAGGCCTTAAATGTCATTAAAAGGCATTCAATTGGATTCAAACTGGCATCAAAGCTAAATTTCCCATAACATTATAACATTGCTCAACAACTTTTACTGTGTAACTTCGTGGAAAACACCCACATTATGGGTATTTGGGCATTTAAATGGCAGGAAAAAGCATTACTCTGGACTAGCTCCTGCCTGTATAAACCCTGTTGACACTACATTTAGCGTCTTATCGAGCTTAGACGATGATCTTTTTCTGTTGTCGTTCATGACCTCTAAACACCCTGTACTCTGGTGTGAGTCCAAATGCAGACAAAAGACACAAAACTGCAAGAAGAAAAAGGCCTGCCACTAGCGGTGTGGAGTGAACCCAAAAGCAGCCGTGTCCGTGGCGGGTTAGCGGCGTTGTTTGGGTGCCGTGTGCGCCGGGCCCACCTTGGCCAGCAGCAGCACCCCCTCCTGCGTCTGTGGGTCTGTGCGGATGATGAAAGTGGCGCTCTCCTCCAGGTCATCCTCCAGGCTGTAAGTCATTCTGGCGTTGATGCCGGTGTCTCCGTCCAGAGCCATAATTCTGCCCACCGTGGTGCCCACCGCCGCGTCCTCGGCCACGGCCAAAGTGTACAGATCTGGGGGAAGACGAGAGGGTGATGAAATAACCACGGAGAGGCAAATGTCTACAACCGTTTCAATACAATACTGTACCAATGGGCCACGAGCAAGTCCCAGTTCCATCCTCAACCTCCGCCCATGGCACGAATGTTTTAGAACTCTTTGTCCGACGGGTGATGGGATTTACGGCTCTTTACTGGGAGCGGAGTCTTTTGGATCTGTTTCTTTCAAAGACCCGTTCAAAAGACTGGCTCTTTCTTAATGTCAGATGTGAATAACTCCAGCCAGATAACTCACAATAGCTAAGACGCCATCGATAAAAGCCACTTATTTGATTTAATCTCTTAACTCCCCACCTGAACCGAGCACATTTTCTCCAGTTCGGCTTTACGTTGTAATAAAAACTTATTACAGAATGCAGGCTAGTGTAACGCCTCATTTGAAAGACCTACATATCGGATCTAAGATTTTTTTCTTTTCGCTTTTTTGTCACGTTTTTGTGTTTTGTTGTTGTTGGGTTTAACTTGCTTTTTCACCCCCAATTACGTCTCGTTTTCATTGCTATTCTGACACTATTCAGGAAGCTTTTAGATTTGGGTAATGCCTGGATACCTGGATGTTAAAGCTGCCCTCAGTGATGTCTTTTTGAATTTATTTCATCAGTAGGTGGAGTAGTGGAGCGGCGTTTTGAGATCTTTCCACTCTGGGACCTAATTTGGAAAATGTTGGTTTACAGACCCCCAAAACGCCGGGCTCGTATGGACGATGCACTGGATTGATGAAATATCTTTGCGTTTGGTCTTCAGGTTGACTTGAAGGACAGGACCTTATATAATAATAAACACATTCATCAGCATAAATAAGATATTTAAGTAAATATTTTGAGATAACATTTATTTGCAGAACTTTTCCCCCTGCAACCCTTGAATGCCTCACACTCAGCACTCGGTGCTGCTGTAATCATGAGGAGAAAAAAGACCTGACGGCTCCCTGTAGATATTGGATTATTAAACAAACGGACGTTTCATGAGGATTTCCGCTGCATCAGAGCAGGTCGCTCAGATGTCAGTTCATGATTCTTTTTGTAAAATTCTGCCATAATGCTAAACTGTTAGCCGCTAACTGTTGCTGCGTCTTCTGCTTCAAACATTTTCGAGCTCTACATCTGTTTGTGTTTACATGCAGAGCTCGAAAATGTTTGAAGCAGAAGACATGTGGGGGGTCAGGGGTGTTTTTTTTTTTTTGGGGGGGGGTGTTCTCTGAGGTAAGGGCGATGCTGCGTCGGTCTCCTTCTGCGACACAAAGTTCGCTGCTGTTTGCGAGTGTGGCGCATCTAGTGGGACAATGTGGGACTGCAACGATGCCGATCCGGCAAAACGGGGTAGCTTTAAATCATTTAAAATGTCAATGGGACTGATTTTTACACTTTGAAAAACTTGTTTGTGAGTAAAATCTTGCGCCACAACCAATAAAAAGCGGCTGCAACATTTAGCTTTGACTTTAGTGCAAAAAGCTTTCTCTTGTGTGGCCTGCTCCATTGTTGGGCGGATTCTTGTGTTCGTTTGGGGGAGTTATGGGTAAAAATGAAAGATCCGGCTCTTTTCACAATCAAGAACCGGTTTGAAGCCGTTCAAAAGAGCCACTCGGTCAGGAACGTCACATCACTCTTTCCCATTGATCAGTAATCATTTAAAATCGTTATATTACTGTATCACCGTAATCCATCTGATCTGGACCTGTGCGGGAGTCTTACAGACGTTTTCCATCCGTGCACAGGGTGTCCGAAGTGTTTGAAGTAAGTCTGCCACGTTCAGCAGGAGCCATTTGTGACACACTGATGAAACTCCTGCCCACCGTCACAAAACATTGTGCCACCTGTCGCCCAAATCTGTAGCATCTGGCGAGTTCCTGGCGAGTTCCTGGCAACGACCGGCGGCACCTGACAGACAGCGGTGAGTCATGCTGTAGGTTTGTTGATGCCTCGGCGCAGTTTGGGGGCACGTTGGGAGGGCAAGCGCTATAAGAAACCTGCTTTTTTTTTTTTTTCATTGTACTAGTATCTTTTTGGATTCCCTCATATGTCAAGCTTAAAGGGCCATGGAAAGTCTACACACCGAAGCTGTACTCTCGAGTCCTGAGATAAAGGCTCCAGGTTTGTCTTCTGAGAGGGTCTTCTCAAAATCTAAACCGTGCACATTCTGACTAAAGACCGTAGCTCGTTTTGCGTTTCATTTTGCAGTCCTGTTTCCAAGAACATACTCGTCAGATTTTCTGGTCTTTCAGTCTCCATACAGGGTGAGAGTAAAGGTCACGTATAGTTACTCATATCAGATAGAAAAAATAGCTAAGTATGTGACCTGTTTCCATATGATAGCCAGAATTACCATATTGTTACAGCCTGGCAAAGACAACAGAGAATTGTAGTCTGGGACCGGGCGTCTGGGACCTGAGCAGCATGTTTTTGGAGGTCGGGGAAAAAACCAGAGTGCTGTCTCTAGTTTCCTCTGTAACGGTGCACCACCTCCTGGGTTTGTCCCCGTTTCAGAGCGTGGTATCCTGCACTGGTCAGCACCTCCTCCGTCCTCCTGCGCAGCCTCCTCTCACTCCATCTCCCCTGGCTCTGACGCCATTCTTCACCTGAGGGTTCACCTGTGAAACGCCTTACAGTTGAGCCGGGACTCCGTGACAACAGTCTTCTGGTAGAGCGTAGCAGAGGAATATAATCCATTTTATTCTCTAGTGTACGGACATTAGCCAGAGCAATAGTAGGATAGAAGCTGCGTGTCTTGCCCCGATACCTCCTCGTTTGTCCCTTTTTTGTATCCTGTCGCTCCTCTTGTGACTCCTCCAATGTGCTGCAGCTGTGGGGGGATTTTTGTAGATCTCAAATCAGCTTTAATCTTCTCTTCTAAATGTGCCGATCTCTCACTCTTTCTCCCCATTCAGCTACATTAATCGGCGATGAGCGGAGGCCATTGGATTTCTTTTTTTTCTCCCTATCGTGCATGTTTTTGGATCGATTGGGAGACTTGAACCGAGGCCTTAAGACTTTTTTTAAATGATTGAAAAGCTCAAGCTAATGAAATGCCAAAATCAAATGAGGGAATAACATTCAAATGAAATCTTGTATTAACCGGGTCAAGCGCTAATGGCCAGTCAGGAGGAGAGTGCTTGTGAATGAGTGATAAGACGATGCAGAGATGGCGACGGAGGGTCAATTTGTGCAGATCACTGATAAGTCCGGGAAACTCTTGGTAATCCCGCCCCGACTCCAGTAAGACGTTAGATGAGAAAATCAGAGTGACACTATTTGGAAGATTGCCATTGCTAGGAGGGACTGGCCAAATGCAACGCTTATAATCCCTTTGCAATTATGTGACAGGACAAAGTTTTAACTCAAGGGTGGATTGTTTTATGACACAAACTTAGCGAGAACATCCAAACTCTACACAGAAAGACCCAGTCCGTCTGGAATCAAACCCAGGACAAAATAAGTATATTGTGGCTTCTCTGCTCTGTCTTTAACAGACAATATTTCAAATGTAAATGATATTAAAGAAGTGCATGAAGAATTTAAAGCCACACTGTGTCACATTTCACCCATAGATAGGATCAAATGCAATAATTTCTTTTATTACAGATTACTGGGTAACAAAAAAATATTTTTTGAATATAGTCCAGGGTTTTCCAGCTGAAAGACTAATTTTGATGCTCTGAGTCCGAATATGACCTTGGTTTTGCTCAATCAGGTCAGGATTTTTTGCTACAGAAATGCTTTAAAAAATTTGCGTCAAAAACAAATTTCTGCAGATCATCAGCTGAGAAACCCTTGACGGTTTTTCCGTTTTCCTCAAGAAATAAAAGTCAACGTATCCAAAGTCATTCAGTTTTTATTTACTCCATCAAATTTGATAAGCAGAATTCATAATAACGTAGTCGTACGTAATCCGTAACACTATGGCTGTATCTCAAACAGTTGACCTGATAGAGCAAAATGCATGTGATATTCGGACTCAGAACACCAAAATTAGTCTAAATCAGTTGAGAAACCCCTGACCATTTTTTGGCTGTCAACTTGTGTTATCATTGAAAGATACCTAAAAATGATCAAACAAACATGTGTTTGCTGTGAGCGGCTCATCTCTTTAAGACATGACTGTAACTTTACTGGAAGTGGGACGTCAGCAGCTCGTCTCCATGGAGACGTTGACTAAAGGCAGCTAAACATAAGATTATAATAGGTTAGGTCCTCCTCCAAATCCATTATGTAATTATCTACTGGAAAAAATAGCATGTTCTGAAGAAAAAAGAAAAGAAAAAAAGTTGATTGCAACTTTGTCATTTTCACGCACATACGAAATTCTGCCTGTGATATAAATCAATGCAATAAAAATGAGTATGAATCGTGTTTTGGGGGTTTTGCTCGGATTCTATTTCATATGTTGCTTTAGTCCTTTAGGCTTTCGCTGATGCATAATCTCTCGGAAACTCTGCTTCCCGCCTGAGAAGCTCAAACGATCTAACCGCTCCAATCACCCTATGAGCCTGGCACACCACTTCCCTCACTTACTTGAGTCTGCTGCGGTCAGAATGCAAGTGGAGCTTCCCCCTCAGCCCCTTACTCCGGCGGCTGATTATCTCCAGAGCCTCGTCACCCCATCCCGGCAGCCTCGACCTGATGTCGTTGCTCCGCGGATGGAACCACTGCTGCACTATGCTCAACGTGAGTGGTCCCAGCCCATGGCAGCAAAATCGTCAATCACGACAAGAGCTATCTGGGGATAGTCCTGGACTCCAGAGACATGAGAGCCTCTCTCTCGCCAGAAAGGCAGGCGGCAATACTGGACCTAGGTCGGGCTGCACTGGACAGGCCTCAGATCTGCCCTCAGCGGATCCGCTCACTGCTGGGCATGATGGCGGCAGCTCACCCGGTGGTGAAGCTGGGCCAGTTGCATATGAGGAACCACCAGAGGTGGTTTTCCCGTCTCAGAGGAATGTCGAGGCCGGTGCGCGTTCCTCCGGCGGCGCGGAACGACATTGCCTTCTGGCTGGTCCGCAGTCGGCTCCGAGAGGGAGTACGAATGGGTCTAGCGGACTGTCATGTGGATGTGTTCACCGACGCACCCCTGACCGGTTGGGGCAGCGTGCTGGGTCATCACTCTGCAGGCGGCGTCTGGTCCTTGCCTTTGAGACACATCAACCTCCTGGAGATGGAAGCAGTGCAGAATGTTCACTTGCACTTCGCAACCAGTCTGGGGGGTCTACATGTGCTGGTCCGGACGGACAACACCACTGTGGCTGCCTATGAACAAGCTCCACAGTCTGGCGGTGGAAATTCTACTGTGGGCCCACTTAGCTTCTCTGACGGCCCGCCACATCCCCAGGATGTCCAGGGAAGGCGCCTTGCGGGACGAGTGGGGTCTGGCTCCAGAGGTCGCGGCGGAGTTGTGGCTGCGGTTCGGCAGACCGATAGTCGACCTTTTCGCAAGTGCAGAAAACGCACAGTGCCCACTCGGGTCAACAGACGGGCCTTCCTTCGGGATGAACGCGTTAGCCCGTCGGCCATGGCCAGTCGGCCTCCTATACGCCTTCCCTCCACTCCGGCTTATGGCGTCTCTACTTCACAGGGTGAGAGCAGAGCGGGTTCTCATTCTTGTGGTGGCCCCGGACAGCCCGAGTGTCTTGGTGGAAATTGCTCTTTCCCAGCCGTGGCCCCTTCCAGACCAGCCCGACTCCCTAGTCCAGGCCGGGGGAGCCCTCTGCTCGCGCCAGGTTCTGGGGCACCAGCTCATGGTTGTAAGCTGAGAGCCTTAAAATGCTGGAATATAATATAACTTTTATGTTTAGGCCCAATTCTATTCAAGTAGTGATGATAATGACATTTTCATTTATTTATCCCAAAAATATTAATACGTTTGGTGGTGGGAGGCTCACCCCTGACTGGCCCAGTGGCCAATGACAAACGACAGATCTCCCCCAAGTAATGCAAGAGCCCTGCTGTAAGAACCACTGACTGTGAAAGAGGATTTTCTTAAATTAACAACATAATAACAAGCCAAAATTGTTAATAAGTAATGTTTTTAGCACATGTTAATTTCTTTGGTTGGGCCTCCTTTTGAATAAGTGAGATCCTGACAAATTATGTCAAGAAATGTATTCTTCTTAGACGTAGGACTGCAGACCACCATACCTGCCCAGAGAGGAGCTTAATAGATTATAGAAACAAATAAAATGAGTGGATCTGGCAAAAGCAGAATTTGTTCATTTAGTAAATCACATAGACCTCCAATCATTTGTGATTGTTAAAACCTGCTAAAGGATATCTAAAAATAATTCAAGGTCTTAAACAATATTGGAAAATAAAATAATGACAGTGTCAAATGCCTTGTATTGTGCAGTATGAATACTATATACTGTTCAGAACCCGCACATTTCGTACACAAGGCAGCTCAACGTTACCCAGCTAACAGGATAACCTTGAAAGCAAACTCAACAGCAGCTTGGCTAAAAGCTCCTCTGAGGGAAAAGAGCATGGCTGCGTGGCATTGTGAAACTCTCACTTGTACCATTGATTTTTCTCAGAGCAGGTTTATCGCTGCACAAGGGTTTTTTTTTTTTTTTCCTAAAGGTCATGACAAATGTTTGAATGATTAAATTCCTCCAATGTGCGACGCGTGGACATGTGCATACTCCCATTCCCCTGTTCTTCACTCCCCCTCTCATTCTCGGAATGCTCGGCTTTGAATTCTGCCACAGTCACAGTGATGAGGCGCGCCCGCCGCCCCCCACACCTCTGATCAGATACTGTCGTCGTTCCTGGAGCTATCCAGAGGCCTTTCGATTGTCTTTCCACGGTGACTGTTTTGTTGATTCGACATTCAGTTTACCTGGAAGTTGGGAAAAAGTTTCTGATTGCGATTTTTCTGGCCACATTTTAAAAATGTCTACAAGCATTAGAATTTGAGAGAAGACTGAAATGTAAACCGCCGAACCATACAAGACACATGTTCTAAACACAATGGTTTGTTGGTTGTAAAAACCTTCTGAATATTTTCAGTGACCACTAAAATTGTGATTTTGAATGAGCGCGGCGGGTATTTTTCGGGTGATTTTAATTGGCTGATGCCGATATGTACGGCCGATATTTTTCCAAATGTCTTATCTTTAATCCTGTGTATGAAGCTTCTAAACTGTGTTGAACTGTGACAGCAGGGGGCGCTTTATCAGGGTAGGTACTTCCTTTTGAAATACCAAAATTAGGAGATTATAAGAAAAAGTGTGTAACATAGAATATATAAATCCGGTCCAAGGTGAACAAACTTGTGACCAAATTTCTCAGCTTCTCTGATGCCAAGTTAGTTGTAAGAGTCTCATTTTAAGGCCCTGACTGAGCTCTTTCCAAATCAAAAAATGGGAAGTTGCTATTACTTTCAAATATTCCCTCTATTGAAGTGTTGGAATGTTTCCTCGCGTTTGAAATCACACCTCACCGGGCCTATTGCCCCAGCTTAAATTGATGGTGGAGATGCAACCAGGCTAAAAAAACAAAACAAAAAATGGGCAAGAAACTGGGGGAAAAGTGGGGATAAAAATGAAGAACAAGTAGACAAAAAATTGGTAAATCTGCAAACTCCACATTGACTGATCAGGATGGCAAAGTCTTCCTGTAAGGTGACGGAACAAACCGCTGTTTTTCCTACAATAATGGCTCCTATGTCCTGATTCTAGCTCATAAACGCTGGTGAGGAACCTCCAAAAGGTCCTTAAGCTAAAAGAGAGGCATACAGGCCCCCCTTCCTACCTCCTTCCTCACTGACACGCAATCATGGCAGATGCTGGCGCACATCCAGTTTTGCCTGGTGTGATTTCTTTTTGTGTCTTACAATATTTTTAGCTGTCACATTGCACGACGCGGGGATTGTAAAATTGTGAGCCGCTCTCACCTCCACAAAGTTTTTGTCGTAGCAGTTTTAGGCTTCAGATGGCGCGTGTTTAGCTGAGGCAAGTGCCGCATGCTAGCATAGGCGCCGATCCCGTGGGTGCTCCGGTGCTCGAGCACCCAGCCAAATCTTTGAGCACCCAGGCGAATTTACCTTGAATTCACAAAATGTCCCATTGAATAAAACAAGCGAATAATTAAAACTGTACTTCTCTCTCGTAACAGTCAGGCGCGGGTCCTACCATCATATACAAATCTGAATGTGACACTAAGCACTAAGTATGTGTAGCGTGGTCGAACGGTAACCTCGCCTGACTTTCATGCCAAAGGTCCCTGGATTGAGACACCCCTGTGACGATTTTACTTTCTTACAAATTATATTGCTAATACTTTATAGAAATAGAATTCAATCGGGCATATTGTTTTTCTATAATTCCAATTCATACGTCTAGGGAAAATATAATTTGGGCACGCGGGCAGTGTGTTGCTAGGTAAAAATCCTCACTGTCAATCAAATCCTTGATCTCATTATCAACATGATGCTCCGACGCCGTGTACGTAACTTCGGCCAAAAACAAAGCTCGTTTGCCGCCAATGGGCTAATGACCAAGAAGCTAATAAAACGCACTAAGATAACAATGGACAGATTTGTAATTAGAAAGAAATTGCATTTATCAGAAGATTCCACCAGCGAGGAGACTGTCTCCATTCATTATGAGACGGCCTCTACAACTACTTCTAGTG
Source organism: Proterorhinus semilunaris (assembly GCA_021464625.1). Classification (NCBI taxonomy): domain Eukaryota; kingdom Metazoa; phylum Chordata; class Actinopteri; order Gobiiformes; family Gobiidae; genus Proterorhinus; species Proterorhinus semilunaris. The sequence continues at coordinate 24,013,932 of CM038362.1, read as the reverse complement.
CCAACAATGGTGAGTTGCGCGCAGCGCACCAATGCATGTGTATTGCTTTCTCAAAAAATAGCCTCAGTGTATAAGATGATAGTAGACATTGCCAAGTAGCTTGCATTTCTGTTTAGGTAAATGTGAGGCGGTGTGCGTCACATGACAGTACCGGCTGACTGAGCACCCACGGGGGAAAACATAAATCGGCGCCTATGCATGCTAGCTAGGTTTATTTTCAGGGAAAGTCCTGTAAGATACGGAGTCGGACTCGCCCATGTTGCTTGTAACTCTGGTGGCATGCGCTGATTGACAGAGACACTTGACAGAGATCCTTGATGCAGAGAGAGGAGGCTCACGCTGAGACTAGCGTTCCAAAATATCGGACACTGCCTGGTGTTGGTCGCTTTCATCTTTGGTTGTGCTACGACCTAAGATTTTCCCCCACGACAAGTGATCGTTCGTCACATACGGCCAAAATGGCACAGAGTACACCCGCCTTAAAGCAGAAGCTCTAACCGCTGTGCAGCAAAACAGCACGTGATACAATACTTGGATTGATGGTAATGAAAAAAGACATGTTGAAAATGCTCACAACACGAGCGTTCTACAGGGCAATGTAGAAGAATGGATAGAGAAGACAAAGCTGGCACTATTTTGTTCTCATAGCCAGACCGTTGTGTTCCTGCTTGTAGTAGCAGACTGACAGCGCCATCTGCAGTCCGGCTTCTTCAGAACTGTGTCCCAGGTGTGGGACAGTTGGTGTGCCCCCTCGTCCCGGGTCACACTCTGGGGGGCGTGCTTCCGGATCTCAATGGCTTCTCTGAACCAACGGTGGTACTTGTTGCTCTCGGTGCCGATGACACGGGCATTGTCCCAATCCATGAGATTGAACCGTGACAACCTCTGAGGAAGCCGAAACTGTCAGGTATGAATCAACATGAAGGTCTGGCTATAAGAACAAAATAGCATCATTACTAGAAGACCTAATGAACCTAATTGGACTACTGAAAGACAATGCTGACATCTTGCTCATAATGTTGAGTTCTTGTATATAAAATACTTCATTATTTACAAACACGAGGTAATAACTGGGGACGTGTGTCTAACATAGAGAGGCAGTGTTTCCCCTAGGTTTACCGGTTTGGCGGGGGGGGGTATGGTTTACGCTGCTGGGTAAAATAAAGTGTTTCTAGCAAATGATGTTATTTGTGACAATTTATTGTTTGAATTTCTATATGATACATATTTAATTCAGTTTAAGTAACCGTAAAGCATTTGGATGATATAGGAAACAATAATATGTTATAGACGTTTGAGAATGTAATATACTATTAGATTAGCCTAATGTAGGCTACCATGAGTGTTTGGATTTTCCTTATATTCATGTTTAATATTTATCAGTGAGTTCCACAGTTTATGATCTAATAGGACACATGTAACAGGTCTGTGTTCTGCTTAAAACAAGAGCAGCCAAAATCAGCATTTAAGGCTAAGTTCAGGACTTTCTACAAAATCCAACAGAGCTAACTTCAGTGACGTCATGTGAAACAGATGCTAACAGCTTCACCTAAACGGTTTAGGCTAACCTCAACTGTTGCATTTAGCTTGGGTTGGATTTTCTTATTGAGAAAGTGCCAGCAGGATTTAATGTTAATTTTATTGTCATCTAATCGCTCTAGTTAGGCCCAATCCCAACTCTCCCCCTTAGCCCTCCGCTTAGCCCTTTCCCTTCGTTTTGCGCGTTCACGAGAGACGAAGGGGTGTCCCAATTGTATTTTGCGGTGAGGGGTAGGGGTGAGGGAGAGGGCCACATAGCCCTTCAAGCGAGGGTTTTTCAGATGCACACTTCAGACGAAGGGGTAGGAGGAGTTTGACAAAACACGGAAATAAGCTGCGAAATGAATTCACGAACATCATCAATAAGCACTCTTACAACATTTATAAAGTTTCAGAACGCTTCGTTCATGACTTTATTCGCTTTGTGCGACAATTAGAACAGTCCATTGCTTTATACGTGTCAGTTCTACGTTTTTGCTTTGCTGCTGCAAATGCTCCGTGTATTTGCGCTGTTTGGACTGACTTTTGGCATTTCTTTCCAAACTTTCGATACGTCGCTAATGTCATAACACACGGGGTTCATCGCTGCAGACCCAGGGCCTCTGCCCGTCTCAGCTGAGTGGCACAAGAACTTTGTGATACCTTTCAGTATGAAAAGCGCTTTATAAATGAAGTTTGATAGATTGACGAGCGGATCGGCTGATCTCTGGCAGCTCTGGCTGCAGCCACAGCGACACACGGACAGGGGGAAGGAGAATGTAGCGCCGAATGAAGTAGAAATTGATGACAATCTGTAGGGTTTGGGCTGAGTTTAGGTGCTTGTTTAGGTGTTACAAAACAGCATCAATCAAGTGATGAACTGGTTTAGTACAAACATGCTATAGAGACAATAGGCTTGCTTTTTATTTACATAACCTGATTCATCTGTGTTAATAGTAAATGCAGTCAAATGGAGGGCTGTCCCATTTCTTAGGGCGGTCTTTTCAACCCTCGCCCTTAGCCCTTGGTTTCAGGGTGTAGGCAAAGGCCAAGGGCTAGGGCTAGGGGTAGAAAAGAGAATTGGGATTGGGCCTTAAACTTATTTGCGCTGTAGCGGCAGCCCCTGTCTCCACCCTGTTTTTCCGATCTTTTCTGGCACAGCCTCAAATAAACACGACCGCATGGCCTAGGTCACTGAGCGCAAAAACGCGGACTGGATCCGTAAAAAAAACTCGGACTAGACTGAACATTCCTAGTAACACATCCCGGGATGGATTTCGTAAAAACGAGCCCTGCCAATATAATGGTAGGGGTCATGCGCGACGCGGTACACTTACGGTGCTGGAACATGGGCCCGTTGTCGTTGACGTCGCTCAGGCTGACTGTGACCGTGGCGGTGGCCGAGTATCCTCCGCTCAGGCCCAGCATGTCTTTCACCTGCACCACCACCAGGTACTCCTCCCGGGCCTCGCGATCCATGTTGGGCCACGAAGTCACAATGATACCTGCCACAAACCACGGACAAGAGCGTTAGATGTCTGGAGGGCATTAGGGTTAAGGTTAAGGAATACTTTATTAATCCCCGTAGGGAAACTCCTTCTCTGCATTTGACACATCCTCTGGGGCGACCCGTAGGAGCAGTGAGCAGCCAGTGTGGGCCATCACTCGGGGACCCATCTCCAGATGTGGAGCCAGGCCGACAGTCAGAAACACCTGGCCAAAGGATTAATGTGGCGCAGCGGTTAGAGCTAGAAGGTCCTAGCATGTTCTCCCCGTGTCTGCAAAGGTTTCCTCCGGGTACTCCGGTTTCCCCTACCACTAAAAAGATGTAAAATGTTTGCTGTAGAGTGCTGATATAAATATTCGGAAAAAAAATGATTGCAAGTTTTCTGTCATTGTATGTTTTCATGTCAGCATAAGGCGTTTTATGCATAAAAACTGTTAAAATTCCAATTATTTTCAGCAACCAAATCAAAGTAATGGATGGAGCCATGTTTAACTATGTGGTTTAATTTTGTTGCTATAATATAACAGATTTTTTTATTGTGGATTTTGGATCTTTTGAATAAGTTGATTATAAGTGGAAAAGAAAATGTAAAAACTCATTGTGCCTTGTTTTTTTATGCAATTCAAAGCTCAATAAATCAAGCTAGCATTTAAAGGAAAAAGAAATAAATAAGGAAATGACCATATTTAGCAGTACTTCGATTTCAACCTCTTATCCCCCGCCTTAACCCAGTGCGTTTTCTCCAGCTCGGCTTTACCCAAATCTAAAAAATGTATCCACTGGAGCTTACAGCCTACAGGCCAGAGTAACGCCTCATTTGAAAGCTAAGACCTGCAAAACTAATTAAGCTTCGTCCTCGTTATGATTGTCCTTTTTTCGGTCGTGTTTTCATCACGTTTCTCTTGCTTTCTTTGACTTGTTTTGGCCACATTTGTGTGGACTGATCACAGTTACAGACGAAAACTTCCCGCTGCTTTAACAATGTGTTGGATCTTTTGTCCTTCAATCAAGGAATTAATTCATCCACGCTTAAAGGACCTGTATCATGCTATTTTAAGCCATTCCAAAGTAAAGTATAGGCCTTTATATGATATATTGTACCTCTACCACTACGGAGCACTCATTTTTGTGATAAATATTAGTATTTTCTGGAGGTATTTTTCCAACCCGGAAGACAAAACGCTTGGATTCAGTTAACTCCGCCCCCTCTCGCCGCTCATACAACTTTAGCAGTAGTAGAAATATATATATCACAGCAAAAAGTGAAGTTATTTCATGATGCTGTTATAAGGAGTTAACATGTGCAACACAGCTTCGTGGCTAAATGGCTAGCACACACGCTAACACACACGCTAACATGCAGTTTGATCGACTCACCACTCTGATGTTTCCATTATGGGACTTGCGCTGGTTATAAAAGTTAATCCACTTTGATTCTGGCCAAGGTTCATCAAACATCCATCAGTACAGGCTCAGACAAACACTATTGTGGCTGATAGTCGCTGAATCCCGGAGGGAAATTCCAACTTCTATGGCCTCTTCTTTAGGAAGGTTGAATAAAGTCCAGTCCTCGCAACCAAACGCAGTTTTCTCCGTGACATTATCGTGAGTTAAGAAAAAAGAACAGGTGTCCAGACTCCAGAGTAGGTTAGAAAAAGCTCCCTCTTCACAACTTTCGGTGCAACATGACATGACATCTGTTCAGACCGTCCGGACGCTCAGGGGGAGCGTTTGTTTTCGGTACAGGGGCAGCGCAGCGTCAGGCACTTCCTTTTATTTTATTATTTTTTTCTTTTTTTTTTCTTACGACAGAAATAATGAAAAAGGCAGTTTTACAAATGCAAATCATGGCGTAAGGCATCAGATTACAGACGTCGAGCACTTCCGTTCCGCTGTGACGACACAACTGAACATGCCAGTCGTTTACCAGGAGAGGGCGGAGCAGCTGCTCAGAGCGCAGGATTCAGGAGGATTACTGAGAACTGCGTGAATGAATCCAAAAACCACTCTGGGGGTGTTTTTGATAAGGAAATAGCATAACAACATGGTTAAAAGCTCCAAAAAGTAGATTTTGCATGATATAGGACCTTTTAAATAAATAATTTAATCGAGATGCTTTTATCTTTCCTGTTATTTATTTAAAGAACACACGAGGGTTAAAGGTATCAAGTAAATGGTAAAAAACCTTTCTCGTGGAGCTAATTTGAGTACGTGTTTGCAAATATACGCGCTGTTATTTGGAAGCATAATCACAAGAGCCACGTTTTTTCCGTTTTTTTCCCCCTTCTCTGCATTTTCCATTATTTCCTTTGTCATTCAGAGCCACTTGTTTTGAACACAAACATTATTTAGGCCCAATCAGAGCTCCGGAGTGCGCCGCGCCGCGCCGAGCGCTGAGCGCTGATTGCCCCTGAGTGACTCGCTGACGCACTCGCTCCACTCCACTCCACTCACCCGTCTTGGGCTCCACGGAGAAGTACGGCTCCCCCTGCAGGATGGAGTAGATGAGCTTGGCGTTGTTCCCGTACATGGGGTCGTCGGCGTCCGTGGCCGTCACCTGCGTCACCGTGGTGCCTGGAGGGTCAAAGGGCAACTCTTACAATTTCAAGAAGAAAGTGGGAGGGAGGTGGAGGTATTTGCATGCTATAATTAATCAGTCGATCAGATGTTGCATTATGATGAACCCATTGATTATGTTTTTGAACCATTAATGCATTTGACGTGAACCCGACCCATAGAAGAAGTGCAGGAACTGTATCGTCATGTGTAAAACAACTTTCCTAAACCTACGTTCTGCTTGACTCTTTCTAATGAGTGGTGGGCAGGGCGACCACTTCAAATAAATATATCATGATCATAGAATCATGATGAATCCCCAAAAACATTTTTACAAAAAACATTAACTAATCACAGTTATGAAATCTATGCATGAGTATCATGAGTCATCATGATTTTTAAGAAAATGAGTTTGTAAGATATGCCTTAATAGCTAATCCTTAGTTCATTCATAAATCCATGATGATTGCGTCCCGTCTACTAAAGTGAAGCACTTTTATACTTAATAATCAAAGTATTTATTGGACAAAACAAACACAAACCTCAAAAACATTATAATGTATAACTGTCACAATGCATTATGGATTCCAGTGTACCACAAACCGGTGAACACACTGAGACAGTGGTTTATTCTATTCAATGCAAAGAAGAAGAATGCAAACAACATTATATTGGAGAAACAAAACAAGTTTTACAGAATAGACTTTATCAACACCGAAGAGAAAGCACAAGCGGCCCCCAGTCGGCGGAGCACCTTCACCTCAAAGCCTCCAACCACTCCTGTGAGGACGGGGAGGTCAACATTTTAGCTAAAGAAGAACGTTGGTTTGAAAGAGGAGTTAAAGAAGCTATTTTTGTCAGGAAAGAAAATCCCTCCATGAACCGGAATGGTGGCCTCAGATTTAATCTCCCGTCCCTTTACTCCAATCTCCTTCGGGAGAAACTGACAGGGCATGGCCAGTCCAAGGAGACGGCACCTCAGCCAACAAAAGAACAATAGGCCGGTAATTAGCAGTGATTAGCCATGAATAGGACAGATACTGGGCAGTGATCACCTATGAATAGGACAGGCCTGACCGGTACTGAGGTGAGCAGATCGTTAGAGACACTCTTCTTCAAAAGGTGTTTACCCACAGGTGAGAGTAGCTGGGATTAGAGAGGAGGAGCCGGGCCTACCCTAACTCCTCCCCGTTGGTCTATATATTCAGCTGCGTCCAGAGTGGGACTTTTGTCGCTGACGAAGCCTTTTGGATGAGAGGCGAAACGTTCAAAGACTTCAACTACTGAGTACAGAAGATGAATCAAGTACCTTCATTGATTATGGGTTTAAATTATGTTTTGACGTCGATTTAATTTCCATTACATCAACATAAACACTGCCTTTTGCTTACATTACAAATAGAGGTCGACCGATATGGGTTTTTCTAAGGCTGGTGCCGATATATACCGCCGACATTTTTGGACAATTTTTCAAATATGTCTTGACTATAATCCTGTGTATTATTGTAAACGTGTTGGTATGAGCTGTGACTGCAGGGGGCGCTGTATGAGGGGCATAGGGCTGATTTATTCAGGACAACCATATTTAGTATGGATTCCAAAGCAAAAATGGTGAGTCTCTATTGGATATGGTTCCAAAATGATACACAAAATATGGCAATATTAATGTGGACGAGCGACGTTCATCGTGTGGGGCAGATAAAGGGAAGCAGGTACATTTTGGTCTCTGCATTTTGTCGGTCGGACAGGTCCTACGAATGACGAGCCGATACCAGTAACGCTCTCAGATGTGGCGTTAATGACACCAGCAGTACGAGGCAAAATGAAACGGGGTGGCTACAGGGCAACAGCAGTCATTCCCAAAGTCGGGGGTCGCAGTACGAGATATTAAAATGGAAAACAACAATGTCATTCTTAACTGAACATTGAGGTCACAGCAATGTATATTACTAAAGCAGATAGTGCTTGTTTTTTTTGCTTGATATTATCTATATTAATGATTAGTTTGCACAGAGGGGGTCCTGGACTGTTGGCGTGGTAATTTTTAGGGGTTGTGGCCTGAAGAGATTGGCTTCCGTATGCTTTATCTGATAGCAGTCTTTTTACGGGCAGCAAAGGGAGACACAGAAGTCTAATTCTCTTCACCACACGCAAATAGCTGCTGATTCGATCTGAATACGCCTGTAACCCGTTCGTCTGACGTGGCGCTGCATGCGAATGTGATTGTTAGCTTCAGCGGGACGTGCGGTGATTATGCCACAGTCCCGCGGGGTGTGTCTGTCTGCCTCGGTGGGGAGGTTTATGTGCTTTTCTTCTGTTCAGGTGAGCGTGACAGACTCCTCTAACCTCCCCGCCTCTGTGATCAACTCTCGCCAACTGTGCGCTGACCCTGTCCTCGGCTCACCTCGGTGCTTTGAGCCCGGACTCCCTTCGACTGTGTCCAGAGTCCAACCGCTTTGCATTTGGGGGTGACCCAGTGGGGCTTTAATTCTTGTATGGCGCCAGCACATGGCAATATGGTTTTATGCTTTTGAAAATATGACTTATTTAGATGGAGAATATCTGTTGTAAGTCATAATTATCATTTTATTTCAGTGAACCAGAAATGTGATGAATAAATGTTGGGGAAAAAAGTATTTTTTAATTGCATTTTTAAGCTGCTGACAGGAAGCGTCTTCCTATTGCCAGCCTAAATATCACAAGTTAGATTTATTCTGGGGACCACCAATTCATGTTCTCGTAGGAGAGGTGTGGTTTACGATTGTCCATAGCCGTTTATTTGGCGTTACGCGTGTCTATCTAGCAAGTCAATTGTATCATCGTATCAGATGACGTACCCGCTGTAAACTAACATGCTGCTAAACTATTTAGAACACGGTCTGAAGCTTGAACGAAAGATGGTGTCGTGTCTGCTGCTGCCATGTTGGATCTGTGTGTGTATGTGTATATATATATATATATATATATATATCCATAAAGAAACTACAAGCTGTGTCAAATACTGCGTCATCGTCTTGCCGTCCCTCCTCGTTTTGTGATTGGTCCCCAAATCCATGCGATGATTTCGTCCATGGTCTCCAGACTGTAGTGAAGTTCGAAATGATTCAAGCGCACAGCAGTCTGGGTATTCCCAGGCTAGGAAGTGACCTAAATGGAAATAAAGTTCCATAGTAGTTTGACTAATTTTCCATTGACATAACATGGTCGGCACGACAACAGTTTAAAATTGTTTGCCTCTATACATAAAAAAAAAAAAAAAATCAAACTAAAGCAAGCTGGGTAACGTATTTTGCAAAATCTTAAATATAATTGTGTGAATTATGTTTTAGCAAAAGCTGTGTCATTATGCACTTTAAAGCATCTCCTGAAGAAGACCAGGAGGCGGGACCACATTACACCGGTTTTAGAGTCGCTGCATTGGCTCCCCGTGTGTTTCAGGATCCATTTTAAAGTTCTTTTAATGTTTTTTAAATGTCTTAATGGTCTTGGTCCTTATCTTTCAGAACTGCTTTTACCTTATGAACCTTCGCGGTCCCTTCGCTCCTCCGGCAGGGGTCTCCTAGTTATTCCTAAAGTCAACAGAAAGACTCACGGCGAGGCGTCTTTCCAATATCATGGCCCTCGCCTCTGGAACGACCTGCCGGAGGAGCTCAGGACCCACCTTTTTAGCTTAGCTTTTAACTGACATCTATTTATTTAGTCCCATCAGGTTTTCTTCCAGAATGGTCCTGTATTTGGCTCCATCCATCTTCCCATCAATTTGAACCATCTTCCCTGTCCCTGCTGAAGAAAAGCAGGCCCAAACCATGATGCTGCCACCACCATGTTTGACAGTGGGGATGGTGTGTTCAGGGTGATGAGCTGTGTTGCTTTTACGCCAAACATAACGTTTTGCATTGTTGCCAAAAAGTTGGATTTTGGTTTCATCTGACCAGAGCACCTTCTTCCACATGTTTGGTGTGTCTCCCAGGTGGCTTGTGGCAAACTTTAAACGACACTTTTTATGGATATCTTTAAGAAATGGCTTTCTTCTTGCCACTCTTCCATAAAGGCCAGAGTTGTGCAGTATACGACTGATTGTTGTCCTATGGACAGAGTCTCCCACCTCAGCTGTACATTTCTGCAGTTCATCCAGAGTGATCATGGGCCTCTTGGCAGCATCTCTGATCAGTTTTCTCCTTGTATGAGCTGAAAGTTTAGAGGGACGGCCGGGTCTTTGTAGATTTGCAGTGGTCTGATACTCCTTCCATTTCAATATTATCGCTTGCACAGTGCTCCTTGGGATGTTTAAAGCTTGGGAAATCTTTTTGTATCCAAATCCGGCTTTAAACTTCTCCACAACATTATCTCAGACCTGCCTGGTGTGTTCCATGTTCTTCATGATGCTCTCTGCGCTTTAAACTGACCTCTGAGACTATCACAGAGCAGGTGCATTTATACGGAGACTTGTTTACACACAGGTGGATTCTATTTATCATCATTAGTCATTTAGGTCAACATTGGATCATTCAGAGATCCTCACTGAACTTCTGGAGAGAGTTTGCTGCACTGAAAGTAAAGGGGCTGAATAATTTTGCACGCCCAATTTTTCAGTTGTTTATTTGTTAAAAATGTTTGAAATATCCAATAAATTTCGTTTGACTTCATGTTTGTGTCCCACTTGTTGTTGGTTCTTCACAAAAAATTACAGTTTTATATCTTTATGTTTGAAGCCTGAAATGTGGCAAAAGGTCAAAGTTCAAGGGGGCCGAATACTTTCGCAAGGTACTGTATATATATATATTTCGCCTTGCGAAAGTACTAATACACCTTGAACTTTTGCACATTTTGTCATGTTTACAACCCTAAACATAAAGATTTTATGTTGAATTTTTTCAACAGTATTTTTTTACTACAAAGCAAAATGATACATGATTCTGTTATTTTTCAAAAAATAGAAAACCGAAAAGTCTGGTGTGCACAAATATTCATACAGCATGACTTAATACTTTGTGGAACCCCCTTTTGCTGCAATAACAGCAGCAACACTTCTGGGGTTTGACTCTACAAGGTTTGCACATGTAGAGACTGACATTTTAGCCCATTCCTCTTTACAAAACAACTCAAGCTCTGTCACATTAGAAGGAGAGCGTTTGTGAACAGCAGTTTTCAGGTCTTTCCACAGATTTTCAATAGGATTTAGGTCAGGACTTTGACTGGGCCATTCTAACACATTAATATGTTTGTTTTTAAACCATTCCATTGTAGATTTAGCTTTGTGTTTAGGGTCATTGTCCTGCTGGAAGGTGAATCTCAGGTCTTCGTCAAAACATGCTGCTCACGTCGGCCGACAGCAGCTCCGGACCAATCCAACACCTGAACGCTATTTCAACGTAACGTGCCATTGTACAACGACAAATAAAGCACTTGCATGTAGATTCTCACTGATGGCGTTCATGAAAGAACACATATAGAATTATGTTTCAAACAAAAAAGAGTCGACATAGATTCTTCAAAATACTGCTTTGCACACTTGTGACATTTTCACAATGGGCTTCACAATGTAGTCACTTCACAGACTGTTGAAAACAACCTTAAGCTTATTGAGAAAATGCCAAGAATAAAGGGTGGCCATTTTGAAGAATCTAAAATATGAGTTCTTACACAGTTGGTGTTGAAAATAAAGAAAAACCACTAGACAAAAAGAGTTTTCAAACCTTTGTGAGTTTTAAATGACCCCTTATTGAAGAGAAATGTCAACAATACAAAACAACGACTGGAACGATACGGGCTGAAAATCAAGGTTACAAGCGCCGTAGCAGTCGTTTTGTGTCTTTCTCATCTTTCTGCGAAAACATCCCCTTTGTGTTGAGAAGACAATGCACGGACAGTTCACAAACAAGTGCCGTCCTTCGCCAACTCAAGAAGAAACTTTTGAATCCGCCGAGAACCAAAAAGAGACTTTTTTTCTTTTTATCCTCAAGTTACTTTGACTTGGGAATATTTTCGGAAGTGGTAAGACCACGGCTGCCCTGGGGGTAGACTGATGTTGCCAATCCACCCCCACGACCGTCGCATTGTCACTCACTCTCCAAACACAGAGTCTGGTGTGAAATGCACTATGATTTATTCCACTGGCAACGACATATCGCATCAGATTACATATACACTGTGGTATTAAACTCCATTATGGTTTGAGAAATGTATCCAGTATTCCGTTCTTCTCACCTCCTCACTGTGGCCTTCCCCCTTTTTGTTTTCGCTTCAATCATTAAAAGTCATAAATATGCCCTTTTTACTAAAGCTGTGGTCCATATCCAACGGCTTAAATCAGAAACATAATTTCCTGCAAGGCATAAAAGTCAGGGAAAAATATACAGCGAGACGTTTTATTACTGAATATAAATGACAAATTAAGTTAGAAATCCGGAATCAATGTAAAAAAAAAAGATCAATAATTTATGATGTCAGCGGGAAGTTTAGCTGAAAAATGAAAAGTATGAGTTGGACGACAAGAAATCGTGCTGCTTTAGTTCTCGGTCTGTGCATGGTTGGGTTTTTTCGACTGAAACATGCAGATTTAGGGTATATCAACCTTTTTTTTTTTGGGGGGGGGGGGGGGGGGCGTTTCTACCATGTTATACGGTTAACTCTTAAGTATACCTAGAGAAGGGTTTCGTTTCAGTAATCCTGCAATTTCGGAGTCATTTGGAATCCTGTGAAACACTGCAGGTTAAACGGGGGGAACATAATAATTTGGAGATATCAATATGAAACTTTTACTGGACACCACTGACATGAATTTGAGGCAGCGCGATGTAAACGAGAAAATGGACGTCAGTGGCGCTCCATCAGGGCAGTCCCCTCCTCTTGCAACGCCCTCTCGCAGGTGGCGGAGGCAAATAGCGCATATCCGCCACTCGGAAAAGAACCCGTGCACCAGGCACAAGATCTGGCCCAAGGTGTTTTATGCATAAAAATCTAAATTATGGATGGAGCCAGGTTTATGGTTTTATTTTGTTGGTTACAAAGCATTTTGTGTCTACTTTGGACACTGAAATATTAAGTGTTTGTGTGACAGCCTTCTCTGTTATCTATCATTTGATTATATTCTGTTTATTTATTTTTTATTATTATTTGTTTATATCTTTTGTTTTATTATTACTTCATGATTCTGTTTCATACTTAAAAAACGTTCCCAGAATATATTTATTAATACATCTAAAAGCTCAGTCAATCAGGGCAGGAATTAGATCCTTCAGAAAAAAAACAACAACCTTCAAATATTTTATATAAGTACAAGCCTGGAGAGTCTAAAGGAGCTACTAAAGTAAAGAGTGTAATGCAAACCTAATTTTGAGAAAACATAAAGTTTTGTAGTGGAGGAAGGGAATGACCTTATTTGGATTACAGCGTCGTCTCGGTCGCTTTCCGTGCTATGCATTGATATAAAACATGTCAACATTTGTGAATGAATAAGCGTGGGAAAGACGTAGCTAAAAACTGCTGTGCCTCACCATTTCATTCTGGCTTTTCTATTCACTTTAGGACGCTTTTGCCTTGATGTTTTTGTAGTATAACCTATGATAAAGTATGTGCCAGGAAAATGTACTTGAGGGAATATACGAAAGGTTTGGTAAAGGTGGCTTTAAAACTTCATGGACCTCTCCTTGCGTTCCCTTGGACCTCGCTTACCTACGCGACTCATCTCTGGGATGCTGGACACGTATGGCTCGTTCTGGAACTGCGGGACGTTGTCGTTGATGTCTTGGACTTTGATGATGAACTCTGACTGGGGCTCCACCGGCTCCTCCGACAGTCTGTTGATGGCCTCGGCTTGGAGGATGTAGAAGGCCTTCTCCTCTCGGTCCAGCTTCCGGAGCGTGCGGATCTCGCCCGTGAACTCGTCGATGGCGAACACCTCCCCGGCGCCCTCTCCCGATAGGACATACTTGATGTTGAAATTGCCTCTGTCGTAGTCGGATTTGAGCTGCAAAGAAGTTCAAAATGTTGGTTATGTTGATTACACTTTGATGACATTCCTACCTACGTTTGTCTGTCAACGTATCATCTCTCGAGGAAAACATTTACATTGTTAACTCTGCCTCGGTTCCATCAGGAGCAGAGCTAATGCCAGTCTCACAGATGGACACTGTGATAGTGGCACTGTGTTCAGTGTTCAGATAAACGTTAACGCAGTTTTAACTTCAGGTTTTAATCACCATTTTCAAGTGAATAGATAAAACGTTTGTTAATCATATTTTCTAGAGATACAATGTCATCACTGTGTAAAAAGTAAAATATTTTTCAATCATGGTTTGATAAAGCCACTGTTTATTTTACCCCGATTTAGTGCAGTGATGGACAACACCACTTTTCTATGTAATCGATACGATACTGATACCGAAACTATGGGGGTCGTTTCAGCCAATATTGACACTGGTCCTTTCATAAGGGTGAATGCATTACAATGAATATGATAATCAATAGGGCTGGGGCAAAAATATCGTATCGTAATACTTTTTACTGCAATACCAAGTATCGCTACATTTTTATCATGCTCTCCTTTGTTTTCAGTTACACAGCCCGTAGTTACATTTGTCTTAATGCACTTTTCAATCTTAACACTTCAATAAATGTCAGATGGCATTTGGTTTATGAACTTTGGACACATGACTGTTTTCTTTTTATGCATTTTAAATTAATTATCATAATTACTTACTGTATCGCAATATGTATCAGATCGGCCCCTGAGTATTGTGATGCGTATCGAATCAGCCCCTGAGTATCATGATACGTATCGGATCGGCCCCCGAGTATTGTGATACGTATCGAATCAGCCCCTGAGTATCGTAATATGTATCAGATCGGCCCCAGAGTATCATGATACTTGGAGAAATCAACTAAAACTCCAATTTAATAGTAAAGAGATGATGTGTCGTAAAGCGACTAAATACTCCCCCCGGAGTTTTTACATTCACGCCATCTGTATTTTCTTGTACCGTCACAGTGATACATTACTTTTGGGAGTCGATATTCCTCTCAGTCGAGCAGAGGCCTGTGCATTTTGAAAAAGCCCTGTGCGGCGTGAAGGACGTGGAAGGTCGCCCGGTGCAGAGTGTTTTAAAAATGTATTTTTTTTCTCGTACCTGGCCAATGACTCGCGGAGTGGGGTCTTCCTCCGGGACGAACAGCTGCTTCCAGATCCAGCCCCTCTTGAGGCGCTTGTGCACATGGGCGGGCCCCCGGGTCAAATTCTGCTTGTCCAGAACCCCCCCGCAGCACCCGGCCTCGCCCAGCAGCCCTCCGGGGATCAGGGACAACCATACGGCCACCGCCAGATAGGCCTGGGGGGGGGGGGGGGGGGGGAAGGACTGTGATATTAATTTGAGTGTTTGTTACCATTAAATCCAGCCTTTTGTGGAAACGTACTGTATGTTTAGGTTTTCAGGTATTCTCCAGCACTGACTTTCCAAGGTCTTGTTGTTTTGTTGCAATTGTATGTAAGTCACATGACATAACTTTGGGGAGCTTTTTTGATGTTCTTTTGCTGATTTTTTTTGGCACATTTCGTAAAAACAAAAGTTTACATGCATTTCTTTACTATTTGGTAGCATTGCCTTTTAAACTGTATATTTTGGGTCAAATGTTTTGGATTTCCTTTCACAAGCTTCTCACAATAGTTGGGAGGACTTTTGGTCCATTCCTCCAAACAGAACTGGTGAAACGGAGCTACATTTGTAGGCCACCTTGAGTGCACATGCCTTTTCCGCTTTGCCCAGTCAAAACATTGACTTTGTTATCCTTAAGCCACTTTGTAAACAGTTTGGCAGCTTTAGGCCATTGTCCATTTGGAAGACCCATCTGCGCCCAAGCTTTAACTTCCTGGCTGATGTCTTGAGATGTTGCTCCAATATTTCCACATAGAGTTCTTTCTTCATGATGTCATCTATTTTGTGAAGTGCACCAGTCCCTCCCGCAGTAAAACAACCCCACAGCATGATGCTGCCACCCCCGTATTTCACAGTTGGGATGGTGTTCTCAGGCTGCAAGTGTGTCAAAATTGCACCCAAGGATGAACCAGACTTGTGGATGCTTCCAAGGGCATGACATCGTCATCTAGGCTTTCCCAAATAGTTTAAAGGTATAGTAATCATAGTGTATGTAAACTTCTGACTTTGTAAAAAGTAACAAAAACACGAAGAAAAATAAATAAATAAATATATATATATATAATTTTGGCATTTAACAAATATACCTATTTTTTTAAATTCTATTTGACCTAAAAAAAAAAAAAGTTAATACTGGTTTCATGTCATAAGTGAGGAAAAATGCAAATGTGTCGTTTTATAAAGTGTATGTAAACATATGGTTCCTGCTGTAGCGTTTGCCTTATAATAAAGCTGTGACCCAGCCTATGGGCCTCCTCTAGTCTCCACATTTGATGTTCTGAGATTATGAGTTATTACAAAAAAATGTCCACCCAAGTCCCTATAACCCGTCACTCTCTATAGCTATAGACAACCAGTGGCCAGTGGTTCCCAACCTTTTTACTTGAAGCCCCCCCTGCACATGCTGTAGTCGGGCCGCCCCCCGCCCCCCCTCTGAGCCTCTGCAATCCCAGAGATTGCAGAGTTCTGGGAAATAAAAATGGCGGCGCCCTATGGACCTTCAGCTCACCCTGCGATTGTGGTTCATATTATAGATAATGCATTGGTTTTATTTAGGGATTTTTTTCTGGACACTCAAAGACGCTTTACATTGCATTATTCATTCTCTCCATACTTGGTTGTGGTAAGCTACTATTGTAGCCACAGCTGCCCTCGGGTAGACCGACGGAAGCCAAGCAACCACTCACTCACACACGACATTCACCCAGGCTTCCTGCTGTTGCTTTGCTTTGATTACCACTTTGCACTTTTCCTCAATGAGCGTCATGACCTTATGAAGCTCAAGGAGAAAATGCCAAGAATAAAGGGTGGACATTCTGAAGAATTTAAAATATAAAACATATTTGGAGTTTTTGGTTTCCTACATAATCCCATGTGCTCATTCATACAGTAGTTTAATGCTTTTAATGTAAATAGTGAAAATAAAGAAAAGCTGATACATTAAAACTAAGACTGTTTTAATCGATCGCTCAAGTCGTTCCACAGATTAACACCTCTTACAGAAATACATTGTCTTTTTTGAAAATGCCTGTTCCCCTAAGGTTATAATGTATAATTTATTTGTTATTATTTTTTTTTAAATCTCCTGGTTGTGAGGAGGGAGAAGATTTTTATGAGCCTTGTATGCGTTTACTAATTGATTAAGATCAACAAGATCATGGATTTTCAATAAGTTCTGTTTGTTTTCAGAACAATTATTCATATTAGAGTTAATTCATTTTAGAGTTAATTCATATTAAGCAGCCTGAACGCCTTCCTGTAGTTTATATCTGGTGGCGGGCAGAGCTGGAACATTAGTCCACTGACGAAGCCTTTTGGATGAGAGGCGAAACGTTCGACACCTCAACTACAGTATTGTGTTGGTATGTGCTGTGCTGATGCAAAAAAAACCTATTAGCACGGTGTAGGCTGGTACGCTACTTTAACCTCTTATCCCCGCCTTAACCGAGCGCATTTTCTCCAGTTCAGCTTTACCCAAATCTAAAAGCTTCTCGACTGGAGCTTTCAGCCTGTAGGCCAGAGTAACGCCACATTTGAAAGCTAAGACCTACAAATCTGATCTAAAGAGATATTTTTCCTCGTGTTGTTGCCGTGTTGTCACTTTTTGACTTTTTTTTTTTTTTTTTTTGGTAAAGCCAAACTGGAGAAAAATGTGCTCGGTTCAGGTTCGAATGTGGCTATAGCTGCTTTTCTTTCAATTCCTCAAACCTCCATTTGCGCTGTACCTTCAGAAGCTTCCTCAGGGCCCACCACCGTTCCTCGTCCCTCATGATCGGCTGACGGACAGTTTCTTCAGATCAGTAACTCATGATCCAGGCAGGAGCGCGCTGTCCCCGGTGTTGCGACGCGGTTGGTATGCGCAATCATGTCTGTGGAATAAAAACGGTAACGGTCTAATTAACGGCAAAGTGTAACGAGTGAAAAATAGATGGCCGGGGAAGTAAAGGGTTTAAAAAGAAAGCCAATAATGATCCAAAAGCTATAAATACACGTCTGAAGAGAGGGGGAGATGAATCTAATTTATGTGCCGGGTAAACAGAACGTGCCAATCGGAGATGAAACCGTAATTATAGGAAACTCGAACTGCAGTAAAGTTTTAATGTGTAAATGGACTTTGAAGTAATGGGAAAGAAAGTAATGTGTGGATGAAGTGTCTAATACGAGTTGTGTTATACAGTGCACAGCCTGAGCAAAAGTGTCTGACTGGGTTTAAACTCGTAACCTCCACCGGACCAGCGTTTCCCAAATCTAAAAACTTCTCGGCGAAAAAAAAGTGCCAAAATAGTGACAAAAACGAGGATGAAAACGCAACAAAAAAGACAAAAAAGCAAAGAAAAAAAAGTGATGACAAAGCAACAAGAAAGAGACGAAAACATGACAAAAGCGATTAAAAAGGTAACGATCAGTTTTGTAGGTCTTAGCTTTCAAATGAGGCGTTACTCTAGCCTATAGGCTGTAAACTCCAGTCCAGAAGCTTTTAGATTTGGGTCAAACCAGACTGGAGAAAGTGTGCTCGGTTCAGGTGGGGGTTAAGAGGTTAAGCCATGTTGTAACCAGTTTGGCAGCTTTGGGTCATGGTCCATTTGGAAGACCCATCTGCACCCAAGCTTTAACTTCCTGGCTGATGTCTTGAGATGTTGCTCCAATATTCCCACATGGAGTTCTTTCTTCATGATGTCATCCATTTTGTGAAGTGCACCAGTCCCTCCCACAGCTAAACAACCCCACAGCATGATGCTGCCACCCCCGTATTTCACAGTTGGGATGGTGTTCTCAGGCTTGAAAGATTCCCCCTTTTTTCTCCGAACATAACAATGGTCATTATGGTCAGACCACAGGATATGTCTCCAAAAATAAAGTCTTTATCCTTTTTTTATTTGCAAACTCCAAACGTGGCTTTTTGATTCTTTTGGAGTAAGGGCTTCTTCCTGGCAGAGTTCCCTCTCAGCCCATGTCGGCAAGGCCGGATGTATGCAGGGGTTTACAGGGGCTAAGCCCAGGGGCCCAGCAGGCTGAAGGGCCCCCGGGCATAAGGAGAAAAGGAAAGAGTTCCCTCTCTTTGCATACTCCCTCACATGTAAGGCTTAATCAGATGACTTTGTACCCGAGACTAAACCAGGTCTAAACCAGGACTAAACCAGGACTAAACCAGGACTAAACCAGATCTAAACCAGGACTAAACCAGGACTAAACCAGGACTAAACCAGGACTAAACCAGGACTAAACCAGGACTAAACCAGGACTAAACCAGATCTAAACCAGGACTAAACCAGGACTAAACCAGGACTAAACCAGGACTAAACCAGATCTAAACCAGGACTAAACCAGGACTAAACCAGGACTAAACCAGGACTAAACCAGATCTAAACCAGGACTAAACCAGGACTAAACCAGGACTAAACGAGGTCTGAGCCGTTTTCATTGAGTTGACACTGGGAACAAATATGTACCTGTAAATATGTACTGTTAAAATGCATAAGGATGCACCAAATTGCACCATTAAAATAAAATAATAAATATCTGTGGGAGGACCTCTCAGACCCCCCCCCCCCCCCCCCAGTCTGGTAGTAGCAAAGGTGCTTCGATGAGGGCCACGGAGCTCAAATTGGGGTCATTATGTTGAACTGTTTTTTCAGGTTTTGTTTTTTTAAATATTTTTAAACTAGTACTATGTTTATGTTCAAATTTAAACATTATATTCATTTATCCTTTCATTGTAGAGAGAGAGAAATCAGACGGACATACAGTAATTTGAACGCAAATTTGACTAGCTACATACACTTAAATACTCATGCACAAAATGTATTGGTATATACAGTGAGAACCAGATAAAAAGACACATTTGCATTTTTTTTCTCACTGTCAGACATGAAACCAGAATTAACTTTTACTTTTTTAGGTCAATTAGAATTTAAAAAATCATTTCTATTTGATAAATGTCAGAAGAATGACAGATAGAATTTGTTTTAGAAATGTTTTTATTACTTTTTCCAAAGTCAGAAGTTTCATACACTTGGATTACTAGACCTTTAAACAATTTGGGAATGCCCAGATGACGATGTCATGACCTTGGAAGCACAAGTCTGGTCTGTGCACACGGAGACTTGTGAACTAATAAGGAAATGTGTGTAATCAGACCTGTGTGTAGTAGTAGTGTGAGTGTGTATGTGCGTAGTAAAACCTGCGTGTACATACATACAGTGTTGTATGTGAGTACTAAGATTTACTGAGTGATGAATGTGCAATAACATTTGTGTGCACACAGGGATGTCCATGTCTAAGGTTCATGTGTGCCCATAAAAAAACACCTGACAGTTGTTCCACATGTGTTGGGACTTGTGTGCATTTTCCCCAGGGACGTACAGGCTGCGCTCACCAACAGAGGGCAGCATCCTGTGGTTTGCAGGCAGACTATAAATACCGTGCTGTCTGTGAAATATAAAAATACAAAAGAAGCTGTAAAAATAGCTGAGTTACATATTCGGGATGTTAAATGTTGGATTCATTACGTTTATAAAGCACTGGTTTTGCTACAACAAGCTCTTTATCTCTATGGCCAAAGGCAAAATGAGAGACTGTGAGGGCATTGTGGGGGGGAAATAGGGATCCTTTCAAAATAGTCCATTATGTCATGACTTTGGGTTGAAGTATTCGGTATAAAAATAGGATCAGTTTTATACATTCACTTATACAACTAAAAAATAAAAAAATAAAAAATAAAATAAAAAACCGTTCGAGGGGGAAATCATGGCGGATTTACAGATTGTGACTAACCCAGCATTATCACAGGAACAATATCTAGTCGAACAGACACAACATGTATTTTAGCTTTAAATATCACTCCGAGATGTCGCACCCAAATCCGGATTCTGAAAACATATTTGGCGAATGCAATGTTACTTTCTCGCGCGGAGATTTATGCGATCTAACGATTCCAAGAAAGCCACGTATAGTCGAAGAAAGCGCTCCCTTTGTTCACTTTGTCGTCGGTTGTTCCCGGGGCCCCTGAAGGCAGCATCCTGTTTGAGATTCAGACAGGGCCCCGCATTGTGTTGTGTGGCGGAGACATCATTCCTTAAGCATGACACCGCACTCTGGCGCTGACTAATGAAGACTGGTAATTAGATCAATGTCTCCAAACGGACGCGGAGGAAACCCAGACACACACACACACACACACACACACACACACATATACACACACACACACGGCCACACACACACACACACGGCCACAGGGCGATCAATGCGGCGTTTATAACTCGAGAGCAGATCAGGGTCAAGAGTGTAAGGACGACCAAAGTCAGCCATCAGGAGAACTGGAAATGCATGCATAAACACCGCGGAGGCTACGGGGGGGGGGGGGCACTAGTGATCTGTGGGCTTTGCAAATGATGGATGGTCCACTGAACTATGGGCTGACGTGAGGAGGACTTTTTTGACTATATTGTGACACAGGAATTATGTATATGATATTATTTTGACAAATCTTCATCTGTCATTTACTTTCTTGAACCTCATTTTTTCCCCCTAAAGAATTATGGCTTATCATCTCTTTTTTCAGTGATTGTTTGGATGACTCATTTTGACTTCTACTTTTGTTCTCTTTAACCGAGCACATTTTCTCCAGTTCGCCATTGCCCAAAATCTAAAAGCTTCTTGCCTGGAGAGCAACAGCGTAGCGTCTCATCTGAAAGCTATGACCTACAGAAGTGATCGTAACTTTGTCACATTTTTTTGGTCATGTTTTCACCTCGTTTTTGTAACTTTTTTTGGTCACGTTTTCTTTGTTTTTTTCACTGCTTTTTTTGACATGTGTGCGCCACGTTTTCGTCACTTTTTGTGCTTTTTTTGTCGTGGTTTTGTTGCTTTTCCAGCACGTTTTTTTGTCGCTCCTTTATTGCTTTTTTGCTGTGTTTTCACCGCTATTTTATTGCTTAAAATATATATATATATATATAACGTGCTCTGTTCAGATGGGGGTTAAGAGGTTAAATTATCTTAAAGTAACATTACTATTGTATATATTGAGTAACAATTTGGCTCTGATTATGATCTATATTTAATACAACTGACCACAGTGACATCATGCTAATGAGGGGGAAATTAAGTGGTTAGAATTCAAACCTCACATTTATTCTCAGAACATTGTGGATATTTTTTGTGGGGTTTAACAGTCCTCCCAGGGACTTGCTAAACTCTGCGTGCTTTTTCATTTACCGGTAATGTTAAAA
This sequence comes from Proterorhinus semilunaris, assembly GCA_021464625.1. NCBI lineage: Eukaryota > Metazoa > Chordata > Actinopteri > Gobiiformes > Gobiidae > Proterorhinus > Proterorhinus semilunaris. The sequence continues at coordinate 23,991,967 of CM038362.1, read as the reverse complement.
ATGCAAAGCAGGCTAATTCTTCAGGTTCGACTAAGTATATATTGGTATATATTTAATATACCAAGACCATGAACAAGGATGATGGGGGGGGGGTTTGCATCTTATCTCACACCTACATTGTGGTGCAGAGAAGGTCCCAGACAGACGCCACTATGAGAAATCACAGAAATCAGCATCTTGAGCAAATGTGTGATCATACCGCCTTTACTGTGCCCGATTCTGTCAGACCTTGGAAGCTAAGCAGGGAAGGGCCTGGTCGGTACTTCGATGGGAGACCGTTTGGTAACACCAGGAGGCCTAGTGAATGTAGTGTATGAGTGAGTGGTTGGTGATGGTCGGGGGGGCCATTGGCGCAGACTGGTTGCCTCACTTTCGACAGTCTACCCCAGGGCAGCTGTTGCTACAATAGCCACCAAGTATGGAGTGAATGAATGATGCAATGTAAAGCGTCTTTGAGTGTCCAGAAAAGCGCATATAACACCAATGAATTATTGTTATTATTCGTGGGGCATTAGAATACTCATAGAACTTTAGACACAAGGGCCATGAGTTTAGAACTGTGTGTGTAGATCTTTTCCCATGATGCCGCCACCCGCATATTCAGAGCCCTGTACATCTCCAGCAAATAGACCTTATTATACTTGGCTGTAACTTAGACTTGGGCAAACACGGACTCTGTGCTGGTTTAGCCGAAGCCTCGACAGACAGTGGCTCTTCCAGCAACACGCATCTCAGAGTGAGAGAAGAGAAACTGATAAAACTGAAGTCGCCAACAACAGCGCAACAAGGCAACTTCTAAATGTATGCACCACCATGACGAGGTCCATAACGTTGGCCGATTAATGACGACAATCTACCAATCTTCCATACCCGACGAAGTCCTCGAGGACCTCTCCGTTTTTTTGCGTGAGGAGTAGCCTGAGCAGTTTGTTAGTAGTTCACTTAATAAGCTCTTTACCAGAACATAATGGTCATGTTGAATCTTGTAAAAGTAAATGAGCTGTCGAGAGCCATTTGCAACGAGCTGGTCAAATCAATTACTGACGTGCGCTTCCATTTCCCTGAGATCCAATTTGGACGTGTGTGTTTGCGCGTATGTTGTATTCATATCTGCATGCGGCGTGGAGTGACATTCCAATTACTGCCCAGTGAATCGTGAGCGGTTCCGGCTTTCTTACATGTCCAAAAGAAGGGGGTAAAAAAAAACACTGGATTCTTTCAGCCAAGACAACAGCCTTCTCCTCAATGGTCTTAGCAACAGCTCGAGAGAGAAATGTTTCTACCAAAAAGAATCCAAACTCATGCCTCTCGTGGCTTCGTGGGATAGCGTACGGGTCAACAGACGTTTGCGCGCCACTGTAAGGAGACTGGCCTTTCCGGAAATGTGAGGATGAAAGTCCATGGATAATGAGTTCCAGGAGCTCCAAAGCAACAAGCATGTTAGCACGAGAGGTATTGGGAAGGATAACAAGTGCAAGCGGCTTCACGTGGTTTCCTAAAACGGAACAACACGGAATGAAAAGTCAATGGGTGCGAAGACATTGAGAGAGTGATGTAGGTAGCATCGCTCAAGCTTGGAACTCCAAAAAGAACATGTAAAACTGGGTATTTTTTCTGCACCGTTGGACTGCAGTGCCGTCCTCGCCTTGCCAGAATACATGACCGATAGTAGTCATCGGCGAGCTTTCCACGGTAAACTTGTGTCGAAATTGGTTGGATTGTTATGATTTTGAGATAAAAACCCCAAAGGTGCATTTCCTGTGACGGACTAATGATGGGTGAAGACCAAATGGAAGCAAAATCAGTTTACAGGGTTGAAAGAGGGAACCTGTCCCCTTTACACACGAGAACCCCCTAATAAGACAACCTGTCCAAGTTCCATCAGGACTAGACTAGTGTATAGTCTAATAAGAAATAGTTTGAAAGCTGCGCACGTGACGTCAATGTAGAGAAGAGCGAAGAGGAAGCAGCAACTGCTCGTGGTAGTCAGCGCTGTTTTGGGGCGTTTCCACTGACCGGCCCTACCCAGCCCAGTGCCTGGTCTGCCCTGCTGGGGGAGCATCTCATCTGCAGAGGCCGGGGCCAAATCGGTCTGGCCAGGCACACGTTTTGGGGCCGACCTCTGGCCAAAGCGCTGAACAGAGACTAACATGACGTGAACAGATGCTGGGCCACATACCGCTGTTGAAAAAGGTGATTTTGCCAATTTGCACAACTTTAGCTGGTCTTAGCATAGCATTAGCACGTAGCTTAGCTTCATAGTTGTCTTTTAGCTGCTTCTTTCCTCTTGTATTTGCCTGAATAATTCCATGACCCCCACCAAAAAGGGCATGCGCATCTGTTGGAGCACCGTCCACAACAACTGCGATACTTGAGTAGTGGAAACCCTCACCTGTACTGGGTAGAGTGGATACATGACAAAGCGAGTACTTAGAAAGGGCTTACAGATGGCTACTTGGCAGAGGATGAATACAGCATCTTTTTGGAAATGGCAAACAGCTAACACCAAACAAGACTTCATGTAAGACCATTTGCTACGTAGATATCTAGAACTGTTTGGCAAAATTGAGGCATCAATTGGTTTTGAGAATTTCAAATGTGTCAAAATTGACAGGATGATGATTATTGATGTGGAAAATAAAATGTTGCACCAAGAGAAGAGGAATTTGTGAAAGTACATGGCGACAGATGGTTAGCTGCCGATTGAACAAGACTAGCCTTTTTGATGATATATGGAATGAAACGCTTGGGGGGAAATGACAAGTACGGAGTAAAAATATATTTATTTGCTAGGTCAGTAAACGGCACAGGTGTTAGGAAGCAAGTATACCTCGTCTCCCTGTGTGACAGCTATGCAAGACCTTATATAACATTGATCTTTGAACCATTTTATTACACCGCCTACAACTTCCAAAAGTAGAAACGGATGGAAATCAAAAGGCAGGAATCTAAAGTCGACGACGTTCTAGTCAGTTGATCAATTTTCTCCTTTTCCTTTCCGAAGCGATGGGCGCTACATGCAGAGTGGCCGTGCTTGACAGCCATTCATTAGCTGTAACTGGCCACGGTCTCTCCGCGAGCACCGGACAGGTCTCCCATAGCCCTAAGTACACTGCTGTATCTTTCACATGACAGGAGGACAATGAGCTGCGATCGCACAATGTTAAGAACTGGGTGCGGCAAGGCATTATGTTTATGCCGATATGCAGTCGTTGGATGAAATAAAACTTTGCTATTAAAGCTGCGATACCGGATTTCTTAAACAATGGTAGAGATGGGAAGTTGAATTTAAACATTTGGAGTGATAATAGTAATAATAGGTTTTGTGTAACTACATTTAATAACATCTTCAAAACTAGGAGTATTTCCTAGATGCGTACAATATTTTCAGTTATCCGACAAATATATCAAGGAGGAGGTGTGCTAAAGTAGCTTCAATAGAGCAGTGATTGTCAACTCGTGGAACCGAAAAGTGGAACCATTTCTTGTGGGTGTCGAGCCTTTCCCAAAGATATTTATCACACTATTTAAGTCTTGAGTATTTTGGGACATACAGGGGTGCCATGCCATTAGTCCGACACCCCATTAGCCCGACGTCTCATTAGTCCGAAAATGTCCCATTGAGCAGAGGTGCCATTAGTCCGACATCACTAACCCAGTTGTGTTGTGGATTACAGAGCCATATACAACCACTGGCCCTAACCCTAATGCTGCGTTTACACATAAGCACGATGCGTTACGAATGGCATTTTTCCGTCATTCGTGACGTTCGTGACGTGACTTAACGCATCTCAATGGGATTCTTAACAGAACGCATCAGTTCGTGACATTCGTGACGTTCGTGGAGAAAGTTTTTGTCTGTCAAAAAATCTTCCACGAATGTCACGAATCACCCTCTGTTCGTGGAGTTCGCAACGGAGCGTGTCCTTTCGTGAGGAGTAGTGGCGCTTCGTAATTCAGCGTGAGAGCGTTCGTAGAGCATTCGTAGAGCATTCGTAGCAGAATCACTGTTTTCACGCTCAAAATTGACAGAAACCCACGCTACGCCCAAAGTAAATGTTCGTACCTGCAGTAGCTATGCCAAGGAAACGTGTCACAAAGTCGGCCAATCCGCGCTCCAAGCCACGGACAGCACCTGAAGAAACACTTTCAGCACCCCGAGCCACTGCCGCTCCTCGGGGTGCTGAAAGTGTTTCTTTCTCCTGCGGTCGTACCTGATGTTCGGGAGTTGGAGCCAGACGAGCCCAATGACTCAGGGGAGAGCACGGCCTCTGCTCCGCCTCCAACCCGGTGGAAGAAGATCACTCCACATTCGCCCAATTCTTGACAGATTTCGGACAGAACGCGAATATTCCTAGTGACCCGTAACAGCCCGTGGCAGCGCGCAACACCACGCAGCAGCGCGCAACACCACGCAGCAGCGCGGGACGCATATTCGTGACCGTGCGTAATAATTCGTGCCATTAATCGTAACGCGTAGTAACAAGTCGCAACAGTTAGTGGCGGCGCGTGAAACCTTGACCCCGAATCATCAAATTCGTGATCCTTGGCCACGAATGTGCATTTGTGGCATTCGTAACGCATCGTGCTTATGTGTAAACGCAGCATAAGGTCAGTGAACTCTTGCCTGAACCTAATTTTATTTTTCAACCCCTACTTAATGGGACATTTTCGGAAAAATGGGGCGTCGGACTAATGGGCCGACCCCCATATTGGGACACTGCGTAGCACTTTGGATTCTTCAGTTGCCAACATTACAAAGCCTGCTCTTAAGGACCAGATAGACACTGAAAATGCTTTTACTGCAGTGGGTAATCAAAGATTGGAGTTGGATGGGGACCTTACCCTATCCTAAGTCACATTTTAGTCAACATCTCTATGGAGACCATTAAAGATACAGTTAGGTCTGAGGAGAGGGGAGCTACTCACAGACACACATTTTTGTTTTGGGCAGTTTTCAGCATTTTTACCACAAGAACGAGGGCTAGTTATGATTAGTCCCGAGGACTCACACAAATATGACAGGGATCGATAGATGGCAGATCCACATGTTATTTTTCTCAACTCATTCCTTTATCGTTAAGTTTAGAAAGTTTAAAGTGACAGCAAATTTGTCGTGCAATATGGCTTGTTGCTTTTCAGATTAAAATGACTGTCCCAATAACATTAGTAGTTATGGGTCAACAAATGAGTCGGTACAAAGAGCCAACTCTCTTAAGTGAAACATTATTTTTATTTTTTTTATGGCACCACATGCACCGGTCTGCGCTACACTTGCCTCGAAAAACAGGGTAAGATTAAGAGAATGGGAGTCGATGAGAGAGAATGGTGCAACAAACCTGCTTTATAATACAGCCATTACCTGTTCGTTAACATCTAACCACTGAACACCTGTTTAGGATTGTGTGCATAATCCAGAAATGACTTTAATTGTAAGTGTTGACCTGCTTTTTTGCAGAATCGTACAGTTGAAGCCACGAAGAAGCCTCTACAAGGTAGCAGTGTTGGTATATTTAAAAGTGTAAACCTTTAGGTTCAAACCGGCTTTATTTGGGAGATTTCAGAGTGTGCAGTAGGGGCGTGACTTTGTGTGTATTTACATACTGGGAAAACACCGCGGAGGAGGAGGCACCACTGCTTTGGTTTGCGTTGTTGACAAATGCTTTAGCAAAACAAATGCCACGCATATGTTACTTTGGTGACGGGTGAGTTTGTTGATGTTTGTTTATTTTCGCTGGTGGCCGCTGTGCTATCCCGTCTGTTTGCTTTTTGATGAGGCCATCGTTGTGCTGTAAGCTAACGTGGTGTGTTCAGTTGATTGGATTTCTTTGCGTTTTGTTTTTGGTCGTAAGCGGTGTGTGCAGGTTAAGGTTAATATTTACCGTAGTCATTGTCCATGGCACAAATGATCGTGTGTGCGTTCTTCTTTCCCTCTGGTTAAATGTGTGTATGTGTTGGGATAATGTTGCTAGTTGTCATTGTGTTGCTAGTTGCTGTAGCGGTAGGCTCTATGGGAAGTGGATTTATGCAAGAGACATTTATTTACAGTGCCTTGCGAAAGTATTCGGCCCCCTTGAACTTATCGACCTTTTGCCACATTTCAGGCTTCAAACATAAAGATATAAAACTGTAATTTTTTGTGAAGAACCAACAACAAGTGGGACACAATCATGAAGTGAAACGAAATTTATTCGATATTTCAAACATTTTTAACAAATAAACAACTGAAAAATTGTTGGATTTTGCACAGCTTTGGTTTGACATACTAAAAAAGTACAAATTGAGTTTCAATTGAAGGGATAGTTGCCAATTAAATTTGTATACATAGTTGCCCGACGTTTTGAGAATCATCCAATTTTCTTCTTCAAAGGGCCAAAGATGTAAAGTCCCATCAGATAGTAGATTGTATATCTCTACCCAATCTACCCTCTGATGGAACTTTACATCTTTGGCCCTTTGAAGAAAAGAATTGGATGTTTTTATTATTTTTACCACCTTGGACGATATCAATCTTTGTTGGAATAGTTGCCAATTCTTTTGCTCATACAAATGGCATTTCTTTACCTGCTAACTACACGCCATGCTCACAGGTTTTGCCGCTCCTGTTGACACAGTGTTTTTTTTCAGCTGTGGTCAGTCGGACAGACCTGGTGTGTCCATACGCCTGACCTCTGCTTTGCCACCATGTCACCAAGGGCATTCTCACCTCTGGGAAGGCTCGGCGTTGGCAGGTGCAGAAACATCTAAGACGAAGTAGAGCGTCTCCAACTCCAAAGGGGTTTACGCACAGGTGAGTGTAGCTGTGATTAGAGAGGAGGAGCCGGGCCTACCCTAACTCCTCCCCGCTGGTCTATATATTCAGCTGCGTCCATAGTGGGACCTTTGTCGCTGACGAAGCCTTTTGGATGAGAGGCGAAACGTTCGAGGACTTCAACTACTGACTACAGAAGATGAATCAAGTACCTTCATTGAAGATGGACAACTCCTGTATGACTGAGAACTTACACTGTCTGTGTAAGTTTCTTATTCAAAGTGTTTAGGTTGGCAGCCACGCGGCATAAGCTGCAGTCTTCAGCGCTGAGCTCTCCTGATGCCTGTGGTTTAGGATTGGAAGAAAAAATTAAAGCCTAAACCACCCCTTCTTCTTCTTTCGCCGTTTCTCAGTCTCCTGAATCACACCCTGAAGCTCGCGGTTGCTTGGGCAGACTTGGTCTCCTGCGAAGCCTTCAGAGTGTCAGAAAGCTCCTGGATCTCCTGCTGTAGCGCTGCCCTTGTTCTCTCCTCCGAGCTCTGCAACGCGCTCACCTCTTCTCTGTGGACGACCCTTAGACGCTCCGTTTCGTGGCTGAGGTCCTGCACTTTCTTCTCCAGGTTCTGTTTCTGGGCCCCGAGAGCAACGAAAATGGCTTTGGACTTCTCATCCATGGTCTTAAACAGGTCCCGCGCTCTTTTTAAGTTCTGCTCTAAGGCTCGTGCTGTGGCCTTCTGCTCTCTGAGCTCCCGCTCCTGCTCGATCAGTTTGGAGCGGGCCACTTCTGTGTCTTTTTGCTGCTCGCTTAAGGCTGTTTCTAGATTTTCCACTGAGGACCACCGAGCACCTTTCTCCGCTTCTAGAGATGTGACTCTGTGCTGGGCCTCTCGCAGTGCTGCAGTCTTTTCCAGGAGGACAGATTCGAGGTTGTGCACTTGCAAGCCTAAGCCATGTCTTTCTGCCTGCAGTCCAGTATTCTCCTCCTCCAGACTTTTAACTTTGCTCAGAGCCTCGTGGGCTGCTGACGTTTGTTCACTGATTTCAGATTTTAGAGTGTTGACCTGCGAGTGTAGCTCGTCCCTTTCTTCCTCTAATTCAGCGTTCTTAGTGAATTCCCCGGTGAGAGAAAAGCTTAGATATTTGACTTCAGTTGCAAACTCATTTCTGTCTTCTTTCAGACGGTTAATTTCACTCTCAGCCTCGCTGTTTGCCCTTTGCTCCTCACGGAGTTCAACTTTTAATCTATTCACCTGCATCTGTAGTCTTTGCGCTTTTTCGTGGAGGTTTTTTATTTTCTCCGAAGCCTGGACCGAGGTGCCGTTTCTGTTTCTCTCTTTCTCCACTTGGCTCAGAGCGGCTGCTGTGAGTTTCTCTTGTTCATAGAGAGCATATTTTAATTGCTCCACCTGCTTAGAAAGGTCTTCCTGTGGAAGAGCAATGTTGTTCTCATTGAGAACTCGATTGACATCCTCTCGGCTCGGACTGTTCCCGTCCTGTGGGCGCCCAATGTTGTGCTCGATCCAATTACACATATCTTTGTTTTTCTGTTCTGCAGCGTTAAGCATTCCTTTGAGGCAGGCGTTGGCAGTGTTTAAAGCTTCTCGTTCTTCCTTCTCTGCCTCTCTGGCTTTCTCCTCGTGTTGACTGTAGTTAACAGCCTTCTCCCTTTTCAGTCGGTTTATGATCTGACTCATCCGCTCACCTTCTCGGTCACAGTACTGCTGGTGGGAAGATCGCAGAGTGTCGTATTGTTCTTGTTGGTTCTTCACCTGTGTTTTCAGAAGCTCGTTTTGTTTGAGAAGATACTCCTGGGAGGCTTGGCTTTCTCCTGCATCCTCAACATTAGAGCTATTGTTAGTGACCATCGTTGGCTCAACTTTCTGCTCCTCCAGAGTTTTCACTTTGCTCTGAGCCTCTGTCTTTGCCCTTCTCTCGTCCCGGAGCATATTTCTTAGTCGATTCACCTCCAGCTGTAGTCCACATGCATTATCCTGCAGTGTTTTCATTTTCTCGTCCTGCAGGTTGGACCCCACACTGTCCTCCTCGCGTGGAAGACCACAGTTGTGCTTAGCTGCCTCTGTCTCATTCGAGAGACTTTTTACTTCCTCTTCTGCGGCTTTAAGTTTTCCTTTTAATGCTTCTAATTCTTTTTGCTCTGCTTCTCTGGCCCTTTCCATCTGTTTACTCAAGACGCCCGCTTTCTCCTTTTTGTATCTTTCAATGATATCATCTATGTCTCCAAGCTTTTTTTCGTGCTCCTTTACCTGCATTTTCAGACACTGTATTTGCCTAAGAAGATGTTCTCGGGAGGCTTGGCTTTGTCCTGCATGGGGAACAGTCTGTGATGGGGCTTGTGAGTCCTGTAGAGGAGTCTGCAGTAGGAGCTGTTTGTCCTGTTGAGAATCATGGCCCATCAGAGGAGAATTTACCTCAGGTTGGTCCCTCTCGACAGTCTGTGATGGGGGGGTGTCCTGTAGAGGAGTCTCCATTAGGAGCTGTGCGTCCTGTTGAGAATCATGGCCCATCAGAGGAGAATTTTCCTCAGGTTGGTCCCTCTCGACAGTCTGTGATGGGGGGGTGTCCTGTAGAGGAGTCTCCATTAGGAGCTGTGCGTCCTGTTGAGAATCATGGCCCATCAGTGGAGAATTTTCCTCAGGTTGGTCCCTCTCGACAGTCTGTGATGGGGGGGTGTCCTGTAGAGGAGTCTCCATTAGGAGCTGTGCGTCCTGTTGAGAATCATGGCCCATCAGAGGAGAATTTTCCTCAGGTTGGTCCCTCTCGACAGTCTGTGATGGGGGTTGTGTGTTATGTAAAGTCTCCATTAGAGGGAGTGTTTCTTGTTGAGAAATTTCCAACACTGATTCACAAAACAACTCCAGTAATACGTCGCCGCTCGCTGAGCTAACTGGGGCTGGAGCTGCGGCTGCAGCTGCCTTTTCCTGGCGTTCCAGAGCCCTTCGTTGAAGACGCCTCATCTTACGACTTGGTGCGGCCTGCGTTACAGTGGGCTGTTCGTTGGTCATCTTGATAATGTGTTGCGTTAAGAGTTAAGACTATTATAATTTCCCTGTTGAGAAATCCACTTGCTATATTCACTCCTGCTGCTGTAAGGTGCAGGAGGGATGCGAAAAAAAACAATGTTTTCAAGAGAAAAAGGTCAAAAATGTTTAAACACCAACGTCTGCAGTGTTTAGCTGTGACCTTAACATGTGAATGAGCTCTGAGTGACCGAGCGTTGGTCAGGTAAGCTTGGAATCAAGAGAACGATGACATCAGCATGGAACACAACAATTCCTTATATGGACGTTCTATCGTCATGGTGATACATTAGAAGGTTAGGGTTTGGGGGGGGGGGGGCACATTAACGGTACGTTCCCATGGTGACAGGAGCTGCATTCTCACCAAGTCACATGACCCCACAGGAAATTACATCGCCTCCACTTTTTCCCCCATACAAACTAAAACTACATGATATACCAATTAAACACGGAGAAAAAACAAACTATCTTTTTTTTCTTTCTTTTTTTATGTAATAGTTGAGTTTAGGAGAATTAGCAGAACAGTCAGGAGTTGGGTTTAGATTAGGAGCAGGGAGACGGATGAGGTCAGAAAGAGTGATTGATTATTTATCATATCAAGATTATGTGGCAGTAAAAATAAACTGAAAAAATTCTGTACACATTGAAAAATATTTCCTGCCACAGGGGACTCCCTTTTTCAAATCCATAAAGAAACACAACAAACTGTGGAGGTGACGTCATTTCCTGTGGAGCGGCTGCATTCAGACCCGACTCCCCCATGGTGCTGTACAAGTTTGAAATGAAGTCACTTCTAAAGTAAACTTTTATAAACGAGCCACGATCTGGACAAAGAAAAATGCCAACACAATAGATTATGATTTAAAAAGAAGAACTGCGTCCAGGTGGCGTAGCGGTTAGTGCTTGTGCACAGCTCGTAGGTCCCAGGCCTTTCTGTGTGGAGTTCACAAGTTCTCCCCGTGTCTGCGTAGGTTTCCTCCGGGTACTCCGGTTTCCCCTTCCACTAAAAACATGTACAATAGGCCAGGAATAAGAGTGTGTTTGAAAGTGCGCATGGGGGACAACGGATGGAAATTAGCCCAAGGCTACAATCCGGTGTGGCGTGTTTACATGCATGAGACCCATGTATGTTCATTAACATGGACTGTCCCGACCAAATAATTCAATAAATAAATGAAATAATAAAATAATAAGCTCACTTTGTGCCAGTGCAAAACAGTGTCATTAACACTAATTAAAAACTTCTAAAGAAAATACAAAATATTCAAAAACATATGAGAACATTTCATCCAAAATCAAGATCTCTACAAACTTAAACGAATCCATAAATGTAGTTCATCCATCTCAGGCTTTTAATCACTTTTTATTTCCGCTTCATATTTTCGCTGCCTCGCACTGACCGTGGAATGGACACAGACTCTATAGATATCACTGAAGTCCAAACTTTAGCCTGGACGCTTTCCTCATGGATCTATTATGCAATAGTTCCATCACCTCCAGAAAAAAAAATATATATATACTTTGAAGACAACAAACAACAACACAGACAAGTACATGTACAGGCCAATGGCCCTGGAAAAAGTTAATCTTCTTTTATAATTTCTTGGATAATTATAGTTGTTGTTTAGTGCAGTGAGCAGCTTGATGGCTAATTTAACAATGTATCAAAATCTCTGCTAACTGGTCTCAAATTGAAACTGTGTCAGTAAAAAAGTAATTTGTGAGCCAAAAGAGCCCAATGTTTGCTCATGTTCTCATTGGGAAAGTGTGAAATGATCCCAAAGAACGGATACTTTAGGGAAGAATTGATACCTAGTAATCCAAACTAAAACCATAAAAATACTTTGTGCGCGTTCTGCTGCTACGCGACTATGGTATGTCCTGCAGAATATTCGACTTCTGTTGCTCCAATGGGATAAAGAAAGTGTAGGTAACACTTTAAATTAAGTGTTCATGAATAACGCTTAGTTCATGCGCTAAGGCAATGATCATGAGTATTAATCATGATCATGGTGATTGTTTTTTGTGCTTGCAGAACATATAAACGGAGGCAAGGACCATCCTTAGTATGAACTTTTAGCATCACTAGTTCTTTATGAGCTCTTTATGAAGGTGCCATATTTGACTGAACTCCTACAATGAATGCTATAGGGTTAGGGTTTTAGCACTCTTCTGTTTGCAATTTCTCTCTTCAAACATAGCTTCATAGTTTCTTTTTTCCCGTCCAAGATGCAACGGTTTCATTTTAGGGGCACTTTCATAATGAACTCGCACTGAGCTTCGGTGAGTTTGATTTTGCTGTAGGTTTAATACAAAGGTCGGTTCTCATCCTCGTGCCCGTCTGTTTCTTCATTCGTGAGCGATGGGATTCACGGCTCTTTTCTGGGAGCCAAATCTTTGGGATCTGTTCTTTAAAAAAACAAAGCAACTCCTCATCGGTTACTTTCACTTGCAAGCGGTTTCTGGAAACACTATGGGGAAACTAGCGAACACTGACGGATTATTCGGATGTTCTTAGTTATTTCCGGACTGCTTGCCGGCGACACGAGATGAAGTGTGCTCCTCAATGCTATACGGGTGAGTCCACGTTCACGCCACGGTTCACGTCCGTCCGGCGGGTTCAGCGCTGTTGTCAACGTTAGCAGGATATAGACGACTCCTTTATGCTCTCATATCATTGTGCTTGGGGTAAATGCATTTGGTAGGTAATAGTCTGCTGTTTAAATGAGGTTATGTAGCTGTTTATAGAGTAAACCTTTGTTGGATGTTCTAAGAGTTGTCTGCAATGCTAGTTCCTTGGGTATTCGCTGATATGTGGTTGCATACTTCTTTTTAGTCTCACAAGCAGCAGTAAATGCATTTAAGTGGACCTATAGTTTACATCACCTTCGTGGCTTTAAATAATGATTTGCTTTTTTTGCAAATATGCCTTTTTGTCTTGCAGATGTGAATAAATGTGACACATAGACTTTCTCTACATTCCTGGTCTAAGATAGTAGAAAGCCTTGTTTTTTACTTAAACAAGAGTGCCTTTGAAATATATGTATTGATTCAAATATATGTACGTGTGAAAACATAATGTGGAAGAGATCAGGCTCAAATCGCCCTCCTGAAACCGTATTACCATCACCTTTGATGAACAGCGTTTTATTTGTTCGGCACTGGTTCTCACGTTACAATGTTACACGATATATCTCGACATTTGAACGGACAAATACTTTGAATTTGTTGAACTGCCCACCTCCGCCTGCCAAGATGAAAGGCAGCAAGTTTGCAGAAGATCATTAAAGTTTGTAAATGAAGATTGTGCTTATGCATTTAATACGATATTGGCGTCATTTACAAGAACAGCTATTCGCAGTTTGGAGGAAAGCCATCTGTTCCACACGACTTGTAGAAGATCACCCTTCCAAGACAAACTAGCCCTAATTGGTCCCAGGGGGAAGCCGTCGGGAGGCGGGATGTTTACTGCTCAGTGCCATAAAACAATATAAACTGACGCGCTGTAGGGATTGTTGCCGGGATCAGGAGCCGGAATGATCCTCGGAACAAGGGAGATGTCGAGCCATTGTGTACTTGTTTGTAAGTGCTTCGTTTGATTTGATTTGCCCACGAGAGGGAATTATCGCGGCGGAAAATTGATGCCGGTCTCCAGCGGTATTTGTTAGGGAAGAAGAGGAGTGTCGTAATTGGTGATGGGGGAAATGAGGAAAATGGTTTTGCACTGGGCTATGAAGGTAAAGAGTGGAAATCCCCAGACAATTTTACTGGGAGTTTGTATAACTGCCATTCGTTTGGACAGCGTAAAACAAACCTTTATGATTTAGATAATTACGCTTTCAAAACGAAAAGGTAATCTAATCTATTATGCAATTTTGAGCTTTCAGACGGCATATTTGGAAATTACCCATAAATGGTCACGTTCGAGGAAGAAAAGGGGGTGTCAAACAGGCAAGTCGTGTCCAGCAGAGGGCACTGATATAAAAAGAGATCAGGATATAAACAACACATTATAGCCACTTGGTAAATGGTCAGTCTGCCCCAGGGCGGCTGTGGCTTCAACAACAGCTCAACACCACTGAGTGTGGAGTCAATGGATAATTACTACTATAGCACTATGAGAAATGTGTGACACAGGCTTGTATAGTGCAATACAAGCGCAAGTCGTTGTTATTGATCAGGCTCATAGATATAATAATTAGAGACAGATTAATACTTATTCAGCCCCATTCATAGAAAAGGTCCCGAGTCCTGTGTGAAACTTAATGGCCGATCAGTCTCCTCCTACGCAGCCTGTTCCTTTTAAAAGGGCAAAAAGACGGGAAGCCCTACGCTTGTGGGGCGGGCGGAGCCTGCACAGAGCTCCAGAGCTTGATTGACAGGCTCTGGAGCCAGTCAATGCACTGAAAAGGCGTCCTCTTTTTCGAGCTGATAAACAAAAACCAGCGTGGTTAAAAATATTTCAACTTCCCCAGCGTTGTCACATGGGTCATAGCATTTTTTGGAAAAAGAAAAACTCTTTGGAGCCAGGCTTTTAAGCCGTTCTTGGGAGGTCGGAAGTCTCATTCGCATCATTGCTCCCAAGTGTCTTTTGGCGTCGCCCCTGGCGGTGGTATTCGCAACGTACAGCAATGTCAGCCCCTCGCCATAAGCCCATTGATCAGGCTACAGTCAAGTTGGGGCTTCAAATCACAGCTCATTATTATTATTCATTTATTGGAAACATGTGTTTTCTATAGTATTTTATTGTTTACATGTGGCCAGCGACCCACCGTGGTTGCTGAATTTCGGCCCACGACCCACCCCTACTCCAAAAATCCTTTAATGGTGACTTATGAAAGTGATTTCTACCAAATAAGATACAGAGATATCTGTGGAGTGGACAATGTGCTGTATCAAAACATTCACATGGACATGATTTGGACATTTCTGTTTAGTATGTTTAGTCCACCAAAAAACATCTATATAGAGTGAAAAAATAATAATTCCCATAGATACAGATGGAAAAATTACCAATTACCCCACCACTACTTTAACAAATGTTGAATTATGGAAGTATTTTTTACTAAATGAAGATCGAGACATGGATTGGAGCAATGTGGTTAAACAGCCCAAATGTGTTCATGAATGGCTAGCTTTGTGTGCCAGTTCTTTACATGAAAATAAAAAGAAGAAATGGCATTCGATCCGAACATATGCAGACAGTCAGACTGTAGCAGTTAGCATTAGCCATTATTAGCTATGTTTATTTTGTTACTTCTAGTGGACAATAGGGCAATATGGCCTTAAATCTATATCACGATATAAAAAAGAAATATCACGATAACGATATATTTGAGAATGGACAAATACTTCAAAATTTCAGCCTTACGTCTATTGGGAAGATCAGTGATATTTCATTTTTTTTTTTTCCAGCATATTAATTTTCGATGACGCGTTGCCATCTGTATCCACTAAGACATGGTCTGTAGCCATAGATAGTTGAGGCTGTCGTGTCTCTTAAAGGCCCTTTGCTTGACTTTTTTTTATTAAGTACCTTGAACTTGTCATGTTTACAACCCTAAACATAAAGATTCTATTTGAATGTTTTACTGAAAGTTCACACACAAGTAACAGACAACTGTGAAGTGAAAGTAAAATGATACATGATTCTGTTATTTTTCCAAAAATAGAAAAGTGAAAAGTGGTGCGTGCATAAGTATTCATACAGCATTTTCTGCATTAAATTGCCTGTGAAGTGAAAGTAAAATGATGCATGATTCTGTTATTTTTCCAAAAGTAGAAATTGTCTTTATAACATTCCTAATGACTGCAGAATGTTCACACCTTGCCCTAACCATTACATAGAGGCCACCTGTGTGTAATCTACTCTCAGTATAATTCCAGCTGTTCTGTGAGGGCCTCAGAGCTATGGTCAGAGTGTATTGGTCACTAAACAACATCATGAAGGCCAAGGAGCTCACCAGAGAGGTCAGGGATAAAGCTGTGGAGAAGTTTAAAGCAGCGTTAAGTTATACAAAGATTTCCCAAGATTTGAACATCTCACGGAGCACTGTTCAATCCATCATTCGGAAATGGAAAGAGTATAGCACCACTGAGAACTTACCAAGACACGGGCGTCCACCTAAACTAACAGACCGAACAAGGAGAGCACAGCAAAACGTTATGTATGGAGCAAACCTAACACTGCTCATTGTCCTGAGTGCACCATCCCCAGTGTCAAATATGGTGGGGGGGAGCATCATGCTATGGGGCTGCTTTTCCTAAGTGGGGACTGGAAAGATTGTAGGAATAGTTGGGAAGATGGATGGAGCGAAATACAGAGACAATTTGGAGGAAAACCTGCTGGAGTCAGCAAGAGAATTGAGGCTGGGGCGGAGATTCACCTTCCAGCAGGACAATGACCCTAAACACAAAGCTACATCTACAATGGAATGGTTTAAAAACAAACATATTAATGTGTTAGAATGGCCCAGTCAAAGTCCTGACCTAAATCCTATTGAAAATCTGTGGAAAGACCTGAAAACTGCTGTTCACAAACGCTCTCCTTCTAATTTGACAGAGCTTGAGTTGTTTTGTAAAGAGGAATGGGCTAAAATGTCAGTCTCTACATGTGCAAACCTTGTAGAGTCAAACCCCAGAGGTCTTGCTGCTGTTATTGCAGCAAAAACTTGTGTGAACTTTCAGTAAAAAATTCAAAATAAAATCTGTAAGTTTATGATTGTAAACATGACAATATGTCCAAAAGTTCAAGGTGTATTAGTACTTTCGCAAGGCACTGTAAAAAGCTAGTTTTGGTCCAAACTCATTCTTCACTCTCCAGACGTATTCCTGACATCACTATTTTTCCTCATAAAGAGTCAAAAGCATGTTTCACAACTTTGAGGGAGCAATACATTCATGGCAATATGAACAACGACCACAAGCCAGCTAGTTCACAATCGATAACAGGCTTTAGAATTGCACAACACACCAATGTATATTTCCTCACAAACGTCTGCCTTTACAAGACACCGAAGAACAGGGCAATATTTTTTTCTAAAAATCATATATATGGCCTTTCATTTCTGGACAGTCTGCGAGAAAAATTATTGTATTTCTCTGCACAGAATCCCCACAGAATAGATATTGAAATACTTTTTTTTCCTGGATGTCTTCAGTGCGACTTTGTAAAGAATCAGCTGCCTCCTCTTCATTACGTCTCGTGTAAAGTATCTATTTGCGCTTTATAAAAATGCAAAACATCTCCGTGGCTATTTGAGGACTGTTCTCAATGGCAACTTGCGCATAAACCAGGCATTGTAAGGTTGTGAATGCAATGACACTCGTATCTGGTTAACAAAGCCCCCTGTATTTACTGCTACTCTTAAACCTCCATGTTCTTTGTCCACAATCTGCTCCTATACACCATGTTTTTGCCGCTCACAATGGTTTGGTATTTATTATGTATGCAATCTTTACTCACGAAATCGTCTCACAACCCCTTTGGATAAACAAGGCATGGTTATTCAAGGTAAAATCCACTGGCAGAAGCTTTTTTTCTTGTTGTTTTTGCCGTCTCGCCCTCACGCCTGGGGTCAGGATTCTCAGTGTTGGAGATCTTAAAAATAAGCAGTTTTCACAAACACCGCGGACGCCTAACGATCCGAAATATCGATGTTTCTCCCTGTGACATTTTATTAATACCCTGTAAACGCCCGTTCTTTTACATTTTTCACGATCATATTTATTTCGGGAGCGCAGCGGCAACGGACTGCCAGCAGCCATCTTAAATGATGCAGGAAATTTACAGATTTGTGCTCCGTGACAAACACCTGGGGGGGCTTTGTTTCAAATTGATTGGATTCTGCTTAAAATGACTCGCAGCGCCTTTGCTTCACTCGGGATCCTTTGAAAAATATTCTCAAAGCCACACCGCCCCATTGGTTATGAACGTGCCGTCTCCCTCCGCAACAGTAATGGCCTTTTCTTTCAGCATTAGGCCCAAAATCGAGCGTTAGCGTTTCACATTTCTCTTCGTGTTTTTTGTTGTGAATAGCAAATTTCACGTCTTTAAAGCTGAATGGCCAGAAGTATATTCCTCCTTCGTTCTAAACCCCGGCACCGAATATATAAAAGCTGAAGCAAGAAGTTGAGTTTGTCTAAAAATAAATAAATAAATAAAACTACTAATACGACTTTCATGCAACTTCCACAGCCATTAGTAGCGACTATTCCTAAAGTTACTACTAGGTGTAACTTAGCGCTTGGTTTAAACTGTGCTCCACACCTTTATCTAATGCTTGAAAATTGAATGCCAGCTTTGACCAGAGAGGACCATCTCTGGTGAAAGAAATACATACTGATTGCAAATGTGATGGAAGGGTACCATAAAGCCTCAAGGGGACTGAACAGGTGGCACCTTCAGATGCAAGTAATAGTACATTTTCAACTGATGCACGTTGCCAGATTTTGAAATGTTTCAATCCCTCAGAAGCAAATTCTTTCTAAACTGAATTGGAGGAAGTTCTGTTGGCAGAATATTCCAAATTATGGATGTTCTGCATGAACAGTGAATTGAGATGGACTGGTATGAGCAAAGGGTGCTGTAATTAGACGGCCTTTACAAGTTAAAAACCTGTGGAATTTATTGTTAAAAGAAAAAAAAATCATCTTACTACAGAACCATTAACTAATGACCAATGTCTAACTAACTAACTAGTACTACTTAAACAATAACAATGACTACTGGTTTCACTTCTATGACTCCTACTGCTTCTAATATTGTGAGGCAGTTTCTTCACGTTTGCCGTACAGCATAGAAACTTTCTTAAAAACAATTTCCCCAACTACTTCCTACTACTTTTCCATAAACAACTACTGCTATTACTACCCACTACTACTGTAAGTTAGTAGTGGGTAGTAATAACAGTAAACCTCCAGCAAACCCTTGCAAAATATATCTCCCAAGTGGACTACCAACATCTCATCGAACATGTAGCTTTCTTTATATATTACAAGTTCCCCACATGCACCTAATCTTCAACCCTTGAACACCATCCGGCACCACACCCACCTGTTTGTCCACTTGATCCGTCCTGGGACCTTGCTGTCTCCCAGCTCCGGTGAAAGACGCCATCTCTGCCTGGCCAGAAAGCGCGATCTGCTCAACTGAATATCCCCCTGCTATACTGGAGTGTCGTTCCACCCAGCACAATGGCTCGGGCTCGAGATACGTGCGCTCCTCACAATGCGTAATCCTCAACGCGGGACGACCTCCCCTTTCTCTGGCTCTGCGGCCCTTAAAACGTCCACGGGCGAGCCAACAAGGGGCTGTATTGTCCGAGCAGAAACACTTGGGGCCTTCATCGCCGTGCAAATACTCGGAACGCAGACTTACAAATGGATTTCTATCTCCGTAACCCCCCCGTTCTTTCCAGTCGCGAACAATCTGGTGTTTTTCTGAGGGGGGATTGTTGCATAGAGTGCATAGTCATGGCAAGGTTATCCAGCGACCGCCAAGCTGTTTGTGAAAAGGATATCGTGGTAATTGTCTGGTTCTTTGTGGTCATTTTCTGGGCGACAGTGGCGTAGATGGTAGAGTGGGTCGTCTCATTCTCACAAAATGCTTTATTTATTCAATGATGTGTGCTTCTTCGGTTGTAAGGGGTCTAATAACTGGAAACTTTGAGCAATGCCACTGAAAACTATCAATAGACTAGGCTGGGTAACAATTCTACGAAATTCTGTGATCAGATGTTGGGTTAGTGCTGAGCCACTTTGCACCCTGCCACTGTGGGCCAACCTGAGCAGCATATTTGTGGAGCTCGGGGAAAACCGGAGTACTGCCGTCAGTCTCCTCTGAAACGGTTCACCGCCTGCTAGATTTGTCACTGTTTCAGAGCGTGGTGTCCTGCACTGGTCAGGTCCTCCTCCGTCCTCTTCCTCCTGCACAGCCTCCTCTCGCTCCTTCTCATCCTCATCTTTATCCACTTTCACCCCTGGCTCTGACGCCATTCTTCACCTGAGGGTCACCTGTGAAACTCTGCCTTGCAGTTGTATATACAGTGAATAGAAAAACACCAGTCTTTCACCATCTTCTGGAAAGAGCGTAGCAGACCAGTATAATCCATTTTATTCTCCGGTGAATGTACATTAGCCAGAACAATATTAGGGATAGAAGGCTTGTGTGGTTTAGCTGCGAGTCTTGCACGGATACCTCCTCATTTCCCCCTTTTGTGTTCCCTGTAGCGCCTCTTGTGACGCCTCCTCTGTGCTGCAGGTGTGAGTAGCTCTTGGTGTCTCTTCAGTGTTTCAGAAGAAGAAATCTGTGGACTTGTAGGTCTCAAATGCTGCTCAAAGACCTTATCAGCTGGATTTTTGTTCCGCTGAACCAAAACCATCTTGTAAAACAATGGGCAACACAGAAACTTAAAATGCTCTTTGCCAAAAAAGGCAAAAATGCCGCTGAGCCAAGGGAGAGGGAAGCTGCTGCTTGTTTACGCACTGCCATGGGGTTACTAGCAGACCTTGTGAGTAGATGAAGATGAAAAATGACATACATAGCTGATGGGTCACTATAAATTTAACACACAATAGTGTCCAAAGGCTTTTATGTGAACGATCGCTTCAGCATTTTGAAATAGCCAGTGGTTTATTATTATGGCATGCGGCCTGGAATTCCAATACTCACAGTGGTTTTGATGACACAATCCATGTCTCTGTTGGTCGTTTTTAGTTTCAGACTGTGGTTATATCATCTTTCTGGCAGAAATGGGGCATCCAACACAATATTAATAAGTGTTGTCCACAAATTCCAACAAGTGTTCAAGTCCATTATTGAGCCATATTGCTCAAACCATAAAAAAAATCATGTGTCAAATTAAGAAATAAGTCTTGGATATTCAAATCAATCTTAAGTCCCTTCCTACCTGCTTCCCCGGGTCTGAATGAGTTTGTTTCTTGTCATTTCCACTGCGGTAAAAAATCTTTTCACAACCACCCGGAAGAACCCTCGCCTCTGAAGCCCTTCTTAAACAGCCACCGCTAAGGCTGTCCAGTTCAGCCCCTTCCAACTGCCGAGTGATGTTTACCTTTTAGAATTGGGGTGGCTTTCGCAGCTCTGTTGTCCTGTTGCCTGGAGTTAGCTCAGGCCAACTGAACAAGCAAACACGCATCCACTATTTGTACTTTCTAAACAAAGAACATTTCTACGCAGCACAGTTAGCAACTGCCTTTCTCCTCTGATTCCTTTGTGTTTGGGTGCCATGGTCCATATCGTGAGTAAAATGTTTGCTTTGGTTAATAAAGAGGGGAACAGAAATGGGGAGAACATGAAAATTCCACACAACATTGAGGCAGCCTGAACCCATATGCCAGTGGTTCCCACAGTAACTGGTGGTACTTGGGCTTTTGCTGGTAGAACTCACACTTCTCTGCCAGTTTAAATGTTTTAGTGTAAGATTTAAAACAAAGTCAGCCCAGTTTAGTCCAGCCTTGGTGGTTCTAGGGGAGCTAAATATTATACATGGAAAAAGAGAAAGAAAACCACCCTAAGTCAGTGGTTCTCAAAATTTTCACATTGCAACTCGTAAAACCACCTCAGCTTTGAGTAATCTTTGGATCTTTACCAGTGGCTGTTCTTAACAGCGGCAGCTCCCAGAAAATGCTTTCCTCACCTCTCACCAGCTTAATCCTTTTATCGCAAAAGGAAACCAACGATAACTTCGCTTACACCCACACGGGCTGATCCTCTTTATTCATACAGCTGTGCAGGGCAGGGGAGAATGAGGAGATGGTGTTGTGTGAAAATCAGGAAGTGAAACAACTGGATAATTGTATTAGACGTTTTAAAATAGTGATAAAGTTGTGATTAGGATTATGACCAAATACCTGCAAAAACCAAATCCTCTTTAACTGGGTGTAAACAATGTCTAAACAAAACTGAAACTGGCACATGTAACTGAGTGCCATCTGATTCAGTAAAAGAGCCTGTACCACAGTTTGAGAAACACTGCCCTATGTTCAGTGATGCCAGTAACTAATAACTTAGTAACGGATTACTGTAATCGGATTACTTTTTTCAGTAACTAGTAATCTAATGCATTACTATTTCCAAACAAGTAATCAGATTTAAGTTACTTTTCCAAATCGCTGAGTTACTATTTAGTTATTTTCCTTTGGAAAAAAAGACATTTATTTGTGCATCTCGATGAGTGATGTAACATAACGTCACGTTTTCAGCCTAGAAACACTCACACTGGTCGGGGAGAGACGGAAATACGTCACTTTTCTGAGTCTGCGTCAGCTTTGTGGATGCTACTGTTAAAACACACTTCCAATAAAGTGAGTGTTGGTAAAAGGGTTTGTCATTAGTGTGTTGAGGCGGTGGAGATGTTGTCGGCCAAAGATGAATGTAACTAATAAAGTAACTTGCATTGTAACTTAGTTACTTTTACAATTAAGTAATCAGTAAAGTATAATCAGTAATATATTACTTTTTCAAGTAATCTGTTGCAACACTGCCTATGTTATCCTGCAGCACAAACCCTGTAACTTGAGTAAGGCCTCTGTGACATTCAGTAACGTAATGACAACGCCTTATTGTTTGTTGTTTGCAAATTGCTTGTCACCGACTTGTTTTTGAAATGGCCACCTCCAAAGGCTAATTGCATGCCTAATGTTAATAGGCAACCAACCAAACAAACTCAAAAGTGGCCACTGAAAGTTAGCGTTGTCTTTCAAAGTCTCCTTGCCTCTCTTTTGTGTGGCCTGAGAGCCGTGTTATTTCCGTAGTCGAGATTAGCCTTGTGCGCGAACTCCATGGCTCCCCATTCTGATTCCATATCAAACGGAGAAATGTCAGGACCTGCTCGGTGACATTTAAAAGCCCCATTGTAGACCTTTCCTAATTGAGACTCCCTCATTATAATGATGGAATATATGGAGTGACCCACTGCGAGAGAACATTGCGGATGAAAGCTCGCAGTGTTCGAATTATTTACACTGCCAAATGCAGAAAGGGAAACGCAGGGATCTCTCCATCTCCCATGACATTTGGGTCTTGTCATTTAATGGCCTGACGTTAATGGTCAGGCTATCCACCATGAGATAAAGGTACGTCTGGTTAGGATAGCTTTCCCGCGAAAGACGTATTGCGGTATATAAATGACCTGTTGTGGTGATGTACTGTGGGCTCATATCTCCCATTATACAGCATCAGTGAGAACATCAGTTGCAGCAGGAGTCACCATAAAAGTAGACAGCATTATGTCTGGGTCCATTGAAATGGTTCTGAAGTGACAGCTGCTATAGTTCCGAGCCAAGACTTAAAGGCCATGTCTGACACTGAAAGACTGACAGACTGTATTGTGGTCATACATTTTTATACTTTAAAGCTGAGGCGCCGCTGGCAAAAGTACATCATTTCCATTTACAGAAGTTTGCTTTTTTAGCATATGCAGTCATCTTTTACCTGGAATCAAATCAATTGCCCAACATTCACAATAAGTAGTTTTTAATAATGCAGACGTTCAATGAGGAAATTGTAAATGGTACTTCAGTTGAACCTGACACAACCGTATTTTGAAGGTTTCTTTAGAGGGATTTTTAAATATGTAATTCCTAGCTTGATTTATTGAGCTTTGAATTCCCCCAAAAAACATGGTGAAATATGTATTTTTACTTAACCCCCCAACACCACCACTAATAACTAGCTTAAGTCCACCAAATAAAACCATAAATCTTTCTATTGTTTTGATTTATCTCATTATTTATTTATTCAGTAATCCACCAACTTTGAAATGATAGTGCAGTGTCTAGCCTCAAACTCTTTACTTTAGTCGTTGTCACAGCAAACATCTTGTATCAAATCAAGGAAGTTCCCATAGTCGTCAACCAGAATTGTGGACGCTTTTGTCTCTTCAGAACAGGCGAAACGTTCCAAACTCAAACGACCTAGTTAAGGCTGCAGCTAACGATTATTTTTCTATCGATTAATCTATAGATTATTTTTTCGATTAATCGATTAATCTATAGATTATTTTTTCGATTAATCTATAGATTATTTTTCCTTTTACCGATTATTTTTTCATTTAAAATGAAGGGGAAAAAATTGACGTAGGCCAGTATTTTCAAATGGCATGGCTTTTATTTAACCAAATAAAATTATGGCTCAATGTGCAACTCAGTAGCCTATAAAATGTGCAATTTCTGGAACACTCACTGTAAACATTTGAATAAAAGTAAAAGTATTGCGTATTTGCTTTAAAATGCGCAAAATAAAAAATAAATAACCAGCACACAACAATGATTGTATGATTAAAGTTAATTGTTCGTTTGTACATAACTGTTAATGTTGTACAAAGGTAGTTTAGTTAGTTACACAACTAACGTAACGTTATGTAGCGTTAGACACGCGCGTTTTTGACTCCTCTCAGAGCGGAACAGTGCTTTAGTTTATGAATTTCCAACGCAGATACAAATAATACATTAATGTTTTTGTGTAATGAAAATTACTCACGCGGCCGATTGACTGGTTGATGGCATGAACGCTGTCGGGTGTTTTCGTTTTAAATGTTCGTTCATAGCCGTTGTGCTGCTGTGGTAGGCCATTTCCGCTCGACACAGTGTGCATAAACAACATTATTTGGCCGTTTCTGGAAATACTCCCACACTTTTGATTACTTTTGGCGTGCCTTTTTCCCCTCGCTCGCATCGCGCGCCGCCATGATGTAAACAAGCGACGCGTCGACGCACAAAAACTGCGTCGACGTATTTACGTAATCGATGACGTCGACTACGTCGACGCGTCGTTTCAGCCTTAGACCTAGTTCGCCAAATGGCTTTCCGAATCCAACGAGCAACAGGGGTTGACGCGCCTTGCCTTGGGCCACAGTGATTGGCGTGCAGCGTGACAGCGAGTTCGTGTTACTCTCTACAAGAAGGTTCTGGGTTCGATTGCCAGACCACGTGGCGGCTTTCTGTGTGGAGTTTGATGCCCCTCCCTCTGACTGGATGGCTTCTCTTTAGTTTTTCCTAATCCATCCACACACACTGTAGGTTAACCCTCTAAATAGGTACTCCAAAAGTCTTCCAGATCAAGCGATGAGTCAACGGCTTGGTTGATCGAAGAAATATCCAAAACAAAAACAATCTCCACTATGTTACTAGCCTATAACGTCTTGCAATGCATGGAAACGTTTAGGTATGGTGAATAAAGGGTCTTCAACAAAGCGCGTCGCAGTGTCATAGACCAGCTATTGCCTTTCAAAGTAAACCTAATTAAAAGTAACGGTTTAGCGAATTTGCACTGCTCACTAATTAGGCCTCCCAACATCACGTCTATTAATAGCCAATCGCTCGTATTGCTCATGAGAGATGGGCCTGTGAAGTGTCCAGGCTTTGTCTCGTTCCAGTCAGATGTGCCCTCCATGGCTGGCCCTCACACAGTCGCGGTCTGTGGTAATTGGAGCTGGAGGGAAAAAAAAGCGTGGTTGGCATTCTGCTCACTACACTGATAAGGATGTCATATTAAAAATGCATGGCCCCCGTACGTTCCTTTTGGCCTCGTGTCGTCGGCCACGGGAGCCGGCAGACGCTATCTTGACAAGTAAGGGCAGCGATGGAGGAGGTGGGGCTTGGACGGACAGCGTGTTGTGTTCCCTCGGCGCGGCGCAACACATCTGTCGCCGGACCAGACTGATGGATGGGGACGGAAAGTGGGTCGCGAGAAAACAACAGAAAGGATCCATAGGCTTGTAACACATGCTATTGAGTTTACAGATAATACAACTATTTACCAAGCGATCTTAGGTATATCAACCTCGAACTTGGCGGTTTAATCCAATTTCAGCGACTACAGTACAGTATAACAGTAAACAAAGGAGATATCCCAGCAGACCAGGCGACTCCAACACAAGCCAGATGTCCAGACCATCCTACTATCCATCCCAATGGATATCAAGATGAACTACATGCTTCTCTATGGTTTTGGCTCCACAATGATCAGGACAGGGTTTGTTCGACCGGCCTTCTCGCGGCAGAGTGGACAGGGTTATCTCAGAGGGAGATTTCACATCCATCTCACAGCCTCGTCAGCCCTGCCTCGGGGAGAAGACTGCGATGTCTCGATCTGTAACAGGTCCAAGTCACTAAAGGACAGCTTTATATAAATCTATTGTGTTAACCTTTTTTGTGCTAATGCGCTCCGAGTAACAATATTTGGAGTCTCTGTGGTGCCTTCCATGTGATAGAAGTGACAATAAAGCTCACTGAAAAAGGGCTATTTAGAGCTTTTTATTATACAAAGTTACACAGTTCTTCTCTTGAGCCACTCGGGTATCTTTGAGTAATCGTTGGATCTTCACCACTAACAATTCGTAGCAGGGCAGCAGAGCGCCAAAAAAGTTCTCCATACATATCCAGGAAATGCTTTCCTCACTTCCTGATCTCTTGCTAAGGTTAATCCCTTCATTACCAAGTAAAAATACTCGCCATCACTTCACCACAAACGTTGTTTTTAAAATCTTTATTGAAACGCAGCAAAGAGAAGCAAGAGGATTGGGAGTGATCCCTTGAAAATCAAGACGTGAAACTACTGGAGATTTAGTTCTAGCTGTTTAAGATCAATATGGCATTTTCTAACCAAGAAAACCTATGTGTTTGGCAATACCGGCAAAAAGAACAGTACAAGCTCTTTAAACTAAAAACTCGATATGTGCATATCAGGTATTCTGTTGATGCTTTATTTTATAACGCTTTAACTGGAAATGCGGTGGAACCTTCCCGTGTTTTGTGATGAAAGTGCTTCACTCAGGAATGAATCTGGCTTTTTCTGATGTACAACTTCTAGCCAATATGTTATCATCCTGCAACAGAACTAGAGACAGAAGTTCCAATGACAATGCAAGACTAATTTTTTGTGGCTATTTTTGTACGACTACAGTGCTGTGCAATTCCGTGGCCAAAAGGATTAAAATACTCAAGTAAAAAGAGAAATTGCAATACATTACAAACGCGTATGGAGTATTTTCTTCCTCATTACTGCCACACTTAGCCCGTTTTAATAACTAACTGACACGAGCTGTAGGCATTAATGAAGCCGTGTTGGTGCGACCGTGTCTTGTTTGTTCTTTGCGTGGCAGAACAAACAGGCGCTCGGTGGCAGGCAGCCAGGAGCGCGGCAGCTGCTGATGATCACAACCGAGACACTGCGGGTCCCTCACAGCAGCCATGAATCTGCCACTACAGCCGCTCTGTGCCATCGCCCGCGCACTTGTTGATTTATGCAAACAGGTTGGATACAGAAAAACCCGGAAAGATTTCATCCGGGGACAGAGGAGCAAATTCAAACTTAATCATCGGAGGTGGCGGAAGGTTCAGAGCAGGTGTGTGTGTGTTGGGATTAGGGGCACTGTTTGCCGTCATGTGTTGCATCTGATAACAAGGCGATGCAAATGAGTAAACAATGGCTTTTTTTCCCCTTTTTTTTTATACTGTTCAGGCTGGAATGATATCCAATGCCTTAGTGTAAGTACGGTTTGTGAGGGCAGGGAAGGAATAGAGTTCATCTCCCTGACAGTTATTGTGTGCATCGTGTAATGTACATTGTATTCACCTGTTAAGTTAGGTTAGGTTTAGCAATTATGCATATCCAAATCTCAAAGTGTACAGGAGAGTTTACAGCCTACATAATCCTAATCAAATATCATTTGTAAGCCAAGACCTTCTAGTTTCTAAAACTATGTGTAAGAACTGTGTGAGTAAAACACGACTTATAGTATATAACATTTGCTGTTCATAACCCTAATCATATCCCTAACCGTTGACTCTAACCTTAACCCAGGTTTAAACCCTCAAAGCCACATTACAATTTGCCACGTTATTCCTTTAACGGCAACCAAAGTATGTATTGTTATTGTCAGGATGGGACTATAGTAAATCTCGCAGCAGTATGTTGAGAAATTGGCAACCTATTGTATGCAACCTGCCCAAACCAAACTTTCTTTTGTTTGATTTCTTTATTTCGAGACAGAAACATTCCCTCCTTCCTAAAGCGTCTTTTACTCATTGTTGACCATTCTATGTCGCTTATACAGTGCCTTGCAAAAAGATTTTATTTTGAATTTTTTTACTGAAAGTTCACACAGAAGTAACAGAAAACTGTGAAGGGAAAGCAAAATGACACATGATTCTGTTATTTTTCAAAAAATAGAAAAAAAAAAAGAAATCGGGCGTGCACAAGTATTCATACAGCATGACTTAATACTTTGTGGAACCCCTTTTTTCTGCAATAACAGCAGCAAGTCGTCTGGGGTTTGACTCTACAAGGTTTGCACATGTAGAGACTGACATTTTAGCCCATTCCTCTTTACAAAACAACTCAAGCTCTGTCAAATTAGAAGGAGAGCGTTTGTGAACAGCAGTTTTCAGGTCTTTCCACAGATTTTCAATAGGATTTAGGTCAGGACTTTGACTGGGCCGTTCTAACACATTAATATGTTTGTTTTTAAACCATTCCATTGTAGATTTAGCTTTGTGTTTAGGGTCATTGTCCTGCTGGAAGGTGAATCTCCGCCCCAGCCTCAATTCTCCCCCCACCATATTTGACACTGGGGATGGTGCACTCAGGACGATGAGCAGTGTTAGGTTTGCTCCATACATAACGTTTTGCATTTGGGCCAAAAAGTTCAATTTTTGTCTCATCTGACCAAAGCACCTTCTTCCACATGGTAGCTGTGTCCTCCATATGACTTCTAGCAAACTTCAAATGGGATTTCTTATGGCCTCCTTTCAATAATGGCTTTCTTCTTGCCACTCTTCCATGAAGGCCAGATTTGTGTAGAGTACGACTTATAGTTGTCCCATGTACAGATTCCCCCAGCTCAGCGCCAGGACGTCGCAGCTCCTCCAGAGTTATCTTGGGGCACTTGGTTGCATTTCTGATCAGTGCTCTCCTTGTTCGGTCTGTTAGTTTAGGTGGACGGCCGTGTCTTGGTAAGTTCTCAGTGGTGCTATACTCTTTCCATTTCCGAATGATGGATTGAGCAGTGCTCCGTGAGATGTTCAAATCTTGGGAAATCTTTGTATAACGTAACGCTGCTTTAAACTTCTCCACAGCTTTATCCCTGACCTCTAAAATCTTTATGTTTAGGGTTGTAAACATGACAAACTTTGCAAAAGTTCAAGGTGTATTAGTACTTTCGCAAGGTACTGTATATATTACCTGTGTGCAAACCTTTTTTGTGTGTCTTTGATGGCACAATTTTCTTTTTTGCTTTTTCTACCCCGTGTGCTTTACTTGCCCGGCCTGTCAAACAACATGTCTTTTCACAGACATTTCAAAGACATATCTGGGAGAAAGCATGATCTCAACAATTTCCCAGTGGGCGTGATTGACAGAAGGCATCAACCAATTAGAGCAACGCTAGATACGTCGCAGTAACAAGCGGCAGAAAGCCTTTCCAAAAACCTCCTTTTTTACGAGGAACACTTCGAATGCTGTTTCCTTCTCCGGTTTTAGGGATTTCATATTTTCCAAATGATTTAAAACAGACGAATTAGCAGAAGAAAACAGTGTATCGGCCGCCATCTTTAATGTTTTGGTAGAGTGCGTGGTAGTGACAGGTGACGGCTTCCGTCTCCTGGTGCGTGATTGGACCGATGTGGGTAAAATCTCGAAATGATTGGCTGCGAGCAGCCGCCCAGACGGTTCTTCTTTTGAACAGAAAGCAGGAGTGTCTGGCAGGCCAGGCAAGTGCTTTACAGCTTTACAGGGGGAGCGGGTATGGCTTCTCTAAATGAGATGTGAATGAGCCTTATTGTCACTCGAGCAGAGAGAGGTGAGAACTGCCCAAAGGTTTAGACAGCGTTGGGCTTTTTGGAGCGGTTAACTTCAATTTGCCACATCTTCTCCACATTTTATCAGATTTCCATGTGTTACACATCATTGGAACGCTTGGAGACCACACTTTCTCAAGCTATGTTTCTCTCAAAATATATTTTTTATTTTCCATAGTTTATTGCTTATTATTTATCATTCGCTAAAAAAAAGACAATGGCAATCAAATATATTTTGATTCTGATTTGCTTCCTGCTTATCAAGAGTGCAGACGTGTTTCTGCTTGCTGCCGCTGCTTGCCTCTTTATTTGCTTTTTAATCATTTTTAATCATTCTATTTTTTGGGCACATGTCTTGGATATGATTTTATTCTTTTCTTCTAAGTGAACCAAGGCTTTTTAATAATTTTTCCTTTTTTACAACTCATTTGACGGACCAACGACAACAATCTTGTCAACATGGCTGAGGGAGTAACGCAAACATCTCCTTGTGAAAGCTGTCGGATGTATCAACAAGAAATTTGCCTACTGCGGGACAAGATATCTGCCTTGGAGACGGAAAAAGGACTTAATGACACGCTCCCTGTGGAACCCGGTAAGAAGACTAGAAAAACTGATACTTGCGACCTAAAGCTAAACGATACCATAACATTCCCAAAACTTGAGAGACAACTTGGTGCTAGGCCAAAGCAAAGACAACATGCTGGTAAAAATGCACCTGGAATAAAGTTAACAAACAGATTTTCACCTCTCTCAGAGGATGAGTATAACGAACAGAAAAAGTCAGAGAGAAACAGAGAACAAGAAGTCAAAACAAAGATGGAGAGAAAAACTGTGCAAAGTGTCAAGGCCAGAGATATCCTGGTGCTTGGAGACGGAGCCATATCTAATGTAAACAATCAGAGAATCACTACAATCAGCTATCCCAGCGCGACCGTTTCTGACATCATAGATGTTCTAAACAAGGAGATTACAAATAACCCTGGGATAAATAAACTTGTTATTCATGTTGGTGCTGTTGACATAAAAGACGGAGAGTCGGAAGTCCTGAAAGAAAAGTTTAATAAACTTTTTGAGAGACTTAATTCTCTGGATAAAGATGCAATACAAATTTTCATCAGTGGACCTATCCCAAACATCGATGGGAGAATAAACAAATTCTCCCGGCTGTTTCAGTTGAACACATGGCTGTCCAATGTCTGAGTCAAGAGGACTGTATTTCATAGAGAACTTTTATCTTTTCTGGAAACGCGACGATCTGTTTAAAGGAAATGGCCCACATTTGAGCAGAGGTGGAGTGAGACGACTGACGGAAAATCTCCTCCATGCTCTGCAAAACCAGTGGAGGCCTGAGCGGCCAGAGAGAGCAGAGAGGAGCATGAGAAGAGCTCCTGGCTCGCCAGCAAAGGTCTTGCCTGCACCCCCAATAAAAGATTCAGTCGGAGCTGCATCATCTGCACCTACAGGAACGGACTCAGCCACAGAAAAGGATCCAGCCACAGCAGCGCCATCAGCGCCTACAGCAAAGGACTCAGCCACAGTTAAGCATCCAGCCACAGCAGCACCATCAGCGCCTACAGCAAAGGACTCAGCCACAGTTAAGGATCCAGCCACAGTTAAGGATCCAGCCACAGCAGCGCCATCAGCGCCTACAGCAAAGGACTCAGCCACAGTTAAGGATCCAGCCACAGCAGCGCCATCAGCGCCTAAAGCAAAGGACTCAGCCACAGTTAAGGATCCAGCCACAGCAGCACCATCCGCATCTGTATCTCCGGGGAAAAGCTCAGCTTCAGTACCACCTGCATCTATAGTAAATGATTCAGCCGAAGGAGCACTTTCATCAGCTCCACCACAGGCCTTGAGCCCGACTGCTGCATCTACACCCTCCTCAAATTTTTCTGAATCATTCCCATCCCCAGACTCACCTATGGGATTCCCCATCCATTTTGAAACCTTAATACAACAAGGGACTCAAATGACTCCCCGCTCTTCAATCATGTCAAGGCCAAGGCTTTCATCCCCAAAGAAGTATCCTGCCCCTCTCCCACCTCTGTCTTTTTCACCTAAGGTCTCCCCAGCTCGGCCCCCACCACCGGTGCCCACAGCTGTTATCTCTAGCAGCGTCACTGCTGCTGTCTAGGACATTAGGGGCCTCTGCGTTGCTACCATGCACAGCAAACTCAAAACCAACCAGAGGTCCACAGAGGGGGTGTGTTCTTCTGAAACAATTAGTACTGTCAAACAACTTAGATTAGATAAGAGAGGGACAGTCAGACCGTCCAATCAAAGAACTCTAATCCATATCCCTTGCAAAAAGATTCCATCCACTCAAACACAGATAAATCTCAAACATGCTGTACTCAATGTCAGATCATTAAAAAACAAGTCCTTGTTAATAAATAGTTTTATTTCCTCTTATAATCTAGACTTTATGTTTTTAACTGAAACATGGCTTGACAAAAACACTGGAAACGCAGTTTTGATTGAGTGTAGTCCATCAAATTTCAATTTTGTGTCTGAAACACGCCAAAACCAAAGGGGCGGGGGTGTCTGTGCCATATTCAGGGACAATATAGTCACCCACAAATTGTCATTTGGGTTTTTTCAATCATTTGAGTATGTGTCTTTCAAAATGGAGATAAAACAATCTTCCATACTTTATATGACTATTTACAAACCACCACAGAATTGTTTTATTGAAGATTTTATTGAATTACTTTCATTTATACTGACTGATTTTGATTGTTTGGTTATTTCAGGTGATTTTAATGTGCATGTGGATGTGACCAATGACAGGCATGCAAGAGAATTTAGAGCTGTTCTTGAAATGTTTGGTTTAACTCAGCACGTGAGTGAAGCGACTCACAACAAAGGCCACACTCTAGATCTAGTTATTACAAAAGGTGTTAATATATCAAATGTGAATGTTGTTGATGTTGCTTTGTCTGATCATTTTTGTGTCTTCTTTGACCTGTCTGTTACACCCAAACCAGAGGCTGGGCCTGGAGTTATTCAAAGAAGACACATAAATGATACAACAAGGACACAGTTTATGGAAATGATCAGATTTGAAAATCCCCCATGTTCTAATGTTGATAATCTGTTGGACTCTTACACATCAAGCGTCTTAAATGTTTTGGATACTATTGCTCCTGTCAAGGTTAAAATGGTTAACAATAGACAAAGGGCACCTTGGAGAAGTGAAGATTCGGTCAGGGCACAGAAAAGGGAGTGCCGAAAAGCCGAACGGAAATGGCGCAAGTCAAAGCTCCAGGTTCATTTTGAGATATACAAAGAAGTGCTTTGTGAGTTCAACCAGATTTTGCGTGGAGAAAGGGAGAAGTACTTCTCTAAAATCATCGCAAACTGCAGAAACAATTCTCGCGTTCTGTTTTCAACAGTAAACAGATTAACTAACCCTCCAGTTTCACTGCCCTTAGAACTAATCTCTACATCTAAGTGCAATGAGTTTGCAATATTTTTTTATGACAAAGTCCAAGGCATTAAAAATGCCATAATTTCAGCAACACAAATAGCAACCCTGCCACCAGATAAACACCTTGAGCTGACACATTTCACACCTGTTACTGACAAAACAATGGAAGAGGTTATCTCCGGTCTGAGTTCATGCACATGCTGCCTTGATGAATTACCCACTAGATTTCTGAAGTCTGTACTGACCAGCTTGTTACCACAACTTGTTCAGTTAGTCAACATTTCATTTGAGACTGGAGCATTTCCAAAGGCTCTGAAAACCGCGGTCATTAAGCCTCTTCTAAAGAAGAGCAGCCTTGATCCCAAGATACTGAACAACTACCGGCCCATATCAAACCTACCATTCTTAGGAAAAGTCCTGGAGAAAGTAATCTATCAACAGCTCACTTACTTTCTCCTATCTAACAATGTGTTTGATACTTTCCAATCAGGTTTTAGGCCCCACCACAGCACTGAGACAGCTCTGATCAAGGTGACAAATGATATCCGTATGAACACCAACGCAGGTAAGGTCTCAGTTTTAGTTCTGCTGGACCTGAGCGCTGCCTTTGACACAGTGGACCATGGAATCTTACTTCACAGGTTAGAAAACTGGGTGGGAATCTCTGGTACTGCGCTAAACTGGTTCAAGTCCTATCTGGAGGATAGGACGTACTTTGTCGAAATTGGCAACTGTGTCTCAGACAAAATTTCCATGACCTGTGGAGTCCCCCAGGGGTCAATCTTGGGACCCCTCTTATTCAACTTGTACATGCTTCCATTGGGTCAGCTAATAAACAGCAACAATGTGTCGTACCATAACTACGCAGATGACACTCAGATCTACGTGTCACTGACGGCAGGTGAACATCGGCCTGTAGATACTCTCTGTCACTGCATCGAACAGATCAGTTTGTGGATGCAAAACAACTTTCTCCAACTAAACTCAGACAAAACTGAGATCATTGTTTTTGGCCCACAGACACAAAGACAAAGTGTTATCAGTCACCTTGAGTCTCTCTCTCTAAAACCAAAAAATCAGGTTAGAAATCTAGGAGTAATCATGGACTCAGACCTGAACTTAAACAGCCACATTAAAGCAATAACATCATCAGCTTTTTACCATCTGAAAAACATTGCTAAGATCAGGGGAATAGTGTCAAAACCAGACTTGGAGACACTCATCCATGCATTTGTCTCCAGCAGGTTAGACTACTGTAACGGCCTGCTCACTGGCCTTTCTAAACGAGCTGTTAGACAGCTGCAGAACATCCAGAACGCTGCTGCTCGAGTCCTGACAAGAACCAGGAAATATGACCATATTAGTCCAGTGCTCCGGTCTCTGCACTGGCTTCCTGTCACTCAGAGAATAGAATTTAAAACAGCTCTGCTCGTGTACAAGTCGTTTCATGGTTTAGCACCAAAGTACATCTCTGACATGTTAGAGCCGTATGAACCATCTCGGGCCCTGAGAACTTCAGGGAGGGGTCTCCTGGTGGTTCCCAGAGTCAGGACTAAACACGGTGAGGCTGCGTTTCAGTTTCATGCAGCTAAAATCTGGAACAGTCTTCATGAGGATGTGAGACAGGCCTCAACTCTGACAATGTTCAAATCCAGGCTGAAAACAGCTCTTTTTACCCGAGCATATGAAAACTGAAAGTATTTTATCTGCACTCTTGCCTTTTACTGTCATTGATAAATTTTTATGTTGATGTTTTAATGATTGATTTGATCTGTTTTCTTGTAATTTTATGCAACTGTGAAGCACTTTGAATTGCCTTGTGTATGAATTGTGCTCTACAAATAAACTTGCCTTGCCTTGCCTATACTTGGATACATACTCATACTGTTTATAATATATCACTGTTTTTGACAAAAGTTACAGATGTTACACAACACATTCTCAAGCCAGTGACAGTTTATCAATTGATATTAAATAACAATAAAGACCAATAACAACCTTCTGCTGTGAGGTGAGATCAATAAATGAAACCAAAAATAAAACAGATACACATAATGAAACTGGTAAACAATGGTTTGTTGTGGAAGCAATAACCTTTGTGCTCCCTCTCTGTGCTTTAGTGCTTTGAGGGTGGAGTTTGACAGGGGGTGTGGCTTACCCTATTGTCACTCCCAACAGCAGAGAGGTGAGAATGGCCCAAAACTTCAGAGGCCGTTTAATCCCCTTTGAGCTTTCTGAGTTGACTTCAAATCACCGCCACGCCTCCAAATATGATCAGATTTCCATGTGTTACACATTGTTGGAAAGTTTGGAGACTACACTTTAACAATCTATGAAAATCACAAAAAGCCCCAGAACCCACTTGTGTCCCTGGTTCTAGTGACTTTATGTTAATGTTGATGACTGGCAGTGCAATCTCATCAATAAAACTGCACTCTTTTGTATTATGATGTTTCTATTTTTCTGAAAAATGCTTGTTATATCGTATCGTATCGATATTGAGATATCTGGCATGAATATCGAGATATGAAATTTTGTCCATATCGTTCAGCCCTACTATTTGGACTCTTTTTTTTTTCAAGTAGCTTTTAGATTTGGGTCATACCAAACTGGAGAAAGTGTGCTCAGTTCAGTAGGGGGTTAAGAGGTTAACGGGCTAAACTCTTTGTTAAATCAACGTTGATGCCAGGTGACTTCCCCGCTTCAGGTCGATGGGGAGTCCTTGTCTCAAGTGGAGGAGTTCAAGTATCTCGGGGTCGTGTTCACGAGTGAGGAACGGATGAGAGTATGAGATCGATAGACGGATCGGTGCAGAGTCAGCAGTGATGCGGTCGATGCGGAATTATGAAATTGCAAATGCAGATTTTTTTTAAACATATATTTATTTATAAATACAAAGTTTTATTAAATCAATCATCCCATCTTTTCCTTTTCAGCCTCTCAGTTCAGACATGAATACTGTACTGTTAACAGATCCATTAAAATAAGGGGCATAAAAAAGTTGTATTTTGATTTATTATGGTCATGATGTTACTTTAGCTTTGGTTTGACATACTAAAAAAAAAAAAAGTACAAATTGAGTTTCAATTGAAGGGATAGTTGCCAATTAAAAGCACAGAAGTTAACTCAAATACATTTGTATATAGTGTACATAGTTGACTGACGTTTCGAGAATCATCCAATTTTCTTCCTCAAAGGGCCAAAGACGTAAAGTCCCATCAGATAGTAGATTGTATATCTCTACCCAATCTACCCTCTGATGGAACTTTACATCTTTGGCCCTTTGAAGAAAAGAATTGGATGTTTTTGTTATTTTTACCACCTTGGACGATATCAATCTTTGTTGGAATAGTTGCCAATTCTTTTGCTCATACAAATGGCATTTCTTTACCTGCTAACTACACGCCATGCTCACAGGTTTTGCCGCTCCTGTTGACACAGTGTTTTTTTTCAGCTGTGGTCAGTCGGACAGACCTGGTGTGTCCATACGCCTGACCTCTGCTTTGCCACCATGTCACCAAGGGCATTCTCACCTCTGGGAAGGCTCGGCGTTGGCAGGTGCAGAAACATCTAAGACGAAGTAGAGCGTCTCCAACTCCAAAGGGGTTTACGCACAGGTGAGTGTAGCTGTGATTAGAGAGGAGGAGCCGGGCCTACCCTAACTCCTCCCCGCTGGTCTATATATTCAGCTGCGTCCATAGTGGGACCTTTGTCGCTGACGAAGCCTTTTGGATGAGAGGCGAAACGTTCGAGGACTTCAACTACTGACTACAGAAGATGAATCAAGTACCTTCATTGAAGATGGACAACTCCTGTATGACTGAGAACTTACACTGTCTGTGTAAGTTTCTTATTCAAAGTGTTTAGGTTGGCAGCCACGCGGCATAAGCTGCAGTCTTCAGCGCTGAGCTCTCCTGATGCCTGTGGTTTAGGATTGGAAGAAAAAATTAAAGCCTAAACCACCCCTTCTTCTTCTTTCGCCGTTTCTCAGTCTCCTGAATCACACCCTGAAGCTCGCGGTTGCTTGTGAGCAGGGCAGACTTGTTCTCCTGCGAAGCCTTCAGAGTGTCAGAAAGCTCCTGGATCTCCTGCTGTAGCGCTGCCCTTGTTCTCTCCTCCGAGCTCTGCAACGCGCTCACCTCTTCTCTGTGGACGACCCTTAGACGCTCCGTTTCGTGGCTGAGGTCCTGCACTTTCTTCTCCAGGTTCTGTTTCTGGGCCCCGAGAGCAACGAAAATGGCTTTGGACTTCTCATCCATGGTCTTAAACAGGTCCCGCGCTCTTTTTAAGTTCTGCTCTAAGGCTCGTGCTGTGGCCTTCTGCTCTCTGAGCTCCCGCTCCTGCTCGATCAGTTTGGAGCGGGCCACTTCTGTGTCTTTTTGCTGCTCGCTTAAGGCTGTTTCTAGATTTTCCACTGAGGACCACCGAGCACCTTTCTCCGCTTCTAGAGATGTGACTCTGTGCTGGGCCTCTCGCAGTGCTGCAGTCTTTTCCAGGAGGACAGATTCGAGGTTGTGCACTTGCAAGCCTAAGCCATGTCTTTCTGCCTGCAGTCCAGTATTCTCCTCCTCCAGACTTTTAACTTTGCTCAGAGCCTCGTGGGCTGCTGACGTTTGTTCACTGATTTCAGATTTTAGAGTGTTGACCTGCGAGTGTAGCTCGTCCCTTTCTTCCTCTAATTCAGCGTTCTTAGTGAATTCCCCGGTGAGAGAAAAGCTTAGATATTTGACTTCAGTTGCAAACTCATTTCTGTCTTCTTTCAGACGGTTAATTTCACTCTCAGCCTCGCTGTTTGCCCTTTGCTCCTCACGGAGTTCAACTTTTAATCTATTCACCTGCATCTGTAGTCTATGCGCTTTTTCGTGGAGGTTTTTTATTTTCTCCGAAGCCTGGACCGAGGTGCCGTTTCTGTTTCTCTCTTTCTCCACTTGGCTCAGAGCGGCTGCTGTGAGTTTCTCTTGTTCATAGAGAGCATATTTTAATTGCTCCACCTGCTTAGAAAGGTCTTCCTGTGGAAGAGCAATGTTGTTCTCATTGAGAACTCGATTGACATCCTCTCGGCTCGGACTGGTCCCGTCCTGTGGGCGCCCAATGTTGTGCTCGATCCAATTACACATATCTTTGTTTTTCTGTTCTGCAGCGTTAAGCATTCCTTTGAGGCAGGCGTTGGCAGTGTTTAAAGCTTCTCGTTCTTCCTTCTCTGCCTCTCTGGCTTTCTCCTCGTGTTGACTGTAGTTAGCAGCCTTCTCCCTTTTCAGTCGGTTTATGATCTGACTCATCCGCTCACCTTCTCGGTCACAGTACTGCTGGTGGGAAGATCGCAGAGTGTCGTATTGTTCTTGTTGGTTCTTCACCTGTGTTTTCAGAAGCTCGTTTTGTTTGAGAAGATACTCCTGGGAGGCTTGGCTTTCTCCTGCATCCTCAACATTAGAGCTATTGTTAGTGACCATCGTTGGCTCAACTTTCTGCTCCTCCAGAGTTTTCACTTTGCTCTGAGCCTCTGTCTTTGCCCTTCTCTCGTCCCGGAGCATATTTCTTAATCGATTCACCTCCAGCTGTAGTCCACATGCATTATCCTGCAGGGTTTTCATTTTCTCGTCCTGTAGGTTGGACCCCACACTGTCCTCCTCGCGTGGAAGACCACAGTTGTGCTTAGCTGCCTCTGTCTCATTCGAGAGACTTTTTACTTCCTCTTCTGCGGCTTTAAGTTTTCCTTTTAATGCTTCTAATTCTTTTTGCTCTGCTTCTCTGGTCCTTTCCATCTGTTCACTCAAGACGCCCGCTTTCTCCTTTTTGTATCTTTCAATGATATCATCTATGTCTCCAAGCTTTTTTTCGTGCTCCTTTACCTGCATTTTCAGAAGCTCTATTTGTCTAAGAAGATGTTCTCGGGAGGCTTGGCGTTGTCCTGCATCCATGACATTAGAGCTATTGTCTGTGACCATTGTTGGCTCAACTTTCTGCTCCTCAAGAGTTTTCACTTTGCTCTGAGCCTCTGTCTTTGCCCTTTTCTCGTCCCGGAGCATATTTCTTAGTCGATTCACCTCCAGCTGAAGTCCACATGCATTATCCTGCAGGGTTTTCATTTTCTCTAGAGCCTGCAAAGAGTCACTGCTTTTCTCTTCTTTCAGTTTCTCCACTTTGCTCAGAGCAGCTGCTGTCACTTCCTCTTGTTCAGCAAGAGCAGACTTTAATTTCTCCACCAGGTCCTCCTTTTCTGCTTCACTGCAGGACGACTGTAGGTTGGACCCCACACTGTCCTCCTCGCGTGGAAGACCACAGTTGTGCTTAGCTGCCTCTGTCTCATTCGAGAGACTTTTTACTTCCTCTTCTGCGGCTTTAAGTTTTCCTTTTAATGCTTCTAATTCTTTTTGCTCTGCTTCTCGGGCCCTTTCCATCTGTTCACTCAAGACGCCCGCTTTCTCCTTTTTGTATCTTTCAATGATATCATCTATGTCTCCAAGCTTTTTTTCGTGCTCCTTTACCTGCATTTTCAGAAGCTGTATTTGCCTAAGAAGATGTTCTCGGGAGGCTTGGCTTTGTCCTGCATGGGGAACAGTCTGTGATGGGGCTTGTGAGTCCTGTAGAGGAGTCTGCAGTAGGAGCTGTTTGTCCTGTTGAGAATCATGGCCCATCAGTGGAGAATTTTCCTCAGGTTGGTCCCTCTCGACAGTCTGTGATGGGGGGGTGTCCTGTAGAGGAGTCTGCAGTAGGAGCTGTGCGTCCTGTTGAGAATCATGGCCCATCAGTGGAGAATTTTCCTCAGGTTGGTCCCTCTCGACAGTCTGTGATGGGGGTTGTGTGTTATGTAAAGTCTCCATTAGAGGGAGTGTTTCTTGTTGAGAAATTTCCAACACTGATTCACAAAACAACTCCAGTAATACGTCGCCGCTCGCTGAGCTAACTGGGGCTGGAGCTGCGGCTGCAGCTGCCTTTTCCTGGCGTTCCAGAGCCCTTCGTTGAAGACGCCTCATCTTACGACTTGGTGCGGCCTGCGTTACAGTGGGCTGTTCGTTGGTCATCTTGATAATGTGTTGCGTTAAGAGTTAAGACTATTATAATTTCCCTGTTGAGAAATCCACTTGCTATATTCACTCCTGCTGCTGTAAGGTGCAGGAGGGATGCGAAAAAAAACAATGTTTTCAAGAGAAAAAGGTCAAAAATGTTTAAACACCAACGTCTGCAGTGTTTAGCTGTGACCTTAACATGTGAATGAGCTCTGAGTGACCGAGCGTTGGTCAGGTAAGCTTGGAATCAAGAGAACGATGACATCAGCATGGAACACAACAATTCCTTATATGGACGTTCTATCGTCATGGTGATACATTAGAAGGTTAGGGTTTGGGGGGGGGGGGGGGGGGGGGGCACATTAACGGTACGTTCCCATGGCGACAGGAGCTGCATTCTCACCAAGTCACATGACCCCACAGGAAATTACATCGCCTCCACTTTTTCCCCCATACAAACTAAAACTACATGATATACCAATTAAACACGGAGAAAAAACAAACTATCTTTTTTTTCTTTCTTTTTTGTATGTAATAGTTGAGTTTAGGAGAATTAGCAGAACAGTCAGGAGTTGGGTTTAGATTAGGAGCAGGGAGACGGATGAGGTCAGAAAGAGTGATTGATTATTTATCATATCAAGATTATGTGGCAGTAAAAATAAACTGAAATAATTCTGTACACATTGAAAAATATTTCCTGCCACAGGGGACTCCCTTTTTCAAATCCATAAAGAAACACAACAAACTGTGGAGGTGACGTCATTTCCTGTGGAGCGGCTGCATTCAGACCCGACTCCCCCATGGTGCTGTACAAGTTTGAAATGAAGTCACTTCTAAAGTAAACTTTTATAAACGAGCCACGATCTGGACAAAGAAAAATGCCAACACAATAGATTATGATTTAAAAAGAAGAACTGCGTCCAGGTGGCAGCACAGTGGCGTAGCGGTTAGTGCTTTTGCACAGCTCGTAGGTCCCAGGTTCTATTCCCACCTGGACAGGGCCTTTCTGTGTGGTTCCTCCGGGTACTCCGGTTTCCCCTTCCACTAAAAACATATACAAGGAATAAGAGTTTATTATAGGCGAGGACACATGTCTCCAACACTACGTCTGAGATGACAAAGGAGGCAAAGATTGGAGAAAGTGTGGCTCTTCTTGACCCTCCAAGCCAGATAACGGAATCTCGAGCCTCGCCTCGTTCTCGCTTTATCAATCAGCCGATCTTCCGCTCATAACCTGAAGCGAGTGTGTTATACTTTTCTCCGTTAGCTGCACAAACTTCTTTTCCTACTCGAAGCCACTTGGAGTTTTTTCATTTTTGAAGGAGTGATAGGATTTCTCGACAGCCTCCGCTCCCGGAACAATTTTGCGGCTCCCCGGGGAAATATAGTTTTGCGTCTGAACGTGTAGTATCCATCACGCTGATGAAATGCATAATTAATTTTCATCATCCCCTTAATCCTTCTCCAGACATGACCGCGGTGCTGGAAATTACAAGCGGTGTTAGCGGCGGGCCCGTATCCATTGTAGTTTTGCCTCCTTGCTCCGGAGCCTGCAGCGCCGGTGATTAATCGGCAAGGTTACAAAGTATTTACACAAATAAGTTGAAAACAAATCGATGTCCCGGGAGCCGCGCTGTCACACCCTTCTGGAGGAGGTTCCCCTGGAAGAATGCACAATCCCTCCGGCCCAGGTTCATTTGAGAAGCAGATTGTGTCTGATTGATCAATGGGAAGCACTGCTGAGCCATCAATCTGACAGGAGTGGAATAGGGAAAAAGGGAGCATTAACATGTAGAAGCCGCGCGTCCCCGGCATTGTCCTCTACCCGGTGTCGGGAGGAGGCAGCCACCTCTGGGACAGGAACAAAAGAGCTTAGTTTAAGAGAGTGTGACAACAACACGCCGTCCACATCTCGGGTTCTTTGGACATGTTTGGATCGAGTGGGGAGAAAACAGGCACAGTAAAGTATATGTAGCATATCGTAACACACGTATGTGTTCGATATGTACAGTATGTGCTATGATCACTTTATCGGTGTCATGCCATTGGTCCGACATCCCATTAGTCCATCGTCTCATTATTCCGAAAATGTCTCAGTGAGCAGAGGTCGCATTAGTCCGACATCTTTAAAATTGTTTATTTGTTTATTTGAGCAGCAACACTGCTCAAAAGGAGTGAGCCGAAGCAAGAGCTTATAAGCGCCCACCCCCAAAATTTATACAATTAAAATCATAATTTCACAAAAACATAGTGGAACAACAAGGGACAAAATAGCAACAAGGAAACAGCAAAACAAAATAAACCCTACACACCCACAGCATCAACCACACCCCAAAACGGAGCAATACTGATTACCTAACAACTAATTATGAAACAATTATTTACGAAACAACTATGATAACGCCACAAACCTACAACTATTTACAAGAACTATTATTT
This sequence comes from Proterorhinus semilunaris, assembly GCA_021464625.1. NCBI lineage: Eukaryota > Metazoa > Chordata > Actinopteri > Gobiiformes > Gobiidae > Proterorhinus > Proterorhinus semilunaris. The sequence goes on along the minus strand of CM038362.1, from coordinate 23,949,478 downwards.
ACAAAACACTGTTTGAAGTGATCGTATATCAACAGAAAAGAAGCACAATTACAACAACGGTCTAGTTTCAAGTACAAAGTTTAGTACAAAGCAAGTAACGATCGCTACATTTCCAAGGGCACTAGTTTTATGTTAAAAAGACAGATTAATATACATATTGTACTCCGTGAATATTTATTATGTGCATTTATTATGTAAGCCCTACACAGTGTAGTGCGTTAAAAAGCCAAGTGTAGAGCGGGCCAGTTGTAGAGGGCAGTAGCTCCCCATCAACAAACCCCTACGCAGCTGCCCTAACTAGCTGATTTTGTAGAATATGTTCCTATGCCAAGTGGTGCATTAAAAGACGAGGATTACGAGCCCGTTGGGAGGATCCCTCTCAACAGATCCATAGCTCGCCTACCCTAATTCTTTATTTGTAATTTTGAGCAATAGTAATTTTAACCGTTGAGAGCAACAACATTTCTCTTTAATTAATTAATACAAAGCATTTGGTGTTATCTCTAACCCAGTTGTGTTGTGGATTATAGAGCCATTTACAACCACTGGCCCTAACCTTAAGCTCAGTGGACTCTTGCCTGAACCTAATTTTATTTTTCAACCCCTACTCAATGGGACATTTTCAGAATAATGAGATATCGGACTAATGGGCCGTCCCCCACTTTATCAACCATTTTATTGTACATAAGATACCACTAGTTACTATTACTTTGCACATTTTCCATTTACACATGTTAATATTTTGTTCGGCATCCTCAATAATGCAGAATCATTACAGGAACCACACAGACATATCGCTAAAAATAAACCGATCTTCCCGCTCTGTCATAAACCCAAGGCCTTTGAGCCAGTTATGACTATTACGGTAGGGTGTTCTCTTCACAAATCACAGAGCTTTACCCTTACTTTCCAGATCGCAACCAACTTGAACCCCTTCACTCACTCATCAAGCACTGGTTGGAAATTCACCTGACCAGAACAAACATCTTGATTGATTTCTTGTCGTTTGAGACAAAATGTGCTAAACTGACCTTTTTGGAGCCTTAACCATGTAAAAACGTAAAAAACGTAATTGCATGTTTGAGTAATCCACTCGTTGAAGCCATAAGGTGGTGCAATCGTTCAGATCATTTTGGCGTTCAAATTGCCTTTACTACAGTTTTTCTCCCCTTATTTCTGCTCGAACATGAATTACTTTTACATGTTCCCATCCGCTCATAAAACATGAATCAGTGGTGGGTTGCCCAAAAGGTTTGTTGAACTAAGTTGAATAATGCACAATACATGACCATTAAACATTTCCTGGATTCATGCCTCTCGTTCTCTTGTTCTGCGGTTTCTAAATGTCAAACTTTTTATTCCTCTTTTATTATTTACAGCAGATCCAGCACCAAAACCGCGTCGAATTATTAAAACGGCACAACACTTTTCCTCTGACTCATACACCCGCCTGACAGCCGTTATATCACGCGCCTCCCGTATCAACGTCTCGGCGCCGCCGTGATCCCGCCCGTGTCTGTTACTCACACCTTCCTTATTTAAGCCAAAAAAAATGAGACGCCGCCGCGGCTGCAGCCCGGGGAGTTAATAATCCGCCTAGTGTGAAACTTGAAAATCTCCTTCAAACGCCCTCTGGCTAATCACAACCGCTAGCCGCTAATGAAAGCATAAAATAGCTGGCACCTTTCGGGGCCACCTCCCCGCGCCACTGTTTAAGACAAACAGATGATTAATGAGCGATTTGAGCGGGCCTTCGCCGGCAGACAGCTGCTCCATATTGCGGGAGTCATTGGGTGAGGCTTTTGAAAACGCTCTCGTCAAGGTCCCCGCGCACTCGCATCCATTACGACCAATATGGCCGACGTGTTATTCCAGTCCATTTCGCTGTTTATTGTTTTAGGCTAACTAATCATCATGCGCAAAGAGTGGCGGCATTAATAATGTACAATTAGACTTTTTTGTGTGTGGAAAGTTTAATGCTGAAAGCGAAGGCACACGCAGTAGAATTTGATGATGGTGGTTGGGATGCAGAACGGCGCGCGGGTACGATCGCTTCAGACTGGCATCGGATCGCGCGGCGGGTAAAAGTTGTACAACGCCGAGACTGGGCCGTCATTAAAGTGGCCATCTGTGTCGGTGTTGACGCGGACATCGAGTTACAGGCATCATGCGGTAGCCTTTTGGGAGATAAAACTAAATATCTTTCTGTTCATTGTACGCTTAAAACAAAAAGACATTGGACTTGACTGCATTGAGGTCACATTCCCGGCGATCTGGCCTGTCTTTGAACAAAAACTGGTTCTTTCAAGGTTCAAGCAAGTACATACAGCAAACTGTAAGTTCTGCAGCTAACAATAAGTTAAAGCTCTTCTCGTGTGCATATAGTAGCGCTGTACACTGCGTTCCAAATTATTATGCACATTGTTTTTCAGTGCCATAAAGGTTTCAATGAAACTCATGGATGGTATTGTGTCTCTGGGCTCTTTGACATCAATGACATCGATCTCAGACACCTGTGATAATTAGATGTCAGGTAAGCCTAGTTAAGGGAAAAACTACTGAAAAAGGACATTAAGTTATTAAGCAGACCACCATTTTCAAGCAATATGGGAGAGAAAAAGAATCTCTCTGCTGATAAAGTGTGAAATAGTTGAATGCCGGGGACGAGGTATGAAAACCTTCGATGTTTCACGGAAGATCAATCATACTGTTAAGAGATTTGTGGCTGATTCAGAGCACACACAGGTTTGTGAAAATAAAGGCACAATAAGGACCGTTTCTGCCAGACAAACACATCAGATTAATAGAACAGCTGCTACAAAGCAGCAAACAGGTATTTGAAGCTGCTGGTGCCTCTGGAGTCTCCCGAACATCAAGGTGTAGGACCCTCCAGAGGCTGCTGTTGTGCTTAAACCGTCTATCAGGCCTCCCCTAAAGTGTTCATTGAATGCTCACGGCTGCTCCTGGAACCGCCACCTTAACGTGGTGGAGGGGTTTGAGCCTGAATGATCCTGGAGCTCTGTTGTCGGGGGCTTCATGCCCCTGGTAGGGTCTCCCAGGGCAAAAAGGTCCTGGTTGACGGGTCAGACAAAGAGCGGTTCAGAAGCCCCTTATGAGAGACCAACAGGCCCGGTTAGAACCATGAGGTCGTTCTTTCCCTGGACCCACCACCTGCAGGAGGAGCCATAGGGGCTGGTGCAGCTCCAACAGCTGCCCCCACGACCTGGCAACGGACAAGTGGAAGAAAATGGATGGATGGATGGATGGATGCTCACGAGCAGAAACTGCTGTAGTGGCCCAGAAATACATGAAGACTCATTTTCAAACAGTCTTGTTCACTGATGAGCGCTGTGTAACCCTGGATGGTCAGATGGATGGAGTAGTGGATGGTTGGTGAATGGCCACCATGTCCCAACAAGGCTGTGACGTCAGTAAGGAGGGGGAGGAGTCATGTATTGGGCCGGAATCATGGGGAGAGAGCTGGTCGGCCCCTTTAGGATCCCTAAAGGTGTTATAATGACCTCTGAAAAATATGTGGAGTTTCAGACTGACCACTTGATAATTTAGAAAATCGTAGAAAAATATTATTTGCATAATAATTTGGAACGCAGTTACCATCTGTCTTCCAATGCTGCCCTCAACATCCTCTTTACTTCTATTTAAATCTCATCTCAAAGTAATTCAAATACAGATAACCCGGCACACTGCATGCATCCTCATTACAAGCCCGTGTGTCTCATCTGAAGACGAGTGTTTCGTTTGCTTTCGCCACTTTTCACCACTAGTGCTGGATGCTGAGTGGGTGACATATCCGGAGACTTCTGCAACCTTCCCAATCTATTCCACTCCGCGGGGGTTGGGGGGGAAAGACACAACGTTTTATTGCCCACTATATATTCTATATCAGCATGAGCATAACCCGGCCGGGCCAAAGTTGACGTTATTCAGTACCGAGAGGAAGTGCATTATCCGGAGCTTGTGATAAATAATAGATGAGTTTACAAATTCTGACATTTTTTAAGCTGCAAAATAACTCCGGGGCGGTTGAGATGTCAGGTCATGGTGGTGTACACAGGGAAGGCTTAATGTTGGCATTTGGATTGGGAACGGTCGTAGAAGGGAGGAAGGGAGTTGCGCATTATTCGGAGGCTCTCGAGGCACTCTGACAGTAAGATTAGCTAATATGTTGGTAACAATTTTCAGGGAAGGGGAGGGGGGGGGGGGGTTGCAAGGCAGGTGCAAAAGCTGGGGGCTCTGTGCTGTCAGAGTTTCATGAGGAAGGTAGTAAGAAAAGGTAAACAATGCAATCAAAACGTATTTGGGCATTTTAAGATCAGTTATGAAAAGAAAAACCTCTCCTCTCACCTCTGTGCCGCTGGGTCAGAACAAACGGAGCTCACCTTCCAGACTTTGGTACACGATTTTGCTCAAGTTTTCATTATTGGCACCAGTTGGAACAGAGATGCATTTAATCACTCACACAACAATGCAAAAAGATTATTAATTGAAAAGAGCCCTTATATGCATCCGGATAACAAAGATCCTTCTCTCTGATAAAAGTGTCTGCTGTTACATTAATTCAACTCTGAACTCTGAACCGATATGTCAGTACAAATGCATTTACTTAACTGTATCTTTTATGCATGTAAAGCCCACATACTCTGTGCGTTTTCTATATTTTGGCAATCTCCTCAAACTGAAAGCAACCCACTCAGTCCATTGCACAAGATGCATTCTTAATGGGGGTGGGAACCTCTGTGTACTCCACAATTCGATACGATTCACGATATGCCGACGCTGTAATAATCGATATATTGCACAAAATATTTTATTTATTATTTAGTCCAGGCTGAAAGGACACCTCTTTATTGCTGCCTATGGCAATTGATTGCATTTTAACACATTTATATGTATACATATATTTTTTTATGTAATTTTATTGTGTTTTTATTGCTTGGGTATCTGGTGTTGCTGTGAGGCATATTGAGTTGTCATGTACATGAAATGTACAAATAAACCAAAACGCATTCAACGGCGGGTTTTGCTGAAATTTTCAGTCCATTTTCTTGCAGTTTTGTAATATCCTTTCCAAATATAACTTATTGAGCTTTGAAAATTTAAAACATTAAACTTTTAAAAACTGTTTAATTTATAAATGTTTACATGGGTTGGCTCCACGACCTTTAACAGGACACATTAAATACAGAACTACTGCCTGAAGAACTACTCGGTCCATGAGCAGTAGCGACTGTGAGGAAAACCTCCTTTGGTCAAAATGTCCTATCCTATAAAGGCCGTGTCCAGTGGAACAGACTACCAACAACCAGTTAACAGTCACTTAAAGGTGTGGCCCATAATTGATACATTCACAGGTAAAATGCACCGTAGGGCTATGTGCAATGCACCACAGCAGTTTAAATACTATTTTAAGGAAAAAAACGTCCTTAAAATAACATACATTTATTTAGATTTTAATATTGTTGTAGCAATTAATGAATGTAGTGAATATACATGAACTGACCTTCCCTGGGTTTGTGGAAGTGAACCGCCTTCGGTCTCAGCGTCTGCCTCACCCTTCTCTGTCCTCTGTCCTCCTGTTCTCTGTCCTCCCGGTCCTCTGTCCTCCGTCCTCCCTGTCCTCCCTGTTCTGTCCTCCCGGTCCTCTGTCCTCCCTGTCCTCTGTCCTCCCGGTCCCCTGTCCTCCGTCCTCCCAGTCCTCTGTCCTCCCTGTCCTCTGTCCTGTCCAGTCTCTTGTCACTGTAGTTGCCTGAGATCCCTAAGGTTCCTTGTACAGTGTATGTGAATGTCAGTGTATCTTGTGGTCCCATTGTTCCTTCTCCTGTAAGTCGTCCTGTTTCCTGTATCGTTTTGTGACTTTGATGTGTCTCACTGTTAAATGTTCAGTGTGAAGTTTCACATCAGCCTGTCTAGGGACAACAGATGGAAATTAGCCTGTTGCTAAAATCTGACATATTTACATATTTGTGGCCATACCGCCTTTACTGTGCCAGATCCCGTCAGGCCTTGGAAGCTAAGCAGGGAAGGGCCTGGTCAGTACTTGGATGGGAGACCGTTTGGGAACACCAGGAAGCCTAGTGAATGTAGTGTGTGAGTGAGTGGTGGTGATGGTCGGAGGGGCCGATGGCACAGACTGGTTGCCTCGCGTCCGTCAGTCTACCCCAGGGCAGCTGTGGCTACAATAGTAGTTTACCAACAAGTATGGAGTGAATGAATAATGCAATACAAAGCGTCTTTGAGTGTCCAGAAAAGCTATATAAAACCGATGCATATTATTCATAGATGATCACTGCCCAGTATCTGTCCCATTCATGGCTGATCACTGCTAATCACCTGCCTATTGTTCTTTTGTTGGCTGAGGTGCCGTCTCCTTGGACTGGCCATGCCCTTTCGGATTTAATCTTCCGTCACTGTCCTCCAATCTCCTTCGGATCACCTAAGGTGATCCTTCTTGCAGCAACATTTTCAAAGTGTATCCAATTACCGTCAATTTCGGCCAATTAAGCGCGCCTTACTAAAAGCTGTGCCAGCTACATTTGCGGGCTTGTACACAAACAGGCCGCACTGGAATACAAGCCGCTGGTTTTCATCGGGCCGTGCATCCGCTCAGAGCGGCCCATGGTGCAGATGAGGAGGAAGCGACGCCTCATCCCGGAGAAAGGTGCAGCTGCAGAGGGAGGGCGGCAGTTGTAAACGAGTAAAAAGGTCGGCCAGTGTAGCCGAGCTCACTGTGGAAGTGTAGAGGCCAACGCACACCAGAACACAGCGCGCCGCATCACGGCACTTCAGAGGCTTTTCTCAAACTGTGCGGGGCTTCACACACGTGATTTATTTATAATGAATAAAAAAAAAAAAGTATGTCCGTGTCGTAAGAGATAGAGCAAACCTGGCTCTTTTTTGCAGGTTAATAGCGAGTTGGCGACACGAGTTGAACATGCTTCCCCGGATGCCTGAGCCCTGACCATGGTTTCTCTGTCTCCGCGGCTTCTCTCGTCCAAACAAACGAAGCTCAGGGCGCCCCCTGGCTGTCATGGCCAGACCCGCCTCTGTGCCTCTGCAGGAGGTTAAAAGCCTCGCCGCACGTCAAGGCGTTTCGGTGCGTTGGGGCGAGCAAAGCCTTTAGGCATTTAGGCTAAAGTGAGCCTTCATCATTTTAAAAGTTCCTCATCTACCTGTCCCTCAGACAAGAGCAGCGTTGATTAGAAGTCCCATCTCACTTTTGCGTTTACTGCTCGAGACGCCTCTAGTGGCTGTTGGTGGCTCTGTATTGGCCGCACCGTCATGTGGGCCGCAGGGTTCAAAGTAGCGGTATATAGGCCGGAAATTGCAATACTTAACTTTCTCTTGCATGGGGGGAATACTAATATGCGTTTTGTTTCAGGTTTGCCACTCTTTTACTCAGTGGAATATGCAGTTTGACATTTCGTCCACAAATGTGCACCTTCGCCGTGCTGTCATTAGCCGACCATTGTGTCTGATTCGGGCTTTGAAGAGCTACCAATCAATTTCCATCAGCAACCTCTGTTCCCCCGCCAGGCGCCTGTTGCTTTTACATTTTTAAAGCCTATACTTGGAGACCAGCTATGAATCACGGCGGAATGAGGTGTATCAAATTGAATCATGGGCAGAACGTCAGGTGTTATTATGCGCTGTGTGTGAGGAGAAAATCCAATAGTTATTCGATCAATAGACATTATATAACACAAGGCAGCGCGGGAAAATGTCACCATTAGACCTGGTATTGGTACTTGGTAATTATGAAGTACTAAGAGTTGAACAGATGATGTTGTTGTAGAAAAAGTCGTTGAATACTTGTATGAGGTTGCAATGCTGGGGATTGGATTGTTTTGAAATTGCAGATCAGCTGAACGGCTTTTCTCAACATGTAAGTCCTTCATAGTAAAAGCAATTTGATAACTGAAAAGATTGGAAAAAGCGTGGTGAAAGGTTTGGTTTCAACTGTTTACTTATGCAAAGCATCAAAACCAAGCATTTGCATCTGTTCAGAAAGAGACAACCTCTTACTTGCAGACTTATGAAGCAATAAACTACTCCCGCTATGTTTTTGAGGTTACTATTGTGACAATATACAGTCAGGTCCATAAATATTATTGACTTGGTGTTTATGTTTTTTGGCTTTATAAACCACAATCTATTTCAAATGAAACATTAAGATGTACTTAAACTGTAGACTTTTAGCTTTAATTTGAGGATATTTACATCCAAATCAGATTAACGGTGTAGGGATTACAAGCATCTGTATGTGTGCCTCTCACTTTTCAAGGGACCAAAGTGGCTCAGCTGTTCCATGGCCAGGAGTAGTTTATTTCAAGTGTGATATTTGTATTTTGGATAATTTTGCAGTTAATTCTCAATATGAATTAAAGAGCTATCACTATCAGCGAAGCAAGCCATTATTAGGCTGAAACATCGCAACAAACCAAAACAAACATTTTAGGCGTGGCTAAATCAACAGTTTGGAACATTATTACAAAGAAAGAACACAAAAAAAACACAAAAAAAAGCCTTTTCTGTTCTGAAACAACATCCTAGGACAGATGAGACAAAGATCAACTTGTACCAGAGTGATGTGAAGAGAAAAATCCATCCATCCATTTTCTTCCACTTGTCCGTTGCCGGTTCGTGGGGGCAGCTGTTGGAACTGCTTAAATCACATTGCACCAGCCCCTATAGCGCCCCCTGCAGGTGGTGGGTCCACAGAAGGACAGCCTCATGGTTCTAACCGGGCCTGTTGGTCTCTCATAAGGGGCTTCTGAACCGCTCTTTGTCTGACCCGTCACCTAGGACCTGTTTGCCATGGGAGACCCTACCAGGGGCACCAAGCCCCCGACCACAGAGCTCCCAGGATCATTTGGGTGCTCAAACCCCTCCACCATGTTAAGGTGGCGGTTCCAGGAGGGGAGAAGAAAAAAATTCGGAGAAAAATAAAGGATCATCTCATGATTCAAAACATCCCACCATCAGTGAAACATGTTGGTGCAGCGTCATGGCATGGGCTACACTGTTCATGTAAATACCCTCACATTAAAGCCGAAAGTCTGCAGTTTAACTACATACGTGTTGTTTCATATTTCAAATCCATTGTGATGGTTTATAGAGCCATAAAGATAAGAATTGAGTTGATTTCCCAATATTTATGGACCTGACTTTCTGATCTATCTGATCTTTTACAATGCGACTTCAGTCTGAATGGCCATTTACCCGACACATGTCATTCGTTCTACATTGAAACAGACAGGAAAACTACACGTGCACTTGTTATGAATGAAGTCTCTATCTCCACTGCTGAATTCCACAGCTGCCTCTGCTCCATGGTTCAAAACACTGTCTCTCTTCCTCAAAATAATTTTGTTATGGATGTATTGTTTCCGTCAACCTCCCACAAAGCAGCTTTGAAAACGTTGAAAGCATTGCCAATTTTATTCTGAGATTATAAATACCGCCTAATAATGGACAATGCACCGACCTGCAGGTCCTGCACTGTGAACCACGGGATAGCTGAACCGCCACACCTCTAACTACTACTCCAGTCAACCGATTACAGGTGGACATTCCACTGAAAACGTATGTAGAGGAACGACAAACTGCTACATGTTCTGATGCAATGATGAGTCAGACACGTTCATAAGGACCAGCTTGTTATTGTTCATCACAGACTTCACGATTTCACACGTGTACTTGGTGCATTTGCTTCTACCAGTTGACCGGAATAACAGCCCGGTTAATCCGCTGTGATCGCGACAGCCTGTAAAAGAAAAAAAGAAAAAGGACACCTTGGCACCAGCTAACAAGTCTGGGATCAGGCCGCTCTTGTTAGTGTTTTGTCTCTCCCCGCACACATTCGGAGCGGCAAAAACGACTGCGATGGAAAATTGCCACTGCTTTAAGGCTTACAACTGTGGACATGAAAATACTTAAGGGCATACAAAAACAAACTGTACGCTGCGAGGAGAACTGTAGGAGTAAGGACAAATTAGGCGAATTTTGGCAAAGAATGTTCTAATTTACGAGAGGGAATGGGCGTGTTAAGCCGCCTGGATCAGACGGGCTTAAAGACGGCGGAAACTCATTTGGGTTTATTAGCACAAACAAATGTTGAGTCGGAAGTCTGCCTCCAGTGAGATGCTGATGATCGCTAAATACGTAGCTCCAGGCTCACTATACCTTGACAAGAGTTCTACTAATCACAATGCAAAATCTTAATTATTAGCAAATCAAGAGTCAAAAGGGCTGAAACATTATTTTTACTGAACTATTATCATGCTTTGCCACATACAAATGTTGGCGAATAGATTCTTTGTTCATTTTGTAATCCTGGATGCAAAGAATAATTTGATCTTCGTTTTGGGTGAACTGATGTGTATCGAAACTAGAGAATCGAGTTGGATCCTGGACACAAGTAACCTCAGGGCCTCACTCACCAGTAATTCCCACGAGAAGACTTCTGTGTATTTTTGAAGAAGAAGAAGAGCTTTATTTATATAGCGCCTTTCACAGACATGTTCATTAATCCCACGACTACGTAGGTCCATACACACGGGATGTGGTTAAAGTAGACGTTATTTGGCGTCTGAATGAGATGCACAAAAGCACCAATTGCTCATTTATGAAACACGCGGCTAGTTAATTACCTAGTAACTACAGTAGTATTTACCGTAGTAACTACTAGTAATAAATATCAATAAAAGTGGTAGTTCTTGGGTAATTAAAGTAGTAGTTACTAGTAACTCAGCCCAATAACTGCTAGGTAATTGCCTATAATTACTAGTAATAAATATCAAAGTAGTAGTTCTTGGGTAGTGGAAGTAGTAGTTAATAGTAACTCATTCCAATGACTGCTAGATAATTGCGTAATAAGTACAGTAGTAATTACTAGTAATATCAATAAAAGGGGTAGTTATTGGGTTATTAAAGTAGTAGTTAATAGTAACTTTGCCCAATAACTGCTAGGTAATTGTCTAGTAATCAATACATATCAATTAAAGTGTAGGGTCAGGGTTTCGCAATTACCTAGCAGTTATTGTAATGAATTACTATTAACTGCTACTTTAATTACCTAAGAACTACCACTTTTATTGATATTTATTACACGTAGTTACTACTTTAATTACCTAGCAGTTACCCGGTCATGTAATGCGCAGCTAGCCTCAAACAAGTGACAACATGAGGACAGCCTCGGAGCTTGGGGCAGACGTCTGTCTCACATCATTCTAAACGAGCCAGAACTGTAGAAATATGTGTCTAAAAGCATCCTAGTTTATTATATCGGGTTATTCTGTAAGGCCCTATAAGCTCTGTAGTACTGTCATACCCTCGGTCCCATAATAAATAAATAGGCTAATTACAATGCATTCGCTAATGCTAACATGGCTACTGCCCACGACCACAGCAGCATATAAATACAGTCACTGAGGAGGCCCTGCGTCTGCTAACACATCCCTATTGTTAGGAAAGGCTCACATCTGCAGTGCTTCAGAGTCAGAACCATGTCCGACGGCTGGAATCGGGGGAGTGCTGAAGTACATCCTTTGCTTTTCGCTTATTTAAGTAGCCGTGTGGGCTCCGGGCGTGTCTCCGCCTTTCAAATTCATACACTCGAACTGGCGGGGCCTTCATACGCCAATAGGACTAATGCAGCATGTGAGGGTTACAAAACTGCTGTGGCGTTTGAAATGCTTGGAAATACGTCCGAAGTAACATTGACCGACACATTTCTGAAGGGAGGAATTTGTTCAGACATTTAGTTAGTTATCAGCTCCACTTTACAGGCCGTCTTCTTCCCGGCTTCATAACTCCAAAAGTCTTTGTCTCCTGCGCCGTGACAATACCGCCAGGACTTAACGGTGAATGTCAGTCTGGACAATTGACACGATAAACCCAATTGAAAGTTTCAATCTCTCTCCTGCTGATAAGAACACAGGCGGGGAGCGCGGGGCGACGGCGGCGGGGCGTGGGGTGTATGCGGCGGCGTTGGCAGCAGCAGAATCTCCATTAGAGTGGCGAGGAAAACAACATTAGCTAGCACATCTCCCGCGGCCTGGGCTCGATGCCGCAGCCACGCAGGCCTGGCTCTCAGGACTTGATGAGACGGGTACAGAAAAGTTTTATTTTCTTTTTTTTTCTAGGGTGATTCGTTGTGTCTTGGTAAAGGGACGGAGAATAAGGAGAGGACTGAAGTTAAGGTGTATCAGTAAAGTATGGGGATTGTAGCTTATTGCCAGTTTGTGCAAGATGATGCAGAATTTGGTATAATTTCAAGTGCATCGAGTTCACTGTTGTACAATTTGTTTGTTAGATATTGATTTGAAACGGCCTCTCCAAGGTTTCCATTTACTTTCTCTCTACAGATTGGGATCTTGGTGGGAGGTAAGGACAAGATGGGTGGCTATGTGCCTTTAAACTGACGGCATTTGGTGCAAGAGTATGAAAGATTTTTTAAACAAATATAAATGACTCATAACACATCTCTGGGTATGTTTTTGATAAGGGAACATTAGAATGTGATGAAAGTGTACTCCACTTCAACAAACAAACAAAATGGGGGCACGTTGATACACACTGTATACAGTACTGGTCAAAGGTTTGGAACCGATTATAGTTTATTTTCTTTTATTTCAAGACCATTTCCATTTTAGATTCTTACTGAAAGCATTCATATGGAATTATGTTTCAACAAAAAAAGGAAGTCATATAATTCATTCTTCAAAGCATTCTTCTTTTGCTTTGATTACGGCTTTGCACTTTCTTGACATTTTCTCAATAAGCTTCATAGGACACTAACCAGGAATGGTTTTCACTTCATAGACATAGTTGAAAACCCTTTCAGATGACGACCTTATGAAGCTCATTGAGGAAATGCCAAGAAGAATGTAAAACATGAAACATATTTGCTGCATAATCCCATGTGTTAATTTATAGTGTCATGCCTTCGATGAGAATAGCATATACTATACAGCAGCCATTCCCAAAGTCCGGGACATCGCGGCCCCCTTATCTATCAGAAAATCTCTCGGGGGGGGGGGGGGGCCCAAATCATAATAACTTACTCCATTCATAAGAATTTTATAGTTTTACAGCTAAAATGAATTCAAAAGTAACATCTCGCTATGACAGTAGACTAAATACTGGTTTAAACTGGTGCATTTGTCCAGATAAATGTATTTTTCCTTTCAAAATGAACTTTTTTAATTGTACTTGATTTGCAGACAAGCTTTGGAGGCCCTCCTGTAGTGCCTCTGAGGCCACTTTGGGAACCACTGCTATACAGTATAAAGTATACACCCAGACAATAAAATACCTACATCCCTCAACCCATACCACAGTTCATATTTATCAGCCTTGCTCCCAATAGTATCAGTTGCTCTACTTATTATTATTAGTAGTATTATTATCCTAGCTGTTATCATTTCTGTTATTATTGTCATTTCTGTTATTATTGTCATTTCTGTTATTATTGTCATTTCTGTTGTTGTTGTTGTCGTCATTATAAGTACATCTATAATTGTTATACTCCACTCAAGCTTCAAAGCTTCCACCTGCCTCCTTTTACTGCCACCAATAGTTTTTAGTTCTCTCTCCCTCATTATTCGTTTTTTTTTTCTTTCTCTCATTATTATTATTATAATGTTGGCATTTTAATTCTAATCATTATTATTATTATTTTTTTCTTTTCTCTTCTCCCGACCATGATTCCGATCATCTATGGGCCCGCTTTGGTTTACAGCGGGTGCGTGGATGCCCTCCGGCCCCTGCTGTCGTGCCTCTTCCCCGGCTGGCCCCCCGGGGTAGCTCGCCTGGGCACCCTGCCACTGCCTTTAATGCATCACATCAGCTTAGGCTCACAAAGTAGGGGGTAAAAAAAAAAAACATAAACAATAGGGCAATGCTTATTTTAATGCACCTCACTTTGCTTAGTGACACACTGGGAAATACTGTTGAGGGACAAAACACAAAGAATAGGGCGAGCTCGCTGCTCATTTTAATGCACCTCACTCTACCCAGGGACATACTGGGAACCACTCTGAAGGGACAAAACAAGAATTAGGATGGGGGGGTACACCAGTAGAGCAGTACAAAAGATATTCCGCCAAACATTTGTCAATCTCTTGCACATGGTTGCAGCTGCATCCATCAGCAGATAACTTCAAAGCGCCGCACTGATCCCACATTCAATCTAAATCTGTGTCGGTGGAAGTAACAAAGCCCCCCCCCCCCCCCCCCCCCCTCCGTAAAAAGACTGAGTGGCGTTTTGTTATTTCGTCCCATTCTAGACGAACTGAACATCGCCTGTTGTTATCAATGCTACTCGTCGTAATGGCGGCGAGAGGACGGGCGCGGCGGATCAACACATGAAAGAGGCCTTCCGTGCGCAGTGCGAGTCCTCTCCGTCCGGGGGGAGTTTCGACACGACGCCAAGTAACGGCGACGGCGCAACTACGGCAATTACCCGCCGCGGCTCTGATGATCCTGATGTGAGCGCTCGCGACTCCGTTCCGTGTAATGTATGATGCCAACAGTTACAGCGGGCGCGGTAAATAAAACATTACAAATAAACGCGCCCAACCCCGGGCCGCCCGTGTGACACCGGCGGATGAATATGCAAACGGGGCCGGCGTGAATTTTTTAGGGTGTTTAAAACTTTCACAAAGGACGCCCTCGCAGTCCCGGCCTACTGTACGTGTACGAAGGAGGAAATGGAAATGTGCGGCGGCGTGTTGGAACTCACGGGGGGAAGACACAGATCGCGAGTCTTGATGAAATGGAAAGCAAACGTTCCATAGTTGGAATTAGGGGGGGGGGGGAGTAAGTTTGAAGGAACGCTGTTGTTGGTTGTGAAGCACAAAGAGGAAGCAGGTGTGGGAGACTTACCTCGTGACCTGGGTCGCGCTTCCGGTCCGGTTTTTTAAGGGGGTTCACAAGAGTAGTTTGTGTTTTCCTCTTAAAACGTATCAGAGGTTTTAAAAAGAAGTGCACCTGACCTCCTGGAACCCGCCTCCTTAACGTGGTGGAGGGGTTTGAGCACCCAAATGATCCTGGAGCTCTGTTGTCGGGGGGGCCCCTGGTAGGGTCTCTCATGACAAACAGGTCCTAGGTGACGGGTCAGACTAAGAGCGGTTCAGAAGCCCCTTATGAGAGACCAACAGGCCCGGTTAGAACCATGAGGCCGTCCTTCTGTGGACCCACCACCTGCAGGGGGCGCCATAGGGGCTGGTGCAGCTCCAACAGCTGCCCCCACGACCCGGCAACGGACAAGTGGAAGAAAATGGATGGATGGATGGATATGACTCAATACTAATAATGATCATAGTTTTATTTCAGTGAAGTAGAAATGTAATGAAGAAAAGTTGGTAACAAAACGTATTTGTATTTATTTAAGTTAATGACAAATACTAGATTGGAGGTGGGCAAGTTAGTTTGGTTGAGGGATGATTTTCGTAATTTTACAAAGACCAAGGGCCGAATCTGGGTTTAAAGCAGTGGTTCTCAAATAGTGGGGCGATGACAGGGGGGGGGCGCGTGCGACTGTGTGTTAAAAACGTGGGCAGTGTAGACAGCCCTGAAGCCAAATAAATGAAGGCGACACTTGAAGACATTAATCCAGTCACGCTGATAAGCCGCTTGAGTTCCTTCAGTGGAAACGTGCTGAATATCGCCAACAATGATCGCGCTTTGTGAAAGCATATGTTAGTGTGCGCGCCAGTGTCAGCGCAGCTGCAGCCCCCACCTCAAAGTCGAGGGTATCCCCGGTAATTTAGGGGAAATGATGCACATTCACTGTCCACATTTAACTGTTAAGAGATCCCGCGCGAAATGTTTTCTTCTTCCTAAGGGGGCGCGCCACAGAAAATAATTGAGAAGCACTGGTTTAAAGTAAAGCGCCTCTTTCTACAAATGCCAGTGTTGCATGTAGTATTTGACCTAGTTGGGTGTTCTGTTGACATTTTTAAGATGAGATAATCTTTTATCTCGCAATGGAGAAATGCACTTGTTACATTAGTACATTTCAAGTAATTGACAGTATATCTCACATTTTTGAGAAGTTTAACTCGAAAAAATGTCAAAGTCCTCTGACTTGTGTAATAATATTTCTCTTAATCTTGAGGACATTGAGGTGGTGGACAGTTTTAAGTACCTGGGTGTTCACCTCAACAATAAACTGGCCTGGTCCCACAACACCAACGCCCTGTACAAGAAGGGCCAAAGTCGCCTCCGCCTTCTGAGGAGACGAGGTCCTTCCTTTTTATGACTCTGTGGGAGCCTCTGCTCTCCACTACGCTGCCGTGTGCTGGGCCCCGGGCAGCACAGAGCGGGACAAGAACAGACTGAACAAGCTGGTCAGGAGGGCCAGCTCTGGACTCTGTGGAGGAGGTGAGGGACACCTCCATCATGGACAACACCTCCCACCACTGCACGGGACGGGATGCTGCTTTGTAATACTTGTATAAATGTGGAAGTAAAAATGAGCCCAAATAGTCACTCAAGTAAAAGAAAACAGCACTTGGTGAAAATCTTACATATCGGTTACTGAGTTTTAAGCGCAAGTCTGACTTATGTTTTCGTGCTGATGATACAGGAGTGACAGAATACAAAATAATGTGATTTCTCCCCCCCCCCCCCCCCCCTAAAGAACATGGCATAAAAATTAGACAAGCAAAATAAATATTCCGAGAAAATAAATGAGAATTAACAAAATTCCAATCTAATCAATCGTTTTTATATGAAAATCAGAAAGTGAAAGGACTGGATATTTTGTTCCATCTGTTTTGAGATCAATATTGCATTTGTAACCAACAAGTCCAAGATAGCGATAATACATACACTTCACTAAAAGTGTATGTGCACCTATGCAATACCTGTATGTAATACATACAGGTATTACAGGTGCTCGTCGTGTAATTAGAATATCGTTCAAAGTTCATTTATTTCTGTCATTCAACTTAAAATGTGAAACTAATATATGATACAGACTTGTATGTCAAGCCTTTATTTGTTATAATTTTGATGATTGTGGCTTACAGTCCATTTTCAAAATATTCTAATTTTATGACATTTTTAATTTGGGGTTTTAACAAGGTGAGCCATAATCATCAAAATAATAACAAATAAAGGCTATACATGTCTCACTTTGCATTTAATGAGACATATTAGTTTCACAGTTTAAGTTGAATTACAGAAGTGAATGCACTTTTTCATAATTATATGATTATGTGATGAGCACCTATATTTAGGTTATCATTTAAATGTTTTTTTTTAATAACATATTGCACAAATATTCCCATGGCTATAGCTGATAGTACAAAGTGTTTTCAGGCCCGAGCGCCATCAGGGCTGGCGAAGGGGCTCTTGTAATCGTACGGATTACACTCCCCCAAAGTGTGCGGAGAGCAAAGGTTGAGGGGCAAAGACATTTCCCGACACACCGGGTGGACCCGGTGCACCGCAGACCCACGGGCGGATGGAGAAAAAAACAACTCGGATTGATGCGTGGACGGACGCACTGACACTGGCTGGAGGTCTGCAGCCCCTGCCTGCGACTATCCTTTCAAGTTGTTTAGCGGAGCGGCCTGCAGCCCGCGCTGACCCCACTGAACAGCGTGCGACTTCGGCTAACAACCCCGTCATCCCCGCGTCGTGTTTACAGTTTTTTTTTTTTTTTAGAAGTAGTGAGGCTGAAGCTTCAAAGAGAATCAGTTCACTTTTTAACACGGGGTGACAAAGTTGAGTGGACAACACGATTAAGGTTCGAGGTTTGTTCATTGTTTGGACTTTGAAAAACCGCTCTGTGGGTGAACATTTTCTCCCGCCTTCCAAATGGGACGTGATATTCGAAAACTTCAGCATGACCCGTTTGCTGACGATCGTGTTGGGATCGTGGCCGAGCTCACGGAATACTCCAACAGTGCTTTGCTTTGTTACTGCCAAAATGCAAAACGCCCCAAAAATGTGTTTCCCGAATCACCCGAGTCCCCACAGCGTCACACACACACACACACACACACACACACACACACAGCCTATCTCCATAAATGTGTCCAAAACATGTGTCTCTTTCTCGTCTCGCTAATGAATCGTTCTTTCAGTTGTACATCTTTGGGAGAGCACAAACTCTGGCAGTACGTCTTTGTCGGTCGACGTCAGAGCTGACGGCTGTGGAATGTCTCATGCTAATTACCAAAACTCTGACTTGTGGATTCTAGTATTGCCATACATATACTTTCTGTACAAAGCTTTCCCTTTTACACAAGTCATGAGGTCTATAATTCAGTGTATCCAGTGATATGTTTTACCATTGTGCTCACTGTGAGAGTAAAGACATATTTCTAGTTTCGAAAGCCTTTAACACTTGACTATACACTTAGTAATACGGTCTAAGTTGGAGTAGGGTTGTGCAGTAACAGAGATAGAGAGATGGACTGATTGATCCAACTGTTAAGATTTTAGGTTGTTGCGGTCGGTCCGGTCTGCCCAAAGAATGAGATCAGCGGAGGACCTGAACATCCTGAATGAGGCGATTACGTCAGTGGCATATTCCAAGATGGAGAAGGCTTTGCGCAGTGGTCGCACTCTCCCATCATCGATATCAGATTTTGGTGAGAAATGAATGCAACACTGGATCTCTGGACATTGCAGAAGCTCATTGAAACAACGCCACAGCGAATGTGCCGTAAACAAAGCTAAAGGCGCCACAACCACATATCATGTCTATAAATGAAGCACCAGACGAAAAGACACGGGGGGGGGGGGGGGGGGGGGGACTTTCTAACTCCACATAGAAGGATCCCACCCGGTCAACGGAACCAACCTCTCATCAACCTATAGCTGCATAGTTTCTTTTCCAAGCTCCTCCTTTTGTTGTCTCAGCGGTTCGTACGATAAATGACTTGCCCGCCGCGGTGCCATGTGCCCATTTACCCTCCTCGTTTGTGAACTTTGACCCTTTCCCAATCAGCGTCCAATAAGTTTCTCCTCTCCCAAAGCTTCCCCAGCCTCCGGGCCAAATATCTCATCACCACACCACTGTCTGAGGACTGAAGGACACATGGCTTCAAAACTCAATCAGCCACTTCATATAAGACTCCCCTGTGGCCATGACCCTGCTGCAATGACTTTTTTTTTTTTTTTGGGGGGGGGGGAGAGGGGGTGACAGTAGGCAATCTGATATTATTTTGGTCCGCTCTTCACATTTTGTATGTAGTGTTTTGAGTTGACAAAGAACATTATAGGAAACGTACATTTTAATTTGAACTTCCTTTATAAGCACATTCTGTTAAGGATTTCTGTTTTAATCTGGTGCTGCGACAGGATACGTATGTTGCATTACTGGGGAATTAAGGGCTCTGTAACCGGCGTAAACAAGGAATTAAATCCGATGTTCAGCGACATCATGTCAGTGAGCAAATATACTCTCCGCGAGGGGATAATACATCTCCGCTAATGAAACACATATAATGAATTTTAATGTACGCCATACACGCAGCTCGGGCGTGGGGTGGCTTTAACGCGCCTATGAAGCTACAATGGATTATATACTGTATATATATTTCTGTTTTTTACCTACGCCATCAAGACACTTCATCTGTGTAACAATGGGCTGTTGGCGAATGGAGGTGTCAACCTATCCTAACTTACAAAGTACAAGTAAAAGGTACAAATTATAGGTACTTTTACTTAAGTACATTTTATTATGAATACTTTTTACTTCACTACATTTTAGAGCCTGTATCTGTACTTTCTACTCAACTACCTTTTTAAATTGGGTTAAAAAGTAAAAGTATTTTTTTTTTCAAACTAACTTCTCTACAATTAACTGGTTTAGTCCCCGTTTAGACTTGGTTTAGTGGTTTACTCCTTTAGACCTAGTTTAGTCCAGGTTTAGACCTGGTTTACTTCCTGTTTTTGACCCGGTTTAGTGGTTTACTCCTTTAGACCTGGTTTGATTCAAATGATTTAGAAAATTCTTGCACATTAAACTCTTAAATACTTTTACTTTTTTCTTATAAAGTACATTTTACAATGCATACTTTTGTACTTTTACTTAAGTAAAAATGATTCTTTTACTTAAGTATATTTTTGGTTCTGTATCTGCATCTTTAACTTAAGTAAGAATATCGAGTACTTCTTCCACCACTGCTTACCACTGTCTCAAGTGGATGAGAAACAGCCTCTTCTGAAGCGCTCTGGGTGACTTGTGTCGTGTGAAAAGCACAATAAAGATACGATTCAGCCCATTGTGTCAACCACTGTGCGACAGGAGTTGACTTTTATTTGACCCGGAAAATCCCACTGATATTTCAGAATCAAGTTACTAATGGCCAACTTTTTAGCGTTGAGAAACTTGTCAAGCTCGTGAAGCACAATATAAACCAGATTTTTTTTTCAATTATTATTATTACCTGCAAATGTTGCAAATCTTTGAGGCCTTCCTTCAAACTGAGATTTTACATTGTTGGTAACATAGCCCAAAACAAACAAAATACACGGTGTTGTAAAAAAAATAATAATAATCTTACATTTTCTTAATGTACTTCAATTATAGCCTTGAATTATTTTATATATATATATATATATTTGGGGTTTTTTCACACAAAGTGATGCAAAAAATAATAATTGCTTACCATTCAGTGTTTAAGCCTCTATTACTGCTCAAAGCAACAACTATATTGAAAAAGTGCAAGAAAAATAAACCTTGACCATATTATAAAAAATCACTGTATGCCACTACTCAATCATTGAATTACTTTAGCATTGAACGCACTGTGAAGTTAGAAATTCTTCTTTTGACGTGTAATTTCCTCTGGCTTCCTCATTCACCTTCAATCTGACCCCCGCTCTTTTAGTCAAAGGCTGAATGCTGTGTTGTCTCCCCTTAATCTCGTCTTCCTTTCTCACTCTGCTGCCATCTCTTAAAACAAGGTCAACATCCCTCCAAGCGCTCCACAAACTCTGATGGCTGCCATTGAGCAGGGCCTTCAAACTGAGGCCATTTCCAGCCATCCTCTTAATTAAATTATGAAAACTATGATTATGTTTGAGCAAATTTGAAATTGCCTTAACAGTGAGCCTTTAGCGGAGGGCTGTGACAGGTTGGCAATTATTAGGAGGGAAATGAGGATGTAGAAAGAGCTGTGACAGGGAAGTGAAATGTGCTTTTAGAAATGGAGAGAGAAGAGAGTTCATCCGATCCGCTGTCTGCATTTTTCCCGATGTGTGTTATATGCAAAATAATTCCTCCATGAGTTTTTAGATAAGGCTATCAACTGACAGCTGTAAAAAAAAAAAAAAAAAGGTTGTTCTTTTCTCAGGAAAGAGTTGCGTCTTATTTGTTTCATGACAGACACAAGGTGAGCGTTGATATGACGGATGTCGGGGAGATGAGGTCTAGATAAACAGGGTGGGGATAAGAACCAACCCCTGAGGGACCCCCCAGACAATCGTCTCAGCTTTACCTATCAGGGAAGAATTTGTACAACATAAGGAAGATTCCAGTCAGAACAATCATGTCTTGCTGGTTGTGGGTGGAAGAGTGTGCAAAACCTTAAGGTTAAAGTATACTTTAGTGATCCCTGTAGGGAAATTCGTTCTCTGCATTTACAGTATAGTCCATGGGCCAAACCCCAAGATCTGGCATTATCGGTACCACCAAAGGTGGCAAAGGCTATCGTTGATTTTTAAGTAGGTTCACATCTGAGGTTTTTATTTTTGTATAATAGCCTTTTCAGAGTTACAGCTTTATCATAGTTTTCAGCTCTTGAAGTGTACCACCCCCATGTTGCAAAAGTGACTTTTGACACTGGTCCATATTTTGGTTTAGGCCATTTCCAGCCCATTAGATAATGATTTACACCATTGTATTTGGTATCATTTTAAAGAAGACATTTTCATGTTTCATTTGAGCCCATTTGAGCCCAAATGCACTGTGACAATTATCGTGGTAACAGTGAGCAGCCGGCATGGGCCGGTGCTTGGGAACCCATCTCAGATGTGTAGCCAGGCTAATGATCAAAACAAACTGGCTGGAGGATTAACCTATTGTACATGTTTTTAGTGGTATGGTAAACCGGAGTACCCGAAAGAAACCTACACAGACACGGGGAGAACATGCAAACTACATACAGAAAGGCCCTGTCTGAGTATCGAACCTGGGACCTTCATGATATGAAGCACGAGCGCTAACTTCTGTGCCGCCCACACAAGAGGGTGGGGAGAAGAACTGGTCCTTGAGGGAGCCAACAGGCAATTCTCCTCAGTTCTACGTACCACGGAAGGATTTGTACAACTGAAAATGATTCCAGTCAGAACAATAGTGTCTTGCTGGTGGGGATGGGAAGAGAATGTAAAAAGGAAAAGCTACAATATATGATTATGGTGTGAATGAATAATGAGTACATTGAAGCACTTTGAGAAACACAGGCTTGAAAAGCACAATACAAGTGTACACTGTTATTATTATTATTATTATTATTATTATCATCATCCCGGGATTAAAACCAGATTTTTGAAGACGAGGCCTTATGATGGAACATAACCAGACTATTTATGGCACTGAGGCAAATCCTCGAACACACTGCTAACTGGTTCCGCAGAATCAGTGGATGGAGGAGATGTGGGCGTGGAAATAGTCAGGCTGTGGAGCTTTATTTTCTGTTTTTTGGCAGTGAAGATTTGGCTGAACTCATTGCACTTATTCTTTGAAGTGTCAATGTTAGTGGGCATTTTGGATTTTAGAGATAGATTTTTAGTGTTGAATTGTTGTTTAGAATTAGCATGGGTTTTATTGAGCTTTTTTTTTTTGTAAAGCAGGCATAATGTGTTTTGGTCATTGCTGTAAGCTATTTCATGAACAGTAAGGGCAGATGTTTTCTAATAATAATAATATTTTCAGCTCTCAATTTATCCTAAAGGTTACTTTAGAAAAACAGAAAAGTCCTGAATCAACCTGAAACACCGGCCACAGTGCTATTTAAACAATGTGTCTGTATTATAAGAATAAAACACATTTGCATAAAAATCAGCCCACTTGAATGCAAATACTGGTATTTCCCCTCCCTTAGGGCTGCTGCAGAGTCATGACAAATCCTGAGCTCTGTTCTCTGACCCTGTGGGGTCAATTAGGTTTGCTGAGTGAGGGCATGCAGAGCCTGAGGTCCCCCAGAGCAGGCCGCGCCGCTGATCGATGGGAGGATGCTTATCAGCCGCACTCTGTTACAGGCACCTAATTGCAATTTATCCCCTTGCTGTACCATTAATTGTGAATCCTCTCTCAATCACAAGCTCCACACTAGCACACGCTGTACTCTAAAACTAAAACTTCATTCATCAGTGGACTTCTTATTGGATTTCAATTGGAAAGTGCCTGAGCAGGTAGTGCGCACACTGCACTGGTGGAGTGCCGCACTCTGGACTCTCTAAAGGTCAATACGGGTAGTCTTCCTAATCAAGGTGTTAACAAAGTCATTACTGCAATCACATGCTTTCATACGATTCTGTGGTTTAACAGGACGCCACAGTTTGTAAATGGTCACACATTTAGACAGCAATAACAACAGGCCACCGTTTTCCCATACTGAGATTATGTTCTTATCTGAGCTTAGACGAGTTGATGCGTAACTGTCTGGTCTTTGTGCGTGTGCTCAGTCACGCAAAAAGACCAATGGTGTTGTTAGCATTTGGCCTCTCTCAGCATATCCCTATAGCTCCAAACGGGTGTGAAGTTGGAAGCGACCACGCCTCTCCACGGGCCCACAGACCAGAGAGGTACGTATCAACTCGTCTAAGCTCAGGTAAGAACATATCTCAGTCTGGAAAAACGGTGGCCAATAAGGACAGATGAGGAAAAACATTTTTTAAGAGATATTACTTGATTCTGATGAGATGTATGCGGTATATTTTGTGACGAAATCTAAATGATGAATGGACCGAGGTTTAATCAAATCAATAAATCACAAAAACCCACTTCAATCAGTTCCGGCAATTATTTAGAAAATGATCAACCAAAATCTGAAGCATTCTTGAATGCAAACTTTTACAGGAAAATATCACTGGAATAAACTTTTCTTTTGATATCACATCAAAATGCAATTCAGTATAATCTTCTTTTGATCTGAAATAATACCAAGGACCCCCTACCCAAGCGCTTGCATACCCCCTGGGGTCCTCCTACCCCTGGTTGGGAAACGCTGCGCTAACAGACGAAAAGTCATGAAACGAGCATCATAAAAGGCACGTTTTTCTTAATACTCTTAACATTAAAACTAAAATATTAAGGGAGAACACTAACTTAAAAGTCTCAACATTAACCACTGCATGAAAAATCTCTATTTTTTTTTACAGTGCTCAAATTACCTATGTGACTTATAGCCAGGTCAAACTGGTTTAATTTTTAACCTATAGCGACCTACTTTCAGGGCTATTCTCTGGCTCCATCTGCTGGTTTTCTGTGTAACTACATTTCAAAACAACAAAGTCCTAGAGGTATTGTCACCATTAGAAACCATTTAAATAAGAAATACAGAGTAGTTTATAACGCATAAATATATCATCGGATTGATCGTCTGACGTCCCGCTCCTATCCAAATGCTATCAAACTATGCAATGCATGTAGCTTCCCCTGTATGCTGCGCTTCCATATTCCAAACACCTTCGCCCTTGCAGTTACACACTTCCCCGGGGCCTTATTCAAACAAACATGATAGAAGTCGTGGGGCAATAGACGGCGCGCGACTGTAAAAGCTAACAGCTATGAAGCATGGCTCTCCCTTCGGCAACGCGGTGTACATAACTAAGCAGCTCGCCCGGAGGGAAAGCCCCTCAAGGAAAAGCTCGCGAGGAAGTGGTTATTAAATAAAGAGAGCGCACGGATAAAGATGTCGGGGGTAATAATGCCTTTGATGTGGGCTCTGATGGTATTTGTTCAGAAGGGAGGGAGAGCCCGGGGTTGACATAACCTGACGGATCCGTCTGACGATACGAGCCAAAGCTCATCCAAAGTAAATCTACTCCCCAACAAAGGCAGATGGAAATGATTTTAGAGTCTCGGTTTTCGCTAGAATGCCGGTCCAATGGAGGCCGCAGTTTGAATGCAAAACGGCTCAGAGAAAAAAAGCACAAAAAAACGACTCCAGCTATATGTACTCCGCAAAGCGAGACATAAATGAGGATGAAAACGCAGCAAAAACGCATCAAAGGAGCAAGAAAAATACAACAAAACAGGTGACAAAAACGCAGCCAAAGGGCGACAAAAACGCAACAAAAAAGTGACAAAAAATACGATGAAAAAGTGCTGACAACGCAAGGAAGAAGCTTAGATCAGTTTTGTAGGTCTTAGCTTTCAGATGAGGCATTACACTAAACTCTCCAGAGAAGAATTTTTCATATTTGGGTAAAGCCAAACTGGAGAAAATGTGCTCGGTTAAGGGGCTGAAAGCTGGCAAAAAAGTTGCGAGTTTGCGTGATGAAGAATAAGAAAACATTCTTCTTAGTATATTTTCGGCCTGTAAGAGTCAATAGAGAGGGCAGGTTAGCTTGTAATCAAATGCGAGTTTGTTATTGTCTTATTGGTGATGATGAGTTTTAGAATTCCCAAAAGTGCAAGACTTAAAGGTGCATTATGCAACTTTTTATGGGGGAAAAAAGCTAACCACCCATACAGCCATTCACTGAAAGGTCAAATCCGGATTAATATGAACTTTCTTTTTTCACATACAAAGTTGCATAATGCACCTTTAATGACCATATACCGAATTTTGTTACACTACTAAAAAAAAAAAATCCGGTATAGATCCCTTAGCATAACCTCTGCTACAGAGTATTTGGCTTGTATCAAGATACAGTATATCCTTATCCATCAGTGAACAATCTTTTTTCTTAAATTAACCTACTGGCGGGCACTTCTACTGCAGCTGTTGGAGCTGCCCAAGTCACATTGCACCTGCCCCTGTGGCAAACCGTATGTGACACGCATTAAATGGCTGACTAAGAGTTGAATGAAGGGAAATGAAAGTGAAGTGTGGCATACATTCAAATGATCTGATGGCTCAAAGACATGTCATTATGATGTTTTGCATGGACAGCCGACTGACCCCACATCACCCACCCGAGGCCCCTTCATTTCCTCAAAGGTTTCCTCAAAATGCGGCGTTCAATTAACACTGGTGGCAGTCTGTTTTGGAAGTGCGTTCGTGTTTAACCCGTGGCACAACAAGGCGCACGACTCAATACACACCGGGAGGCCTCCGGGAGGGTAAACACATTCAGAGTCATTTTTATTAAATATTGATACCGCTCAGTTGCTTGGATTTCTCGCGTCCGCAAATCAACACCGGCTTGTTTACCCATCAAACATCAGTACGCAGCGGTAAACAGAAAGTAAAGGGGAACAGTTATAGGCTGCGGTCGGGACTGTGTTGACGGTGTATCCAAGGACCTAAGGACATTCCCCCATGATTAATAACCTCACACTTGTATGACGCGAAATGATGAGAGACCGAACACATCGGGTTTTTTTCTGTAAAGATACATGATCCCCCACTAATCACATGATTAAACATGAGGCCAGGGCCCAGGATCCAAATAAACATGTCAGATACACAACAAATCGGTTACCCGTCCGTGCATATCTGCAATGAGAGGGCAACAGATTTAAAGTGGACATATCCTGCATAAAGGGCTTAAAAATAGACTCAAAACCATTATATTGAGTGCCTTAATACAGCGGAGTCTCCGAGAGGTCTCCGTGGTCTCAAGCAGCTGTGGCAATGTGGCAAACCCTATTTGTTGTCCTCAACCTGTGAGACGTCCCTGCAATGTCTCGGAGACCTGTCGGATACCAAGGAGATCTCAAAGAGTTGTGTGAAGACTCTTTGAGATCTCCTTGGTATCCGACAGGTCTCGGAGACACTGCAGGGACGTCTCAGAAACGTCTCACAGGTGGAGGACAACAAATAGTATTCCCAACAAAACTGCTTGAGACCAGGTAGACCCGGAGATCATGCGGAGACTGCACGGAAAAAAACTGCTGAAATCGAACATTCGTTTTTATCTGGAGACCCGCCTCATGTCCAGGGGACGTCTCGGAGACGTCTCTGTGACCAGCTGTGATAGTTGCCCTGTGAATCGCAAAGGGACAGTTTGTGACTTAGAAGGTGAGGTCATAACGCAAATCACACTGACACCACACACGTTTAGCGCCTCGACAAATAATCGCATAAGCGAAAGGTATTTTGCGCTAAAACTCCTCTAAAGCAGTGGTTCTTAACTGGGGGGCTGTCAGGACCCACCATGATCCTAGAACGGCAAATCAAGACCCAAATAAGTATAGAATTTTTGGATATTGTGTAAAATATTGTATTTTTGCCACAAATGAATGTTGAATGAACATTAAATCAACCTATAAACGTGAAAATATGACCCACATTTTTTTACTTTTATGGAAGTTAAATATTGAAAGAACAGTTCCCTGGAATAGATTTGCGACCCACTGAAAAGGTTCCGTGACCCACCATAGCCTTCCCAGTTTTACTGAATAAAGTCTTTGACCAAGTTTTTCAAGGGTGCAAATCTTAGGCACTTATATTAGTTTTCAAAGTTATCCAAGTTCATTTTAAGTTGAAGAGCCCTGCTTTAGGCTTATTTATCCCACATTAAAACATTAGTTTGGTTTGCTTGAAGCTATTTTGCAGGGATAAATCCCTTCTAACTGGCGTAGAGACTGGCGTCGGTCATTTAGCCCCGTCAAACTGCACTGAACCAACACGATTAGTCCCGTCTGCAGCCGCTTTGCCCATGAGAAATATTTAGACAAGGCCAATTCACCGAATGCAAATAAAGCACCGCTCATTGTCTTCTCGAGTCTCCATTTAGCCCTTTCTCGAGCGGAGAGAGGGCCGGGCAGGTCCACCGTTTGGTCATTAAATCTGCAAAGTTTGGGAGAAAGGTTATTGGTCCAGCTTTTGCGATGGCTGTTTAATAATTCACATTCAGTCTGAGTGGGGAGTTAATTGAGTCCTTAAATCAAACTTTCTCGCACACATGTTGAAAGAAATGGCATATTTAAGACCGTTTCGGTCAACATTATGAATCAAAAGCAGTCAATGCGATACAGCGGTCTATCGAGCTCAAAACAAGCTCTGGAGGCTAGACTCCCAAAGCTTCGTCATGTTGTCATCTGGACTAAGCTCACATACTGAAGTATTTGGTATTATCTTTCATTTTTATTGATGTATTATTGTGTATTAATGTATTAACTGATCAGACGGCTGCATCAGCAAACTTTTAGAAGAGTGTTGAAATGGTTGGAAATTAAGCATTTTACAAATGACATTATATAGAGAGCTTGTGTGTCTGTTCATGCGAGGTGCTTAGGGGCAAAATCTTGTGAATTCCCTTTTTGTCAAGACAGGCACTGCGGCACTGAGTTTTTTAGTTTTTTTTCTGTGATTAAAGTGGATCCATGTGTCAAGCAGAGGTGGGAAGGACAGCAGAGTTAAGAGAATCGGGCCTCATTCATCAATAGGTAGCGTTCACGTGACATCATAACATTCTAAAGAGCCTATAGTTTAACATTGAGGTGGAGGGCAACTGAAAATTCCACCGCCGTAACCATAGTAACGCTCAAAATGCAGATTTATAGTCTTAAATCATTGCTAATATCTCTGTAATTACTGGGCCAATTCACATGAAACAAAAACTGACACAAAGTTCAAAGTCATATCTTCCAGCAGATATGAACATATGTCTAATTATTTCTTCACAAAGGCGTCCAGAAGTGGAGACAATATTCAAAAATATGTGCTTGATGTTGGCCAGTAGAAAGGACTTTCAGCCATAAGATTCAAATGTCAGGTTTGTGAATCCGATCACTATCACATGATGATCAGAGAAAACATTTGGACATTTTCTTTTTGGAAATTTCTTTCAAAAACTGTTTCTCTCCCATAGAGTTGTATTGACACCTGCCCTCCAACTGAAATGGAATTCTAAATCGTGAACGCAACCTATTGAGAACTGAAGAACTTTCTGGAGAATGGTGGGTTGAATTCACAAAGCGTTTTTGAGAAGCCAACTCTCTTCTGAATAGAGAAATGCACCAAGTTCTTGAACGGGACACTTGAGAGAAGCACTCCCTTCATGGATTTTACAAAGACACGTCCTTTATACTGCCATATATGGGTATAAGATCATCTTCCAAAGCCAGAAGTACTTTGACTTAAGTAATTGTACTTTTTGTAGTAATTTTATCTCACAATATTTTTTACTTCTAATTGGGTAATATTGTTTAAAAAGTAAAATAAATAAAAAATATCTCCAGTGAGTAAATCTGTAAGTAACAAAACTGTTTCACTTTTATGAACAGAATTTCCCGGTGCAGCCAGGAGCCGGAGGGTGTCCGGTTTGGGAACCTCAGGATCTCATCTCTGCTGTTTGCAGACGATGTCGTGCTGTGGGCTGTGCTGAGGTCATGGTGCTCCACCTGAAAAAGGTGGCTTCCCATTTCCAGTTCAGTTACCCGGGAGGAGCTCGGAGTAGAGTCGCTGCTCCTTCACGTCAAAAGGAGCCAGCTGAGTTAGCTCGGGCGTCTTTTTTCGGATGTTGTGTTTTTGGCTCTATAAACAATTACAATCAATTTGAAATGAAGCAAAGATGTGCTTAAACTGCAGACTTTCAGCTTTAGTTTGAGGCGTAGTAATTACAAACGTTTGTATGTGCCTCCCACTTTTCAAGGGACCATAAGTAATGGGACAAGTGGCTGCATAGGTTTCCTCCGGGTACTCCGGTTTCCCCTACCACAAAAAACATGTACAATAGGCCAGGAGGAATGATGTGTGCGTGCGTGTGCATGCATGGAGGTGATCAGAGGGACCGTCGGCGCAGATGTGTGCAGTGGCGACAGCGCTTCTGTCAGTCTCCCCCAGGGGAAACCACCGAGTATGGAGTAAATGTAAAATGCTCTCGTGTAAAGTGCTTTGTGACCATGTCGGTGAAAGGTGCTATATAAATAAAAATCTTCTTCTTCTCAGCTAAAAACATCTAAAAAAGCCTTGACAGTTCTGAAACAACACCCTAGGACAGGTGACAAAGATCAACTTGTACCAGAGGCTTTCTTTTCAGGCAACATTCCAAATCTGGGGAACATTTTGAACAAAACAGGGACATAATCTGCTTCACTGTATTGTGAATGGGCTACTCACTGACAGGTGTGAGGTTAATGCTACTTCCCCTATATTTCTTCATCTTTAAAACCCAAAAACAAAATCCACATAAAATGCTTCTGTGCTCGGAAGTGCAGAAGTTCATTTCACTCTACATAAACCACAATCCCACTCCTTGTAAATAACCAACATCACTTAAGACAATCTGTTGCCGCGTATGGCACTACAGCAAGCGATAACTAGCTATTTTATTGCACTTCCCTGTATATGAGCTCTTTTACGTGCGGCTCCCAACCGACGGTTTATTATCAAATGCCGCCACGCTCACCTCGTGCCGCCAACGTCTCCAAACAGAGAGTTTTTTTTTTGTTGGACTTGACAAGCAATTCACAACGTGTCTCTCCCGCTACGGCTCAATTTACAGGTTGTCAGAGAAAAATAGGGAGTAATTAAAAAAAGAACACGGTGATCAACCTCACTGAGAGTCTGGGAGTGTTTTCAGTTTCCGTTTCTTTAGCCAATGAGAGAATGAAGAGGAAATCAACATTAGGAACTGTTTTTTTCACACAAGGAAACAAGGAACACAATAAACATCTTTTTTTTTTTTGAATGAATCTCAAGGTTTCCTTTTTATTTCAGGGGAGAGTTGAGACACAAATCCCCCAAGATGAGACAAAAGACTGGGTTAATGAAAATAGGCTGCAACGTACAATTATTTTGGTAATCGATTTATCTACAGATTATTTCATTTTCGTATTGATGGAGTTAAAGTTAAAGTGAATATTTGTAGGAGGCTCTATTTGAGTCTGAGTCCCCCCCCCCCCCCCAAAAAAAATAAAAAAAAATAGTTGACAATTATTTCAATAATTGGTTAGTTGTTGATTAATCGACTAGTTGTTTCAGCCCAACGTAGGGCGAAGGGGCCAAGGCAGGCTGCTGCCTGGGGCCCCCAAGCCAGCAGGGCCCCCGAGAGGGCCAACAGGTGTGACAGAAATGACCAAGCAAATACAGTGACTAGGTGCAACAATAATTGGCCGCCGCATATTCCCTGAAAAGGCCCCATGAGCCCAACTCGCCCCTCCCTCAGGTGCTTCTCAGGAGAAGGGGAGAGAGAGTGCAGCGTGTTGGAAGTAAACAGACACAGCTCTGACAAAAACGAAAGGAGGATAAAGAGGAGGAAGGAGAGCAAGGCAGCAGCGAGTGTAATAAGTTACTGTAGTTGTATATCTCTCAAGTGCAGCCTTCATTGTTTGACATGCAAATACCATCAGCACGTTAGCGTTCGTCACCATGCCCAACCCCATTGAGGATCTTTGGGATGTGCTGGAGAAGGCTTAGCACAGTTGTCATACCCATCGTCAATACAAGATCTTAGTGACAATATAATGACATACTGGATCTTCTGCTGAAGCTGATTGATGGCGGCACGGTAGCACAGCGGTTAGCGCTCGTGCTTCACAGCTAGAAGGTCCCTGGTTCGATTCCCACCTGGACGGGGCCTTTCTGTGTGGAGTTTGCATGTTCTCCCCGTGTCTGCGTAGGTTTCCTCCGGTTTCCCCTACCACTAAAAACATGTACAATAGGCCCAGGGACTGCAGGTGGAAATTAGCACAAGTGCTATAACCTGGTACAATGCATCTCTCCTTTCTGAGGCTAATGTAGATTGTACACTGTCCCTGTTCAAATAAATAAATAAATTTAAAAAAACAACGCCACAGCGAATGGAGCCATGATCAAAGCTAAAGGTGCTACAACCAAAATGTTAGTTACCATAAAAAAAAGGTCACACGCTCTGATACTTTGGTCAAGCAGCATAAATACACGCTTAAAAGTTAAGAATAGGAATTGACAAGATTCTCTTACCTATTCAAAATAATGTGTCACGCATATGTCACAAAATGGGCTTTGAGATCTGTGCATGCATGTGTTTTAATATTCAAACAGGGCAATTCAACTGCGTCTCATTTAAGGCCTTAATTTTAGGCACAAATTAACTTGAATATGTAATAAAAATATATTTATAATTCATATGAACCTTCCAACCAGACGCTCTGCCACACTGATTCCCTGTGATCTGTGACTTTGTGGCGTGACTGCATGTGTGATATTTTGGCGTTGCCGTCTGCCGGGTGAACTTGACTGGATCTGCCAATACCAGTCGTCCTCCGACACCTCCCCCGCTGGGCCGCCTCCTTTCCCTGCTCCTCATTCAGGCGTGCTCAGCGTGTCGTGTGTGTGGCTCCGCCGGCCCATCACCCTCCGCCTAATTCCCTTTTCACGCACAGCGGCTAAAGCACTCCTATCGATTATCTGGTGTTTTCAAAGCTCCCCCATGAATAAGTCGATGCTCTCACCTCGGCGGGACTTTGTGGCAGTCAATGGACCTCCCGATTCTCCAGCAAATCAGATTCAGATGAAAACTACAAGTGCTCTACATGCAGAGAGACACTCAACTATATTCAGAACAATAGGAATTTAAAACAGCTTCAACAAATAGAAGCATGACGATATAAAACTTGAAAGCCTGGTTTCTCAAATGAGTTTTACACTTGTCCAACAACGTCTCCACTTTAGTGACTCCACATTTACTTGAAGTACTGAACAATTAAAAAAACAATTAATTGTTTTTAGAGGGATATTTCAATGTCTAGTTCCTTGCCTGATTTATTGAGTTTTGAATCCCCCCCAAAAATAGATTTTCTTTTACAAAGAACAAGCATTTTCAAAAACAAAATCCCCTTTGTCTTAACATATTATTTTGATGTCACTTATATGACATTGAAATAATATATGTCCTTATTTAAATTCAAACCTGGCTCTATCCATTACTTAGATTGTGTTGCAGAAAAAAGGGATCAAAGAACACTTGCCATAGATTTATTCATATTTAGGTCAGTAATCTACAGCACAAGTTTCAAATTGATAGCTCTAAAATACTTTTCCTATTCACAACAAGGGTATCGCTTTAAAAGTTGACATGTCCGGCATATGGGGCATAAACCTTATTTTAGGTGCCTCGGCGTTTATATTTTTTACGTTTAATAATTTGAAACGATTTCTCTATAAGAATAGTAACAATTAAATTGTTTATTTGAAAAGAAGGGACAATACATATTAATGAACATTTTCACAAATGTAAATATGCCAGATTATAGCCTTAGGCTAATTTCCATCTGCAGACCCCCTGGCAGGTGGGTGTTACACACAAGTTTGACAAGGACGAGAACAGTGATCACATCATGTTAGGACAAACAATAACAACTAGAGTGGACAACAAAGGACAATATAGAAAACAGTAATGGAAACCCATCGATTGTATTGCACAAACCTCAATATTGCACATGGCCTGACTGTCCTGATATTGCACCCACATTACACTGACCCCTAGGTATCCCTGAGGGACACCTTGCATATAGTGAAGATAGATACTATTCTTTATTTGCGCTAGAGCCGGTGAAGACTTTGCCTGGGGCTCCCCCTAATGGCAGCTGTGGGAATAACTTTCAATTTTGTTTCACTGTGTGGTTTACAGCTTCAGCATGGCCTAATGAACAAAATATGAGCAGAACGGCTCAGAACCGATATAATGTTTGTCTATGGGCTTTAAAAATGTGGAAGACAGTTTGGGGTTTTAACTTAATAGTAGGGCTGGGAGAAAATATTGGCTCGGACTTTGTCAAGTATCCTATCATATATACTTTATATATATATATGTATACTTTCAATACTTGTGTTTGGAGGCATTTTTTCATAAGACACTACTTTGTTTTCCAGTAACAGTTACACAGTTACACACATGGCATTTGGTTTATAAACTTTGGTTTATAGACTTTTTACACATTTTAAGGCAAACATATCACTTGTTATAATTACTTACTATATTGCAATACGTATCGGATCGGCCCCTGAATATTGTGATAGGTATCGGATCATGACATGTATCGGATCGTCCCAGCCCTACTCAATAGTACTTAAGAAGTACAGAAAGAATGCTGATGTGCAATTCTGTAGTGACATAAATTATGAAGAACAAAACATGAAATGATGTAAAAAAAAAAAAAAAGAAGAAGAAATTATGAAAAAAAGAAAATGTCATAAAATTATATTAAATTTTATAAAAGCATTTGCCACTTAAAGATTTACTCACTGTGGAACAAGTAACTAAGAGTACGCATACTTTATTATAGTATTAGTCAAGTAGCAGTAAAAATGGTGAGCCCCATCTCTCCAGGACCTGTTCACCTCCAGGACCCGGAGGCGTGTGGGTCGGATCACAGCTGACCCTTCTCACCCTGGACACGGACTATTCACCCCTCTCCCCTCAGGCAGGAGGCTACGGTCTATCCAGACCCATGCCTCCCGCCACTTGAACAGTTTTTTCCCCTCCGCCATCAGACTCATGAACAATAACAAGTCTCTGTAGCTTAGTTATAGACTCATGATGTATCTGCACTTGCACTGTGCAGATACAGTACCTTGCAAAAGTAGTTTATTAGGATATGGTCAACGTTTCGGTCCTGAGACCTTGCCTGATGAAGGTCTCAGGACCGAAGGTCTCAGGACCGAAACGTTGACCATATCCTAATAAACTACTTTTGCAAGGTTGGTAGTGTGCGGGAAGTAATTTTTATTATTATCCATATATTTTCAAAAGCAATAAAACTATCCACACGCACATTAAATAGCATTATCCTACAGTGCCTTCATGGTGTTTAGCTTTACTCACATGGGCATCGTTGGGGCCGAGGGCCGGGTCCAGCCTGACCAGCCTCTACATCACACAGCAGGGCACCTGTCTGCCGGATCCCCCTGGTGTGCTCCGGTAATTTATACTGCAATGCCAACGCTCCGGATGGTTCTACAGCGCACAGGTAATTTAAGAGAAAATCTAATTACAGGTCAATGGTGGCAGTTACACTTATTGTACATTAGACAAAGGCTCTAGGCTCCAAGAACACCGTTTCATTATGGTTATCTCAAGTCCAGGTTGTAACACTTTGCTGAGTGTCAACACACACTTTGATGCCGCACTGTTAATCATTTTTTACCTGTGATGGGACTTCTGAAACCTTCAGATTCTATCAGAGTTCTGACTCTACTCTAAAGGCCACATGAAAGCGCTGATGTTTTTAGCGGCGCAGACCCTCCTCAGTGAGAGCATGAGCTGCTGTGGACGTTAGCACTGTGTTAGCATTAGCGAGTGTGTTGTTTTATTTATTATGGAACCAAGGTAATGCTGTACGACCGTAGCGTCTCTGTAGTACAGCCATGACCAATATGATAAATAGCTTTAGTTTGGAGACAAATAACATTCATCTTAACAAAAAGATACTTAGTACCAGATTTAGCTCATGCAAATTTCCATATGCAGTCCCCGAGCAGGTGTACACAACATTCAAACACACATCACAAATGACAGTGGCACTAGTAACAAATATGTAAACAATTTTAAATTTATCAGATGGTTTCCTGAAACAAACCATACCTGCCTAAAATGTAAAGAAAAAAAGAAAAGAAATCTTCGATCCATCCATCCATTTTCTTCCGCTTTATCCGGGCTGGGTCGTCTAGGCAGCAGTCTCAGCAGAGATGCCCAGACTTCCCGATCCACGCACACCTCCTCCAGCTGTTCTGGGGGGCCAGCTCAGAGACATAGTCCAACCAGCGTGTCCTGGGCCTTCCACGAGGCCTCCTCCCAATAAGACATGCCTGGAGCACCTCCCGAGGGAGGCGACCAGGAGACTTTAGGAACAGATGCCCTAGCCACCTCAGCTGGCTCCTCCGAGCTCCTCCCGGGTAACTGAACTCCTCACCCGGTCTCTAAGAGTGCACCCAGCCACCCTGTGAAGGAAAATAATTTTGTCCGCTTGTATTCGCGATCTTCTCCTTTCAGTCATTACCCAACTCTCATGACCGTAGGTGAGGGTGGGAACGTAGATCGATCGGTAAATCCAGAGCTATTTTGCAATGATATTCCATATGAACAACATAACTGGGCTGATGCTGATCAAGCTGGGTTATCCTTATCATTGACCCGGACGTGCCTCATGCCGCCATGACAAGGAACATCCCAATGTGTCAGTGCAGTTAGTAGTGAGTTAAAGGAGCTGTGTGGTTCCTTTAACACCTCCTTTAGCAGAGGAACCTCGGGGTGTTCCTCATCAGACCATAAGGAGCTAAGAACAATCCCACAAGCGACTGCGCTGCCTCCTGAAGGTCTCCAAACTCTCCTATCTCCGAACAAGAGTGAAATGATTGACAGTTTGGCAGCGTGACATTTCTTGAAATAAAAATACAGTATGAGCGCTGTAATTCAACTTAAAATGTGAAACTAATATATGATAGATTCATGACATGCAAAGTGACATATGTCAAGCCTCTGTTTGTTTTATT
Organism: Proterorhinus semilunaris; assembly: GCA_021464625.1. NCBI lineage: Eukaryota > Metazoa > Chordata > Actinopteri > Gobiiformes > Gobiidae > Proterorhinus > Proterorhinus semilunaris. The sequence goes on along the minus strand of CM038362.1, from coordinate 23,912,900 downwards.
GTGGATGATTTTGGCTCACAGCTTGTAAAAACCCGACCGAAACTTTGCAGTAATAAATATCTAAAAGAGTGAGACCGTGCGCGGGAGCTTTTGTTCATTTTTGAATCCATCACACTTTAAAAGGGCAAAAAAAAAACTCTTCTTCTCAAATGAGATTGCGACTTTTGCGTATCTCCCTGACACTTTCGATGCTAAACCGGGCGGTGATTGTCGAAACATTTGCGGCACGGTGAATCCGAATTTGTGGTATTGTCGAACTCGTACAATAACACTGATAACCTCTTGTAGAAGTTGTCGAGGCGTGCAACATTAGATAAGGCCTTATCTCTGGAGTCGGCGCGGCTGTGGGGACGGGTGAGGTGTGTGTGTTGAGGAGACGATATGAAGACGGTGAAGCGTGTTTATCAGGGTTTGGATTAAAGACAAAAACAGCACTTTTTATTTCCATGGATTAAGTACATGGAAATAATAGTTCAAAACTGTGGGGGGGACACCATTATGTAATAAAAGAGTTAAACGCCAAGGACAAAGACACACACAAAAAAAGAAATTTCAAAGTGAATCAGTCTGATATGTCAAGGGAGTTGTTGTTCAGGAGCAGCCGCTGTAAAGGCGCCATCATCACCCCAGTTCAGCCTGGGTCTCAGGGGCCACGACAAGGGCCTCCTCTGCCGACAGATATCGGCTTTACTGGGTGTGTAAGGTTTTCATTTACGACTGTTAAGACCCCTTTGCTCTAGGGGTGCAAGAAGGAACACAAAAGCGATGGAGTAACTAAAACCCCAGATTTATTTGAACAAAATAAAGGAAATCTGAACAAAAAGAAACCCACCGGGTAAAACAAAAAAATGACACTAAAAATAAGAAATGACAAAAAAATAAAAATAAAGACAAACTGATTTAACTTCCTAAACCATGTTCAAACTAGGGAACTAGCAAACAAAACAACGCAGGTTTCTCAACAAAATTAAACTAGTCACAACTATATACAAGGCTAGCCCGGGGACAAACTAAGAAACACAATGAGCAAACGGCACACTGTTTTTATTGCCATGGTTATGAAAAGGCTCACAACTAGGAATTTGTATTTGGTCAATCGTGCAACATAAAGCATAAAACATAAAACACATGACTTAGATAAATAATAAACTATAAAAATTATAAGTCTATAAGATTACATTTAAACTAAGATAATAACAACAACACAGGACACCATCTGAGTGTATTCACAGCTGTGCAGGTGTATTACGTGATAGTAGCACCTCTAAGTGTGGACATACCACATAGTGCAATAGAGCCGTGCAAATGGCTGGAACAGATTATGTTCATGAGTTTGATAAAGAGTTACTGGGTCTTGCTATCGTTCACGAGTCTGATGGCGGAGGGGAAAAACTCTTCATGTGGCGGGAGGTAGCCTATGTGTCTGTATGGACCATAGCCTCCTTTCCTGAGGGAATGGAATAGTCTGTGTCCAGAGTGAGAAGGGTGCGCTGTGATCCGACCCAGGTTTTCTCCCGAGAAACCCCCCTGGAGCTTCTATAGACCACTGTGACGGAAAGTAAAGGCGTCATGCTGAGCACTGGTCACTACAAGATAAAATACAAACAAATATCCACTTTTTTCTTCACATGAAAAGTTGCATAATGCACCTTTAGGTAAAAGTAGAAACATTTAACTTGTGCCTGTCAAGAAGTCGGAAGTAGGAAAAAAAATTATATGTTTTGTAAATCTTATAGCAATACGTTGTGATCTTACACATTCAAAATTATAAATTGAAAATGGTTACATTTTGAACAGTTTTATTCCAAAATATACAAACCTTTGCCTATTAGCATTAGCTAAATGGCTAGTCAAGCCGTGACTTCATGTTATTTCATAGATGACTTCATGCATGAATTAATTAACTACTGTAATGAATTCATGAGAAAATCTTGTAAATATCATGATCTTCGAATCATGATGAATTCACTAAAACATTAACTAATTGTAATTATGAAGTTTATGCATGAATAGCATGATTCATCATGATTATTAAGAACATTAGTTTTACCTTAAAGGAACTAGATGCAAGTTGGTCCTTTTATACTCACTACTGCCACCTCAGGTCTAACGTGTAACTGCAGCTTCTATATTAAGCTCATGCGTGACGGCAATTCAGACCTGAAAAAACACCATTCTGAGTGACAGTGCAGGATTTTAGAGGCAGTTGTGGTGAATAAGTCTGAGCTCATTCTACACATTAGGACATGACTGGAACATGTAGGGGGAGGAAAATACTTCGTTTTAACATTTTTAACCTCTGTATACCCTTCCTGGAACCGCCACCTTAACGTGGTGGAGGGGTTTGAGCGCCCGAATGTTCCTGGGAGCTCTGTTGTCGGGGGCTTCGTGCCCCTGGTAGGGTCTCCCATGGCAAACAGGTCCTAGGTGACGGGTCAGACAGAGAGCAGTTCAGAAGCCCCTTATGAGAGACCAACAGGCCCGGTTAGAACCATGAGGCCGTCCTTCTGTGGACCCACCACCTGCAGGAGGAGCCATAGGAGCTGGTGCAGCTCCAACAGCTGCCCCCACGACCCAGCAACGGACAAGTGGAAGAAAATGGATGGATGGATGGAAACTCTGTATAGTCCCTTTAATACAACATTTATTGCTGTAATTAACTCATCATTAGCTAATCCTTAGTTCATTCATAAATTCATGATGATTGCGTCCCCTTTACTAAAGTGATGCCGTTTTATGCTTTGGACAATGATCAAGGTGTTTATTGGACAAAACAAACACAAACATCAAAGACATTATAATTTATAACGGTCACAATACATCATGGGTTGAAATGATGTCTGTTTTGTCGTCTATTTAATTTCCATTACATCAACATAAACACCGCCTATTGCTTATATTACAAATAGAGGTCGACCAATATGGGTTTTTCTAAGGCTGGTGCCGATATGTACCGCCCATATTTTTGGCCAGTTTTTAAAATATGTATTGACTGTAAACCTGTGTATTATGTTTGTGTTTGTTTTGTCCAATAAACGCCTAGACAATTGTCCAAAGCAAAAAACTGCACCACTTTAGTATAGGGGACGCAATCATCATGAATTTATTAAGGATCTAAAGGCAAGGCAAATTTATTTATACCGCGCATTTTGTACACAAGGCAACTCAATGCAATATAATAAAGATTAGCTAATTTTGAGTTACAGCATAAATTACAGCAGTAAATGTATTAGAGTAAAATTTGCAAACTAATTTTCTTAAAAAATACGATGAATCACGATATTCATGCATTTACTTCATAATTACAATGAGTTCATGTTTTTGTTAAAAAATCAAAATGTTGTAGTGAATTCATCACGAGTCTAAGATCATGATATATTAACAAGATTTTCTCATGAATTCATTACAGTAGTTAATTAATTCATGCATGAAGTCATCTATGAAAAACGTGACGTCATGTTAACTCATGATGAGTCATGATATCGTCATGCATGAATATATCATGAAACCATGCATTATTTCATACATAATTTAATGTGATTCATGCATGACTTAATGTAACTTTATTATAACCCTTTCCTCAAAACCTACAAAATAATCTGGTAACATAATCTGAAATCACAATATACATTTTCACTGTTACGCGGACGACACACAGCTGTACTTCAATGAAACCAGGTCAGACAGATAAATTAGATGCGCTTAGTTCCTGCGTAAAAGCCATTAAGACCTGGATGACTATAAATTACCTTCTCCTTAACCCTGATAAAACCGAGGTTATTATTTTAGGTCCTCAAGAGTCTTTATCTCAGCAGATCATCTCCTTGGATAATGTTAGCGTATCAACGAGCTCTAAAGTAAAAAACCTTGGAGTTCTGTTTGACCAGGACCTCTCTTTTAAAACGCATATAAACCAGGCTTGTAAAATTGCGTTCTTTCACCTGTAAAATTTAAAATCCTGCTCCTCACATTTAAAGCCATTAAGGGTTTGGCTCCGCTTTATCTCCAAGACGCTCTAAGTCCGAGTCTCTAAAATCACTGTAGGAGGAAGAGCCTTTAGCTCCAAGCTCCGGTTTTCTTCTCCTGGATTTCGTGCTTTTTTCCTGCCTCTGCAAGTGTCTTGTCTGACTTTCATTTTTCCTCTTGGACCACCTGCTCGCTGTCCTCCCGAACCGCTAAACTATGGAATTGATTAACTGGAATCTCAGCGCAATTGATACGTTTTTTTTCACAAAGTGAGGCCACGGAGGAGGTCGCCTTCCCTGACTGGATTTTCACAGCTCGGTTTGCGATGGATGTCGTTTGCCTCGCGGTCCTGTCGGTCGGAGACATCAAAGATATTTACTTATATGGATTCTTGTGTGCTGTGTATTTCCCATGTCTTGATGTGTCTATATATGTGCTTTGCCTTAACTTAACCTGATTGTAATTTCGCATAATTATCTTCTTTTGTGAGGCGCATTGAGTTGCCTTGTGTACGAAATGCGCGGTATAAATAAAGTTACCTTGCCTTTATGGAATAAACTCCCAGCTCACGTTAAAGAAGCAGACACAGTCCCTACATTTAAGACTAGGCTCAAAACGTACCTCTTCGAATTAGCTCATGATCAGGTCAGTTAAGTAAAGCTCTAACCCACAGCCTGAATTCAGATTTCCAAATGAGCTTTTTGCATTTTAATCATTGTCTTACTCTTTGTTGGTGAGAAAAGCCATATTGATCCAAAACAGCTGAAAGGAAACATCCAGTTGTTTGACTTCCTGATCCTCTGAGCGAGAAGAAGAGCTAAGAATAGCCATGGGTGAAGATCCAAAGATTACTCAAAAGATGCGCCAGTGGCTCTAAACACAACTGTAGGTATGTTTTTGATAAGAGAACAACTTTATAACACGGTAAAGAGCTCTAAAAAGGTCTTCAGAATTTTCAGAATACCCCTTTAAAATGAAATGTGTATTGCTATAATGTCCCACTATCAATCAATGGTTTTGTATAGCCCAATATCACAACAGGAGTTGCCTCATAGGGCTGCAGTGGGTGGCGACAAGCAGCTCAGGTGTCCCCTGTCCTTAGACTCTCCAGCACGGCAAGGAAAAACTCAAAAACCCGGAGGGAGAAACGAGAAACCCCTGCAATCCCGTCAAACATTTCCAATAAAATGTCTAACCTTTGGTCGATTTCTTCTCTAAAAAGATGACTAATGCCGGGATGTACGATAGAATCTAAACCACTCTTATCATCATGGGCGTCGGAACCATTCATTGCTTTTGAAAAGTGGTTGTTTGGTCCCCCCCACTTTCCCGACGTGAATTATCATTGATAATACATTACGCTCCGCTTTGCGTAGCCGTGTTTATGCAGGTCCGATACCATCCCCTCAGAGCGGCTGAAATGTAAACATGTCTCTGTAAACCGCGAATACTGGAGGATTATCGTTGGACAGATTTGACTGAAACCGAAGCACAAGGACACTCGTGCATCGTGTTTTCTGAGTTTTTCACGGATTCACATGGAGGAGCAGAACTTTTCGCGGTCCTCGGCAGGTGGACACTGTGTTTCCCTGTCTTCATCGGTACAAAGGGCCTGACCGGTAACTGTAAGGTGAGGAACATCAGTTTTGGATGTGTTTGTAAAGCGAGTGATGAAACTGATGTAGCGTGAGTTTGGGGAAACTGCCCCGGGCTAGCACGAGTGTTCAACCGGTCAATACGCCCGTTAAACCTCGCTGTCTGGAGTCTAACTTAACCAAATAATATCTGAATTATTCATTTGACGGATAAATGTTTGCTTCCTTTACCCCTTGACTCAATTTTATCTGCGTTTGTGGGAAATGTGAAGATACAAGTGTTGAGATGTTTCTTTGCGATGGCAGAAGTTAACGGGTGTGGCTGAATCTGAATAAATGAGGATACAAACACAAGCGCGCCGTCTCATAAGAGCTTTATTCACTGAGTTTTTTACAAAGCCGGGGCTGGACAGGAGAACAGCGGCTCCACAGGTGTTTGGTTATCCGCCCTATATGTGCATTCAGCTGCCAGGAGGAGGCGCTGCTGAGCTGATCCAGTCTCTCACGTATTCTTGAAGTAACGCCCGATTTGGATGTAGTCCCGCTAAAGCAATAACATTGCTCTGTTATTGTTCTGACCTTGTCCCACTGTAGTTCTTAATGTTAAGAAGTCGACCCCCCCATTTTTGAAATGTGTCCCCCCCACTTTTCATAAACACCTGTGTGCATTCTGAACCGCAAGTACAGAGTCCTGAACAAAACAAAGACCTCTATGTCAAAGCCTGGATTACTCGCCCGTCTCTTTCCCCCCCCCCCAGATTGAAGCCAAATGCCACCCGTAACGTGCATGAGGCAAATGAAAGAACAAGGAATTATTCAGCCCTGCCATCTTTAATGGCACACAGTGCAATTAACAGATAAGGAAATTAATTAATTCGGATTTAGCGCGACACCTTTGCGGCTTCGAACTCACTTGTTTACGTGAATGTGGCAGTGTGTTTCCTGTAGCCTGGGGGGTCTGCAGGCTGCATGGTTCATAATGACTGTGTGTGTGGAGGGCTGGGGGGTAGTTGGCGTACTTTCACTCGAGCCTGTTAACAGTGTGAAGAGTGGTCATCTGCTTTGGCAGAACAAAGTGTGCATTTATTCTGAATCGCCAACATAAATGTCCCTCAATATATAGGTCATGAAATCTGGCCCAAGACCCAAAAGACATAATGTCACTTTATGCCACTTTACTGTATTGGGTTTTATTACTTTATTTGTTCATTTGGAAAGCACAGCGCACATGAATGAAGGCTCAGTTCAGTTACTTTGTGTAAATGTGCCGGATATAGCCATGAGATTGTGTTTATCAGTAGACAGTGGAACATCATAAGGTCACCTCAGACGAGCTGGAGGACGTGCAGCACCATTTCAGAGGATCAGAGGAGACAGAGGGCAGCCAGCCAGGTTATTGCGAGTGCTACAGTTCCCCCGACCTCAAGGTCATGCGGGTCAGGTTGACACACAGTGGCAGCGCGGCTCAGCCGCAGCAGCTCAGGACTAACACCTGAACACTATTTCATTGTACGCTTGTACAATGACAATAAAGCACTTACTTACTTATTATTATTAGTTTGTTGATCACTCCTACAGGCACCAAACTCTTTTTTTTTGCGAGCTACTTTTGCAACACAAAACACCCGAGATCAGTGTTTCCCAAAGTGGGGGTTGCGGGACACTGAAGGGGGGTTGCAAGATTATTTTGAGACAATTGTGTATATTTCTGACATTGAATTTAATGTATTTTCGATTGAAAACAGCATATTTTAGTGAAGTTAAGCCACATTTCACAGAATGTTGAAAATGCAGTACAGCAAATGAACAGTGTATTTGGACCCAGGACCCAGGTGTGGTCATAGAAGCGAAGAGTCCTAAACAGATGATGGACAGCTACCAGTTGTCCATAACGGGACCTTCAACTTTTTCAAATTAAACTCAGGTAATATAAGGGGGAGCTGTCGCCGTTCTGCTAAGAACAGCCACTGGTGAAGATCCAAAGATTACACAAAGATGCGCTAGCGGCTCAAAACACAACTGTAGGTATGTTTTTGATAAGACGACAATATTGTAACATGGTAAAGAGCTCTAAAAAGTCGATATTGCAGAATCCCACCCGCCCCTCCCACAAATACACACATTTTAAGTGTCTGTTTTGTCTGTTAATAGTTAAGCAGAAAGAAAGTGGAACTAATGAACTGCTGAACGAATGAATAAGATGGTGCTTTTAGTTTGGTGTGCTGTCACTTCTAGGGCGCCGCTGTTATGATTTGAAGTTCAGAGTCAATTCTGTGTGGTTATTATGGGGGTCGCGACCTGAAAAGTCAGAGAAACCAAAAGTTGCAAGGTTAACAGCATTGTCAGAAAAATAAACTAAACACTTTGATAATCCAGACGTGTTTTTTTCTTCTCGTATCCGCGGCAATCGAGGTGAATATCAGATGTCTTTTTATAGACGGACACACTTGCTACTCCCTCATTGTACATCCCCACATCGGGGCATGAACGAATATTGGCAGGACTCGGAACATTACCTCGGCGCTCCGAAACGGCGTGATCCAACCGTCTGGCGCCGCCGCGAGAAGGAGAGATGAAAAAATATAATACGCAGCGCTTTCGTTCTCTCAATTATTGCTTCACACGCGGAGGACGGGTCCATAAAAATGTTCCCTAACAGCTGGGTCACGCTCACGTCCCGTCGGCCGTTAGGGTGCGTTACATGCTAATCTCCCGCTGATCGCCTCTGAGCAGCGGTGACTGTGATGGGAACACTTCGGGGGCGACGAGTCAAGCAGCCAGAGGGTGAATAGACCCTCCAGTTTGTCACGTGGATCAAATTGAACACGTGAGGATGTAAATGTGCGCATATGAAAGGCACCCGTCGTCCGTCAGAAACATGAATAAGTCACAAGTGCAGAATGGTGCATGAAAGCTGCTTTGGACCAACATTATCATGGAAGATGTAGAGTTCCGGTCAAAAGTTTGGGAACGCTTTATGTATTGGTTTGTCTTTGATTTCAAGACTATTTACATTGTAGATCATGGCATATGGAATGTTGGGTTAAACTAATTCTGTCAATCAATTCATATTCTTTTATCAGATTAATTGCACTAAGTCACATTTGAAAGACATTTTCTTTGGCGCTGAACGTTTTGAACAGGATCTGCAAACTTTTAGGTTCATAAAGTTGAGTCTAAGGACACAATTCAAGTCATTTTCATTGAATTGGCCTCATTAGAGACGCCTCTCTGATGTGCATGGGCGTAACTTCCTTAAGGTCTGGTGTGGACATGTCCCCACCAACTTTGGCCCGGCAGGGGCAGTCCCCACCAATATTTCACAACTTTCCCTCTCTGAGCTTTTACATTTGCGGACAGTAACTCGAGCGGCAGCGGCTGGGCAGAGTTCATGGTGTCTTCGAGCCAAATGCGATGATGCGCGAGTGTTTTCAAACCCTGCTCCCCCCACTGTGATGTGAGGGGCGTAGGGCACTTGTGGAGATCTTCTCATTGTGTGATATTTGACAAGAGCGCAACACTGATGTGTGTACTTGGAGAGAGGACGATCAGCTTCACAATACTTGTTGTTTCATGTTAAGTGGTGAAATATTAGCAGAGATTTTCCCATTTTCGGGTTGCAACTGGGCTGCAGTCTGTTTATGGAGCTTAGCCTATTCACGTTTGTGGAAACACGCAATGCCTGTAGTTTAATATTGATCAGATGTTTTGAAGTGTCCCCACCAATATTGACACCAAACCTAACCTTGCTTAGTAGTTCATCATGTAAAAAAATGGGAGACCCCTGGCTTACAATATGTAGTTATAAGTAGGGATGGGAATTGATAAGATTTTATTGATTTCAATAGATTCGAGTCTTTATCGATTCTCTTATCGATGCCTGACTCGTCTGTGTGGTGGGGAAAAGCAAGGAATGAATGTGCTTTCAATAAACTCTATCAAAAAAGACACATTTATTAAATAACGCAAGTTTCCAAATATATACTGTGGCTCCTGCTGGCACTCAGCCTGCCGGGCATCCTCAAATATAAGGGTAACAGTTGTACTTTTCAATAGGTCTACAACTTGTAACAGACTGATGCTGTTTTGTAACACCTAAACAACAGAACTTGGTCTCAGCCCAAACCCGACAGATTTTCAGTGCGCTCAGGGCGGGGACGGGCAGCCGTCGCCTCCGCTCTGAGCCCCGGGCCTGAGCAGAGGCAGAGCGGGGACAGTCTCGGACCCGGGATCAGAGCACAGCGGCACGGGGAGACAGCGGGTGCAGCAGCGAGGCCCTGAATTGTCATGGCACACGGGGCCATGACAATAGCGACGTATCAAAGGTTTGGAAAGAAACCGGGTCTACTTGTAGAACCGGTTCTCGATTCCCGTCCCTAGTTATGAGTGCTTTTGATTTTTCCGATTAATTGTGTCTTTAAAGCCACACAAAATGTTACCCAAATAAGTAATGTTGAAATACAAGCATTTATTTTATGACAGATATTTTCTTCATTTGAAAAACACCCCATAAATGTACAAACAAACATGTGCTTTCGCTGTGAGCGGCTCAGCTCTCCTAGGACATGACTGTAACTTTACCGGGAGTGGGTACGTCTCCAGCTCGTCTCCATGGAGATGTGACTAAAGTCAGCAGAATTTAAGATTTAAACAGTCCTCATCCAAATCCATTGTTTGGTTGCGGAAATGGTATTGTCTGTGTCGAGCTGGTCAGTAAGAGCATGTGTGCCTTTAACTTTGACAGCCTTATTTTAAACCCCCCCAAAAAGTTTAAATAGATTATTCAGAAGACTTTTTTTGTTATTTCATTCATAGTGTAATGTCTTTACTGAGAATCACGCAAAGTAAATGGTGTTGAAAATAAAGACATGCCAATACATGAAAAGTGTTTTCAAAACTTTTGACGGGTACTGTACTTTTATGAGCTTTATACTATGCCATAACGTTGTTCCCTCGTCAAAAACAGCCGTATGAATGATTTTTATTATTGTGTCTTACAGGAAATCAAAAACAGCAATGTGCTTACAGTTCTAACCCTTTGTCTAGTTTAGACAAATTTCAAACTGCAATTTCAACTCCACTTCATCTCTGTTCCAGAACAAATCAGGCTTTTGGACAAACATTTCACCACACAGCAGGTCTCTTAGATAGAGACAATGCAACAGAAAATGAGTTTCTGAAAACCTCCCAGTTTCTAAAGCCAGGGGAAGTGGAAGTCCTGTTCACAACTGAGCAATCACAGAGCTTTGTCACGTTTGCTTTACGATATAACTCATGTGAATATACTTTGTCACAAGGCATATTTCGCTTCATTCACCAGACTACAAATAATGTACGCACAATGAGAGAACGAATAAATGAGCTGTTTATGTCCGGATATAAGCAGCGTTTAAAATAACAGTGCTGTTCACGGAAATCCAGGACTGCAAAGTAAACATTAAGCCACTGAGGGCCTTGAGTCTCTCGCCAACAATATCAAATCAAATCAAACTTTATTTATGAAGCGCTTTTCATACCAAAAGGTATCACAAAGTGCTTTACAGATAACAAACAGACAAACGCCTCGCCCTGAAAGATAAGAAGGACCAAGACCATTAAGACATTTAAAAACCATTAAAAGAACTTTAAAATCGATCCTGAAACACACGGGGAGCCAATGCAGCGACTCTAAAACCAGTGTAATGTGGTCCCGCCTCCTGGTCTTCGTCAGGACACGAGCTGCTGAATTTTGTAAAAGTTGTAAACCTGAGATACTGACCATTACTGTGTGTTTTTTAATATCACCAGTTTTACCCAGCGGGAGACCTCGGTAAGAGCTGTGAGGAAACGTCATCTCACCCCTGAAGTGGCTGCAAATTTTATTGATGTTTTAGAGAAATATTCTCCTATTGTTCTACCTGCCCCCTGTGATTTTATTTTTGAAAATTTTAATAGCAAACTCAAGTCAGCGCTTGATTCTATCGCTCCTTTAAAATCCAAGAAACTCCCTACAAAACCAATTACTCCATGGAGGAATGAGGAAATTAAACAACTCAAAAGACAATGCAGGGTGGCAGAGAGAAAATGGAGAAAAAACAAAATTACCATAAACTACCAAATCTTCCGTGAACAACAATCAACCTACAATAACACAGTAAGAAACACAAGAAACAACTACTTCTCAAAAATTATCAACAATAATAAAAACAATCCCAAGGTACTCTTCTCTACAATAGAACATCTAATCAATCCTGATTTTAACAAGACCAATTTTACTCCAAGTGACTCCCTTTGCGAGGCGTTTGCAGACCACTTCAGGGGAAAGATAGACACTATCAGATGTAATATTTTATCTACTCAAAGTAACACGGTTTTAAATACATCTGGTTGTCTACTTGTTCCAGAGGAAACACTGCACAGTTTTGTCCAGGTTAATGCTGAGATGCTTGATAAAGTTTTCTCCTCAGTGAGGCCCACCACATGTCCTTTAGACCCGGTCCCAACCCCGTTTTTTAAAACTTTCTATGGATCTCTTAGAGACGAGCTTTTACACATGATGAATTGCTCCCTTCAGACGGGGGTCTTCCCTGCTGCCTTTAAGGGGGCGGTGGTGAGGCCTCTGCTGAAGAAGAGCAATTTGGACCGTAATGATTTTAACAACTTTAGACCGGTATCCAACTTACCATTTTTAAGCAAAATCTTAGAAAAACTTGTTTTTACCCAACTTAGCGACTTTATAAATGCACATGACGTCCTTGAGAAATTTCAGTCTGGCTTTAGGGTAAACCACAGCACCGAGACAGCCCTTTTAAAGATTTTAAACGATTTTAGATTAAATTATGATTCCAAAAGGTTGACAGTGTTGGTTCTACTGGATCTGAGCGCTGCCTTTGATACAGTCGACCATACTATTCTTTTAACTCGTTTAAAACACATCGGCCTCTCTGGTGCTGTCCACAAATGGTTTACATCCTACCTCACAGACAGGACATTCATGGTGAGTGTGGATACCTGCTCCTCCAAGGTCCATAATATTACATGTGGTGTGCCTCAAGGTTCGATTTTAGGCCCAGTGCTTTTTAACCTGTATATGCTCCCTCTTGGTGATGTCATCAGGAGACATGGAGTCAACTTTCATAGTTACGCTGACGATACACAGTTGTACATCTCCATGTCTCCTGAGGACACCAGGCCAATGGATGCACTTTTTAACTGCATTTTAGATATCAAATCCTGGATGGCAGAAAACTTTCTCCAGCTTAACCAGGACAAAACTGAAGTTTTAGTCATCGGTCCTCAGGCCCAGAGAGAGAAACTTTTACCCAAACTACAGTCATTGTCTTTTAATCCTTCCTCACAGGTGAAGAACCTGGGTGTGATTTCTGACTCTGAGCTGACTTTAATTCCACACATTAAGAATATCACAAAGATAGGTTTTTACCATCTAAAGAACATAGCCAGAGTCCGCCCCATTCTCTCTCGGGCCAACACGGAGACGCTAATGCATGCTTTTATCACCAGTCGTATCGACTACTGTAATGCCCTGCTTTCTGGTCTTCCCAAAAAGAGTATCTCAGGTTTACAACTTTTACAAAATTCAGCAGCTCGTGTCCTGACGAAGACCAGGAGGCGGGACCACATTACACCGGTTTTAGAGTCACTGCATTGGCTCCCCGTGTGTTTCAGGATCCATTTTAAAGTTCTTTTAATGGTTTTTAAATGTCTTAATGGTCTTGGTCCTTCTTATCTTTCAGAATTGATTTTACCATATGAGCCTTCGCGGTCCCTTCGCTCCTCTGGCAGGGGTCTCCTAGTTATTCCTAAAGTCAACAGAAAGACTCACGGCGAGGCGTCTTTCCAATACTATGGCCCTCGCCTCTGGAACGACCTGCCAGAGGAGCTCAGGACCGCAGAGAACGTTCATGTTTTTAAGAGCAGGCTCAAGACCCACCTTTTTAGTTTAGCTTTTAATTAATATTTACTTATATTAACCTTATTTACCGGTTTTAGTTCTATTATTTCTTTATTTTCCCTCTTTTATCCTGTGCTATTTCACGCACAGTTTTAGCTGTTTTTAATGTATCTCTTATTAAATATTTATTTATTTATTTTTATTTATTTTATTCATTTATTTTTTATGTTCTCCTAGTGGTTCCTCTGAGGGAGCCCTCTGCCCCGGGAGTGCTGGTTGGCTGTGGCCGTGCGGGCGCTCTCCTGGGGGTGCCTGGATGGAGGTAGGACGTCTCTCCTACACCTACTCCGGGCCCCCTGGGTTGGCGCTCTGTGGCTGTGGGCGATGGGCTGCTCCTGGTGCAGACGGCTCCTTGGATGATGTTTCCTCTTTCGGTCCATCTGTACCCAGCCTTACGTACTCAACTCTATGTCCATTTTTATTTAAGACTTTTAACTGCTGGGCTGTCTGTACGTCTGTGTGTCTGTGTGTGCGGGTGGTGGGTGGTGGGGTTGTAGTTATTTATGTATATTTACTGGTGGGGACGATTTTTATTATTTTTAATGATTTTTAAGCACTGTAAAGCACTTTGTGTTACATTTTGTATGAAAAGCGCTCTATAAATAAAGTTTGATTTGATTTGATTTTTGGGAAGACCAGAAAGCAGGGCATTACAGTAGTCGATACGACTGGTGATTAAAGCATGCATGAGCGTCTCCGTGTTGGCCCGAGAGAGAATGGGACGGACTCTGGCTATGTTCTTTAGATGGTAAAAACCTATCTTTGTGATATTCTTAATGTGTGTGATATTCTTCATGAGGATGTGAGACAGGCCTCAACTCTGACAATGTTCAAATCCAGGCTGAAAACGGCTCTTTTCACCCGTGCATATGAAAACTGAAAGTATTTTATCTGCACTCTTGCCTTTTACTGTAATTGATAAATGTTTATGTTGCTGTTTTAATTATCTGTCCTATAATGGGCAGTGATCATCTATGAATAGGACTGACCGATACTGAGGTGAGCAGATCGTTAGAGACGCTCTACTTCAAAGGTGTTTACCCACAGGTGAGAGTAGCTGTTATTAGAGGGGAGGAGCCGGGTCAACCCTAACTCCTCCCCGTTGGTCTATATCTTCAGTTGCGTCCAGAGTGGGACTTTTGTCGCTGACGAAGCCTTTTGGATGAGAGGCGAAACGTTCGAAGACTTCAACTACCGAGTACAGAAGATGAATCAAGTACCTTCATTGAGGACTATATTGAATGTTTTCCCCAAACACCTGCAGTGTCTCGCCTTGAAGCTAAAGACAAAAACAGTAGATGTTTGCATAACACAGACCCTTAAATGTTAGCTTTGTGCGTGAAGAGGCTGGCAAGTAAAAACAATCACAATCTTCCACTATTAGTACTTCCCATTCACGATACATCCTCTTGGAGCGAATCCCGAATGGGCTTTGCGCAGCGGTGATGCTAATGGACATCGACGCTTCCCTCTGAAAAGGGGAAGTCACAAAGAAGACAGCTGTGGACTCCCGCTGAGACGAGAGAGCAGGTAAAGCTGCCAGCGGATAAATGGAGTAATCTCATTTGTTACTTCCGCCCAATGTGTTCTAAAAGGGGCCGCGGCGTTTCTGTCTCGCGGTGACGCTAAAACGTTTGGGCAGCAAAGGGACACAAGAGAGAGAAAGCTGGGCCCGAAAGGGAAGAGGAGTTATCCCGAGGTCCGCGGCGAAGCTCTGTGCCCAGATGCATTTAGGATTGTGTCTTCAAGCTGCCGGGGGAGAATGCAAATGAGACTGCGGAAGTTCACCGGAGAAATGACTCCAATAATTAATGTGTCGTAGTGGGTACGGGCCCAAGATCGTGCTCAGATGAGATGATAACCCTGAGAGGGAGTTGACTTATTGCTTTGAGGATGAAGGTAGGGCTATTTTTGGCCAGAAAGCCATGATTAAAGAAAAAGCAACAACGGTGTTTGGATCAAGGAGGCCAGAGAAATGGTCAATGAACTGGGATGAGGGGCCATATGAACTTTGTCACATAATGAAAGGGATGCAGACTGGAGGTCGACCAATATATCGGGTAGATATTTGGGTATTTTACAATATTGGTTATCAGCCGATCTAATGCCGATATCTCTGGAACCGCAAGTGATAAATAATAACGTGGAGGGAGCTGCGAACTAGGAAAAGAAAGGAGGCGGTGGAGGAGCTGACCAGTGTCACCACGCTCTGAAACATGGACAACCCCGGGAGGTGCTGCACCATTTCACTGAAGGAAGTAGTACTCCAGTGGTTTCCACTACCTCCAAAAACATGCTGGTCAGGTTGGCCCACAATGGCAGTGCACAGGGTCCCAGCAGCTCAGGACAAAATAAACACGAAACCCACTAAAAAAACATGTACAATAGGTTAATCCTCAGGGCAGATGATTCTGACCATCAGCCTGGCTCCACATCTAGAGATGGATCCCCGAGCTCAGGCCGCCCGCTGCTCCTACAGGTCGCCCCAGTGGCTTTGAGGATGGGTCAAATGCAGAAAACGAATTTCCCTACAGGGATTAATAAAATAACTAAGTTCGTTTACCTACGGTTGGCATTACTACACGTGGAATTCACAAAGGAACTTTCTACAAATCAGATATGGCCACGTTTGGAGGACTACCTGATGATTTCGAAGAGGTTTTTAATGCAGGCTACTAGTTACCATAGACATGCACTAGCCTAGCACCACTAAACTCTGCATGAATAAAATAATAATAATAATAATAATAAAATATATATATATCCAGAAATCAACAACTCTCTGGATAACTAGGAAATAAAGGCCTATGTCAAAAATCCTGAAATATCCCTTTAATCATCTACACAATATTGTCTAACGATTGAACAATGACAAATAAAGCACTTACTTACTGTTAAACGAGCTCCCACTGAAGTACCTACTAAACATGAATGTCTTGAATAAATCAGCCCTGTGCCCCTAATAAAGCGCCCAATTCAATCGGGCGTTCAATTCTGACACAATTTCTTGTTTAAGCATCATATACGGGATTATAGACGAGACATTTTGGAAAATCGGCCTAAAATATTGGCCGTGCATATTGGCATCGGC
Organism: Proterorhinus semilunaris; assembly: GCA_021464625.1. Lineage (NCBI taxonomy): Eukaryota > Metazoa > Chordata > Actinopteri > Gobiiformes > Gobiidae > Proterorhinus > Proterorhinus semilunaris. The sequence goes on along the minus strand of CM038362.1, from coordinate 23,896,297 downwards.
CAATCAAAATCCCCCCAAAATAAGCATCAGCTTTAAAAAAAAATAATCCCCATATCGGTTGACCTCTAATGCAGACACAGCTTTTCTTGTTTAAGAATGACAAAATCGACTCCTAGTGTGCAGCTCTATGAAAGTAAAGTTATTAGTCATATCTGTCTCTTGCTGCTCAGACTTCCTGTGTGAGGGAGTGTGGAGGGCTGAGGTGAGAGCGGGTTAATTAGCGCGCCCTGGTGAGAAGACTTTTTCACACAAACAAGAGACGCCACAACATTATCCTGTTCAGTTCGCAAAGTTGGGCAATTAATGCGTGGAGAAAATCAGAGATGTGAGATGTGAGAAGATATGCCGGGGTCGTTACAGGTGAGGGGCTTGTGTTTATGTATGAAATTGTGAGCTGTGATATTTTCAATTTTTCAACCTTATTACTTTGCATTTAAACTGGTAACGGGTTGAGTGTGACGAGGGTGTGAATTTTCTGGAAAAGTGAAAGTGAGAATTGCATTTCTAACATAATGATAAGGTTGAGGCCTTAAAGTGATAGTCCGTAAGATTGCAAAGTGGGCAGAGAAAGGGAGGGTGAGTGGAATTTGAAAGTCAACAATCAAGTTCCCCGCCTCCTGATTGGACTGGAAAGTCACTGCTAGTTTGCGAAATGAGGAGAGCAAGAAGAAACTTTCAAAAGTAAACGATCAAGGTCCCTCCCCCTCCCCTCCTGATTGGACCTGTTCAAATGAAAAGCTCATCTCATTGGTCAAAGTGACAGCCCGGGGAATCTGATTAGTTTCTGAACTAACCAAAGGGAGGAGGGACTTTAGTAAAAAAAAAAAAGATTATTTAATATTACTCACGTTACGTCAAGAAAGTCACAATGTATTAAATGTGTAAAGCATTTAAACTTACATACTATCACTTTAATAATGTCAACCACATTTTCATTGGGGAAATTAACAAATAAGTTTGTCTGTTTCTGCTGCTCTGTCCAAAAGACTTTAGTGATGTCACTTCCTGATGTTATATAACTCTTAGTCAGGGACACAATCTGAAATATGTCATATTTTTTACGTATAAAGGTCTATAACCCGCATGTAATGGACCAAACAAAGGCAGGGACAAAGGTGTCAAAAATTGAGAAAGTAACATAATTTAATCTTCAAATTAATTAACAAATGCTCACAAAAATAAGGCAAACTATAACTGACAAAAATCTGGGCCCAACGTAAAAGAGCAGTAACAGAACTCAAACCAAAGACTGACCTGCAACAAAGAAACAAGGCTGCTTAAATAGGGGTGGAGTAAACCATAACGTAATCAGAGGGAGGTATAACACAAACACAAACTACTAAACTTGGCAAAAACTCATAACAAGCAAAATCATCATAAGCAAAATCATAAGCAAAGCTAACAAAAATACAACTTGGCTCAAATTGATTGAAGTGCCTAAGTTCAACAAAAAGAACAAAATAAACTTTTAGTGTTCCCCCTCAGTTCACTGTGACTTGGTCCAGTCCAAGGTTTTAAAATGGCCTCCAACCCCTCCAGCCAGTCTTTGCCGCACCTCAAACAAAAACAAGTGTAAGTAACAATTCAAACCAAAATTAACTCAAGTGTCCAAATAAAGAAATAACAATGTGCAGTGTCATTGTAACTTAAGTAAAACAATACTAACACGAAATTGTGGTAGAGGCATCCACCACACCGCAGCTATTCCAAGTGAATTTAGAGCACCATTAGCACTGGAAATACTGGGACGTTTCTCTTCGCGCGCGGTCAGATTTACCAAGAGAACAGCGCCTACAGGTACATTTACTTTTATGAAAGTGTGTTAAGAACTTAAATGATATGATTCTTTAAACATGGCGGTTCAGTGAAGCCAAAGCACTGCCCGCACAGCGACTCCTCTTGCCTGGCCTGCAAAACGACATGCTTTTTCAAAAGATATCTCAAAGACACAAAGGGGAGCAAGCGTGATCTCAGTGATTAACGAACGCGATCAACCAATTAGAGGTACGTCGGATACGTCTCAGGTAAAAGCTGCAGGGAGCCTTTTCAAAACCGTGGCACCATACCAGCCCACAAGAGATACTATATATTCTATTGACGCGCTCCTCACTATGTGGGTCCAATTTCATAATGTGTCCACTAAGGGTATCTGACGCTTTTTATACCCCCTCCGTTCGCATGCTTTCTTGAGTTATTGTTCCCAGATAATCTCGTATATAATGAGCAATGGGCCTCTCGGATATAACATTACTCCTGCCCCCCCCCCCCCCCCCCCCCCACCCCCTCACGTCATATTTGCCATTATAAATGAAAATAGGTTATTGTAACACCCTGCAGGACACACAGAACATCGGGCCATTACTATACATTTTAGACAAATATATGCGAAGAAGTGCATGTTGGGAGTTGTCAGGTGACTCACGACTCTGCGCCTCGTCTCAGTGCGTGCAGTTTGGAAAAAAGCTTCTGGTTTCCATTCACAATGTTTTGGCCTTTTTGGGACTTCTATTTTCACTCCACACCTCACTAAATCTGTGGTGAGTTTGACCATTTAATTACCTAGATCTACAGTGGGATAATTTGATTGGCCTTGTAAAGTTTAATTGTGTCATAGTCGGAAGAGGAATCTCCTTAACGGAAAGGGTATTTTAAGTTTGTTTAGAAGTTTTACACATGTTGCAGCGAGTTGTAAATGACGAGATTAAAGCAGTTGAGTTGCTCTGATGCGTTAGCTCAAATTTGGCTGAAAAAACATGCAGCTGTTGTCCTCGGTTTTGTAGATTATACTGGTTTAGTTCAAGGGCTTATTCTATTGCTAATGGCCTCGACAATTGCATTACGCTCGTGTTTTCTATGTTATAGAGCGCCGGTCTTGACCCAAAAGTCCTGGGCAAATTTTTTTTCTGCCAGCCCAGCCCTCAAAACGTCCTTTTTAGAGCCGCCCTAGCCTGGTTTTACCAGACCCTCGAACTCATTTTGTACTAGGGTCTGGATCTTCACAATTGAGCTCTGTTATCAGGTGGGAGGGGTGAACTCCATTGAAACGATTGGATCTCATTTTCGCTAGCGTTTGGTCGTGACGTATGTAATGCGCCCTGAGTGAAGCAGCTGTCATAACTCTATCAGAACTCTATCATAACTCTTGGGAGCATTCCTTGCGCATTCGAAGGCTTCGATTTTAATTCCTGGATATTTGGTAGCGGAGACAGAACGCACTGAAGAGCTTCCTTTACTTTCGTATCCGCCGCCATTGCCGAACTAGAACCAGCAAATGCGGCGCAAATGCTTGACGTCACCTACAACACCTACACTCGCTGAATGGCAGGTTGAAATTCAACCGATGAAACACGGCCAGTGAGATCAGACCCAGACGTACATGAAAAATCTATCAATTAGGCGCGCCATTGTATAAGCCGCAAGGTTCAAATGGTGGGAAAAAAGTTGCCTGTCAAAGCTGAAAGGGGAGATCCCAAGAAAGCAATTTTAATTGTTTCAAACTCATTAGACACTACATCCCAAACCGGGCCCTCCTGTACATACTGCACATTCTCACATATAATTTGTCATACTGTACGACCACATGGGCCTAGGCCGCTCCCTCAGCAACAAAACAAACTCAGACTAACTTTCAAATGCTATGTAGCGCCTGAGCCGTCCAGTTCATTTATACAGAGACACCAGAGGCTCCATCAACTGTACAATTCCACACTGCAAGACATTGTGGACTGTCCGCCTTTCAAAAGTGTAAAGTTGTGGAACTCCCTGCCCACTGAACTTAGGGCCACGTCTGAGTTCAAAAAGTTCACCTCTCGAGTTAGGTCTAGGTTGAAATCGAAGCAGAACTGCAACCACACCGAGGTTTTGCGTGTGAATAATTGATGGCGTATATAGCGATAGGTAATTTTTTCGAAAGAATGTACTGCAAATGTTAATGTTGTGTAGAAAAGGCCCAACCAGGGACTGGAGTTGAACATTGGCACTAACGGTACACTTTGCACAGCATCCGCTACAAGCCTGTTTTGTACTACGTTGAATTGCAACGTCCCTGTCATATAAAAACATTAAATAAAATCAATAAATGAGTTGAAACTAACTTTTGCGCCAAGTTAAAGCAGTACTAAGTAACTTGTTTACCTTAATAAATCATTTACGTAGTCCCTCTGGGGGTAATACAAGTGTTGATGGGATGATTGGGGGGTCTTTCATCTCTGGCCAGAAAACCACAATTGCAACTTGACTTCCATCAGGTCGGAGCAGCAACACGCACTAATGGAGTCACGAAGGAGAAGCTAACAGGCTAACGGGCAAGGCTAACTGCGGGCTAGCGCCACTTAAACAGTATTTACAGCCAAGTTTGAGTGAAAAAAAATGATCTCCATTGTGTAATTGGATGTACAATATCCCTCTTTGTCTTTTCTGTCAGCGTAGTTTGACATGGATAGACTCAAACAGACAAAAGCAGCGATTAGGAAGATTTATTGACATGTATATTAGTTTGGGCAATCAGACCCCGGTGGTAGACATCGATGTGTGCATGTAAGTCAGTATGGATGAACAGCTTGGAGTTAGGGATGTCTTGATTGGCTGCTATGGAGGCTCCTAATGGCTGAGGTGGAGGTGTGGCCCTCTCAGAAGCTACCATTGGCTGGAGGTAGGTGATGCTGAAATGAGTCTACCAGGTTGAGTTAACGCCTATAGGCTTAATTTTAAGTAAATGAGTAAAAAAAACGCTTATGGCCTCTAGGGGCATGAGTTACTTAGTACTACCATTTGTGTTTGCATTCTCAATTCCAGGGGAGTCCTGGCCTCAGAGGGGAACCTATTGTACATATTTTTCGGTGTAGTGGAAACCAAAGCACCTGGGGAAAAAAAACATACGCAGACACGGGGAGAACATGCAAACTCCACACAGAGTCTTAGTGATGGGATTTACAGCTCTTTGCTGGGAGATCTGTTCATTTCAAAGAGCCGTTCAAAAGACTGGCTCTTTTTAATATCAAACTTTAGCAACTCCAGCGAGATCACTCACAATATCTAAGACGCCATTGATAAAAGGCACTTTTTTTTTTAATTTGAATAATCTAAAATTACAATGGGACTGATATTTTAGTGCATTTAGCTTTGACTTTAGTGCAGAAAGCTTTCACTTGTGTAGCCTGCTCCACTGTTCTTGTGTTCATTCGGGGGAGTTCTGGGTAAAATTTAGTGAAAAACACCACAGGCAGCTTTGCCACAAAAATACCAAGGTACACACAGCTAACTTCCCTTACACATAAATGTTATATAAGTGTAAAAAGGGGAAAACGTCTCCAGCGAGCTCCCATCTGTCTGCTGTGTGAGCAAGAAAGCGCATTACCTCGGGGAGAGTCACCAGGCCAGCGGTAATAAATAATGCAGTAAAAAAAAAAAGAAAAAATTGCGCCGTTTCTCTTTATCCAACATGTGTAGCTGTCAACTTTGATCGATACCGCGCGCCACTGACGGCAACGCAATTTAAACACGGCACTTTTTTTGTAATGTTCATGCATGTCGCCGGAACCCCAAAACACATTGAAATGCAAAAATGTTTATGCAAAAGGTGGTCCCCAAAGTGCGCACGGCAATGACTGGGGAGCGCATTCGTATTGAACACTGTCATTCCCCCCGACTCACAATGAAAGCTTTTGAAGTACCAATTTGAATGAGTAATGGGATTTGTGGATATGTAACGGGACGCCGAACCTTTCAGGTCGGTTCATTTCAAAGAGCCGTTCAAAAATATTAGCAAATTTGTAGATTCTTTTATGGAGAGAGGCCCAAAAAATGAAATATTTTATGAAAAATCAACTTTTTTTTATTGCTTGCAAACATAATGTTGTTCCCTTGTAAATTCTGCCTGGAGCAGTATGTTGCGTTGGAATTTCATGTAACCCTGTTTACTTTAAGCGTGTTATCGATGAAACTCAAAATTGTAAACATTTTTATAGCGCTTCTCTATCTATATTAGGCACTCAAAGACCTTTACATCAAGAAACCCCTCATCTGTTCATATACCAGTGTCAGACACTGGAGGCAAGGTGGGGGAAGTGTCTTGCACAAGGACACTACAGCAGCGTGCACCTGCGGGACGACTTGCTCTACTATCTGCGCTAGTACTGTTTTTGATACCCATCCTACATTATTCATCATGTAGAACCATAAATCAGAATGTTCATGTTCATGCATTTCATAAAAATCAAAAATCTGTAGTTTTCATCATTTATTTGAGCTGAAACACTCAAATAACATTCTCTAGTGCTGCTAAAGACCCTCCATCCAAAATGTGATCAAAAGTTTTTTTCCCCCTTTTTTTTCTAGATAGATAGAAGACCGGTAGTACCTTAGATTTGGGGCATTATGCTTTTTCTCAGTTTATTTGGAAAAAATGTCAAACACAACTTTACCACAATGTTACGCTTTGTTGGTTAAAAAATGTAATATTGACCTAAAACAGCTGAAATATCCAGTGGTTGCATTTCCTGATGCTATAAGCCCCTCCCACCCCTTCTATTGCTCCCCTTCCCTGCGCAGCAGTTTCAATAGAGCGCAGCTGTAGTGAAGCTATATCGAGTGTTTTCACTTCACAATGAGAGGATTAAGAATAACAAGAGATGGAGGGATGAGGAAAGTATTTCCTGGACACGTAGGACCCGACGAGAACAGCCACTGGAGAAGATTCAAAGATTACTCAAAGATGTACGTCCGAGTGGGTTGAAACACAACTCCAAGTCTGTTTTCGACATGGTAAAGAGCTCTAAAAAAGTTGATTTTGCACAGTAAACCCCCTTTAACTGTTTAATATCAAACCCAGCCCTAGGAGAAGTGATGGTGGTCATGGCTACAATGGCTACAAACTAAGATTGTCAACTCAGCCTTGTAAAGCACAATACATAAGTACAATAATACAATAAGTACAATAAGTAACTGTTAGTAACTGAATTACTCTATAATGAAAGTAACTCATTACCAGGGAAAGTAACTATTTGCGTTACTGTTTAAAAAAAAAAAAAGGCTTTAAATCAAACTATTTAGATTTTTTTTCACAGTTTTCAATAGTCAGTTGAACTGAGTAGAACAGACAGGTGTTTGTATTTATGTACTATCATGTAAAAGATGTTCATAGTAACTGAATGGGGGGTAGAAAGCCTCTGTGACAGAACGGTATTGACCAGTATTTGTGCTGCTGTTTTATTAATGTCGGAATACGGCCGTATTCAAAGAGAATGGGGAGGAACAGGAGTAAAAGAAACATGTACTAACGCAGTGATCAGGGCAGACTTTACGCACAGGCATTGTGCATAAAGTCTCTCCGTTCATTCATCAGGCAAAACCTAAAACAATCATCAGCAAATATAAGGTTAATGTCCTAACAGAAAGTTATCGGCCTGCTGTCTCTCTGGAGTGGAGAGCGCTGAGAGAGCGAGAGGGAGCGGGGAAAGACGCGTCTCCACCGATTCTGCATCTTTTCGTAAAAAATAAGTTCAACACAACAGATCAATGATCACCAACTCGATTCTCCCCTGCGGCCGCGCTGCGCTGTAGGGAGGACGAGCCGCGGGTCGGGGACACACGTAGTTTTTGGAGCAGAGAGCACGAGCTCTGCGCACACAGGCAGCGCGAGTCTCCGTGAGACTCCGCCCACCCTCTCCACTGCTCCGGCTGCATGAGCTGACACCGCGGCGCTCATTCAGTCCAATTGTAACGAGCCACTTTGTTGACCCAGTAACGATAACGGCGTTGTAACGACGGGGAGAGTAATGAATTAGATTACTCCGTTACTGAAAAAATAACGCCGTTACGTAACGCCGTTATTTTAAACGGCATTATTCCAAACACTGACTGTGAGCCATCATTACTATGAGGCCCTTAGCTGTGTTCTTGCAGGGTACAAAAAAACATGATATGTCTCTTTTCACAAGTGAGATCTGTTCAAACCGCACATACAAAAGAGTCGTTCCGAAGATCAGATTCCATCACTAGTGTCACCATCCCCAAACGCAACATATTTGTGCCTCTGAGGAGCACCGAGTATGTCCCCAAAGCACAAACACGCCAATATAGTTATCAAATGACAGGGGAGAGCATTCTCATTGAACAATCTCATCCTCTCAGGCTCTCGCCGAAAGCTTTCTAAATACCAATTTCAGCCGAGTATCTCCTTTACTCACTCTCTGTCCGCTCCCCCTCCCGCACGCCGTGTTCCGTAGCACAGAAAATGTAATAAGCCGCAAATTTGAAATTCAAATGAACTTCTCCCTCATCTCTCATCACACCGGCGTAGTGATCTAAGAACCCACCCATCAATTTGGACTGTCGGATCAAAAAGGCTTCCATTTGCATGGGGCTCATATGCATTTTCATTTCGCATATGGAGTTTCATTGTGGGGGGAGCGCGAGGAGATGAGTCAGTTTAATTAAAACAATTTGGATCATACACAGATGCAAAGGTAATAAGTGTGGGTCCTATTTTTTTTGTTTTGTTGTTCCAGCAGGAAGGGGCGCACCTTAAAAGTTTAGCAGTTTAGCATTGCTCGACCTTTGGCCTTTGGTGTCAACTTCTGCGTCCGGTTTAGTCCGGTCCTGGCACTTGGGTGCTCTGTCCGATACGGGTAGATATCGTTGCAATATTAACTTAAACATATTGATCATTCTGGCCTCAGCAGAGCAGAGACAAATGAACCTTAAGGATGCAAAGAGTCATCAGAAACTTGATTCAGATTTCAAATTCCAACATGCGGCGACTGTTTCAATGTGCGTTTGGAACAGGACAAAAATACTTTGAATGGATGATGAAAACAAGAACAAAGTCTTAGAGAGGATGAAGCCTCAACATACATGAGAGTGATAATAAGAGAGCGTTCAACACCGTCCAAAACATGACAGTGTCTTCGCCCCCTCTAAGTCGATTACGGAACGTTTCTAGATTTGATTGACTGTTAGCAGAGTTCCAGGTCTCTGTCTGGGAGCTGTCATGTTGTGGTTCCCCGATTGGGCCCGTGGAGGGGTCTCTAGCGTCTTCCCCTTAAACGACACGAGCGGTGGCTCTAAAGGGTACGTTTCTCAAGTGACTGGTAGTTTGGGCTACTTTAGCGTGCAGGCGTATAACCATCCTTCATTTTTATAGGCTTCATGGCCCAGTTAACTTGGCAGTAGCACCCGCGCTTCCCATCGCAGTCTTGTCTTTGCCCTGAAGTGGCTTGCCGGGGATTGGATCTGTCCAAAAGTCGACGGGGAAAGTGGGAGACTTGTTGGAGGAGTCACTTTGTCAGCAATTTGAACTATCCCCAGTATTTTATGGACTGAACACACAGGCAATGTTGTAATTAGTACTATATATACATTTTCTACTGAACTCTCATATAACGAAAAACATGAAATTAATACAAATATTGGTTGTGGCCCAAACTCATTCTTAACTTTTGTAATATATTCATGGCATCCCAGTTCTTCTCAGGGATACAATTCCGGGCACATTTCTAGTATTTGCCCTGGCACCTCTGAATAATTCCATAAACTCCACCAAAAAGCAGCTTTTGTCCACAGTGTTCTTATCACAACTTCCTTCAGCAATGTGTATTCTACAACTGCCCTTCATTTACAATGGAAATGGTAATCTTGTAAAACCGTGCCCTGCCATGTACAGCGGCCGAACAGTGCTAGGTTCAAGCGCACTACATATAAAAACAGCATTAATACAGAGATTTGGACCACAAACCCGGTCAAATCATCTGTTTTTAATTTTTGACCATTTCAAAAATTCCCATAGACTAGCTTTTTAATCCTTGTTTAAAAAAAATAAGTAAAATAACAGGTAAAAGGCTGGGAAATTTGGCGTACATAGGTGCTACGATATGTGGAGATATAAATCTATGGAGCAACATTGAATCAGTCCAGTGTATAGAACTTTTGTGACCCATCGAGACTCAACGAAGTCAGTGCAAGCAGCGAGGCTTCTTTTGAGAGTTCGCACTAGGATTGGTTGAATGCGCCTGTCACTCGTTCAGGAGTTGACGTGCGATCAATAGGAGATGGTGGTGAAAATACTCAAGTAGACGGCGTTGGATCACACACCTGCATTAAGTAAACCGTGACAGATCATAGAACCATCTCTCCAGACTGGCAGAGTGCCGCGTCACTATCACATTTAATAGTGCTTTATCGCTCATCTAGTTAAACCCGGGTAATTTGACTTATTTAACAGTGTTTTGGACCATTTCCACCACTTTGCTCCCAAGGGATAGAGAAAATTGCACCGAGATAAGTTTCCCTAGCCCATTGGCAGAAAACTGTTGGAAATACGGAATTGGAAATGATTAGAAATGTCTTACAGGTTGTACAACCGCAAAAGCTTAGTGATTAGTTATATCCGGATTAATTGACTTGTACACTTCGACAAATTGTTGCCAATGGGGAATGGGATAATTGCGCTTCATAGATAAACTTTCTCACCCCCAGACAGATTGGCGGTGTGGTCCGGCGGTCATTTCAGGGTAATTTTGAAATTCTTTCCTTTTTCCCTTTTGTGAAATTTGATTCTGCTACAATATGACCCTTCTTAGAATGCAGCAACCTGGTCCACTGTTTGTTTTGACAACACATTACTTTCAGTCTTTTGACAGACATTTAATTAAAGAGGAGGGTATTATAACACAAACACATCTTCATACACTTTGTTGGTGAGAAAATGCCATACTGATCTAATGGTGCGTTCATACCAAACGCATCGAAAGCATCAGGGCTACATTAAAAATCTATACATTTGTTTGGAGAAATTAGCAAGCGTCTACCAATCAGGAGCTTTCTCCAGCAGTGACGTGCGTTGGAGCGGAGCCTCTGCCGGCCCGCAGATGTAAACAGCCAGGGTCATGGAGGATTAGCTTTATCGTGTTGTAAACCAGAGCTACAAAAGCCGCTCTAGGACTTTTACAAAGACACACGTCAGTGTTTCTTTTACCTAAAACACCCAGGATTAAAAGCGGTGACAAGAAAACTTATTTCAGTTGCTGGATCTGTGCCGGGAATGTGTTACAAGGCTAATGCTACAAGCTAAAGCTCCGATCGATCAAGTAAAAACGAGAAATATGCACAAATAAAGTTAATTAAACCACCATCTACATCAGGGTTCACCAACCTTTTTTCAGCCGAGGGCTACTTCGAGAGCATTGCGTTGTTCCAGAGCTACCAGTTAAAAACAAATCCTAAAGACTTAAACGTACACTGTTTACTTATAGGATGTTGACCCCATATTATATCAATTGCTTTATTTTAAAGTCGTACTGAGTCACAAGAACAGAAATAATTGTATTTTTAAAAATCAGATTCAAGAAAATGAAGTGTTTTACACCTTAGAGAAAGTCTCAAGGGCTACTGGGCATGCCCCAAAGGGCACCATGTTGGTGACCCCTGATCTACATAAAGCATCCGTTGAACAATGATCACACATGTGTTGATTTTCTCCCAGAGTTAACAAGCTATTAGCAGCTAACAGCTAACAGCTAGCTCGGATCCTATTATACACTAATAATGTCAATAAAGCAGGCAACTACATAAAGCAGCCTTTATTAGGGGTGTACCAATGCACCGTGCCACGGTGCAAAGATTTGACGATATGAACCGTACTAAAAGTGACGGTGCAAGTTTTAGTCTATACTTCTTAATATTTAAGCTCCGTGGTAAATAGTCACATTTATATAGCGCCTTTCTACTTGCTTTAGGCACTCAAAGCGCTTTACATCAAGGAACCAGTCACCCATTCACACTGTAATTCGCACACACCAGTGTCCACAGACACTGGAGGTGAGGTGGGTGAAGTGTCTTGCCCAAGGACACAACAACAGTGGGCACCTGCGGGATTCGAACCGCCAACCCTCTGGTCACAAGACAACCCGCTCTACTCTCTGCATGCATGCTTTTATCACCAGTCGTATCGACTACTGTAATGCCCTGCTTTCTGGTCTTCCCAAAAAGAGTATCTCAGGTTTACAACTTTTACTAAATTCAGCAGCTCGTGTCCTGATGAAGACCAGGAGGCGGGACCACATTACACCGGTTTTAGAGTCGCTGCATTGGCTCCCCGTGTGTTTCAGGATCGATTTTAAAGTTCCTTTAATGGTTTTTAAATGTCTTAATGGTCTTGGTCCTTCTTATCTTTCTGAACCTTCACGGTCCCTTCGCTCCTCCGGCAGGGGTCTCCTAGTTATTCCTAAAGTCAACAGAAAGACTCACGGCGAGGCGTCTTTCCAATATTATGGCCCTCGCCTCTGGAACGACCTGAGGAGGAGCTCAGGACCACAGAGAACGTTCATGTTTTTAAGAGCAGGCTCAAGACCCACCTTTTTTTAGCTTTTAACTGACATCTATTTATTTAGTCCTAATTATATATTGTATATATGTATATATATATATATATATATATATATATATATATATATATATATATATATGGTAAATGGTCTCAACTTATATAGCGCTTTTCCACCTACATTAGGCACTCAAAGCGCTTTACAGCAAGGAACCTCTCACCCATTCATACACCAATGTACGCAGACACTGGAGGCAAGGTTGGCTGAAGTGTCTTGCCCAAGGACACAACGACAGCATGCACCTTCAGGAGGTGGGATTCAAACCCCCAACCTTCTGATCACAAGACGACCCACTCTACCATCTGCGCCACCGTCGCCCAATATGGATATGGATGTATGATGCGGGGCGTATCGTTTTAAATGTTGTAATCTGTAAAGCACTTTGTAATACCTTTCGGTATGAGAAGTGCTTTATAAATGAAGTTTGATTGATTGATTGATTGATTGATGATTGTATTCAAACTTATTTAATCGTATTACATTTCTTCATGGAGCTTCTCACACATGAACAAAGCACAAACTGAGGCTCTTTCAAACTATATCACTGTTAGTCCTTTCTTCATTTTTATTTAGTTTTTAATAGTCAACAAAACTTTATTCATTCTTGTCAGCAAAAATATGACTTTGTCTAACATCATGATAAGACGCTTTAGTGAAGGAACTGAACACAGACTTGTTTAAAGCAGTGGGTGGTGGCAGAGCAGCGCGGCGCAGACCAATTTGCTGCATTTCTAAACTTCTGTGCATTTTCTTTGGGTCGCTGGGGACGGGAAACCAGAGCATCAAGAAGAAACTTCACCAGACGCGTACCGAGTCAAACTCTACACGGAAAGGGTCTGTCTAACCGCTCAGCCATCATGCCACCGTGCAGTTAATCCCCTGGTAAACACGTTATCAGAACGAGGACCGCGATGTACGCTTAAGTACGACAGGTGATCAGAGTGGCAGTAGGTTAAGCGGCTAACAACACTTAGCAGGAACGCAATTACCGCATCAAATCAATTACAGGACGGCAGACTGGATTAGGAAAGAGTCATTACTCTGGCACGGGCGCGGAGAGGCCGTAAACAGTGTAATGGCTTTATTCACATAATCAGGCCGAGGACAATAACCGGATTAGTGTATGTAAATTTAGCCGCGGCGCTAACGACAAGCTAGGCCGCAGTGGTTTGATTGTGCTTTGATTAGCTGCTTCGGGGGAGATGGATTGGATTGGCGAAGATTGGAAGACGCACGAACGGACTGTGAGGTTCTGCGATAAAATAAACACAATACTGAGTACGTTTTGGTTCTCGCCCGTTTTTATTTGTAACCGCCATAGAACAATCCCTGCTGCCGGCATCTTTTCCAAACAAACAACATAGAAAATCAATGGCGGCAGTGCGATGGTCTCTGGACGTATTCCCACGGCTGCCTGAGGAGGGAGCTCACGACAAACTTGATGATGAGCTCACGGCTTGGCAGAACACGGTGGCATAGCGGTTAAACGGAATTTCCTTCAGGATTAATAAAGTGTTCCGTATTGTAGCGCTCGTGAAGGACGGTCCTGGGTTCGATCCCCAGGCCGTTCTGTGTGGAGTTTGTTCTCCACGAGTCTGCGTATGTTTACCTCTAGATCCTTCGACTGTAATTTAACTTAAAATGTGAAACTAATATATGATATAGACTCATTACATGCAAAGTGAAATAATATGTCAAGCCTTTATTTGTTATGATTTTGATTATGGTTTACAGTCCTTTTTCAAAATATTCTAATTCATGAGAGTTTTAATTTAGGGTTTTTACAAGCTGCGCCACAATAAACAAAATGTTAGCATAATAAAGACAACGGTGTGATGTTGTTGACAGGGCAGGGTGGATGCTTAGCTAATTTGGAGGTGGGAAGAAAACTGCATTAATGTGGACAGACTCCTGATTTGTGATTTCCTATTTGTGATGTTGGAATGTGAATTTATTTGTGGAGACTGCGTGCCTTTTAAACCTGTTCCGCGACCTGAGCCAAGTTGAAAAATACTTTAACATTTTTATTTTTTATTAAAAAAAAATTATTCATTTAATACATTTAAAAAGGATAATGAACAGGAGAGGAAAAGGAAAAAAGAAATCAATAAAATAATAAATAAACTCAAAACTGCGTGAATGACAATACTGGACAATGTTTTAATGGCTCTGGGAAAAGTCCATTCTGCATATATATCTCCGTTAAGTTAGCATGGCCTTTCAAAAACCTATTTTACAACCGGTGCAATCACACATGCAAATGATACTCTTGTTGATTGGAAAACGAAGACGTCTCGCTCATGATCGTTTGTTTCTTGCTTCATTCCCCCGCATTTTTCACGGAGAATTGTAATGAATCTACTCTAAGCATCCCCTGCTATCGTGCATGTTGATCAAGGCCATATAGCGTTTATCTCTCCTGATTGATTTTTTCTTTTTCTCGAATCATAATCGTAACGGTAAGTAAAAAGCAGAAGATGAGAGGAGGAACAAAAACCATAAAACATGCATTTATCACTCTCAATATGCTCACAGAATTGCCAATCAATACGCGCTTATTCTTCCCTCTGAATAACGGTCATGCTCGCTGCTTGGAAATTTTTCAATAACCTAAATGAAGTGCATATTTATTGACTGTGTGCGAGTGCGTGAAGACGACTCGGTAGGGACTGTGCAGGAGACATTGACAAATACAGTGCCTTGCGAAATTACTAATACACCTTGAACTTTTGCCCATTGACAAAATTTTTGTCATGTTTACAACCCTAAACATAAAGATTCTATTTGAATTTTTTACTGAAAGTTCACACACAAGTAACAGACAACTGTGAAGTGAAAGTAAAATGATACATGATTCTGTTATTTTAAAAAAAATAGAAAACCGAAAAGTCGGGTGTGCATAAGTATTCATACAGCATGACTTGATACTTTGTGGAACCCCCTTTTTCTGCAATAACAGCAGCAAGTCTTCTGGGGTTTGACTCTACAAGGTTTCCACATGTAGAGACTGACATTTTAGCCCATTCCTCTTTACAAAACAACTCAAGCTCTGTCAAATTAGAAGGAGAGCGTTTGTGAACAGCCGTTTTCAGGTCTTTCCACAGATGTTCAATAGGATTTAGGTCAGGACTTTGACTGGGCCATTCTAACACATTAATATGTTTGTTTTTAAACCATTCCATTGTAGATTTAGCTTTGTGTTTAGGGTCATTGTCCTGCTGGAAGGTGAATCTCCGCCCCAGCCTCAATTCTCTTTCTAACTCCAGCAGGTTTTCCTCCAAAATGTCTCTGTATTTGGCTCATCCATCTTCCCAAATGTTCTTACAATCTTCCCAGTCCCCGCTGAGGAAAAGCAGCCCCATAGCATGATGCTCTCCCCCCCATATTTGACACTGGGGATGGTGCACTCAGGACGATGAGCAGTGTTAGGTTTGCTCCATATATAACGTTTTGCATTTGGGCCAAAAAGTTAAATTTTGGTCTCATCTGACCAAAGCACCTTCTTCCACATGGTAGCTGTGTCCTCCATATGACTTCTAGCAAACTTCAAACGGGATTTCTTATGGCCTCCTTTCAATAATGGCTTTCTTCTTGCCACTCGTCCATGAAGGCCACAAACAAAGCAAAGTGGTTTATTCTATTCAATGCAAAGAAGAAGAATGCAAAGAACATTATATTGGAGAAACTAAACAAATTTTTCAGAATAGACTTTATCAACACCGAAGAGAAAGCACAAGTGGCCCTCAGTCTGCGGTGCACCTCCACCTCAAAGCCTCCAACCACTCCTATGAGGACAAGGAGGTCAAAATTTTAGCTAAAGAAGAACGTTGGTTTGAAAGAGGAGTTAAAGAAGCTATTTTTGTCAGGAAAGAAAAACCCGCCATGAATCGAAATGGCGGTCTCAGATTTAATCTTCCGTCACTTTACTCCAATCTCCTTCGGGAGAAACCAAAAGGGCACGGCCAGTCCAAGGAGACGGCACCTCAGCCAACAAAAGAACAATAGGCAGGTAATTAGCAGTGATTAGCCATGAATAGGACAGATACTGGGCAGTGGTCATCTATGAATAGGACAGGACTGACCGGTACTGAGGTGAGCAGATCGTTAGAGATGCTCTACTTCAAAGGTGTTTACCCACAGGTGAGAGTAGCTGTGATTAGAGAGGAGGAGCCGGGCCTACCCTAACTCCTCCCCATTGGTCTATATATTCAGCTGCGGCCAGAGTGGGACCTTTGTCGCTGACGAAGCCTTTTGGATGAGAGGTGAAACGTTCGAGGACTTCAACTACTGAGTACAGAAGATGAATCAAGTACCTTCATTGAAGAATCATGTATCATTTTACTTTCACTTCACAGTTGTCTGTTACTTGTGTGTGAACTGGCCGACTGGTCTCTAATAATATGTTTACACACCTATGATAATGGCTGGTTCTGTAATAATGATGCTTTTTCAAGACGCTCGCCTTACTGTTCTATGTGTTTGTGGAAGAATACTGTACGATCAAGCCTCTGATTAATGAGTTTAGTTGTTTTGAAACCAAACAACGGCACCGCGGATAATTGGGGAAAATAAATCGTGTAATAAATCACTTGCAAGAAGCTCATTTTTATGTGGGGTTTGCATGCTCACCCCATGTCTTCAAAGGTTTCCCCTGATTTTCCCTACAAAAACATGCTCAATAGGTTCCCCTTTGGGACTAGGACTCCCCTTAGAAAGAGATTCTGAAATCTGGGACTTTCCTGTTTAAAGTGGACATATGGAGATTAACCTCTTAACCACCACCTGAACCGACCATATTTTCTTGCATTGCCCAAAACTAGACAAAGAAGTGACAAAAAAGCCTCAAAAGACAAACAAAGAAGTGGCAAGAATGCAATAAAAAAGCAACAAAAACGCAACAAAAAACGGACAAAAACCCAACAATAAAGTGACAAAATCGGGACTAAAAAGTGACAATAAAGTGACAAAAAAGCAATTAAAGACCAATTAAAGACCAAGAAATGTGACAAAAACGTGAGGGAAAAGATCTGTTTAGATCAATTATGTAGCTTTGAAATGAGGTGTTAGACTGGCCTATAGGTTGTGAGCTCTCCTCCAGTTTAGAATCTTTTAATAGATTTGGGTAATGCTGAGATCAAGGTGGGGGGTTAAAGAGGTTAAAAATAGACTTAAATAAAAAACGTATTTTGGAGCCTCAGGTTTGATATTTCACACAATTTGAAAATATGTGTAAGAATTAAAAAGTAACAATGAAATGCATGCGAACGAGCTCCTCCTTCTGGCAGCTATAGAAATAATTTTCTTTCAAAAAAATCTTCCAGGTTGGATATGGATAAACACTTCAAGCACAGAACGGCTCAGAGTCGATAATGCTGGACTATGGGCTTTAACAATGTTTTGGGTTTTGAACAATGACGCAATTGTACTCAGGACGTACAGAATGAGGCGCTGAAACCGTAGTAGAAGAAACAGCTACATTTAACAGCTTTGTCCGAGGGTTAACTTAAAACTGCGTGAGGGAAGGTTACACCCCGCCATTCTGACCCCCCACTCCGACATTGAGGTCTAATTGTTTAAATTTTTATCAAACGTCCCGGCACTCCAAAAAAAAAATCTCCCCTTTATTGGAGTGGTGACACTTTTATCTTTTGTGCAACGTCCCGCCATTCTGACACACGTTAGTTTGTTAGTTTACGAACCGTAACCTTACCTAAGCCTTAACCTTAAGGATAGTGGAGTTTACAAGCTAACCCTAACCTTACCTTATATTAGGGTTAGGGTTAGGGTTAGGGTTAGGGTTACCCTAACCCTAACCCTAACCCTTATATTAGCCCTAACTTAAGGATAGTGGAGTTTACAAGCTAACCCTAACCTTAAGGGTAGTGGAGTTTACAAGCTAACCCTAACCTTACCTTAGCCCTAACCTTAAGGGTAGTGGAGTTTACAAGCTAACCCTAACTTTACCTTAGCTCTAACCTTAAGGATAGTGGAGTTTACAAGCTAACCTTAACCTTACCTTAGCACTAACCTTAAGAATAGTGAAGTTTACAAGCTAACCCTAACTTTACCTTAGCTCTAACCTTAAGGATAGTGGAGTTTACAAACTAACCCTAACCTTACCTTAGCCCTAACCTTAAGGATAGTGAAGGTTACAAACTAACCCTAACCTTACCTTAGCCCTAACCTTAAGGATAGTGAAGTTTACAAGCTAACCCTAACCTAACCTTAGCCCCAACCTTAAGGATAGTGGAGTTTACAAGCTAACCCTAACCTTACCTTAGCCCTAACCTTAAGGATAGTGAAGTTTACAAGCTAACCCTAACCTTACCTTAGCCCTAACCTTAAGGATAGTGAAGATTACAAACTAACCCTAACCTAACCTTAGCCCTAACCTTAAGGATAGTGGAGTTTACAAGCTAACCCTAACCTTACCTTAGCCCTGACCTTAAGGATAGTGGAGTTTACAAGCTAACCCTAACCTTACCTTAGCCCTAACCTTAAGGATAGTGGAGTTTACAAGCTAACCCTAACCTTACCTTAGCCCTAACCTTAAGGATAGTGGTGTTTACAAGCTAACCCTAACCTTACCTTAGCCCTGACCTTAAGGATAGTGGCGTTTACAAACTAACCCTAACCTTACCTTAGCCCTAACCTTAAGGATAGTGGAGTTTACAAGCTAACCCTAACTTTACCTTAGCTCTAACCCTAAGGATAGTGGAGTTTACAAGCTAACCCTAACTTTACCTTAGCCCTGACCTTAAGGATAGTGGAGTTTACAAACTAACCCTAACCTTACCTTAGCCCTAACCTTAAGGATAGTGAAGGTTACAAACTAACCCTAACCTTACCTTAGCCCTAACCTTAAGGATAGTGAAGTTTACAAGCTAACCCTAACCTTAGCCCTAACCTTAAGGATAGTGGAGTTTACAAGCTAACCCTAACCTAACCTTAAGGATAGTGGAGTTTACAAGCTAACCCTAACCTAACCTAACCTTAACCCTAACCTTAAGGATAGTGGAGTTTACAAGCTAACCCTAACCTTACCTTAGCCCTAACCTTAAGGATAGTGAAGGTTACAAACTAACCCTAACCTTACCTTAGCCCTAACCTTAAGGATAGTGAAGTTTACCAGCTAACCCTAACCTTACCTTAGCCCTAACCTTAAGGATAGTGAAGTTTACAAGCTAACCCTAACCTTACCGTAGCCCTAACCTTAAGGATAGTGAAGGTTACAAACTAACCCTAACCTAACCTTAGCCCTAACCTTAAGAATAGTGGAGTTTACAAGCTAACCCTAACCTTAGCCCTAACCCAAGGATAGTGGAGTTTACAAGCTAACCCTAACCTAACCTTAACCCTAACCTTAAGGATAGTGGAGTTTACAAGCTAACCCTAACCTTACCTTAGCCCTAACCTTAAGGATAGTGAAGGTTACAAGCTAACCCTAACCTTACCTTAGCCCTAACCTTAAGGATAGTGAAGGTTACAAACTAACCCTAACCTTACCTTAGCCCTGACCTTAAGGATAGTGGTGTTTACAAGCTAACCCTAACCTTACCTTAGCCCTAACCTTAAGGATAGTGAAGGTTACAAACTAACCCTAACCTAACCTTAGCCCTAACCTTAAGAATAGTGGAGTTTACAAGCTAACCCTAACCTTAGCCCTAACCTTAAGGATAGTGAAGGTTACAAACTAACCCTAACCTTACCTTAAAAGTGTCAAATTGACGGGATGTCGCAATGGAGAGGTGACGGAATGACGGGCCGACCCCGTGAGGCAATAACGTTAAAACATGGTTTAAACCTCAACAAAGTCGATGTTGCAGGTTTACTCCAGGCTACAACATTTCATCCAGTTGGCATGATTTGTCTACTTCAAAGTTGCACAAAAAAAACAAAAACGCCTGTGCAAAGATGTCCGAGATTAGTTACAAAAGCTCAAATGCCACGGCACACAGGAGCCCTCGACAGATGCCGTTAGACTTTTGGAGGTCATTGTTTCCTTATCTGTTCCAACAAATCTTGACATCATCCCGTGAACATTTTCCAGCCGCTTCCTCCTTTAATGGAAGGCTTTGTGCTGGAGAAACGGCTCCAACAATCGGCCGTCTTAACTTCTTTCATTTGATTGAGTTTGAAATTCCGGCAGCGTCGCAAATTCCACCTCCCCCCCAATAAATATATCCTTATCCGGGAAAGAAATCACCCCGGATTACTGTCAAAGTCACATTTGCCATCATTTGCGATTCCGTTTCAGTGCCGGCGCGCGGTGTGAAGTGGCTTTGACACTGCACATGACGAAATAGTTTGTGCTTTTTTTTTCTCTTTGTCTTGCGGTTAAGAAGAGAGACAAATGAACGTCAGGATTTGAAGGAGAATCTGAAAAAAAATAAAAATAATAAGTGACAAGCCATCTTTTTCTTTCCAAAATACTGGGTTTCCACTTTGGGTATAATGCTAAGAGTTTGTAACTTTCAGCAAATATTGAATCTGTCCAATAATCCTTCAAGATGTCATGTTCCTATTTAGCAGCCTTCCGAAACAGCTGCTGCCACAGTGAGCTGACATTTCCAGAGAATTAGTTATTATTCACATGTACTTATTGAGACTTAGTGTCTGATCCAGCGTTATTAAACTCGCTGCTTGTCTGAGCTGATGAGAGATTTTGCTTCTTTGTGCTTTGCCCCCGGCAGAACTTGTATCAACTCTTGCCGTATTAAATCAACAGACGACAAGTTTTCACGGATGTTTTCAATATCTGCAACATGATTCAGGCGGAAACACGTGGTGAGGGGGAACAGAACTTTGGCTTGTTGTCTCGGGAAGCTGAATCTTGTCAAAGTGTTTTTACAAAGCAC
This sequence comes from Proterorhinus semilunaris, assembly GCA_021464625.1. Classification (NCBI taxonomy): domain Eukaryota; kingdom Metazoa; phylum Chordata; class Actinopteri; order Gobiiformes; family Gobiidae; genus Proterorhinus; species Proterorhinus semilunaris. The sequence continues at coordinate 23,875,059 of CM038362.1, read as the reverse complement.
ACAAGATAGATAGTGCATGCTAAAGTGGTGCAAAGAGCAGGCAAAGTTTATATTTTTGTCACTTATGAATGCGAGAAGACCACTGCGCAAACTCATTTCCATATGAGAGTTACCGTTTGTAATGATACATCAGGTGCAAACACGCTGTAGAATTGCATGGGCTACTTTTAAGTAGGTAAATGGTCTCAACTTTTCCACCTACATTAGGCACTCAAAGCGCTTTACAGCAGGGGACCTCTCACCCATTCATACACCAACGTACGCAGACACTGGAGGCAAGGTGGGTGAAGTGTCTTGCCCAAGGACACAACGACAGCATGCACCTTCAGGAGGCCGGATTCGAACCCCCGACCCTCCGATCATGAGACGACCCGCTCCACCATCTGCGCCACCACAGATGCTACATTGCAAGTAGCATCTGGCTTAGTAAATCCAAGCTCTACGTCAAAAGGGGATTTGATCTTGGATGGTTAAACAATATCAGCTCAGGACAACTCCGCACACCCAGGAGGCGACAGGTGCATCAAAGACAAGGAAACTGATGCAAACACAAAAAACACGAAGGTGCTTTTGACCAAAACCTTTTGTATAAAATTACAAAAGTAAAAATACCTTGTCCTTACTTTAGAACAGGTACAACTTTGACTCGTCTAACTGGGTTTGACAAAAGGGAAGGAAGTCAAAGTCCAAGGTTCTCTGTTATGGTGAAAAATGAAAGGTCCTTTATTGCAAAAATGGACGGCCTACGCGTTTCGACAGTGTGTCTTTGTCAGGGCAGCTGGGCCCTGACATTGCCCCCGGGCTGAGAAGCCTTTCACTCATGGACCCTCTGAAGTGCTCACTTTCTAAGTTTTTTTTAAATTATTTTTATAATGGCGTACATTTATATGGCACTACATAAACCTTCGTTACAAAGTTTCTCTACAGTAGCCATCATTTATACAAACCTCTGGACGGAAGCTAAACTGTCTAATCTGTGCCAACACCACTCTTTCACACTCTCATGCGCTCCAGAATCAGAATCAGAATCAGAATTCGTTTTATTGCCAAGGTTTGTGAACAAGGTTTACAAACTAGGAATTTTACTTGGTTCAAACGTGCGACATAAAACATATAACACAGAATTAAGATAAAAAATAAGCTAAGAACGTTAAACTATAAGGCTATAAGGGCATGCATAAAATAAAAAATATTAAATAAATAAGATAAAATAAAGTGACATATGTTAAGACAACAACAATTTGACAATGAACAACAGCGGGATTGTATATACAGATGTTTTGGCATTTAAAGTGGTATTAAGTGTTTAAAGTGATAAAGTGATAAAGTGATAGCAGCGGGTCTAAGTGTGGACACACCGCACACTGCAAGTGCAGTCCATTCTGGCCTATTGTACATGTTTTTAGTGGTTGGGGAAACCGGAGTAGCTAGAGGAAACCTGCACAGAAATGAGAAGGACTAAAACAACTAATAGATGAGCATTGTCCTGATAAACACAGACGTGACACCAGTTGAACAATGGTAACAATCCATATTTCTCATGGTTGGATCTTAACAAGGTTCCAAATAGAACTTCGACACAACAAGAAGAAAGGGGAGTGAGACAGAAACACATTTTGAGTGAACCCTTTATTGAAAATTCAACCATTTTTCAAGTGGTCTTAAACTTTTGATCAGGACTGACAGAAGAATTAGCGCCTCCTACATACATTCCCTATTAGTAACAATATTCATACAATCGTTAGACGCAGCCTTAGGGGATCTCTCTAAACTTGCTACCTCTCAATGTTACAGTACTTAATTAATGTTTAGCTGTTCAACAATTTCACACGGGATTGTACATATATCGGAGCACCAGCCTGAAAAAACCTCTGGAATCTCAAAGCCGAGGGGCCGCGTGCAGCATAGGGTTCAGAGGTGAACCAGGCCGCGGCTGAAAAATCTCGCATCCTCAACACAACGCAGTGGCATGAACCCGCAGCACCGTGTATGTACTTTGAGCATCCTAAACTTAACTTTTACTTATCTGTTCCGCCACGGCCCAATCCCTGACCCCACTGCTGCTGACAGCTCCGGTTATTTTAGACTTGGCCACCGATACGCCAACAACCCGTGCGGTAGGAAAAATGGGTTAATTGCATCTCCTTGACCTGAGATCTCTCCGACGCTTCATTCAGTTCCAAAAAGAAATAGTATAGTTACATCCACCCACACAAAGCGATGCAGGCGAGCATCTCAGCGTGGCTCCCATGCCTATGCCCATTGCCCGCGAAATAATTACCGGGAAAAAGGAAAATAAGAAGAGACGGGCAGCCGAGATAAGTCAGAAAGCACTCAAATTAGTCGGAGAAATTGCTCGCGACCTTTTTGTCAGTTCAACAACAAGCCTCTCCTTTGAGTTTTCTACAAATCACAGTCGAAAATGAGAGGGGTTTGTCTGGGCACTTTGACGGACCCTGTTAACAAGGCGGCGCGCCCCGCAGCCGCTCGCGAGATTACGCCGCCTCTTATTCCTGCTTTTAGGCGCACAATTTTTTTATTTTTTTCCCCCATCCGCGAGTTCAAGAAGGGCGCCGTCTCGTGTGCTTGACAGGCTTGTTTGTTCTTTCGCTGGAAGTGGTAGCCGAAAGCGCACGTATACCGTCTGACAGCTCGTGGTTTCTCGGTCGTGTTTTTGTGTGTTTTGTCTTGGTTTTTTTTGGAGCGTTTTACGAAGCCCCGGGTGAAGGCGAGTCAGTCAGTATGAATGATAGCTCAATCGCCCGGTTGGACCAGCTCCGTGAAAGGGTTTGAATTGTTTCTTGGTAAAAGACTGTTGTGGAGTGGAGGGAGCTGCAGCAGGAAGAGGAAGGAGGAAGAGCTGACCAGTGCAGGACACCACGCTCTGAAACAGGGGCAAACCCAGAAGGCGGTGCACTGTTTCAGAGGATCAGAGGAGACAGAGGGCAGTCAGCCAGGTTTCTTCCAAGTGCTACAGTTCCCCCGACCTCCAAGGTCATGCGGGTCAGGTTCACACAGTGGCAGTGCGGCTCAGCCGCAGCAGCTCAGGACTAACACCTGAACACTATTTCGTTGTACACTTGTACAATGACAATAAAGCACTTACTTATGGTCAATCAACTTTTCATACCTTTATAAATTCATCCAAAAATATACTTAGTATCACACCACCCCTGCAGAGTTCTAGTTAGGGCAAGTAAGGTTACAGTGTCTGCTTCAACAAACACAACACAGGCGTCAGGAACAGAAAACAAAAGAGTTATTGACAGCGTCGCCAGCCAGAAGGAGGAGATCCAATGGATTAGGGTTTGCCATATGTATTTCTTTAGTCAATAAACTATTTCACACCTGTTTGGGGCCGTTCTGAGCAGTGCCATCGTTTTTTTTAGCATGGCTTGATACCTTGTTATAAGATAATCTTCTCTACAGAAGGACACTGGCGGCACAGCGGTTAGTGCTTGTGCTTCACAGTTAGAAGGTCCCAGGTTCGATCCTTTCTGTGTGCAGTGTGCATGATCCGATATTCCCTACCACTAAAAACATGTACAATAGGCCAGAATGAATGAGAGTGTGGGTGAGCGGTTGGTGGTGGTCAATCAATGGCTTTGTATAGCCCAATATCACAACGGGAGTTGCCTCACAGGACTGTACAAACATGAAAGCGATGAAATCAAAACAATAAACAAGACCATGTATAAAGTTCAGGCAAACATAATGTCCACATAAACGTTGGCAGCAGATGGTGACGCGAGTGTCCAGACTGTCCGACACGGCGAGGAAAACACTCAAAAACCCAGGGGGAGAAAAGAGTAGGGCTGGGCATTGAATAAAAAATCGAGTTGGTAAGTAAAATCAAGTTCATATTTAAAAAAAAATATATATATATATTATATTATTATTTGTCGTTGTAATAATAATTTGGATGTTTAAAAGTCTTTGATAAAAACTGCACAGTGACTTTTCGTGTTTTATTTAGTTTTTTACAGTGATCGTCTTATTTTTTTAGGGGGTGGGGAAACGCCCAGCTCTGCTGATGGCGCAGATTGGCCAACTCGCTTCCATCAGTCTACCTCAGGGGAAGCTGTGGCGACCATAGTAGCTTACCACCACCGAGTATGGAGTGAATGAATAACGACAGGCTTGAAATGCGCAATACAAGTGAGATCATACGGGATCCCAGACAGAGCCGTCTTTACCCACCAGGCCTGTTATCCATGCACACACATTCATTCAAATCATAAAACAGGAGATAATGGTCAAATGCCCCAAAACAAGTTCATGAGCCAGGATTCTGTGTCCACTTTGAGACGGTTCAAAGTCGCGGCGGCTTTATTACGCACTACGATAAAGCCGGGTCCGGGTCGGTTTGGGTAATTCCCCAGCGGCTGCAGCTTGTCACTCTGTCACAACGGCCTGACCCGAGGAGCACTGGCCCCTCATCATTCTTCCCATTACCAAATCTGAGTGCGCTCGGACAAAGACTAACTGTTACCTCAGAAACGCCGCTCCGGTGCAGGCTTCATTCATCACCAGTCTGTGAAATTACATTATGGCTGTCACTGGAGCAAACAACTGCGCATGCCGTACATCTCTCATGTCAAGGGTTAGGCCGAGGCGATGGGCTGTGTACAGGCCGCAGGACTTTACCCCGGCAGGAAACTTTGACTTGTTTAGTTTGGTAATTAGATATTTCTCATTTAAAATAAGGCGCTGTCAACCACCAACAAATTGACCGGCAAGTTTTGAATTTTGTGTGTGACTTTTGAGAAATGAGCGTTAGCGTAATTGGACATTTATATACTTACTTTCAAAGACTTTAATAAATGCAGGACAGTTTTGTGTTTTTCCTGTGAGGCAATATATCAGAATCCCGTTTACGTGTTTTGCAGTGCACTCAACACAAATTCTGCGTGCACTGCGCAAACTGCAAACTATTCCCACCACGCGGACTGAATGGGTTTGTTTAGCCAGATGTCGGCTCCCTGAGCAAAGCACCACGAGTCAGGGCACAGGGGGGAGACGGAGGGAACGCCAGGCCCTATGACAATAAATATATAAATAGTGACTGCATAAATAATTAGTGGGATTTACAGTGTTATTCTAAAAAGATACATTGTAACCCCTTGTCAATAAAACTGATTCAAAACGCTCTCAGCATATGCCCCTCCCCCACCGGGCCGAGGCTCAAGCTGTGTCCGAATGTCCACCCTAGTCCCTAACCCCTCATTCACTACATAGGCCCGCACTATATAGTAGACTATATAGTCCACTGATTCTGTTGGCTATTCGGACAGAAGCCACTACTTTCTCCGAGCTGCGTGACGTAATAATACCAGGAGTAATTCAGCATCCGCGCAGTGATATCTTCACTTTACTGTGCGGATGCCGAATTACTCATGGTATTATTACGCCTTACAATATAGTTCCCCTTTTTATCTGCTTAGAATGGTTACGTGTAACACACGTAACCATATTTAAATGGGGAAAACGTGGAAGAGTTTAGTAGCTTCTATCTTCACCTCGTTTGGAGCTATAGAGGAGAGGCTAAATGCTAACGCCGTCTGTGCTGTGTTTACGTTATGAAAGGCACACGAGGAGACCAGACAGGTACAAATGAACTCGTCACAGCTAAGGTAAGAACACATCTCAGTGTGTAAAAACGGTGGCCTATTCCTTTAAGTTCCTCAAAGCATTACACAGTAGTCATTAATTATTCATTCCATATGCATTGGCAATTAGCTTCTATTCTAGTTAAGTGGGAGAACTGTCTTGAAACAATGACCTTTGGATCTGCAGATGAAAGCCAAAAATCATTACAAATATCATAAACAATGCATCCACATTTCAATAATACACTGGTGGAGGCTCTTTGTCATCAATTTGTTTTGTATTTATTCATTTATTGTTGCTGTTTTTTTTTTCTATTAGTTTCAATACAATATATACAAAGTTCAAATCTTCAGTCACAAAATATTTCTCCAAACTTGGTATGACAATGCGGTTTGTTGCCGGAGACCAACCTCTCATTTGAAGAATGGAGGCAGCCGCTGATGTTTGTCCCTCTCGAAATATATTCATTTTCCTGAGAGTGAATGATGTGCTGTGGCAAGCGGAGCAGCTGTATTCCCCGTCGCACCCAATGTATTTTCTCTTTGTATTCCCTGGAGATTTTTGGGGCCCACATTTGCAAACAGGAAAAAAATATATAAATACACCCAAGACAGTTGAGAAAACACGACAAAATGTGACCTTTCTCCAGACAAAAATGGAGTCTGTATTTTGAATCAACAGCATTTAAAACCAACATATACATAGAGTATAGATAAGGATGTACCAACACCGCAGAGAAAGCACGAGCTGCCCACAGTCGGTTGTACATCTCCATCTTCTTAGATAACAAAGTGAGGTGAAAATGTTAGCCAAGGATTGGATATGGTTTAAGAGGGGTGTGAAAGAGGCCATTTTTCTCAAGGAAGAAAAACACTTGCTCAACTATCATGGGGCCGTAGATATACAGTAACTTGTTTTCCATTTAGAGTTGGCTTCTCGGCCCCAAGTTGAGGAGAAGGAGGAGAGGGAGGGGGAGAAGAAGAAGAGATTGTTGTGGACTTTCGAAGAGCACGGGTCCAGCATGCTCCTCTAACAATCAATGGTGCTGCAGTGGAGAGGGTGACCAGCACTAAGTTCCTGGGTGTCACATCACAGAGAACCTTTCCTGGACCATGCACACTACATCTCTGGTCAAGAAAAGTAATCAGCGTCTCTACTTTCCCCGCAAGTTAAGAAGAGCTAGAGTCCCAGCCTCTGTTATGTGCAACTTCTACAGAGGGACTATAGAGAGCATCCTGACCAGCTCCATCACTGTGTGGTTCTTCTACAGAGGGACTATAGAGAGCATCCTGACCAGCTCCATCACTGTGTGGGACGGCGCCAGCACTGCCTCCTGCCGAAGGAGCCTCCAGCGCATCGTGAGAGCAGCGGAGAAGATCTGTGGAGCTCCTCTCCCCTCCATTAAGGACATGTACTCCACCCGTCTCACCCGCAAAGCCGTCAGAATCACCAGGGACCCTACGCACCCATCACACAGTCTCTTCAAGGTAATGCCTTCAGGGAGGAGACTGCGGAATCTACAGGCCAGGTTGAGTCGCCTTATGCTGCGTTTACACATAAGCACGATGCGTTACGAATGTCATTTTCCCGTCATTCGTGACGTGACTTAACGCATCTCAATGGGATTCTTAACAGAACGCATCAGCTCGTGACGTTCGTGGAGAAAGTTTTTGTCTGTCAAAAAATCTTCCACGAATGTCACGAATCACCCTCTGTTCGTGGAGTTCGCAACGGAGCGTGTCCTTTCGTGAGGAGTAGTGGCGCTTCGTAATTCAGCGTGAGAGCATTCGTAGAGTATTCGTGGAGCAGAATCACCGTTTTCACGCTCAAAATTGACAGAAACCCACGCTACGCCCAAAGTAAATGTTGGTACCTGCAGTAGCTATGCCAAGGAAAAGAGTCACAAACTCGGCCAATCCGCGCTCCAAGTCACGGACAGCCGCTGCCGGTCCTCGGGGTGCTGAAAGTGTTCCTCCGACCTTTCTTCCTCTTGCGGTCGTACCTGATGTTCGGGAGTTGGAGCCAGACGAGCCCAATGACTCAGGGGAGAGCACGGCCTCTGCTCCGCCTCCAACCCGGTGGAAGAAGATCACTCCACTTTCGCCCAATTCTTGACAGATTTCGGACAGAACGCGAATATTCCTAGTGACCCGTAACAGCCCGTGGCACCGCGGGACACCACGCAGCAGCGCGGGACACCACGGAGCAGCGCGGGACGCATATTCGTGACCGTGCGTAATAATTCGTGCCATTAATCGTAACGCGTAGTAACAGGTCGCAACAGTTAGTGGCCCGAATCATCAAATTCGTGATCCTTGGCCACGAATGTGGATTTGTGGCATTCGTAATGCATCGTGCTTATGTGTAAACGCAGCATTAAGAACAGTTTCGTACACAGGGCCGTCGGGAAGCTGAACTCCCTGCCCTCCCTGCCCACCCCTCTTCCCCCACCCCCCGCTCCACAATCAAGGATGAGAGAAATATAATTTCAAACCATTCACATGGTTTGACAAATATAAAATCTTGAATCTTGAAGAGAAGGAGGAGGCTTGAGGAGGCTGAAAGGTAAAGGTATTATTTTTTGTATTAGTGGGAGGTCAGGTGATCCTCCCCTAGCGGTGTTTTATCCAAGAAACTTTCCTGTATTCTGGTTTCATTTTAAAACAATATTTTGAGCTCCTTTTATTGCTATTTTTGACGTCATTTGGCGACGTTGGTACAGCTGCGTTTTTTCCCTTTTTCGGCGAACTGCATTTGTGGTTTCTGTGCTCCACATTGTTTTACTAGATACTTTTGTGCGTCTTTGCCGTGCTTTTGAGGGGTTCGATGGATTTTTTTTTACTGCAAAGAGTTCTTAATGGTACTGAAGAAAGCAGCTTTTTAAAAGTAAACAAAGAGCTAGCTTATGAGCTAAAGACAATTGAGACCTACAGATTTCTTCATCTGAAACACTGAAGAGGCACCAAGAGCCCCCCACAGCTGCAGCACAGCGGAGGCGTCACAAGAGGCGCTACAGGAAATAAGGAAGAGACAAACGAGGAGGTATCCGGGCAAGACTCACAGCTAAGCCACACATGCCTTCTGTGCCTACTACTGTTCTTGCTGATGGACGTTCACTAGAGAATAAAACAGGTGAACGGCTAACCTCACCTGTTGGTGAAAGACTGTTGTGGAGCGGAGGAAGGATGTGGTGGAGCTGACCAGTGCAGGACACCACGCTCTGAAACAGGGACAAACCCAGGACGCGCTGCACCGTTTCACAGGATCAGAGGAGGCTGAAGGCAGCCAGCCAGGTTTCCTCCGGGTGCTACGGTTTCCTTTACATCCAAAAACATGCTGCTCAGGTTGGCCCACAATGGCGGCTCAGGACTAACACCTGGACACAATGTTGTTGTACAGTTAGTACAATGACAAATAAAGTGATTGAAATGATTATATCTTATTATTGCAACTGTTGAAAGTATTTATTCTACTTGTGTACACTACACTGGCCGCAAATGAAGGACAATGAAGTTGTTCTATTACATTGACTGTAACAACTGTTCATTTCCAAACTCACTGCTTTAAACTGTGAGCGTGTAGATTCTCGCGCCACCTTATTCCAATTCTGTGGCTGTTCCCCGTGAAGCCTTGTGGCCTGCTGCTTAACACTCGCCCCCTCAGGCTGCGCTCCCCTCTGTCGCCCCGCTCAGCCGTCCGTTAGCATCTCGCCGCTCCTTTGTGATCCTGATAGCGCGCAGTTCCCGCGGTCAGAAGACTAGCAGCAGCACCCATCCCCGCGGCGAGCTGTCAGAGGGGGAGACGAATCCTGGCTGACGCGCTCATTTGCACAGGCCTCATTATTTCAGCACACATCTTGTCGGCCATTGGCACCTTTCCTCTGACAGGACCTTTGCGCCGACGGGAGCAGTGGTAGTCGGCTGAAGGCTTGCTCTTTTATCCTCGTTCAAATGATTAGCACATTTTGTCAATGTCACTTTGGCGACGGTCTTTTCCACATCACTTAAAACTTTATCGCGCCTTCATTTTTTAATACGACGATGGGGATTGTGAGCCCCATCTTCAACGTCGACTTTTTTTTTTTTGGAGTTCTGAACCATGAAATAACGTTATATCCTGATCGTAACATATTTGGAGTGATGTTCGGATTAACTGCCGTGTGTTTCAATAATCCTGCACATTTTGTTAGAAAGGAAACCAGGTGGCCTGTGCACTTTTCACACCCGGAGGAGATACTTCTGGGCCCCGAGTGCTGCTTGATCGGCTGTTTGCCCAGAAAACGTGAAGGTCAGCTAGATTGGGGACATACGGTAAAAATATCAGCATTTACACTGGCAGACCGCAAAAAGTTGCTACAAAGAAAAAAAAAGTCATTTAGATTAGAAGAGGTGGGTTTTCAGTCTGGACTTGAGCTGTTCCACAGACTGAGAGGACCTGACAGACAAAGGAAGACTGTTCCATAGTCGAGGCGCTGCCACAGAGAAGGCTCTATCACCTCTCGTTTTTGTCCTACTTTTAGAAACCTCCAGGTCAGCTGACCTCAAGGCTCTTGAGTGCAAGGTGCACTCAGGAGTGCACATAGTACTCACTAGGTGGTTGGTGTTCCAAAAGTTAGTTGTTCAGTTTTTGTGTGGTGTCAGGCCTGACCCAAAAAAGAAAGTAGCAACATAAAGTGTCTGAGGTCTCAGAAAATTAAAAAACTAAAAAAAATCCTCAACACAGTGGGAAATGCTTTTTGTCCTACCACCCCTCAAGGAACCAGGTGGTCTTCGGATTTGGAGCGTCCTGAGTGGACATCTTAAGGGGCATCCAGTCCTTAGATGGCACCTTAGCAGATCCTATCATTAAAAAAAAAAAACAGCCTGCACACAAAATGTGCAGTCCAATTACTCAATTTGTAAAAAATATAAAATTGAAAACCTCTAATTTAAAGATTCATATATCACATTTGTACCAAAATATATAATACAATTTCCATTTCAGCAATTCCTTTTCATACCTAAACAATTCTTATTGGCCAATAAACACATTCATCAAAAAACATTTCAGTGTAAATCAAATGGCTTGTAAAAAAAACGAATTTGCACACTACAACTCATGACGTGTCAACGACAACACCACGCACATGGAGGGTTAGCTTAGACCTCACATGCATTAGCTTGGTAAGCGCTAGCGTATTTAACGAATCATTAGCAGCTAATAACACACCTATATCACATTGTTCACAAAATAACATATCCCGACTGGTTTTATAGCTCTACCGTACTTCGAATAACATTTCACGATCGCAAATGTACAACACTCACCAGGATTTTCTTCAACAAAAATACATATTCAAAATCCAATGCTCAACAGGTTACAGGACTCCACAACAACTTCCACAACACCGTTGTGCATCTAAAAACAAATGTAATGTTCAAAACCATGTTTCAAAGAGCTATTTTACTCATTCGACACAGGGAGAATGTACAGAGAAATTTACCCCGCTCCATGCAGACAGATGCCGTGAAAGAAAGCTACCTAGCTCAGGGCAGGGAGTTGTAGTAGTTTTGTAATACCGAGGGAAACGTGTCTCGTGTTGTTTGTTGTTCAGTACCATGTGTAATACACCGCTACCGGTCACACAGCCAATCACACACGAGCTGAACACATGAGGGCGGGGCTCAGTGGTACAACGTCAAATCAGCCTACACACACACTGTAGGCGCTAGGGGAGCCGCCGAAAGACACACATACACGCCAGCGGAGCCGCGGACAGGCACACAGACAAAATGAAGCGTCTACAGCCGCTCGCTTCAAAAAGTCAGGGATATTTTTTGTTTGAGCGTGTGATATGAGGAGTGTGGCGTGAGAGCGTGTGAAGCCACTCAAATGCGTGTGTCACACGGTGAAAGTGTGAGGGTTGGCAGCCCTGACTTCAGTGTAGTTGAGAGGATAGTTTTACTTAGCTTTAGCATGTAGCCTAAATGAACATTTATTCATGGCATTACAGGTAAAACAAGCAACTCATTCCGACAAGGTAAATGAATGTGGTCAACAACTAAACAAGAACAGAAAAAGCTCACACCTAGACTGAAATCAACACACAATGTGCGCCCTCTACTGGGTCACTGCTGCAATTGCGCCATTCAGCTGGCCGGTGTAACCAGGTAACCACCGCCCTTAATTCACAAACACTTTGATGGAAACAGTGCAGATTTGCATGTTTGAATGTTTCTATCATTGTTTGTACTTCAACTATAACTGCTTTATCAAATCTTAAGTAGAAAGGTATTTACTAGAGATATTATTTGAATTGCACATACAAAAATATCAAGGCTAAGGTGTGAAACTGTATTTTTAAAAGTATGTATAAAGCATAATATGACCTTACAGAATTCGATTTTGCAATATTGTTTTATTGCTTTCTTTTATTTTTGCGCACTTTATCGCTCCACAAAAATTCCCAAACTTTTTGCTACAGTAGCACTATATTCTAATTAGGTGGCATTGTGGGTTTCTGGATGAAAGAATATACAAAATAATACAATTCCTGGCTAGACCTGAAACTCCAAAACTGCAAGAAATTGCAAGCAAACTTTTCGCAGTCTCCCCAACGCGTCACCTTTCTCAACCTCTACAGCAGACATGCCTCAAAATGCCAGAAACAAACCGGTTTTATAGTGCAAATACTACCGGCCTTGGTCACATCTCCCCGTCTCATTTAAAAACATGCTCCCGTCAAAGCCTGCTTCCGTGACGAGCCGGTGGCCCGGGGAGATGTAGATGTCCCTGATGCAGTAATTGCCACTGAACCGCGGGGGGAAAAGAGGAACCAAATTGGAATGAGTCTTGGAGGTCGGAGCCATGTTGATTGAGACGCCCAGCGATACAGATAAGGAGGGCACAGGCTAAAAGACCAACGAGACCTGGCTTCCCGTCAGAGGTCCGTGTCTGCAGTCTCCCCCGGTAATGAGCCGGGGGCGATGCTACGCGGTGCTAGGGCCCGGTGCGGTCGCGGTGCACGCCGGGTTTTCTTCCATCCCACCGTGGGCTCAGCCGATGTTTCATCAAAGATTAAAAGTGGAGCCAGAACCGCGACCAGGGGCCAGGGAGTGTTTGTGCTAAGGCTGAAACGACGCGTCGACGTAGTCGACGTCATCGATTACGTAAATACGTCGACGCAGTTTTTGTGCGTCGACGCGTCGCTTGTTTACATCATGGCAGCGCGCAATGCTGGCGATGCGAGCGAGGGGAAAAAGGCACGCCAAAAGTCATCAAAAGTGTGGGAGTATTTCCAGAAACGGCCAAATAATGTTGTTTGATGCACACTGTGTCGAGCGGAAATGGCCTACCACAGCAGCACAACGGCTATGAACGAACATTTAAAACGAAAACACCCGACAGCGTTCATGCCATCAACCAGTCAATCGGCCGCGTGAGTAATTTTCATTACACAAAAACATGAATGTATTATTTGTATCTGCGTTGTAAATTCATAAACTAAAGCACTGTTTCGCTCTGAGAGGCGTCAAAAACGCGCGTGTCTAACGCTACATAACGTTACGTTAGTTGTGTAACTAACTAAACTACCTTTGTACAACATTAACAGTTATGTACAAACGAACAATTAACTTTAATCATACAATCATTTTTTATTTTGCGCATTTTAAAGCAAATAAGCAATACTTTTACTTTTATTTAAATGTTTACAGTGAGTGTTCCAGAATATTTTGATTTGCACATTTTATAGGCTACTGAGTTGCACATTGAGCCATAATTTTATTTGGTTAAATAAAAGCCATGCCATTTGAAAATACTGGCCTACGTCAATTTTTTCCCCTTCATTTTAAATGAAAAAATTATCGGTAAAAGGAAAAATAATCTATAGATTAATCGAAAAAATAATCTATAGATTAATCGATTAATCGAAAAAATAATCTATAGATTAATCGATAGAAAAATAATCGTTAGCTGCAGCCTTAGTTTGTGCTGAATGTGCAGCCCTACTGAATGATACGTTTAAGTTTAACACAACTTAACTCCAATCTCTGTGTGTTTGCTAAATATGGTCAATGGTTAGCACAGCTACCCAACGTATGTGGGTTTTCCATCATAGACAAAAGTTCCCTCCATCATCTGTGCTCCATAAGTGTTGGACGTTTCGCATCTCATCCGAGAAGTTTTGTGCCGCTGACGATGAGAGGCAAAACATCAAAGCCGTATTCGCACGGGATTAGAATGACCTAGGAACCTCAAATTAAAAAAAAGAATAAAAAAATACTGACCTGACTGTCCTGAGAATTGGAAAAATAAATAAAAGATTCCCCCGATTTTTACCTTGGGTAAATCTGCAAACTCCAAGGTCAGTGGTGATTCTAGCCCCGACATGTCATCCTGAAAGTTTCTACTGAAGTCCAAAAAAACGGTATATATATATAACTGTATATTTATGTCCGCATTTACGCTACAGTATATGAATAATATTATGCTATCAAAGAGGGTTTTTCTTTTCATAAATCAAAACATTATCAAAGTGAAAACCAACTACAGGACAACATGAAGGGTCTGAGGGAAAGTTTGGATGTGTTTAGACAAAGGAGCAGCATCAGAGCGAATGGTTTAAAAGAGAAAAGTATCCGCTGTTTTATGAGAAGAGCAAAATCCCAGAGACGGATGTCGGTCGTCGTAGCGTGTAAGAAATGGCTTTTGTCTCTATTCTCTTAAGCAAAGCACATACAAACAAACCTGCCCCTTAGGATTGTCGGCACTATTGGAATAAAGGATTGCTGTTATTATTCAGTGTTATTATCATTTCCATCTGTAAAAAAAGAGTGAATTACTGACATTGCTTATCCCATGCGAAGGCCCCTTCGATGTTTCACAAAAGATCAATCGTAATCCTTGTACTGTTAAGAGATTTCAGAGCACACACGGGTTTGTGCAGATAAAGGCACAATGAGGATGGTTTCTGCCAGACAAACACATCAGATTAAGAGAACAGCTGCTACAAAGCAGCAAACAGGTATCTGAAGCTGCTGGTGCCTCGGGAGTCTCCCAAACATCAAGGTGTAGGACCTCCAGAGGCTGCAGTTGTGCATAAACCGTCTATCCGGCCTCCCCTAAACTGTTCATTGAAGCTGACGAGCAGAAACGGCTGCAGTGGCCCAGAAATACATGAAGACTGATTTTCAAACAGTCTTGTTCACGGATGAGTGCTGCGTAACCAGCGGCAGCGCCAGACATTAAGGGGGTGCTGAGGTCTTTTTTGGGGGTGCTCACAAAACATGACATTTTTGGGGCGATTAGACAACATACTGTAACACATATTATAAATGCGCGTGCACCCGCAAATGCATCATTTTCTGTTCACAACTGCATCCGAGAGAACGGAACAGCAGCCTTTGGGCAGCAAAGGTGTGGAGGAGGAGGACGCTCTGGACCTGCCTTTAACTCCAGCGCGCACTGAGGAGCTTCCGTGAGACGGTTTTATGTCAACCCTGAGAGGACGTGTGGGCAGAGGAGCAGGTCCTTGTGAATGTGTGGCTCCCATCACACTCTGCATCCTAGAGCCGCTTCTACCTCGAACGCTATTACACAGTTAATGTTAGAGTTGAGCTGATTATCAGATGGATGCCCACGACGTGAGAGAAAGGCAACACGCTCATGACTTAAGTGAACTTTCCGTGGTTGTGCGTAATTTCCTTGTCCAGACTTTGTCTCGCTGCTGGAGGACTCGCTCTGTTCTTGTGCTTTAGGTTTAGCCGCGCTCACGTCGCTGTATCAAAAGTGCACAATAATAACCTCGGATTTCTGTTCAGAGCCAGAGGAGCAGTGTCTGACTTTATGACATCAGTCTAACTTCAGTTCATTGATCAAACTTAGTGAACGACTGTAATAATGACCCTGGAATCAGACTCAGCCCGACTCCTGCTGTTGCCGAGCGTGCGCTCTGATGCACGGCTGCATTACCATCACACTGGGCCTCGGACAAGAGCCCGTCCTTTAGTTGGAATTAAACCTGTCCTACTCACTCCTTTTCATGTTAAACGTCCGAGGGATGTTTCTAGAGATAACTAGTGCGCCTTTGATTTAGTGGCAAATATCTTTCACTCCCTAGCCCCCCTCTGGCGCCGCTCCTGCGTGTAACCCTGGATGGCCAGATGGATGGAGTAGTGGATGGTGAATGGCCATCATGTCTCAACATGGCTGTGACGTCAGCAAGGAGGGGGGGGAGTCATGTTTTGGCCTGGAATCATGAGGATAGAGCTGGTCGGCCAATTTAGGTTCTCTGAAGGTGTGAAAATGACCTCTGAAAAATATGTGGAGTGAAATAAAAAATACCGTTATCATTGGGAGGCTTTTTCAATCACATTCAAAAGATCCTCTAACAGTTGAAAGCTAACAGCCAATGTTTCCCGTTGCCTCCGGTTTGCTTTAGGATGTCAAGATGCACACTCTTTCCTCTGACACAATTTCTGTATTATTTGTATTGATTGAATGCGGAACATTTTTGACTTGCTGCTACCTGTAGAATCCTGAGAACAAAAACAAAGACAATTGATCCATTCCTCAATGCTGCGGGGGCAACTTGCCAACCCTAACCCCCTGGGATTAGCCAACCCTACATTTTTTAGGTTGAAGGAGGCAAACAGCATTTAGGCAACAGCCACTCGTAACATCCAAACTCCACACGGAAACAAATTCAACATGCATGGGGCCTTATATGCTACTGACCCGTTCGCCCTCACTTGTCCGGACTGGAATATTATTGCCCGTGTGTTTCACTGAGATTGCGGCATGTCATGTAGCATACAGTATTGATGCCGTCGCGCTTGTCACGGGGTCCCCCATGTCTCACCCAAAGGCGCACAGGCGCTGAGGGCTGATCCTGTGTCATATATACAGGAGACAGAGGCAACATTCACATCAGATTGTAACAGATTCACAGCCAAAGCTACTTGACACACATCCACTGGCTTCTCTGTGTCACACCAGGATGTTTGTTATGTCATCTGACGATTAGGCTGATTGGCTCAGACCAATCAGCCTTTGCTAAACTGGTTTACCCAATGGCCTCAAATGACAAGGCAAAGGCAGAAAATCCAGGAAAACCAATCATCAAGTTTTTGCACTGACTAACATCAGCTTGTGCGTCACATTAATCTATTGCGTTTTTTTTCTAAGACTGCGACTAGTGGGCCGGATACAAAGTACACAAAAGGCCAACTTCTTTTTAACAATCTTTTGTCATCACACTGTTAGAGAATAAAGTTACATCGCTATTTACCATATTGGGTCCCGCTGTGGGCTCGTAGCATCTTTGTCGT
The DNA here is from genome assembly GCA_021464625.1 of Proterorhinus semilunaris. Lineage (NCBI taxonomy): Eukaryota > Metazoa > Chordata > Actinopteri > Gobiiformes > Gobiidae > Proterorhinus > Proterorhinus semilunaris. Next base: position 23,858,140 of record CM038362.1, on the reverse strand, counting down.
ATAGCAGTAGCTAAAAAAGGACTAATGGCGTACATAACCAGACACAGTTAGCAAGCCTCCTGGAAACTTGTACGAATTCTGTAGTTTGGTCAAACAATCCAGATGTTTTCAGCTGTTGTTAAGGAACTTTATATTAGATTGTGTTTTTTTGAATAAGTATATCCTCCTGACTACCAGCAATGCAAAGTATCCTCTGTTGAGCACATTTCTACACTTGAATATCTCCCACCCAATACATACTACTGAATTAACTCCTTTTGGCATCTACAGAGGACATTTAGAGCTTTTCAATTATACCAAATGTGAAGGGGAAAAACGAAATGCATAAAAGGTTTTATTGAGCAAATTTTGGATTGAAATGTTGAATTGAGATTGGGCCGTCCTCTCCATGTTTCCCTGCTTACTTCGAAGCAGCGTCAACAAACTCGGAGAACTAGGTCATTACGCAGGTGCGTCTAGCTCCTCGCCACGCTATGATGTCCAAAAAGGGGGGGGAAAGAGTGTTTTCAGAGCGGGAGCATGATAAGAGGGATCGATAATGAAGTAGACGTACGGTGCCGATGCTTTGCTCAAACAGATTCTCGATTCCCATCCCTAGTCCAAGTGCTCGCCTCAGAATTCGCGGGCTCCTCCACAGAGGTCAGCGTGTTGCCGAAGGACCTGGCCTGTTAGGAAGAGGGAGGGCAAGAGGTGAGAGCTCTCTGCTCACAATAAAGTAGATCCTGTCAAAAAAGAAAATAACATTGATGTAACCTCTTAACCCCCACCTTAACCGAGCACATTTTCTCCAGTTTGGCTTCTAAAAGCTTCTATTGTGTTACACTGGCCGTAAACTTTTAGATTTGGGTGAAGCCTCAGTTTTCCCAAAGCTAGGCTGCTCATCTGCGCCAATGGTCCTTCCGACCACCACCATAGGCAAGGCAAGTTAATTTGTATGGCACATTTCACGTACATGACAACTCAATGTGCCTCACAGCAACACCAAACACAATTAAAAAAACACAATAAACACCTTAAAAACACAATAAAAAGCATTAGAAACACAATCAAAATCAATCAAACAAATACATTGATTTAATTACGTTTTAAAAAATATGTATGTATATAATAAAATTCGTTAAAATACAATCAATCTCCATAGGCAGCAGTAAAAAGGTGTCCTTTCATCCTGGACTTAAAAATACTCGGGGTTGAGGCCTGTCTCACGTCCTCACTGAGGCTGTTTCAGGTTCATGCGTTGCAGCATGAACCTGAAACGCAGACTCACCGTGTTTGGTGGTGACTCTGGGAACCACCAGGAGACCCCTCCCTGAGGATCTCATGGCCCGAGGTGGTTCATACAACTGTAACACATCGGAGATGTACTTAGGTGCCCGACCATGAAGGGACTTATACACCAGCAGAGCTATTTTAAAATCTATTCTCTGAGCAACAGGAAGCCAGTGCAAAGACCGGAGCACTGGACTAATGTAATCGTTTTTCCTGGTTTTGGTCATTACTCGAGCCGCAGCATTTTGGATGTACTGTAGCTATAACAGCTCGTTTAGAAAGGCCAGTGAACAGGCCTTTAAAATAGTCTAAACAGCTAGAGACAAAAGCATGAATTAGTCTGATTTTGACACTATGATTTTTATTTTGGCAATATTGTTTGGGTTTTAATAGGCCACTGATGTAATGGACTTAATATGACTGTTAAAATTCAGGTCTGAGTCCATGATTACTCCTAGATTTCTAACTTGACTTTTGGGTCCCAGTGAAAGAGCTTTGAGATGACCAATGACTACCTCTCTGTGTTTTTGTGGGCCAAAAACAATTATCTCAGTTTTATCTGTATTTAACTGGAAGAAGTTGTTTTGCATCCACACACTAATCTGTTTGATACAATGACACAGTGTATCTACAAGCCCATGTTCACCCACTGTCAGTGAAACACATATCTGAGTATCATTTGCATAATTGTGATGGGACACATTGTTACTAGATATCAATTGACCTAATGGAAGCATGTACAGATTGAACAAGAGGGGCCCCAGAATTGACCCCTGGGGAACCCGACAGGTCAATGCCATTTGGTCTGAGACACAGTTTGCCATTGCGACATAGTAAGTTTCTTCCTCAAGGTAGGATCTGAACCACTCGAGAGGCTTTCCAGAGATTCCCACCCAGGTTTTTAACCTCTCTAGTAAGATCCCTTGGTCCACTGTGTCAAACACAGCGCTAAGGTCCAGCAGGACTAAAACTGTGACCTTGCCTGCATCTGTGTTTAGCCTGATGTAATTTGTCACCTTAATCAAGGCCGATGGTGCTGATGGTGGGTCTAAAGCCCGACTGGAACACATCAAAAACATGATTTACAAGAAGAAAATACGTAAGCTAGCTGTAGACCACCTTCTCCAAGACTTTTCCTATAAAGGGCAAATTTGATATAGGCCGATAATTGTTCATTTAAGTGGCATCAAGACCACTCTTCTTCAGCAGTGGATTAATGACAGCTGTTTTTAGGGCCTTTGGAACAACTCCAGTCTGGAGTGAGGTGTTAACTAAACGCGTGAGTTGTTGTGATAAACTGCTCAGCACAGACTTTAAAAATCTAGTGGGTAGTTCGTCCAGGCAGCATGTACTTGAGCTCAGACCAGAGATAACATTTTCCACGATGTCATTAGTGACCGGTGCAAAATGTGTCAGCTCTAGTTCTACTACTGGTTGAAATGTTACCATTTGTAGTGAGGGGTTAATAGCGTTTTTAATGGCTTGGACCTTGTTGCTAAAAAGTTTTGCAAACCTTGGATGTAGAAATTAATTCTAAGGGCAATGAAGCTGGAGGGTTTCTGAGAATGTTACCATGGCAATTGGAAATGATTTCAGAGAAATACTTCTCTCTTGCGCTACGCCGAGTCTGGTTGAACATGTGTAACTTTTCTTTGTAAATTTCAAAAATGAACCTGGAGCTTTGACTTGCACCATGTTCGTTTGGCTCTCCGGCACTCTTTATGTGCCCTGACCGAATCTTAATTTCTCCATGCCATGGGGCCTTTTGCTTATTTTTAACCATTTTAACCTTAACAGGGGCTATGGTGTCCACGACATTTAAAACACCTGACGTATAAGAGCTCAACAAATGATCAACATCGGAACAGGGAGAGTCTTCAAATCTAATCATATCCATAAACTGAATCTTTTCTGAACCACTGCAGACCCAACTGCAGGCTTGGGCACAACAGAAAGTTCAAAGAAAACAACACAATTATCAGATAATGCAACGTCAACAACATTCACATTAGAAATGCTAACACCTTTTGTAATAAGGATGTCCAATGTGAGTCCTCTGTTATGGGTGGACTCGGACACATGCTAAGTTAAACCAAATGTTTCAAGGGCAGCATTAAGTTCTTTTGTGTGCCGGTCATTCGGTAAATCCACATGAACATTCAGATCTCCCGTAATGATCAAAAAGTCAAATTCTGTTGCCACAATTGAAATTAATCCAATAAAATCATCAATAAAGGAACAATTTAGGGGTGGTTTATAAATAACAATATAGAGTATGGCAGATTGTTGTATCTTCATTTTTAATGACGCACACTCAAAGGATGAAAACTCCTGAAATGATAGTTTGTTCCCTATTTGTCCTTAAATAGGGAACGAACACCCCCACCCTTATGATTTTGTCTTATCATAGACATGAAGTTAAAATTAGGGGGGCTACACTCAATCACGACAGCATTCTCTGTGTTTTTATCTAGCCATGTCTCAGTTAAAAACATCAAATCAAGGTTATAAAAGGAAATTAATGAAAGCAATTTGTTATTTAACGATTAAATGTGATCGGGCTTGATGCCACATTTTGACGGGGGATATGTACCAGATTTCTTTGATCCTAACTGAGCTCTTTCAGACTGAGCTCTCTCTATTTTGAATAATAGACCTCAATGGAACAGGGTGGCTCCTGGGAATGAGAATGATCCACTCGGGTGAAGACCGTCTCTGTTGAAGAGGGCGGGGCGATTTCTGAACAACTCGAAGTTGTTAATCAATATAAAATCATTAACAATGCACTTTGAACGAAGCCACGTGTTGAGACCAAGTAGTCTACTGAAATGCAGATCACCACGGGACCACGAATGGGACCCAATATGAACACTGACAGAGTCAAACAGCGGAGGAAAGCAAAGAGGGCCTTGAAATCTCTCTTTGTGATCTCAGATTGTTGGCGAGTGGTGTCATTTGTTGCCGCTGATCATGTACCACTGATGCGTCTGTGATGGGCCATTGGATGATTCCATTCCAGAAAGCACGGGGCACGGGCTGCGCAGAAAATATATTTTTTTAATCTAACGCACCCTTGTGGAACAGGCCCACCGGCCAAATGCCCGGTCAAATATATGGCCAGTCCGGGCTTGGCCGGGGGTGTATGTTGCCCTATAAAGGAAAAACACACTAACTGCCCTCTGGATGAAACTGAGAAAACTGACTTTTTCGGGTTTTTTATGCCCTGTCAAAATGGTTTGATCTTTATCATTTATTATAATGATAAAGATCTTTATCATGTTTTACTTTGTAGCTTTTTATGGTAGAATTATTATGGGTATAAAACACAAACTCTAAATTTACTCTAGTCCTTAAAGGTGACGGGTCAGACAAAGAGCGGTTCAGAAGTCCCTTATGAGAGACCAACAGGTCCGGTTAGAACCATGAGGTCGTCCTTCTGTGGACCCACCACCTGCAGGGGGCGCCATAGGGGCTGGTGCAATGTGATTTGGGAAGCTCCAACAGTTTGCCCCCACGACCCGGCAACGGACAAGTGGAAGAAAATGGATGGATGGAGTTGGGAAGTGATCATCTTACAATTATTGTTATGGTGTTTTTTAGACTACAGGCTTAGTCAATCCTGTGGCAGTAATAGCTCAGTAAGGTCACATTAATTTATCTCTTATAGAATACAATCAGTATAAGAGAAAAAATCTTTACATATATTTCCACATTGTCCAGCCATATATAAAAAAATACTAAGCTATAAGTAAACAAAAAAAATCCCCTTAACGTCTGAATTAATTTCCAATTATAGAAAAAAAAAATATTATCAGTGTTTTTGCTTTCCAAGCTAATGCTAAATTAGGTGGAGATTGTTAATTTTTCTGTAGCACATAGTACAGATATAGTTTTAGGTATGTCGCAAATTAGCGACAACAGGCATAAATACAACATTAGATGTGTTGTAAATTAGCGACAACAGGCATGCTGCTGCTGCTTTCATCACCACATGTTGTAGGAAAAAAAGCACTTTAGAAAGGTGCAGAGAATTTATCTACATAACATAGACATGTCACCATTTTTATTACTAATTATCATATTTTACTCCCTTTTCTGAGGTTATATTATTCATTGTACATATGATAACTCCATTTACCATTACTTATTAGAAAATTATATTATAATTGCACATTATTTTCAGACCGTGGAACTCTTGTTTGTGGTCCAATAGATCCACCTTGTGGTCACTTTGCATACAACATGAACGGTTGGGATAAGGGATACATTTTTTGTATATATCCTTGTATGTTATTGTTACAATGATTATAGAAATTCACTAGAATGGCATGTTCTAAAAAACGTTTTAGCACTGTAATAGATCTAAATACTACTAAAATGTGGTCACTGTGGCCGTATGCATGCCACCAGATGGCTATTGCAGTTTTCCATTATGGCCTGACGTTGCTAAGTCGCGACGTACCTACATCGTCAAATAACAAAAAAAATATCCGTCACACGAAAGTTCATTACAATAAATAATTTTAAAGATGGAAACGATGAGCAGCTACATAATTTTAGATTAGCACAACTCAATCTACATTTGAAGATTTCATTGAAGATGCAGCCTCGATTTGCAAAAATTGTATTTCCGCTAAGTAGCTACCATGACCCGGATGTGGTTCCTTCTCTAACCGGTCCTACGAGAAACTAGTCCTTGCAAAAGGTTCCTAGGTGTGGCATGGATGTGCGCAAACAGGCATCAAGGGAAACATTCATTATTTTAGCCACAGTCTTGCAAGAAGAGGTATGGCACTAATTAGCGACACCTGGCGTTAAGGGGATATACCTAAATAAATAACATTTTAGTTTTTTGATAAAATAATAATTTATGTTTTGTCCTAGTGTCCCCACACTATTGTGGGTATTTTTATTATTCAAAGTTGTATATTTTGTGATTTGTATTTTCTCAGCCAAAGAGAAGTTTGGCATTCTCAGTAACAGTAGCGTGTATCTATCTCATAGATGATAGTGGGACAGAGGTTGATGAAGATGTGTTTGCTGATATTGTAGAAGCAAACCTGAATATGACTTGGACAATTGTTGTTCCCCTCTCAGTTCCAGGTAAGAAAAAAAAAGGAAGATATTTTAGTACACTACACAACAACTTTATGTAAAGCATTGTCCATGTTTTTTCTTTCTCCATTTCAGATCCACTTGCTTCATCTTCCTGTACAGACACCCTGACTCTCTCATCACACTCATCGGAGTGTTCATACATTCAATATAACTTTCAAATTGGTAATTTTAATAAATGTCTAATGTGTTTGCATTCATTTGGTTGAAATGCAGTACATGTAGATGTTTGCCCTCAAAATCAGATAAACTTTCTCTGCTCATTTCCCCCTTAGTCATTACTTGGAGACCAGCATAATGCCAGCTCCAGAATCCAGATTTGAGAGACATCCTTTGTGATCAACTGTGCACCTTTGACTGTTACTCTTAACTACAAAGAAGTATTTTTGGTTTCGAACCACAATTGGGGAATCACTGCCACATTGTTCATGATTATACAGTGCCTTGCGAAAGTATTCGGCTCACTTGAACTTTTCGACCTTTTGCCACATTTCAGGCTTCAAACATAAAGATATAAAACTGTAATTTTTTGTGAAGAACCAACAACAAGTGGGACACAATCATGAAGTGAAACGAAATTTATTGGATATTTCAAACATTTTTAACAAATAAAAAACTGAAAAATTGGGCGTGCAAAATTATTCAGCCCCCTTAAGTTGATACTTTGTTACGCCACCTTTTGCTGCGATTACTGCTGTAAGTCGCTTGGGGTTTGTCTCTATCAGTTTTGCACATTGAGAGACTGAAATATTTGCTCATTCCTCCTTGCAAAACAGCTGGAGCTCAGTGAAGTTGGATGGACAGCGTTTGTGAACAGCAGTTTTCAGTTCTTTCCACAGATTCTCGATTGGATTCAGGTCTGGACTTTGACTTGGCCATTCTAACACCTGGATATGTTTATTTGTGAACCACTCTATTGTAGATTTTGCTTTATGTTTTGGATCATTGTCTTGTTGGAAGACAAATCTCCGTCCCAGTCTCAGGTCTTTTGCAGACTCCATCAGGTTTTCTTCCAGAATGGTCCTGTATTTGGCTCCATCCATCTTCCCATCAATTTGAACCATCTTTCCTGTCCCTGCTGAAGAAAAGCAGGCACAAACCATGATGCTGCCACCACCATGTTTGACAGTGGGGATGGTGTGTTCAGGGTGATGAGCTGTGTTGCTTTTACACCAAACATAACGTTCTGCATTGTTGCCAAAAAGTTCGATTTTGGTTTCATCTGACCAGAGCACCTTCTTCCACATGTTTGGTGTGTCTCCCAGGTGGCTTGTGGCAAACTTTAAATGACACTTTTTATGGATATCTTTAAGAAATGGCTTTCTTCTTGCCACTCTTCCATAAAGGCCAGAGTTGTGCAGTATACGACTGATTGTTGTCCTATGGACAGAGTCTCCCACCTCAGCTGTACATTTCTGCAGTTCATCCAGAGTGATCATGGGCCTCTTGGCAGCATCTCTGATCAGTTTTCTCCTTGTAAGAGCTGTAAGTTTAGAGGGACGGCCGGGTCTTTGTAGATTTGCAGTGGTCTGATACTCCTTCCATTTCAATATTATCGCTTGCACAGTGCTCCTTGGGATGTTTAAAGCTTGTGAAATCTTTTTGTATCCAAATCCGGCTTTAAACTTCTCCACAACAGTATCTCGGACCTGCCTGGTGTGTTCCTTGTTCTTCATGATGCTCTCTGCGCTTTAAACTGACCTCTGAGACTATCACAGAGCAGGTGCATTTATACGGAGACTTGTTTACACACAGTTGGATTCTATTTATCATCATTAGTCATTTAGGTCAACATTGGATCATCTAGAGATCCTCACTGAACTTCTGGAGAGAGTTTGCTGCACTGAAAGTAAAGGGGCTGAATAATTTTGCACGCCCAATTTTTTCAGTTGTTTATTTGTTAAAAATGTTTGAAATATCCAATAAATTTCGTTTCACTTCATGATTGTGTCCCACTTGTTGTTGGTTCTTCACAAAAAATTACAGTTTTATATCTTTATGTTTGAAGCCTGAAATGTGGCAAAAGGTCGAAAAGTTCAAGGGGGCCGAATACTTTCGCAAGGCACTGTATGTGCTACATGGCCATACTCACGGGGCACAGATCAGTGGTACTCACGAACATGACCAAGGAGGCTGTGGAGAACTCTGAAAGCTGGAATTCTGGAACAAGATTCCAAGTTCTGGTCAGTCTTATAATATTTGTTTAACTCTACGTGCCAGGATAGTTATTATGCTAATATGCTCCTTACTTACCTGAAGGCTTTCAATACATGATGTGCTTTGGGTGACCTGTGTCACATGAATTTTTTTGCGAGTTGTGGTTCCCTGTCTAGCAACACATTTTTTGTTGCTTTTTATTTCCCAAGGTCGATGACCACAAGACTACCAAATCTTTCGGGCAAGCTGCACTATGCCTCAATAATGAGGAGTTTATGTGGCTCCAAGATCTTGCCATTGGCCAGTGCTGCCCTGAAAAGATGGGAGGGCAGTATGACTTCCACACAGAAACTGGACATCGAATTCAGAAGCCCGCAAGAGTCATTGATCTCGCGTGGAAGGACTCGGATCTTGTAGTTCCCTCCTGGAAATCTCTGGTAACCAAAAAGTCATAAAATATGCGTCTCTTTTTTGTACTCAATAAGACAATAAGATGTTATGAGAGAAAACTAGCTAAAAAAGCCCATGCAGCATGCACCAGACAAGATCAAAACAGACTGAACCGCCAACCTCGGTGACGAACACTCTTAACCGCTGCGCCGCTGCTTATCTGGAAAATCTTCAACACACATCCCATTTTGTCAGAGAATCCTTTGAGTTTGAAGAACCCTGACTAGTTAAAAAACAAAAAGTGGACTGCCCGTGTGCCGGTGAGTGCGCCCTGATGTCTTGACATGAATCCAGCCTCTTGAAGAGCACTTCTGATGTTGCAGACCCACACTGGGGTAAAGGGGAGGTCAGGACCCCCGCCCATTTCATCAAGCATTCCTCTGTCTCTATGTTCGTCTGTGGTGGTCCGACGCTGTGGGCTGCATTATGCGTGTGTGTGCCAGCCTTTGAAGATCCTATATGTTTTTTATCTCTGAAAGTCCAGAGCTGCTGTGTCGGTCCTTTGTAACGGTTGGCGCTATAGTCTTAAACTTAAAAGTGGATCTGCATCACTGGATTTTTGCCTTAAATGAACTGGTAAAGATTCTGCGTGGTGTTGGAAAGAGTTGCTGTGGGGTAAATTAAGCGTGTGAGGTGTCCCAAAAGTGTTGAAACTCACATGGAAAGGCCACAACAGAAAGAGTTAAAAAATAAGTTTTTACAGGCTCATACTGTAGTGGTCAAACGCTCAAACAACAACCGTTTTTATGTTGCCATTATGTTTCCATTTGTGCAGGGGGTGGAGCATCACTTGGCACATCAATGGCTCTCCCTGTTTGAAAGCTGTGAAATGGAAAAATAATTGGTGCATCCATACCAAAATATTGAAATTTGGATTAATAGAGCCAGTACTGATTGTCTGATAGAAATACTATTGAACTAAAAAGAGTTCATTTCTAAATGATCAGTGTTTACTTAACAGGAACTACTTAGCATGTTTCCTTCAGTTGGAGCAGGTGAGAAGCATGAGAGATTTGGGCCTTGGTTATTTCCCCAAGTTTAAAGTGACAGTCTGTAAGTTGAAATGTTATACACATGTAATAGATTGTGCATAACTGACTCCCTGGGCCAGCACTTGGACGTAGCATCAGTAATAATCATTTCTAAAGTCCCTCCCTTTTAATGAGAATCCCCGGTGGCATAACTTTGACCAATGAGACGAGCTTTTCCTTTTTCCTGCGAACCGGCCAATCAGTGGGGAAGGGAGCTTGAGTTTGCAAAGTAGGAGGGGCTCTCAGAGGGCGTGGGGGTCATACAAATAATGTGAACAGTTAGCAAGTCGGCTAGTCTGGGGCAACTTTTCAGAGTCTGTTCGCCTGCTCAATGTATTCTTTCTATAGTCGTTAGCATTAGCCGTCAAACATCACATATTATGAATGATCCAGGTGATTTCAGCTGTTGTCAACCATCGGCCACATTTAGGTGATGTCAAAGCATAGTTAGAAATCTTATTATCAAATTAGTGTATAAAAGTCTCCTGAGCTAAATGCTAACTCAAATTCAGTAAAGTTTTTTCTTTTTGTGGGTTAGATACACATCCAAAGGCCACTAAATATCATCTTATAATATGTTAACGATTCAGAGTTTAGTATTGCACCTGGCTCCCCTATTCATTTGTATGGGGATAGAACATTCAAATTAAATCGGGTCCGAAATTAGCATTTGTGGGAACAGGCTCGGATCGCTAAAGGGATTTCTATGATTTCTATGGTGGGGGGATTGCTTATATTTATTTTATTTCACTCTGTCTCTTCTCATTATGTCTGACAGACTATCCCCTTGACTACATTTTTTAATGTATTGATATTGCAGTTTAGCCATAGTATTACCTGATTTCGGATGATAATGAAACTTAGACTTAAAACCACTCATCCTTTTTGCTCTGCTATTATGCTGTTTCTTATGTGCGTTGAGTGTATAATTGTGTAAAATTGCATGAAAAATTAGTAATGAGCCGTGGACATTAAAAAGCCGTACAAATGATTCGGTTTGGTCGTAGACGTCGCCGCTGAACTATAGCGCACGTGTTGACGGCGTAAGCCTGAGAGAGTAGCATCCCCCGCTCCGTGGAGAGATGATTCATGTTAGCCTTATCAGAGCGCTACAGCGCGGTATCGGGCTCGCTCGTAGCCATGCACACCTCCCCTGACTCTACATAAAACATGGCCAGTGTCACAGACTGCCGGGGGAGCCCTAATGATCGCAATAAAAAACAAATGCAAATGATTACCTTGCCCCCCGGTGTGCAAATCTGTCGCTCAGCCGCCTGCGCCGGGATTGATATGTGGATGCAAAACACACTCCGACCGGGCCGACATGGGCTGCAACAAGGCAATAACAGTAATGTTATTATGAGGGACGGCGTAGGGAGGGAAGACATGGGGTTTTCCGGTAATAGACAATGGACCATATACGGGGGGGGGGCAAGTGCATAAAAGACATTCCACATAAATTCAAGACGTGTCTGTCGCTGGAAAGGATTAATGGGGGACATGTAGTGTTATGACGGATAGGCAGAGGAGTTCTTTGAGAGGTGCCAGTCATTCTTTTTTGCACATAAATGTGTCCAAGACTAAAGAGATGTGTACCCACCTGCCCTTCGTTCAGCTCTGATAAATGGGCACGCAGTGGAGGTGGTGAACCAATATAGGTATTTGGACACAGTGATTGGACGCTGTGTGTAAGTCACCTTTTCCGCAAGCTCAGACGCCACAACGTTGACGGTGTTCTTGCTGTTTGGCATGATGATCTTTTTAAAAATTGGAATCGTCTGCACAGCCTTGTAAAAGAATGTTGGAAATGTTCTGAACTCAATTAAGTCAGTAAGTTACCTGACATTTTTAAGTCTAGGTCAGTGAGCAAGACAGAGAAAGTCCTTGCTGACCCTTCACACCCACTGCATGGACAGATTAAGCCCCGCCCTCAGGCAGGTGGTACCGTGGGCCCAGGTGTAGCACCTGTAGAGTGAAGAACTCTTTTATCCCCGCTGTTTGATATTGGGTTTTTTAAAGAAATGATGTACCTTTGTCTTGGTTGCTACACTGTATATGAATTGTAATGCACTTGCTTTATTTTGAGTAGTGTTTTAATATCTTACTCACCGCCTGAACCGAGTGCTTTTCTCCAGCTCAGCTTTAAACAACGTAACGCCTCATTAGAAAGCTAAGACTTACAAAAGTGATCATAACTTTTTTGTCGCCGTGTTTTCATCACGTTTTTGTTGCTTTTTTCACCTAAAGTTGTATTGAGAAATGGATGATAGAAGTAGAATCTTGGGGGTGGTCCCCCCTTCTTCACTTTGCCACCACTCAAAGCTGTACACGGGAGTGAAACATGCATATAATTAAATTCTTTGAACAATTGGGATGAACTGGAGGGATTGTGAGAGCTAGAAACAAGTTTGGGCCAAAACAAAAAATGTCACTGTTTGAAGTTGTGTTTTCATCATTGTTTTTGTCGCTATTTATTTAAAGCTTTTAGATTTGGATGATGCCAAACTGGAGAAAATGCGTTAATTATACATTGTTGTCCTTTATTGCTTGTTATATGTTCCACTGTCGACTGTATGGTCGTGTCTTGTATGTTCCTGCCGGCCGCCCCTCGGGGATCTAAAAAAGTATTGAATAGAACTGAACTGAGGTCGGTATCAAAGTAAATTTACTTCAGTGCTGGGCTTAGTGTTTGAGGATCTGTACTTTACTTGAGTGTATTACCTTAACTCATTACCTTAACTCGACAAATATAGAACACATTTCACTCCCAAAAGCCCCAAAGTAAAAAGTATCAAATCTGGAGCAGACGACTCCAGAACAGTAGGTGGCAGTGTGCTGACCTTTTTGAAAATGCAGAGTTATTATTCACGACACAAACCAATGGGCGTTTCTCTTGTCCTGTTCCAATTCAAAGTTCGCTTCTCAGCAAGTCCACTGTAAATCCCCGGACGTGAACTTGCTCCGCCCGTTTTACCCAGGATGCAACAGAGGAGACTTGTGTGTTCTCTGCCAGCTATATATCCCACAATCCATTTGGCTTTGAGCACGTGGATCACCGTGAGCCTCCGCGCACACCGGGCCGCGCTCCAGCTGATCGTAGCATGTAAATAAACACGGCCACGTGCAGTGACGGACTGGCCATTGGGCAATGTGGGCAAATGCCACTGTGGCCGCCTGGTCTCATCACTTGTTGTGGCCTCATCACAAACAAATAAATAGGCTAAATAAAGCGAGGAAGCGGCCGCCTATTGGCGCATTTAGAACAGTCCATTGCTTTATACGTGTCAGTTCTACGTTTCGCTTTGCTGCTGCAAATGCTCCGTGTATTTGCGCTGTATTGACTGACTTTTGGCATTTCTTTCCAAACTTTCGATACGTCGCTAATGTCATAACACACGGGGTTCATCGCTGCTGCACCCGCGGTCTGTCTGAGCCCGGGTCTGAGGCTGTCTGTCTCCCCGCGCCGCTATGCTCAGAGCCCGGGTCCGAGGCTGTCTGTCTCCCCGCGCCGCTATGCTCAGAGCCCGGGTCCGAGGCTGTCTGTCTCCCCGTGCCGCTGTGCTCTGAGCCCGGGTCCGAGGCGGTCTCTCTCCCCGCGCCGCTGTGCTCTGAGCCCGGGTCCGAGGCGGTCTCTCTCCCCGCGCCGCTGTGCTCTGAGCCCGGGTCCGAGGCGGTCTCTCTCCCCGCGCCGCTGTGCTCTGAGCCCGGGTCCGAGGCTGACTGTCCCCCGCGCCGCTGTGCTCTGAGCCCGGGTCCGAGGCTGTCTGTCCCCGTTCTGAGCGCAGCCTCCGCTCAGGCCCGGGGCTCAGAGCGGAGGCTGCGGGTGCCTGTCCCCGCCCTGTGCGCACTGCGAGCGGGTCTAACCTCTGCCCGTCTCAGCTGAGTGGCTACAAGAACTTTGTGATACCTTTCAGTATGAAAAGCGCTTTATAAATGAAGTTTGATAGATTGACGAGCGGATCGGCTGATCTCTGGCAGCTCTGGCTGCAGCCACAGCGACACACGGACAGGGGGAAGGAGAATGTAGCGCCGAATGAAGCAGAAATGGATGACAATCTGTAGGGTTTGGGCTGAGTTTAGGTGCTTGTTTAGGTGTTACAAAACAGCATCAATCAAGTGATGAACTGGTTTAGTACAAACATGCTATAGAGACAAGTAGGCTTACTTTTTATTTACATAACCTGATTCATCTGTGTTAATAGTAAATGCAGTCAAATGGAGGGCTGTCCCATTTCTTAGGGCGGTCTTTTCAACCCTCGCCCTTAGCCCTTGGTTTCAGGGTGTAGGGAAAGGGCAAGGGCTAGGGGTAGAAAAGAGAATTGGGATTGGGCCAAAAAGGCTAAATTAATAAATAAATCGGAGATGGGGCCGCTTTTTGGCGGATTGGCCGCCCGCAGATGACTTAAGACAAATGTGGCCTCTCTGCTAAAATTGCCAGGGCCTCTTTTTGGTGCCAGTCCGCCACTGGCCACGTGTCTCCTGCTCAAGACAGTTTTTACTGGGTTTCTGAGCAGAAGTGTTCAAACAGCTTTGGTCATACTTTCATTTTCTCACAACAATCAGCAATAGATTAATTTAAAGTCGTATGTCATGAACAGGTTATTGAGGACAAATGCACCTTAATTTTGACATTGTTTTATTAAGGGGGCACTGCAGACAAATGGGAACTTCAGAAACAGTTTCAGTTTAAATAAAATTATATTTGACCTATTTTTTATTATTTCAGTTTGCACATAAGATATATATTTTTAATTACTTTACACATAATGCCGTATGTATAAATACATAATGTGAATTTGACTAAAATGTAAACATTTTATTTAGTTTTCTCCAAAAGTTTGTAATTGATGTCTTTAAAAACATCTTTCCACTTTGCCTGCAGCGTCTCACCCTTTTAATTTCATATGAGGTTGTTTAATGTTATAAAAGGTCAAAGCCCCATGTTCATGAGCTACTTCCTGTGATGTCATCGAGTTCACTTGTTCCAGACGCTGAAAAAGCCGAGTCCACACTCGTGAACTCTTCAAGTCCGTACTCCGAGTCTGCACCCGCAAGTCCGTACCCAGGAGTCCACAAGTACAGAGTCTACACTCTGAGAATTGAGAAACGGCCAACTTGTAAAACCAACAGGAAGTACTTTGACCACAACTGCATCCAGGTCAAAGGTCTAACACTATACTTTATGTGGGGTTGTGAAATTAAGCGTGAACACATACCCCCCAGGCCAAGCCAATATGAATTGTAGATATGCAACATGCCAGCACTGACTTTTATTCGAAATTGGGCACCCATTTCCAGAGTGGACGAGGGAGAGTCAATACAATCTGATCCTGCAGATATTTTGGGGCGAATAGTTGATACATTTCAAGCCAGAGACTAAATGAATGTCGATAGAGGGGACTTCTACGCACCGTAAAAGGGTAATTTGTGAAAATATATCGCTAGCAAGCATCCGGTGTGGACATAAGTCATGCAAACTAATAAATATGGATCTCCTTGACTCGTGATGTAATCGAAGCCTAAGCTTTTGGTTTATTAAAAGGTGCAAAGTTTTATGCATGCTGACTCGGGGTTATAATGTGAACCGACATTTTAAAAATATACTTCCACAATGAAAGCCGTTGCTGGTCGTTGTTTACAGAGCTCATTTACTGATTGCTGCTTGTTAGCTAATGGCCTCATGGTACGACACACATGATGTTAAAGGTTTATAGGTTCAATGGATGAGATACAGCTTGTGTGTTGCTAGAGCGATTAGATTTGCGGATCGTTTTTAAAATTGAGAATCTCATGCATTTCAGAACATGTTTGCTAGAAGACAACTACAAGGTTGCCTAGGTTTTTAACATAACAGGCCACATGGAGATGTGATATTTTGTTTACTGTTGAGTAGGGTTGCAAAATTCCAGGAATTTTTAGGGTGGGAATTTATGTGAAATAACAGGGATTAACTCAATTGAAGGTTGCTTCTTTGTAGAGACATGTATGAAGCGTTAACATTTGATTTGATAGTTATACACTGAAATGTCTATCACATATGAAAAGTCTGGATGTCTGACACCAGGGTTTGAGGAGGACTGCGTTATAGGTTGTGGCTAACACAAAGACGAGCTTTTGAAAATGAAATAATAGAATAATTCATGTTGGTATCTTGATCTTAGTCATCATTGTAGTACAGCTGTGCATCCATCCATCCATCTTCTTCCACTTGTCCGTTGCCCAAATCACATTGCACCAGCCCCTATGGCGCCCCCAGCAGGTGGTGGGTCCACAGAAGGACGGCCTCATGGTTCTAACCGGGCCTGTTGGTCTCTCATAAGGGGCTTCTGAACCGCTCTTTGTCTGATCCGTCACTTAGGACCCGTTTGCCCTGGGCGACCCTACCAGGGGCACGAAGCCCCCGACAAAACAGAGCTCCAGGCTCATTCAGGCGCTCAAACCCCTCCACCACGTTAAGGTGGCGGTTCCAGGACGGGACAGCTGTGCAGTGTTACAATATTATATTGTTTAAATTTAGGTGTGTTCTGTTTAATCGAGCTCTGTGTCAGACACAGGCCGCGCCCACTCCTTGTACAGTATTGGTCAGTGTCAGGATCTAGAGTTAGAGGTGAATTTAACCATTACAGTGTGATAAACAAAATTCAATTCAATTCAATAATTATAATAATACAAATTATTAGAAAGAGAATTAAGCAGAATGTAGGTTTAGGAAAGTTGTGTTGTTTTGGAGGCTCACACTTGTATGACTCTCGGGTGTGACATCACTCAAATCCATGTTTTATGGTTAAAAACATAATTAATGGGTAGCTAATGGCAAACCAACTGTTAATTCCACAAAAAAATATCATGTTTTTAAGCATTTTGACAGTTTTTAATTCTTAAAAAAAAAATTATTATTATTATTAAAAATCCCCAAAATTTCTGAGCTAAAGTTACCACTGAAAGTTTCAGAAATGTATCAGACATTTTCCGCCCCTTTGCAACCCTAATGTTGAGGACCTTATATTGCTGCCTTGTTAACTTGCCCTGTTTTACAACTGCTAACATGCATACTGTAGTAACTGCCTGGGAGAAGAAGGGTTATTGGAAGGGCTTCAGTCCTGTCACCAATGGACGCTGTGGAGACATATGGGCTACAATGCTACAGATTTAAGAGGTAGCGTTTACGTTCCAGAATGTGGTGAAAGTTATCATACTGTAATGTCAGATTGACGGCAGCTGCCAACACAACTCTATGGGAGAACGACAGTTTGTGAAAGAAATCTCCAAACGGAAAATCTCCAAACGGTCACGCTGATCATTATTTTTGAGGGACCAGGTCTCCAAACCTGCCATAGTCATCTTTTGGCTGAAAGTCCCTTCAAATGGCTAATATCACGCTTTGAACTTTGTGCCAGTTTTTGTTTCATGTGGATAGGCCCAGGAATGACAGAAATAATTTATTTTTTTTGGACCCCCTGAAGAAGGCCTTTGAGGCTGAAACGCGTTGGGGCAATGTTTGTCCATTTAGACATGCCATAAAAATAAAGGCATTTTAACTTCACCAGAGAGTGAAGTTAAAATTTTCTCAACCAACGTGCCCGTGTCCTTATTTTGATTTTCAGGGTGGAATCTAACTCTGACCACTGAACCAACAAACTTGATCGATTCAAGCACTTTTAGAACACAGCATCATAAACCCAAAACATGCACAACAGACTTCCCCTGATGAAGACCGTTCTCCTGACGGGTTGCCCTTGAGGACAGCAAAGACAAGAAATACGGTTCAATTACAAGTTAGAAAGCGGATTAATGTATCCTACTTTTGTTCTTCCCACACTTTGACGAAAAGTGCAGCTATTTTAATCCAGCAGACGAGTATACATTTGCGCTTGCTGCTTTGCAAATATTGTCTTACTAATTAAATAAAGCATGTTTCTCTGTATTTTTCACAACACATCTGATATAATTATCCATCCACGCCTTCACATATGGCCGTCTGTTTACTTTACACGCTGTTTAAGACCAGCGGTATTAAGCTCTAATTAACAGCAAGTTCTATAAGATAAGATATGCATCGTTGGCTCTATACATTGGTCAAATACAAAATGATCAGTCTCCTTTTTTTCGTAGTTACTTCGGGCAGAGAAAATGGAAATGAGCGCAGAGTAAGAAGTGTGAAACAACCAGAGTTCAATTTGAAAATACTGGAGATCTCGCAGGTCAGAACAGAGAAGTGAAGCTGTCCATTTGGATGATTTTTGCAAATCTGCACATTGGATTTTGCTGCTTTGGAGGACAGGGAAGGTCAAGCAGTATCATTTTGCTGTATTAAACTGAAGACTCTGAGAAATTAGGCCTCTGGGCTTTATTGGCGCCGGGAGGAGACGTAAGCGTTTATGAAGGTATAGGCCAGTTTAACTTGTGCTGCCATTATTTTTATGCATTATAGACACTGCCTGCTCAACAACAACAAAAAGATGCCACCTGGAATAAACTCACTCTTCTGGTTCAGCGATTGTATGTGTTCAAAGAAAGAGATCAGCTGACCTGGCCATTCAGAATATCCTGAATGGCCAGGTTTTTCCATCAATGTATTTCTTCTTCCCTGATGGCACGGGCATATTCCAAGATGGCAGAGCCAGGATTGATGGTTCCGGGAGCGTGAGACACACATGGATCGGCCGCCACAGAGTCCAGATCTTAACCCCATTGAGAACCTTTGGGATATGCTGGAGAAGGCCCTTCGCATTGCTCACACTTTCCGATCATCAATGCAAGATCTTGGCGACAAATTAATGCGACACTTGTTCTTTGGACATTGCAGAAGCGTCTTGAAACAAGTTTTTTTTTTGGGGGGGGGGGATATGTATTAGAATGACTCTAAGATAATCCCCATAGGAAATTAATGGGATGTGAAGTAGCCTACTACTGGCACCCGCAAGTTTAGGATACCAAAAATGGCATAGCCACATTGTAATTGAATATTATGGGTGCCCATGTTCCCATTGAATTGGGTAATGAAATATGTTCTGTCCCCTTGCAGTATGTTGTATTGGCGGACATTTGTGAAAAGAATAATAGAGTTCTATAAACTATGTTAACAATTGAAGATCCAGACGCTGCTGATGTGCTGTTAGCGGGCTAGCTTTTGTTAGCGGTACCAGAACAGTGAAGAACCATGTTGTACCCCTCAAAGTTGTGAAACATGATTAAAAATATATTACACAGTTACGCAGCCTCTATCTTCGTTCAAAGGATGCTCTTGGGATTTATCGTCAAACCAAGGTCTCATGTCTGTCAGTCACCGAATTATCAATGGAAGATTAGCATGGTGAAGGTCAAGAAATCCTTTTATTTAATACAGCATCGCATTGCCGCCACTAAGCGAATCCTGCAGGCGTTGGGTCGGCAAAGACAGGAGCGAGCAA
Organism: Proterorhinus semilunaris; assembly: GCA_021464625.1. Classification (NCBI taxonomy): domain Eukaryota; kingdom Metazoa; phylum Chordata; class Actinopteri; order Gobiiformes; family Gobiidae; genus Proterorhinus; species Proterorhinus semilunaris. Next base: position 23,838,708 of record CM038362.1, on the reverse strand, counting down.
AAATAATAACTACACTCTGCTATGTGTCCAGTGAAGGTCAGCCAGTGTTAGATGTACAAGATATCACATTCTAAGCCTACATTGGCATTACGGGGGTGGGCAGGCTAAACTGGCTAGCTATATATATATATATATATATGTTTTCAATCTCACCAGTTCTGATATTGAGTCTTAGTTATTTGGTTGTGAAGGTCCCTGGGGCTCAAGGTGTCTATCAGCCCAAACAATCCAGCCAATTTTCCGATTGATTTGTCACGGAGTTATATAACCGTTGTCATAGTGTCCCAGAAGACCTCTCAGGAAGAGCCACGACACCGTAACAATGCTATGTGGGAGTAGGACGGTTTTTGGATGGAGGCAAGCGGGCTTTGGATTGCACTATAAATAATAATAAAACACATTTCAAAAGCTCTGTTCTACTAGGATGTTTTCAAAATATACCAAGAAGTTTCAAGCGTCCAAGGATTGAAATGTAAGAGATGTCACGTTCTGTTGAGTTTATGCTGTTGTACCCGAGTGGAAGAAGTTTTTAGGGCTGGTTAGTAACCAACAGCCCCCAATCATCACACTATACACATGACAACACGACTCATTCACTCGATAGGTCACACAAGTTCAAATGAACAAGAGCTTTATTCGTAAAAAAGATCATTTAGTTAATTTGGTCACATGGGGCGACAGTGGAGCTGTTTGTAAAGAGTTCAAATCCCGCCTCCTGCAGGTGCACACTGTTGTTGTGTCCTTGGGCAAGACACTTCACCCTCCTTGCCTCCAGGGTCTGCGTACATTGGTGTATGAATGACAGTGTGAATGGGTGACTGGTTCCTTGCTGTAAAGCGCTTTGGGCCTGATGAAGGTAGCAAAGCACAATTTGTTGCTTTGTGTCTACGTGGTATAACCACTAGAAATCCTGCAGGATTGCCGTATGCCCGCTAAAAATTGGCCAGAGATACGGATCACTCATTTGCAAGGTGTTATGTTAGTGCTTTATGTCCGCTGAGAGACCAACACAAACTTTACAACACGTATTTCCTCTCCTGAACACGACAGAAGGGACCGGCGCCTCTCCGCACTCTCTCTTCCCCGCTGCTCATCGGCAGCAGAGGCGCAGGTGAAACAGGACAGATCAGGAGCAAGGACATGTCCCAATGCGCTGCACCACGTCTCGCCATTTTAAATATTAATGTTATAATAATACATGAAGGCAGCTTTGCATAGTTTTGCTTTCACTTAAAAAAATAATCAAAGAAACTGTCCACACGGCTCATTTGCACAGACTCCGACAATACACTGCTGAACTAAACTTTTGTTCCTCTGTCTTTCCTTACAAGAGGTGAAAAGCAGAGCTGGACATGTTGGTCAGTGTTTTCTCTCTGCAGTCGGGCAGAGGTTGTTAGACTGATTCTGAGAGCTGCAGGGGTGGAGCTGGAAGAGGAATCTGCACCCTTGAAAGAAATGGTCCATTACATAAAAAAATATAGCTTTGGCAAAATGGCAGTACCCTACCTGCATATACAGCGAGGAATATAAGTATTTGAACACCCTGCTATTTTGCAAGTTCTCCCACTTAGAAATCATGGAGGGGTCTGAAATTGTCATCGTAGGTGCATGTCCACTGTGAGAAAAAATCCAGAAATCACAATGTATGATTTTTTAACTATTTATTTGTATGACACAGCTGCAAATAAGTATTTGAACACCTGAGAAAATCAATGTTAATATTTGGTACAGTAGCCTTTGTTTGCAATTACAGAGGTCAAACGTTTCCTGTAGTTTTTCACCAGGTCTGCACACACTGCAGGAGGGATTTTGGCCCACTCCTCCACACAGATCTTCTCTAGATCAGTCAGGTTTCTGGGCTGTCGCTGAGAAACACGGAGTTTGAGCTCCCTCCAAGGATTCTCTATTGGGTTTAGGTCTGGAGACTGGCTAGGCCACGCCAGAACCTTGATATGCTTCTTACAGAGCCACTCCTTGGTTCTCCTGGCTGTGTACTTCAGGTCATTGTCATGTTGGAAGACCCAGCCTCGACCCATCTTCAATGCTCTAACTGAGGGAAGGAGGTTGTTCCCCAAAATCTCGCAATACATGGCCCCGGTCATCCTCTCCTTAATGCAGTCGCCCTGTCCCATGTGCAGAAAAACACCCCCAAAGCATGATGCTACCACCCCCATGCTTCACAGTAGGGATGGTGTTCTTGGGATGGTACTCATCATTCTTCTTCCTCCAAACACGTTTAGTGGAATTATGACAAACGTTCCATTTTGGTCTCATCTGACCACATGACTTTCTCCCATGACTCCTCTGGATCATCCAAATGGTCATTGGCAAACTTAAGACGGGCCTTGACATGTGCTGGTTTAAGCAGGGGAACCTTCCGTGCCATGCATGATTTCAAACCACGTCTTAGTGTATTACCGACAGTAACCTTGGAAACGGTGGTCCCAGCTCTTTTCAGGTCATTGACCAGCTCCTCCCGTGTAGTTCTGGGCTGATTTCTCACCTTTCTTAGGATCATTGAGACCCTACGAGGTGAGATCTTGCATGGAGCCCCAGTCCGAGGGAGATTGACAGTCATGTTTAGCGTCTTCCATTTTCTAATGATTGCTCCAACAGTGGACCTTTTTTCACCAAGCTGCTTGGCAATTTCCCCGTAGCCCTTTCCAACCTTGTGGAGGTGTACAATTTTGTCTTTAGTGTCTTTTGACAGCTCTTTGGTCTTGGCCATGTTAGTAGTTGGATTCTTACTGATTGTATGACAGGTGTCTTTATGCAGCTAACCACCTCAAACAGGTGCATCTACATTTAGGATAATAAATGGAGTGGAGGTGGACATTTTAAAGGCAGACTAACAGGTCTTTGAGGGTCAGAATTCTAGCTGATAGACAGGTGTTCAAATACTGCAGCTGTATCATACACATAAATACATTGTGATTTCTGGATTTCTTTTTTTAGATTATGTCTCTCACAGTGGACATGCACCTACAATGACAATTTCAGACCCCTCCATGATTTCTAAGTGGGAGAACTTGCAAAATAGCAGGGTGTTCACATACTTATTTTCCTCACTGTACTCTGCGACACGGGAGCTATAGCGGGTGGGATAAGTTCTCGAAAGATCAAGGATGAGGGGAGCAGCCGTTTGACCACATGAATACAGCCATGTTTGGCATCAGAGATGAGAGGTCGGGTCACGTAAAGAACACACTTTTACCTCATGTTTGTTTGTTTGTATACTTTATTGTCCCTGTAGGGAAATGAAGTGCCTGGCCTAAGGACACAACAACAAGCAGTAATCGAACCTCCAACTTTCCAGTTAGAAGACGACTGTGCTCTGTTGTATTGTGTTTTTCTTTCTTTGTGGATAGAAATGCCATGATGTGCCCTGTCAAAACCTTCTATCCAGTGGAAAAGCGGAAAAGCTCGTCAGTGTTGAAAATACTCATTGTCTCATTCAGCTAATACTCCTTTCTGAAAGCACAAAACCCATTTAAACCCCATCAAACTCCACTTTCTTCTTTTTATTTTGACTAATACGCGTGTCTCTGCGACTTAAGGTGATGGAGAACAACGGTCTGGCAAGGCGATCGGAGAATTACAATGATACATAACGGCATTACGGGCCCATTCGAAGTTGGCGGTGGACTTAACTGTCGTCTGGAAGGGCCGCTTTGATGGAGTAAATTTGAATAATGTATTGGCGGACATATTTGGAGCGCTGATACGGCAATGATGAGGATATATGAGCACGGAGCAGATGCGCCCGAGCACCTCCGCGTGATGGCCGGCACACGGGGCTGACGGATGGAACGGCCGACGTCCCGGGCTGAGTTATTCAAACGCGAGAGGGTATTCTGGGGGTTCTGGAACTTTGGGAGATGGAGATCAATAGCATTGATCTCGGAACTAGATTCCTGTAAGTTGAGATTCTACTCCTTTTGGTCCGAAGATGCATTACGCTCGACTGTGATGCATCTGAAATGGCGCCGATAAAGTCACAGTTTGGGTACAACGCTGCTCCAAAGGGGGACCAATGGTGGTTTATCGACTAAAAAGAAACGATTTTTATATCACAGATGTATAGAAACAGAGATACAGAGTGCTTCTGTAGTTGATCAAATTACAAGGAAGGCACAAAAAATCCATCCAAACACTTGTTTGGATGGACAATGTTTTCAGCCTGGACTTGAACATTGTTAGGGTGCGAGATGGGCGCAAGTGAAGTCCCATTGGTTTCTATAGGTTTTATTCAGCGTATTATAACTATTGTAAAACAAGACAACACGGGCAACGAAACCAAGTAAAACTATTATCGGACAAGGCAGAGGCCAGGGCTCCAGCTCAGGCAATAATCAATGTGTTGTACCACCATTAATTCAGCCCTTACAGAAAAACTACAGCAATATATTGAGGCTAAAAGTATACAACAGTGGGAGGTTAGGAAACACATGTGAATTATTTCAACTAACCTCCACTTTCTTAAAGCCGGGAAACTCATTCTTATTGCTTGTCCAGCATATAGAACTCAACGAGCAGAGCTGTTTCGAACTGTTGCGCCTTCGTATAAGAATAAATGTGTTAGTCTTCAATCATTACTAAGTCCTTACCCGGGCCAGAATGTTGCTGTACGAGCCACCCTTTCACAATGTGAGGCGTTGTCGACTTGGAATACGTCCGTGCCATCAGGGAAGAAGAAATCCATTGATGGATGATATCAAAACACTCCTGAAGGTGCAGGTTTACAATAAAGGGAAAAGTCACAATAAAACGTTATAAATCTCCTTCTGTGTCTCCTTTTAAGTATACGAAGTGTGAGGTTGGGGATCTACAAAGAGCGTAGAGCTGGCGAAGATAAATGAACGGCAGCTGCGAGGTGTTCTTCAAACACGGCTCTCGCCCTGTTATAGTCTGTACCCTTCCCACCAACTGATTTCGAGAAGTACAAAACATGGATCAATCATGGATTGGAGACAAATGCATGGATGAGTGTCTCCAAGTCTGGTTTTCCTCTGATCTTAGCAATAGTTTTCAGATGGTAAAAAGCTGATGATGTTATTGCTTTGATGTGGCTGTTTAAGTTCAGGTCTGAGTCCAGTGGAGGAAAATGCATCTACCCCATGCAACAGCGTTCACCCTCTATCCCGAAGATTGGCGTTTTTGCTTTTTAACAGGGCAATGGTTCCTTGAGCTTTATAACTGCACATGTTTTTTGAAAGCCAGACATAATGGTAGAAAATAAGTAATAATAATGATAATAGTAAAAAGAAACTTCACTTAGGGCCTCAGCACTCAACTTCATTTTCCCCATCAACAACAACTTGACTCTGGATTTCATAGTTGATCTCCTTCAAGGGAATCATTGCACCGCTCACATAAACTTTGAAACTATTTATTATGGTTTTCAAAATGACTTAATCATAATAATCCATCATTCAGCAAAAGCAGGAAGCAAAACTAGGTCATTCATTTCTGGAAAACCTAATTACCACAAGACAGTAAGGTCGTCGTTGCAGTGAAGTGGTTTACTCGGGCAGCAGAATAGTGAGTAAGCCTCCGACCAGGGCCTTTCATTTCAACGTATAATGTCCTTGAGTCCTTTAGTGTGTAAACGAAGCAGCCTTTTGGTGTCTCTCCTCCACCCTCCCACCTGCAGCCTTCAGTCCTCGCCTGGCACCTACACAGACGTAGATTATTTTTGTGTACCGGAGTGAGCAATTAGCGATGAGGTCAAGGCACGGCTCACCCCATGTTAAGTTGTGTTTTCAGCTAGAGGCGATACCATTGATCGGAATAGGGGGAAAAAGAGCTGTAAGTCATGTACTATTAGCAGATGTTGTTATTGGAGAACTGGCAACAGTGCCAGTGAGTGGAAGATGGGCTCTTTCGAGCGCTGGCTAAAGTGTCCTCTCTTGTAGCGCACTTAATTGCATCAAATACAGCCACTTAAGAATGATCGTGACAATTCATTATCTCTTTCATAAAGGTTCACATTATTGGTGTCCCTGACTGCCCCGCAACTGCAGAGACCAGCGCGAGAATGGCTTTTTACAAGAGATGGCCCGTTGGAACCGGTTGGATGTTCTGAGAGTTTACGTGTCTGCGTGGGTTTCCGAACTAAACTTTCTGCCATTTCTCCACCATGACTTTAGCAAATGCGGAATTATGAATATATTGTTCTACTAATAAAACATACAGAGACATGGAGAGGAGCAAAGTGGTTCAACAGCCCATAAATACTTTAAAAAAACGGACAATGCTAACGACGATTCTAATATTAACTTCATGCTACATATGCTAACGTTAATCGACTTACCATTCAATAAATAACAGCTGAATGATACATTTTTGGACTCAATATTGATGGATTCAATATTTATGAACCATTTTCCCTCATGTTTTCTATGTAAACTTGTGTTGTTGTTAACCGAAGCAAATTGGGTTACCCTATATTTCACGTTTATTGCAGCTTGTGTGGTATTTTCGGATAGGATCATGCACTTTTGGAACATAGGTTTACTGTCATATTTTGCTTTAGAGTTGAAGTATCTTTAGTCAATAATATCGTTTATCGCGATATTTTCCTACCTCCATATATAGCACTTCAAAAATTGCTTTCGTGACTACTATGCTACCGCCTCTTTATCAACAACTGTAACAAACTAACAATACTCCCACAAGTACAAGTACTTTCTCATAACTAGTACTACTGGTTTGTTATCTAATGTAACAAGTACTGCAAATACCAATAATACTAATGACACAATAACTTCTACTACTGCTATATAATTGCTTTAGTTTGAGAGACACCTACTGGCCTGCCGCCTGTACTGCGCCACCTCAGATCACAGTGATGCTTGTTTACTGATTAAAAAAAAGGCATTGGGCATGTATTTTTTATTTATTTATTTTTGTATTTGGCAAACAAAGGCAGCTGTGTAGATGTGAGATTGAAGATTCAGAATTAATTAGCTTTAGCTCTGGGGGGTGGAGGTTGCTGCCTGTAAGGTAGCTGCTTCTACACACTGCAAAACTCATTATGGATGAATTAATGAAGTGGGACGTCCTCTTGGCATCACCGGCGTGCCATACACTTATGCATAATGGATTTCTATCTCTGTGTTTTTGTTTTGTATGCATAGGCTGTTGTATCAGGGTCAGTTTAAGGGCTAAAAATAAATATATTAAGATTAGTCGTTTTAATGCTTTGAGTCTTGTTATTTGCATAACGGTGCCCAAGCTGCAGCGATGCTCTCTTTACGTCGCGCTTATTGAGCAAAAAAATACATAAAAAATAAATAAAAGGCTTGTTCCGTGATTGAACAATTCTGTGATTCCGTGATTTTTCCGTTCTGTGATATGTTCTTACCCGAGCTTAGACGAGTTGATACGTCTGGTTGATTGTCTGGTCTTTGTGCGTGTCCATGGAAGAGCCTGGTCGCTTCCAACTTCACCGCCGTTTGGAGCTATAGGAATATGCTGGGAGAGGCCAAATGCTGACAACATCTTTGGTCTTTTTGCGTGACTGAGCACACGCACAAAGACCAGACAGGTACGCATCAACTCGTCTAAGCTCAGGTAAGAACATATCTCAGTGTGGAAGAACGGTGGCCTGTTCCTTTAACGCAGAAAAAGACAATAAAAATGGGCATTGCAACCCAATCTGAAAAAGGTTTGCCCCCTTAGTTAGCGGGCCACTGTTAATAAGGAGTATCCGTTCTTTGGAGAAACGGCTTTTGAAATAATATGGGCTTGTTTTGTGTCATTTTCCTTGTGATTTGTGGTGTTTGTGTGCGAGTGTTCATTATGTTTAAGGGTAAACCTCAGCACAATGGTGCCAAATTCACACAATGTATTCACAAAAAAGTATTTTTTTGTGTTTGGACTGCCTTTAAAGCTGCCCTCAGCTATATTTTTGGAATTTTTTCGTCAGTAGGTGTCAGTAGTGAACCCTGCTCTCCCCATCCCTCACCTGGCTACAGGGCAGAGCAGGTCGGTCAGATCAGAATCAGAATCGTTTTTATTGCCATTGTCAGTGAACAGGATCACAAACCAGAAGTTTTCTTCGGTTCAATCATGCAACATAAAACATAAAAAATAAACTATAAAACTACAAGGGCATGCATAGTAGAGCTGCTGGACAAAGTTAGCTCACTGTTTTGAAGGTGGCACATTAAACGATACAATGAGGGAATGCAACAATTCTGAGCCGGCAAAATGGAGCGGTTGAGGGCGGCTTTTAGACTTTTCCATGTGTTATTATTTGTGCAACAGTGAGGATTGTTGCTTTTGTTTTGTTTTATTTTTGTAAAGCACTTTGGACAGGATTTTAAACGTATGAAAAGTGCTGCACAAATAAAGTTTGATGGATCCAATAAATGTTTTTGTCACGTTTCGTTTGCACTAAAAACACATGGCCGATGCCGCAGATTGGCAGACAAGCTTCTGTCAGTCTACCCCAGGGCGGCTGTGGCTTACCATTACCGAGTATGGAGTGAACGTAAACTCGTCCCACGTTAAGCTTTGTGTAACTTTGTTAAATTTTTGCCTTGTTTATGTCTTATTTCGACACAGTTTGATGAACAAATATGGACGGTATCGATTTATTTTTTATTAAGTTGAATATTATCGCAACAACACTGAATCAAACATTGCCACTTTTTCCTCATGTTTCACTGCCCTCCTTTCAGTTTTAGTTTTAAAAAAAACTTTGTTGCATTGAAATAATTAGTCCATGACCAGGATCGATTTTAAAGTTCTTTTAATGTTTTTTAAATGTCTTAATGGTCTTGGTCCTTCTTATCTTTCAGAACTGCTTTTACCTTATGAACCTTCACGGCCCCTTCGCTCCTCCGGCAGGGGTCTCCTAGTTATTCCTAAAGTCAACAGAAAGACTCACGGCGAGGCGTCTTTCCAATATTATGGCCCTCGCCTCTGGAACGACCTGAGGAGGAGCTCAGGACCACAGAGAACGTTCATGTTTTTAAGAGCAGGCTCAAGACCCACCTTTTTAGTTTAGCTTTTAACTAATATTTACTTATATTAACCTTATTTACCGGTTTCAGTTCTATTATTTCTTAAGTTTCCCTCTTTTTATCCTGTGCTATTTCACGCACAGTTTTAGCTGTTTTTAATGTATCTCTTATTAAATATTATTATTTAATTTTTTTATGTGTGTGTATATATATATATAATTTTTATTGTATTTATTTATCTATTTTTTAGTTATTTTATTTATTTATTTTTTATGTTCTCCTAGTGGTTCCTCTGAGGGAGCCCTCTGCCCCAGGAGTGCTGGTTGGCTGTGGCCGTGCGGGCGCTCTCCTGGGGGTGCCTGGATGGAGGTAGGACGTCTCTCCTACACCTACTCCGGGCCCCCTGGGTTGGCGCTCTGTGGCTGTGGGCGATGGGCTGCTCCTGGTGCAGACGGCTCCTTGGATGATGTTTCCTCTTTCGGTCTATCTGTACCCAGCCTTACGTACTCAACTCTATGTCCATTTTTATTTAAGACTTTTAACTGCGGGCTGTCTGTACGTATGTGTGCCTGTGTGTCTGTGTGTGCGGGTGGGGTGGTGGGGTTGTAGTTATTTATGTATATTTGCTGGTGGGGACAATTTTAATGATTTTTTTAAGCACTGTAAAGCACTTTGTGTTACATTTTGTATGAAAAGCGCTTTATAAATAAAGTTTGATTTGATTTGATTTGATGATGTTCACCCTTTCAAAAAAATCTTTTAAAAACATCGCACAACAGTGTCAAAGTTCTCCTTTAATTGCACTTATTGGACAAAAAGCCCTGTTCTTGTGATTGCATGCACTTAGAGAGTGGAAGATGGGCTCTTTCGAGCGCTGGCTAAAGTGTCCTCTCTTGTAGCGCACTTAATTGCATCAAATACAGCCACTTAAGAATGATCGTGACAATTCATGATCTCTTTCATAAAAGTTCACATAATCGGTGTCCCTGAGTGCCCCGCAACTGCAGAGACCAGCGCAAGAATGGCTTTTTACAAGAGATGGCCCGTTGGAACCGGTTGGGTGTTCTGAGAGTTTACGTGGCTGTGTGGCGAGTACTTTATCCACATATCGAGAAGGTGTGGGCCTTTAGCGTGTGTGGTTTGCAAGCTCTTTCCATGTCTGCGTGGGTTTCCTAACTAAACTTTCTGCCATTTCTCCACCATGACTTTAGCAAATGCTGAATTATGAATATATTGTTCTACTAATAAAACATACAGAGACATGGAGAGGAGCCAAGTGGTTCAACAGCCCATAAATACTTTAAATAAAACGGACAATGCTAACGACGATTCTGATATTAACTTCATGCTACATATGCTAACGTTAATATAAAATGTCCATTTGGACCCGATTTTATTTGTGCGTGATAAATACGTTTATAGTCCAGCAGAAATGAAAAACTGTGAATCCCATGAGAGGTTTGATTCCCCCTGGGCTCGGCCACGCCCGTCTGTAGCTATACAATTCTAGGGGAGAAAGACTGTTTTTGAAAGAAAACGGTCAGAAAACAGACAACCTGATCATTATTAGTGAGGGACTAGGTCTCCAATCCTGCCATGTTCATCTTTTGGCTGAAAGTCCTTTCAAATGAGTAATATCACGCCAATGTTTGGATTTTACTTTCACTTTTAGACACTTTTGCTGGATTTTTGCCCGTCAGACTCTGGCCCCCAAGGGTTTAAACATGAGTTTAATCTTAATATCTTTCTATAGAATCAGTACCGTTCTGATGCTGTTTGAGATATGGATATACATGTTCAGGTTTTCTTTTCTCACCTGTCTGTGATCATTATTTCTGGCCGCATCCATGTCTGTCTTTTTCCTTTTTCGTTAATTGCTTTTTTTTTTGGTCTCGTTCGGCCCTGGTGGGACCTGCTGTCCTGTTCTTGCTTTTCATTTTGAATTGGTTTAATTTTGGGGTTTTTTGATTAGTTTTGGTGTCGGCTCCTACGGTCCTATAGGATTGGCCCGGTACCGGACCTTTTTGTTCCTTTTTGGTCGGCTCACCATGTCCACCTGTCTTTTGTACTTTTGGTATTTTTGCACAGGGCACAGGCAGTTTTCTTTCGTTGACTCATCTTTTCCTGAGTTAACTGAAGCAAGGAAATAAACGAAACCAACAAGCAATCCAAGTAAAACAAATATCTTAAATAAACAACCTTTAACTTGTTTTCCTGTGTCCTTCATTAATGTGTTTCAATGTGTGTTCGGGTTGTAACAGTGGTTATAATGCATTTTTATAGTCACTCTAAGGCCATTCGCCTGAAGAAAGTCTAGTTGCCGAAACGTTGCACCTGTAAACAAATCTCTCCTTTTGCAGGATGGACAGTGAGCGGGACGTTATTTCCTTTGAAGACACCTTCGTGAGAACAGAATGTAACCTTACCCCCGGACTCCACATCTTCCGCCTGTTCCCTCAGCTCCACTGCGCTCCAGGCCGCCTCTGAATGACAGCAACATCAACGTCCACTACCTCCTCTTCAGTCCGCCTCGGTCCACTCCGCCGGGCAGCCGGTCCAGGGGGCAGGCGCGAGGGATCCCCTGTGTGCGAGGAACAGAGAAAGGTTACTTGAGTGCAAGGGAAGCTGAATCGGGTCATGTGATTGTTTTTGAGGTGTTGTGATGGCATTAATAGTGGCGTTCTGAACCGGAACTGTGGAGCTTGATCCAGCCGGACCATCCGTATTTTTTCTCGGGGTGGAATGGAGCGGTGGGACGGCGACGGATGCCCTTGGAGCGAAGAGGATGTGGAACTAGCGGTTTGACTGTATCGTCTATTGGATGATGTCACGCGGATATCTCCGAAACTGAAAGTGATGGCGACCTCCCATTTTGGAAAGAGCTCAGTGGGAGCCTTAAAATGAGCCCTCCCACAACTTCCTAGGCCGCAGGGGAGCGGAGAAACATCGTGGTGAAAATTGGTCAGACACCTCAGATCGTATTTTATGTATTTTATGTGTATCATTTCAGAACCCAAAGAGAGAGAGAGACTTACCACTTTTTCTTTTTAAATCTGCTGATTTTTGTCTTTCAAAAGGAGCTCCCTCTGAAGTACCTACTAAACGGGAATGACCTGAATAAATCAGCCCAATGCCTCTAATAAAGCGCCCCCCCCCCCCGCTGTCACAGTTCAACACATTTTACACTTTAGAAGCTTCATACACAGGATTGTAGACAAGACATTTATACAAATCGGCCAAAAATATCGGGCATTGGCTTTAGAAACACCCCAATGTGGAACCTTCCTCAACACGGAAAATGTAGAATCTGGACGTGGAACTTTGTGCCAGTTGTGGATAGGCCAAGACCACAAACCATCCCATTCTGACGTCACGGTAGAATTCGTCGCTGCCCACCACTTAAATGTTACACAATCGATCGGAGATTATTCAAACCCTCGGATTTTGACATTTTGTGCTGTACGTGTGACGGGTGTGGGTCAGTTCAACATAACACCCTTGTGGCCTCTGCGTTGTGTTCTGTTGGAGTACTGCGCGGAGAAGGAAGGACCAGGAGACGTGTTGATCACTAGGAGCACTTTTACTGGCAGTTCTGCACAAATAAAATAAAATGTACATCACATGTGCTGTAGTCTCTCCCGTGTACACAGCTCACCAGTCCCCTCTCAGAAAGCATAGCGCAGACTCAGCGCAGCTAATATTTTAGACATCTTTTTAACAATAAAATAAAAATAAATGTTTAACTTGTAAATAAAAAACATGAATTGCATTTTCAAAATGCCCAGTGTAATTTATAAAGTGTTAATAACCATGAATTATGAAAGTGTTGCACATACCTGCACAAATACAATAATAAGTCTGTCCCATGCACACAGCTCACCAGTCCCCTGTTAGCAAGTGAACACATAGATGGTGCTTTTAGCTAAGTCTCTAGCACATTTTACATTAGCTTGGTAAAAAAGACAACCACATTTTATGCATGGGCCTACTTTCTACATGCTCACTCTTAAAAATATACACACAGATGTTTTAATAATGAATTATCATACTTTGGCGTGTCCAATTATTATCTAATTAATATTGTTATATTTTAGCACAAATCAATACCCACCTCTCAGAAAGCATAGCGCTGAGGGAGGCGCTGCTACGTAGCTCAGGAAGCACGTTGTGCGGGCTTTCTCTTAAAGTGACAGTACAGGCATAAATGAGCAACACTTCTGACATAGTAATAACAAACGAAATATGGCTAGAACTTGCCTCTAAACGTGAAATACTGATTAAACAACTAGTAAAGTGAAGGATTTGGTGAACTTACAAAAATAAAAGTATAATTTCTCCTTGGTTACATACGGCAGTAGCGCCAACAGCCTGCCCATCTCCTCTTCTCTTCTACCACAGCAGGGATAGTTTTCCCGACCATGTCCATCATCCTACCGTCATAACTATTTTTTTCCAATTCTTGGACTTCTGTGAAGTTTGGATGGGTCAAATGTCTGTATAGAAACAGACATTTCTCCGAATACAGTCTGCGAATCCAAAACAAAAACCTCTACCTGCCGAGGTCCAGTTGCCAAAGTTTATCCAGTCAATAAACTATTCACTGCACCTCACTCATGTTTTTTGGAATACTTTTGCAACCTTGCTACAACTGCACCCAATGGACACAGCAAAAACAGCCACAGATTTCCAGTACCATATGCTCTTTCTTATGCCTGCTCCCTACTGCCCCCTGGTGACGGCTGTGATGCTCCACCTTTGCTCCCCCGCATCCCACCGTGAGCCGTAAAACTGGACTTATACGAGCGCCGAATGGGAATCACCGTATGCTCCGCTAAGATATTTTTACGAGGGCACGGCCGTAAAGCGCGAGGTGCCCTGTGTGCGGTGTACAGTAAGGCGTGGGGTCAGGGCGATAAAACTCCCCGCCGCGTTGTAAATATGGCCGACTTGTTTACTGCGTCTGATAGAGGCATGGCTGACAATGCGCCGGTGTTTAAACGCCGTATAACCAAAGTCGAATGGGAGGCTGGGGAGGAGCGTGTCGGCGCATACAATGAGCTGCACCATTTGAAAAGGAGATCCTACTTTACATTTTTATTTGACGTGATTTTTGGACATACAATAACTTTATGTATGCACACAAATAGGCCCATTTCTCTCAAATATTGTTCACAAATCTGGCAAACTGTTGTCTGGCATAGAATAAGTTTTATGTCTTTGAGTATGGAAAAATTAGAACAAAAACAAAATCATCAAAGTTTTAAGTTTAGCAAAATCATGACTTTCTTCTGTACATGTGTTTTACACTGGAGGGGGGGGGAGCGGAGGGGAAGGAGTGTGTCATTTTATCTGCCAGCTTCATCATGTGCCGTAACAGCGTCATAAATGTGTAGTTTAATGCCGCGATCTAACCAATGGCGCTCTAATATGGTATAAAAACGTCACTACATATCATTAATTCAACCAATCAGAGACGCGCAATGTTAAATCTCCGATGGCGCTGAGGCCACGCGCCCATCGGAGATTTAACATGTGAAAACCGAGGAAGTGTCTACTGTAAACAACAGTGGCGCCACCAGGGGGTTGACTCCTGGCCACCCCATTGGCCACCCCACTGGCCAGTGTTAATTGTAGTACTGTAGTATCAGTTGTGAATATTTTCAGCCCAAATTCACAGCCAGCCAGGCAAGCCGCTCTTTTCTACAGGCCAGTTTACTACAACAGAAAATACAATTGTGAAATTATGGCTGATAGTTTTGGTTTGCCACCCCAAGATTTTAAGTGGCCCCATCTGGCCACCCCTATGAACAATTTCTGGAGGCGCCACTGGTAAACAAACGCGAGGAGCAGCTCTGAGCTCACGGACGATCGGAGGAAAAACTTCTCATTTGAGAGACCGGAGAATCTTCGTGTTGTTTCCTGAGAGGACGTGAAAGGATTTTGTCCAACTTATGGACTTTGACAACTTTCTTCAGTCAGAAGTGACGTCTAAACGGACTTTACTGGGGGTAGCATTACGATGCTAACTAGCGCGTCTGCTTTAGCTACTTCTTGTGTATTTCACACTTTGGGACAACCCTTGCAGACTTGGACAGTTATGT
Organism: Proterorhinus semilunaris; assembly: GCA_021464625.1. Taxonomy (NCBI): domain Eukaryota; kingdom Metazoa; phylum Chordata; class Actinopteri; order Gobiiformes; family Gobiidae; genus Proterorhinus; species Proterorhinus semilunaris. Next base: position 23,823,635 of record CM038362.1, on the reverse strand, counting down.
CCCAGGACGTGGACATTTGATGGAGAGAAGATTCAGGACCGTGAGGAGCTACGACAGAAGAGGGAACTCATTCATTCATTGAGTGAAACAGGTGGAGCTCCAGGTGCTACGGAGGAGGACTCTCATCTAAACACGTAAGTCATAGTCAAGGGCGTAGGTTTGGTGTCAATGTTGGTGGGGACACTCCACAAAATGATCGTTTTTGAGTAAAACCTTTTGATCAAATTAAACTACAGACATCGCGTGTTTTCACGTAAATGCGTCGAACGTAAATAAGCTCCATACCTGCTGTACCAGCCGCCCTACCTGCTGTAGGGCGGCTGCAACCCGAACATGTGAATATCTCCGTAAATATTTCACCAATCAACACGAAACAAAAAGCGTTGTGATGCTGGCCGTCCTCTCTCCAGCATAACGATTTTTTTTTTAGTTTTTTTTTTTTTTACAACTTTTATGTAGAAACGTCGTGCCCAAAGGCATTGACGGCTGGTTTCTTAAATATTAAAACATAGTATCAAAAATCAGCCTATGCTTGATGTCCCATAATTTGTTTTTATTGTCCAAAGTAGCACAGTCCCACAGTTCGGGAGATTTGTTTAGTAACTTTGTTGAAAATAGAAATGGAGATCGGTCCAATGCTCGACTCGTGGGGAGTTCTATGCCCGGATGGACAAGTGTTTTATTCCGTGTTTGAATAGGAGTTCGTTTAATGATGGGACAGAGGGACTGGAGAGCCTTTGGGAGTAAACCACGTAACAGCTTGTAGCCATAGCACATCACTGCAAAGTTTCTTCTATGTTTTAAAGGAGCCAGTTTGAGTTCTTCATAGTCCCCATCTGTAACTGGTTGTGTATAGGGGTAGTGTAGTATGATCCTAATGGCTCGGCGTTGGAGTTTTTCCAAGCGGCTAGTTTGTGTGACATTTAGCGCAGCCCAGACAGGTGACGCATACTCAAAAGTGAGGGAGAATTTGTACAGTCTTGTTAGTAGATTTTTGTCTTTAACAAAGAGGGAGAGTCTACGGAGGAGGAACATTTGAGATGCCACTTTTCGGCAGGCGTGGTCGACTTATTTGTCAAATTTTAGATTGTTTGTGATCCAGAATCCTAAATGGAGACGTTGTTTAACCATTTCGACTGGACAGCCCATGAATTTAATGTCAATGTTTGTATTTTGCATTTTGGAGAGAAACATTGCTTCGGTTTTGCTTGGGTTGAATTGCATACCCCATGTTTCGGCCCACTGGGCAATGTCCAGAAGATCTTGGTTTACTTTCTCTACCATTAGAGGGAGCTGTTGGGATGCCACAAACAGTGTGGTGTCATCAGCATAAAGCAGACAATCGTTAACAGTGCCTGGCTTGCTTGATGACTGAATTTCACCAGGAATCAGATGTGAGAGATCATTCATGAACAGTACAAACAGAGTGGGAGCTAGAGTGCTTCCTTGAGGCACACCTGAGTAGACAGGACGTATTTCTGAAAGAATGTTGTTAATCTTGACAGCCTGCTGTCTATCGGTGAGATAATTTACAATCCAACGGAAGAGTTTTCCCTGGATTCCATATGATGGAAGCTTTTGAATTATTGCAGGATGTGGTACGGTATCAAATGCAGCAGCGAGGTCTAGAAAAACAGTGTAAAGCTTTTGTGAAACCTCGCCCCATGAGAAGACGGGTCCCCTACGCCCCTCACGTCACAGTGGGAGCAGCAGGGCTCATTTACAGCAGCTCAAAGACGCTCTGAACTCTGTCCAGCTCAAGCTCCTGTCCACACATGTAAATGCTCAGAAGGGAAAGTTGTGAAATATTGGTGGGACTGTCCCTGCCAGGCCAAAGTTGGTGGGGACATGTCCACACCAGTCCTTCAGGAAGTTACGCCCATGATTTCTGACCTAATCATTTGTCTAACAGTTTATACAGGGTTAAACCTGTGGCTCTGAGGCTCATCATGGAACCATAGCAGGTCTGGGACTAATACTGTACATGAAATCAAAGAGGAAACACCTCCTGCCTTTGTTCTGTTGGTTCAAAACACAAAATATGTATAGTGACTATCTTTACACTTTGATTTCATTTAATCAGAAAAAAAGATTTTTCAAAAGCATAAATTCATTCCATGCTTCTTTATTTTTTTTAATAAAACTAAATAAGTTTAGTTTTGATTATATTCTGCATAAAATAATATTAAATGCCCCAACGATAACTTTCTTTTTGAAGTTAAAAACAATGTTTACAAGTATCTTTTAAAATATAATTGAAGGTAGGTAGAGGCAACAGCCCTCCCTGGTTTTCACATCACCAGCCGCCACTGGTTTTGAGTTTCAAATTTAATTGAGTGTAGTTCAGATAGCTTCATTATACATTCTACCACATGTGAGACTGTCAGAATTGTTATAGTCTTACACCACATTTGGTGCAAGAAAATGATAATCAACACAATCTACTGTAAGCAAAAGATGGTACTTTTTCTTGAGCTACTACTGTTTAATAATTCTGCACGCTTATAGCCTCAATAACTAACATTAAATTCAAAATCTGGGAGTAATAATGGACTCAAACCTAAACTTAAACAGCCACATCAAAGCAATAACATCAGCAGCTTTTTACGTTCTGAAAAACATCGCTAAGATCAGAGGAATAGTGTCAAAACCAGACTTGGAGAGCATTTTGTCAGCGGCAGGTTAGATGACAGCCTGCACTGTCAGACAGACTAGAACGGGGTCCCCACAGAAATCAGCTCGAGGTCCCTAAATCCTTCTTTCGCAACTTTCAAAATATGTCCAGGGTCTGGACATATGCAGTCATTACTCTTGAAAATGTTAAAACATGAGCGTTATATATCTGTATTTACATTGCAGAGCTGATCAATAATTTTGCCATTTTATTTCTATGTTACTCAAATTGTTTTAATTCAGCCTTAGAAATTAGGTATATTGAGAGGAGGAAAAGGCTTTGGGGTCCGGACTAAAGCCTCTGGAGGTCTGGATCTGGACCCAGGTCCGGCAGTTGGAGAACCCTGGACTAGAACCGCACTAGACCCAGGAAAATACGACCATATTAGTCCAGTGCTCCGGTCTCTGCACTGGCCTCCTGTCGCTCAGAGAATAGAATTTAAAACGGCTCTGCTTGTGTACAAGTCTTTTCATGATTTAGTACATCTCTGACATGTTAGAGCCGTATGAACCATCTCGGGTCCTGAGAACTTCAGGGAGGGGTCTCCTGGCGGTTCCCAGAGTCAGGAGTAAACTGAGACTGAAGCTAAAATCTGGAACAGTCTTCATGAGGATGTGAGACAGGCTTCAACTCTGACAATGTTCAAATCCAGACTAAAAACAGAATTTATTTTTATGTTCACGTTTTATGGATTGATTTCATCTGCTTTCTTGTATTTTTATGCAACTATGAAGCACTTACCTTGTGTATTGTGCTCTCAAATGAACGTGCCTTGCCATAGTAAGATGCCTGAATAAAACCTGCTGAATGCCGTTGATCTGTGGCCATCAACATCGTACAATATGCAGCCAACAAAGCAATTTGGACATTCCTGCGCTTTTCTATTTTCTATTTTTATTTTTATGTTTTGGCACAAGAGACATTATAAGAACATGTTTTTGGGGCAGTTTTTGTGCTGCCCAAAGCAGCCCATTACCTTGGGGCGACGGTGGCCCATTACCATGGGGCGATGGTGGCGCAGATGGTAGAGCGGGTCTTCTCATGATCGGAGGGTTGGGGGTTCGAATCCCGCCTCCTGAAGGTGCACGCTGTTGTTGTGTCCTTGGGCAAGACACTTCACCCAGCTTGCCTCCAGTGTCTGCGTACATTGGTGTATGAATGAGAGTGTGAATGGGTGAGTGGACCCTTGCTGTAAAGCGCTTTGAGTGCCTAATGTAGGTGGAAAAGCGCTATACAAGACCATTTACTATCACATAGGACCACCGTCCTTTACTGCTTCCCATCTTTCTCCAGGACTGTTCTTCCCCAACCCGCCCCAAACGCATAACAAACTCCCATTGTTTTCCCCCATCCAAACAAATACAGCTTTAACCTTGTCTTGCCCAGCACTCCGCTGCTACCCCTGACATCTGCCATTCAATTTCCCCCCCGCGACACGCGCACACAAACAGTTTCAAATTAGATTCTGTTCCCCCCCCCCCCCACATCCTTGTCACCGGTGATCGCGCCGGCGCGAGTTGGCTATGAAAGCAAATAAAAAAGAGCGGTTAATGGGTCTGAAATGGCGGGTGTGACCTTCCTCCTCGCGGGCGCTTGTCCCGGGTGAATGGGTACAATGCATCCCGGAGAGGAACGCTTAAAAGATGCGGCAATAAGAGAGTGCGTTCGGGAGGATCACTCGGCGCGACGGGGCAAAATGGGGTGTTATATGGGGTGCTAAGGACAACGATATCGATCACGGCAACAGACGCCGTTCGCAGGAAGAGCTGGGGCTGCACAATATGAGAAATAAAGTGGGATCCGATTACTTTAATGCCCCAGTTCTGTATTTTTCTTCCTAACATCCCAATTCTTCACAGGAATGAGTTAACAAGCATGTTTCACTTCTGGGGAACAGCACTGTCAGGATAGAGCATTAGAAACATTCACCCGGGTGCATTTAAGAGAGGTTCAAACTGTGCCCCTCACCGTCATGTAGGCCTGGAGATACTTGTTTTCACTCAAACTTGGCTGTAAAGACTACTAAAGTGGCGCTAGCCCACAGTTAGCCTTGCCCGTTAGCCAGTTAGCTTCTTCTTTGTGATTTCATTAGTGTGTATTGGGTCTCTGGGTCGGTGCAGGGAAAGTTGCAAGTGTGGTTTTCTTGAAGTTTTAATTGTGTGGAATTATGAAACTTGCAGTAAAAAGTACTATCTCATGAGATGTGTGCCAATACAAAAAGAAGTCTGAGGGCCACCTAAAACTGGTATGAGGGCCGCATTTGGCCCCAGGCCGCACTTTGGGCATTCTTTAGGGCAGGAGAACTCGTTCTGGGTCGTGGGCCGAAATTCAGCCCCCATGGCGGTTCACTGGCCGCATATATTGTAAAGGACTGTGGCCTAATAAATAACAATGGTTTACACTTATTGCTTCTGTGTCACACGTTTGTCAAAGTGCTACATATAGTCATTATCCACTCACTCCACACTCGATGGCAGTAAGTTACTATTGTAGCCACAGCCGCCTGGGGCAGACTGACCATTTACCACATAGCTATAATATGCAGTTTATATCCTGACATCTTATTATGCCTGTGCCCTCTGCTGGACACGTGTGGAATTATTTCCTTTGTTTAATTTAAGCTGTAGTGAGCATTCTGGCTATTTCTTTAAAAATCCATAACTCAGTACAGGAATGGGCTAGAGACTTGCTCTCTTTTTTTTTTTTGACATACTCTAAAACCCATGCTCTACAAAGGGCCACATTAAATCATCTCGCAGGCCGCATGTGGCCCGCGGGCCTTGTGTTCGACACATGTACTTTAGGCAAACAATAAACTTAGGAGAATTAAAATATTAGCCTAAATCAAAACCAAATTGGAGGTCACTTTATTATTTTGTTTATTTAAACTTTTTTTTACGATTACTTGACACCTGATTGTACTTCGAGAAATGGAACGAAATGTTTTTTGTCCTCCTTTAGTATATTGTAAACTCAAACATTTGTGGACATTTGGATACATTTTCTGAAGTTTCAGGCTATTTTTCTATCATTTTTGTGAAAGTGATCCTGCAAGTCGTGAAAGTTTTCCTACTAACTTGTCCCTGTAAAGAATTTGTATGCTAGAAATATATTTGGAAAGTTACGAATGAATTTGCACCACAACTAACATTTTAGTTTAATGGCTTCCCCTTTCATTGTTTGCAATAAAAAAATAAAAAAAAATCAGGTATAGGGCCTTTAAAAATATATGATCCCTGATCCAAATCTATACAAGGAGGTAGCAACCACCATAAATCCGTCCCGTCCCATGAAATCACAGACATAAAAAGGTCACGCTGAAGTCAGTATGCAGAGAACAGGAGACACTGAACGACTCATGTGGAGGCAGTGCCATCTAGAGGGCCAAGGTAGTCAGCGCAATGATCACTACATGCACTAATAAATACAATCAGCTTCAATTTACAAATACTGAGTACGATTTTAATTATTTTCATAGAATATATCAAAATATAATATCTTATACATAATATTGAAATTCTTATTCAGGGTATTTCATAACATGTTGTACCCAGTTCTTGGTTTGTGTTCAGCTTAAATAATACTCTAGATCAGTAGTACTGCTAACTTGAGCTTCTTCCAGTGACATTCACAGTTTTACCCTTCATTCATTTTAATTAGATATCATTTCATTCATGCTTTTGTGATGCATTTAAGTTGGGTTTTTACTGATTCACAGCATATAGTCAAATGTATATACCCAATGTTACCCTGACTTCATCTTGTTCCACACATTTTACATGGTGGTACTGCTGGTCAAAAATGTTTTATTTCAATACTTAAGTGAACGCACAGCTACTTCCACTTATATATTAATATTTCTCCACTAAAATTTGTATTTTACTTAAAGTACCTATATCTTTTTGCTTATAAAAATACTCAAAGTAGAAACAACGAATCATTTGATGTAAATCCTAATTGCAGCTTTGAAAGAATGAAGCGCCTTCAGTGTAGTGATGTGAAAAGGATTATATCTACCTTTCAAATGTAGTAAAAGTAAAACCTTTTCAGCAAAAACACGACTCAAAACAAAATAGATGTAGATGTAAATCTTGAGAAAGTGATGCCGGTGTGGGGGAAGGACTCAAGTGCAATTCACGCTTTTGTCCACTAGATAGAGCCCACTACCTTTTACGATCATATCCCTCCGCTCTGGAACTACTGTCAACGCAGCCCTCGGAAAAAAAAAACAACCCAGATAATAAACATCGACGTAAATTAGCGTCCCCCTTCCCCTGCACGTGAGCGAACTCACCAGCACCTGTGGCTCTGGTTCGGCTTTTGTTCCAGCAACAACAAAAAAGACCCCCCAATCCCCACCCCCCTTCTCTCTGCAACTTAATGAGAACGCCGTCTTCTTTTGGGGAGAAAAATAAAATAAAAACCATGTTGAGGTTGTTGTTTCTTTCCTCGATGAGAACATTGAGACAGATATTCAACCTCCTCGCGCCGAGCAGTCAGGATAACGGACTTTGGGGAATAAGAATACAAAAAGGTGATGTTCTTGAGGAAAAAAATGACGGGATACAAGATAAGAAGACCGGTGAAAAGAGAGGAATGTTCATAAATGTTAAAAACAAACAAATTCCACTTTAAACATGTCTTTTCTTCATAGGCCGTCACTTCAAGAGCAAGATTCCTGTGTGGTCTATCAAACGTTCCTATTTGGTAACACTTTATAATAATGGTACATGAATTCATGCATGATTTTCATGAACTTATGCATGAATGAATGCATGATTTCATGATACATTCATGCATTACTAAATCATGACTTCTCAGGAACAAACAAGATTACATGTTGGTTCATGGAGGACTTCATCCCTGAATTAAACATCTAACTACTGTAATGAATGTACATGGAAATCTTAATAATTCACCATGATCATGAGGATCACATAAGAATACCATGAATTCACTAAAACTGCAATGAAATGACAATAAAATAATCAACCAATCATGATCATGAGGATCATACATGAACATCATGACTTATATGGCGGAAATCTACTTGTATATTATGGACCAGAACACAAAGTATAACTTTATAGGATAACACTTAGGGCAATCATGAACTAGATCATTTGCTAATCCTTAATGCATCATGATTTCACTATGATTGTGTCCCCTCAACATAAGTGGTGGATTATCCTAAACTTTTTAACCTGTGAAACACCAGCTCTGGAGGTCTTATTTGGTTATGCTGTACTTGTAATAATTTGTAATAAAAGTGTTTACATTTTTCCACACACAAATTCCAATTGAGAAGTCATTGCTTCTTCTTCAGGACTAAGGTGGTCTTTAACAGATTAAAAGGTTTAGGCTAATGCATCACTTTAGTTGAGAGGACATGATAAGCAAGTAGATTTCCGCCATATGACTCTTGATGTTCATGGTATTCTTATGTGATCCTCATGATCATGAATTATTAAGATTTCCATGTACATTCATGACAGTAGTTAGATGTTTAATTCAGGGATGAAGTCCTCCATGAACCAACATGTAATCATGTTTGTTCCTGAGAAGTCATTATTTAGTAATGATTTCATTAATGCATGAAATCATGCATTAATTCATGCGTAAGTTCATAAAAATCATGCATGAACTTATGTACCATTATTATAAAGTGTTACCAGAACACCCATTTAGACGACATATGATGGACCACACTGGCATGTGTAGAAAGTGGTGCTTTGACAATGAAGAAAATCTGCTTTCCACTGAGCAAACTGGCCTGCCCCTGCTTTACACTCCACAGCACTGTTTCCAACCTTTTTTCCTTGAAGCCTGTGTCCAGAAACAGATCCACCGGCTTTAGTACAGACGCCAAAGCATGTCCAGACTCTCAATTTAATAGCAGCGTCTAAGGCTGAAGTAACACATGAATAAAAATAAACAAGTTCTGTTTTAAACGGCCGGCTAACCGATTCATTGATCAGTTATACTTCTAAATAAACAAGCAGGGCTAATGTTTTACGCAGCTATGTGCAATGATATGTTTGGACCCCGATAGAGCACAAGGGAACATTTGCTGATCTCAAATGGATTGTGTTGCCACTGGGAATAGTTTGGACAAAAGCATTGTGTGACCTTAACACTCGACACTTAACTTTACTGATACGCCGTCTGCAGGATAAAGATGAGTGATCATTAGTTGTCCTTTCATCCACGTGGGATATACCAAAAAGTGTTATTGCATTATTCTTTATTTATTTAATACAGAGCCCAAACACAAGTTTACAAAGCAGAACAAAGCAATCTGCAGCATAAATGATATTTGAACAGGCAGAACCTTTGCAAATAACTTTTCGATTTTGGCTTTGCATCAGTGATATTCATTTAAACACAGATGAGAGTTTTACATCACATTTAGGCAAATATTTCTCTCTGGGCAAGACAACTTCAACATTTCAACATTTGAATAATAAACTAGCCAGATTATCATTACAGACATAACAAGATTTTCTATCAGTTCCTTTGTAATAACCCACTAAACTTTGTAGTCCTAACGACCTAACTCACACCTGAGTTTCAGTCTGAACAGCCCTACTCTTAGCTGATCACTGCAGTGAGCCACCAGATAAACACATTGAGCATTTCACACCTGTTACTGACAAAACAATGGAAGAGGTTATCTCCGGTCTGAGTTCATGCACATGCTGCCTTGATGAATTACCCACTAGATTTTTGAAGACTGTGCTGACCAGCTTGTTACCACAACTTGTTCAGTTAGTCAACATCTCATTTGAGATTGGAGCATTTCCAAAGGCCTTGAAAACTGCGGTCATTAAGCCTCTTCTAAAGAAGAGCAGCCTTGATCCCAAGGTACTGAACAACTACCGGCCCATATCAAACCTACCATTCTTAGGAAAAGTCCTAGAGAAAGTAATATATCAACAGCTCACTTACTTTCTCCTATCTAACAATGTGTTTGATACTTTCCAGTCAGGATTTAGGCCCCACCACAGCACTGAGACAGCTCTGATCAAGGTGACAAATGATATCCGTATGAACCGAGAGCACATTACCCCTGTGCTTTCCTCCCTCCACTGGCTTCCTGTGACTTTTAGAATCCAGTTTAAAATCTTACTGTTTGTTTTTAAATCTCTTCATGATCTGGCACCTTCTTATTTAAGTGACTTACTGAATCGGTATACTCCGGGCGGAACACTGAGGTCTTCTGACCAGTTGCTCTTAGACTGCCCACGGTCCAACCGGAAAACCAGAGGTGATCGAGCCTTTGCTGTTGCCGGTCCTAAACTCTGGAACTCTCTGCCCTTGGAAATCAGGGCGGGCTCCTCTATTGTCAAATTCAAGTCGCTGTTGAAAACGCATCTTTTTGCACTGGCATTTTAATTCAAGCTGAGCTAGACATTTTTATACTGCAGTACCCAGTATGTTGTATGTTGTTTATATGTTTGCTCTGAATATGGAAAGCACTTTGGGGCAGTATTCTGTTTTTAAATGTGCTATACAAATAAACCTTGACCTTGACCTTGAACACCAATGCAGGTAAGGTCTCAGTTTTAGTTCTGCTGGACCTAAGCGCTGCCTTTGACAGTGGACCACGGGATCTTACTTCACAGGTTAGAAAACTGGGTGGGAAACTCTGGTACTGCGCTAAACTGGTTCAAGTCCTATCTCGAGGATAGGACGTACTTTGTCGAAATTGGCAACTGTGTCTCAGACAAAATGTCCATGACCTGTGGAGTCCCCCAGGGGTCAATCTTGGGACCCCTCTTATTCAACTTACATGCTTCCATTGGGTCAGCTAACGGCAACAATGTGTCGTACCACAACTACGCAGATGACACTCACTTGGGTCATATAAACGCATTTTTCCCAATTTTATAAAAAACCCAAAATAGCAGTTTAGGGAGAAACACAGATTTTCCGGCTCAGATTTTCCGACAGTAACCAGGATACAACGGCATGTATACGCAGCCTCTCATTATTTATGCATGCGCCGTTAATCGTAAACAAACATGGCAGCAGCGGCGAGTCCGAAGAGCTCCTGTTTCTGGGGAACTCAAAGGAGGTGAATATCTAAGATGGAAAGAAGCATCATAATGCGAATGTATGCAGCTGGATTTCGTCCGGACGCATAGAGAGAGGGTAAAGGTAAGGAATTATCCACAATCTGCCATAGCTCAGGATGTAACAGATGAGCAAAACATTTGGCCCAGAGTGACATTCAAAATCGAGCACTCGTAAACACACTCATAGAGAAATCTTCGAAACGATACCGGTTTTGTCTTTGCGTGGATATGGCGTTAAGCTCCGCATAAACACCACATCTTGACACACGTGGACGTTCCCCTCGCCGTTTCTGCATGAACTGGACCTTCGGAGTTGGCTCCACTGTGGGTTTCAAACGCTCAGGGGAATATGAGACGGAGTTACACAACACTTTACTTCTGGCTGTCTTCGCACCGGCTGAATATGCACGAACGGCGCTTGATTTAACGATATTAGTCCCAATCAGCGGCGAGTGGAGAGGTTCGCCGTCGCGCGCAGACAGATCTGATTGCGTGCTGAACAAACACGCCTCGCATAACAACCTTTTTCTTCCTCTTCTTCTTTTTTCTTTTTTTAACGCTCCCTCCAGCTTATTACGCGTGACATTTTACATTCGGCCCCCGAAAAATGCAAATGAGGCAGCTAAGTGGATGTGCGCGCGTAATTGAATCTTGGCAAAAGAGAAAGAGGAAGGGAAGTGCGAAGAGGTAATGAATTGTGAGGGGGAACACTTTGGGTGGCGGACGTTTAAGTGGTTCCTATAGCCGTGTGTCAAACTTCTCGTAGAGCGTTAGCGAAGCAAGCGAGGACTGGATCAGGAGGCCTCCGGGCGTACGGGGGTGGGGTGGTCAACAGGCGAAACATCAATTAGAGATTGGAATTTGGTATTTGTACATTTGCTGAGGTAACCGGGTTAATTTGTTTATTGAATTTCATCAAAATGTATCTGATTATTAAAATCATAATCAGCTTTAACACCCCCTTTTGTTTGGAGTGTATTTTACCTGGTAGAGGGGGTTTCCATGGCTACGCACTTTGCTCCTCCCCTTTGACTGCTGTGTGATTTGACAACGGTATGTAACTGGTTTGACTCTGTGATTTTAGGATCATTTTGGTAATTATCAGTTTAATTTGTTTTATCTGTAACATAACACTGTTGAGCCCCCTATGAGAGACCAACAGGCCCATTTTGGAACCATGAGGCCGTCCTTCCGTGGACCCACCACCTGCAGAAGGAGCCATAGGGGACTGGTGCAATGTGATTTGGGCAGCTCCAACAGCTGCCCCCACGACCCGGAAACGGACAAGTGGAAGAAAATGGATGGATGGATGGATAACACTGTTGACTCTCTGTTTGAAGTGATTATTTGAATTTTGGGGGGATTTATATTGACATTTGGTCAAGTTTAGAAGTTGTCAATCTTTGTCAGCTAGCTTGTCAGGGGAGCCAACATCTCTGTTGACACATCTACAATACGTGAAACACTGAACAATAGTGGGGTTCATGGGAGAACGCCACAGAGGAAGCCACTGCTGTCTAAAAAAACATTGTGGCACTTTAAAGTTGGCACTTGAATGCTCCACAGCACTACTGGCAAAATATTCTGTAAACTGATGAACCCAAAGTTGAATTGTTTGGGTGGAACACACAACATCATGTGTGGAGGAAGAGCCTGGACAACCTGCAATCACTAATGGGAAAAATAATTCACAAGTTTATCAAGATATTTTGCAGAAGAGCTTGAGGCCATCTGCTGAAGCTCAACAGAGGAGGGGTGCTGCAACAAGACAATGACCCAAAGCACAAAAGCAAATCCACTTCCGAATGCTTCCAGAAGAATAAAATGCACGTTCTGGGATGGCCCAGTCAAAGTCCTGACCTAAACCTCAGTGAGATGCTGTGGCAGGACCTCAAGAAAGCTATTCACGCCAAACATCCCAGGAATCTCACTGAACTGCAACAGTTTTGCAAAGAGCAACGAGATTCATCCTGATTGTCGTGCACTTAATCTGCAACTACAGGAAACGTCTGGATGGAGTTATCGCTGCCAAAGGAGGGTCAACCAGCTATTGAATCTAACGGTGTACTTACTTATTCCACGTCGTCCTGTGAATGTTTACATGTTATTGCCAATAAAAATATAACAACATGTAAATGTGTGGGTGGTATTAGTTTAAGCAGTTTAATTCTTATGACTTTAATAAAGATCAGACCACATTTTATGAGCAATTTAGGCAGAAATGTAAGAAATTCCAAACAGTGTACTCACTTTTTCCCCCACTGTCTTATACCAAAGCAACTGTTTGTAACTCCTTTTGGGCAATAAACTGACCAGATAGATAGATTTATAGAAATAGCTTAAATGAAAGAAGTATGCCCTCTGCAACAGCGTGGTGCCTTTCTCCGCTCTAAACACTCGTAATTGATGCATGGGCCGGAATATGTTATTGGCTGTTTGCTATTCCGTTGAAAGAAGCAATTTGAGTGGTTAGCAAGCAATTAGCGCTTTGCCCGAGTGCCGGGCAAGCGCCTTATGGGACTGCAAACGGATTTGAACCCAACTGGAAATCTCCTCCGGCGAATCCCGTAAAGCGCCTCTCATGTTACTAACTGGATCAAGCGGCGCCCGAAAACTTGGTTACGCCTTAGTGCCATGTGGGGAAACGCTCCGAATCGGCTTCCCATCACGTATCGGATTGGGTGTCACCATGAATATTCATAAATGGCTTTAATGAAGACCTTATATCGATCGAGCCTCCCCCCCCCCACCCCCGTTAATGGGCCGCGCCGTTTACAGCCGAGCGCCGGATCCTAATTGGATTACGGGCGACTTTGGGAAGTATAGTCGGAGGGATGAAGATGCGCCGGCGAACGTGAACGGGGTAATTGACAGGGAGGAAGATGGATGCGGCGATGGGCCGGTCGGGGGCCGTGTGCCTTCCCGCCGTTTGCGCTCAGTGCCCCAAAAGAGAAAGGGGGCAGACGTGTGCTCCGTCACGGCGCAGAGAGACAATTCATCTGACTGCGGCGTTTTGGGAGAGAGCCGTCACCCTTTAGAGGCATGGAGGATCAGTCTAAGTGAGTATACTATGGTTCCATGCTGCGTTTTGTCAGCATCGCCCATTTACGTGGTCAAACAAAGCACATGTCAGGGGTTTTAAAAGGTCAGTTCATTCACGTTTTTTTAATCAGCGTTCAATGTCAAAGGACTTCAAGTCGCGCGGAATTGTGTGACACGCGTATTCAATGCCTTATTTTTCTGGCCGAATGCAAAAAAGATTGGCGCATATCTCATTCCGTAAGAAGAAAGCAGATCCAAATCAGTAAAGCATCAACATAAAAATGAATTAATTACAGATAAAATACTTTCAGTGGTCGTAGGCGTGGGTAAAAAGACTGTTCCAGATTTTCGCTGCATGAAACTGAAACGCAGCCTCGCCTAAACCTGAATGCCTCACCGGGCATTCCATCTAACCAGAATGAGGGTGAAGTAGGATGCAATTGGCAACTTTTAAGGATGGTCGACCGATAAAGCTGGGGGCGCATCGGGCTGGTTTATTCAGGACATTTGTGTTTAGTAGATACTTTAGAGAAAAAACACAAAACAGCAAAATCCAAAACCAAAAAAACGCTCTCTCGCTCTTATATAAAATTCGATCCGAGGTGTGCAAACTAGTGACCAATTTTCACAACAGTATTTCTCAACCTGAGGCCTAGAAAGTTGAGGGAGGGCTCATTTTAGGGTTCTGACTGAGCTCTTTCCAGTACAAAAAAGGGAAGGTTCTGGAGATGACGGCCTTTAATCGGCGTAATATCAGCCGATATTGTAAAATACCTATCTGTCAACCTCTTCTTTTGAGCAAAAAATTTTGAACAATTTGAGTAAAAAGTGCAGCTTAATGGGTTTTAGACCATCATTTTTCAGTAAAAGATACTTGGGCAAGGTAAGTATTAGTGTCAATTAGAATACAAATGAACATTTGCATTTAAAGCTTTTTAAATCCTTGCAGAAATCCTGCTGTGGCATTCAAACGGAGGATCATTTATTTGACTAGTTGAAGCCAGGAAGTTAATTCACGGCACTGAGGCTGGCACAGTGTTGCATATGTACACTGCTTGGGTACCATGCCATTGGTCCGACAACCCATTAGTCCGACGTCTCATTATTCCGAAAATGTCCCATTGAGCAGAGGTGCCATTAGTCCGACATCTCTAACCCAGTTGTGTTGTGGATTATAGAGACATATACAACCATTGGCCCTAACCTCAAGGTCAGTGGACTTTTGCCTGAACCTAATTTTATTTTTCAACCCCTACTTAATGGGACATTTTCGGACTAATGGGCCGAGCCCAAAACCAAGACCAAAGAAAACAATGATCACTTGGATGTTTGTAACTGTTCTGATCTGCTGGGGTTGCTGCAGTTGAGAGTTGACTTATTGAGCACAACAAAATGTGTGCCGTAATCAAAGTTAAAGGCGCTTCAACCAAATATTAGAGCGTTTGACCTTTTGTTGTGCCGACTTTTTTGGGGTGAGTGTATATGCTGCAACCTAAACCTCAGCCCGGGTGTCATAATCTTTGTTTTTATTCTTTTAACTGGGGGACGCACACTAAAATACGTATAGAGTGGAGAATCACTGATTAGAAGTGATACATTTGAGCTTCTCATAATATAATCACCTTTTAGCAGATGAGTAGGCCTAGTCGGACTGTAACAGCTAAGCTCCAAATACTTAAATTGGGATGGATAAAAAACATCTGCAGCTTGACACTATCAAAGTGTAATAACCTGAGACCCATACGAATTCAAACTTCAAATCAGCCGAGGAACAGCAGCAGTAATTTCATTTACACTGTAGAGTACAGAGTGTTTCCAAAGCTAAATCTCATAATCACATTTCAAAGGCGCCTTTAGGTTAAGCTCATTAGTCTTAATGGCCCCTTTGTGTATTTTTTTCTTTCAAATTGGACTTCTCTTATTATTATACATCATTCCCCTCAATTATGCAAATTATTTCTTTTTATTCGCCCCATTAACCACTCTGTGATATAGTAACGCAGCGTCATCACCGCGCGGCGCTCTGACCCTGTTATGAGACCAGGGAATGGTATTAAAGGGGTCATATGAAAACAGTTTTGGACATTTACATTGGACACACAGAAGCCTCCACTTCCAAAAATATGCCCATAATATCTTTTGATCATTTCCACATGCGTTCAGTGCTCCTTCACTACAAAGAAGAATCTTTCCAAAAGAAAAAGTGAAAGACGAAGATGGATAAGACCACATTTTCTTTGTTCTTTGGTTGAAACCAGACATGCAGTTGTGTTTGGAGTCATTCACTAATTTGAACATAATCTTTACATCTTCTGCAGTTACTATTCTACGTGCTGCAGTGTCTTCCACAGTTTCTTCCGAGAAAGGCATCCATTTGCACCATTGCAACTCCTGCGACCAGGTAGACCTGCTCTATATGTCTATGTCTGTACGGAGGTCGCGGTCCTTCCTCCATTTACATTAGCCATGTCTTTCACGAATCACAAAATAGTTAAAGAAAACACAGACAGTGAGATACTGATGGAAGTCGATGGGTATGTGCTAAAAACATTATGTTGGATGTAAATACTACCCGATACGTCTATAAAGTATTTATATGAAATACAGGCCCAATATTTGAGCAGGTTTGAGCAAGACAAAAACACCTATCAAGAAGTAAGTTTTCTCCGGTGAATTCTTTGTTCCTGACGCCATGTTTTTAAC
This sequence comes from Proterorhinus semilunaris, assembly GCA_021464625.1. NCBI lineage: Eukaryota > Metazoa > Chordata > Actinopteri > Gobiiformes > Gobiidae > Proterorhinus > Proterorhinus semilunaris. Next base: position 23,807,138 of record CM038362.1, on the reverse strand, counting down.
ATGACGCTGTGACTGTCCTCCAGTAACTCACTGTCTGCCAGGTAATCTTGAGATATTTATTTATTTGGCCAACACACCGCGACTAACTCATAGGGAAATAACGAAGACAGGAAGAGCAGCACCTCTGGTGCCATGCCATTGGTCCGACAACACATTAGGCAAAGCAACTTTATTTATGCCGCGCATTTCGTACACAAGGCAACTCAATGCGTAATGAGACACAATAATGAAGACATTCTCATTATTCCGAAATGTCCCATTGAGCAGAGGTGCCGTTAGTCCGACATCTCTAGCCCAGTTGTGTTGTGGATTAGAGCCACTGGCTCTAACCTTAAGGTCAGTGGACTCATGCCTGAACCTAATTTTATTTTTCAACCCCTACTCAATGGGACATTTTCGGAATAATGAAAGGTCGGACTAATGGGCCGACCCCGCGCCTCCCGAGGATCCACTCAGAAGTTACGTGACGCTCGTGTGCATGTAGACCTTAGTCTACAGAAGTGTGCTTATTGTTGTGTGTAAACATCAACCTGCCCCGGGACAACAGATGAAAATTAGCCATCTCAGACATATTTATATGTGAACTCGAAGGACTCATGTTAATTATTACACCGTTCCATCTCCGTCTGACTCACCCCTTCTCCATAGAGCAGCGAGAAGCGAAAACATCCACCAGAGCTTTGCGACTACAAAACAACACTTTGTGATATTTGCTCCGACGTTTGACGGTACTAAATCAATGACCACAAAGCTGGACAAACAGGACTGTGTGCTGGAAGACACGCAGGGCAAAGAGCAGCGTGTGCAGAAAGGTAGGAAAGCCATGTGAAACTTTGAAGAAGCGTTTTCTAATCAACACCAGTGCAAGATAGCGATTAAATGTTTTTTACATAATAAGTTGGCAGTTAAAATGAGTCACAAATGTGGCCTGTAAGCGTGCCTGGCTGTGGCCACATATTGGACACAGGATCAGCGCCGTGGGCGGAGGCACAGCTGCGACATGTGGACGCACAATGGCTCATAATGAGTGCCAGGTCAGGCTGCGGGAGCGGAGCTGACGTCACCGTGGCTGATTAGGAACGCTGTTTCATAGAACGCTCGGCTGAGGTGCTGGTGCGTGTGTACACCATGTTCCCTCTGGTGTTTTTTGGGGAAATAATAGCTGAAATAACTCTCGTACAAATAGGGAGGGCTGTATCGTAATTCTCATTCTGGAAAATCGTACCAACTGAACTATACTGATTCTTACAAAGAACACACATGTGTAAAGGCCGTTTTAGTTCTCCTTGAACTAGCATCAAATTCCTAAATTAACATTTTGTTTTCGTAGGCACCAAGTCATTAATTACATGTTGTGTGTGTGTTAGCTTGGTAGCCATGTAGTTTTTATTTTATTTTTTATGGACAGTTGGGGGAACCTGGAGTAGTGGTGTAGAAGTTGGCCTAGGTTTAGGCCCAACAGTTTTTTGACTGTGCAAATTGTGGAATTCTTATGGAACTTGGACCACATTAGAGCAGAACTAAGGAGCTCATGCCCCTAGAGGCCATAAGCGCCACTGCAGGTGTTGTAGCATGTTTTTTACTCATTACTTGTCCGTGAGAGTAAATACTACGCTGACAGAAAAGACAAAGGGAGAGAGGGATATTGTACATCCAATTTCACAATGGAGATACTTTTTTTTCATTCAAACTGGTCTGTAAATACAGTTTAAGTGGCGCTAGCCCGCAGTTTGCCCGTTAGCTTCGCTATTCCATTAGTGTGTATCGGTGGCTCTGACCCGGAGGCAGGGAAAGTTGCAATTGTGGTTTTCTGGTCAGAGACACCAGGGGGAGATGAAAGACCCCCCCAATCATCCCATTAACACTTGTATTACCCCCAGAGGGACTACGGAAAGGATTTATTAAGGTAAACAAGTTCTGCTCCGTTATCCTGCAAGTCTGGACATTGTATTTACGTCAAGCTAACGCTACAGCCCAGGCTGCTTACTGTGGCAAGTCCCCCTAAAAAATTGCCATTGCAACATAATTTCCATGAAGTTCTATAATTTTTTCGAAACGTTCATGCTGAAATGCTGCCACAAAACTACACGTGTAAAAAAGTGATCAGTTTTAAAAGAAAAAAACAATGAACTAGGTCAAAGGAAGACTGCAGCGGTGCTTTCAATCGTGCCAGAACGTCGTTTCCCTCGTCAAGAACTTGGGTTACAATAGGTTTAAAACTTTCCCAGCCCTCATTACAGCAAACTCAAAGCCGTTTTCTTATCTGACAGGATAAACATTAGCTCCTTCCACATGAGCGACCTCCATCCCTGCCCTCTGTATTAGTGATGGACAGGTGATTGTGCGCGGTGCGGAGACTGCGTGAATCAGAGGCTACTTCACCATCAACTGACTCATTCAGGATTTCTATATATAAACGACGTGCAAGGCTCCTATTCCAGTTTCAAGTACTGCAGATGAGAGTTCCTTTCACCATCAAGCCTTTTGGTGTGACATTTTTTAAGGATATGATCATACATTCCATTAATTAATGCTTTTCATGTTCGTCCCAAGCAAGTGGGGCAACAACAAAGCATCTAGAATCCCTGTCTAAGGCTGAACGGTGCTTAAAACGAGAAAGAAAACACATCAAAAAAGCGAAGTAACCAGTATTAGGCATTCATGGATTTTTTCTTCTTCTGTGCATCTGAAGTTGCATTTTTTTTCATATAAAAACATTACAGTAGAATATGTTAACAATATCATACATTTATTTTAAAAACATATTATAACACATCTTTCTTGCCCAGAGCGATCAGGCTGTATAACAAATCCCTGGGTGGGAGGGGCTAAATGGGAATGCTTTACAGTACTTTTATATTTATTCTCTGCACTGTCCTATGCACAAACTGTGTCTGGAGTAATCAGCGCATGAGGAACATCTATCCATAATAAATGCACAATTGTCATATTGATAAACTGTTTGCCCTAACTGTGCAACTCAACCGAGCAGTCACACAACGTTTCTAAGATGTAACAGAGAAATACATCTCTAACATTTCTTCCATTCAACAAATATATAATCATTATGAAGTCTAGAACATGAAATCCAACCAAAAAAATATCTTACCTTAAATTTTAGTGTCATTTGCCATCGCTTGAATCAGATTCAGATTCAGCTCGTCTCAGCAACAAATATTTTATTGCAAAATTGCAAAAAACTGTTGGACAGTTTAATGTAAATACTACTTCCTGTCAACGTTTTGATGTAAATTGAAAATAAGATATGGCCGGGAAAATTATCGCGTTAATGGATTGCATTGAAATGATACAATTAGCGCGTTAAAATGAATGAATCGAAACGTGAACATTCCCTCCTCAAAACTAGAGCTATATATCGCAGAGGGCCGACAGAAACTCTGCACCAGGCGGAGGGAAGTCTGTAAACCGCAGTAGGACCTTGTCACGCACAACTTAAATTGTGCATTCATTTAGACTCACCACTGCTGCTGTGGGACACATTATCCACCTGAGCCTGTGCACCTGCTCGCCCCAGAGGCAGCTCCGACTGCACAGCTGCCGCTCACTGGGGCACTGATCAATAGGGGAGAGACAGGTATCACACGTTCATCACTCTGTATATCCTTCACAAAGGCTAAGCACATGGACCACATGTGAGAGCGAGTCAGCCCCTCCCCTCAGCGTTACCATAGAGACCTGTTACCACCAAATGCCCATGTGACTACATAATGTTAAAAGAGCTGGAAGTTACAATCATTAGTTGATAAAATGTAAATTCTTATTCATGTTAATGATATTTTCTATTCCTATAATGAAACAATATTGATGTTTTGTACATTCTAACTGGATGTAGCATTATTTAAAATATAAAGCACCTGTAGGTTTCATATGTGTCCTCACTTTTGAGCTCGTGCCATGAACTGGTGACCCTCGGTGAGGACCAGCACAGCAAGGGAAGGCTCCCAGACGGAGCATTAAGCTTAAGAGAAATGTGTTTACCTTTTCCATTACCAACGTCAATTCTAGTCAGGCAACTTAAGGCCTTTCATAATAGCAATGATTAATTGCAATTAATTAAAATGTGTGATTAATTAGTTAATTTATTTAAATCGATTCCCGGCCCCAAAAATAAGAAAAAAGTAAGAGTATGTTTCCGAAATCAATTCATTTGAACATTTATTAGCGTCAAATTAACGTTTTTAGCTTCAAGTCTAAAACAGCTCTAGTTATGACACAGACGGCTCATTCCAGTGAAGTATTTACATTCTGGGTAAAGATTTGAACCTGACATGATCCTGCAGCCGCTTGTTTTCTGAGATGTTCCGTTTAAATACGAGTTTATTTCAACAAGCCATTGAATAAAACACAGACAGCAAATAGCCACGTTAGCATCGTGTTTCTGCGCACAAAAGTCAAATCTCCACTCAAAAGGAAAAGAACCCCAAACAGTGAGTGGCTTATTATTGCCGTCTTTACTGAATTGTTTGTGTGAACAGATTAGAGCAGATTTCTTTGGAAGTTGGGCTTGTGTGACAGAGCTGACATACGACTGCTACACGCTGCAATAAATCACAGCTTTGGGGAACGGGGAGTAATGTGGTGTCAGTCTAAAACAAATAACATCTGCCTCAATTTGTCGCCATTACGCTTTCCAATGTCTTAATCAATTTGCAACCGTCTTCTTGATCTACTATCCCTAAGAAACCAACAACAACACCCTGTTTAATTTTAAGTATGTCTTTATGGTAAGTGGCTAATACTCGTCAGGAAAACTGAAACAACATACTGTATTACTATCCCAAAAAAGCTTTATCTGGGTCTTCTTCACTGCCTTCCATCTCCGAGACGGAGCGTGACATTTGGTGACTCCGGTCATACCCCTATACCGAACACTGACATAATGTGATAGTTATTGATTGATGGCACTGAGTCAGCTCTCCTGCCATACTCTGCAACTGTGCGGCCACTTTCTGGGGTTGTTTGTGTGTCCTTCAGCAGGATGCTACCCCTGAAATGCCCCTGTATGTTGTGGGTGAAGGAAGGGGCCATTTGGCAGTCACGCTTGCTATATATATCAGCCCACTCCAGGCCAAGTACCATATTTTCCGGACTATATGTCGCTCCGGAGTATAAGACGCACTAGCCAATAATTTGCCTATAAGAAAAAAACAACAGGCTGAATAGGCGTACGGTATGCCAACGTGACTGATGGTTAGCTAGCTAAGTGTCTGATATGTTAATGTCACAAACAGTTCAGATAACGATACCATAAAGAACATACCAAACTCTCCATCTCACTCCAAATCACTATATATATATATATATATATATATATATATATATATATAGGTTTATTTGGTCGGGACAGTGCATATTAATGAACATACATGGGTCTCATGCATGTAAACAAGCCAGACCGGATTGTAGCCTTGGGCTAATTTGCATCCGTCGTCCCCCATGCGCACTCACACTCTTATTCATCCTGGCCTATTGTACATGTTTTTTGGACGGGGGAAAACGGAGGAAACCTACACAGACACGGGGAGAACATGCAAACTCCACACAGAAAGGTCCTGTCCAGGTGGGAATTGAACCCGGGACCTTCTAGCTGTGAAGTACTACCGCACTGCCCAACTAAATCCATTGAAATCTTCATCCTCGGTGTCACTTCTGAACAAGGCGTAACTGCACCGTTGATTAGCCTCCTTGATTAGCTCTTGCTGTGGCCTCTAGCTTTTAGCCCGTGATTTGCTTGTTTTGTTTACTTCATTGCGGAAAGAGTAACCTCTGCTTCTGGCTCACTCGTTCTGCTGCTCGATTAGCCTGCAGTGCCCTCTAGCGGCATGTGAAATTATATATTTGATTTGAAAAAAAAGCAACAAAAAAATCACATATTAGTCGCTCCGGAGTATAAGACCAAACTATGAAAAAAGTGCAACTTATAGTCCGGAAAATACGGTAGTTTAAGGGGAGGCAATAATTGTGTTTCCATCAGAGAAAATGTGCATTTCAATTGTGCATAATAAATGTGTATAACAAACGCAAATTTTCACACGTTTCCATCCAAGAGTGTTTGCGAATCGTGGCTTTGGTTACCTGGTTACAGCGGGCAGCTGCATGGCGCAATTGCAGCATTTACCCAGCAGAGGGCGCACTGTACGTATTTGATGTCACTTGAAGCTTTTTAGTATAGTTTTTGGCCAAATTAATTTACCATGTCGGAATTAGTTCCTTGTTTTTACTCGTAATGCCATGAATAAATGTTAATTAAGGCGACCTTTTGCTTTAGTTATCTTAACTAACTAACAGCTGCTACTACTCTGAAGTCTTGCATGACCTGTAAAGGCTGGACAAACAAAAACTATCCCAGAGTGAGTTTACTACGTTTTCTAATGAAATGGGCAATTTTTTTGTTGGCTAACTTGGTCCATAGTGGCAGACAGTGCACTGTTAGCTTAAATGCTGCGGCAAAGACAGCAATGTTTGAGCCTCTGCATCTGTGAAATATTTTTAGACTAGAGACGACCTACTACTGATGGATTACGTTTCCTCTTCACTCCTGTCCACAGGTCGGCTACGCAAACCGTCACGTGTACTTTTTATTCGCTACGTCCAACTTTATGCGAAAGAACTGTTTCCATCTTCCAAAATGCGCATTAACGCTTATGCGCACACAAAAAAAAAAACTCAAGCGAGCGGATAAACATTTTATGCGAATTAAGAGTTTTACATGCAAAATTTTGTGTTTCCATCACTCCTTACAAATACGAAACTTCAAAATGCGCATTAAAATCCAGTGATGGCAACACAGTTAATGAAGACAAAACTCTATTTTGTTACATTTTCAATTCTCTTTTCTCAATCAAAAAAAAAAAAAAAAAAATGCCTTACACTTATATTGCGCTTTACAAGCCTGTATTACCAAGTTTCTCAAAGCGCTACACTGTCGTCATTATTCATTCACTCCATACTTGGTGGTGAGCTGCTGTTGCAGCCACAGCTGCCCTGGGGCAGCCAGTCTGCACCATCGGCCCACCACCTGCCACTCACTCATACACCAGGGTACGCAGACACTGGAGGCAAGGAGGGTGAAGTGTCTTGCCCAAGGACACAACGACAATGTGCACCTTCAGGAGGCGGGATTCGAACCCCCGACCTTCCGATCACGAGACAACCCGCTCTACCATCTGCGCCACCGTCGCCAATCACCTTGGCCAAAATGAAACGGCTCAAACCATGGCAATAAAACCTTTTCTGATTCTGATTTGTGTGCACTAGATACTTAACTGGTCCTGTCTTTTATACAGGCCAGGTTGGATGGTGAGCTTAGAGCCTTGAACTGAGCAACTGAAGCTTTCTGCCTGGATCGGAACCACATGAACTGAACTGAAACCCGGGCTGGTAGGAGGCTCCTTAGCAGACGTGCTCTCTGTATTGTCCTTTTTCGTGCCTTCGCAACTCATCCATTGCGGCCCCCGCTTGCCACTCACTCGTTTCCCCGTTCCCTCACGAAACTGCATCTGGACTTTCCCACCACACTGTGGACATTGCGGGGCCGTTTGACGAACTTTACCTTTTGTTGCGCTTATGCCATTGCTGGCAGAAAAAGGACTGACTCTCTTGTCTATGGAGTACACTGATACAGTGGGGGGAAAAGTATTTAGTCAGCCAACAATTGTGCAAGTTCTCCCACTTAAAGAGATGAGAGGCCTGTAATTTTCATCGTATACGTCAACTATGAGAGACAACATAAGAAAATCCAGAAAATCACATTGTCTGATTTTTTTTTTATTTATTTGCAAATTATGTTAGAAAATAAGTATTTGGTCAATAACAAAAGTTCATTTCAATACTTTGTTATATACCCTTTGTTGGCAATGACAGAGGTCAAACGTTTTCTGTAAGTCTTCACAATGTTTTTACACACTGTTGCTGGTATTTTGGCCCATTCCTCCATGCAGATCTCCTCTAGAGCCGTGATGTTTTGGGGCAGGCGCTGGGCAACACAGACTTTCAACTCCCTCCAAAGATTTTCTATAGGGTTGAGATCTGGAGACTGGCTAGGCCACTCCTACAAAGCCACTCCTTCGTTGCCCGGGCGGTGTGTTTGGGATCATTGTCATGCTGAAAGACCCAGCCACGTTTTCATTTTCAATGCCCTTACTGATGGAAGGTGGTGTTCACTCAATATCTCACCATTTACAGGGAACAGTCGTCCTGGTCCCTTTGCAGAAAAACAGCTCCAAAGCATGATGTTTCCACCCCCTTGCTTCACAGTAGGTCTGGTGTTCTTTGGATGCAACTCACTTCGTTCTCCTCCAAACACGACGAGTTGAGTTTTAACCAAAAAGTTCCATTTTGGTTTCATCTGATCATATGACATTCTCCCAGTCCTCTTCTGGTTCATCCAGATGCTCTCTAGCAAACTTCAGACGGGCCGGGACATGTACTGGCTTAAGCAGGGGGACACGTCTGGCACTGCAGGAATTGAGTCCCTGGTGTCGTCTGTTACTGACAGTAGCCTTAGTTACTTTGGTCCCAGCTCTCTGCAGGTCATTCACTAGGTCCCCCCGTGTGGGTCTGGGATTTTTGCTCACCGTTCTTGTGATCATTTTGACCCCACGGGATGAGATCATGCGTGGGGCCCCAGATTGAGGGAGATTATCAGTGGTCTTGTATGTCTTCCATTTTCTAATCATTGCTTCACACCAAGCTTACCAATTGCAGATTCAGTCCTCCCAGCCTGGTGCAGGTCTACAATGTAGTTTCTGGAGTCTTTCGACAGCTCTTTGGTCTTGACCATAGTGGAGTTTGGAGTGTGATTGAGGTTGTGGAAAGGTGTCTTTTATACTGATGACAAGTTCAAACAGGGGCCATTAATACAGGTAACGAGTGGAGGACAGAGGAGCCTCTTAAAGAAGAAGTTACAGGTCTGTGAGAGCCAGAAATCTTGCTTGTTTGTAGGTGACCAAATACTTATTTTCCACCATAATCTGCAAATGAATTCATTAAAAATCAGACAGTGTGATTTTCTGGATTTATTTTATTTTTTTCCTTTTGTCTCATAGTTGATGAAAATTACAGGCCTCTCTCATCTTTTTAAGTGGGGGAACTTGCACAATTGTTAACTAAATCCTTTTTTCCCCAACTGTATTTATAATATTTACATTGTTTATTATTGAACATTCTAAGAATTGTGAATTATGTGAATGGCCATTCGATCTACATGTTTTTGTTAACCGTTTGTCTATTTTTTCTCATTTCTATAACACATTTCGGTACCACTTGAGCCATCCAGTGTTCAGTCTCTGATACTCTCCACTCCTAGAGCCGACCTCAGTTCTTCTGTTCGAGCCCAATCATATCATTAGTTCGAAATGGTTACTTCATAATTATTAAATTATTAAATAATAATGAATAAGTGAAGTATGTGAAGACCTATTAATTATGAGCTAAGCATTAATTAAGTGTAGTAGTTAAGTAGTTATTAAGTGTTAGTCACACTTAATTAATTAATTGTTCATGATGAATTAAGTGTTAATTCAACATGTATTAAGTCTAAATAAGGTGTAGTTATTATAAAGTGTTACCAAAAAGGGATAAAGCAATTGAGGAAAAACGGTAACATATAAACTTCAACTTGGAAAATTGCCACATTTTTCTCAAGTCACTTTTTCTCCATAGATGTATTTGGGAAATTGTAAAAGCAAAGCAGATTTCCTCATATTGCACCTACAGACATCACCTTTTCCTGTCTCATACCTAACAATAGTTTTTTTTTTTCCCCCAGAAAGAATTTTCAATATCCAATTTCAAGCCAGAATAATTGAACTTTGAACCTCAAAAAACAAGTTGAGATTCGACAGTGTTCCAAGTATCTATTGCCATTACATAAACTAAAATTAATGGAGCCTCTAGTATCTTACCCAGAATAACAATAGAAAACAATCATTTGAAAATATAATTGCTTTCTCAAGTGGCATGTACAATTTGTTCTTTTCTCATCGTCCTCATGTTAGGATTTTTACCCCCAGTTTTGTTTACCAAGCTCATTTCAAAAACCAGCCGCACTTTATAATTAAACTCCACTGCGTCCACACCGCCAGAGATAGCCGGTCGGGGTCCAAGTTGAGTCACCGAACGCCTCCAGACAGCGTGGTGTATTTAAGCGCCTGGTCAGGGGCCGTGATGGAGAGTGGAGAGAGAGGGGTGAAAGTAGAAAAGGGAAAAAAGAGAATAATAATTATAATATGCACAGAGAAAGGGAGAAAGAAAAATATCTATTTTTTATCTATAGGAGAGTGTAGGGCTGGACAATGTGGCCAATATTTTTTACAAACCTCAAACAAAAATAATTGATATCCCCCACTTTCATTTAACGCACAAAAATCTCCCGTTGTCTCGTCCAAACTCCAAAACTAGGAGCGGTTTCTGCTGATTTTAAAGATCCCTTATTGGTTATTGAGATCGACCAAAGTGGGAGATTGTGATTTCAGTTCATTGCCCAGCCCTCACATCACACACGACAACTGAGCTACTTCCAGGTCCAAACTGTAGGAAGTAGGGCTGCACAATATATCGCAAAAAATACCGTATCGCGATATTAGGTGAAGCAATATCCGTATCGCGAGAAGCCACAATATATCGCAACATCACTAAAGTCTTTTAGTTGATCTTAGAGATCAACACATTTTTTTAATGCAAACTCAGCCAAAAACAAACAATAGCCCTGAACTTATAAATATGTGAAAGTTCTAGTTAAAATATTAGTTAAACATTTCCTAATTTAGTTAAATTTTAGGCTTGTTGGTGCTGTGTTTTTTTAAGTCTTGTTTTAACACAATTTGCTGAAAAACGTTTAATTAGATGTTGAATTAGAATGGAACATATCGTATTTAAATGATTTATTGAAATATCGCAATAGTATCGTTATTGCGATATTGCACAGCCGTATCGAATATCGCATGTTACTACAATATTGTGCAGCCCTAGTTGGAAGTTCCGTTGACAAACACAGAAACGTTATCTTCAATTAAGGTACTTGAGTCATCTTCTGTACTCGGTAGTTGAAGTCTTCGAATCCTTAAATTAAGAATCTTCATAACGTAGTTGTGTTGTATGGACCGGGGCAGACTGTCTATTTACCACGTGATTGTAATATGTTGTTTATATCCTGATCTCTTCTTATGTCAGTGCCGTCTGCTGGACACGTGTGGAATTATTTCCTTTCTTTCTTTAAGCTGCCCCCTAGTGGCTGGAGTGAGCATTCTGGTTATTCCTTTAAAAAATCCAAAACTCCACACAGGAATGGGCTAGAGACTTACTTTTCCTTTTTACATATTGGTGGGTGGCACGGTAGGTTCCGGGTTCGATTCCCACCTGGAGAGGGCCTTTCTGTGTGGAGCTGGCATGGTCTCCCCATGTCTGCGTAGGTTTCCTCCGGGTACTCCAGTTTCCCCTACCACTAAAAACATGTACAATAGGCCCAGGGACTGCAGGTGGAAATTAGGTGGTACAATGCATCTCTCTTTTCTGAGGCTAATGTAGATTGTACACTGTCCCTGTTCAAAAAAAAAAAAAAATAACAACATAAAAAACATATCGTATTTAAATGATTTAGTGAAATATCGCAATAGTAACGTTATTGGGTAGGGTAGGATGAAAGAGAGTGTGTCTGAGAGGGGGACGACGGATGGAAATTAGCCCATGGCTACAATCCAGCGTGGTGTATTTACATGCATGAGACCCATGTAAGTTAATTAACATGTTAACATGCACGGTCCCTACTAAATAAACCAATACATAAATAATACTCTACAGGGGCCGGATTAAATCAAATCCGGCCTGCAGGCCGCCTGTTAGAGACTCCTGGGCTACAGGATATTGAAGTTGCTGTTTGAGAGATATGCAAATTTACAATACAGTGTAGAATTTAAATCCAAAGTCAAGAAATGGGAAATATTTGTGGAAAAAATGGGGGATCAGGGGGAAATTTGGGAACATTGTGGGGAAGAAATGGGAAAATAATGGGGAAATGGTTAAAGTGTCTTTTCTGCCCTTTTGTATTTTTAACACTTTAATATTAAAGAATGCTATTACTTAGCGATTGAGCTACTGTGACAATGCAATTTATAAGTCTATTTTCAAAATGAATAGATCATGAAGAGTTCATTTGCAAAAGCAGATATCTCCGTTTTGATTTTTTTTTTCAGAATCGTTTTGGATACTTGTTACTGTACTTATAGATAAAAACTAATGTTGTGCACATATGATTAAGAACTAGAGACTTTATAATTTCATGGCAGTGAAACAGACCTGGTAATGAAACACACTTCTATGTGAAGAGGAATTTTCAATGGCACTTATCAGTGTTTGCAAAGGAACTCTTCATATTTAAAAAGCCTTAAAATGGAAAAATAAGTATCCCAAAGCGCTACACTGTAGTGGTGGTAAACTGTCAGGTTAAAATCAGCAAAATCCCATTACAGAGAATCAGGCTTAAGTGAAATGGAGAAAGGACAATGACAGAGAAAAGAAAGAGACAAAGGCAGAAGCTGAGAAGAGAGGGAATGAGAGATAAAAGAGAGAGGCTGAAGGTGTCTTCGTCGCCTCTCCCATCCATCAAAAAGTAGGAGAAGACGGGATGCACAGCCCGTGACAAATGACTGGACTGTCCCAAGCGCTCGCCATTGGAGCACCGTGTACCGCGAGTGTGTGGTCAGGACACAGAGGTCGGGACAGTGTTTCTGGGGGAGAGGAAAATATACGCCAAGCTCTGAATCATGAACTTGTCCACCGCTGTGGCTTCTTGCCCGGGCAGTTCTTATTTCACTGAGTAATGGTCGGCGCAGTTGGGGTTTCCTTGGGTGGCGTTGCCAGATCCCAGAGCCCACAATAATGGCATGATAATTTAGGGTCTCGGGAGTAATGGGAAAGTCAGGCTGGCATGACTGCATAGATTTTTGTCATCGTTGCGGCTCTGGTAATATAGTTGGTTACAGCGATCTCACTGGAAGTAAAGTTACATTATGCTGGATAAAATACTGTCTGTGTCATATACACGGCTAAAAAAAAACTATTTTCAGCCTGGATTTGAACATTGTCAGAGTTGAAATACCAAGGCGACTTAGCTCAGGACTGAATATATTTCATCAATCCAGCAGTTCAGCCATACGAACCTGGCGTCTCAAAACGCAGTTCACTTCGCTCGTACGTTGTTACGGCGTCTCCACAACTTCTCCTTAAACGATGACGTCACAGTGCCAGCGTTATGTCTGTTATCTATAATAATAATAATAATGCATCGGTTTTATATAGCGCTTTTTTGGACACTCAAAGACGCTTTACATTGCACTATTCATTCACTTCATACTTGGTGGTAGTAAGCTACTATTGTAGCCACAGCTGCCCTGGGGTAGACTGACGGAAGCGAGGCAACCAGTCTGTGCCATCAGCCCCTCCGACCACCACCGACCACTCACTCACTCACACGACATTCACCAGGCTTCCTGGTGTTACTAAACGGTCTCCCATCCAAGTACCGACCAGGCCCTCCCCTGCTTGGCTTCCAAGGTCTGATGGGATTGGGCAGAGCAAAGGCGGTATCTATAACCTACTGACCTTTATTATAAGGTCAGTAGGTTATAGATACCGCCTTTTACCGTGCAGTCCTGCCCCACAGCGAGCCTCTGGTGACATGGAGAAGACACCAGTCTGTGTTGTTGGACTGACACTGACAGTATTTCTGCTTTAGTCCTGTGAGCTCTACAGGATACATCTGTGGGTTCTAAATCTATTGAGAAGTTTCATATTTACCAGCTGAGCGTTTGTACATGATTCAGAAAGTGCTATAGTCTATCTATAGTCTTTTATTTTTTTGGTAGCATCGCAGTGCTTCCTTCACACAGGCCTGGCCACAGCGCCTCACACAGGCCTGGCAGATGTATCGCAGTGTTTTCACAGACCTGAGGTGATCCATGTGGACGCTCACATTTACTGAGCTGGTTCAATGTTTCTGAAATCAATCAATCAATCAAACTTTATTTATAAAGCGCTTTTCATACCGAAAGGTATCACAAAGTGCTTTACAGATTACAACAATTAAAACAATACGCCCTACGTCATCCATCCATACATCCATACATAATTAGGACTAAATAAATAGATGTGAGTTAAAAGCTAAGCTAAAAAGGTGGGTCTTGAGCCTGCTCTTAAAAACATGAACGTTCTCTGCGGTCCTGAGCTCCCCCGGCAGGTCGGAGGTTCTTCCCTTGTGAGGAAGGATTTTTCTGCCATCCAGGATTTGATATCTAAAATGCAGTTAAAAAGTGCATCCATTGAAATGAGGATATATGTGCCCAGTCGCGAGAACGAGGGACGCAAGTCGGCTGACTATCTTTCTCGCAAATGGAGAAATATTTGAACATTTTTGATTTTCGCTTTTTTTGCAGATTATTTTAGTTGAGATCCCGAAGAAACCTCCCTATGTTTGAGAACCCAATTTTGGTATATTTAAAAGCATACAATTTTAGGTAGAAATCTCCTTGTTTATCCTTCAGATTCTCTGTGCGTGTGTGTGTGACAGGGGGAGCTTTACAGGGGTATGGCTTTTCTAAATTAGACGTAAATGAGCCCTATTGTCCCATGGAGCAGCAGAGAGAGGTGAGAAGTGCCCAAACTTTAGACGCCGATTTCTCACCTTTGAGATATTTTGAGTCCCTACATTCAAATTGCCAGATCTTTTCCAAATATTTTAAGATTTCCATGTGTCTTTGGAGACTACACTTTCAATATGTCCAACTCAAAATGCCCCAAAACTAAGCTGTGTCCCCCATTCTCGCGACTGGGCACATATACATAGTCCCGCCAAAGTGTGCAAAGTCTTCTTCCCAGAATACCTCTGGCATCCGAAACATATGCCAGAGCCAATGCCTTTCCACTTGGAGGAGCAGCTGCTCTACTCCAAGCTCCCTTTGGGAGACCGACTTACCCATTCTCTGATGGTGTACTCAGCCACCCAGAGAGAACTTATTGGAAACGCTTATATCCAGGCTCTTGTCTTTTGGCAAGCAAGTCAAATGTTTCATGTTGAAAGAGGTTGTTTCAATAACAGTTTGAATAAACTTGTTTCGCGGCGTGACATTTGAACATACAGCGTACATCTGTCCTGACAATCATCTGTACAGATAATGCGAAATGGGGACGTAGAGTGACTGCCGCATGAACCACGTCTGAGTGGAAAAGCCATGGAAAAAGCCGGTTTGTACTTTGACAGCGTGGATCAAAGCCTGACGGTGTTGCGAGTTTAAACCTCGGCAGAGAGCGGAGTGGGAGAGGTGATGTTTTTTAGTCATTCTTCACAGCGCGCAGGCCGAGACACGCAGCACCGACGGTGTCACACATGCTAAACGCACACACACACTCGAGCCTTGTCAGAACAAACGCCTCGCTCAGCCGCTTATTCACAAAGACAAGCAGAACCTTCCCACACAGGCAGGAATATATCAGTCACGTAATGGGGTAGTGGATAAATCCTTCGCACCGAGACCTTGTAATTTTTGCCTCTTTGAAATCGTATATTTTTGTAGTCACCTTGCCCCTGGCAGTGTACCATACATATTTCCGAGGAAATATATATATATATATGACAAAATAAATAGATCATGAACAATTCATTCATTAAGTGTGACTAATATTTAATAACTACTTAACAATGAACAAGTGAAGTTTGTGAAGAACTATTCATTATGAGTTAGGCATTAACTGTAGTCGTTATATAGTTAAGTGCTAGTCACACTTAACTAATGAATTGTAAATATTTTGGTAACACTTAATAATAACTACACTTTATTTAAAAGCCTTAAAGGAACAGGCCAGCGTTTTTCCATACTGAGATATGTTCTTACCTGAGATTAGACGAGTTGATGCGCACCTGTCTGGTCTTTGTGCCCGTGGAAGAGCGTGGTCGCTTCCAACTTTAGAACACTTTTGGTCTGATGTGAGGGATTCAGGGAACAGGCCAAAATATTTGCCGGAACACTCTCATTAAACACTCTCATTAAACACCATTATATCAGATAAAATTTTTGTCGGATCCTTTACCCTGAACAACTGAAAATTGTGGTAATGTTCCACCAAGCAGGGCATAAAATTAAGCACCGCACAGGACCCACTCTCATGACCTGTGTCAACAGTGTTCTTTTCTTTTTTTTATCATGTGTTGAAAAAAAAAAAAGTGAGCGCCAATTTATGTTCTTCCCAGTGGGTGCCCAGTCCAGGCTGGCGGCCTGTGAAGTATGCTGCGCCTTCACGCTTGGCCATGATTTCTCAATGAACTCTGTGATCATTAGTGTGGGGAGCTTATGCGGCAAGTGCTCATTAGTTGAACCTGTCTTGAATTAGTGAGATCAGCCAAGCTCGGTGTCCCTTTGGGGAAACCCAGTATTCGCAGCTTGAATCACGTAAACCAGGATTTGGAGCCTAAGCCGAGTTTTACTGAGCGTGTTTTATGAAATAGCCCTCTGAAAGTGTCCGACAGGCAGTACAATAAAAACAATTCAAATTCAGCCAAGGACAGTTTAAGGACAGTTAAATCTTCCAGAATGCGGATTTCTCTCTCTTCTTTGCCGTTTGTATATTGTATATACACTACACTACTATATCTGTATATACACTACACTACTATATCTATAGATGTTAGAGCAGGCATGGGCAAACTCAGGCCCGGGGTCCAGACGCGGCCCACCTAGCCCTTCATTACGGCCCCCAAAACATAGTCATGCCCGATATGCATTGCCTAATAAGGGGTACGTTTTCATGCTTTCGTTGACACAAAGAAAGATCATGCATAACTGCTGCTATTTTGTTGCTCTTTTTATGTGTTTAGGCCGTTACAGTCCGTTATAGAATTGTAATTGTTTGAAGCAACCTAATGCTGCCTTTACACATAAGCACGATGCGTTACGAATGGCATTTTTCCGTCATTCGTGACGTTCGTGACGTGACTTAACGCATCTCAATGGGATTCTTAACAGAATGCATCAGTTCGTGACATTCGTGACGTTCGTGGAGAAAGTTTTTGTCTATCAAAAAATCTTCCACGAATGTCACGAATCACCCTCTGTTCGTGGAGTTCGCAACGGAGCGTGTCCTTTCGTGAGGAGTAGTGGCGCTTCGTAATTCAGCGCGAGAGCATTCGTACAGCATTCGTGGAGCAGAATCACTGTTTTTACGCTCAAAATTGACAGAAACCCACGCTACGCCCAAAATTCGCAACTGGTTTAGCCCTCGTGGAGAGTTCAAAACCCCAATATGGCCGTCGCATCGAAACCTTTGCCCATATCTGTGTTAGAGCAAGTGCTGTAAACATTCAGAAAATGACGAAGACTAATGTGACAAATGTGAATTTCACTGTCATCAGTTATGAAGAACTACAATGGCCAGCGACGCTAAACGGTTCTATCCTTGTCCAAATGAATCGTGACTTTTGTTGCAACTCGATAACTTCTGAAGGATGTTGAGCAGAGAGAACGAGGCCATCTGTGCGTGTGTGTGTGTGTGTGTGTGGGGGGGTTATTTTCCACAGGGAAGGAGGAGGCTCTTGCACAAGCAGCCATACAATATTAATCCAGTCTGGAGAGGTGGTCTGGCCTCCCCCCCCCCCCCCCCCCCCATCCTCCCCGAGGGGACGTCTCCATTACCCCTGCTTATCTCCCGCTCTCCCACACTTCAGACAAAAAACGCTGCCTCTTCTAAACTTATCCGCTCCCAAGACTTTTCATCTTTTCCAATTCTCTCTTTTCAATTGTTGATCAGACGCTGTGCCTAATGCAAGATGAAGAAAACGTGTCCGTTACTGTCGCGTGAAAAGCCAGACATAGTCGCCTCTTTTTAAAGTATGGAAGTCTGAATAAAGTATTTGAGAATATTTTATGAATGCAAACGTCGTCGACTGATAAGGTATTTCTCCCCCCCTCCACTATTTAAGAAGCCCGGCTCGAACGAAAAGGCTGTTTATTGCCGCTTCAGAACTTCCTCAAATTATCACTTTGGAAAGCCGTCAAAGATCATGAAGTATTTAGAATTTCATTACCCTTTCATTTTTATTATCTGATTCCGTGGCTCTGCGTCGTCCTATAACGCGTGATTAAAATGGCAATTAGAGCCGCCGCGGAAATGAAACCGTCCCGTCCCGTGGGGGTGGCGGATACCGAGCGACGTCTCTTCCGCGGTTAAATATGACGTGTCGAGTTGCAGTCTTTGCCAATTGAGGCGAAACTGCCGCGGCGACGTGAGGGATGGGATTAGGCCGAAATTGCTTTTGGGAAACTGATAGCATTCGCTTCATTAGAGGGACGGTTGTTTGTCTGCATTTAGCCCACACAAGAGGACATCCATTAGCCAGAAACGGTTTATTGGTTTACACGCACAGTTTAGGCGAGGAAAACTTAAAGCTTCTGATGAAGAAACTAGCTATAGAGTTTGGCTACCACAAACCATAGCATTACCGACTTCGACTACTAATGTACTGTGGACATGTACAAACAGGAATGACAGAAAAAAAAACATCTTCAACCGTGTTACAATGTTGTTCGCTCATCATAAAGTCCATCCAGGTCCCAAACTTGGATGGGAGACCGTTTGGTAACACCGGGAAGCCTGGCGAATGTAGTGAGGTGAGTGAGTGAGTGGTTGGCGGTGGTCGGAGGGGCCAATGGCGCAGACTGGTTGCCTCGCTTCTGTCAGTCTACCCCAGGGCAGCTGTGGCTACAATAGTAGCTCATCACCACCAAGTATGGAGAGAATGAATAATGCAATGTAAAGCGTCTTTGAGTGTCCAGAAAAGCGCTATATAAAACCAATGGATTATTGTTATTATTAAAAAGGTTCACCCCGTTCCCAAAAGAGTTCCTTCTGTTCCGAAAGAGTTCCTCCTGTTCCCAAAAAGTTCCTCCTGTTCCTAAAAAGTTCCTCACAGCTCTAACTCTTGCTATGCTACGGTTGGTGGGTCAGTCGCTCGACTGGGCACCCACTCGGAAAACAAACATATGTTGACCCCTGTGCCTCTCTTTGCCTGGGAATTGTACTCAGGAACTCCTTCCTCTAATCAATCACATTGTATAGATCGTAATTGTCATTTATCTGTTTGCACCTTCTGCTTCTATTTTTACCGTTTAATTAGCAGGCGCCTAAGTACATTGCAAAGCGGGTGAGAATATTCTGTGAAAAGCTTGGTCAACATACAGCCATTCATCCGCGTACACATTCTAATTGGAAACAAATTGACAGCGTGTTTGTGTAGCGATGCCGACGCACGATTAGCTGCCACCTTGCTATACATTAATAACTGGAAATGAGAAACGGCGCGCGCCAAGGCAGGCATCAGTCGGAATTGCATTTCAGAGGATAATTGAAAGTACACAGGCCGAGGCTCTCCGGGCGTGAGGATGCGGCGCTAGGAAATTAACAGCTCTTGTCCACACGGCCTCTTTAGTGGAGCGGTGTCTCGATAGCGCTGGGGAACACTCTCCGGTTCCACACTTTTAAATTTTTAATCACGTCTGTCACACGAGCCGACTTTTGACATTGACGTCAACCTCTATGGCCCGAGCTGTCAAGTGTCTTCAAGGCCTCTCAGACTGTCTGCAGCCAAACGTCCCGCACACTTCAACACTAATCAAAGAGGCCAGGGTGAAATTAGTGTCTTCTTTAGACAAGCTCCAATCTCATTAGGACGCCAACATTGCATTCATGAATTCGCCTGGAATACTAATAAAAAGGTTAGGCAGACTGCAGCCCTAATTTAGCAGCATATGGAGCGCGCTTACATTTTAAAAGTTTGCAGTCGACACAAAGGCGAGACACTGCAGGTAAATTAGGGAATAAATAGGAATATCAATTTCAAACTTACCATTGTTGGTAACAAATGTACTTATGTGTATACAGTCCCGATCAAAAGTTTAAGACCACTTCATGGTAAAAATGTACATTTCGCATGATTGGATCTGAACAAGGTTCCACGTAGTAATGTTACAAAAGAAAGAGAAAACAAAACCAAAACAAACATCAGACTAATCAAGACCAAACTTGTCAAAGTGTAATTGTGGTGGTACTGACTGAACGTGGCCTGTCACTTATTGTGCTTCAGGGCGCTGCTGGTGTGTTGTTGCGTTGTCGGCCTGCTTCATCTGGGATTAGCCAATCATTGTGCTGATTGTTGCCATCAGGATTTTGAACATTGTCCCGCTGTTGGCTCCTACCAAATGAATGAAATTATGATACTTACAGGAGTAAGTATCATAATTACTTACTCATAAGTATTATGAGTTATACTTCTTTGCTCTCCTTTTTGAATGTAATTGCACAGTATTATGGATGTTCATGTATATATGAATACATGTTGTGAAAACTGCATATGACAATGTGAAAAAGTCATATGTATAAAGTCATACTGTATATAATGTACATTGACCTCGGAATAAGCAATTGTTTGGGGGTAGGGGCTCACTCCTTTTGAGCAAAATGTGTACTGCTCAAATAAACTAAACTGAACAATTACAACTTGCTGTAAATTACTGACAAATAAAAATAGACTAAATTGTCTATATTTTCAGTGACAAAATCTAAATGATGATTGAGCTAAGTTTAACCTGGGGTTTATTTTGATGATAAATTCGTTATGATGAAGACTTTTTAAAGGGGATTTGCGATATCTTACCCCCGGCTCACATTAAATCCGGTTAAGGTCCGCAATCTTAGGAAGTCATTAAAACCAATGTTGCACACTCACACTGCTCCGCGAGGTCCGGGTCCGGCTACCGAGGCCATCCGGCGGCAACGGAAAGAATCCGCAAGAAGTCTATTTTTACCGGAGACCCAACGGATCAAGCTGACAGAAAAACACGCGCCAAACAGGAAGTCAGGTCTCGTGAGAAACGAAGATCCGGTGTATGTCTAAATAAAATCTGTCCGCTTACTACTTATTTGGTCTCGTTTACCACCGGTACACTAGAAAATGCTGTAAATGTAAACATTTCTCCATTACCAGTGACACAGGGGCACTAGTGTGTTTAAAGCATCCACTTCACTGTCGTTGTACTGGCAAATACGGCTTTTGTTGACAAAGACGACATATACACGAGGCCATTATCACATACACTTCTGTTCTTGTGAGGGCCGTTTCTGTGCCTGGCGCAGTGTTTGGCGCCGGAGCTGGCCACACTGTGAGTGGAAGTTTGGGGCAAACCTGGACTGGATCAGGACCGAACCCGGACCAAGTGAGCCGGGGGTTATTTTTGTTTTTTTTAATAAGATAGATATTAGCGAAATAATCTGGAATAATTCAAATTATGCCATGTTCAAATCTCAATAAATCAGACTAGGAAGTTGATATTTAAAACAATCTTCTGAAAACCTTTAAATATTGAGTACAAAACTGGAAAGTTTGAAGGCTGTAGGAGCTTGTACAGTGGAGATGAGTTGCAAGAGTATAAGAAAAACCTAGTTTTGAGAAAACGGGAGCTAAAGTTTAGTTTATATATATTCTCCTGTCTTTAGCCACGGCTGTTTTACAGAAAGAAAACAACTGGATTACAGTGTTATCTAAAAAAAAAATCTATGTTTTCACCTGCTGTGCCTCGCTTTAAGAATTTGCACACACAAAAATACCTGGTTTGAGGGTTTGTTATTCCCGGACATTAGTAGACTGTGTGATACACAATAGCATTTGCATAAATGTTGCTGTGCAGTTGTTCTCCACAAACGGACCAACCTTTTTTCTTCATACAAATTGTTACTTGTGCAAAACTATGATCAAAACCGCTGTCCTTAACAAAACACATGTTTATTTAGTGAATGTAATCTTTTGGACTTTTGGACTGGGTTGAAATAGCCATTAGCCAACCAGTATGGAAGGCACGTTTTTTACATTAAGCGTTCAGAGGAAGCTACCTCCAAACACCCGACCCACCGTGCCACCCAATTTATTAAAAATGCGGAGGTGCTCAATGTCTAGAGTATAAAAATATATGTTTATATGGCACAATTATGCATGATATGTCCACTTCAGACTTTCAGTATCAAACTAAACAGTTGAATGTTCTTATATTTCAGTATGGTCCTTGAAACATCACACCTCATACAGTAATGCACCATTTTGTCAAGCGCACTCGTCTCTGTATGGCGTACTTCACGTCTCAGAGATTGCTTTGAACTTCTCCCCCCCCCCCTCACTCTGTCGGGAGCACGCCTGGAATCCTCATGTTCTCAGCGGGTCCTTATGTTATTATCACCTGGACGACCGCGGCTGGGACTCACTTCAGGCTGCGCTCCAGGGACCCGCGCGCTGATCCCGTAAATAGCGTGGCTTTCCCTCGGGCGGCCCTTTGTTTACTGTATGTCAGGTTTACTTTGAAGAAAAGGAGATGGCGCGGCGTGAGCACAAAGCGTGGCTCCCGAGTGTTCACCTGCTGGATCTTATTCCACTTTTTCAGCATAATGAAACGATAAACAGGCACTTTCCGGTTCTTTTGTTTGGCCTAGTTTAGTATGACTGAATTTGGCTTATTTAGTTTATTTGTTTATTTGTTTATTTGAGCAATACACATTGTGCTCAAAAGGAGTGGGCTGAAGCAAAAAGCTTATGAGCCCCCACCCCCAAGTGCAATAAATAAAAAAAGAACATTTTAAAACATTTCAAGCAGCTACATTCGTACAGACCAACTTACAACAAACAACAAAAATATATTAACTGTTTATATAATTAATTGGAACAACGCACAGCTACAACAACAATCTAGTTTCATATACGATGTCTAATACAAAGCAAGTCAAAAAAATTTGTTACTTAATATATTGCTTGCATATTTTTACCCGTGATTACAGAGTTACTTTTATGGTATAAAGGTACATTAATAGATGTTATAATCTGAGATCTTGATACTTTCCAGTTGTCATTACCATTCTCAGTATAATTTTAATTTGGGTTTAATTATCATCATCATGATTATATAATTTATTTAATTGATTTATATGTGAAGTATGATGAAAGCCCTGCACAGTGTGGTGCATTAAAAAGCCAGAGAGTGAGCCAGTTGAAGAGGGCAGTAACTCCCCTTCAACAAACCCCCACACAGCTGCCCTAAAAGCTGATTTTGTAGATGATGTTCCTATGCTGAGTGGTGCATTAAAAGACAAGGTTTAGAGCCCGTTGGGAGGATTCCTCTCAACAGATCCATAACCTGCCAACCCTAATTCTCCGTTTGTGAATTTGAGCAATAGAATGACAACCGTTCCAAGCAGCAACACTCTTCCTTGATTATAGAGGAAAAATACACATAATTGATCTTACTGCTCCCCTTAGTGGCAACGCATTTCTTCTTGTCTGTATATTTCAAAAGTCTTTTGTTTGTATTTATATTTGAACAGGTTGATGTTTGGACATCGTTTCAATTCCATCTCCAGTTTATTCCACAATTGTACACCATTAACTGTTGGACTAAAACTTTTCAAAGTTGTGCTATGTTTCTGAATCCTAAAGTTTAATTCATCACGTAATTCATAACGACCAGTACGTTCTTGGAACCTTCTTTGTATTTGGTTTGGTAACAATTTATACCTTGCTTTGAATAACATTTGTACAGTTTGGAACTCAACAATGTCACAAAACTTCATGATCTTTGATTTTAGAAATAATGAGTTTGTGTGGTCCAAAAACCCAACTTTATGAATTACTCGGATAGCTCTTTTTTGCAACAATATTATTGGTTTAACTGTGTTTTTATAAGTACTACCCCAAACCACAGTACAATAATATAAGTAGGGCAAAATCAGAGAACAGTATAAGGTATGTAGAGCTTTGATGTTTAAAATGTGCTTTGCTTTTGCAATTACTGAAATGCTTCTAGAAATTTTCGTAGATATATATTTAATGTGAGATTTCCAAGTAATTCTGTCATCAATAATCACCCCAAGGAATTTGATTTCATGCACTCGCTCGATAACAACACCCTCTATCTGAATCGCTTCCTGAGCATTGGAATTACAGTTGCCAAATATCATCATTTTGCTTTTACTCAGATTTAGAGATAATTTATTTTGTTTGAACCACTTGTTGACACTTTTGAGTTCCAAGTTAACAATCCGACACAGCTGTTGCAAGTCGTCTCCTGATGCAAAAATATTTGTATCGTCAGCAAACAAGATAAATTTAAGTACTTCAGATGTGTTACAAATGTCATTAATATACATATTAAACAATTTTGGGCCCAGAATAGAACCTTGAGGTAAACCACAGACAATTTGTCGACAACTCGACTGATAATCACCGATTTTCACACATTGTTTTCTATTTTTTAAGTAACTGGTGACCCACTGTAGAGCTACCCCCCTAATCCCATAAAGTTCTAGTTTATTAATTAATATATCATAGTTTATTGTATCAAACGCTTTACTCAGGTCAATAAATAATCCGATTGCATATTTCTTGTCATCTACAGCATTAGTTATTTCTTCAGTTATATTAAAGAGCGCGTGTGAGGTTGAGTGATTGTTCCTAAAACCAAACTGATTGTCCGAGAGTAAATTACACTTTTCGATAAAGCTGTCGAGTCTAGAGTTAAAAACCTTTTCTAAGATTTTAGAGAATTGCGGTAAAAGGGAAACAGGCCTGTAGTTTGTAAAGAGATGTTTATCTCCTGCTTTGAACAGAGGAATCACTTTTGCTACTTTCATACTATCAGGAAAAGTTCCAGTTTGTAACGATAAGTTACAGATGTAAGTTAACGGCTTAGAGATACTTTCAATAACAGTTTTTAAAGTTTTCATGTCCATGTCATGGTAATCGGTCGAAGTTTTATTTTTACACCCTTTAACAATGTCCAGTATCTCCTTTTCCTCCACAGGTTTGAGGAACAGGGACATAGGATTTGCTTCTATCAGATCACAATTATAATTCTCAACGTTTGTAATTTTTGCAGCAAGGTTCGGTCCAACATCTACAAAGAATTTATTAAATGTTTCGACGACTTCATTCATATTATTTAAAGTGTTATCCTCATCTTTGAAATATTTTGGATAATTAATCGTTCTTGGTTTATTTCTAATTATACTATTTAAGATGTTCCATAAACCTTTAATATTATTCTTATTACTATCCAACAACTTATTATAATAATCCTGTTTACATTTTCTAATGATACCTGTCAATTTATTTTTATATTTCTTATATTTATTTAATTCACTGGGCGAGTTTTTTTTTTTACTTTCCAAAGCAGTGGGGCAGCAGTTGGTATTCCCCATCAGTCTGGTAGGTGCGCTAGATTTTTCTATCAAAAACCCTAGTTTCAAAGAGCTCATTCTCTTCCTTGTTTTGGTCCTGGCAGGGAGGATGAATCAAACCACCTTTGATTCATTCCACATAATTACAGAACTAGTCCTTCTGTTACAGCTGCCTTTTAACCCGGTTTTAACTTGTTAGAGATTACCATTTAAGATCTTCGTCATGAAAATTGGTTTTCAGAGAGACATATCTGCCAAAGTATTATTGGAATTATCCCTCTATGTTCAAGTTGGTGCTGCTGTTTCAGTCAAAAAGCACAAAGAGCATGTGTAACCTTCTTAAAGAGGGTTCTCCCACTGTATCCGTGAAGTGTGTCGCTTTGTTTGTGTGACATGGCGAGTGGTATTGGTATTTTTATGAATAAGAGCCAGACAACGCCATCCAGTAAAACTGGAAAACTGTGCTTTAAGGCACACAGGTTCGACCATAAGGACAGAAGCAACATGTTCCTTGTACATAACATTTTAGTTTATTTCCATGATTTATGTTTGTTCACAGTTCACGTTGTTTGTTTTTCCATTAGCAATTTCAGTTTATACAAAACAAAGTAAGGAGGAAGCAAGACAGGGGAAAGCAAGATCTAGCCCTACTCGGCCCGGCACGGTGCTTCGATAGCCCCGGTTACGCAGCGGCTCCAGCAGACCCCGAACCGAGAGACCAGGGGACGCCATGGAGTGGTGCGCTTTAGGCCCCCAACCACCCGCGACGCTAAAATAAAACTTGCGTTAGCAGCTAAACCAAATGAAAGATTGAACGAGTGCACCATAGCTACCTGGACCCGTGGGACAGCACGCACAGCCCTGGACCCGGCCCAACCAGGCTGGAAGACGCCAGTGAGGAGAACCAGGGTGGCTTTTATACTAGTGCTAGCGCCATCTGCTGTTCGTTTTGATATTTAAAATACACAAGTTTAATAAAATGGCATTTAATAAAACTGGTAATGCCACATTTGGTTTTGTGTCTGTCAGTAAGACATGTTTAAGTTTGTGCTCCATACCATGTATATGGTGAAGAGCAAAATAATAAATGAAAACAATGATATGGAGCTGGACTACAACCACACTGTCACACACTTCACCAAATGGTGTGAAGATAATCATCTGTACCTCAATGACAACGAATAACTAACAATAGACGACAAACTTACATTTGTTTACTTTTTTTCTTATAGCCGGACCTTAGTGTTGACGGTTTCGGCCGAAACCGTCAACACTAAGGTCTGGCTATAAGAAAAAAAGTAACATACGTTTTAGAAGACCTAATGAACCTAATCGGACTAAACTTACATTTGATCAACACATCACGGACATTCAGAAAAGAAGTCAACAACGGCCTGTCAATAATCCGGAAACAGAGAGGACTTAATGTTGCCCCATCCCTGCTCCTACGCTTATATATCAATCAATTAATCAAAGTTAACTGTCGAGAACCAAACCATACTCACCAAGGAAACAAACACTGCAGCTGAAATCATGGGACTCCCCACACCAAACCTCAAACATCTAAACAACCGGGCCATTTGGGCGCGTCGCACTCTCCAAAGAACAGGACTCCACACACCCCCTGCATGTTCACCTCACCCCTCTGCCCTCAGGACCCCATATGTTTGTCCTGTCTGTCCTTTTGTCAAACATGCACTGTGTACACGGAAAAGAGCATGTTTTAAGGCGAGACGCTGCAGGTGAATGAGGAACTACATAAATGTTGAGATATCAATTTGAAACTGTTGTTGATCATTACTGATATAAATATGAAAAATGTATTGCAAGTTTTCTGCCATTTCATGTTTTCATATGAAAACAGGATATTTTATGTTATCCTGATAAACCACACCCACTTCTTTCCTGCGCAAAAGAAGGCGGGTCTGGACACACACGGTAAACAAGTAGCTGATTGGCGGCTGAGGCCGAGCCGAACCAATCACGACCGTCACAGAGAATTGACAAGGTTACGTCACTCGCTGCGCCGCTATGTTGTTAGTGAACATTAACATTAGCCAAATCTAATCATGGAGGAAGTAGTCGAGGATTTTGCCTCCGTGTTCTCTTGAGTTTATATTCAGTTCATATTTTGTGAGTTGGTCTACAGCTGTCATCACATCCGCTAATTGCTAAATGTAGAGCCAGGCAAATTTTATTTATAAAAATGGCCAATAATGCCTATATTTTCAGCGACAAAAACCTAAATAGATGGACCCAGCGCATAAGAGCAACCTCCCTCTCTCTCTTGGCACAGCTAAATGTTTTGCCTTTTTCTCCGAGCTGCATTTGTGGTTTCTGTGTTCCACATTGTTTGACTGGATACTTCTTTACTGCAAAGAGTCAATAACGGTCCTGAAGAAAGCAGCTCTTTAAAAGTAAACAAAAAGCTAGTTCATCAACTAATCCCATTTGAGACCTACACTTTTCTTCTTCTGAAACACTGAAGAGGCGCCAACCGCCCCCACAGCTGCAGCACAGTGGAGGCGTAAACCAGGGGAGCTACTACAGGACACAAAAAAGGGACAAATGAGGAGGTATCCAGACAAGACGAGACCCAGCGAAGCCACACATGCCTTCTGTCCCAACTAGTGTTCTGGCTAATGGACGTTCACTGGAGAGTAAAACAGATTGAGGCGAGACACTGCAGGTGAATAGGAAAAAATTTATTTGAAACATTACTGATATAAATATGAGAAAAAAATATTTTATGTTTTCATATAAAAATAAGGCATTTTGTACATGAACATGGCCAAAATCGCCCATATTTTGGATTGAGCCAGATTAAAATGTATGGTTTTTATTGTATTGACATAATAGTAACTAAGAATTTTTCAGAGGGGATTTTGGATATATTGTTAATTTTTTCCATAAACTAATCATAAGTGAAAAACTCTATAAAAACTCAAATTCCGCCTTGTTTTTTTGGGTTCAAAGCTGAATAAATCAGGCTAGGAATTAGACATTAAAAAATCCCTCTGAAAGACGGCTTTTCATTGCGCCGCAGCTGCTACTTCCGGGTTATCTCCGCCTCACTCGCGGCAAATACATCATAAAATAATGTTTATACTCTGACATGAAAACTAAGATGTAAAGCGAGGAAACTAGATAAAAACGAAAATCTGTCAGTTTTGAATTATTTGGCCGGAATTCTATGACTGAGTTTGGAACGTTTCACGCATTGGGTCGGATATAGAGTTCATGATGACGTACCGCTAAGCATCATGGGATTTGCAGCAGGCTTTTTACATAATAAACTAATGGAGAAGGGAAAAATACTGGAGATATTGTTTACATTAAAACATTTGGACACTACTCTGTGTGTTAGATGGATTTACCAGCAGTCACTTTTGATGCTGTTTTTAGCTATTGTTATGGAAAATGTTTGCTAGTTTGCTACGGATTGCCATGGTAACAGTGTATTTATAACATTCATCCCAAACTCGATTCTTCAGAAAACAGTGGGGCACTCTCCTCTCACCCCTGGGCAGGTTGGCAGGTTGTCTGCGTAGGCTTACTCCGGGTGTAGCCCTGTCACAGAGACAACATCTGAAGTTCGATATATTGAAGCAGGCAATAGACATGAAATACAATGACACACAACTTGCTTTGGGTCAAGAAAAATTGAGAAAAATGTGTAAAGACGATAAATATTTGGGTCCGCCTCGGGGCCGGGACTCTTTCGAGCGCACGGCTTCCTTTACCGGTTTCCCTCCAGTTCTTCGGCACAATATAACGATCATAAACAGACACTTTTGTTTGGCCTAGTTTGGTGCGGCTGAATTTGGCATGTTTTATTCATTGGGTCAGATTTGCAGTTTCCTTCCCAGATGTGCTAATCTCCATTGCAAATTTCTCGAAAATTGCCAGAGCTGCCAATCCAGCCACCCATGCTTAAATCTCATTCATTTTTTAATCACATCTTAAGGAGTTCAATATCGCCGGCTGATTAAAACATTATAAGACCCAGGTCGCGGCGTAATTACGGATTGGCCAGTCAGAATGAGCGCGGTAAATGATTTTATTTGAGGAAGATAATTACGTCGGGGGACATGCATCACGCCTAACGGTCTTAACGGCAGCTATCCGTTCTGGAGGGGAGGTTAGATGGGCCATTGTCGACATCCCTACTGGACTGTATATTGTCTCGCGATGAGTTAAGGTCCTCAGCTGAATTAGCGCGGCGCATTACGGGAGCCGCCGCCGAAACGAATGGCCGCGCGAAGAGGCAAAGTATGGATTTAACTGCAATTAAAATGGATCATTTGGAAAAGTTTTACAGCCCTGACCTGAGGCGACGCTCCTCAGCCCCGCGCTTTAGCTCGAAATGTGTCTCTTTCTAATCACCAACTGATCTGCAGCTTCGGGTGGTACATCTGCATACAAAAGGAATCGCCGCACACAGATGATTATTTCACTCCGTTTATATTATTTGTTGAGTATCACAACAGGAGTTCATTGAAAAGGCTGATTTCATAATTGTCCAACATTCAATGGTGAAGCTACAGATGGATTTTTCTGTCCTTAAATCCTTGGCGACTTCTTTCAAAAGTCATAGAAGCGCGAGTGGCAGGTCAGCGCTCGTTGCTTCACAGCAAGAGGTTCCTGGGTTCGATTCTGTGCAAAGCCCCTTTGTGGAGTTTGCATGTTCTCCCCGTGTCTGCATAGGTTACCTCCGGGTTCTCCGGTTTACCCTACCACTAAAAACATGTACAATGGGCAAGGATGAATGAGAGTGTGTTTGAGAGTGTGAGTGGGGGACAACAGATGGAAATTAGCCCACGGCGTGCCAAACATTTAACAATTCGTATACCTTAATGTTACGCTTTTGTTGTCATGGTGATGTGAAAACAGGAAGAAACCTCCCTCCCTTAATTGATCACCTTTTTCTGCGACCTGCATTTGTGGTTTCTGTGTTCCACATTGTTTTTCTGGATACTTTTGTACGTCTTTGCCGAGTTTTTGTGGAGGTTTGGTGGATTTGTTTACTTTGAGAGTCTTAAATGGTCCTGAAGAAAGCAGCTTTTTAAAGGTAAACAAAATGCTAGCTTTTCAGCTAAACCCATTTGAGACCTAGACATGTCTTCTTCTGAGACACTGAAGAGGCACCAAGAGCCCCCACAGCTGCAGCACAGTCGAGGCGTCACAAGAGGAGCTAAAGGAAACAAGGAAGGGACAAACGGAGAGAAGATGGTGAAAGACTGTTGTGAAGCGGAGGGAGCTGCAGGAGGAAGAGGAAGGAGGAGGAGCTGACCAGTGCAGGACACCACGCTCTGAAACAGGGACAAACCCAGGAGGTGGTGCACCGTTTCAGAGGAGACAGCGAGAGAGGGCAGCCAGCCAGGTTTCTTCCGAGTGCTTCAGTTCCCCCGACCTCCAAGGTCATGCGGGTCAGGTTGACCTCCAAGGCAGCAGCTCAGGACTAATACTTGAACACTATTTCGTTGTACGCTTGTAGAATGACAATAAATCACTTACTTACTTACTTGCATACCCTAACTTCAATGAAATACTTACAAAGTCTTTATTTCAGAGTTCTGCATCGTGAATAGGGCCCGACCGATATATCGGCCGGCCGATGTTGTTTTGGAATCTACAGATTTTTCTTACTACTAAACATGAATATACAGCACCCCCTGCTGTCACAGTTCAACACTGACACATTTAGAAGCATCATGGAAGGGATTATAGAGTAGGCATTTTCCAAAAATATCAGCGGCAGTATTGGCCAAACAAAACCCCAAATATGCAACACATGACGTCTTCCGGGATTTTCAGTCCACTTCCATTATTTCCATATTTCTTATTAGCCATTGGCCTCAGACAAAAACACCTACTATTATGAACACAGATAGATATGTAGTCGAGTAGGCATTCAACGCCACAACATTTATCACTCAACAGAAAAGGGACAACAACAAACAACATTAAAGCAGTACTAAGTAACTTGTGCACACCCTAGCACAAATGTCGTAGTGTTGTTTTTTTTTACTCATTACTTGTCCGTGAGAGTAAATACTACACTGACAGAAAAGACAAAGGGAGAGAGGGATATTGTACATCCAATTACACAATGGAAATATTTTATTTTAATCAAACTTGGCTGTAAATACTGTTTAAGTGGCGCTAGCCCGCAGTTAGCTTTGCCCGGTTAGTATGTTAGCCTCTTCGTGATTCCATTAGTGTGTATTGGTGCTTGACCCGGTGGCAGGCAAGTTGCAATTGTGGTTTTCTGGCCAGTGCCACCAGGGGGAGATGAAAGACCCCCCAATCATCCCATCAACA
Organism: Proterorhinus semilunaris; assembly: GCA_021464625.1. NCBI lineage: Eukaryota > Metazoa > Chordata > Actinopteri > Gobiiformes > Gobiidae > Proterorhinus > Proterorhinus semilunaris. The sequence continues at coordinate 23,775,539 of CM038362.1, read as the reverse complement.
CTTGTATTACCCCCAGAGGGACTACGGAAAGGATTTATTAAGGTAAACACGTTACTCAGTACGGCTTTAAGCAAAGAATGACCAATTCCATCAGTGATGCAACTTGTTGAGTAACAACAGCTGATGTGAACAAAACTGTTAAAACAGGCTCTTCTCTATTTAAGTGTCCAGTATCTGCGTCCAGAGGGGAAGGTCATGGTGGGCTATTGCTCTGTTGTTAAGTCCCCTCCAGTGAAGTCTTCTCAGGGCTGATGCATCCAGGCATGTAGCGCTGTTTGTTTAAGCCAAATAATTATTAATTGAAAACAGCATAAAACTGCGAATTGAGGACAAATGAAACACCTGGTTTGAACTGTTCTTGCCCGTCACAGAACTATTACATTCACAATTCACAATTCAATTCATATTCATGTGAGATTGCTCATATTGGCACTTCTGTGCACAGAAGGCAAGGCAAAACTTCCCGTGACGTCACAAAACCAGCCTCCCCTTTGGACTCCTCAGTCAGGGCAACAATCTTTCACCCCCCCCTTTACTGAACCCACGTGCCACAAAATGGAGGTTGTAATCTCCTCGAGCCACTTCCTCTTGTAAACATTTTATACAGTTGTATGAGATGACCACAACAGGTAATCGTTTACCCATGGCCATCTGGCTTTTTTGAAGCTTGAGTGGTCAAATTCTTCCCTTTGCTTATCTAAACAGACCAACCCCCTAGGTCAGCTTCAAGCTTCACCAAGACAAGCTTCAATGAACAATAAATTGACTGTCTGCCAAACACACATTTAATAGTCAAACTTAATGCAATACTTTCATGTTAACATCAAATACAGAATTTCTTTAACAGAAATGCGATTGCCCGCACCCGCATAAAGTGGTGACTGTACCATGAATTAGAATTGTTGATTCGACACCAGGCCCGCGGGTGCATACCCATGTTCCCCGGGTCCTATGTTCCCCGGGTGCGATGTTTTTTTCCCGTAGGTGAGTTGGTGCTTCACCCAATCACAAGTCATGAGAGTGAAATGTCATACATATACAAATCAGCTTAACCCTGACCCTGCCCTAGCCACTAACCTTAAGGATAGTGGGCTGGTGCCTAATCTTAATCAATAGAAGTGGGGGAACATAGGTACTGGGGAACATAGGGCTGACCCCAGGCCCGCTATACGTCATCCGCAGCATACATTTCCCTTAATGAACCGCATGTTTCATCCGGACCATTGTAATACGCGAGTCCCATAGTGGCCCTTCACGGTGCTGTAATGGAGAAGATGCAAATGTTGCTCGGCCCTAACTCATTGTCTCACTAAATGATGAGCAACAGCGTGATCCGTATACTTCCTGCCTGCCAAAGCCTCCTCTCTTTTGGCGCGGTGATAGTGGGACACAACAAAAGCAACGCGTGTGCGTACGTTCATCCCGTGCACGTCGGCGCCGAAAGAACCCGCTTTGATCCCGCTGCTCGTTGGCACTAGTCCTGGTGGAGGATTTTAAGAAAGAAAGTAATCGTCTGAATAAACAGAAGATAATAATAGACCACTCGACAATGTGCACCTCTTCCTGGAGTGATTTTGTGGGAAAATAGAAGCAAAAGAACGATATTTTCCTACACCGCCTTTCAACCGAATGGAAGAAAATTAATATCTTCAAACGGCTTTAATCTCCCTTTGATGGAACATCGTCTTGAGGCACGTTTCTTTCTTTTTTTACGAATCCTAAATGTGCTCAAGTTTAGAGCCGTGTTGTTTGGCCAAGGAATAACGTCGGATTTTGCCTGGTACTAGTAAAATGAATGGGTTTTGAAACTTCAAATATGAAACGATCAAAGTCTAGACGGCTTTTTCTGGTGATTTGAATCATTTATACGTTAATGCAATGTTAGTTATGCACTTGTGGGCTTTCTACGTTACATGATAGAAACCCAAAAAAAATCTTATATTTCATTCATATTTAAATTTAATTTAATCTTTAATAAAAATCAGTTGCTCTGTCTTTTTGTTAGTCTATTAATCAGAGCTAAGTATGGTCTTCCAGTACTTTTCCAACCACCTAAAGTTGCTTTACAATTTCGGCGCGGTGAAGGATTTTCCCTGCGGTTGATATTGCGTGCCTCAACACCTCGGTCTGTGGTGAAGTGTGTTGGAACTCATTAGCTTATATTAACAAATTGAAATTGGGGGATTATTTCAATAAAATAGGAGTAAGGTGAAGTCGCGGGAACCTAGGCTCATTGGAGTAGGTGGTGCAGCGATTTTCAACCATTCGTTCTTGTTGAAAATGATATGGAAATGCTTATGCACTATTGTGGCGATTATAATGTGGTCATATTAATGTGGCCATTGAGACCTTAACACTCGCAACTTACAGCAACATTAGTTTTGACTTTAAGGCATTAAGTGTAACGCAGGAAAGAAATAGTCCAAATCTTGGATGTTGGTAGTGTTCTCGCCGACACACATGAGCGGAGGGGCCCCCTACGCTGTGAATTTCTTCCCCAACGCTGCAATTTCGCCCCCTATGCTGTGTTTCAACCAACGTAGGGGGGGTTTTCTGTTGCAATAATGCCTGATTTAAAATTAAATACATCTTCAGAAAATGTGGCCCTCAAAATGCAGGAAATAGTTTTTAAGAGGGGTCTAAATTTCCAAAGATTTTCTACTTCAGCCTGCCCCAACGCTGTGAAAAAATCCTGGTCTTGCTCATGACTCAGGAGCGGAGAGTGGGGAATGGCAAACGCCCGGTCCACGGCCAGGTCTCCTGTAATCTCCCTGCACTGATTCAATCGAAAAAAAGCATTTTTTTCCACCCAAGTCCGACCACAACTTACAGACGGGACTTAACTCTGGTGTGTTTTTACGCATAAACAGTGTCCTGTAAAATGTCAATAAAAACAGTCCATGCGGTGACCGCTGTACCTGACATTTGGTGCGGTTTGATTGGCCATAGGCGGTTAATGTGGTCATCGCAGTAGCCCATTAGTCAAGACTAACGGGCTCTACAATGACCGCAGTCATAAAAGCTCAGACTAGGTTCATCGTAAGAACTTTAGTACCCACGGTAAACTCGCTCACCGGGAACTGCTGAAGAAACAGCGTCCAGCAATAAATCCAGCCCAAAAAACAGGAATCCAACATACACAGAGCAAATGGTATCCATTTTTTTATATTGTCGCCAAAGGAAGAGCCAGTCACAGTGAGCACATTAAAGTAATTTAATTTCGTGTAATCTTTTTTTTATCCCTCAAATTAGTGCTGGGCGATATGACGATAGAAAAGTGTCTATCGTGGCATTTCTCTTCTATCGTTTATATCGTTTCTAACCTAATTTCATCAATTATTAAAGCAACTATTACATTAAATAGGCCACAAAGAATGTATTAGTGTTTTCTTGTCACTATGCATCCTCTAAGTTTATATTAAGTGATTATAAACAAGAATAAAAAAGAACTTTTTCGCAAAGAAACTCCGTCTTGTGGTTTTGCGACACCTGCTTTACGATATTGCTGTCCGCCGCCCGCCACACCTGCTGTAGCAACGGCGACATCTAATGGACGTACACCCCTACTACTACACTCAGCATTCTTATTTCTGAGTGAAATGTCACTTCATAACAGAGGTTACATTAACCGAAAATTCTCCGTCATTTGCGTAATATGTTTAGCTTTGACGCTGATCCGGCTCTCTCTCAGCTACTTCCCTAAACACCGCGTGGTTTCGCTCTGCTTCACGTACGGCAAATAAACAGCTTTTTAGTGATGGATCTCACAACGGAGCTGACTGATAGGCAAGGCAACTTTATTTATACCGCGCATTTCGTTGATAGTGCATGGATCTGGATTAAACACAGAGAGAGGAGAGAGGAGAGGCTGGTGCAGGAGGTAAGAGCAGCTTACCTCTTTAGCGCGTAGAGCAGCTAAAGACGTACAATGCAAACGGCTCGCCCACTGTTTCTTAAACATTACGTTAAAATTGAGATATAAGCTCCAATTTACATTTGTATTAGTGTAATATGAGCCTTGATATTGAGGAGCAGATGATGCTCTGAATAAGTCGTTCTCTACGCACGTGTTTACACATTTCTGTTGTTAAATTGGTGTCAGGACTCAGATGTTCAGATCATGTTTAGCCCATTTATCCTGCTGTCTCACATTTTTCCTGACATAAACAATACAGGCGATATAAATGATCCATAGCGAAACCACTGCTTCAAAATAAAGTTTAAAAAAGTAAGTAAGATAAAAATATCTTACTTATAACTGAAAACAGACTATATTATGGTATATCGTGATATATATCGTTATCGTGATATAAAATAATCCATATCGTGATATACGTTTTTTCCATATCGCCCAGCACTACTTCAAATAGTCTTTTGTTAAGCATTTATTTTTATAGTAAAGGTTTCAGTCATAGAAATATATAGAACTATATTTACAGGTACAGAATATCATGAAAAAGTTCACTGATTTAAAATGTCATTACATGCAAAGTGACATATGTCAAGCCTTTATTTGTTATAATTATGATGATTATTGCTTACAGTCCATTTTCAATTCATATATTATGTATAATATTAAAATTTTCTGAGATTTTTAATTTGGGGTTTTTACAACCTGAGCCAAAATAATCAAAATGATAACAAATGAAGGCTATACATATCTCACTTTACATGTAATGAGTCTATATCATATATTAGTTTCACAGTTTAAGCTGAATAACAGAAGTGAATGCAGTCATGATATTGTAATTATATGACGAGCGCCTGTATTAGGGGTCGAGCGTTGTGAGTTTTTCTTGGCCGATGCCAATATGCACCGCTGAAATTTTTGGCAAAATGTCTAAAAATGTCTCGTCTATAATCCTGTGTTTGACGTCTCTAAACGTGTCAGTGTTGAACTGTGACAGCAGGGGGCGCTGTATGAGAGGCAATAGGGCTGATTTACTCAGGACAATCATGTTCAGTAGTTCCTTCAGCGGGAGCTCGCTTGAAAGATATAAAAAAGTAGATTCAAAGATAAAACGGGTAAGTCTCTGTCTCTTATGGTTTATGAAATTATGCACAAAAGTCTACAACATAAAATATAAAAATATAAAAATAATAAACTTGTGACCAATTTTCACTGCAATGTTTCTCTGCTTCCCTGAGGAGGTTCCTGTCACTTCCCTTTCTGGAGATATCGGCCTTTTTATCAGCCGAAATCAGACCAAAATGGATTGTTCTGAGGCACAGTGGCGGGGATGGCTCGGCAGTGTAAACACATTTCACAAAATGGACACACAAATGGCAAAAGACGTTTCGGGCGAGGATGAAGAGGAATGCAGAAAAGTCTGGCGTTGTCTGCGTGACAAGTTTGCCAAGGCAAAAAAGCGAGTAATAAAAAAAGGGGTCAAGCTCGAGGACAGAAAGGTGGTACCAAGCCGGTACACCTCATGAAACACAGGAAAACGTCAACCAACGTGACTTTACCAAGTGAAACGGCGTTTAACGTTTAACCTAACTGTGACACATCGGTGCTAAACATGATTAACATTAAGTCCATCCATCCATCCATTTTCTCCCACTTGTCCGTTGCCGGGTCGTGGGGGCAGCTGTTGGAGCTGCACCAAATCACATTGCACCAGCCCCTATGGCTCCCCCTGCAGGTGGTGGGTCCACAGGAGGACGGCCTCGTGATTCCAAACGGGCCTGTTGGTCTCTCATAAGGGGCTTCACCCATTCATACTCTCATTCACACACCAGTGTATGCAGACACTGGAGGCAAGGAGGATAAAGTGTCTTGCCCAAGGACACAACGACAATGTGCACCTTCAGGAGGCGGGATTCGAACCCCCGACCTTCCGATCATGAGACGACCCGCTCTACCATCTGCGCCACTGTCGCCCCCTAACATTAAGTCAGTCTTCAAAATGTTTGCATTACCGTGATTGATACATTTTATAATAGTCTGAGCTCAAACGGCTAGCTTCATTTCTGTCATTTCCTGCGTGGCAGTTCGGCAGCAGCACGTCTTATGGAGCATGAAATGTCCGAGCCCAAACAAATGTTGTTCTTGTTCTCTTTGCCTCAAGAACAAGACCGTTCTTGCATCTTGTGGAGTATGAATAGGCCTTTAGAAAGTATTGGAACAACCTTTGGTGAAATTCTTAGTATGTTCGTCCTTACAGGGACTAGATGCAAGTTGGTCATTTTATACTCACTACTGCCACCTCAGGTCTTACGCGTAACTGCAGTCTCTATATTAAGCTCGTGCATGACGGCACTTCGGAGCCGAATGAACACCTTTCTGAGTGACAGTGCAGGATTTTAGAGGCAGTTGTGGTGAATAGGCCTGGGCTCATTCTACACATTAGGACATGGCTGGAACATGTAGAGGAAGAAAAATACTTAATTTTAACATTTTTAAACTCCCTATAGTCCATTTAAGGCAAGACACTGCTGGTGAACAGGGAAAAAAACAGGAAATAAAAATTTTGAAATTTGAAACCTTTGCTGTACATTACTACATAAATATGAGGAAACAAATGTTTTGTTAGTTTATCTTTTCATATCAAAAATGTGGCATTTTGTGCACAAAAATGGCCAAAATTGCTGATATTTTCACTATTTGGATAGACCCAGATTTTAATGTATGTGGTTTTATTTTGCGACATATTAGTAACAAAGATTATTTCAGAGGGCATTTTGGTGAAAAAATCTGTAAAAACTCAAATTTAGCCTTGTTTTTTTTTAGGTTCAAAGCTGAATAAATCAGGCTGGGAATTGGACAAATAAAAAATCCCACTGGCAAAAATCTTGTTAAGTCCAAGACTGGAAAGTTTAGAGTCCGTAGGAGCGGCAAAAGTGGGGAGGTCGTTGCATGAGTGGAACAAAAACTTAATCTAGAGAAAACCAGCCCTAGAGTTTTGTGTAACGAGTGCACATGTGGATAATAGAGTCATCGCGGGCACCCTTCACAGGACATGTGGATGTGAAATCTGTCAATATTTGTGAATGAATACCCGTAGGGAAGCTGGCTTTGCAAAGCGACATAGATGCTACTTCCGGGTTATCTCCGCGATAAAATAGGCATCGCACGGGGTAAGTTTTGTCATTTTTATACTCCGACATGAAAACTAAGATGTCAAAGGAAGAGGCCACCGTTTTTACATACTGAGATATGTTCTTACCTTAGCTTTGACGAGTTCATTTGTACCTGTCTGGTCTCTAATTATACTTCACGTAACCATATTTAAATATGGAAAACGTGGAAGAGTTTGGTAGCTTCTATCTTCACCTCGTTTGGAGCTATAGCGGAGAAGAGACACACATGGAGACCAGACAGGTACAAATTAACTCGTCAAAGCTATGGTAAGAACACATCTCGGTATATAAAAACGGTGGCCTATTCCTTTAAGGAAGAGAAACTAGCTTCGACCACTGCGTGAAACATCAATACTTCCACCTGCCGTCTTTCGCCTTAAATCCGATAATCGTGAATCGCAATACTTTTCCCTCAGAATAATCGTGACTCAAACATTTTGAATCGCACGGACTCACACAACACAGACAACACCTCCTCATCTGCCTGTAGATCACACTCAAGGAGACACGTTTCCAGACTATAATCATCGCATAGAATGGGAGGAAGCAGTGCCGACTCGGTGGAACCAGTCGACTTTTCTGGCCTCATGAAGTAATGATGTCCAGCGGTATGATCGAAGGTGCCAGGCGGTCAGGTGTTATGAAGCTAATGGCCTTTCTGACAGCCTCACAGTGGAGCGAGTTAGCGGTCAGTCCGGAGCAGGGCTGACTGACGCTGGTCTAGAGCCTGACTGAAGTCTCCACGGCACCTATTGATTCCTGACGCTTCATAATGACAACCTGTATGTGTAATAGCACCTTGGATGTATCAACCATCTGGCGCACACTGGCATATCTATTCTAAAAGTTTTCACAAAGGGAAAAAAACCCTGAAATGTCTGATATGACTGATTGTGTTGAGTAAGGTATTGTCTCATATCATCTGTTCCGCTTGGGCAACACGTCCGGAGCAATTGGAAGGTGCGGTGCAGTGCTCCGGGCCTCTTCTCCAGACCTTTGGCTCGATTCATGGTCCCAGCTGGAGGTTGAGTCTTTTGTACATGTTCTTTGGGTTGATGGAGAACCCGGATGGACATTTTGTTTTATGAACCGTTATCATGCTTTCCAGGAAATGACTACCAATGCGGCGCTCCCTCGTCTTTCACACGCGTATTCGTTCACAAATATTGGCATGTTTGGTATCCACGTGTAGCAAGAAAGGCGACCGAGATGATGCTGTAATTAAAATATGGTCATTTCCTTACTGGGAGGCAGCAGTTGTAAAACCAAAGGCAACGATACACATGCACGCTATCAGGTGTCAATACTTTAGAGCCGTTTTCTCCACATGAGGTTTTCATTCCACTTTTGCTGCTCCCCTTTAGTAGCTCCGACAGACTCCAAACCTTCCAGTCTTGGACTCAACAATATGCATCTAATTATATATCTTCTGTATCTATCTCAACAATTAATATCTAATTGCCAACCTGATTTATTGAGCTTTGAACCAGATGCAAACAAAAGGCGAAACTTGAATTTTCACACATTTGTTTCAGTTTCACAAGTCCCATCCAAAATCCCCACTGAAAATCTTTGTCACTAATATATCAACAACTTAAAATCATACATGTAAACCTGGCTCTATCCATTATTTAGATTTCATATGAGCAAATATAGTCAGTTTTAGCCCGTTTTAACAGACAGTGAGAACCATATGTTTACATACACTTGATAAAAAGATACATTGGAATTTTTTTCTCACTGTCAGATTTGAAACTTTTATGTTTCTTAGGTTCATGTCTGACAGTGAGTGTGTCTTTGTATGAAGTATATGTAAACATATGGTTCTCACTGTACATAAAATATACACATTTTTTGTCATTAGCATGCACTGTGCCGACCAAATGTAAGAAATCTACCATCCTTTGTCTTTGACAAAAGGTGAGGAAAGGTCTCAACTGAAAGACTGGGGCATGTTTTGTGGAAGAGACAAAAATGTAAAATAAAAAGGATTTGATTTGTATTGTCATCAAATGCATTTGCAGACCACTATCAAATGTTTAGAGCTCTAAATGCTTTACCAAATGTGAATGTTTGGCACATATTTAATTTCACTTTTGCTACTAATTTCAATAAAAGATCTCAAGGGATTTGTGCTAATCCCAACATAATAACATTTCACAGATCTACGTAAAGACAATTTTCTAGTCTATCAACAGAAAAGCGTTATATAGTCTGTTTTGCACCTTTATCCATGTCTATCTTACCACCTCATAAATAAAGTACACTTTTCACTAGAGATTGCATATGAAATAAAAACAATTATGAATCTGTATGTATGATATGTCTGTACAACATAATCTGCAACCATTACTTTACCCTGATGACAGCTCTCTTGCAGCGACCCCAGTCCAGTCGTCTTTTCTCTATCATATATGAACTGCCAGTCATTCCGAATAACCTCTGCGAGAGTCAATTGCCATGGCGACTGAAGAAAAAACATCAAACTGGGCCGATATCGACATTTACACGCAGAGGAACCGCAACCAGCTGCGTCCCCGGACCTTGATCGCCAATGACAACAAATCAAGAAATCTCATTCGCAGTGTGCCAGAGTGCTCTCGCCGTGTGAGGGCGACCCAATGATCAGTGGGGAATTGTGCAAATGGACACCGCAATTGTTGGTGATTTGTCCGAGTGGTAATGTATCACCCTGGGTTGTTATTTTTCCATTAGCGACATCTCATTTGAGCAAGAGGTGATGATCAAAGCAAAATGAAGCGGAAAAAAAAAATCAGGCCAGAGAAACATTGTACGTTTTGCAAGTAATCTGTCTAAGACCCTGTGTTGTGGGGTGAATAAAGGCACTTCTGGGCAAAAATTACGCAATTATGAGCAATGCCAACCTGGCGGACGCTGGGGAGAGTAGCAGTTGATCAAACAACAAGATAGCCATTTTATTTCATCTGTTTCCAACTTGACAAAGCAGCCAAAGCAGTGGGATGAAGCCAAGTGATGGATCTTGCAAGCATCCACTGGACTTCAGTGTTCACAATAGAAATAGTTGGAGAGGCTCCAACGTCTAGAAACAATAAGGTCTATCATGAGCGATGAGCCATGGAGAGATGGAAGCCTCAGAGTTTTAGAACAGGGCTGGGGCCTCATTTATAAAGCTCACGTGCAAACAAAATGAGGCCAAAACTTGCCTGCGCCAAAGGTGGTATTTATAGAAATCAAACTGAATGTGTGCGTCCTTTTCGGGACCGCTGCATATACGCGATAGTAGGTCAGGTAATGTTAAGCCAGTTTGGGGAAATTAAATTTGAAAGGCACGAAGCAGGAACCACTCTATGCTTTATACCAAAGTCTGACCAACTCCTGCAGAGGCCCAAAGCACGAGTCCATTCAGCGACGCAATTCCACCCACCTCTTACTCACGTCACCCAAGCCACTGACTTTTCTTTACTCGCGCCTCATCCCACACAAAACCCAGAGTGTACATACAATTTACAATATCTAAGTGATAAAAAAGCCCATTTCTGCCATTTCAGAAAGGTTAAGTTCACAATATCACAATCCACCATCTAAAAAGGCTCTTCTTTACGTTCTAAACAAGTATTTCCAAAGGTTTTATTGATGAGACAGCGCACTTTGCGAGTACTTGTGATCAGAGAAGCAGCGCTAACTTGCCAATAAAGGTCCACGAGTCTGTGTCTCTGCTGTGGCTTGTGTCCCCACCCTCACTGACCTCGATGTCTCATAAAACCCTCTCATTATCAACTCATGTTTAGGTCAATCTCATAGCTGGGTTACTTCAACAATAAAAATATCTGCTATCAAATAAATGCTTTCCCAAACTTCATATAGAGTATTTTATTTTCAATTTAATCGTGAACATTAGGGACATTGTGCAGCTATAAAAAAACGCTTCCCTCTCTTCGTATCCGCCACATTTTCGGTGTAGTCAATGAAGCTTGAGGTGTTTGATGGAGTTTCTACAGCCTACTGCCCACCGCTGCCTCATAAACTGCGACTCTGCGCTGGAGTATCCAAGGGTCTCCAAATCTTTTTGTTTTTTGTGAACTCACTGCAAAAATATTGTTGGTGTCCAGTTGAACATCAAGAGCACATTGGATATGGCTGACATCCAGCCATTTGCGACGGTTAAGTTCATCCTTTGTTCCGCAGCATGCCATCATGCAGAACTCTCTCCGGAACAGTATGTCCTCCAAAAGCCAGCGCATCAAGTGTCCGGGGAAAAATACATATGGACAGCTTTTATCTCGCGACCCCGTGATCAAAGGTTAGCCGGCGCAATCGTGCGTTCTCATCCGAGGGGCGACCGCCGCGTCGCTTCTGAAGACGCCCTCGACAGACAGAGCAAACACTATTAACCGGCGGCAAAAGAGCGCGGCCCGGCAATCTTTAAAGGGAATCTGATTGATTCTCGCTGCAATAAGCCATTATCTACAATCAGTGGTCCTCAGATGAGAAAGGGCGAGTTGATAGGACAGAGCACGGCAAACGCATGCTAAACAGTGCCGGTGACGCGCCAAGGCTGCCTGGACAAGCAAGAAACAGTTTAGAACGAGGAAGAGCAGGGACTTAAGGGATCAACTTTAAAGGATACAACTTTCTGCAATCATAATACTGAAAACACAAAGCAAAAACAAAAGCTTTCTTCTAGAATGAAAATAACTGTCCATTAGTCTTAGCTTTTTTCAAGTCGCTTTACATTATTATGAATTATCCAGTGTGGTAAGCTATAGATCGTTAGCCTGTTAGCATAGGGTGCCCAGATAAATTCAGCTTCAAACACAAGCAGAGGAGTGTTTTACACAAGTGTTTCCTCCTGAATTCACCCCCTAAATGTAGCGCGGGGATGTGTGAGTAATGGGACGACAGCTGTTTTAGCGGGTTATTAGCGAGCGGCAGACTGAAGTTCCAGCTCGGAGCACTGAGCACTGGGGCTTCTCTGCCTCTGCGCGGCTCGCGGCTCTGTCAACAAAGTTTACAGTTTCCTCTGTGACCCGAGACCTGTGTGTAGTCTCGCCGTGCTTCAGCAATGTACTGTTCAAATGGACTTGTTTGACCATCGGGGCAGTGGGTTGGAGAGGGGCAGCAGTCTAGCGCTTTCCCATCAACAACAACCGTCTCTGTATGGATTTTTGGGGTAATTGGCATGGACGTGGGACAGGGCACGAAATCGGGGCTGTCGTAAGTCAGAATCAGAATTAACTTTTACGTTACTACACAACAAAATTCGATTCGAGGCTCGAAGTAGGTGCATTAAATACACAGAATAAAAAGTACAGTAATAAAAAGTAACTTCAATAGTCTTTGGGCCAAATGACTATTTAACTCGGGGAAAAGCTTTTAGTCTGCTGGTGTGAGACTTAGCGGCCCGATGCCTCTTCCCTGAGAGGAGTAGTTTGAAGAGGTGGTAGCTCGGATGGGAGGGGTCGCTCACAATGTTTTTTTGCTGAGGCCAGTTCTTCCAGCGAGGACAGTGGGAAGCCGCTAATTTTTTCAGCAGACGTTATGACTCGTATCAGGGCCTTTTTTTCTGCTGCAAAGTAGAAAGTTCTTCTTCCTTCTGAAATCCATGATAACCTCCTTTGTCTTGGTGGTGTTCAGAAGCAGATTGTTTGCTGAACACCACTCTGTTACTCATGGATGGAGACAGGCCAAGATCCAGCAGTTTGCCAACCAGAATATCAGGGATGATGGTATTGAACGCTGAACTCAAGTCTATAAAGAGCATCCTGACATAGATCTTTTTATGTTCAAGATGACTTAGTGCAGTGTGGACAGTCATAGCAATAGTGTCCTCTGTCGACCTGTTGGTACGGTAGGCAAACTGAAATGGATCAGAAGAAGTAGGCAGGCTGGACTTGACGTAATGGAGAACAAGCTTCTCAAAGCACTTCATTATAACCGGAGTCAGCGCGATAGGTCTGAAGTCCTTTAGCTGCACAGCTGCCGGCTTTTTTGGAACTGGAGTGATGATGCTTGACTTTAAACAGGACGGAATGATCTCCTGAGCCGGGGATAGATTGAAGATCCTGGTGAAGACCCTTGTTAGAGGGCTGGCACAAGCCCGAAGTACCTTGCCGGGAACTCTGTCAGGTCCCGCAGCCTTTGAAGGGTTTTAATTAACAGCCTTTAAAACTTGCCGTACATCCTCTTCAGACAAAGTGAGGGGGGGAGCAAATCGAAAAATCTGGTCACTGTCGTGGTATTTCGAACTCATCATTGCGTTGTCAAAAGCAGGAATTCCTAGCGCATTCCGTAATGATAAGCCAATGATTTTATAATGTAAAATACTGGAGATATCGTTGTTTTTATGCATAAAAACATTTGAGCGCTAAACTGTTAGCAGTGACTCGGCAGCTTACGGAGTTGTTACCTCTTATCTCTTTTCTCTACTTTTAATATTGTTAGCTCATTCTTGTTGATGGGCATGTTTGCTTTTCACCCCCAAAAGGCACCTTTCTATAGTATCAGATAATATTGCTATCCACATTTTAACCCAAACTATATTGTTGGACTCATATTTTAAGGTTTTTGAGAAAATGGAAGAAACTGGTTGTTCTTTGGTTCAATTGGCTGAGGACATAAGCAGTGAGCTCTAAAGTTTGAAGGGTAGAAAAATCTCAGTTTGGCAAAGAAAAAAACAACAGCTGTAGACCGATGGAAAAATGGCAGCCAATCTTCACCAACGCTCTCTCTAAACGCCACCAATCACTCACACATCAAATGTATTTATTGGCACGTGTCTTACCCGAGGACAGAGCAGAAGTATGCAACCGTCGGAGCACTGAGCCACTGTAAAAGGTAGCAGGATTTGGAGGAATTATTTTGCTGACAAACACTGGGTCTGATGTGCATTGTGCGTTTTAAATCTCTTTTGGGAGCACTGATATTTCAGAGAAGACTGAAATATGAACAGGTATAAAAAAAAAATTCAATCAAAGTTTATGTATATAGCACTTTTTACAACAACACCAAAGTTCTTCACAGAAAGAGAAAACTATTTAAAAACATAAAATGATTGCATCCTAGCGATAATTTAGTTATGTACTTCAGAGCCATCCAAACACGTGTGTTTTCAAAATAAATGACTAAAACAGAAAGAAAAAAGTGCCTGAGAAACAAAATGCAAAATAGTGGTAGGTATAGCTTGACTGTTCCTCAGTGGTTGATGTGTTGTCCTTCTTCTGCTTTACTTGTAGCCAATATGTGCTAGCATAGCCTAAAGGCACAAATGTTTAAGTTGCTATATAGGCCATCCTGCCTTTGCTCTGCCCGATCCCGTCAGACCTCGAAGCTAAGCAGGGACGGGCTCGGTTAGTACTTGGATGGGAGACCATTTGGGAACACCAGGAAGCAAGGGGGGAATGTAAGGTGAGTGAGTGGTTGGTGCTGGTCAGAGGGGCCAATGGTGCAGATTGACAGCCTCGCTTCCATCAGTCTACCCCAGGGCAGCTGTGGCTACAATTCTAGCTTACCACCACAAGTACAGAGTGAATGAATAATGCAATGTAAAACGTCTTTGAGTGTTCAGAAAATGCTATATATAAAACCACTGCATTATTATTATTATTATAAAACTATAGTGTAGTAGTTTTCGCACTGCTCTACTGGTTCTCGGGCTATGTAGAGTAACATTCTGGTTTATACCTGCTATGGGAATGCCACAGTTCACATGTAGTGCTCATTTGGTCCTGGTTAAGCACTGGCCTTCATTCAGTCCTCACATTCTCTGTAAAAATCTAATTCTAATTGGTTGCAGTTCCATAGGTTAATGTCAGTGCATACCTTCTATTTTGATGCCGGTGACTACTTTCAGAATCAATACCAAATAGAAAGAATCAATACCTCGTAGCAAATAAAATAAAGTAAATAAAATAGTCACTTGCAGTTACTTGCAACATCTATGCACCCATCATTTAATATTGACCACCAATAAGACTGCAAACACTGGTATTGGAACCAGTATGGTTAACATCAGCCTAGGGATGTCAAGGTTAACCGACTTTATGATTACCACGATTATAAAAGGACACGGTAGGTTAACTGTAAGAATTTTAGAAGCCAAGCTTTACCGCTGTAATGTCTCGCACGAGCAGCAGCTCGTGAACTCACCAGTAATTAAGCAAGGCAGAAGGATGAGCTCCTCCAGAGCGGCATCCACCCAAAGCAACGATTGAAGGCAGCAGTGCGAGACCTCTTTGGGTATCAAAGATGACCAGGTGTTGTTGTCGCTGATGGGCATCTTACATGCAAAGCAAATCAAGGTAACAAACTGCATAATTCAAGTTGTCCAAATGTTCACAAATAGCTGCCACAAAAAGCAAATGCACTTGTCTGTTTATCAAAACATCTAGTCTGCATTGTGGCCTAATAATATATAATAAAATGGGAGTCATAATTATTATAATTATAGCCTAATAATTATGAAGTGGTGAAGTTGACTATATATTTATTTATTTATTTTTACTTTTATTTTAGAACATTTTAGGCTATACAAAATACAATAAAAATAGAATAAAACGTTTACAATGAGAGGTACAGGTTCACATTTTGTCAACACTATCATCATCCATGATTTGTATGAAATAGTCCCATCTTTTTCCAATATTTTTCTCCCTTATGCTGTTCTAAGCGGAGGCTGAAGGTCATAAATTCCATTGTTCTTATGTGTTTAACAATTTGCATCAGAAGTGCTATTGAGGGAGTGTCTCTTTTGAGCCAGCATCTAGTGATGGCTTTTTTCGCAGTGGCGAGTATAATCCTAAGTAGATATAGGTGACTTTGAGACATTTCCTATGGTGGTACGCTAAAAACCAAAATAAAAAAAGACTATTCCAATCGAATGCCTAACACTAGATAGATTAAATGTATCACCTTTTTCCAAAAATCAACTATACCTGGACATGACCAGAATATATGGACCTGATCAGCCCAGACCAATCCACACTCCCTCCAGCAGGAAAACTGGGTAGCCAGAGCTTTTGACTTTCGTACAGGTGTAATAAAAAAATGGACCAAGGTTTTCCAGCAAAAGTCCCTCCAGGTGAACGAGTTAGTAGTACAGCTTTGAGACTTCCACCCCTCCAAGAGTTCTTCTGGTATGTCAACTTTCAGATCCTTTTCCCAGTTTTTTCATATGAAGGTGAATTTTGTTATCAATTGAACGCTAGGTCTGGTGGATTTTTCCAACACTATCTAGTAGTAGATAGGGCACATTGTATTTCTTTAACAAAATAATGGCGAAGCTGGAGATACCTGAAAAAATCTTGTTTACCAAGCCCAAATTTAAGCACGAGGCTTTGAAAGGCTTTGAAAATCATATGATTTTACTAAATGTTGTTATGCCCAATTGTGACCATTGTGTAAATCTGAAGTCATGTACTGCTGGTTGAAAGTGCGGATCACACACAGGCCGACCCAGGATCTTAATTTGCTTATGGAGCTGAAACATCTTTACAACTAGTAGCCATACTCTGATCGATGTACACAGACAAGAGTTCTTAATCTGTAGAATTGATTTGGCACAATGAATACAACCAAGTATTGACTGTAATGGAACTTCACTCAGGGAGAGCTCCAAGCCTTTCCATTTGGCCTCATAGGACTCATCACACCAAAGGATCAATGGTCTCATCTGGGCTGCAATATAGTAAAACAGGGCAGGGCCATGCCCCCCCTGTCCCTCGGCATCTGAAGGACAGTGTATTTTATTCATGGTTTCTTTGACTTCCACACAAACCTGGATATACATTTGTCCCATTCCCTGAATTGTTTCAGAGGGATCTCCACAGGTAGTGCATTGAATAAATATAAGAGTTTAGGTAGGATTACCATTTTAATTGACCTAATCCTATCACCAATGTCCAGGGGAAGCAAAGCCCATCTATCCATATCTTTGTTAATTTTCTGTGTGATTTTTTTCATGGTTATTGGCAAAAAGACAGGAAAGTCATAATCTCTAACCAGTTCTGGAGTAGGATTAAAATGTAATAAAAGGGCTTGGGTTTTACTGACATTGAGGGAGTATCCAGAAAGGGACCCAAACATTTTGAGGGCATTCATAAGCACAGGTACGCTGGAGCCTGGATTTAGAAGTGTCACCAACACATCATCAGCATATAAGCAAATGTTGTACTCTATACCTTTTTATGTTTCTGCCTTCAAGTTCCCCCTCCTCTCTGATCATCTGAGCTAAAGGTTCAATAAACAAATTGAACAAGAATGGGCTAAGCGGACATCCTTGGCGGCAACCTCTTTGAAGTTTTATAGGGCTCGACAAACCACCATTTATTTTTATCATTGCCGTCGGAGATGTATATCGTGGTTTAATACACTGTATAAAATGTTCTGAAAAGCCAAAGCGGGCCATTGTTTGATAGAGAAATTGCCAACTAACTGAAGGACAGCACTAGAATTTGTCTTTGTAATTTGATCAACAATGTGGACGGTTCGACGTATATTGTCATGTGTTTGACGATCTTTAATAAAACCTGTTTGATCTTCATCTATGAGAAATGACACGGCCTCTTCCATTCTCCTGGCAAGAACTGATGTAAAAATCTTGTAATCAATATTAAGGACACTGATGGGTGCATTCCAATTTGTTTTTACCTTCTTTATGAATTACAGAAATAAAGGCTTCCTTCCATGAGGGAGGGGGAGTGCCACCCTTCATAACGTCATTAAAGCACTCTTTGAGCAAGGGGAGAAGTTCTTCTCGCATCAGTTTATAACACTCTGCTGGCTATCCATCTGTACCAGGAGATTTCATTGTCTTCAAAGCTGAAATTGCCTTGTTAATTTCCAAATCTGAAATTTCAGCTGTAAGGATATCATTATGAATTTTGCCCAAAGATGGAAGGTCCAATGAATTCAGAAATTGATCAATTGTGTCACTGTTAGTTTGACCTTTTTGTTGATATAGTGTCAAAAGATCTATGGATTTCACTTAATCTGGTTTGCAATTTGTTTGTACTTGCATCCTTAATTTTATGAATTGCCCTCTCTTCTTGTTGCTTACGCAGTCGCCATGCCAACAACTTTGCAGCTTTTGGCCCTGCCTCATAATACCTCTGTTTCATGTTTCATGTTTATATTTTTCTCTATGTCTTCACTATGAATTTTGTCTATCTCCTGTTTAATAGGTCGCATTAGGATTAATAATGAAGGATCTTTATTTTGGCTATGTTATTTTTTCAGAACTCTGAGTTTACTCTCTAGATTATGTAATTGTTCAGATTTGGGTTTTTCTGAAATGCAGCTGTGGCTATGAGCTTGCCACAAAGATAGGCTTTGGCTGTATCCAAAAGAAATTCTTTATATTCATCCACTATTGCTTTTTTTTGGGCCTCATTATTTAACATACTAATGTTCAGTCTCCAGTTTGTTTTCTCTCTACCTTCATCCAAATGCAGGTTTAAAAGGAGACCTGCATGGTCCGAGAGATCCCTCTGTCCTATTTTACAATATTTCACTCTATAAAGCCCACTGTTAAACATGAGACAGTAGTCAATTCTCGAATACCCATTATGGCGAGCAGAATAAAATGTGAAGTCGTTCTCTCGTCCATGCAGCTCTCGCCACACATCTGTTAGCCCAAGAAGTCTAATTGTCTTAGTTACCCAAGTTTCAATAGAATTTGGAGCATATATATTAAATCAAGTTATTTGTTTTTCCTCTATTTTCCCCTTTATGAGAACAAATCTACCTTCTTTATCATGGATTTCAGAAATTAATTAAAAATGAACCTTATTTGAAATTAATATGGCCACACCCCTTTTGTTTCTTGATTTGTGCGAAGAAAAAAAGGTATTACAAAAAAAACATCTTTTTGAGTTTTTCATGTTCCGTGTGAGACAAATGTGCCTCCTGCCAGAAAGCAATATTAACTTTTTCCCTTTTCATAACCTTTGTAGGCTTTTTTTGGAACTCTGTTTCCTATTTGGAGCGTGTTGCAGAAATTGCTTGAACGCACTCAGTTTCCTTCCCAAAAATCTAATCCGTTCCATCACACAGACTCCTCTAATAATGGCCCGACATGCAAAGAAGGCTAAATATCAGCCCCGAAGCTAAAGGGACAGCTTGAATGTTAAGAAAACAGCCACTTCCATTTATCTTTCGCGTTTTTGCAGGTGTACTCATTGTAATGTCCCGCGAGTGAATGTTTAGTCAGCTCAGCCAATTCAGTCTCCCTTTAATTTACCCACACTTCGCAATGTGCGGCTCATGAATTGCTTGGGATGACTTGGCGCATTTCGCTTGGGTTAGCTTTCGCCGCAGGAACACGCCTCTATGGATCCCAGATTACATCCATAAAGCCTCATTACGGCAAAACGCAGCCATTTCGAGCCTCGCATCCCGTAATTTTAAAAGCGATTACACGTAATGAAGACACTTTGCATCCTCCGAAAGGCATGATTTTTCCATTTCTCTTAATCTTTGTGTCGGTCATTAAAGTAAACACGCTCTTCGGTTCTTGCCGGGCGCTGCACGTATTTCATGTTACCGAGGATTGGACCACGTACAAGCGCCCGTGTGTATTACTGTATTTCACTTTTATAGCCCGCACCCTCCGAGGTCCAGTCATTATCTCGTTCTAGAAAAGATTCAGTGTTTTGTTCTACTAAATATTGAAGTAGGGCTGGGAAAAATGGCAAGTGTAGTTCTGTTTTCTCTCACATATTGACCGACTCGGCAAAGACAAATAATTATGGGTTTTTCTACCTGCGCTTTGAAAAGAATGCTATTATTTGAATCCTGTTATTTTTTTTTCATTTTATTTTTTTACCAAAATAGAAGATACGCTATATCAGGGTTAGTTTTTGGTAATGCAGTGCTGTGTTTCCCCTCTTTGCTCATTACTTGACACTGAGTCTCGCTTAGACCTGTTTAGTTCAGACCTGCGCTTAGTGCAATTAAATGAAAAATTATATTGAATGAAAAATGAATAACATACAATGGCATATGTTCAATAGTCAGATTAGGTTCATTAGGTCTTCTAAAAATTGTTACTTTTATTCTAGTAACTACTCTACTTTTATTTATTCTTTTAGACCTTAGTGTCCCACACCTGGGACACAGTTCTGAAGAAGACGGACTGCAGATGGCGCTGTCAGCCTGCTACTACCAGCAGGAAAACAGTGCCAAAAACTGTTTAAATCAGCTGACCAGGCACGTCACAGCAACACCACGTGACGACCTCTGAGGAAGGCCACAGTTGTAGCCGAAACCGTCAGGTACGAAACTAACACTAAGGTCTGGCTATAAGGAAAAAAAGTAACATATGTTCAATTCTAATACAACTCATCTTAAAGGTACATTATGCAACTTTTTATGCAGAAAAAAAAGTTGATATTGTGCGTATTTGACCTTGTAGTGACCCAGCAGCTGTATGAGTGGTCAGCATGGCGCCTTTACTTTCAATGGTCTCTACAATGCTCCAGGATCACTTGTTTTGTAGGTTTTCTGGTGAGAGGATCTGTGAGCAGGGTCACTACAAGGTCAAATACGCAGAAATATATATAGATACAAAAAACTGCATAAAAAGTTGCCTAACTTTAAAATTAAAGTAAAGTAACTTATACTAACCAACCTGCTGCAAAAAGTCTGTCTATAAACAGTCTATACACTTTATATTCAGTATGAAGAAAATGTCTTGTATTCGGTATCGGCAAGTACTCAAATCAAAGTTTGGATGTGATGTTTGAGTCCAGACCGGTTGGCGCGTGGGTCTGGATCCAGACCGAGGTCCGCCATTCCGTGGCCTTTGGTGTATACAATACCAAGGGGCAAAAAAGAAAATGTATTGCACAGTGCTATGAGTTAAAAACACAGGACTGGAACATCATAGAAACGAAAAAGAAGCATATGTATGGTGATAGAAGGCTCAACTCAAACAGGTCCGGGAAGCCGTTTGCTAAAGAAGTGCACATTTGTAGGAAGTAGGAACAGGTTCAGATAGCTACCAGCATTTCTGTGATTTGTGGGGCATCACCAGCTCATCTCCAAATAGATAGAGCTGCTTTGCTTTGACTGTAACAGGTCGTCAGACATCAGGTAGCCTATATACGGTGTACTTCCACTGCAAAATGATCATTGTCTGTCTAACAGGTGCACTTGGATTTTTTTTTTTTATTGTTAACTCATGATGCCATGCAGCATCACCTGACAATCGCCATCCTTAGAAAATGTAGTATGGAGCATTACAAACGATAGATTAGTTACAATACAGCAAAATGACATCATATTAATCGTGTGCTCATGGTCATTCAAGTCAAAATTTGTCCTGGTCCCATAGGATTCCAATACGTTGCCGTTTATTCTTTTGAATGGTCAATTGGCCCTTCAAAATGTTACAAATACTGTCACATGATTTAACCCCATAAATAGTTTTCTATATGCAAAAAAAGTGTGTTACCTGCCATCTTAGGGTTAGGGTTACAGTTATCCACATCTCAAAGCATATTGAAAGCCCAGACCTTTGGTTTGTAAAACTATGTGTACGATCCGTGGGAGTGAAAAACAACTTACCGTTCATTTCCGTTCATAACCCTCATTATAACCATAACCCCACTAATCATGGGGGATGGCAAGTAACAGGTTATACACTCTGTTTTTGTTCCTAAAAAAAACTACCAGCCGTTTCTTTTGTGCCTGGTGCATGATTTGAAAGCGTGATAAAACATTTACTATTATTATCTATAGCAGCGATATCACAGCGGTTCAAACTCTACATCCCACTTTCAAAAATGTTTCAAAGACTCCTTTGGGGTTGCCGCGCAATATCAGTGATCGCTTTTAGAATGTAGGTTATCCTTCTGGCATTGACTGTTACTAAGCATTAAACAAAAGAGTATATTTTATCTTCAATGGAAAGAGACACCAAACTGTAAGCTATAGATGGTTAGCGCCCTCATCCTTTGAAAAGAATGGGCAGAAGAGATCGTCTTAGAACTTCTAATTTATGTCTGGAAAAAGAAGGGTTATCTGTCAAATACGAAAAGAATGCAAAGGAAGTGATCTGTTGCTTCAGATAATTCATAGAGAAGGCATGCTCTAAACTGAGCAGCTGCTGTCAATAACATTTGCTACCTTTTTTCATATTGTTATGACCAGTGCAGGACACCACGCTCTGAAACAAGGACAAACCCAGGAGGCAGTGGAGCACTGAAAGCAGCCAGCCAGGTTTCCTTCTGGGTGCTACAATTTCCTCTACCTCCAAAAATATGCTGGTCAGGTTGACCCACAGTGGCAGCGGCTCAGGACTAACACCTGAACACTATTTCGTTGGACGCGTCGCTTGTACAATGACAAATAAAGAACTTACTTACTTAAATGAACGTATACTTGCCTGGCCAGCCTGAGAGGCTCCTCCTTTCTGTTCAAAAGCCAATCATTTCCCGATTTTACCATTATTGGTTTGCACCGAGAGGCGGGAGTTCATCGGGAGCCGTCACCGCTCCAAGACTACATATCTTTGAAAAACCTCTGGAAAAGCATGTCGTTTGGCAGCAAAGTATACATGGTTCATTCAGCAGCTAATCTACTATTAGAACCAGAATAGATTTTAGCATTAATGTGTGTTTTAAGACCCAGAGAATCTTGAATGAAGGTGAGTACGTTTAATATGGCTGAATATTATCCGATTAAAGAAGTCACAAAGGGCATGATGCACGTCCACCAGATGGAGCCATTGCCCCAATAATGACCCTTGACAGAGAGTAGCAAACAATGAACTAGCTCATATATGTTTCCATTCCGTAAAATAGCTCCCAATCATTTATTGCCACTGAACTGATGTGTTTATGAGCAAGACAGGCCATTTTGTACCTGCTGCTATATAGATGGGAGCAACGTCTACGTCACGTCAGCGGCGCCAAAGGGTTAACGCCGCGGGGGCAAACAGAACATGTGTTTGTACGTTTTGATCGCTCGTGCATCGTATTCTTCTTGTAGCTTCTTTAATTTCTCCTTCAAAAGCCTATTTTTCGCTTTCCATTACATTTCTTGACACCTTCGTCACATCAAATGTTTGCTCCCAGCTTTTCTCGTGAGCAAGTTTCCTGAGCAATACAGTGGTGTTTTGGCGTATTGAATCGTTTTCTTCCAGAATGCAATCTCTTTTTGCCTGCAACTCCAAACTGTGCTCCATCACGGAGGCTTGTTGCTGCAGTTTGTCACTTCCACGCTCCAACTCGTCCTGTAAATCAGCTGTGTGGCTTCGCAACGCTGCGATCTCATTTGGAATTTCCTTAGCCTTTTCCATACAGCGATCCATGGTCTCCTGTGACACTATAGCCTTACCTAGCTCTGTAAGGGCAGTGTCGAGGTCTTTGTTTTCCTCACTAACACGATTCCTTTCATCTTCCAACTCAAGACATTGCTGTTTCACAATGGCTCGTTGTTCAAGTTTTGATTCAACACTTTCGATATCATTTTGCAAAACACCGTTGTGAGATGCAATTTCATTTTGAAGTTGCTTAAAGTAATCCATGGACCATTGTGGTTCACTTTTGTTATTAAGCTCTGTAAGTTTGTCTTGAAATGTCCTGTTTTGATCACAAATGCGATGTTTTTCCGCTTCTAACTTAACACAGCGCTCTTGCCAGCCCATTTCAGTTCACGAGTTTCATTTTGAGGATATTTGGTCCTGATATTGGGCCCTGATTTTACATCACTTGAAACCCATGTATAAGCCATAAATTACATTGGATTTTAAAATGGTTTGTGCGCATATGATTTTCTGTGAGAATGAAAAAAAGCTTAAGAGGAAAACAGCACAGTATTTGTCAAGTCTTAACTAGGGGTGTCACGATTATTGTGAAAGAAAATATTGCGATTTTACGATTATTCACGATTATCGACCGATCGAAAGGAAAGAACGGATATTTTTAGTTTTTGTCTTTAAAAAGCTTTTTAATACTTTTTAAACTTGTAAACATTCACCGTTTCTAAAAATGAAAAATGCTTTAAGATTGTTTTGTATTCAAATAAATAGGCCTACATTGAATAATACAAAACAATGTCAACTTTACTTCTTTATAATGTCAATAATTATCATAATTATTTTACTATATATTATTAGGGCACAAGCTAGGCTAGGTTTTATGTTCTCAAAAGTTATGCTGCTGCTTAATTATTTGTCAGATGTTTTGATTGAGAATGAAACGTGTTTACTAAGTGACTAAGGAGACTCTTTTGAACAGCTGATTTCCACATCTGCGGTTTCACTTTCCTTTCTGCTACGCTGAAGCAGAGCGGAGCGTTTGCTTTTTGTTTACATCCTGAGCCAGTTGTGGCGGCTATTTCCGAACATTTGGACAACTTTTTTGGGAAGTATGCAGTTCGTTACCTTGACCTGGACATTCACAGCGAAGGATTATCTCCAAGATGTTGTTTATATTCGACGTAGCCGATATCAGCGCCTTTTGCTGCAACTTTCTGACGACAGGGTTTACATAACGGACGTCCATCGACAACAACAACACTGTGGTCATGTTTTGGATCCTAAAGAGGTCCCACTCTGCTGACTTCAATGGTTTTTGGGTGGATACAACACTGGAGGAGAGCGTCCTTCTGCCTTGGTGAGTTCACGCTGTTTATGGCGTGCAGCGGCTCGTGCGTCAGCGTGAAACATTTTCGCGGTAAACCGTGGCTTCTGAAATTCTTACGGATAACCTTCCGCGTCCTTTTATAATCGCGGTAATCGTAAAACCGGTTAATCTTGACATCCCTACTTTGAATATTTACCGATTAAAGACGTTACAACGTGCATAATTCACGGCCACAATGTGGAGCTGTTTCCTCAGTATTGAGCCCTGACATGGCCTTGGCAGATGCTAGCAATCGATAAACTTGCTCATATAAGTATCCGAAAAAAAAAAAAAAATCTTACAATTGTCTTCTGACAGTGAGTTGATGTGTCCGTAATCAAAAGGAGGCGTTGCTCAGCAAAAGTTCCCGGATATTGCTCCCATCTATAGAGCATCCGACTTTTCATGTCCAACAAAAGGGCTTACTATAACAGCATACAGTAGGCTATACTGTGCAATTCATGAAAGTATAATTAAATTGAAATAATGGACAGGTTTTCGGCCAATCCTGGACTATACCAATATTGTGCTTCTAGAAGTTGTTTTCGAGTTATATTTTTAACACACAAAGTTTTTGGATAGTGCCCAGTGCACCTGTGAAACACTGTGGGAAAACCAGAACACTACACGCTTTTGTTTCCATTTTCTTACTGTTGTTATTGCTGTTGTGTTTAGTTGTTTCTTCAAAGAGGAAAGGCTTTTGATGCACCACACCCCCTAATCCCCCCTCACTACACCACACCCAGACCCTCCAAATGTTTATCTTATGCACAGTCATCCAACTCATATAAAATGTGCCCACATTTGCAAACTGTTCCTGAGATAAAACCACTGAAGACAGAGTTTCTGTGGAACATTTCTATTGATTTTCAATGGGATGACAGCATTTTGTTCATTTTCATGTGGCTCTACAGAAACATTTAAAAACTGTTAAAAAGAAGGTTACTACCAGTGTATGAACAATGAACAAGTGAAATGAACAAGTGAAGCCCATTCAATTTGGATCACATTTATAAAGGTTATACAAGTATTACTGACTCTGAAAGAGCAAAAATTAGGAGTTAAGAATGCATTTTGGCTAATAAAGAGTTAAAAATATAAAAATATGACAGATATTTTGTATGTATGCGCAGAGCAGACATAGATCTATGAGTCTGAGTTTTTAAAATATGAAAAAATATGAAAGTATAGTGATTTTATGGCTGTTAAAAGTAGAGGCCACGTTTTGGGCCTTAGGGTGTTAAGTGTGATTTTTTTTTTAATGAAAATCTGTCACTACAGAAAAACAAAAACAATATTTTACCACTAAACTTTGACCCATCCCAAGGCCTAATAAAAATAAACACCTCACCCAATTTGGAATGCATTTAAAAAAGTTTTCCTGTTTAGGAATCGCAAATACTTGCATGACAGTAAACTTTTGTGTGCATTTTGGCCAATAAAGGGTTAAAAATCATAAAACCTTTACAAATATTTGGTATGTATGTGTCAAGCAGAAGTAGTCCTATAATTCTGAGTTTTTAAAGTAGAAAAAAATATAAAAGTAATTTTTTTTTATGGATGTTGAAAGTAGAGGCCACGTTTTGGGCCTTAGGGTGTTAAGTGTGATTTTTTTCAGCCCCAGCTCTGGGAAGCTAATGTCAAAAAACTGAAATAGCCAAAATGAACTTCTCCAGAAATGATTATGCTCAGGCAAATTTGAGGAACATCCACTGAACACAGAAAAAATGCCATAAAAATGAAAAAGTCAAAGGCCACAAAAAGGCCCTAGGGAGCTGTGAGGGTTAATGGACAGGTTTTCGGCCAATCCTGGACTATACCAATATCGTGCTTCTAGAAGTTGTTTTCGAGTTATATTTTTCGACAAACTGAATCATACTGTGGCTTTAAAGTGTGTTTGCCCGACATGCTACGGAGACAGATGGCCTACGTGCACTCAACATTGACTTACATTCACCACCACACAGGAGCAAAACCCGCTCAGCCACGCATGGATTTATAGCATCTCTGGTTTGTCCAATTACCCAGTTGTGTCTTTAGGTACATTACGAATGAACCAGAGGCTACACCCCAGCGCTGTTTTTTATTCTCGGCCCGGACAGTAAATCTATATCCCGCGCGCACCTGATTAAAGCGGCGTGCACCTGCTCTCTACAGCTCTATAGCAGAGGAAACCCGAGGAGCTCACGCCAAATGTAAACAGAGTGGCACTGCGGCGCTGGCCCGGGGACTCATTAGCACTGCAGCTCTGACACCGAGCGGCGCGCCTCCAGAGAGCCGAGTAACCAGTGTCGCACAGGCAGCTTTTTCTTAACCTCTCTCTTCATATCGCCGCACTTTACGGCTGACGCTCCCAATTTAAATTCAGCGCCGCAACACGTGGATTTGCCCGACACGTGGGTACCATGAACACATCAAATCCGAAAGGGAAGATGTGGTTTAGTGCAGGTTTTTGACATGTCGGTTGTCTTTGTCGCCTGAGTTGGGTAGAAACTGCTGCATGCAAAAAAATAAAGAGGATTTGGGGTTTCGATCGTTTGGTCATAGGTTCAGCAACAAAGAAAATGCACCAGTGTCTTAAGATTTGCACAACAAAAGTGATTTAACATGCGTTTCCATCAAAGAGTTTTTGCGAATGCAGTCGGCTGAAAGGCGCAGTAGGCTCTATGCAAAATGGAACTTGACTTCCGAGTGCAATCCCCGCCGGCCGCGGCCCTTCCGCTCTCGCTAATTTCCTATTAAGAATTAGCGCTGTACAAATCACCTAATAGTTCAAGAAAACATCACTGACGGTGAGATACTGACCCGAAGTGACTCGCTACGTGTTAAAAAACATCACGTTGGATTTAAATTCTTGCCTGCAGGAAACGTCTGTGTTTTTTGAGGTAGGACCTTTTATCTCAGAGCTAACGGCTAGTATCAAAAAACAACACAACAGAAATTAAACAACTACAAAGTATTTACACCAAAGACAGGCTGATTGTTTTTTTGTGCAGGCTCGTTCAAAATATCGTTGTCGTTTTCATTTTTTATTAGTGTTACAAAAACCCTTACTGTGAAGAGCACGGAAGTTTCCTCCGGTGTATTCTTTGATCCTGATGTTTTTAACACGATGCTGTGACTGTCCACCAGTAACTCCCTGCCTGCCACGTAATCTTGAGCTATGTTGCCACCTGTCCCGGTTGTACCTGATTGTCCTTCTTTGTAATTGTCTGTCCCGGGGAAAAAAAATATTCTCCCGGGACACTACTACAGCGCAGTCCTACACGCAGTTTATTTTATTTTTATTTGTTTTATTGTCGAGATTTTAGGCTCTTTTCCAGCCGCTCTCTCTCCTCCGCTGATCGCACCACACACACAACAGCAGCAGCTCACTCCCTGCTCTGATTGGCCAGAGCTTAAAGAAAGCGACGCTGACATTGGCTCCTTGGGTGCATGTCCCGCCTTCTCCGCCTGCTCTTTGGCTCACGTGCGTCTGCCTCTATGGCTAAAAACAAACAGCGTGGCTCTGTTTGTTTTTACCGCGGGGATACAGAGGCTGTACTATGACAACGCGAGGAGACTGTCTTATAAACACTAGGAATCAGGCACAGATACATTTTGTGCAGAATCGATCTCTAATATAGAGAATGGAGGAGTTTACAGAAGTAACATTAGCATCACAATAAAGCTAATGACACCTCATTCATACAGATATATATTTTGTCAGGTCAAGACAAAGACAGAAGGATCACAGTGGGCACTTGCCTCCAGCTCAGTGCAGATCGGCCTCTGAAGGCAAGGCTTTGTTGACCTGCCATTATCTTCACAGAGGAAGGTCTCTTTTTACTGACTCAGTGCAGACTGTCCACATCAGTTTCTTCCTAAATAGAACTACCACTTGCAGGACACTTGAGACAGTGTGGGAAAGGGCCTCTGCTAACACTTTTTCAACTTATATTATTCTTAACTGGGGGATAGTGGTTGTTGAAATGTAGCTTGGTAAATAGTATGAGATATTTAAACATAGGTCTATTATTCAGACTGCCCCAGGACTGATATTAAACTTGTGCTGAAACTAGGACTGGGCCTCATGTGTCAAAAGGCTCACTTTTGGCGCACGATATTTGATGTATTTTTTAATTACTCTGTGCAAAGATAATTCTTGTTCGAGATAAACGATTCAGACCAGTTCACTGTGAAGAGTGAAGTTACCAATACTTTACTCTTGTAATTGAGTAACGTTTCAGCCATGTAATTGTACTTTTACTTGAGTACACATTTTCTGCCCCACCACTGGACATTAACCACTAAGAAAAATTACCCAGCAGAGGGCGCATTGTGTTTTGATTTCACTTTCAAGGTTCTTTTTCTGTTCTTGTTTTGTTGTTGGCCACATTCTTTTCCCGTGTAGGAATGAGTTGCTTGTTTTTACCTGTAATGCCATGTAGGCTACATGCTAAAGCTATGTAAAAGTATCTCCTCAACTACACTGAAGTCCCGCAGAACAAAGAAAAACTATCACCGAGGGTATTTTCTGCGCTTTCTAATGAAAATCAGGAGCGTCCGCTTCGCCGGGCAAGTTTTTAGTCGCTAGTTGCAATGCACTGTTAGCATAAACGCTGTGGCAAAGACGGTGCACTCAAGTGTGAGCTACAGATGACCTGATGAATTACTTTTCTTCTTCACTTCTGTTCACTCCATTTTTTATTCTCTTCGCATTAACGCTTCTTCGCAAAAATAACAGAAAACCTGAAGCGAGTGGATAAACCTTTTAGTGTTTCCATCCCTCATTACATATGCGACACTTCAAAATATGCTTTAAAATCCAGTTACAGAAACGTAGTTAATGACATTATTCCAAGAATACTGAGTGCAAGTCTGATTTGTGTTTTTGTACTGGCACAATCCACCAGCCCGAGCTTAAAACAATGTGAAAAGTCCAACCACTCAAACCAGATGGATTTTCTTGACTCAAAGCAGACAATTCGCCACAAACCATACTATCTCCCTAAGGTCGGGTCAGCTACTGTGTCCCGCAAGATCTGACGCATGACAGTGAACAGGTGTTTGAAATCTCCACGGTAACTAGGCAATCTCTGCCAAAGTCCGAACAAGTCAACAATAGAGACCAGAGAGATACAACATCCAGATATATTACACAGAAGAGTTGGCTTCAACAAAATCCAGCTGGTTTGGTTGAAAAAAAAAGATACTCTTACTTAAAGGCATACTGCGTAGCATTTTGTTGCCGGCAAAACAACTAATGCTCCTAATGACCAGGTCGACACAGAAAAGGCTATTTTTGCAGTGGGTGATCCAAGAATGAATTTGGATGGGACCAAATGGTGCATTCCAGGAAACTGGTATTTTTCCCACTTAAAAATTACGACTTAAGACCTCAGAGGGTTCCAGCTGAATAAATGTGTGTGTAAACAAAGTGGCTAATGCTACAACAGTTAGCTCGGAAGATTCTAACGTTACAGTATATGAATTTTCTTAACACCAGATATAATCCAAAACATGCTACACAATGTTACGTTTAAGACTGTGACAAAAAGTAACGTTTACTTCACTGGTGCAGTGTTTTGGTTAAAGTTGTATCTACACTTTTCCACCGGGGGCCGTCATCGCCGTCTTCATCTCGTCTCTGAACCCACAGCAGTCTGGACATCTCCGAGTTTACATGTTGTAATTACCATTTCGAGCGGCGTTCCAAGGCATTTTTTTCAAATGGGAGGTCAGAAATGTCCCCTTTACCAGTTGCTTGGAACTCACCACAATAACTCTCATATTTGGCTGCCTTCTCTCAACATCTCCATGGAGATGAGCTGGAGACGTCCTGGTCCCAGTAAAGTAACAGCCAGGTCTGAAGAGAGATGAGCCGCTCACACATCCCACATGTTTCTTGGGTCATTTTTCAACAATAAAAATAAATGTAAGTGACTACTACCCACCATTTCTTTGGTCAGCAGCCTGACGCAACAAGCGCATCCCCCGAGAGCCAACTTCTTCCGTGGATTCGCTCGATGAAAAAAAGTGGCATATGCAGTCCAGGTGTCTACATATTTAATGTGGGGTTTTATTGCTTTGATGCATTTCATGAAAAATAAATGAGAGGATATAAACTGTCTATTATTGTGTTTGGGAACAAAGGAAACGCCTTAAGAGGCTGTAGGGCCAACAGAAAGGCAACAAAAAACAGGGCAATCTCACTTTTAATTTCCTGTCAGGGTTGGAGAAAATTATGCCATTGTTTCTTCACACAAATTTGTAGCACATAACCTTTCTCAAAATCTAGCGTCGATAGTGTCTATAAATGGCACTTTATTGCAAACGACTAAGGCTATATCCACACGATTTCTTTGTAAGCATGAAGCCAGCTCAGTAAACGTGTGCGTCCACATGGGTCGACTCAGGTCTGTGAAAACGGCGTGATTCACCTGCCAGGCCTGTGTGTGGCGCTGTGACGCTAACACCGATAAGATGCAGTAAACTCTTGTGTAATGTAAACAGTGAAAAATGAAACACATACAAGGATTTACAGCAGAGACGAGGAGGCGAGTTTATTCTTCAGACGTAACGGGACTAAAGCAGAAAAACCTGTCAGGGACCGGACTCTGACTGTCAGTCCACTCTGGGACCTAGTTTGGACGATGTTCATTTACAGAGCCCCCCAAAACGCCGGACTCGTGTGGACGATACACTGGATTGATAAAATATCTTTGCGTTTGGTCCTCAACTGGACTCCGTATGGACAGGGCCTAGATGTGACACATGCCTCTGCTAAAAGTTAAAGGAATATGCTATTGTTAAGGTACATTCTGAAACTCAGTAGCCCTTGATGACAGATCTTCCACTCTTCTGTACACCAGTTTGGTTGTCCCAGGTGATGACACAAATACCAGGCAGTACTTTTGAAAAGGGCAACAGTTATTCCCTCAAATGAATTGATACCTCCCAGCATAATGCACTCATTTGTTATAGTTTTGATAGATGCCCTGGAAACGTTTTAATGCACGTTGCAATTTTTAGCTCTCTGCGTTTAGCCATTGTTGGTGACGTCTACCGTCATGTCGTCCCTTTCCCCAAACTGAATCCGCCCAGATAAGAAAACATCACCGTTCTCATTCCTGCCTTTATCGTTATCCCATGACACTTCGAACCATTTTCCGTCCATAACCTCTTCCGTCTAACCCCCTTCCCGCTTAGTACCATTCAGCGCCTTAAGGTTTGGCTTCACCACCTGCTTTATCGCTTTCCGCCGCGGCCCAATGTACGGATAATGCGAACGCTGCGGCCGCATATCAAGCCCGATGTAAATGTCACATCAAACTCTTTGCCGTGAGTGAGTCGATGTCCTTTGCGCAGTTTTGAAAAGAGGCCACAATCCGCTCTGCCGTTATGAAATTCAAATTAATGCGAGTTTATGTATAAGTCATTTGTTAGAGGCGCCTGCCAAAAGGAGCTTGTAATTTCCCCTGGCGTGACTTCAGACAGAATCGTGACGCTATAAAGTAGACGCCGGGGCCGGTGGTGGAACGGGCTGATTTTGGCAACAACTGACGAAGGATGGGAGTGTGCGAGATAACGGGCTCGTGCAGGGGCGAAATGAAGAACTGACCGTTTCGCCCACGGGAGGTTTAGCTTACCAAGGAAGTGGTTTGCTTTGGGATCGGACGCCCCGAGATCACATTTCCAACCGTCGGCAAACTATGCGCCTTTGTTTTTCAGCCCCACCAGGCCCTTTATGGGTAATAGGTATGGGTAATATTGTCCAACACATTTTTATCACTATCTTAGTTGGTTAGAGAATGCAATACTATAGCTATTGCAAGTGTTTTTACTCCGCAATGGAAGAATTCAGCGTGCGTGGTAAGAGATCAAGAGGTGAACAAAGCGTTTCCTGCCGCCATGTTGCAAAGAAGAGCCACTGGACAAGATTCAAATTTGTGAAGATCCAAAAAAGTTTTTTTTTTTTTTTTTTATCAATTCAAATGAAAAAATTATTAATTGATGAGAGAACAACTTGGTAAAAAGCTCTACATTTAGTGTACCTTTTTTACTTCTCTGGGTGTCATGGGAGGAGGTGGCGTGAGGAAAAATAAAACCCAAAATGCAGGACTGCAATGAAACTGGTGATGTTTAATAGACAAAAAACAAAATAACAAAATCCAGAGACCGGGGGCTGACGTAGACAATGACACGACAAAGGACAAGGGAAACACAGGGGTATAAATACATGGAGGAAACAGGGAACAGGTGAAACACATCAGGGCGGGGCAGGCAATTAACACAAGGGAAGCAAAGCAAAAATCACAGACCCAAAAGACATTTCAAAATAAAACACCAAGGACAGAAACACAAAAGCAAACTAAAACAGGGCAACAAAAGACCGAATCGTGACAGTACCCCCCCACCAAGGGACGGCTCCCAGACGTCCCATGATGTAAACAGCCCCGGGAGGGTGGAGGGGGTCTGGAAGGGGGAACAGAGTCAGAACCGGGAGGGCCAGGAGAGTGATGGTGGAAATCCAGGGGGCTCAGGAACAGCAGAGTCAAGTCAGGCGGGTCTGGGTGACGAGTGGCGGCTGGGAAGTGCTCAGGTGACTGGCAGGAACTGGAGGTAGCTGAGAAAACTCTGTGATGAGGAGGGATAGGAGCAGGGGCCCACCCAGGACGAAGAACAATGTCCTGCAGTGGCCCTGGGACAAGAACAGGAGGAGCCCACCCCAGACGGAGGTCTCAGTCCGATGGTGGCCCCAGGACAAGAGGAGCCCACCCTGGACGGAAAACAGTGTCCAGCGGTGGCTCCGGAACAGAAGGGGCCCACCTCGAACAGAGGTCGGGGTCTGGCAGTGGCTCAGGGCAAGAAGGAGGGGACAGCCACCCCGGACGGAGTCAAATGTCCAGCGGTGGCTCAGGACAGGAGCAGGAAGCAGGGTCAGGGTCCTCAACTACCAAAGGGCAGTCCGCTGGGTCTTGAAGTGGTCGTGTCATTCTGTCATGGGAGGAGGTGGCGTGAGGAAAAATAAAACCCAAAATGCAGGACTGCAACAAAACTGGTGATGTTTAATAGACAAAAACCAAAATAACAAAATCCAGAGACACAAACCGGGGCTGATGTAGACAATGACACGACAAAGGACAAGGGAAACACAGGGGTATAAATACATGGAGGAAACAGGGAACAGGTGAAACACATCAGGGCGGGGCAGGCAATTAACACAAGGGAAGCAAAGCAAAAATCACAGACCCAAAAGACATTTCAAAATAAAACACCAAGGACAGAAACACAAAAGCAAACTAAAACAGGGCAACAAAAGACCGAATCGTGACACTGGGGTTCGAAGCCTCTAGTTTGGACCCTACCAACTCGAAGATCGGAAGGGTGTTCCACGTCAAATTGCAGACCAATGAAACAGAAATGAGTAACTTCATTTATGACTTTTTTTATTTTATGACTATTTTAAAGAGTGCCCCATGCTACAGCCAGAGCCCAGTTAAATACCTATAGGTCTATATCCGCATAATGGTGAGAGTCATTGTCTCGTGTCATAAAGCCCACACTATGTGGTGGGGTTCTTATATTGGCCAATGCTGCTTTTCCCCCTCAAATAATATATATCTACTTTTGATATTGCCTTTTAATGTTTTATTGTTTTTAATTATTTATTGCTTCGGATGCCTCCTGGTCGCCTTCCTCGGGAGGTGTTCCAGGCATGTCCTAATGGGAGGAGGCCCAGACCCAGGACACGCTGGAGGGACAATGTATCTGTAGTCTGGTGTCGCCTCAGGATCCCCCCTGAACAGCTGGAGGAGGTGTGCTTGGATCGGGAAGTCTGGGCATCTGCTGCCGCCGCGACCCGGCCCGGATAAAGCCGGAGAAAATGGATGGATTATTTATTGCTTCTGGTTTAATGATGTGTAATGATATTTTATTTTCTTGTGCAGCACTTTGGAAACTCTGTCAAAATATTCTGTAGAAATATTGTTGGATTGGATATGATGTTGCTATTAACTCAAATTAATCAAATAAATAATATCAAACAAGAATATAAATATACCCAAAGATTTTGATTTTCAAGCATAATTAATTACAATTGTAAAGATGACAAGATTTACCAAAACTTTATGAACCGAAAAGTTAGGAATGCATTTTCTTGATAGATAAATAGATATGCCAAGTACACACTTTAATTTTAATTAATTTTAATATCACTTACATACTCAGTTAAACACTTTTGGAAGTTATTAGTGGAACCTTTCCATTCGGAACTCGGAGCAGTTTCGCAGTGGGCATCACTGTTGAGACCCATTATCCATTATGCATTTAAGTGTTCAAATAAAACTACAGACTCGCTCACACCATGCCCTTTTGGACAGGGACACAGCAACATTATGCGCATCGGGTGAGATTAGATCAAGTTGTCCGACGTCCCGCTGACTGAAAGCAGGCTCTGACACTTCACTCATGCGCCCTTGAAGAATGATCTTCAAGAATGTATCTTTTACCGTTTATCTACTTCCGGTGCTACCTGACCCAGGATGAAAAGAGCCAATTTCAACAATAATGCACCATTATTGTAGTCTGGTGTCGCCTCAGGATACAAATGTACTTGTACAAGGGAAATGTACAAGTAAATTTCCCTTGTACAAAAATACACATTAGTGTTTGGCACATTGCACAAATACTGATACTCCCTAAAATCGCATAGTTCAGCTTATTATGATGGGTAAAATAAATGGCGCGGTGGCAGCCTGATATGGAGAGCTAACCATGGCCCGCCCCGAGCCCATTATCTGTGAAAAATGATGATAATAACGTGCGGCCCAGTTACGCAGGCTGCAGAGGAGATGCAACCAGTCGCCCTAACAACCACAAAATGACTTCAATTGAATACTTTGGAACCCAAGTGCCACATTGTGACACCGGGATTTGCGACACCCAACAAACGGGAGCATGGAAGTTGAGGATGGCTAGCCCCCGATATATCTCCTGCCTAAAAAAGTTAATTCTAAAAAGTTCCAAAAAGCTTAGGCACTTGAAGCTGCACAACCTGAATTATTCCATTTCGATTTCCCTCTCATCCCGACTGTTCACTTTGAGTTAAAGGGATATTTCAGGATTTTTGAGATTGGGTCTCATTTCCTAGTTATCCAGAGTGTTGTTGATGTCTGGAGATATTTTTTTCTTAAATTCATGCTGTTCTTATTTGAGGAGTCTAGTGGCGCTAGGCTAGGGCAAGGGCGGTAATTCATGTGATACAAGGTCAGTTAATCAGAAAAAATATTCTATTAACACAGACATTTATATCGTTAGTCTGGCGTTATAAGTGATTTACCTCAGGTGCACTGTGGAGTGGGTCAGACTGTTTTTTAATGCAGGCTAACTGATACAACAGAAATGCTTTAGCCCTGCACTAGCCTAGCGCCTCTAGACTCTTCAAATATAAGAACTGCATGAATTTAAGAAAAATCTCCAGACATCAACAACACTCTGGATAACTAGGAAATGAGGCCCTATGTCAAAATCCTGAAATATCCCTTTAATTACACAATGCTAACACTGTGCTAATTTAGGCGCTGACTTCCTGATTCACGCTGGAGCAGAATGCGCTAAATTTACGCACGTGGTCTGTATTTCTTTCACAATTGTGTTTCCAGTGTAGATATATGTTGCCAAATTAAGTTAACTCTACTACAAGAAAAGAATTTGATTTCCGAAGCTATAAGTGGTATAATGGTGCATTATCTTTCTTACTAGCATTATTTTTCCTTGCTAACAGTGTAGGATGCTCTTAGCCAGTGGTTCTTAACCTTTATTCCTTGAAGCCTCAAGTGTCTTTACCACACATAATAAAATATCAAAATGGGAAATAAGATGAGGTTGAGGTGCCCAAAAGCAGGTTTGTAAGCAACAAATATACATTGCCTCACAAAAGTACTATTACACCTTGAACTTTTGCAAATTTGGTCATGTTTACAACCCTAAGATTTTATTTTGAATTTTTTACTGAAAGTTCACACACAAGTAACAGACAACTGTGAAGGGAAAGCAAAATGATACATGATTCTGTTATTTTACAAAAAATAGAAAAGTGAAAAGTGGGGCATGCATAAGTATTCATACAGCATTTTCTGAGTGCATTAAATTGCCTTTATAACATTCCTAATGACTGCAGAATGTTCACACCTTGCCTTAACCATTAAATAGAGGCCACCTGTGTGTAATCTACTCACAGTATAATTCCAGCTGTTCTGTGAGAGCCTCAGAGCTATGGTCAGAGTGTATTGGTCACTAAACAACATCATGAAGGCCAAGGAGCTCACCAGAGAGGTCAGGGATAAAGCTGTGGAGAAGTTTAAAGCGGTGTAAAATTATACAAAGATTTCCCAAGATTTGAACATCTCACGGAGCACTGTTCAATCCATCATTCGGAAATGGAAAGAGTATAGCACCACTGCGAACTTACCAAGACACGGGCGTCCACCTAAACTAACAGACCGAACAAGGAGAGCACTGGTCAGAAATGTAACCAAGTGCCCCAAGATAACTCTGGAGGAGCTGCGACGTCCTGCCGCTGAGCTGGGGGAATCTGTACATGGGACAACTATAAGTCGTACTCTACACAAATCTGGCCTTCATGGACGAGTGGCAAGAAGAAAGCCATTATTGAAAGGAGGCCATCAGAAATCCCGTTTGAAGTTTGCTAGAAGTCATATGGAGGACACAGCTACCACGTGGAAGAAGGTGCTTTGGTCAGATGAGACAAAAATTTGACTTTTTGTCCCAAATGCAAAACGTTATGTATGGAGCAAACCTAACACTGCTCATCGTCCTGAGTGCACCATCCCCAGTGTCAAATATGGTGGGGGGAGCATCATGGTATGGGGCTGCTTTTCCTCAGTGGGGACTGGGAAGATTGTAAGAATAGTTGGGAAGATGGATGGAGCCAAATACAGAGACATTTTGGAGGAAAACCTGCTGGAGTCAGCAAGAGAATTGAGGCTGGGGCGGAGATTCACCTTCCAGCAGGACAATGACCCTAAACACAAAGCTAAATCTACAATGGAATGGTTTAAAAACAAACACATTAATGTGTTAGAATGGCCCAGTCAAAGTCCTGACCTAAATCCTATTGAAAATCTGTGGAAAGACCTGAAAACTGCTGTTCACTCCTTCTAATGTGACAGAGCTTGAGTTGTTTTGTAAAGAGGAATGGGCTAAAATGTCAGTCTCTACATGTGCAAACCTTGTAGAGTCAAACCCCAGAAGACTGGCTGCTGTTATTGCAGCAAAAGGGGGTTCCACAAAGTATTAAGTCAGCATGACTTAATACTTTGTGGAACCCCCAAATATGAAAATGTGCAGGCCCCACTTTTCAGTTTTCTATTTTTTGAAAAATAACTGAATCATGTATCATTTTGCTTTCACTTCACTGTTACTTGTGTGTGAAATTGCAGTAAAAAGTTCAAAATAAAATCTTTATGTTTAGGGTTGTAAACATGACAAAAGGTGTTGTAGTACTTTCGAGAGGCACTGTTTGTCCACTTTGCACCCCCATCTATTCTGGGTAAACAATCATTTGAAATACAGACCACGGATTCAAATTTCTTGACTCTTCAAAGCCATTACTTCTGTATTTCCTGTACGGCTCTGCTTCGGCACCACTTAGCAGGATGTTATGCTAATGTGCACTCGGGCGTTTACTCATCTGACCTCTTCATGTTTTATTTAGCGCGTTGCAGTGCTGTGGGTCTGTAATCTCTCCCATTGAAAAGTTTGGCGAGGCGGACAGACTTTCAGTAGAATACTTGAAGCTTATTGGATGAAGTGTCAGCAACATGGCCGAACATAATCATTGCAATAACATAGGAATGGCCTAAGAGTCTACATTTTGTAGAATTTGATGTATGGCTGATATGGCAAAAAGATGAATCATGATTTATTTATTTTTTCCATATATATCCATACTAAGAATTAATAAATGTAGGTGATTGACCTTTTATACAGTATCGTTAAACACACAAAAGTCTTCAATCATCTCGTCCAAACTTTCAAAGAAATGCTGTAAGACGATTTTAAATTCCCATGATGATTGAGATTGACCAAATTCAGAGATTGCGGTTTCCATAATTGCCCAGCCCTAATTTTATGTTTTTTGTTTTTTTTTGAAAATATGTTGCATTCATTCTTTTTCGATTTTATGTCCAAAATACAAAAATATATAAACAAACCGCTCTCTATGCATTACAGGAACAGCTTATAATAATCTTCAGGCATGTTTTGATTAGGGATTGGTATCAATTCGGGTTTCCCAAATCGAGGTCACAAGGACCCGATTCAATTCATGATTCACGATTCAATTTGATTGATTTTTATTTCGGTTAAGGATATCACACAGTACTAATTTTACTTGGAAATCGGAGACATTCTCAGAAGAACTAATGCTGCAAATAGTAGAAAGTTACTCTAACTTAGTAAAATATCAATATTTACATTACGAATTGTAATTGTTTGGGTGGTATTAGTTTAAGCAAATACTGTTTATTCTCTCATTCTTCCAATTTAGGCAGAAATGTGAGAAATTCCAATGGGTTCACATACTTTTTCTTCCCACTGCAGCATAAGCTCCTTAATGCTTTACCTTGTTTGTCTGACCCGTTCTTAAAGGAATAGGCCACCGTTTTTACATACTGAGATATGTTCTTACCTTAGCTTTGACGAGTTCATTTGTACCTGTCTGGTCTCCACGCGTGCCTTCAGTAACATAAACACAGTTAGCATTTAGCCTCTCTCTTCTCCACTATAGCGCCAAACGAGGTGAAGATAGAAGCTACCAAATTCTTCCCTATTTAAATTGATTTGTTGATTTTTGATTGTGTTTTTAATGCTTTAATTGTGTTTTTAAATGTTTTTATTGTATTTTTTATTGTGTTTGGTGTTGCTGTGAGGCACATTGAGTTGTCATGTGCCATACAAATAAACTTGCCTTGCCTTGCCTTAAATATGGTTACGTGAAGTGTTACACTATGAAGAGAATTGAGGCTGAGCCGGCATCCGCGCAGTGATATCTTCTGTTTACTGTGCGGATGCCGAATTACTCCTGGTATTATTACGCCTTACAATATAGTTCCCCTTTTTATCCGCTTAGAAAATCCACATGGTTTAATTTTGTGTAATTATAGTTTATAGTGTAACACTTCACGTAACCATATTTAAATAGGGAAAACGTTGAAGAGTTTGGCAGCTTCTATCTTCACCTTGGTTGGAGCTATAGAGAAGAAGAGGCTAAATGCTAACGCCGTCTGTGCTGTGTTTACGTTACGGAAGGCACACGTGGAGACCAGACAGGTACAAATGAACTTGTCAAAGCTCAGGTAAGAACACATCTCAGTATGTAAAAACGGTGGCCTGTTCCTTTAACACATAACTGCTCCGTGTAAAGCGTCCGCACCTTTATTAGTCAGGACGGCGGCCCGCACCGGGTGCTCACGTCGGTTTTTTGCGCGCACGGCCCTCATACCAATCGCCGGCGCTCTCCGCTAATGAAGTTGTTCGTAAAAATAAAGCCACTTACTCACTCTGCGGCACGCACCTCCCCTGCCGCCGAGGATATTTCCAATTAATCAACCTCCCTCATCAATAATGCAACAGCCCCGCAGCCAGTCACTCTAACCAGCCACTTAATGAGGCAGGGGGACGGCGGCGTCGCAATTCTCGCCATTATGGAAGCAAAGACGGGGGGAGGGGGGGAGCTTATTACGCAATTGCCGAGCGCTTCTTCAGGGCCCGCGAGTCACATCCGCGACCTGTCAGACGCTGTTTGCGAAAGGACACGGGTGACAATAAGCAAACAGCCCGGGGAGCGCTCCGCCACTGACCTCCGAGGTGGCTTTAGAAAAAGGAAAAAAAAAATGAGATCAACTCCACTGCCGCAATCTAACGGGAGCTTTGTCAGGCGCGATGAATTATTAACGGGGGGGAGAGGGGAGGAGTGAGTGTACCGGTCTGATCACGTTTGTTTTGCATCGAAACTGCGGCCAAAGTGAAGTCAAGAGGCTGGAGATAAATGGAAAGCCAGTGGTTTATTTACACGTCTGTTGAACCAGGGAGCAGCCTCTGTTAAAAGCAGTGAGGTTTTGCATCCCAAGAAGTAATGGTGAGCAACTTTATCTGCCATCATCAAACCTGAATGCTATGTGTACTATGGACTTTGGGATCAATCGTAGCAGACCTGATCAAGTCACTCTTTTGAGTTGTGTCAAGGGTGATTGATTGATTGAGTGTACATTTATGTCGAGTTATTAACAGTCGAATTGCACAAATATTCAATATATTCAGATCATGTACATATTCACATACATACATAACATAACATTTAATATTAAGTTGCCTGTACACGTCGAAAGGAGCCAGCTGAGGTGGCTAGGGCATCTGTTCCGGATGCCTCCTGGTCGCCTCCCTCGGGAGGTGCTCCAGGCATGTCCCACTGGGAGGAGGCCTCGTGGATGGCCCAGGGCACGCTGGTGGGACTATGTCTCTCGCTGGCCTGGTGTCGCCTCGGGGTCCCCCCAGAACAGCTGGAGGAGTTGTGCGTGGATCGGGAAGTCTGGGCATCGGGAAGTCTGGGCATCTCTGCTGAGACCGCTGCCCCCGCGACCCGGCCCCGGATAAAGCGGAAGAAAATGGATGGATGCCTGTACATATTTAAACTCAAAAAAGGAGTAGCCCTGTCCCAATTCAAACCCTAGCCTTAGATTTGAGTCCTTCCCCTATAGACTGTTCCTATGTCCCCCTAAAAAGGCCCCTCGGCAGCAAGTCAGCGCTGGACCAGACTTGAAGGGAGTATCATTTAACCGTAGACTGGATGCAAACTTAGACACAATGGTAAGCTAGTTGGTAGCTGAGTTGAGCAAAGTGCCAAATTTAAACAAAACGACATACGTCAAACATCACAACTATTGCAAGCATACGGCGAACGAGTCTTCTGTTTCGTATTTTTCCTCTCCGCTGATTTATCAGACGTCGCTAAATCAATACAGCACACACACACCAGGCAGGAGCTCCGTTTGCTGCGCTCATTTGCATACTAGTGGTGTCCCGCTTCTTAGGGGAAAATCATCACTTGCATGTACCTCATTGAGGGGACTTTACTGTGGAGGGAACTCATGGCAAGTGTTCTCAGAGCCAGTGAGAGAAATGGGACCGGGCAAACCCTTCCCCCCAAGTGTCATAATTACTTGGATCTAATAGTGGACAATGAACAACAGCATGACAACTCCCACAACAATCCCAGTCGATCCCAAATGCACCAGACCAGCAACATAATAGCACACCCGTACTGCACCAAAGCCGCCGAGCAAGTGTCGCATAAACTCTCCCCGAAAGTGACAGGTCACCGCCTACAGTCAGTCATCATGACAGTCATTTTTATGAAGTTATTTTCTCTTTTCCCTTAGATTTGAATTATATCTCAGTCTGAATACATACTTCATGTTCCTCATCTAAAGAGAAGTACAATACTTTGCATTTCCATTTCAAGTTTTTAATTTCCGTTAAGTAGTGTTTTAACCGTGGTAACCTA
Source organism: Proterorhinus semilunaris (assembly GCA_021464625.1). Taxonomy (NCBI): domain Eukaryota; kingdom Metazoa; phylum Chordata; class Actinopteri; order Gobiiformes; family Gobiidae; genus Proterorhinus; species Proterorhinus semilunaris. Next base: position 23,733,281 of record CM038362.1, on the reverse strand, counting down.
TCAGCTACTGGCAGACCGCTATGGCGCCAACAGCACGCCGACCTCGCCACGCCACAGGCACGCCACAACGCCACCGAATCATCACATCCAGGACCAACCGCAATCGCCACACCACAGGCCGTCCACCACCACCCACCAGCTCCCACAATGGTTGCTCCCTTTCCTAATCATTAGTAGTTCACATATAGACACACATTGATACAAACTCAATCTTCTTTAAGCTTACCAAAACTACATGCTGCTTCTGCAATATACACACATCCATAACTACATAGACTGTACGTATACACCCATGTACACACATAAACACCCATATACATATTGTTTCACTGACAATAGTTATCTATTGTCTGCTGTTCTTTGTCCGTCATATCACAATGAAATCAAGGGTCCATGGAATAGATCGCCAACACTCCATTCAGAAAAAACTGTGATGTGTTGCTAGTGTCGCTCACATTGATCATTCCAAATGAATGTGTTTAAAAAGAGAATTATTTAGGTGCATATTGTCTATTTTTGCCTTTTAATCTCTAACCGAGCACATTTTCTCCAGTTCGGAGAAGTCTAAAAGCTTCTCGACTGAAGCTTATAGCCTATAGGCCAGCCGCCAGCGTAACACCCAATTTGAAAGCCAAAACCTACAAAACCGATTGTGGCTTTTTTGTTGTGTTGTCGCCGTCTTTTTGTCACTTTTTAGTCGTTCTTGACGCTTTTTTTATTGCGTCATCGTTGCTTTTCCAGCACGTTTTTGCTGCTCTTTCGCTGCTTTATTTGTCACTTTTTCTTCCTTGTTTTCGTCCCTGTGTCGACGCTTTGTTTAAGGAGTTTTTAGATTTGGGTAATACCAATCTGGAGAAAATGTGCTCGGTTCAGGTGGGAGTTAAGAGGTTAAAGGCGTTCCACAAGGCACCGTCTTAGGTCCATATTTTAATTCATTTACTTTATGTTATCGGTTTGGATTTACAGTGTGGTTAGCAGCGTCAGCATGGCGTGAACAACACTTTGAGCCGATACACTGTTGGATTGTGGGATCAAATTTTTTTTCGGGTTTTAACATTGATGCAATTGGAACTGTAGAGGAAAAAACTGCTAAATCAAATACGATGCAATATTCCAAAACGGGAAAGACATCTAAGAAAATAAACGACATCATTACAATTACTACACTTCTCATGGGAAGGACATCTAGTAAGTTTCAACACTGAATTGACAAAATACCTGTAGAACACTAATGGACATAGGAATGGTGTGGGAGCGACTGGAAAATCTGGAAGGCAGCCACCGGTTAATGAGCACGATTCCGTCTGCGTCGCCTCCCAGTCCCTTGGCTCGAGTCTTACACAACACTTTATCAGAAATGCAATAACATCCGCACGCTCTCTACAAGCAACAGCTTCCTCTTTCTCTGACACACACTGAACCCATACTGCTTTTGTTTCCTCTGGAACTTTAGAGAACTCAGACTGTGGCGAAAATGAGCCGATGTGGAATTTTCGCTGACGGAGATGTTCTTCAATAGCTAGATTGTCTCCAAAACACACATGCAGTATATTTATATAAACCCTGGAAATCACAGCCCCGCAATTCGATCCAATACCTGATTTACGTCTCTGATCTTTTATTTATTGCACACTGTGCAATGGGCCCAGGACAATAAACACAAGGTCAGCCAATCCAAAGTTCAGTGATCTCCTCCTAAGCTCGGGGCCTGCCAGATGTAACTACACGCCAACTCCAAATATGCAACATTTCTACATTGCAATATCCATTGGCAATGCAACAAAGAATGAGAAGACACTTTCGGCGAAACGCGTTGCCGTTTTTTAAGCATTTGCCCATGCTGAAATAAAGGACTTTTAATGATTTATACCACGGAGTGCCTTGGATACTTTTTGACTGCATTTACAGAAATAGCCCACCGTCTTTCCATACTGAGATATGTTCTTACCTGAGCCATCTTTGTGCGTGCGCTCAGTCACGCAAATTGTTAGCATTTTGCCTCTCCCAGCATATTCCTATGGCTCCAAACTGGGGTGAAGTTAGAAGCTACCCAGCGCTTCCATGTTTTTCCCTATTTAAATACAGTTACGTGAAAAGTTACACGATCCAAGTATAACATGTCGATTTTCCAAGCCGATAAAAAGGGGCCCTATATATTCAGGCGTAATAATAACTTTGGAGCACAGTAATATCTTCACTTTACTGCGCGGACGTCGAAGTGCTCCAAAGTTATTATTACGCCTTACAATATAGTGCCCCTTTTTATTATCCTTGAAAATGTTGAAACATTTTTTTATTTAGCGGAACTATACTTGGATCGTGTGACTATTCACGTAACTGTATTTAAATAGGGAAAACGTGGAAGAGCTTGGTCGCTTCTAACGTCACCCCAGTTTGGAGGCATAGGAATATGCTGGGAGAGGCAAAATGCTAACAACATCTTTGGTCAACTGAGCGCACGCACAAGGACCAGACAGGTACGCACCAACTCGTCTAAGCTCAGGTAAAATTAAGTACCACTCCAGGTATGTTTTTAAAAGGTTTTCTCTTGCAGTGTGAGGGATGCTTAGTAGGGATGTAACGAGTCACTCAAGCCCCGATTCGATTCGATTTCCGATTTGAAGTTCCCGATTTCGATTTTTCCCGATTTTTTTAAACCTTTTTTTTTTTTTTTGAAAAGAATGACTCATTCATACCAATGTTTCTTTTGTTTTAACATCTGTATTTTTGTCCTTGTAACAAACTGCAACTGTCTCAGTAAGAGAACTTTACATTACAAAAACTTACAAGACATGAAAATGAACTATAAGAATTTTGACAGAGTGTTTGTAAATGTACATGTTTTCAGCATAAATAAACTATATAGCAAAGCAAACATTTTGAGATTTACCAAACCTTTATTTATTTATTTTTTGCAGTTTGAACATAATACTACCATTTAGAACTAATTTTACAGTGCAGTTTTTTTCACCCTTGAAGCCTCCCTGCCTCCGGTGCAGCCTTTGTAAACATAAGGAGGAAAAAGACCTGACAGTTCCTGTAGGTATTGGATTATTTGTCAAACGGACATTTGTTGAGGATTTCAGCAGAATCAGAGCAGGTTGGTCAGATGTTTGTCAGTTTACGATCTTTGGTAAACATCTGTCAAAAGGCTAAACTCTGCGTTAGCCGCTAACGCTAATCTCGTAGCTGCTAACTTTAGCTGCGTCTGATGGAGTAGCTGAGGGTGGCTTTAAAATCGATTCTTTTATTTTTTACATCGATTCACATTTTACGCATATTAAATCGATTTTAAATCGATTTTCAATTAATCGTTACATCCCTAATGCTTAGTGTCCTCGATACTGTCTTAAATGTTCCATATTACAAATAAAGCTTGAGCTACTACCAGTCTGTTCCCTTCAGTCATCCTTTTTTAGGTCATTTCAGGAGACAACTTTTGAGGACACTTTCACGGCTGCTTTTTCTCATTAAATGATAATCAATGCCAGCAATAGCTTCAAAAAGGAGAAGCAGCCTCTACCTCGGAGCGCATGCTATGTTATTTTTGGCAGTGCGTCCTTCCTTGCACTTGGGAAAGTAGAATGCACATTCAAACGTACAGTTATACGGCAACTATTCAACGTGAGGGAAAAAAACAGGCTAAATCTCTGTGGAGCTCGGCCATCTGGCTTCCTCGGCTACCAAAAGAGAAACACTAGAGCGCCGAGTGTCTGTCTCCCCCGATGGCCTGTCGCATAACGGCTCTTTTTAAAAATAAAACTCCAAACTAGTGCGAGAGAAAGCAAATAGCGGGCGGCTTACTGGGCTGTTTTACGAAAAGTGGGTCGTTTGCCTTTTGAAGAGGAGCGAGATGCCACAAAGGATTCAAAGAACGGAGGCGGGTAAATCGTCCGACTTAGCCGTGATCCGAGAACGTAATGGAGGAACCAGGCCCGGCGATGAGAGAATGGAGACGTGGGGAGCGCTCGTGGATGTGGAGAACAATGGGGCATGATTACACAACCAGCTGAGGATACGTGACGCTGAACAATAGTGTTTAGGAAAATGGTCCACTCTTATGACACCTTATCTGTTGCCACAAGTTGTCCCCCCCTCGCACTCCCTTCGGGTAAGCGGCCCAAGACCCTCAGCAATCTATTAGTTGTAGTTTTATGTGTGTCCCTAGGTTTTGTCCATTCCTGTTACCGAACGACAAAAACTCTCCACATATTAATGGTACAGTCCAATGACATCATCATCAAGAAGTGGTTGCATTCAGTCGGACACTTCCCATATCTTCTATATTTTACTGCTAACTGTTTGTGGACATTTGCAGACGGGGGTCATTCCTGTTACCAATTTTTAACGTGTAAATGGTAAACGGACTCAACCTATATAGAGCTTTTCTACCTTTATCAGGCTCAAAGCGCTTTACAGTAAGGAACCAGTCACTCATTCACACACTTGTACTCTGTGAATCCAAGTATGTTTCTGTTCACACTTATCCAATCAATATAAGAGTTGTAGTGTGCAATTGGCAATTCCTGTTACCGTCAGTCCTGTGACCATTCTGAGGAAGAGAAATAGGATAAAACTATAGAAAAATAAATTTAAAAACACGTTATGCCAAAAGGTCATTCATTTCACCTCTCATCCAAGAAGCTTGCTGAATTCTGATCATCTTAAGGTGTGTAAACTGGCTTTAATATCAGTTAGATCTAACCTTAGCCTTAACTTGTTTGTGTTTGAGTTAGTGAAAACAGTAGGTTAAGGCTAAGTGGATTTATAACTTCTCTCTTTGAAAGTGCTATACATCAGAATCAGAATCAGAATAGGTTTTATTGCCATGGTTTGAGAACAGGTTCACAAACTAGGAATTTTTCTCGGTGCAAACGTGCAACATAAAACATATAACACAGAGTTAAGATAAAAAATAAGCTAAACACTGTATAAGGCTATAGGGGCATGCATAAAAATATAAAATAAATAAGATAAAATAAAAGTGACATAGTAAGACAACAACAATTTGACATTGAACCACAGCGGGATTGTATTTACAGATGTGTAGGCGTATAAAGTAAAGTGATATAAAGTGATAGCAGCAGGTTTAAGTGTGGACACACCACACAGTGCAAGTGCAGAAACATCCATGAGTCTGTGACTAAGTTATTGGGTCTTGTTATTGTTCATGAGTCTGATGGCGGAGGGGAAAAAACTGTTCAAGTGGCGGGAGGTATGGGTCTGGATAGACCATAGCCTCCTGCCTGAGGGGAGTGGGGTGAATAGTCCGTGTCCAGGGTGAGAAGGGTCAGCTGTGATCCGACCCACACGCCTCCGGGTCCTGGAGGTGAACAGGTCCTGGAGCACGCACAATGCGCTGCAGACGGTGCTTGTCCCGTTCTGTAGCGCCGGGGAACCACACGGTGATGGAGGAGGTGAGGATGGACTCGAGGATGGTCGAGTAGAACTGGACCAGCATCTTGGTTGGCAGCTTGAGTTTCCTCCATTAATCCATTCACAGGATACTTAGAATTGCAAGGGCCTCTTGAAAACTGTAGCTACAATAAAGCAGAAACAAGAAGCAAAGAAGCCTGTGCAAGAGACTGGCAGTAATGTTAGTTTCTTCATAGCGTTGTGCTATAGTAGACTATTAACACTATCACTATCGCTGTGTGACCTAATGCCAGTGTATGCAACGAGAAATAGTGCCACTGGATATGCCACGTTACAATTCCAAGTCCTCTAGTTATGAATGGTTCAGTAAGAATGCACTGACTAAATCAAACCTTTATGGGGCATTGAAGACAGGGCCTCGCAGCTGCTTGCTACAAACTCACCTGAGGCGTTTGGAGATGAAATGAGAGAAGGGCCAGGAAAACAATAAAAGTAGTTTTGACACCGTTTGCCCATGTTTTCCTCCCTCTAAAAGCTGGATCTCGCATTTACATGGCTAGACTAGAACCGCGTACGTCAAAACCTCAAACTACAACGGGTAAACCTCTCACGTTAAGCTCTCTGTAATGACTTTCCGAGCCACCTAGTCTGCCTGCGCCCTAAAATGCATGTTCTGGGTGAGGTTTTCAATCTTGGGCTGTAATGGCGGGTTGGTCGACGCGCAGCACATGTTTAAGAGACTGAACCGTGCCTGATGTCATCGCCTTGTGCACATGCAATCATCTCTCCCTCGACGTTCGCGACTGAAGTTAGGAAAGGCATTACTCCTCTCCAGACATCCACTAATTAGATACTATCAGTGACGCATGCTCCGTGCTGTTACTCCGGATCTGTTTGGGGCCGTCTCGTGGACCCGCCGTCTGGACGTAAAACATGTCAGCGCAGTCGTGTTTTCTTCCCCGGCCCAGTCGCGGTTCCGTAAAGAGCGTTTCGGTTAAAGCCTGGTGGTAATGAGGGAGCATGGGCCAAGAAGAATCTCTCGCTACCTCCCTTTCTCTTTCTCTCTCCGTGTGTGTGTGTGTGTGTGTGTGTGTGTGTGTGTGTGTGTGTGTGTGTGTGTGTGTGTGTGTGCGTGTGTGTGCCGGTCTGTCCAGCTGGATCCAATCCGCAGAATGACAGGGAATAACAGGAGCCTCTGACGCAGCCGCTGCTTTCGAGGAGGCATTAAACACCAGCGCCGCACACAGGGACTTCCTCCATGTTCTGGGTGAACGGGATCCGTCCTCAAATAGAAACAAATAAAGCAACACTGATCTTTTATACTGTACTCCCACTAATCCGAGGCAAAATGAACGTAACTTTTCTTAGTCGAGTGCAATCTTGCTACATGGAAGTCTCTTATTCGATCTATTAGGGCTGCAACGATTCATCGATTAAATCAATGAATTAAATGAGTAAGTTGCGGAACTTTAAAGGAGCTATACCTGATTGTACTTCTAGAAATTGAATGAAATGTATTGTGTCCTCCTTTAGTTTATTGCGAACTCAAACATTTGTGGGGAAAACGGCGTGCATCAAATTCTAAAACATAATGTACTAACTATCAGGCTATTTTTCTAGCCTTTTCATGAAGGTGACCCTGCAAGTTGTGAAACGTGCCTATAAACGTGTCCCTGCAAAGAACGTGCATGCTGCAAATATATTAGGAACGTTATGAATGAGTTTGGACCACAACTAACATTTTAATTTAGTGGCCTATCTTTCAAGATTCAAGATTGCTTTATTTGTCAAACCATGACTGTTTCAAAATTCTATTTCTCTCATCCTTGATTGTGGAGCGGAGGGTGGGGGAAGAGGGGTGGGAGGGAGGTCAGGGAGTTCAGCTTCCCGATGGCCCTGTATACGAAACTGTTTTTCAGTCGACTCGACCTGGCGCGTAGATTCCGCAGTCTCCTCCCTGAAGGTATTACTCTGAAGAGACTGTGTGATGGGTGCGTAGGGTCCCTGGTGATTCTGACGGCTTTGCGGGTGAGACGGGAGGAGTACATGTCCTTAATGGAGGGGAGAGGAGCTCCACAGATCTTCTCCGCTGCTCTCACGATGCGCTGGAGGCTCCGTTTCTGTGTTTGGCGAAGCACAGAAGCTGGCCACAGTGTCAGCCGGACTCATTGTGAGCGGTAGTTTGGGGCAAACCCGGACTAGATCAGGACCGAACCCGGACCGTAGTTAATGTGAGCCGGGGGTGACGGCCTGCTCACTGTTGGAAACCTGCGGGACATCCAGAACATGGAAATACGACCATATTAGTCCAGTGCTCTGGTCTCTGCACTTGCTTCCTGTCGCTCAGAGAATAACATTTATAACAGCTCCACACTTGTTACAAGTCTCTGGCACCAAAGTCCCCAGAGTAAAGACTAAACACAGAGTGGCTGCAGCTAAGATCTGGAAGAGACTTCGGGAAGATATGAGACAGACCTCGACTCTGACAATGAAAACACTTCTGTCTAGCTGTGATTGACACTGAAAGTACTTTATCTGCACCCTTCACTTTTAATGTAAATAATGATTATATTGGTGTTTTATGGATAGATTTTATCTTGTAATTTTAGGTGAAGCACTTTGAATTGTGCATGTGCTCTTAAATAAACTTGCCGTGCCTCGCATATTTCTAAACCGTTTCTAGATGGTGAAGTAGTATTTAGTATTTTAGTATAATGTAGTCTCTTTAAAATGTACAGCACTTCGTTTATTCATCTATTTCCCAAACTAACCGTCACTGTCCACCTCTTCCAGCACTTCCACTCTTTCCCCTGTGCCTTAATCTCCCCTTGTTTTAGCGTACCCACCGGCCCGCTCACTTCTGCCACGTTTGCAAACCTGTGCGGCTGTAATCCGAGCCACAAACTCCCCTCTCCTCTTCCTCGGGTTTCCTCCGAAAGTCTCGGCGCGGTGCCCCCGTGCGCCGTGGCAGATACGGAACAAGGCCGCGGATTAACGGGAATGTCAAGGGAGACAGGTTAAGCTGACAGGATATATTGGAATATGGCAGAGGGCTCACTTTCAAAGTCAAAGAGTCAGAAACTTTCCGAACAAAACTGTCTTGTCATGGCGCTAAGCGGGGAGAATTTAATTTCCACGCACTTCTTTGTGACTTTGAGAGGGGGGGGGGACTCAAGGAAGGGCTTTAACGTACGGATTAGGGACTGAAATGAGCGAGGGACCTGGAGAGTGAATATACGGCCCAAGTCTTAAAAGCACTCTTGCCCTGGTTTGACAAATCCGGTCAGCAAATTACCTATCACTTTGCAAGGGACTATCTTTACCCGCAGGTTTGGAAATCCCCCCTGCGGGCATTTTTGGAAATCATAGATCATATTTCTGTACACTGGTTTAAGAGCATTTTTGCTGACGGGGAATATGACGAAGTTATGTCATTAAAAGTTATTAAAACACATAACAGAAAGAAGGACTTCCTGGAAATAAAAACACAACATAGAGGAAGCTTTTCGTATCAAGGGCAGACAGTATTGTAGTATTTCATGCACAGTACACATTACACTAATAATGCTTTATGTGGACAATGCGTTTCCATATTTTTTCGGGTAATCTGAAAGAGCATTTTGTAGCGATGATCCGGCCCGGATTTGAAATGCAAAGACTCCACAGAAAACTAAACTCATGCAGCTAACGTCATTTTTGTCACCGCCGAACGCTGTGAGCCACGTCTCTCAACAGTCGAACAGGAACGAGATCATGTTCTTTATTCTGTATATTTGCTCTGTATTCAGTATCCACACTGCAGTCCCACAAGACGGGCTCATGTGTGTACTTATACTGCGTCTAGACAATGTCTTTGGCACAACGTCCCCTCCGTTAGTTCGGGATCGGCTCAAAGTGCAGGGCTGGGTAGTACTCTATAGTTATATTCACACCGGAAACTCTTTGAAATATTGCTGTACTTCTCGGAGCGGTTTACTCACAGTACTTTCAACAAGTTATTTTCCTAGAGTAATTATTTATTCCTAATTCTCCATTCACGCTCATCCGCACAGCCCATGTGGTCTCCTCCACTTGATGCCAGTATGTTGAGCCACAACTATGCGTTTTTGCCCGTAGCCAAACTGCCTCGTCTGGTGTGAGTTTTCTCACCGTGAGGCCGGGCGAGGCAGGGCGAGGCAGGGCGTCATTAGCAGTCACTCACTGTCGCGGAAGAGCCCATTTTAACTACAGAAATGACTCGCCACCAGCTGCAAATTGACAATGTGCCATATATCTTCCCAAGTCAACTCTTATTAGGGCCGACGGCCCCGACACGTGCTGGCCCGCACACGCAGGCGCTCAGCTGGTGGTACATGTGTCCAAATATGGAACGCGGGGAAATGGGACAAAAGGCTATATCTATTCAATTTGACTGTGTAGAGCCTGATATAAATAGTAATGTGATCTCAAAAGCAAATGCAAAATAGACACAGTTGTTTATAGTGTCCATTGTATTTCTCAAAGCCAAATTTCAAAACAATGAGTAATGACTGCTACAGGTTTGTCTGTAGACCTCTCATCTAAAACCACCATTTCAGTTATTGAGATTGATAGGTTTAATCCTCATTCAGATTCAAATTCAACCCTTTGAAAAACAACTGTTACCTCTGTCCCTTGACTCTGACGTGAAGGGCAAATTGTTCCTCTCGACAGTGGTGCTGTTCCCCTCCATCAGCTCTCTCTCTCTGCAGTAGCAGCGTACGGATCCTGGCTGTTTCTAAAGGTTAATGAATAAGTGAAGGCAGGAGCGATGGCTGGCGACCAGGAGGGGGCGGTCTCCCCTCTGGGACTCTCTGACACTGAGGAAGATGAGCCGACCACGGTGTATGACTCCAACTAGTGGAACACCACCTGTCATCCAGCCCACAGCGAATAAAGGTACTGGACATTAGTGATTTTATCTGAAAACAGACTGAACAGAATTATAAACGTTATATCCCATTTTTCATGCCCTGAACTCAAAGATATAAAACATTTTCTCTAAAATATTTTTCACAAGTCTGTCTAATCTTTGTTGGTGAGCACTTCACATGTGCGGCGTATGAAGATGCTGATCAGACGCATGGACAGGTGTGCCTTAGGCTGTCTACAATAAAAGGACACGCTGAAGAAGGTGCATTGGTAACAACCCAAATAATTCAGACTTCCAGGCTACAGAGAAATCATACCACAGCAGTGCAATCTGTTCTACCAACACCTACTTGATATGTATGATGATGTGTAACTTACACTGGGTTTCTTGTTAATGCTGCGTTTACACATAAGCACGATGCGTTACGAATGTCATTTTTCGTTCGTGACGTGACTTAACGCATCTCAATGGGATTCTTAACAGAACGCATCAGTTCGTGACATTCGTGACGTTCGTGGAGAAAGTTTTTGTCTGTCAAAAAATCTTCCACGAATGTCACGAATCACCCTCTGTTTGTGGAGTTCGCAACGGAGCGTGTCCTTTCGTGAGGAGTAGTGGCGCTTCGTAATTCAGCGTGAGAGCATTCGTGGAGCAGAATCACCGTTTTCACGCTCAAAATTGACAGAAACACGCCCAAAGTAAATGTTGGTACCTGCAGTAGCTATGCCAAGGAAAAGTGTCACAAAGTCGGCCAATCCGCGCTCCAAGTCACGGACAGCACCTGCCGCTGCCGCGCCGCGGGGTGCTGAAAGTGTTCCTCCGACCTTTCTTCTTCTTGCGGTCGTACCTGATGTTCGGGAGTTGGAGCCAGACGAGCCCAATGACTCAGGGGAGAGCACGGCCTCTGCTCCGCCTCCAACCCGGTGGAAGAAGATCACTCCACTTTCGCCCAATTCTTGACAGATTTCGGACAGAACGTGAATATTCCTAGTGACCGGTAACAGCCCGTGGCAGCGCGCAACACCACGCAGCAGCGCGCAACACCACGCAGCAGCGCGGGACACCACGCAGCAGCGCGGGACGCATATTCGTGACCGTGCGTAATAATTCGTGCCATTAATCGTAACGCGTAGTAACAGGTCGCAACAGTTAGTGGCGGCGCGTGAAACCTCTACTCCAAATCATCAAAGTCCACTCACATTCGTGATCCTTGGCCACGAATGTGGATTTGTGGCATTCGTAACGCATCGTGCTTATGTGTAAACGCAGCATAAAGGTTTTTCACCTGATCTGATCCACTAATAAACAGGTCAAATGGTCCGAGTAGAATCCAGTTTTGAAACCAGCACAGATAGAGTTAAAGACTAGTGAATCATTTTATGTGCGATAATGTGAAAAGAACCAGGTAAAGCAAAGTAGTGACGGTCAAGTACTGGTCAATAGTGGCGTTTTCGTTGCCAGTTCAGACGAGCTCTTACACAAATGTAGTTTCAGCTTATTTTAACAAAACTGTCTCTTAAACCTCGGGGTCCGCATTCGTTTTTGACGTCGCTTTTACCTAGTTGTTGTTAATACTTGTTGTTGAAACACTTTCTAACCTCAGCGTGGACTTGTGCTAACCGGCGGCTAGCCGATGGCTACACGACTCACCTCCACGCCCAGTTGCGGGGACTGTGCTGGTCTGAGCCAAAGATTTGCTGATCTGGAGCAAAGGATTTCCATGCTGTTCAAAATCCAGGAGGAATAGGACTGAGATAATCGTGGGTAAAACTCAAACCAGTCGCTGACACGGCGCATTCATACTGGCTCCAAATCGCCGTTAAGCCCGAAGGTCCGACTAGTTCAACTCCACGGAAGTCCGAGAAATGGATAGTAGCGCCTTCAAGCAAAGCTCCTCGTAAGTCTGGCCCCGATCACTCACTTCAGTTTGGGACGCCCCCTCCAGGACTCTCGGCCTTCAGCGAACCCCCAGCTTTGGGGGCCATGTTGGGGCCGAGTGACAATTTTTAAGCAAAATCTTAGAAAAACTTGTCTTTATCCAACTTAGTGATTTTATAAATGCACGTAACGTCCTTGAGAAATTCCAGTCTGGCTTTAGGGTAAACCACAGCACCGAGACGGCCCTTTTAAAGATCTTAAATGATTTTAGATTAAATTATGACTCACAGAAGGTCACAGTGTTGGTTCTACTGGATCTGAGCGCTGCCTTCGATACAGTCGACCATACTATTCTTTTAATTCGTTTAAAACACATCGGTCTCTCTGGTAATCCTTCCTCACAGGTGAAGAACCTGGGTGTGATTTTTTTCTCTGAGCTGATTTAATTCCACACATTAAGAATATCACAATGATAGGGTTTAACCATCTAAAGAACATAGCCAGAGTCCGCCCCATTCTCTCTCGGGCCAACACGGAGACGCTAATGCATGCTTTTATCACCAGTCATATCGACTACTGTAATGCCCTGCTTTCTGGTCTTCCCAAAAAGAGTATCTCAGGTTTACAACTCTTACAAAATTCAGCAGCTCGTGTCCTGACGAAGACCAGGAGGCGGGACCACATTACACCGGTTTTAGAGTCGCTGCATTGGCTCCCCGTGTGTTTCAGGATCGATTTTAAAGTTCTTTTAATGGTTTTTAAATGTCTTAATGGTCTTGGTCCTTCTTATCTTCCAGAACTGCTTTTACCTTATGAACCTTCACGGCCCCTTCGCTCCTCTGGCTGCGGTCTCCTAGTTATTCCTAAAGTCAACAGAAAGACTCACAGCGAGGCGTCTTTCCAATATTATGGCCCTCGCCTCTGGAACGACCTGAGGAGGAGCTCAGGACCACATTACACCGGTTTTAGAGTCGCTGCATTGGCTCCCCGTGTGTTTCAGGATCGATTTTAAAGTTCCTTTAATGGTTTTTAAATGTCTTAATGGTCTTGGTCCTTCTTATCTTTCTGAACCTTCACGGTCCCTTCGCTCCTCCGGCAGGGGTCTCCTAGTTATTCCTAAAGTCAACAGAAAGACTCACGGCGAGGCGTCTTTCCAATATTATGGCCCTCGCCTCTGGAACGACCTGAGGAGGAGCTCAGGACCACAGAGAACGTTCATGTTTTTAAGAGCAGGCTCAAGACCCACCTTTTTAGCTTAGCTTTTAACTGACGTCTGATTTAGTCCTATTTATGTGAGTATATACAGTGCCTTGCGAAAGCACTAATACACGTTGAACTTTTGCACATTTTGTCATGTTTACAAACTCTAAAACGTAAAGATTTTTTTTGAATTTTTTTACTGAAAGTTCACACACTAACAGACATCTGTGAAGTGAAAGTAAAACGATACATGATTCTGTTATTTTAGAAGTATTCATACAGCATTTTCTGAGTGCATTAAATTGCCTTTATAACATTCCTAATGACTGCAGAATGTTCACACCTTGCCCTAACCATTAAATAGAGGCCCCCTGTGTGTAATCTACTCTCAATATAATTCCAGCTGTTCGGTGAGGGCCTCAGAGCTATGGTTGGAGTGTATTGGTCACTTAAGATAACTCTGGAGGAGCTGTGACGTCCTGCCGCTGAGCTGGGGGAATCTGTACATGGGACAACAATAAGTCGTACTCTACACAAATCTGGCCTTCATGAACGAGTGGCAAGAAGAAAGCCATTATTGAAAGGAGAAGTTTGAAGTTTGCTAGAATTCATCATGTTTGAAGTTTGCTAGAATTCATCATGTTTGAAGTTTGCTAGAATTCATCATGATCTTGAGGATCACATAAGAATACCATGAATTCACTAAATCGGCAATGAAATGACAATAAAATAATCAACCAATCATGATCATGAGGATCATGCATGAACATCATGACTTATATGGCGGAAATCTACTTGCAAATGATGTCCCCTCAACTAAAGTGATGCATTAGCCTAAACCTTTTAATCTGTTAAAGACCACCTTAGTCCCGAAGAAGAAGCAATGACTTCTGGATTGTTTCCTCAATTGGAATTTTTGTGTGGAAAAAAAACAATTTAAAAACTTTATTACAAATTATTAAAAGTACAGCATAATCAAATGATATCAAATAAACAAAAGATCTACAGAGCTGGTCTTTAACAGATTAAAAAGTTCAGGGTAATGCACCACTTTAGTTGAGGGGACATCATTTGCATGTACATTTCCACCATATAAGTCATGATGTTCATGCATGATCCTCATGATCATGATTGGTTGATTATTTTATTGTCATTTCATTGCCGTTTTAGTGAATTCATGGTATTCTTATGTGATCCTCATGATCATGGTGAATTATTAAGATTTCCATGTACATTCATTACAGTAGTTAGATGTTTAATTCAGGGATGAAGTCCTCCATGAACCAACATGTAATCTTGTTTGTTCCTGAGAAGTCATGATTTAGTAATGCATTAATGTATCATGAAATCATGCATTAATTCATGCATAAGTTCATGAAAATCATGCATGAATTCATGTACCATTATTATAAACCTACTGAATAAGCACTCGTGGAGTAGTCCGCACAATGCGCACATGCAATTGTTTTATCACTAACTTATAGTCTCTGTCTTGTCTATTGGGACTTTGTGCTTTTGTGTAGATGTGAGGGTGAACCATAAAGCTAATTTAATCTAACCTTACACACTGCAGTACACGTGACAACCCAAACATGACCTGCGGTGACGAGAAACTAGTGAGCTGAGTGTCCGAATTACCGACAAAATGAGCGAGGCCCTACTGTATAGTAAATTAAGAGAAATGGACGCAGCCTTTGAAAGACGCATGGGACACTTCCTGAAGTAGATAGAGTACTAGATAAATGAAACAAAACACAACTCCATCTATGCTTCGTTTAATGCGTTGGAACTATGGTTACAAAAATAAGTCAATTTAGAATCATACAGACCCTTTAAAGTAGTAATTAGTATTCGTTTTTCGGCATCAAAGATCGCTTTCTTTACACCATCTTGTGATCTCACTTCAAAAGGCTCCCATAATATATTTATATTATTTCACATTTTTTCACGCCTGGCATTATTTATAGCTTTAACACTCCATACTTTCTTCTTGTAGCGGTCAAATAAACATATCTCTTCATGTTAAGTAAATAGCTAGACTATAAAACGCTGTCTGGGGAAGTTTTCCATGTCTGAAGGTATTATGTAATGCTTTCTCTCTTTTTTTTCCCCAGTAAGAGTGAGACACATTTGGGAAAGGCTCTGGAAAATGTTGGGGGGTTGGGGCAAAAGCAGAGAAAACCACAATGGCAGAATGGAACAGAAGTGACTTTGCAGATTAATATTTCAAACTGGCCCAACCTGACCTCAGCCATAGTGCTCTTTCTGTTGAAATCCAAAACACACTGACTCTGCTGTCAAAGGCGATGCACACTGGGAACATTTCAGTCACTTTTCCGTTTCCCTCAGAATTAGTTGTTTGTCCACAGAAACAACTCGGTTATTTGTAAGGGCTTGACATTAACACTGGTCCACTGGCCAAACGCTGTTCTATTTGGACAGAAACACTAACTCTCTATGTGGCAAGGCGAGTCGGGGGCTAGGTGGCAGTGGACCCACCACTCAATTATTTCAAACTATAAACATCCGGAGACAACGCCAGGCGCATTGTGCCCCAAATAAAATCAAAATCAAAGATAAACTTAACCGAAAATTGTCAGGACAAAGGAGAGTAACAAAAACATGGATTTATTGTCTAAAGTTAGGTGGTTTAGTGAAATAGTTTTAGATGAGTTCAGTTCATCTAGGTTCACAATAATTTCGAGAGTCCAACGTCGGGCCATATGACAGATTGTAGAATCCAGGTACATAACTTGGTATTCAAGAGGTGAAGTTATCACAGCAGTTACGAAACGGTACAAAAAGGGGGGTTGGGCACGCCATCAGGACCCTACAATGGTAAATTAAACGTAAGACAAAAGCTATATGATAGGTAGCCTGATATAGCACAGGCTACGAGCTACATACCAGGTGAATGCTGCTTGCGTTGCGCTCTCCGGACGAGCCATTCCGGGACCGTGCCCAGCTACGCAGAAGCCTCCGGACCAGCGCTAACAAGCTAAAAATAATAACCATCTATTAACGACCACCCAATCATTACAGCGCAAACGCCATCGCACTAGCTTACCCGCAATGCACCGTGGAAGTTGACTACGACTCAGTTGCTAACTGGTCCACTGCCTAGCCCGAGTGCTGCATGGCGGATGTGACGTCGGAGAGAGGAGAGGTCAGGTACGGGTGAAAGGGCTCCTTTTATAGCACACCCCCTAAATCTGCAGGACGCTAAACCCCAACTCACTACATCTACATCAGCCTATGGCCGGTTGGATTTGACTAAACATGTCGACTTTTACATTTTGTCACACGCTCCATGTCATTGCCTTTAGCCTTGATTACAGCACATTGTTTCAATTAGCTTCCGCAGAAGATCCAGTGTTGCATTAAAGCAAACCTGAATCAAACCGTGAAAGTCGTGGAATAGTAAAATCTCTCAGCTGTTAACGTGTATTCAGACCAGAAAAGTATTCTGGTCCGCTTGTTTAGTTCGGACCAAAAGCAGACTTAATTGTTTTTTGTTTAGTGCAGTTCGCATTCACACTGCACTTTTTGCAAGTGAACTATATTTTGTAAACACATCCACGCGTGTGACGATCTCCCATTGGCATTGACTACAACAAAGAAAATAAAAATGAATATTTGACACTTACAATGACGATAAAAGAAACGTATGAGATTAAACCACTTACCATTAACCTCAGCTTCAGCTAGTGGAGGAGGTGTTTTCTGCAGAGGAAGGGTCGTCTGCTGAGCTGTTTGTTTCTATTATGTCCACGGGACAAACTGTTGGTCTTGTTCCTAATATTTTATCGAGTTCGTCAAACCAGGGACATTTGTCGTTTTCATCTCCCGAGCCCCCACTCTTCTTTTAATATGTACTTTTAAAGTTGGGTTAAGTGCTCATCTGCCCAAATATCCAGGAGCAACTAGGAGACACTGTGCCAGTGTCTCCTAGTTGCTCCAGGTCTGTCCACGGCTCGTTGTTGGTAGCATCCATCCAGTATTAGTCTTAGCATCGGTGAAGGGATAATTTTCCCCACGGTGCCTTGCTAGGGTGGCCTGTTAACCCCAAAAAGGCACACGTATCCTGGAGTTGGTTCGGGCCTACACTGGTTTGTATTTACACCTGAAGCGAACCGCACCAGAGTCAGTTTAGAAGCGGGTCTCGGCCCGGTTCTTTGTTCCACACCAGGATTGTGTTTGTGCATTCATATCTGCATAAAGGGTCCGGACCAGCGTTCGAAAAGAACCTCGATCCGTTTAAAGTAGACCAAACAGTGCAAGTCTGAATACACGTGTTTCTAGCTCTCACAGACCCTCCACATCCCGAATGTTCATTTCAAGTTCATAGCGAGAGTAGAGACGTCCTAATTTAGCTAACACTGTGCCAATTTAGGAAGAGGTAAATGTGCTAGATATACGCTGTGTCCAAATGCACATGAACGCTCTGTGGAACTCGGGTCAAAACGAGCTTATCCGACTTCTGCACCTGTCTGCGGAAATCAGCGGATTTGTTTATTTATCGTCTAATGTGAGCCCTTTAGTTAAATTCTGGTACTTTCTTGCCTTTAAGTGTGAGGTGTTGTTGGTCCACATCTGGTTGCATGAAGGAGAAAATGAATAGATCCATCTGCAGATGAGTTCACACAATGCTTCCCTTTCCCCTTTGAGGATAAAACTTGCGAAACAGAATGTGGGTTCTATAATTCCTAACTGGTTCCCTCCACCGATAAAGTCGGAATCTTATGAATCCTGTGTCATTTATTGCACCGCCTTCAACCGCTTTATGCATGTTGTAAAAAGTAGTGTTGCGTGGAAAAGCCTTTCGTCATGCGGCGCCTCCGCCGAAGCCATAAATGTCACGTGAATTTGTGACTGTGAGCTGTCATTCCACCGCTTGACAGTGATATAACGGCGGTTGCTGCGTCACTCGGTTTGTTCCCCGTTCAAGCCCAGACTGGCCCTTCTTTTCTTTTTTTTTTCCCTGGAGAATTCTCACGGTAAACAATGTGTCGCGCCGTTTGACGGATTAGGCCTGTGGGACCGTGCCAAGCATTAGTGTGTTACAGGCGGGATCAAGAACAAATGAGTAATGCAGTAAGTGACTCGCCCAGGCCCGGTGAGTCTTTTAAGCGGCCTCGCGATCACAGAAACTCGGTGGCACGCGGTGTTTTTTGACATCTGTGACTAATCGGAAATTGCATGTGTCGGCCACATTTATCTATGCCCATTTTAACGAGAAACAAAGCTCAAGTTTCCAAAACAGAAAAATACCGGCATTCACTCACATTCAGAAATGGGCAGCAAGGATGTCTCTGATCGAACCCTTGACCTCTTGGATCCTTAGACAAATGTTCTACAGTGGGAACCAGATGTTTACAGACACTTTATAAAAAGACACATATGCATTTTTTTCTTTCTCACTGTCTCACTGGTTTCCTGTCGCTCTGAGAACAGACTTTAAAACGGTCACAAGTCTCTTCATGGTCTCGCACCAAAATACATCTTAGACGTGTTAGAGCCATATGTAGCCATCATTCCCGGAGTCTGGACCAAACATGTTGAGAACCTCAGGGAGTGGTCTCCTGCTGGTGCCAAGAGTCTGGACTAAACACGGTGAAGCTGTGCACACTAACATTTTGGATTATACCATTGCCATAAATACAAAACATGCTCCTAATGAGACGGACCCAGTGGGCAATCAGAGAAAGGATTTGGATGAGGACCTAACCTATCTAAATCTCATATGTGGGTGCCTTAGGTCAACATCTCCATGGACCAGTAAAGTTACAGTCAGGTCTTTGTAGAGGTGAGCACCACAGACGCATGTTGGCTATGATCTATGAGAATATCCATACATCCATTTACTTCCACTTGTCCGTTGCCGGGTCGTGGGGGCAGCTGTTGGAGCTGCACCAGCCCCTATGGCTCCTCCTGCAGGTGGTGGGTCCACAGAAGGACGGCCTCACGTTTCTAACCGGGCCTGTTGGTCTCTCATAAGGGGCTTCTGAACCGCTCTTTGTCTGACCCGTCACCTAGGACCTGTTTGCCCTGGGAGACCCTACCGGGCGCTCAAACCCCTCCACCACGTTAAGGTGGCGGTTCCAGGAGGGGATCGATGAGAATATCTGTAAGACAATACGCTTGTATTTGTTCTATTTACTGGCTGAAATATCTTGCTTTAAGACGGTGTGAGACGGGCCTCAATACTGACAATGTTCAAATCCAGGTGGAAATTGTTTGGTTTTGTTGTGCGCACATAACAACAAAAGTACTGATAAATAATTATTCTAATGCTTTATGGGTTGATTTGATCTCTCTTCTCGTTATGCTATGTAGCTGCACTTTGAATTGCCTTGTGTACATTTTTTTGGTTTTGTTATTAGAACATCCACAACCTCCACACAGACTCGTACAGCGAGTTGACTTACATATTCGGAAAGTCGGGTTTTCGAATCCTGGCTCCCGATAACGTCCTTGGGCAAGACACTTCACAGCGCGTGGGGGTTTTATTTCCTCATAAAACCGATAAACATTTATTCGACACAGTACGGACACAGTACGGACGCATTGTGACGGAGCCCCGCGCGACAGCTTCCAGTTCAGGAGAAAGTGGAAGTCGAGCACCCAAAACGCCAGTGCAAAAGTACATCTGTTACTTGTCACAGAGTATTGCTTACATTTGGCTAAAACAAAAGAGCAAAAACCAATTTAGTTTCACGCATCTTTAGTCGTTTGTCAAACATCGCTATTATTATGACCGTCTCTTTCTTTCGGGACACAGTTAATTGTCGTCATGCACGTCAACCATACACAGTAAGCAATTAGGCTCCTGCCATCCGTGGCCAATAGCATTGTAGCAGGTTTTTTTTCTTCTCCTCTTTTTTCTTTCCAAAGGCATCAGCTTAAGTCGACGTTTAGCGCGGGGGTAACCCGGTAACCACGGTTGGCAGACATGTAAATGAGAACGTATAGCCCGTCTGGGGGATAATGGCAGCCCGTGCATGAGTGCAACGCGGTATTCGTGGCTAATGAGGGCGGCTGTTGCGCGTAATATTGCGCGCGACGGCGACGTGAAGGAGCCAGGGCGATTATGACATAGTTATTCTCTCCTCTTCTCCTGTTCACGTCAGGAATTATGCCTGTTCAGTCGGTAGTAAATAATATGTGCAAAATATCAGCCGGATATATTATTATTGAGGGTGTTTTTATGCCTTATTGCAGGTGAAAAAGCCGTCCATAGGTTTTGGCCTGTGCTGTTTTCTGTGTAAAAGAGGCTCAATTTTGCTTATTTCTATAAAATCATAGCTGCTTTTTCAGTTCCAGGGAGAAAGACGTCTGTTATGGAAGGACTTGTGGGAAGATCATCCACACCGGAGCTTATTGTGCTGATACATTCAAACAGCAGGATCCTAGTTTTGTTTTAATCAGTATTCGGGCTGGGTTTAATTAATCGATTAATCCATTTGAATCGATTTTTCCTTTGAATAGCCCGAACCCGTACAGCGGTTAGCGATCGTGCTTCACAGCTAGACAGTCCGGGTTCGATTCCCACCTGGGCAGGGTCTCACCTGGAGTTTGGGGTCGGCCCTTTAGTCTGATGTCTCATTATTCCGAAAATGTACATGTAAAACGGAAATTGTCCTGCCGAAAATTAGGTTCAGGCAAATAATTTGAAGGTAAATGATCACGCATTCTTAACTTAAAGATTCTTTTCCCACAACGTGCAGGGTCACAAACCTGGGCTGATGTTTAACCCCTTAACCCCCGCCTTAACCAAGCACATTTCGGCTTTACCTGAATCTTAAAAGCTTAATGACCGGAAAACTTACAGTCTCCAGGCCAGTGTGACAGCTCATTTGAAAGCTAAGGTCCTCCAAAACTGATCTTTACTTTTTTTGGCGCATTGTCGCCGCGTTTATATCACATTTTTGAATCATGTTTTTTTTTTTCTTTGCTTTTTCATCGCTGTTTTGTGTTGCTTTTTTGACATGTTTTTGTTGCTTTTCTGGACGATTTTTTTTCCGCTCTTTTGTGGCTTCTTCGTCACTGTTTGGTTGCGTTTTCATACACGTTTTCGTCTCCGTTTTGACGATTCTTTTGAAGAAGCTTTTAAATTTGGGCAATGCCAAGCTGGAGAAAATGTGCTCCGTTCAGGTGGGGGTTAAGAGGTTAAGACAGAAATAAAGGAACACAAATGTTTTCTGTCAAAAATCGATCAAATAATGACGTGTTGAAATCAGAATGCGCTTCACATTCATTACTGAAGCAGGAGATGCCATTGGACTGAAGTGACTGAGTTAAACTCTGAGATTTAGTTTCAGTTTGGTGCAGTCCAGCAGTAGTGAACAATGTATAAAACGTGCATAAATAATATATTTTAATTTGCATAACTCAAAGCTGACTGTGGAGGCGTGTCAGGCCCAGATGTGTGTAGTGGCCAGTGTTGGGAGAATACTTTGTGATTGTGGTTACAGAATACTTGCCTTGAAATGTATACAATCAGAGTACTGTATTCTGAATATTATCATGTTGATTTGCATTATATTTATGTATAAATATGGCATATAATTACTTGAATATAATTAGGAATTCGATAACTCTCTTTGCAAATGTACGCACAGTGTTTGTATGAACTGTGGCCTAAGGCGTTTGAAATCTTTATTTCTTTTTATGAGGAAAAACAGGTCATCGTTAAACATTCTTTCTTAATAATGTGCAATATGAAGCTAAAATGAATGTAACAATTGAGTACTTGGATGTATTCCTTTTTGATTTTGGTAAAGTAACTGTGTAGCGAGTATTCTAAATATGTATTTAGTTACTCCTGAACACTGGTCGTGGCCGATATGAAAAGAGGCCCTGGTTTGGACCGAAGAAAAACACATCCACACAAATTCTCTTTTCTTTACAAATTTATTATTTTCATTTTACACGTTTTCCTCCACCAGCAGCTCCTACAATAAACCTCAATTCCCCCCCCCACACCCCCCCCAACAAAATGATTGTAATTCAAGGCCACAGAAGCAAGGTTCCACGTCCCCACGAGCGGATACGAAAACCCCGGTCGCTGTAACGGGATTGCAACACCAAAGTGGGAGCGTGTCGGCAGAGTCTACGCGTTCAAAAAAAGCCCGTGATCACCAGGCATCACCTTCTCCAGGCGGGAAAGAGAGGAGGGGGAAAAAAAATATCTCAAAAGGACGACGGATGAAATGGGTCGCATTCAAGTGAGATCAACAACGTTCTGTGGTAGAATTCGCTTTAAAGTGGACAGGTCGTGGACAATTGAGGCTTTGATGTTCTACATTTTTAGGTTGAAATAACGTTTGTGTAAAGAAAAGGAAATGGCCCGGATCGGCCTTTGCAGTCGGCAGTGGGGCTGATCTTTTACGAAACTGAAAAAAAAACAAAAGAAACGGCATGCTGGCAAGTCAACGGCGCCGCAATGAACGCCCGTTTTGAGCGCTGAACCCGCTTAGCATGAATTATGAACTTTAACTGTCAATACATGGATCTTTTGACCAGGATGGAAATGCTCTCTTTTTGAAAATGCACTCCCTGCCAAGCCAATGGGGTTTGCATGGTAAAAAAAAAACATATGAATTTGTAATGTTCGGTTGGTTTGAACGCTGGGTTCAAAGTGCAGATGAAAAACAAGTACAAGATGGCGTAGCTTAGCACAACACACTAATGACGAACAAGCGTTTTCCCTCGGACGAGACGCTGTAGCCGGATACTTGCGCCAGTCCAAATTGTACCAAATGAGGTACGGCGTGATCCGTTTGAAATGCTCCTAAAATTAAAGCCACAATGCGGAATATCCCGGGTTATATGTGCTCGCCCACAACGCCATTTTCAGCCAGTCGTATATTCAAAAAACAAAGAATTTGTTAAAACGTAATCTTTGGATGTGAACTGATGAGCTAGTGACGTCCCACTCCCAGCAAAGTCCCGAGTCAGGCCAGTCGAGGATGGGGCTTATTTAAAGGTATTTTTGCTAATAAAAACAAACCGTGACATAATGCGTGTGTTTGGGGATGTTACGCAGCGTGGCTTTAAGGGGACACTATACAGGTAAAACTTATTTGAGCTCTTAACATATAAACTCATATAAACAAAAGAAAATACCTAATCCTCACAATGACATGTTTAATTATGGCAAAGATTCAATGCTTTTCCATACATTCATGTGGGAAATGGTCAAGGGCCATTTTCTCCAAATGCATTTTTTCCAGCCATGGACTGAACATTATTTCTGAGAGTTTTTTCAGCGTATATCTGATTACGGGCGGCGGCTAATGGGAGCCAGTGCGAGTGTTCTTGCGTTTCCCTCGGGGCCGTAAGTGGTCGGCGATGGCTGCGCTGAGATGTGGCGTTTGCAGATTAGTCGCTAAAGGGGGCTTTCTCGGAAAATTGCTTTTGACGACAAAACGTGTCAAAAAGCTGTCAGTTTTTATTTTATTTTTTTTCTTCCCCGGTTTTGATCCCCATTAAGCACATTCGGCTGATTTAATTCAATCTGCGCCGGGGGGAGTTGGAATAATCGTTACGGATCCACCGGGAGATGTGTGTGTCTTTGGAAAACCATAAATAGTCCCAACTTTCTTCCTTTGCACGTCTTCAAACGGATTAGAAATGTCGTCGGAAGGGTTTGCGCGCCGGGAGTTAGCTTAGGGGGAAGGAAATGCACCGAGTCCCAAATACAATCGGAAAAAAGTGCCTGTTCAGGAATTATACAGAGACTTTTAAAGTGCACATGACAGGTTTTGATTGGATAGCGCCGGTAGTAAGTATTAATCGTAGGTTTGAACCAGTGAAGTGGCAATTTTGGGAAGAAAAGTTGACAGTTTTGTGAAGTTGGGAAGAGGCAGAGTTCCATATTACTCCCTCATGGCCCTTGTGTACAGTGTGGTTGCCAGGCGCTGGGACGTTCACTTCCTCTCGTGACACCTCCTCTGCCCAGTTCCAAAGAGGAAGTAAACATCGTAAGTATGTCAAACCAGGGATACGTTCGTCATTGTCCACATTTGAAACAAGTTCTTCAACAGGGTTTCTACAGCCGCAGCAGCAGGTCTGATTTAATGTCATCTTAATATGGTGCTTTTAATGCCACTAACGGAAATGTCCTTAAAATTTGAAAAAGTTCCGTCAAACGGAGGAAAGACGATCGCTTTTGGTCGGATGCAACGGGAAACTTTGGGGTAACACATTGCCTACAGTTTCGGTGCCATGCCATTGGTTTTCGGAATAATGAGACGTCGGAATAATGAGGCGTCGGACTAATGGGGCGTCGGACTACTGGGCCGACCCCTACAATTTCAGCCCAAATTGCAGCTGAATGTGTTTTTGGACCATAATTTTTGTGTTTTTGAACTTATACAGTAAAAATAGTTGGACAATGGCATTAATAATGATACAAAAAAATGCCATTGTGAGTCAAATTGTAATGTTTTAATGACATTTAAGGCACAACATAATTCTGGCACAATTGACAATTTTGCAAATCTTCAAATCGTAACGACGCCGCCCAAGAAGTGACTTCCTGTTTCGATCCAGCACGCCAAAATAAAAGCTTAGATTAGTTCAGCAGGTACTTGCAACACTACAAGAATATAATTAAATACACACATTGTTAGTGTTTGTCTGTTAATAGTTGGGCAGAAAGAAAGTTGAACTAATGGACTGATGAACAAAATGAATAAGATGGCGTTTAATTTGGTGTTTATTTTGGTGTGCTGGAGCGAAACAGGAAGTCACTTCTTGGGCGGTGTTATGATTGAGTTGAAGTTATGCACAGAGTCAATTCATTGAATGACTTTCTATGCTTTTTAATGCCCAGCGGAAACCCTGTTCAAGAACGAAGATGATATCAACATAATGTGCAGATAGCCGAGCTCGGGATGCCCAAACTTGCTGGCGAGCCAAAATTTTAAAATAATAAGGTTTGACGAGTAAGGAATTACTGTGTAAAGAGATGCTTACATTTGCTCTCATTGTTTAACTTTAATTGTTGTTGATTGTAACAGTTTACTCTTTTATCAGTCTATTTGTATTTAAGTGCATCTCAAACTCTTTGGATGTCCATTTGTCCACAATGTAGCATTTACATGATGGATTATAATTTGAATCGCTGATTGAAATTGTGAAAATAAAGCAACCAAGTAAAATAACTGACTTTGGGCACCCCAGGCTTAGCCGTAAAAGTTCTGTGCCTGCCTAAACCTGTTCAGTTTGACTCACAACTCAGATAATGTGCTGAACTCATATATCCTGTGATCTAAAAATAAAAAATTATCATAACACAAAAAAAACATAAAAAATATATTATAATATTGCATTTTTTCAGATGCACCTGTAAACTTTCCAAAACCGCAGACATAAAACCTGATATCAAAATCAATCGATATCCCAGCGTACCCACATATCCTCGAAAAAAGTGTGAAATATATAGCCTTCACTACTCCATTGTAATAACCGTGCTTTATATTCATAAAGCCAGCAGCACAGGTCTCACTCAATAACAGAGTGCGACAAGCACAAGTGTGAAGGACGGCTAAGGGACAAAAATAATAACACGAGTGCTTCCCGTCCTCCCTCACCCTCCTCCACTCATCTGAATGTAAAACAGTCCTCGAACAACAGCCGCAGCGGGCTTATGGAGACAGACTTGTGCCAAATACAACAAAAATGCATGTAAAACATTCAATGACCAATACATCTTTCATTAATCTTTACATTTTGTATAGTTAATAGTCAGCCTTCAAAGCTCCGGGTTCGATTCCCACCTGGGGCCTTTCTGTGTGGAGTTTGCATGTTCTCCCCATGTCTGCGTAGCCTTCGGGTACTCAGGTTTCCCCTACCACTAAAAACATGTACAATAGGCCAGGATGAATGAGAGTGTGTTTGAGATGGGGGACAACGGATGCAAATAAGCCCACGGCTACAATCCGG
This sequence comes from Proterorhinus semilunaris, assembly GCA_021464625.1. NCBI lineage: Eukaryota > Metazoa > Chordata > Actinopteri > Gobiiformes > Gobiidae > Proterorhinus > Proterorhinus semilunaris. The sequence continues at coordinate 23,706,985 of CM038362.1, read as the reverse complement.
TGTGGCTTGTTTACATGCATGAGACCCATGTATGTTCATTACCCTGCACTGTCCCGATCAAATAAACCAATAAATAGCTTGTGCCTAAGCTCTTTTAAATGTGATAAAAAAGAAGGACAATCATGTTGAACTTCATTTAAAGTGAAGTCTGGTCTATTTCACAGCGCCGATATAGTCAGAAAGCAATTACTCTTTGGTGAAATGAGCTGACGTGTCTACCCACTTGAACTGTTTTACATTCATTGACAATCTTTTTACCGTTTACAACATTACAAAACACTGGTAACACTTTACACACGACTAACCATTTGGAAAGCACTGGTACCCAAACCCATTTCTAAACCATTTGATCATTCTTGACTTAAGTGTCACCTTACCTAGACGTAAGGAAGTTAAATGATAAAGATCGGACTAGGAATGCCTGGTAATTGTTTCAAAAGTATTTTTTTTTAAATGTTGTACAAATGCTTTACAAATGCCTGGCAGTGTGCAATGAAACCATTATCCCGATGACACTTTTGGCACAAATCCATCTCCATCCATTTCCTCGGTTTCTCGCAGATCACCCACAAACATCCACGACAGTAATGCTACCTTCAAACGTAAGGTCAGTGCAAATCAAACAACTTTACAGACAGAAAGCTACAGTAAACACGGGGGCCAAGTCACCTCGCCGTCCTCAGGTAACCCAGCCTCCTCATGACGCCCCCGCAGACGTCCTCGATCGTCCGTATGTCCTTGCGCGGCATGTCCCTTTTCCACGCGTCGATCTTCGCCGGCGATATGTCCCCCTCGTACATTAAGTTGTAGAGGCTCGTCGAGGTGGTGAACATGAGCTGGTTCAGGGCGGCGGGGGAGAGCGGCACCCCCATGTACGTGTGAATCGTCTCCACCGTCTCCTGCGGGTGATTCACCAGGTCCTCGAACCTCACGCGGAGATGGGAGTCCTGGGGGAGGTCCCGGCTCACCCGCAGCGCCGCCGCGGTGTGCGCTAGCCACAGGTGCGCGAGTAACGCCACGGGGTTGGTTTCCGCGCGGGACAGCAGCCGGCGGATTATCCGGAACTCCGGTGCCGCGGTGGGGCACCCGTCCCTGACAGAATCCTCCTTGAATATCAAAGAAAGGTGCTGGGGTATGTTTTTGAGGGAGTAAAGGCTGGGTTTGCTGTTATAAAGCATGAGATAAATCCATGCCCGCGGGTCTCTGACTAGGTAGATTGTCCGTAGGGAGTGGCCGACGACTTCCTGGATGAAGGGGAGCTTCAGGGGCCAGCTTCCGCTACGCAAGTAAAGCACAACCCGTGCGCTGGGGTATTCTGCCACGTGGCGTCTCAAGTCCCGAATATATTCCACGTCCCGGTCTAAATTATCTTTGAGTTTGCCCCTAAGTTCCGACGCCACCTCTCTCCTTTTGAAATGTTTCTTTTTGTCCCTTGCAATATTGACACTTTTGGTCTTTAGGACTCGGCTCTCCTCCACCAGCTGGATGTTCTGCAAGTGGAGCTTAATGCCGTAGACCAGCGAATGAAGCCAGCCCTGGATGATTTTGAAACGGCCCTGAACGGCGTCCGTCCTCGACCACTCGCAGTCGTCCACCAGCGAGTCGAATTCGAACTCCGTCTCGGGGATGTCCAAGTGCTCGGTCGGCACGCGGATGTAAACGAAGTCGGAGTTGTTGTAAAAAAGGTGCTTCAGGATCTCGGCGCCGGAGCCGGGCAGCGCCGTGACCAGGACCGTGGGCAGGGGCAGCCGCTTTTGCTCGTACTGCCGGATCTGCTTGTTCACCTCGTTCTGCGGGTCGGTCCCTTTCCACTTGACCCCGCAGAGGAGCTTGTCGCAGCTGTTGGAGACGAACAGCAACTCGGCTATCCACAGGAGCAGGACGCAGAGGAGGGCGTAGCGCATGAGCCTGCTGAAGCAGACATAGAACTTCCTTTGCAGGGTGAGGAAAGCCACAGCCACGCACAGCACCACGCCGGCTATTACATTCACGCTGAACACAAAGTCAAACAGCTGATTATCTGCACTCATCTGCTTTGGGATGAGCTGCGTTCCGAGTCCGTATCTTGTTATTTGATACGAGTCTTCTACTTTGCAATGCCCTCCGAATCCTAAATAGCTCGACCTTGCCCCTATGTCTTTGTAATTGGTCGCTATAGACACAATATTCTCCGTGTTATTGATAACTAAAGAAATCCTGACCCCATTATGGCTATTTTCGAGGAATCTACATTTGGATACTTTGACGTAAGGGCCGTGGAGCACATAGGCTACCCGTGCGACTGTGTTTGTCATTGAAAAGGTGACATTGGCGTATTGCGTCCAGCGCTTTTTAAACTCTGCTGCCTGCTCTGCCTCTTGTATTCTCGTGTCAGGACTGTGACCCTGCGTGTCAAACCAGAACATTTTATAATGGGCATCCCACACATCCATCATGACGCCGTTGTACCTGTCCATGAATTTAAAGGGAACATACTTGAAGTCAATGTCAAGGTTGTGGAAAAAGGCGCTGAAAGAATTTATAGGGGAGTCTGGGAACTTTTCGACGTGGTCGACGACTAGGAGTGTCTGTGAGTTAAGCAGGACTAGAGCGCGGTAGACGCTTTTGAGTCTCATGGCGGGGGAATAGGCAGACACGGCCTCCCCACTGACAAACATTGTGTCCCCATGAGAGGACGCGACAATCACCTCTCCCCTAGAATCTCCCACCCCTTCATCAGTCCAGCGCAGCCACTTGGCGCACTCCCCCAGCTGCCCCTCCCACGGACTGTTGCACTGGCTAGTAGGGGACGGGCTGAACACCAAGACGTTGTTCAGATAGCTATACTTGGGACCGTAAAGTGCTTCGGACACAAAAACCTGTCCGTTGGGGGCAAACGTGAACGAATTCTGATCTGGGTGCTCGTGTCCTGGGTTGAAACTGCTCCAATCGTTCACCCAGGAGTAAGGCTTATCGTGAACTATGTCGTAAACGGCTCGCCCGCCCAGCTTGCTGGACTTGAAAGAGACAAACGTGTTACCCTGCGCGATCGGCAACCCGGCCCCATAGGTCACCACCCCCCAGTTGGAAAACACATGCATTCTGGCTTTCCCGTAACCGTGCGGGGGCTGCGGGGCGAGGTGCGGGTTGAACCAAATGAACTCGGTGTGCAGGGTGGCCCAGCGCTGCGCTGTGGATGGTCCCATGGGCCCGTCTCTGGGCCGGTGTTTTCGGATCTGTTGGGCCAGCCAGTTCCCTGTGCCGTTTTTCATAACAAACGTATCGAGGAACACGAGCTGGCTCTCGGGCCCATAAAACCAGTTGTAGTTGGAATCCGCGATACCAACTGTCCTCTGGAAGCCCGGCAGCAGCGTGGCGTAATAAAACCAGAAGTGCACCCGCAGCCAGTTGTTGCCTGTGTTGTCAATGTCGAAGTGGCGCTGTGCCAGGAAGACGTACTGGGTGATGGACTTGGCGGTGTAGCTCCCGTAGGCGACCCCTTCGTCCAGGGAGCCGTCAACGATGTGGTTCAGCAGAAACATTGTCTTCTCCATATAGTTGACGGACACTTGTTTCCACATCATCGACTCCTGGTCGTTGTGTGAGCCCAACACGATTGCACCTGTAGAAAGTGTGGAAAGAAAACGTGTAAGATGTATAGCTGTCAGGAACACAGATAGTATCTTAAAGCCATGCATTCCCAGCCTGACCTTGGAATGAATGGCTTGAAGATACCATGTTAGATTAATAAACATGCCAGCAATCCCAAACATGCGCATAATGATCAGTTAAGACATCGACAATCATATTTAGGAAGTGGGTAATCTAATGAAAGTATTTGGAATATGACCATATGTGTCTAAACTTCATGTTTTGCTACATGACAAAACAAAGCAGCTACATCTCCATGGAGACAAATGAGTTATGTCCCGCTCTTACCGAAGTTACAAGCTACATTTGACGGGAGGCAAGAGGTGAGCATTTAAAAGTATGGCTTCTACTGAGTTCATGACCACATTGTAATGTCTTTCCCACAAAAACAAAACATACCCGCAGTTTTTTTTTGTTTCATTCATGCATGTCTGTGTAGTCTGTCTCCTTCTCAGACCCAGTGGTTAAAGTGGATTTTGGGAGGTGGTGGAACTCTCGTAATCTCGAAGACTCAGAACGCTACATTGGGTCAATATATGACAGGCTGTACGTATATTACATGTAACAGAAGGTGTTTTATGTTACTTTTAATGCATTTATTATAAAAATAGGTTTTAAACCATTTAACAGAATAACTCTTCTTTATGTGTGCTCTCGTTTGAGATACTCCCAGAAAGTTAGAGCAACAGCCAGTCCTATCCAGGGTATATTTTGAATAATCAGATACAATTCAGTGCAATCTGGTGTATTTTAGGCAAAAATATGCTGTTTGGATTAGCCTTATACAGTGATGAAAATCAGAACTGTCAACTTTATGATAACTTTCCTAAAAAAAGAGAGAAAAAAGCAACACTGATTTTTATAGCTGCAATTAGACTGCTTTTATTATTTAATCTATGTATTTATTGTTTTTTATATACTGTCAACATCCTGTGTAAGTGTTTCCCTGTGGGGCCCCTCTGCTGCCCCCGTCAGCTCCGCCCCTGTTCTTCCTCCGTCTGTAGCTGCGCTTAGCAGTGAGGAGGACTCAACTTGAGCCAGGATTCGTGACTCTGGTGTTACTTTTAAACCGCGGGCAGATTCAGAGGATCAGATCAGAGCACATGCTTTGTGAAAAAGGCCGTCGTCGTGCTGTAACCGAGCGCCGTAACGCCAAACTGTTTTATTGCCTTTTCTCTTATGCTTCCTAAATGTATCTGTAAAACGGAAAATATGAGGCTGATTGATATGAAATAAAAAGTGGGCAAAAACCTGGGAGGAGTAGACTCTGTTTATGAATTAGTTTATGTCCGTAAAGTTGATGATTTCATGATATTGAGGCATGGACTGACCTGCTGCTGATCTTATGATTATTTCTCCAGTTTCTCTTTCAAGAGTGGTTTTTCGTCCAGCGCAGATTTAGCAAATTAACAATAAAGTAGCCAAGGTGCCGGAATGCCCTTCCTACCCCTGGCCTGACGTAGTATTTTTATTGCACTGATTTATCTCACAGGCAGACTTTCGTTGTGCGAAAATGACAAAGTTGCAATCATTAACATTTTGTTTTTGTTTTTTTGCCACGCAAAGCCATTCCCGACCGTTCCCGCCCACTTTAACCCCACTCCTACCTGTCATGTCTTGACATGATGTTATGATGCATTTTAATTCAAATGACTTCCACGCACAAAACATGTTTGCCGGGTTTGTTTTTGAACTGCATAATCCCCCATTGTGCCTGCAGAGGATGAGTCCATGTGTTTTGTATGCACGGGATAAATGGCTGGATTTGCTTTTCCCCCTGTTTCCTCACTCAAATACATTGTTAAACCCATGATATCAATACTTAGCTTTCTTTAAGAGTTTTACGAAGCCAGGTTTGGTCCTGTATACACTGAGGTCCGGACCTGTGCATTTGGTCATGATTACTTTAGTAGTTTTAAAGGTGCATTATGGAACTTGTGGGGGGAAAAAATCGATGAAAAAAAAAAACCCTTTACAGTAGTGCGTATTTGAGCTTTTAGTGACACAGCAGCTGTTTCGGTATGAAAAGCGCTTTATAAATTAAGTTTGATTTGATTTGTATGGTCAGCATGGCGCATTTACTTTCCATCACAGTGACGCTATGATCAATTGCTTTTAGAGTTTACAGTAGGTTTTTTACTGCAGACGGACGATCTCACCAGAAAAACCTACAAAACAATTGATCCTAACAACCCATACGAACATCGGGTCACAAAGTAAAATATTAAGTAAAATAATAAAGTTTTAAAGGTGCATCGTGCAACCATATCAAATAGTAAAAGTAGGCCTAATGTAAATAATGTTAGTTCAGGGCTAAATATAGGAGACTTTGTGAAAATGGATCACAAACTTTTTTTTTTTTATATATATATACCTGTTAGAATCGCCATCACATTGGTCGTCTGGTGATTCTGGAGATACTGCTTCCCCCACGCTCTGTACTTGGACAGCTCATACAGCCCCTCGGTCTCCGCGTGGATCTTCCGGAGGTAACTCTCCCGCCGCCGCTTGTCCAGAAGGGGGTAAACGAAGTCGTACGCCGTGGCAAAGCCGGTGAGGGAGTGCGCGGCCGGGACCTCGTCGTTGGGCGCGCTGGCGACCTTCCAGTCGGGGTACGCCGCCATCCTGTCCATGAACTTGACGAGGAACTGCAGGGCCGCCGAGTCCTCCGGGCACAGCAGGCAGTACAGCGCCAGGGGGGGCAGGTTGTTGCCGTAGTTCTCGTTCCACTTGCCGGCGAACTCGGCGTGCTCGGCGGGCGGCATGTAGGACGGGACGTTGGACAGCATGGTCAGCACCGCCGCGCGCACCACCTTGAATGTTTGGCTGTGGGTGGTGGTCGACCTCTGCCTCAGGTGGGGCACGTCGGCCGGGGCGAAGTACAGGCTGGGGTGGGCGTCCGGGGGGCGCGCTTTCGGCGGTTCCCGCGCCGCCGGCTTGACCCGGAGGAAGTCGGCCGCCAGGACGTCCCCGTCCGTGGCGTTGAAGAAGACGCCGGAGAAAGCCGAGGCGGCCGCCAGATTGGGCAGCAGGAGCAGCAAGCACGCCACGGCGGTGACGGCCATGTTCCCGCGCGCCCGGGTCGTCGCTTTAAACGGAGACATGCCTACGGGTCAGTGCGGTGTCCCGTGCAAGTTGGCCCGTCGAGGTTTTTCCCGGAAAGTGGAGAAAACGGGACATCCTTATGAAGAAAAAAATACACCAACAACTTCATGAACGGTCTATGAAAGTTTAGAAGGTTATTATTGTTTGTTTCAAAAATATCAAAACGTAACAACGCATTTCAGTCGGGACGGTCCACCCAGTACATTCACGTGTTTGTACGTTCTCCTTTGCACGAGTTGTTCAAACCCAGCTCGAGATCGCCCGAGTTACAAGTTGGAGATTGTGCGAGTCTGTTCCAAACGCGTCGCAACATATCTTCTTCCAATCGTTTCGTCAAAAGTCTGAACAAAAAAAAAAATAGATTGAAGTTCCAGAAGACATCGTGTCCGTCCAAACGTGCCAAACTTCAACGCCGCGTCCGGTCAAAGTCCGCGCGGGCGTCTCAAACCAAACAGGCGCATCCCCGCCAGTCTTCTCTTTAGATCCACACGCGTATGTCTCGTCCCCTTGTCTTTGCGATGTAATCCAGCCGTTACTCCCGCGTCCCCCCCTCCCCCCTCCTCCCTCCTCCTCCTCCTTTATTCACGCTCTCCCCACCGATCCTCTCTCTCTCTCACCTCCGTCTCTCTCCAAAAGCGGAACGCGTCTCACCGCCCGTGCATCGCGTCAGCCCCAGTCCGCGTTCGGCGCGTTCGCATGCGGCCACGAGCTCACCAGCGCGCAGCCCGGAGAGGAGCGGCGAGCCACGGCCGCATCGTCCACGAACGCCTCGCCGGTAGCGACCATAGCGCGCTCTCCTCCCGTCGGTGGGGTGGGGGGTCTACGCGCGTCTCCAGACGACCGATCCCGCTCTCCTCCCTCCCCCGTGTCCCATGTCCGTTACCTTTCGGCTGTCAGTCCCCGAAACAACACACACACACGCGCACACTAAACAGGCACCAGGGAAAGTTGCCGTTAGTCCTCAAGTGTCCGTAGAGCCCATTGCGCGCAGGGGAAAGAAAAAAGGCAGGCGTGTATTCCGCAAAGGTGAAGCGCAGCGTCCCGTGAGGCTGTTTGTTTGTTTGTTTGTTTTGGGTAGAGACAGACAGACGTGTTGAGGTCGACGTAGTGGATGCGCGAGGAGCAGCAGCAGCAGCGATCCCCAGACGTCCTCTCTCTCCTCTCCCTCCTCGCAGAATGATTGTTTTTGCTCAGCAGCAGCGGAGGACAGGGGAGGGAGGACGGTGCACTGTACGCACTGTAGAGGGAGCCGTGGCCACAGGATCTCGCGTAGTACGTCTGTCTGTCTGTCTGTCTGTCTTTCCTTCTTTCTTGCGTTCGGGTTCTGCCTCATCGCGCCGCGTTTAACCAGACGCAAGGCTCCGATGTGAAGGCGTTCGGGAGATAATGAGAAGGAGATACAGCGGTGCAATAACGCCGTGTCTTCACGTACGGAGCGTCCCCTGCTCTGCGTAATGATACTACGTGATTAAGCCAGAGTAATTACTGGCGTGTGTGGCCGAAATTGTACCGACGCGTGACTTCACATTAAATAGGCTTGTTTCATCATGGTTTTAATGCAGACAATAAACTGTAAGTATGTTATAATGGTAACTATGATGTAAATATAATAGCAGCTCCAGCAGCAGTAGTGGTAATAATGGCGTGTAGTGTATTTGAAGCATGTTCATTCATCAGAAAAAGAGAAATCAAGACGATCACGAGAACAACTTTTCCAGGTGAGGTGTTTTTGGAGGAACTGTGGCATCAGTTACACTGGTCACATCCGGGGTCAGAGTGGTGTCCAGCCTCAGATAAAGGTAAAATGTATGAGGGCGGCCTCTCAGTTTTCTGCTCCCGACCTGTGCTCCTCAGTGGGAGGTCAGAGCCCCTCTTTGGTCGGACGGCTCTATAGTGATTGTCCTCTTTTAACCTTTGCGCTTTTGTTCCTCTTGGGAACGGTTTGCACTTTTTCGGTTTTTAACCGTTTCTGTGCCGCAGCGACCTACAATGCCCCGCTGACCGCATCTTTGAGGGAACAACAAGCGAGGCAGCTAACTTTGTGTTTGTGATGTTGATGTTTGAAGGTTTTCGGACTCTTGAAACCCCTTTAGAAATGATGATGACTAAAACCACCAAGACTGGCTGAAGCTCCTCAGTGCTTTAGAGGATGTTGCTCCCATTCAAAATGTACTCTGTGGTGCTTTCTAGCACATTACAATGTGGTTCCTTATCAAAAGGAGTATTTTGCAAAATTCACGCAGGTTTTTATGAAAACCCTGTATTTTCCTTCACAGAAAGGCCGAAATGGCTATTTCATTTATTTTATTTTTTATTTATTTTTGAACAGGGACAGTGTACAATATACATTAGCCTCAGAAAGGAGAGATGCCAGGTTATAGCACTGGTGCTAATTTCCACCTGCAGTCCCTGGGCCTATTGTACATGTTTTTAGTGGTAGGGGAAACCGGAGTACCCGGAGAAAACCTACGCAGACACGGGGAGAACATGCAAACTCCACACAGAAAGGCCCCGCCCAGGTGGGAATCGAACCCGGACCTTCTAGCTGTGAAGCACGAGCGCTAACCGCTGTGCTACCGTGCCGCCTTCATAGATTTTTCTTTGCATTAGGAGAAACTCTTAAGTGTTCTCTGCATTTTTCAGGTCCATGAACCCTCAATGGACCTGTCGGGTAATGAGGTACACGTCATTTATTGTGCTTTTACAGTAAACACATACACAGAGACATCATTCTTAAACTGAAATGTAAACATCAAATATACACCGTCTGAACAAACCAAAAAATATCTCAATAAGCTTCTGCGATGTCAAAAGATCCAGTGTTGCGTTCATTGTTCACCAAGATCTTGCATTGATGATGGGAGGGAGTGACCACTGTGCAAAGGCTTCTCCAGCACATCCCGAAGATTCTCAATGGGGTTACGATCGGGACCGGCAGATATATGTATGAAAATGATGTCCCATAATCCTGAACCCACCAGATGAATCCTGGCATTGTCACGTCGGACAACCTGGACATTCAGGATGTTGTGGTCGTCCGCTGATCTAACTGTTTGGGCACAGGGGGCCAGATCTTGTGGTTCATGGCGCTCCTTGCAATCTTCAGTGTCATATCTGCCGCAAAAAGTGGTAGTTGCAAAAAAATTTTGAGTTATTGGAACATTTGCGCTACAGCTGCAGAATTCTCGGAGCGTTTAGAGCTGCGCACGGACTGAGCCAGGCACAAGATCTGGCCCATAGTGTTGCTGGAACTGACTGGACCCGACCAACGGCAGCGACCCCCGAGCAGAACAGTTATAGGTAAATCCAGGTGGACACGTTTTTATGGTCAGGCCATGCATAAAGGGAAGGGGAAACAAACATAAAAAAGCAGCAGTCATTACGAACACCTACGCCCATGGCCTTCAACCTCACCATGTTAGTTTTGGGCCAAAGTCAGCGGCTTGTGATTTATCTCCACCATGCGTAAACCACACCAGAAGGAAGACGCTAAGCGAGCAGTCCCTAGTCAAATGTCTTCACGAAATCGTACACCTTGACCCAGATCTAACCTTTCTGGGCCCTTAACTAAATTCTGCTCGCGAGCTCCACGTAGAAAACTGCGGGGAAAATTCCGCTCTTTAGTTGAAAAGCCCTTCCAAGAAAAGCCCGACAAACACGTTCCCTAATAAACTGTCGCGCTGGTTTCCCCTTCCCGCAGCGGTGTGACGTTCGCCTGTCCCAAACCGCACTCCGCTCATTGATCAGCTGGTTCTCGAGCTACAGTAGGAGTGTGTTGCACCCCTCGGGGACCCACTGCCGCCGCCGTTGCTTTCTTTTTTTTGAATTTCATTTTCTACCCCGCTGAAGGGAAGGCACACGCTTGCAGGCGCACGGTTGGTCTTATCAGGATCTCGGCAGGAAGCTCGGAGCGCAGTCTGGCCCGGGAGATGAAAACGCCTCCATATGGAGACGGGAAGATGCAGCGTGGAGAGGTCTCAATTCAGACACCGACGGTAGGGGCTGGGATTTCAAAGCTGAGAAAAGAATGGGTGTTGTACATACCTCAAAAGAATAGCTCGTGGAGACAAAAGCAGAATGGCTGAAACATGCGGTGTATTCGATGGCGATTTGATGGGCCAAAATGTAGAAGAAGGTTTCCAAGACTCAGTTTGCATGTTCTCTGTGTGTCCTGGTGGGGGTGAGGGAAACTTTATTTTATTCATCATGACCTCTGCATTTGACCCATCTTAAAATGCTGCTGGGACAGTTGGGACAGTGGCTGACGACATTGTTTATCCGTCGATCTTAAGCAATAATTTTTTCAACACGACCGTCCTACAAGATCTGGTCTACTGTGCGTGTATTACAGTTGTGCTCAAAAGTTTGTTTGTTTTTTGGTACTTTCTCTTTTCAGTATGATTTTAAAAAGAGCAAAACTCCCTTTTTTCCACCACAAATAAACTTGTGAATTCATTTTTCTATTGATGATAGCACGTTGCCCAGGCCCTGAGGCAACAGAACAGCCCCACACCATGATTCTCCTGCACCATACTTCACAGTGGGGAGAGGGTTTTGATGTTGGCGTGCTGTTTCATTTTTCCTCCACACATGACGTTGTGTGTTCCTCCCGAACTATTCAACTTCACTGGTTTGCAAAAAGAGCTAGCACTACTGGAAAAATATTCTGTGGACTGATTAACCCAAAGTTGAATAGTTTGGGAGGAACACACGACGTCATGTGTGGAGGACAAATGAAACGGCATGTGTAAAAATGAATTCACAGAATTCGGTTTATCAAGATAGAGACTGGAGACATTCAAAACAGCGTGGAATAAGTAAGTGATCCTTTGTATTCAGTGCTGTGCCGTCAGGGCCAAGCAGGGCCCTCTCTGCTGGCCCTGGCCAAATGAAGAAAAAAAAAGTGTATAATGTCTTAATAGTATATTTAATTACTCATTTATTTATATAATGTACAGTTGAGTCCCTGTAATTTCCTACTCAAAAAGTGCCTTAAACACCTCTGGCGAGCTCCTCCTCCTCAGGCCCTGTGTTTTCAGGCCGCACACATGATTGACAGACAGCGTGACTGACAGAATTATCAGAATTCGATATACATTGACAGTACGCGCCCCCCCCCCCCCCCCCCCCCCCCCCCAGGGCCTTCAGTAGCTCAGCAGCGCCCCCTGCGTTTTTTTCGCCTGGGAAAACCTCTAATGTAGCGATATTCCTCTTGGAAACGTCCGAACGAGGCAAAATGAAGTGGATTTACTGATCGCGGATATTTTGCGGCCCTTCATTATGAAGAGCTTCGAGAGCACTACGTGCGCTATAAAAAAAGAGATCTCAAATAGCACCGAACTTTAAGTTTAGTATCTTTTTTATTTTACTCGCTCTTTCAACAAAACATCCGCCTGTCTCCACATTATAACGCGCTCGTCTCCGCCCGTCATGTGTCGTGTGTTTCCGTATACTAGCACGAGTGTTCCCGAAGGTGTTTGCTTTTGTTTGGGGTCGGAGGCACCACTGCTTTGGTTTGTGTTGTTGACAAATGCCACGCAAAAAGGCAGTTTTATCCATACGCCTATTGTCGATCAGTTTATATGTGTTTGACTGCGTGAACCCAGGTTGCTATTGAAGGCCCTGACTGAAACCCCACTGCTTTCCTGTAGTTATAGATTAGACATGCACATTGATCAGGATGCATCTTTGACCATTCCTCCTTACAAAACTGCTGCAGTTCAGCAAGATGTCCTCCCTGTCCTGTGGATATTTACATCAGGGGTACCCAAGCTTTTTTAACCCAAGATCTACTTTTCAAGTAGCCAACGTCCCGAGATCTACCAGTTCAGGGTCAACATCGCAAACGCGCACACATCATTTCCAGCCTGCAGTAACTAACCTTACAACAAGGTTTCTTATTGTGACACAACCACTAGACATCACAAGCTCTTCACCTCTCAGACACACACAGACAAACTCCTCTCACAGTTGCCAGTTTGCAGACTTTGCTGGAGCACAAATACAGTGCCTCTCGAAAGTACTAATACACCTTGAGCTTTTGCACATTTTGTCATGTTTACAACCCTAAACGTAAAGATTTTATTTAGAATTTTTTTTTGAAAGTTCTCACACAAGTAACAGACAACTGTGACGTGAAAGTAAAATGATACATGATTCTGTTATTTTACAAAAATAGAAAAGTGAAAAGTAGGGTGTGCATAAGTATTCATACAGCATTAAATTGCCTTTATAACATTCCTATTGACTGCAGAAAGTTCACACCTTGCCCTAACCATTAAATAGAGGCCACCTGTGTGTAATCTACTCTCAGTATAATTCCAGCTGTTCTGTGAGGGCCTCAGAGCTATGGTCAGAGTGTATTGGTCACTAAGCAACATCATGAAGGCCAAGGAGCTCACCAGAGTGGTCAGGGATAAAGCTGTGGAGAAGTTTAAAGCAGCGTTAAGTTATACAAAGATTTCCCAAGATTTGAACATCTCACGGAGCACTGTTCAATCCATCATTCAGAAATGGAAAGAGTATAGCACCACTGAGAACTTACCAAGACACGACCGTCCACCTAAACTAACAGACCGAACAAGGAGAGCACCGGTCAGAAATGCAACCAAGTGCCCCAAGATAATTCTGGAGGAGCTGCGACGTCCTGCCGCTGAGCTGGGGGAATCTGTACATGGGACAACTATAAGTCGTACTCTACACAAATCTGGCCTTCATGGACGGGTGGCAAGAAGAAAGCCATTATTGAAAGGAGGCCATAAGAAATCCCGTTTGAAGTTTGCTAGAAGTCATATGGAGGACACAGCTACCATGTGGAAGAAGGTGCTTCGGTCAGATGAGACCAAAATTTAACTTTTTGTCCCAAATGCAAAACGTTATGTATGGAGCAAACCTAACACTGCTCATCGTCCTGAGTGCACCATCCCCAGTGTCAAATATGGTGGGGGGAGCATCATGCTATGGGGCTGCTTTTCCTCAGCGGGGACTGGGAAGATTGTAAGAATAGTTGGGAAGATGGATGGATCCAAATACAGAGACATTTTGGAGGAAAACCTGCTGGAGTCAGCAAGAGAATTGAGGCTGGGGCGGAGATTCACCTTCCAGCAGGACAATGACCCTAAACACAAAGCTACATCTACAATGGAATGGTTTAAAAACAAACATATTAATGTGTTAGAATGGCCCAGTCAAAGTCCTGACCTAAATCCTATTGAAAATCTGTGTTAAGACCTGAAAACCGCTGTTCACAAACGCTCTCCTTCTAATTTGACAGAGCTTGAGTTGTTTTGTAAAGAGGAATGGGCTAAAATGTCAGTCTCTACATGTGCAAACCTTGTAGAGTCAAACCCCAGAAGACTCGCTGCTGTTATTGCAGAAAAAGGGGGTTCCACAAAGTATTAAGTCATGCTGTATGAATACTTATGCAGGCCCAACTTTTCACTTTTCTATTTTTTGAAAAATAACAGAATTATGTATCATTTTGTTTTTACTTCACAGTTGTTACTTGTGTGGGAACTTTCAGTAAAGAAATTCTAAATAAAATCTTTACGTTGTATTTGTACTTTCGCAATGCACTGTACACACACACACCAATCTGCATGACGGGCAATAGCCATAACTGTCCTTAAAATAAACCAAACAGAAAAATAAACCAGATACATTCAATTCACACTTTTCTTTTACAGCAATAGAGGACTTGGCAAATGTGAAAAGAACTCAAATAGGAATTGTTTTGAAGTAGTTGTATCATCAGTCAAATCTTCTGTCTCCGCTCAGCTGTGAACAGTGGGCGGAGCAGAACGGCACCTGTCGCTGTAGCGTCTCTGAGTCCACACAAGTCTAAAAAGTAAAAAAAAAAACTCTGCCAGGAACCAGCTGCTCTACGGAGGAGGAGGAGATGACGCTCGGTTGGCGCTCCGTGAAATGAGCTCCGGCTCCCGGCTCAGCAACGTGACTCCTAAGAGGTCTGTGTGGAAAAGAAAAAAAGCACCTCACGAGCCACATCGCAGGAGGACGGGTGCGATCAGTTTCTCCGTCAGATTTAAGCCAAACAAGGGCCAGTGGCAGAGAAATGAGACTGACGGACAGACGGCAGCAGGAGATCGGCCCACGTTTTATGACCAGCTTAGGCGGAAATGTGAGAAAATCCAAAAGCGTTCACACACATTACAGTTTCTTCCAATTAGACACATTTCCAGTCTTCCTACTAGCGAGCCCATCCCACTATTATCCAATTAGAACGTAACATTTTCACTTCTGTCATTATTACCACATTCCATGGCCCCAATCCCCCTGCCTTTGTCGGCATTGTGTTCCATCGCCACAGCCTCGAGCGCCCATTTACCGCCCTTGGCTCAGACGGATCGATACCGGCGCTATTTGTTGGTCTTACGAACACGATTGAAAGATGAGAAAAAGCCGAGTCTCCGCTGTGCGCCCGCGCGCCTCTCTGAAATTGCATTCAACCGATTCAAGGCTTTTGGGGGAAATAAATAAATAAAATGGAATGAGATCACGGGGCTGCCAATCCGCCGCAGTCAATGGTTAGCATTGTGCGTCGCGGCGAATGAGCGTCCCCATGACTAATATGCTATTGGCAGCTAATTAGCAAATGCGGCCTTGTGATTCTTTGGACGTAGCTCACTCGGAGACAGATTGACTCGGGCTAAATCCAAAACTATGTGTGTGATTCATGGGGGAGCTCATGTGCTGCCGCGCCGGAGCCAAAATAAGAAAACGCGCAGTCATTCTGTGGTAGCCTTTTGTCATGTGTTTATGAATTAATCCGCTGCTCTTAGCTTCTTATGTACAAGTGGCCTGGGCTGTTATGGGCTAAACTTACAGTGCCTTGCAAAAGTACTCATACACCTTGAACTTTTGCACATTTTGTCATGTTTACGACCCTAAACGTAAAGATTTTATTCAGATTTTTTTACTGAAAGTTCACACACAAGTAACTGTGAAGGGAAAGCAAAATGATACATGATTCTGTTATTTTACAAAAAATAGAAAAGTGAAAAGTGGGGCTTGCATAAGTATTCATACAGCATTAAATTGCCTTTATAACATTCCTAATGACTGCAGAATGTTCACACCTTGCCCTAACCATTACATAGAGGCCACCTGTGTGTAATCTACTCTCAGTATAATTCCAGCTGTTCTGTGAGGGCCTCAGAGCTATGGTCAGAGTGTATTGGTCACTAAACAACATCATGAAGACCAAGGAGCTCACCAGAGAGGTCAGGGATAAAGCTGTGGAGAGGTTTAAAGCAGCGTTAAGTTATACAAAGATTTCCCAAGATTTGAACATCTCACGGAGCACTGTTCAATCCATCATTCGGAAATGGAAAAAGTATAGCACCACTGCGAACTTACCAAGACACGGCCGTCCACCTAAACTAACAGACCGAACAAGGAGAGCACTGGTCAGAAATGTAACTAAGTGCCAACGTAACAGTGACAAGCTAAAAATAGTTCTTAGGCGACTAAAACTTGACGAGACGTTTATGGGTTTACATTAATGAGATGAGACGAAAATGGGGCAAAGTGGTTCGTCAGACCATTTGCAACCAAAGCTTGTGCGTGGAGAGGGAGAACACAGATCGGCGCCGCCAGGTCACATGACCTCACACGTGGTAGGCTGCTCCCCTCTCTCTCCAGTCTGCACTCTGGTCTGAACGACTTTGTCTTTTCTCAGGACAGGTTTTTCCCCAGTGAAATATTGTAGTGTATAATCGGAGAAAACATGTTGATGGACAAATGTGCTGATGGCACTGTTAATAAAACATCTCGAAGCAATAGTTAAAGGAAGAGAGCGGCTGCTTTGGGGAAAAGTCAAGTTCACAATGAGGACACTTCTTCTGCCTTTTGTGGCGGAATCTGTCTGTCCTAAGCTTACAGCATGTCAACCTTCCAATACTTATTTTCATTCATTTGTTGAAATAATAATACTTGGCATGACTAAAACTAGACTAAACATTTAGAGATGACTAAAATGTGACTAAAACTAAGAGGACAGCCAAAACAGCACTGTTTGACAGTCTTTAAGTCTTGCTTTGGACAAATGTTTCCATTGAGCGTGATCGTCATGTTGTATGTTATTATAACACTTATTTAAACAGATTTGTACTTTTTACTTTGAAATATTTGCTGTTTACTGAAGTAATCAAAGTGATATTTGTCTGGGCAACTTTTACTTGTATTGGAGTAATACTGTACATCTGCCCTTTCCAACGTATACCTATATATATATAAATATATAAATATATATATATATATATATATATATATATATACCTTAGCTAAGACGTCCAAAAGTGTTCTCAATAATCCCAGCAATGCATAATGTTGGACCATTTATTCTTAGTTTTCAAGTGAACCACTCCGCCAGCGAACTCCTCCGACTAGTGCCACTGTCGTGAGCCCGGGAATGAAAGTGCATGATTTATTTACATGAACATTCCTCCCGCTCCTTTCCGCCGCGCTCTCCAGACTCCCGCTTCCATTAATTGTCCATCTGTTCCGCCTCAACATTTCTCAGCAGAGCACCTTTGACTAACTCCGTCTCCGTTTAGTCTCCTCAGCTTGCGGTAAAATACGGCGGATCGCTCCTGCCCGTGTGCCCATAGGTTAAGGGGAGGAAAAAAAAACTAAGAAGCGAAGAGCAAGCTGTGGGATTTTCAAGCTTTGCTCCGACTTGGGGGAAGTTCGAACGGCGCGTGCCAGACGATTCCGCCGGGCCGGCATTGGAGACAGCGTTTCAATTAAGGATAAAAGATACGATGATGGAAGGAGAAGGATCTTTCAAGCCGCTGAAAGAAGAATGACAGGGTTCGCCGTCTCTCGCCAGATTCGTCGAAGGAACACAAAGCAGATGGAGCTTGCAGAACATGGATGAATTTTGTATGAAGGCTGCGATTGTGGATGCGAGATAGAAGTGTGTGGTTCTAAACCGCCGTAGCTAAATGCTGGAATACTATAATGCCTGGTCTGACAACTCTGGTCGTCTCGCCAGAAGGTCCTGGATTCAACTCCCGGACCAGATAGGGGCCTTTCCATGTGGAGTTTGCAT
This sequence comes from Proterorhinus semilunaris, assembly GCA_021464625.1. Lineage (NCBI taxonomy): Eukaryota > Metazoa > Chordata > Actinopteri > Gobiiformes > Gobiidae > Proterorhinus > Proterorhinus semilunaris. The sequence goes on along the minus strand of CM038362.1, from coordinate 23,689,179 downwards.
GTTCTCTCCGCGCTCTGCAACATCTCTTCTGAATCATAATTTTGCATAACTTATCTTATTACCTGCCTTGATTTGGGGTGGCAAATCTCGGTAGGATCAGTTTTGGCAGCACGACTGAAGCTGTGGCTTCATTTGGCACGGTTAAAATTGTCTCTAAAATCGCATAGATCAAAATAAATGTCATTGTTTCACAGGAGAAGAATTCCGCGGATATTCTCCCAAGGTGCTGGCAACACATTGTACGTCAGCAAGAGTTGTTTAAACGTAGTTGCCTGCAGAGGGGTAGAGAGGTGAAATTGATGTAAAAAATAAAAAGTAGTTCTTGCTCTGCATTAACTGGCATGACCATGGAAATCCTAGAAATGCCTTGAGATATTTGAGCCCGTTACTGCAAACGCGTACATTTTGTTTGTATTTACATATTTTGGTCTCTTCATCATTAACATATTATAAGATGATGTTTAGTGGCCGTTGGATGTGTATCCACCCCCACAAAAAGCAGAAACTCAACTGAATTTGATTTAGCCTTTAGCTCAGAGGACACGTTTATGCACTAAATTTGTATCTAAAGCAAAATCTCCAAAGTTCTGTACATTCAATGATTTCTGACGAGGCTTTGACCTAAATGTGATCGATGGTTTGACAACAGCTGAACACATCTGGCTCGTTCATAACTTGTGATGCTTGGTGGCTAATGCTAACAGCTATACGAGAAATACATTGAGCAGGCGGACTCTGCCTGGCTGACTTGCTAACTGTTGGCAAAACGTTAGGATTGAACGCCGCTTCTTCTTTATTATTTGTATGGGCATGAACGTAGCCCCACAGCACCCCCCGTTGGTCACTTCCATAGCGGCCTAAAGCGGTTTCTTCCAAAGGCCGGTCCCGTTGCGGCTCCTACCGAGAGGCAGCTACAGTGGTCTCCAGTCCACTCCTGACTTGACAACACAGAAGAACAACACACTTTGCTTCCAGACTGCTCGGCCACCCCTCGGCGCCGTTTTGACTGACAGGTGCCGTCCCTCGCCGTTTGTGCCTGGCGTTTTGAAGCCTTGGCAAATGGCGTCTCCCGCTCCATTGGAAGGTTTAACAAACCTGTGGCTGTGGTATACATATTGAAAAGGGGCTGGGGGGCAGGCTGTGGTGAGTGGCCTTATTAAAAATCTGCCATGCTGGGAGCGGAGAGTCGCGGCCATGAAAAGGCTCTACCTCGCTCTCTTTCGCTCTTTCAAATGCCTGCCGAGAATACCGATTTCCCCCAAGAGCGCGAGGCATCCCACTAGGTCTGCAACTCAACTTTCTTCTGGGTAAAATAAAAAAAATAAAAAATAAAACTTTCACAAAGATGGCTCCAGCGTGGTGTCTGAAGTGGCAAAAAGAAGCGGCCTGTCAGTCGGAGCGGTTTCCTCCGAGCGCTTGATGAAACGTTAATGGTTCTCCCGGTGAGAAGTAAATTAAAAGAGCCGGAATTAATGAGAGGTCCAGGGCGTCTTTTCATTATAAGGATCGTGAAAGTTTGTTTAGTGGCTCGCGGCACCCGTAATAAGCCACTTAAAAAGATGAGCGCGGTGATAAACAGGGTGAGCAAACATCGGCGACTGTCCGCCGCGGCGGATTCCTCCTCACCCATGTGGTTTATCCATCTCCAAACTCGCATGGATGCTTAAAGGGTGACGTCATCTAAACACAAATTAATGTTAAAAGTCTGATATTACGACTGTATGATAATAAGACTTAAAGTAAACCAAATTGTTCATAGTATTTCCATGTGCAGACACTTATTGCACTGTTTAAGTCTTTGACAAAAATGCAGTTTTAGTCCAAATGTAGTCAAAATAGTCGGCTAAGTCTGTGATACATGCATTGATATTATTCCATTTCAAAATATAGAATTATCTTGCACTATTTCATAGACTTTCATATGAACACTGCACCACATATGTTCCTCGGGCATTGAAATGTACTTATACGTTATTCTAGATTTAGTATGTTTAATTTTTGTCAGCAATAATACACTGCCTGACACAAAAAAGGTCACACGCTCTACAATGTGGCTGTTCCGCCTTTTGCGTTCATCACAGCACTTCCTGCTGTGTCTTTGTTTCTGTAAGATTCTGTAATGTCAAAAGATCCAGTGTTGCATTCACTTTCACCAAGATCTTGTATTGGCCATGATAGAGTGTGACCACTGTGCAAAGCCTTCTCCAGCACATCCCAAAGACTGTAAATGGGGGTTAAGATCTGGACTTTGAAAACGGAAACATAGAGTCTCATGCTCCCTGAACCACTCTTTGTCAAAGTGAGCCCGATGAATCCTGGCTCAGCTGATCTCATTCTTCAGGCACATAGTGTTGGTGAAGATTGACTTGACCAACTGCAGCGACCCCCAGATCAGAACAGTTAGTTACATCAAAGTGGCCCCTTTTTTGGTCAAGCGGTGCAGTACAACTTTGACAAAAAATGTGGTTAAATGGTCTCAACTTAGTTTATTTAGTTTAGTTTATTTGTTTGTTTGAGCAGTATACATTCTGCTCAAAAGGAGTGGGCGGAAGCAAGAAGCTTACCCCCAAGTGCAATAAAATTAAAAAAGAACATTTCACAATGGTGCAGAAGGAACAAAACAACAAGACATCATCCAAAGAGAACTTGATACATTTCAGCAGCTACATTAGCACAGACCAACTTACAAACTTACAAAACAATATTTGAACTGTTTATATAATTAATTGAAACAAAGAACAACTACAACAACGATCTTGTTTCATGTACGATGTCTAGTACAAAGCAAGTAAAAAAACTGCGATCAATAATATATTTATTTCAGATTGTTCCCCGTGCCAAACATTACCGAGAGTTACTTTTATGTTATAAATAATAATGCATCAGTTTCATATAGTGCTTTTCTGGACACTTAAAGACGCTTTACATTGCACTATTCATTCACTCCATACTTGGTGGTGGTAAGCTACTATTGTAGCCACAGCTGCCCTGTGGTAGACTGACGGAAGCGAGGCAGCCAGTTTTCCTGGTGTTACTAAACAGTCTCCCATCCAAGTACCGACCAGGCCCTTCCCTGCTTAGCTTCCAAGGTCTGACGGGATTGGGCAGAGCAAGGGCGGTATGGCCTCAAAAAGGTGCATTAATACATATTATACTCCGAGATCTTGCTATTTCCTAGTTGTCATTACCATCCTCAATATAATCTTAATTTGGGTTTAATTATTATTATTTATTATTATTATTATTATATATTTATTTAATTGAGTTATATGTGAAGTATGATGTAAGCCCTGCATAGTGTGGTGCATTAAAAAGCTAGGGTGTAGAGCGGGCCAGTTGAAGAGGGGAGGCTCCCCATCAACAAACCCCCACACAGCTGCCCTAACAGCTGATTTTGTAGATGATGTTCCTATGCCGAGTGGTGCATTAAAGGACAAGGTTTGGAGCCCGTTGGGAGGATTTCCCTCAACAGATCCATAACCTGCCAACCCTAATTCTCCATTTGTAAATTTGAGCCATAGAATGACAACCGTTCCAAGCAGCAACACTTGATTATAGAGGGAAAAATACACATCGTTGATCCTACTGCGCCCCCTAGTGGCAACGCATTTCTTCTTCTCTGTATATTTCAAAAGTCTTTTGTTTGTATTTATATTTGAACAGGTTGATGTTTGGACATCGTTTCAATTCCATCTCCAGTTTATTCCACAATTGTACACCATTAACTGTTGGACTAAAACTTTTCAAAGTTGTGCTATGTTTCTGAATTCATCACGTAATTCATTACGGCCAGATTTTTTTTTTTCTATAACATCTGTACAGTTTGGAACTCAACAATGTCACAAAACTTCATGATCTTTGATTTTAAAAATAATGAGTTTGTGTGGTCCAAAAACCCAACTTTATGAATTACTCGGATAGCTCTTTTTTGCACTCTCTCATTCATTCTCCAATGTGGGTGAAGTGTCTTGCCCACCCCTCCTGGAACCGCCACCTTAACATGGTGGAGTGGCTTGAGCACCCGAATGATCCTGGGGGCTCTGTTGTCGGGGGCTTCGTGCCCCTGGTAGGGTCTCCCATGGCAAACAGGTCCTAGGTGACGGGTCAGATAAAGAGCGGTTCAGAAGCCCCTTATGAGAGACCAACAGGCCCGGTTAGAACCATGAGGCCGTCCTTCTGTGGACCCACCACCTGCAGGAGGAGCCATAGGGGCTGGTGCAATGTGATTTGGGCAGCGCCAACAGCTGCCCCCACGACCCGGCAATGGAAAAGTGGAAGAAAATGGATGGATGGATGTCTTGCCCAAGAACACGACGACAATGTGCATCTGCGGGGGCTGGCATTAAAACCCCCCAACCTTCCGATCATGAGACGACCCGCTCCCGCCCTACCAACTGTGCCACTGTGTCATCACAAAACACACTTTTTGTTTGGAGTTTACATGTGTCAGATTCCCTCAGATTTCCTCCACCACTAAAATCATGTACAATAGGATCAGCCCTGGCGCCAGGATTTCCCCGATGAACATATTCTAGCACTCAGTGGGACTTTCCCGGTTAAATGTGTGACAAAAGTTGTCACTTACAGATTAACTCACAGTGGGAAGAGTAAAGCTTGTAGTCAAGTAAGACCTCAAATTCATATTACTCAAGTGCATGTAAAAAGTAGTGGGTGCTTAAGGATGTTCAGTACCCCTCAGGACTAAGATTACAAAAGAATATCTCAAAGCCAGCTATTAAAGTTATTAATAGTAAAAACAAGGTAAGCCGAGGCCACCGATCTGCACCTGGGAGCTTGGATTCGCACCGCTGACCTTCTGATCACAAGACCCATCCACCTACCTCTGCACATATAGTCTTTACAAACAATATAGCCTGCAACTCAACGGGAACTTGGGGGTTGTCTCACAGTGTTCAGTAAACAATGTCAAGCCCTGTACGCCTGGAGTGCAGCATAAATCAACCTCTGTAATTTTAAACTTGTCTCTTGTCTCAAGTGTCTGATTTAATGCATTTGTTTACTCATAAGATTGACTACTCTTCATCTCTCCAGACAGCGCTGAGGATGCAAATCAAAAGTGCACACTGAGAAATGAATTCTTCAGACAGGGGAAAATACACAAGATAAAAAAAAAAACACACAGAGATTTTGATCCACTCAGTAAAATGATCTGTTCAGAAAGTAGAATGACGCAGTATGTGTAATAAACAGAAAAGCACTAATCTCCTCGTTTGTGTAGGCTCTCAGTCGTCCAGGAATTAGCCACAGTAGTAGAGAATTTCAATATCGTCAACTGGTCTGGGTTGAGGCACTTTCGCTTCTATCTTCGGAAGCTTCTTCACAGTCTTGTGGTCAGAATGTAAGACGAGTAAAGACACAAGGTAGGCCTGCTCAGCCAGCCTCAAAAGCAGGGGAGGCTGGAATTCTCTCGAAACTTTTTTATCGATCAAATCACTGACCACAATGTCACGACAGGTAGACAGATTTAACCAACACCAAACATTTTTAAAAAGGTATTGTTACTTAACACGAATGTATCTCTTTAATGCTTTTCCGTGTGATCAACTTTCAATCTCTGTCACTGTCCTCGATGTTTTTGACATTGTTCAGCGCGCTCTTATTACTCTGAAAAGATATTGCTACGTGGTGGTCTTGTCTCTCTGCAGGCAGGACAGAGACACGTGCCTCACTGGTATAAAGTCTTTTTTTCTGTTGTACCCGGTTGAGAGAGGAGAGAAAAATGCCCAAACCGACTAGATCAGAGGCGAAGCTACAGGGAGATTTGGCGACGACGGAAGAGGAGTGCGTAAGCCTGAGTCGAATTACTGAATTACTGGATCAACAAAAGGACATGTTCAAGGAACTGCTCCATCAACAACAGGAGAACTTTAGAGGATTCATAAAAATTATAATGGAATCTGCAAACACCCGATTGGATTTATTAACAAGGGACATACAAGAGCTCAAAACAAGCCTGCAGTTCACGCAAGGTGAGGTGGACACTCTGAAGGAAGAGAAATTAAAACTCACTGAGCACACTAAGACATTGCAAACCGCCAAACTACTGCGCTGGAAGGACCGAGAAGCTATTTTGCAAAAAGTCTCAAAGGAACTAAAATCTTTATGAACGAGGACTACACAGACAGTGTCAAGAGAAAGTGTAGAGATCTGATGCCAGAATTGAAATCTGCAAGAGAAAGGGGTGATATTGCCTTCTTGCGCTACAACAAACTTATTGTACATCGGGAAAAACGGCTTGATTCTGGTATGTTGAAGCACATCTTTTCATATGGCCTGTGATACATCTACTATTGGACATTCTGATTTTGATCTCTCATTAAGGAAAATTATGGAAACAAACAACCTGGATTTTACTTACTCACAATATGAGTAAGTCTATGTCATTTTTTGTGGCAAAAATGACATAGACCATTGAAATTTGTCTCTACGCTCTAGTGGCCGATGCATCGTAAAAAAATAAATAATAGTAACTTCCATGATGGTTTCATCATATCTGGTTTTCGCTGATTGGTTAATGTACTTGTCAATCACGTCCATCAGGAAGAAAGCACGCACAGTCCCAGACTACACACCTTGGTAAAGAATTGAAAAAGCATGTAGTCTGGCTGGCCAGGTCAACAAGCTAGAGGTCTGTCTCTAAAGGTTACATGTTGCCATTTCGACACCCTCCGCCCCCCACGCCGACATTGAGGTCTAATTCGGAGTCGGATTGGGGGCATTTCCATTTTTTATCGAACGTCCTGAGACTCCGACATTTCGGAGTGGTGACACTTTTCCTTTTGTGCAACGTCCTGCCATTCTGACACACAAGATAATTATTAAAAATACGTGGGCCTACTACAATGACCGATATTTACGCTCGCATCCACTCACACAAGACAGAAGATTCCAAAAATGAAGCGTCACCTCACGAGCACAAGAGTAGGAGCAGATAACCCTAACTACAAAATACAACTCTATTCAAACAACCAAAATTCTAAAAACAATCATGACCCTAACTGGACTTTTGACCCATTTTGAAGTTCACGTGAGGTTTTGTTTCAGGCCGTGTTGGCAACAAAGCGTCAATCTCAGTCAGATGAAAGACTTCTGTCTTTCTTGATACCGTGTAGATTCTTCCCTTAAGGATATTGTGTCATTTTGCGTTAAACCAAGCAGCCTCACTCATAACAGTCCTCCGCTCTTGTGCTTGCCAAATGTTATTTCTTTCCATGTAAATGTAATTCCCGCTCGCTATGCACGGCCTGTGTTCGACTGTCACAGCCACTCGAATATCAGTGTGAATATTAACGAAGAGCGTGTCACTAAAGGTTATACATAAATCACACTCGTCTCCATTGAGTTCCACACAGTTTTCCCGCATAATTATCTGACAAATGTATTAGCGCCACTTCGCGTTTTCCCAGTCATATTCATCTGCCTCGGTAAACTCCAGTTCAACTCAGGTCTGTGATTTTTTTTCGGGATGACCGAACACGACGCTGAGGACATGTGTGGATGGGATACTGGGAAACATGTGCAAAAGGATGGAAATTCGCAAATGGAATTATCACACATGAATAGCCTGTTGTGTGCCTCCCACTATTATGAAGTAACTTTTCAGCAAAAATACTCAACAAACGCTAACAATGAAATGAATATGATCATAAAAACAATGAGACGAAGAGACAAACTTTCTTTATACTCTGTGTGACAACCAACTCCTGACCCACCTGAGACAGCCCCAGCTGACCGTCTGATCAACAGTTTGACCTTGCTCTCACACGCCTTGGGCATGAAAGCTCAATTACTGTTCGATACAAAGCGATGATGTATAGCTTTTTGCTAGATACAACAGGAGAATCAGGATGTTAAACTTGATGTCCAATAACCATATCAAGTCACAGCGCCCCCTAGTGTGATATAAAATGCAATGTGACAACAAACCCGTGTGACGAACAGCCCTGGTCTCCCCCACTCCTCCAGACCGTGAGCAGAGCTTGGAATCTGAAGAAGGGACTAAACGGATTGATTGGTAAGAATTGGTTAAAGGCAAAAGAGAAATTTACTTACAGGGACAATGAAGTGCATATAACTGAAATGGAAATACTGCATGTACATGAAAAACATACCTAGACTTCTATTGTATTTAGCTTCAGAAGTGCTTATTTTTTATTTAAAGATGTATTGTGTAATACAGTGGTTCCAAGACATTTTATTGTCTTTCATTTATTCTCCCAGTACACCCCCACATGAACCTTATGTATGAAGTGATTAGTCAGTCGTTTAGTAGTATTTATTTAGTGGTGCGTTGTGTTGGTAAAAAAAGCTCAAACATTCTCAGAATCAAACCTTTTACAGCCAAATGTTCTGCTGTGTGCCCAGAAGTTTTTTTTTGGCTAACTTCCTGTTGGATAGTGGCGGGTAAGGACGACTTTCTGCCCACATTTTATCGGAAATAATAAAACAGAGGAAATCTTAAATATATGTCAGGCTGAGTGTGGCGCTAATGTCAGATGGTGGTACTATTTTCTCATTTGTTTGCGTCAAATGAATGTTAGCATTTAGCTTCAAGGCTAAAACGGCTCATTGTGCTTTCCAACACAGCCTCATCTCATTGGACGACTTTTCTACTGGAGCTTTTCAAGTTAATATTTTAGTATTAAAAATGTTTAGGGTTAGAGATTAAGGCTAGGGTTCGTTCACGTATTGTTTCTAATTATTAATTTATCTCAAAGAGACACGGCTGACTCTCTATGGGAATAAACAAAGGACTAGGACGTTAGCATCATGTTGCTCTTCAAAGTACCCCCTTTTGGACGCGCAGACTCCAATGGATCCCTGTACGCCTGGTTGGGAAACACTGGTGTAATGGAAAGAACCCTCAAGACTTGTTTGAAGGACAAAGGTGTGAGGATGAAACAAAATTCAATTATTATTTGGTTATCAATAATGACAAAGGTCCGTGAGGTTTACTGTCTTTAGGAATATTAAACACATGTTTTTGGTGTACAACCTATGTTTTCAACAGCGCGTCTGTTTATATCTATATTAAAGCACACATAGAGCATCACCGTGCTCCTCATTGTTGTTATTTTTGAAGGATTAATGCTTCACATTTGTCTTTCTTTATACATTCCTATATTTACATGTCCCTTTTCACTCCATAACCAGATTAGAAAATACCTTTTATCAGCTAAAAATGAAATGATATAAAATGTTATTGTTAGTCATACATAATTCTCCTGTTGCTGGAGTGACTCATATGGGGTTTTGTGGGAATGCAGTGACGGATCATGCATGCACACATGTTTCAATAAACACAGCTCGCGGATCAATAGGTCAGCTCTCTGCGCTCTGTCTAAATGTCACAGTCATTACCATGGAGCAGCCATTCCCAGGGCTGTCTTCATGACGGCCGCCTTGAGAAGACACAGTCAATAAAGAGATTATTCTATCGGGTTACGCGCATTCGTAATGTTTAGAGTCCCCATTCTTTTGCAGTGTCCCACAGTTGTTTTTGTTTCACATTTGCGGACATGTAACTATAATATTGTCATTACCAAAGAGGTTTGTTTGCTTTTGACCCCACTAGTAATATGTACGCCATCCTTTTTATTTTTAGTTGTATAATGTGTTAAATGTAAAAACTACTCCGCCTTAGATTGGACTCTTTTTGAATTGCATTGAATGGAGCTCTGCTCTGCTTTCGCCTCGTCTAATCTGGCGCCGTCTAGTCACGGGCTCCGTCTAACTGATGATGGGAGAGTATGACCACTGCGCAAAGCTTTCTCCAGCACATCCCAAACGTTTTCAAAGGGGTTCTGGACCATGTGGTAGACAATCTTATCTCATGCTCTCTGAACCACTCTTTCGCAATCTGAGCCTGATGAATCCAGGCATCAGGGAAGAAGAAACCCATTGAAGGAATAACCCGGTCAATATACACTTCCAACCCTTGTTAAGTTAACTTCAGTGCATTGTAGTTTTAAAAAGTTATTTAAAAAGTTCCATAATTATGTTTTTTTCTTCTTTCTTGGTTATTCCTTTTTGTAATATGTTCCATGTTGTGTACAGTAAGTAAGCAAGTCCTTTATTTGTCATTATACAATTGCGTAGCTCAGATGTTGGTTAGTCCTGAGCCGCTTTGGGCCAACCTGACCAGCATGTTTTTGGAGGTCGGGGAAACCGGGTGTACTGCCTTCAGCGTGGTGTCCTGCACTAGTCAGCTACTCCACCTCCTCCTTCCTCTTGCGTATATTGTTCCCATATTGCTGTCTGATCTTACATTTAGCAAGAAAAAAACTTTCATGGCAATAGCACAAAGAAGAGGAAAAGAACGAATAAGAGGACTAAGAAACAGTGTGACATTTGCCAGATAAACAGTCCAAGCACTAAAGGTTGTTCATAAGAGTTGAGAGAAGTTTGGAAGTTGGCAGTGAACGATACGGGGTTATTTTAGAAGACGCTTAAAGTCTTCTTCAGCGTCTGAGTGACACGGTACAAATAAACAGCTATGATATCGCGCCGTCTCAAAATCTAATGGTGAGGGTGGTTTGCATTGGATTCCAGAAGCTCCCGCTCCTTTTAAAAGTGCAGCGGGAGTGTCAACCTAATTTTCCCTGCTGCAAGAAGGCCCTTTTGATAGCGCCGCAAACTTTTGAGGACACGCGCGGCATCGTAAAGACGCGTTTGACAGCCGGGACTAACGGATGAAAAACGCGTGCGTGCCGCTGAGGCGCCACGGTGAGGATTAATGCCCGGGCCCGCAAAAAACATTTGCAAAGCTGCGATGACACACACTATAGCTGCTCGCTCCTCTGAGGTCCTCAAACCCATGGCATGAATATTTCGGAGAGCTAATTCCGCAAACGTGACGGATCGTTCGGATTTTAAACAGGGCAGCCGGCAGACAAGATGACGATACTTTAATAATAGACAATGTAAGATACGAAGTGCGATGAACGCGAACATGAAGCGACCAGGAGAGTTCCCAGGAGCTGCCGTCACGATGGAGAGGCTTCATCAGCAGGGAGAACAAGTAATGGGTGTGTTTTTTTTTAACAGAGCAGACGAGCCGCCATGTTTGTGATTCTGACTCGAAACAAACGCTGGAGCAAAAGAACCATGACTGTAGTATTTTGAAATAGGCATCGAAACAATAACAAGAAATAAAGAAGCCCAACGGATTGCAGTCATGAAACGATTACAATAAGCGGACCTCTCGTACAGGCAGGATTGTTTGCATATCATATTGTTATTGTGAGTGTTGAACACTAGCCTTACATTAGACCAGTGTGTCACAACTGGCGGGTCGGGTCCCTAAACTGGGTCGCAGAACCACATTCATTGGGTCGCAAGCCCTTTCTTTCCATATTCATTCTAAAAAGACACAACCGGAGTCCGTTAAAATGACTGGAGCCGAGTTGGTATAGAACCTTTAATGATTCAGACAGAACACAAGATCAATGTCTGGTACATTCCGGCTCCTCCTCAGGATGAACATTAGGAAAAGTCTAGAGATTTTCCCAAAAAATAACACATGGAATCAACTTCCTTCAGCACTGATGGGATCTCCCGCAACCGGACACACAAACAGCTCTCCAAAACTCATTCCAGTCTTGTGACGTTTATATGAAGAGTGTCGAGTTGAACGCCCCACTGTGACATGAATTCTGCTGAATTTGTAGTTTATTCCCCATTACAGGCGCCGCACTGATGTCGGATTCCTTTTCCCCCACCAACTGTTTTTGTGGAGACCGGGACATAATCCGCCACTGTCAGGAGCCATCCTCTCTCTGCTCCGACATCAAAAGCCTGCGTGAGCGGATCCGTGTTCTCGGAGGAGCGCATTATTCAAATGGGCAGAGTTCATACATCTCTCCGGCGCGTGGCGTGTCGCCGTGAAGCGGCAGATGGAGTTGGGACTGTCACTCATCGCGGCGTCTGCGGGGAGGCTACAAAGCAGCAGCGATGAGACGCGGTGTAGAGATAAGTTGCTGGCATGTTTTTCCCGGTACGGAGCGGGACTTCCCAGAATGCAACACTGCTGGCCCGGTTCCCCGTCTTTGCTCCTTCCTTTGCATAGATTTACGAGACAATTCAGTGTCTGTTTTGGATGAAATCATGCTGAGTGGAAGTTCAGTGGCAGTTCACGGGCAGATTATTCATTGATTGTGAGGTTTTCTGGTTCATTGTGATGGCGTCATACTTTGTGGTTCCTGCAGAGAGATTTGTCCTGACCCCTCCTTCAATGCCTCTGCATCTCTGTCAGGAGCAGTGGGCGACCACAGCGCAGCTTCCGGGTACAAGACTCCACATTGTGAGCAAAATCAATCAATCAATCAATGGTTTTGTATAGTCCAATATCACAACAGGAGTTGCCTCACAGGACTGCACTAAACATTAAGGCCATAACAGAGCAGTACATAAGATTCAAGATTCAAGATTGTTTTATTTGTCAAACCATTTGACTGATTCGAAATTATATTTCTCTCATCCTTGATTGTGAAGCGGGGGGTGGGGGAAGAGGGGTGGGAGGGAGGGCAGGCAGTTCAGCTTCCCGATGGCCCTGTGTACGAAACTGTTCTTAAGGCGACTCGACCTGGCTCGTAGATTCCGCAGTCTCCTCGCAGAAGGCATAAGACAATGTAAAGTTCAGGCAAATTAAATATCCAGGCAAACATAATCCAAATAAGCATCTGCAGCAGGTGGTGACGAGCCAAGCGGGTGTTCCCTGTCCTTGGACTCTCCAGCACGGCGAGGAAAAACTCAAAAACACAGTGGGAGAAAAGATAAACCTCTGGGGACAACCACACAAGGAGAGATCCACTCCCATAGAGAGTAGCTATGGAGACCCACGGCTGATGGGAGTCCCTAAGTAGACGGGCCAAGATCGCAGAACGTCCAGTCCTTGTTGGAGCTTCAGTTCCTCTTGTCCAATCCCTGTAGGCGGGGATCCTCCGTTCGATCTAGACAGGACAGGAGACACGATGTGAATAGTGATGAACAGATAAAAAGAAACATTGTATCATAATAAGACAAAGTTTGCAGTAAGAAGAAGAGGATAGCGCTCAGTGTACCGTACTTCCCACAGCAGTGTTTCTCTTAGGCAGCTTTACTTCAGGCTGTGGCTTAGAGCTTTACCTAACTGACCTGATCATGAGCTAATTCGAAGAGGTACGTTTTGAGCCTAGTCTTAAATGTAGGGACTGTTTCTGCTTCTTTAACGTGAGCTGGGAGTTTATTCCATAAAACCGGAGCTTGGAGCTAAAGGCTCTTCCTCCTACAGTGATTTCAGAGACTCGGGGAATCACTAGTAGCCCTGAGTTTTGAGAGCGGAGTGCTCTGGTTGGCCGATATGGAACGATAGCGTGTTGGAGATAGAGCGGAGCCAAACCCTTTATGGCTTTAAATGTGAGGAGCAGGATTTTAAATCAAATCAAATCAAATCAAATCAAACTTTATTTATAGAGCGCTTTTCATACAAAATGTAACACAAAGTGCTTTACAGTGCTTAAAAATCATTAAAAATAATAAAAATCGTCCCCACCAGTAAATATACATAAATAACTACAACCCCACCACCCACCACCCGCGCACACAGACACACAGACACATATACGTACAGACAGCCCAGCAGTTAAAAGTCTTAAATAAAAATGGACATAGAGTTGAGTATAAGGCTGGGTACAGATCGACCGAAAGAGGAAACATCATCCAAGGAGCCGTCTGCACCAGGAGCAGCCCATCGCCCACAGCCACAGAGCGCCAACCCAGGGGGCCCGGAGTAGGTGTAGGAGAGACGTCCTACCTCCATCCAGGCACCCCCAGGAGAGCGCCCGCACGGCCACAGCCAACCAGCACTCCCGGGGCAGAGGGCTCCCTCAGAGGAACCACTAGGAGAACATAAAAAATAAATGAATAAAAATAAAGAAATAAATATTTAATAAGAGATACATTAAAAACAGCTAAAACTGTGCGTGAAATAGCACAGGATAAAAGAGGGAAAATAAAGAAGTAATAGAACTAAAACCGGTAAATAAGGTTAATATAAGTAAATATTAATTAAAAGCTAAACTAAAAAGGTGGGTCTTGAGCCTGCTCTTAAAAACATGAACGTTCTCTGCGGTCCTGAGCTCCTCTGGCAGGTCGTTCCAGAGGCGAAATGTTACTCTAAACTCAACAGGAAGCCAATGGAGAGACTTTAGCACAGGTGTAATGTGTTCTCTTCTCTTTGTCCGCGTCAACAATCTTGCAGCTGCATTTTGAACTTCTCAGGGAACTTTTAGGACACGCTGCTAGCTGGCAGTTACAGTAGTCCAGCCTTGAAGAAACAGTTTTTCTGCATCACTCTTAAGTAAGATGTTTTGTATTTTAGCAATGCTGCGCAGGTGAAAGAACGCCATTTTACAAGCCTGGTTTATATGTTTTTTTAAAAGAGAGGTCTTGGCCAAACAGAACTCCAAGGTTTGGTCAGGATTACCTTTGCGAACCGCTACCTCGCCCGAATGTCCGAGAAGACAGGTCAAACAACGAGCAGTTCTGAAGCCCCTATTCAGGCCGCATTTTCAAATAACACCATATAAATGTTCACTTCATTGTGTCATAAACGTGCTGGATTTTGAAATAAATTCTCATTGCATTTCTTGGTAAATTATTAAACTTTGCATTAATAAGCAGTTTGTAACGCATTGGTAAATACTTCATTTACACACCTTTGCTAACCATTGTTTAGCACTTATAAGGACCCAAACAGATCCATATCTAGTCACGATTATGCACAAGTCACTCAGAGTTCAGGTGTGGAAAAAGGGTTTCCAAACATAATCATGGTCTGAGCTATAAAGGTCATCATTACTTATAAATGATTAACAAATACGGGACAGCTTTGTAAGTATCAGAAATGATGAAATAAGTATGTAGGCTACTAAAGCTATAATAGTGTGCAGTCATCATGACATGACTATAGTATGCTATTGAGAAAATGATGACAAAATAAGTTTCTTAAACAAAAAGAAGCAAAAATGTTATTACATTTTAGTAGTAGTAATTTCTTTTCGGTCAAACAAATACAAGACAATGAGCAAACAACATCAACATCCTTATACTTTGTGATCAAGGGGTTTAGGCTGAAGTTAAACATATTGTGTGTGTCAGCATCAGTACATTTTGAACTGTTAGTGCATTATTTCGGTGTTATTACAAAATGCAGCTCTACAGCCCCTAATAATGAAAGACCAACAAAGCCGGATATGATTGGCAGTGTCTGGTGCTGAGCCTAAAGGGGCCATCCTCTTGTGGACTCACTACCTTCAAGAGGAACCAAAAGGCGCTGATCTGAGCAGCTTGGACAGCTGCTCCCCCGACCTCGCAACGAATAAGCGGAAGATGGATGGATGGATGGATGAATAAATAAGCCTTTTGAGCATCATTGATGAGGGGAAACTGGGGCACCTTAAGAGCCACCCGACACAGGATGAACTCCTCAGAATAAGGTATCTGGGAATCACTACTAGGACCTACTTTCTGTGTAGTCAGAGCAGTAACCACTCCATCAAGCTACCATTACCATTTTCCCCAAATATGATCATAATTGTGATGTATAACCACCCTGGAATATAGCATATTCTGATCCCAAGTCAATAGCGAGTGGTGTAGGGGTTAGAAAAAGGACAGGATTTCGTGATTGTTGTAAGGTGATTTACTGCGGACTGGGAATGATGTGTGCGGATTTGCGACGTTGACCCTGAACTGGTAGATCTCGGGAGGTATGGCTAATTGAAAAGTAGATCTTGGGTCAAAAAAGGTTGGGCACCTCTGGCCTAGACTGATAAATGACATAACGGGCAATGCTTTCAACATTTTCTTTCACTTTTCAACCAGGCTCATGTGTAAAAGGAATAAAACAAACTAAAGAAGGTTACAGAATATTTTAATTAGAAAACTGTGAAAAACATTCCCCTCGCTGAAGTGCCTTTTTAAAAACGACATTTCTATATTCTATTGACGGCTCTTAGAAACTAACCACGCAGAGGCTTTTGACGTTCCGTGTTATCCTTCAAATAAATGAATAGCCGTACACATTTTTTGGAAATCTATCCTACCAGTAAACAGGAGCAGACTTAAGCACACATCCACGATTCCAAGCTCATATGCCATTTCATTTTTCCTGGAACTTGACTCCATCCAAATCTATTTTTAGCCCCCTTTAACTCAGGCTTTTGCATTCAAGACGCTTCCCCCCCCCCCTCCAGCTCTTGTTTATGAGCTTTGTCTGCAAAAACAAAGTGCGGGAAGCTGACATCGAGCTGTTTTCATTTCCGAAGCATCCTTTTTCTCTTTTGGACGCGTGTATCCGATTGTTGGAAGCCTATTGCAGCCGCGCCGGCCAGAGCTGGGGGGTCTGGCCTGAAGAGTCCGGACTTCAAAGCAGACACGGCATTAGGCTTGGCCGGCAGCGGAATAATGCGCTGCTTCTTGGCAATGCTCGACGCTCTCTGCCTTTCTCTGTTTGGGTTTGGAGGCTGACCTGAAGGCAGGAGGATTCGTGCAGGAATATAAAATCTGTTTCTCACCCCCAGACATGCTTAAAATGCATTGGATCCCGCGCCATTGAAGGGAAGACTCGCTAAATAAAAACGTTACGGCGAATACCACCATCCACACACTGTAGGATGAATCGAATATAGTGGAGTATTTCATCCTTTTTTTTTTTTGTCGGGTTTGTTTTGACTTGTTAAGATTGGTTTAGTTTGTGGAAGGTCTTATACTTGTGTCTACAGATATGTGGTAAAGCAGTGGTAGAGCAGCGATAATACATTTTGTATGCCTTTTAGCTGATTGTTATGATGTTTGTTTGTATACTTTATTGTCCCCGTAGGGAAATTTGTCCTCTGCATTTAACCCAAGCCGACACTTTGCATATAGCTACTTTAGGCCCTGTCAAGCTCAGGACCAAACGCAAAGATATTTTATCAATCCAGTGTATCATCCATACGAACCCGGCGTTTTGGGGATCTGTAAACATTATATTTTCCAAATTAGGTCCCAGAGTGGAAAGATCTCAAAAATCCGTTTACGTGGATCCGTTGGTACGAGGTCTCCGCAACTTTTACTAAAACGATGACATCACAGCACCAGAGTGGAGTCTGTCATCCATAATCTACTGACCTTAGAATGAGTTTTACTCCGCTCCCCTTTGCTCCACTGCCTTCCGCAAGCCACACGTGACAAGTAGAAAACACGACAGACTTAGGCCCAATCTCAATTCTCATTTTTACCCCTTGCCCTCGTCCTTTCCCTACACCTTGAAACAGAGGGCTAAGGGTGAGGGTTGGAAAGACCGCCCTAAGAAATGGGACAGCCTTCAATGTGACTGCATTTTACAACTAACACAGATGATTAAGGTTATGTGAGTCTGGAATGAAATCTTATTTGTATATATATTTGTTGTCAATTAGAACACATTTATATGAAAGACAATTTAAAAAAGCAAGCCCCCTACTTGTCTCTATAGCATGTTTCTACTGAACCAGTTCATCAATAACTTGTAACAGACTGATGCTGTTTTGTAACCCCTGAACAACAGGACTCGGTCTCAGCCCAAACCCTACAGATGTTCATCTATTTCTGCTTCATCCGGCGCCACATTCTCCCCTGTCCGTGTGTTGCCGCTTCTACTGCCGGGTCTCTGTGGATGCAGCCCGTCAGCCAGAGCTGCGAGAGATCAGCCGATATCCCATTCCGCGGGACGGGCAGAGGTAGACCCGCTCACAGTGCACTCATGGCGGGGACAGGCGGCTGCAGCCTCCGCTCTGAGCCCCGGGCCTGAGCGGAGGCTGTTGAGGTGCGCGGGACAGACAAACTTGACTGCCATGTCGTTAAGTATTGCTAAATAAACCTAACCCAAACCATTTTCCTAACCGTAACCTTAAATGTTTTCCTCTTTCTAAACGTAAGCGTTTTCAAACTCTTTGTCCATATGTTTATGTTTATGTTTGTTTATTTGTTTATTTGAGCAGTACACATAGTGCTCAAAAGGAGTGGGCTGAAGCAAAAGCTTATGATTGCCCACCCCCAAGTGCAATAAAATAAATAAAAAAAGAACATTTCAAGCAGCTACATTCATACAGACCAACTTACAAACTTACCAAAAAAAATAATAATATATGAACTGTTTATATAATTAATTGAAGCAACGCACAGCTACAACAACAATCCCGTTTCATGTACGATGTCTAGAACAAAGCAGTCAAAAAAAAAAAAAAATGTGATCCTTAATATATTTCTTCCAGATTTTTACCCTTGATAACCGAGAGTTACTTTTATGTTATGAAGGTACATTAATAGATATTATAATCTGAGATCTTGATACTTTCCAGTTGTCATTACCATTCTCAGTATAATTTTAATTTGGGTGTAATTTCCATAATCATTATTATTATATATTTATTTAATTGAGTTATATGTGAAGTATGCTGCAAGCCCTGCATAGTGTGGTGCATTAAAAAGCCAAAGTGTAGAGCGGGCCAGATGAAGAGGGCAGTAACTCCCAATCAACAAACCCCCACATGGCTGCCCTAACAGCTGATTTTGTAGAATATGTTCCTATGCTGAGTGGTGCATTAAAAGACAAGGTTTAGAGCCCGTTGGGAGGATTCCTCTCAACAGATCCATAACCTGCCAACCCTAATTCTCCATTTGTGAATTTGAGCAATAGAATGACAACCGTTCCAAGCAGCAACACTCTTCCAGATTATAGAGGAACAATACACATAATCCATCCTACTGCTCCCCCTAGTGGCAACACATTTCTTCTTGTCTGTATATTTCAAAAGTCTTTTGTTTGTATTTAAATTTGAACAGGTTGATGTTTGGACATCGTTTCAAATCCATCTCCAGTTTATTCCACAATTGAACACCATTAACTGTTGGACTAAAACTTTTCAAAGTTGTGCTATGTTTCTGAATCCTAAAGTTTAATTCATCACGTAATTCATAACGACCAGTACGTTCTTGGAACCTTCTTTGTATTTGGTTTGGTAACAATTTATACCTTGCTTTGAATAACATTTGAACAGTTTGGAACTCAACAATGTCACAAAACTTCATGATCTTTGATTTTAAAAATAATGAGTTTGTGTTGTCCAAAAACCCAACTTTATGAATTACTCGGATAGCTCTTTTTTGCAACAATATTATTGGTTTAACTGTGTTTTTGTAAGTACTACCCCAAACCACAGTACAATAATATAAGTAGGGCAAAATCAGAGAACAGTATAAGGTATGTAGAGCTTTGATGTTTAAAATGTGCTTTGCTTTTGCAATTACTGAAATGCTTCTAGAAATTTTCGTAGATATATATTTAATATGAGATTTCCAAGTAATTCTGTCATCAATAATCACACCAAGGAATTTGATTTCATGCACTCGCTCGATAACAACACCTTCTATCTGAATTGCTTCCTGAGCATTGGAATTACAGTTGCCAAATATCATCATTTTGCTTTTACTCAGATTTAAAGATAATTTATTTTGTTTGAACCACTTGTTGACACTTTTGAGTTCCAAGTTAACAATCCGACACAGCTGCTGTAAGTCGTCTCCTGATGCAAAAATATTTGTATCGTCAGCAAACAAGATAAATTTAAGTATTTCAGACGTTTTACAAATGTCGTTAATATACATATTAAACAATTTTGGGCCCAGAATAGAACCTTGAGGTAAACCACAGACAATTTGTCGACAACTCGACTGATAATCACCGATTTTCACACATTGTTTTCTATTTTTTAAGTAACTGGTAACCCACTGTAGAGCTACCCCCCTAATTCCATAAAGTTCTAGTTTATTAATTAATATATCATAGTTTATTGTATCAAACGCTTTACTCAGGTCAATAAATAACCCTATTGCACATTTCTTGTTATCTACAGCATTAGTTATTTCTTCAGTTATATCAAAGAGCGCGTGTGAGGTTGAGTGATTGTTCCTAAACCCAAACTGATTGTCCGAGAGTAAATTACACTTTTCAATAAAGCTGTCGAGTCTAGAGTTAAAAACCTTTTCTAAGATTTTAGAGAATTGCGGTAAATGGGAAACAGGCCTATAGTTTGTAAAGAGATGTTTATCTCCTGCTTTGAACAGAGGAATCACTTTTGCTACTTTCATACCATCAGGAAATTGTCCAGTTTGCAACGATAAGTTACAGATGTAAGTTAACGGCTTAGAGATACTTTCAATAACAGTTTTTAAAGTTTTCATGTCCATGTCATGGTAATCGGTCGAAGTTTTATTTTTACACCCTTTAACAATGTCCAGTATCTCCTTTTCCTCCACAGGTTTGAGGAACAGGGACATAGGATTTGCTTCTATCAGATCACAATTATAATTCTCAACGTTTGTAATTTTTGCAGCAAGGTTCGGTCCAACATCTACAAAGAATTTATTAAATGTTTCGACTACTTCATTCATATTATTTAAAGTGTTATCCTCATCTTTGAAATATTTTGGATAATTAATCGTTCTTGGTTTATTTCTAATTATACTATTTAAGATGTTCCATAAACCTTTAATATTATTCTTATTAGTATCCAACAACTTATTATAATAATCCTGTTTACATTTTCTAATGATACCTGTCAGTTTATTTTTATATTTCTTATATTTATCCTCAGCTTCTTTTGTTCGGTTACTTATAAAGTTTTTGTAAAGATTTTTTTTTTTCTTGCAAGCATTTAGTAAACCTTTAGACATCCATGGTGTTTCTTTACACTTTCTGTTTTTACTGTATTTCTTCATTGGGCAGTTTTTGTCGTATACCTTTTGAAATACTCGCGTAAACTCATCATAAGCCATATTCGTGTCATTCTCTCTGTACACAATACTCCAGTCTTGAGCTAAAAGCTCCTTTTTAAATGCATCAATAGTTTTCTCTGTTTTTACCCTTCTAAACCAATACTTGTTTTCCTCTTCATCTTTTACATATCCATTTTTATACATAACGAAAACTGGAAGGTGATCACTAATATCATTTATAATTAACCCGCTGACTGTATCACTTTCAATTTCATTTGAGAAAATGTTATCAATCAAGGTTGCACTATGAGTTGTTATTCTACTTGGTTTAGTGATTAGAGGAAACAGACCTATACTGAATAAAGTATTTATAAATTCGTCCGTCTTTTTATGTTTATATGGGTTTAACAGATCGATGTTGAGGTCTCCCCCCACAAACATGACTTTATGATTTAATCCTGAAAAGTGCTCCTCCATCCAGTTAGAAAAAACATCTACATCAGAGCCAGGTGTTCTATAAATACAACTCACAATAATATTTTTCTTTTTTTGCCTTGTAATTTCAACAGTAAGGCATTCAAGTGTATCATCCACCACCATTGTCTTATTTTCCATTACTTTGTAACTATAGTTGGAGTCTATAAACATAGCTACGCCCCCTCCATGCTTGTTCTTTCTGTTCATACTTATAAATTCATAACCATCAATAGAAAACTCAAATTCTCTGTCATTATTAATCCATGTTTCTGTGATTAGGATGACACTGAATGGTGTGGAAAACTGTTTTAAGAAGCTTTTGATGTGGTCAAAGTTTGCATAAAGGCTTCGACTATTGAAGTGGATTACAGTGAATGCCTTAATGTTCTTAAGTTTACTATTGTACAGATCCTCTGTGTAGTATTGACAGTCATTGGTAGCTCTAGTAAAAAAGTTATTTTCCGGGTCGATGTCGATCTCAGTGTTCTGTAGGTCGTATTGAGAGAATGTAAAATCCTGGGAGTTTGCTTCAGCAATTCTCCTTATTGAAAAGTCCAAGTCGGTGCTTCCTATAGAACTATATGTATTACTGGACATGTGAAATTATGTGCTTTTACATACCAAAATCCATACGCTTTTCCCGGTGTTTATACTGGATGTGGTGTACTGCTGCGTGGACGTATAATGAGTTTGTCATATCTCAAGAAGGCGATCTCCCCCCTTTCTCGTGCAGCTCTCAGCTCCGGCATCAGTTCTTTGCGTTTTCTTTTTATTGATTCGGTGTAGTCCTCGTTTATGAAGATTTTTGTTCCTTTAAGTCGTTTGGCGCGCTGCAAGATTTCCTCGCGATCCTTCCACCTCAGTAGTCTGGCGATGATGGGTCTCGGCCAGTCTCTCCCGCCGTCGTGTTTCCCTACGCGGTGAGCCCTCTCCACCTCCACCGCGTGATTTAGCTGTAGCTTCTCCTTCAGTATCTCCTTAACTTTTACCTCGGCGTCGGCCCAGGTCTCCCCGGGCGACTCCAACACTCCCTCAAATACCAGGTTGTTTCTGCGGCTCTGTCCCTCCAGATACTCCAGTTTGTCCGTGATGATGTGTAAATTGTCACATACTTTGTAAAAGTCCGTTTGTAAAGTGTTTGTGCGCTCCGTGAGTTTCAGATTATGTTCTTTTAAAGTGTCCACCTCACCTTGCGTGAACTGCAGGCTTGTTTTTAGTTCTTGAATGTCCTTAGTCTGTAAATCCATGCGGGTGTTTGTTGATTCCATTATGAGTTTAATAAATCCTTTGAAGTTCTCCTGTTGTTGTTGAATTAATTCCCTGAACATGACCCTCTGCTGCTCCATGAGCTCCGTGACTCGACTGAGGCTTACGTATTCCTCTTCCACCGCCGAATCTGCCTGTTGCTTCGCCTCTATTTTCGGCGGTTTAGGCATTTTGCTCCCTCTCAGCAGGCCTGAATGTTCTTAATATTCTTAACGAATATTTTGATATTCTTAAAAACTTTTTTTTTTCCGCGTTGGTCTAGCTTTGTCCGTCCCTGAAATCGGTCCGACCGGAAACAATTGGCCAATTCTGGATCAAACACACATGACGGTAAAATAGCCAGGGAACTGTCCGACGGCATCATAGACACTTTATGAGCAAAAACATATTACCCATCTCTTATTCCTTCTGTGAGTGGTCAAAGCTTTAAACCTCAATGTCTCAGAACGCAGATAGAACCACATAATTATAACGGGATGATTTCCTTTTGAGGCATGTACGATAGTCAAAACGTAAGGCTGGTTAAACGCACAAGTTAGAGACATATTTGCATGAACAAATCCCTCCCGCTCCGTAGATCTGAGGATTTCATTGTGCAGGAGAGACAAATTGCTTCTCCATTGGTTTGCTTTCTTACTAAATGGACATTCAGAGCAGTGAGACAAACCCCATCTCCATAGTTTGAGAACTATAGATCAAACAATGCACATTTCGTTTATGCAGTGAGGTAAGCATCTCCTTTACATATTATTGAAGTCTGTGATACTGCGAGGGATCGGCAGGGGATCAAATAATGATAAGGACGGTGGATTCCTTGTGAGGGTGTGCGCCGTAGAAAGGCGTGTGAAAAATGTCGAGATTAGAACGTTCTTTGATGAAAAGTAGAATTATGAGGCGCTGGAAAAGGCTGCCTTCCTGAGCCTTGAAGTAAATCCCCTGACATCTCCCGGTGTGATTTTTAATTAATTCTAAAGTTTCTGTCCAAAACACAAAAACTTAGGTGTTATATAGGGAACATCAGCTTTAACCATTTAACACTTTATAATAAGGTTACATGAAGTCATGCATGAATAACGTAATTATTTTGTGCCGGTAGCAAGTAGCTATAGGCCCGGTTAGCTCCGTTAGCATGTTACAATTGCCAACAGCTCATTGTTGATTAAAAAACAAAAATTCGTGAAGCCCAGCTCAGTGTGTGATCATTGTTAAATGGTTCTTTATGTAGATGGTGGTTTTTATTGACTTTATTTGTGCATATTTCTCATTTTCACGTGATGACCGGAGATTTAGCTTGTAGCATTAGCTTTCTCCGGTGGTAATGCTACAACAGGCATCCTCGAGGCCCAAACACTTTCCCAGCGCAGATTCAGCCACTGAAATAAGTTTAGGTAAAAGAAACACTAATGAGCGTCTTTGTAAAAGTCCCAGAGCTGCTGTAGCTCCGGTTCACAATGAAGCTAATCCTCCGTGACTTGTTTACATCTGCGGGCCGGCATAGCATCTGCCCCGGTGGCCGCTCAGCCACAACGTACGTCACTGTAGGGGAAAACTCCTGATCGGTCGACGCTCGCAAATTTCAGGCAAGAGCTCCTTCCAAGATGTGGCTACGTTTCGGAACACACTCTGAGCTGACAGGCGGCCAGAGCGTCGTGACACTCGGTGACATTGTGACAAGCGTCCAACTAGGGGCTTTGGGCGCTTTTTTTATGTCCAAAAAGCATGCGGTCTGAACACAGCATAATAATCCAGACTCTTAAATGTTTTTCCTTTTTCCTCCATGCTTACTGTAATAAACACATTACCTCAACCTTAAACACCATCCCTGGTCAGATATTTGATATTGATATTTTATAGACCACCGTATGTCATTGCTGTTGCGATCAATTGATAAAAAATGCAACCATTGTGGCAAAAGTATTTTACATTATTACATTCTGCTATTGTTAAATCATTACAACCATGCCCCCTACTGGCTATATTTGGTGTTTCCCACACTATGGGCTTGTCTGGATCAGAATCAGACTCCACTCTTTCTCTCACTTTTGGCCCGTCAAATTCTGTTATTCAAATGGGAATATCCTCTGCCATCCATCTATATGCAATGGGTGCATTATTTTCTTTTCTTGTTTTCTTAAAACTTAAAAAAAAAAATCATAATAATAAGTTTACCCTGCATGGAAATGCATTATGTATTTCATGTCTTAAACTTAAACTGATCCTTGATTTATGTGCGTGTGTAATGCTGACTTCATTGCATTCTTTTTGTTTTGTTTCTCACATTCTAACAATGTACTATACCAGTTTCACGACGCGAGATGGACATTTCAACAGTTCTGATGGACAGCAGAAGCCTTAACACACTGTATTCAAGGAAACTGTTTTGGCAGCTGAAGTCAGACGTTTCCTTTTTGCACAAGAAAAGCACACAGCCCAAAACTTCACACATATCACAAACATTTTGGCAATAGCTCTGGTAGTAAATGCGGTCAAGAACCATGCTGACAGCAAGAGTGGCAGGCTGAAACTTGGTCTTGGTCTGGGCAGCGTTTATTGCCGTTGTGTCGTTAGGCAGGACATTTCAGATATTTAAGTTGAGTTGACAATTCTTTGGCAAGGAGCGGGTATGTACTTGGGGCCGAGGCGCGATTGTACTCCCTAGTTATGGAGATAGAAAGGCTGTATGTGCTTATTCACTTTTTGATGGTGTAATTCTTTTGAAATATCACCATTTTCACATCTTTTTCTGTTTTCTCGGTTGAATTACGCTGGATCTTAAAAGGGACATTCTGCTAAATCAAATAGTTTAAACATGTAATCACCAAAAGAATACTTCACAATGGATGGAACTCGAAACTGTGTCGACATTTTTCAAACCCATAAACCGTCATCGGACCTGTTCTGTGTCTTCATAACGATGCCGTCGGTTTGTGAGCATGTGAAAAGTAAAAGCTTGTTTTCAGCAAAGATTTTATTCACACTGGTGTCTGCAGAGGGCGCTCCAGACCAATCCCAAAATGCTGACCTGCCACGTAGGGCTGGGAACTTCGGTCGTTTAGTCGACTAATTGGTCGATGCCATCGCAGTCGACCAAGATTTTCATTGGTCGACTAGACTTTACTATGCAGGGGCTTTCAATTGCAGCATCCATCCATCCATCTTCTTCCACTTGTCCATTGTCGGGTCGTGGGGGCAGGTGTTGGAGCTGCACCAGCCCCTATGGCGCCCCCTGCATGTGGTGGGTTCACAGAAGGACGGCCTCATGGTTCTAACCGGGCCTGTTGGTCTGAATCCCGCCTCCTGAAGGTGCACATTGTCATTGTGTCCTTGGGCAAGACACTTCACCCTCCTTGCCTCCAGTGTCTGCGTACACTGGTGTATGAATGAGAGAGTGAATGGGCCCCCTATGAGAGACCAACAGGCCCGTTTGGAACCATGAGGCCGTCCTTCTGTGGACCCACCACCTGCAGGAGGAGCCATAGGGGACTGGTGCAGCTCCAACAGCTGCCCCCACGACCCGGCAACGGACCAGTGGGAGAAAATGGATGGATGGATGTTTTTTACACCATTTTTTTCTTATTCTTGCCCCAATTTCTACCCATTTTCCCACACATTTCTTTAGATTAACCTGATATTGTAAATGTGCAGCTCTTCCACACACTATTGTTCTGTTTTCTGGTTCGAGACGACAAACATTTTAGTATAGGTAAATGGTCACATTTAAATAGCAACTTTGTACCTGCTTCAGGTGCTCAAGGAACCACTCACCCATTCACACACCAGTGTACACAGACGCTGGAGGCAAGGCGGGTGTGAAGCGTCTTGCCCAAGGACACAAACACAGTTTCCGCCTGCGGGATTCGAACCGCAGATTCTCCGATCACAAGCCGACCCGCTCCGCTCTGTGCACCACCGTCACATAGGAATCGGAAAGAGCCCAACTTTTAACATTCGATTTGCAATGGCCCACAACTCACAGCGGCGTAATGATTCATGCCATTAATCGATTAACGACAGTTCTCTCTCTGATCCCAGTCATGAAATTGAATTCAAATTCGTGATCCTCACTTGTCATCTTTATGTGAAAATCCAGCATAATCAGTTACTCTACCTTCCGGTCTGATGAAAATCCATAAACATTTCTCTAACGTACATAACAAATATTTTCCCCACTACCCACGTCTGAAAAATTTGTTGAGGAGAGTCATAGCTGGCGGCCATTTGTCTGACTGCTGTGAATAAAAAGACAATTTAGTAAAAGCCTCAACTTATTTTCTCATCAAGTCTTTAAAAACATCAGTGAACTTTAACGGCTTCACTTTTCCCGTCGACAACAAATTGATCTCACAAATAAATAAATCATCCCCAGCTTGAAAGACGTTTTTGTCCTCCTGTCTCAGGCATCGTGTCTTTGTGCTGTGAAGTCTTTTGTCACGGCGGCGGCATGAAACGCCTCCATCCACTAAACGCCGTTCCTTTTGTTCCTCGGCTAACGCTGGAGAATGACGGAGCCTTTGTTTAAGCGCTCGTATTTTGGTTGAAGTAAACGCTTACTGACGTGCATCAAAGCTGGCATTATGATCCACAAACAAACCCGCCCCTTTATTGAATCAGGCTGAACTGTTGTCAGGTTAATGACACTGTTGGCTAACGGCTCAAACACATGGGTGTAAACAACGTGCAAAGAGTTAAACGGGCGACGGTGCTTTTGTCGATAAACATTTAGCATCGACTCTTTGTCATTTTCTCTCAGAGCCTCCAAACGTATTTAGAACTCGTCACTTGAAGGCCTTAAGCAGCTCTAGGAGCACATGGCTAATTATTATGCGTGAACAAAGCCGATCGCAGCTGTTGGATTGCGCCAGAGCTCGGACTCCACTCTAAAAGCTAAATGAAAGCGCTGCAAAGGTAACACAGATCTTCTCCCTGTAGACATTGGTTAAGCGGTAAGACAATGGCTGCATCTCAAAAGTGTGAAGAAGCTTAGGAACCTCATCGGCGACCAGGAGCATCCAAAAGTGTCAGTGCAGTTAGGAGGGAGTTAAAGGACCTGTATGGTTCCTTTAACACCTCCTTTAGCGAAGGGACCTTGGGGTGTTCCTCACCAGCCCACAAGGAGCTGAGAACAATGCCACAAGCCACTGCGCTGCCTCCTGATTTCAGAAGTCTCCGATCTCTGCAGGAGGGTGACACGATTGACCGTTGTGCTGCGTGACGTGTCATTCAATAAAACCATGAGCTTTGTCCAAAATGTGTGAAAGTATAAAGCAGGTCGTGCAGCGTGAGCGCCACAGCAGCGTCTGAAAGGTTCATTATAGGAAATCTATGAACGTTACACACTTTTATTTCCATTTTACAAGAATGAAACTTCATCCACATGGATTCTTTGCATAAGGTCCACAGTGAAAGAGACACTTAGCAGCTGTCTGTGGTGAACTAAAGGACTCGGTGGAATATTTGCCCAGAGCATAACATTTCTGTGACAGAGCTGTAACAACGAAGTTAAAGATGAAACAGTATTTTCATCATCAGTCCGTGTACGGCAGCGGTTCACGTGTCTTGAGTCAGTAGTAATTGAACACTGATGTTTATTAAGAGTTGTTTATTTAACACAGGAAAATAGGAAGGTTCAGGTCGTCCTGAGGCTCCTGTTCCTAACTGCCAAAGGTTCCTCCAGGTCGACATCATGATGTTGCCTCAAAGGAAAAGGAGAAAGAAAAAGGAGCTATCTTGCCACTTTTTAGATGCAGCCTATTAGATCCCAAGCAGTCCTGTGCCAGGTCTGACTCGTGCATTGAGTCTTTGTTTCAGGACACTTCACTTGTATTGCCTGTGTGAGTAGTGATTGGTGATGGGACGAGAGGCTACATATGCGTACATCGGAAGATTCCATCTCAAAACTCTGGCTACATCTGCTTTCCCCATTCAAGTGTGTATAGTGAAAGGCAGATTAATATGAATCCATCAATCAACCTTTATTTGTATAGCGCTTTGCAACAGCACCCGCTGAACCAAAGTGCTTTCCATGAGTGCAATGTAATAAAAAACTGTTTTAACACAAAATATAAACATATACATTACACATGTGCAATTAGCAGTCAGGTATGTTTTCAACCTAGATTTAAACAGTGTCAGGTCAGTGATGGCTTGTAACTCATGAGGCAGAGTGTTCCAGAGTAGTTAAATAATACTAGGTTAAAAAGTTCAAGGTCCTATATAAGGTCCTATATAGGCGCATTGAGTTGCCTTGTGTACGAAATGTGCGGTATAAATAAAGTTGCCTTGCCTATTATGCAAAATCCACTTTTTGGAGCTTTTAACCATGTTGCTATTTCCTTCTCATAAACACCCCCAGAGTGGTATTTGGCTTCATTCACGCAGTTCTAAGTAATCCTCCTGATTCCTGCTCCTTGAGCAGCTGCTCCGCCCTCTCCTGGAAAACCACTGAGTTGTGACACTCTGACGTATTTTACGTCATCGTGTCAAACAGGAAGTGCCCGACGTCTGTAATGTAATGCCTTATAAATTAAAATCAGGCCGTAAAACAACGTTTTCATTATTTCTGTTGTGAGAGAGAAAGAAGGAAAGAAAAAAAAAGAGAAAGAAAGTGTCATGGCAGCCTCTCCTGGTGTTCCCCCTCCCCTTGTGTGTGTGTCTGTCCGTTCCCTCCTACCTGGGCGTGGCATCTTCGGAGCTCACCTGGCAGCAATCTTCAATCAACCTCCATACAAGAGGAGCTGCTCTCCAGCTACTCCTCGCCAGTTTGTTTATCGACACTCACTATACACCTACCTGCCTGCCCGCTCCTCTGCCAGGCTGCTCCTCTGCCTGCCACTCAGCCGACCTGCCTACACCTCTGCCCTGCTGCGATACTCACCAATTACCTTCAGTCAAACCATTTCCTGTAAAATAAATCATTACTACTTACCTGTTGTGTTCTGCTCTTGGGTTCAGTCTAGAAGCGTGACAGAAAGTCCCCTGTGCTGTCCCGGGAGAGTAAACAAACACACCCCCGGAGGATCCGAACAGAAGTCATGTTTGTGAAGACGGAGCTCTTTCTAACCTACGGTGCCTTGCGAAAGTATTCGGCACCCTTGAACTTTTCGACCTTTTGCCACATTTCAGGCTTCAAACATAAAGATATAAAACTGTAATTTTTTGTGAAGAACCAACAACAAGTGGGACACAATCATGAAGTGAAACGAAATTTATTGGATATTTCAAACATTTTTAACAAATAAACAACTGAAACATTGGGCGTGCAAAATGATTCAGCCCCTTTACTTTCAATGCAGCAAACTCTCTCCAGAAGTTCAGTGAGGATCTCTGAATGATCCAATGTTGACCTAAATGACTAATGATGATAAATAGAATCCACCTGTGTGTAAACAAGTCTCAGTATAAATGCACCTGCTCTGTGATAGTCTCAGAGGTCAGTTTACAGCGCAGAGAGCATCATGAAGAACAAGGAACACACCAGGCAGGTCCGAGATACTGTTGTGGAGAAGTTTAAAGCCGGATTTGGATACAAAAAGATTTCCCAAGCTTTAAACATCCCAAGGAGCACTGTGCAAGCGATAATATTGAAATGGAAGGAGTATCCGACCACTGCAAATCTACAAAGACCCGGCCGTCCCTCTAAACTTTCAGCTCATACAAGGAGAAAACTGATCAGAGATGCTGCCAAGAGGCCCATGATCACTCTGGATCCATCCATCCATCCATTTTCTTCCGCTTTATCCGGGGCCGGGTCGCGGGGGCAGCAGTCTCAGCAGAGATGCCCAGACTTCCCGATCCACGCACACCTCCTCCAGCTGTTCTGGGGGGACCCCGAGACGACACCAGGCCACTCTGGATGAACTACAGAAATGGACAGCTGAGGTGGGAGACTCTGTCCATAGGACAACAATCAGTCGTATACTGCACAACTCTGGCCTTTATGGAAGAGTGGCAAGAAGATATCCATAAAAAGTGTCGTTTAAAGTTTGCCACAAGCCACCTGGGAGACACACCAAACATGTGGAAGAAGGTGCTCTGGTCAGATGAAACCAAAATCGAACTTTTTGGCAACAATGCAAAACGTTATGTTCGGCGTAAAAGCAACACAGCTCATCACCCTGAACACACCATCCCCACTGTCAAACATGGTGGTGGCAGCATCATGGTTTGGGCCTGCTTTTCTTCAGCAGGGACAGGGAAGATGGTTCAAATTGATGGGAAGATGGATGGAGCCAAATACAGGACCATTCTGGAAGAAAACCTGATGGAGTCTGCAAAAGACCTGAGACTGGGACGGAGATTTGTCTTCCAACAAGACAATGATCCAAAACATAAAGCAAAATCTACAATAAAGTGGTTCACAAATAAACATATCCAGGTGTTAGAATGGCCAAGTCAAAGTCCAGACCTGAATCCAATCGAGAATCTGTGGAAAGAACTGAAAACTGCTGTTCACAAACGCTGTCCATCCAACTTCACTGAGCTCCAGCTGTTTTGCAACGAGGAATGGACAAATATTTCAGTCTCTCAATGTGCAAAACTGATAGAGACAAACCCCAAGGACTTACAGCAGTAATCGCAGCAAAAGGTGGCGCTACAAAGTATCAACTTAAGGGGGCTGAATAATTTTGCACGCCCAATTTTTCAGTTGTTTATTTGTTAAAAATGTTTGAAATATCCAATAAATTTCGTTTCACTTCATGATTGTGTCCCACTTGTTGTTGGTTCTTCACAAAAAATGACAGTTTTATATCTTTATGTTTGAAGCCTGAAATGTGGCAAAAGGTCAAAGTTCAAGGGGGCCGAATACTTTCGCAAGGCACTGTACTTCTATGCCACGGGCCATCTTCCAGGACGGCCTATTATTCACTTAGCCGTCCTTTTACTGCCCACCGGAGACATTTACATGTGTCGTAATGGGTGTATGATTTCCAGAGGTGGGAGAAGTCAACCGTCCAAAGGGCTGTCAGCTCTCCTCGCCTCGTCAAGCCCCCACCCCAAAAAAAAAGAAAAAATCCCATCATGGCCTGCTCGGATTGATTAGCCTCAGCCTCTCGCCTTTGATTGGCACCTTCAATTCTACGCCAGTCAGCGGGGCTACATATTATCACGTGTCCGCTCGCCTCCCGTGATTGAGCTTCGCGGAGCCGCCCAAAGAGTCGAGAGGGGAGAGAAATGTCTAAGTGTATGCAGGAGTTTTATAAGCAAAAGAATGTCCGCTTCGATATGTAAGGTTCGGACCGGGGTGTCATTTATGGAGATTTCAAGAAACCAAGGCAATTAAAATGTCCTGGACAAGTGGGTTTGTCATGTAAGGCCACGGTGACTCCCAGTGACTCCTTTATTTCTGCAGTATTGAAGCGTCTTATGTTACACCATAGGCACCTGTGCATTTTTGGTCTACAACTTAAAGGTTCTACTGTATTAAATAACGTTTTAGAACTTAAATGGGGCAATAAGCAACTTTTTGTGTGGAAAGAAACAAGTTGATATTAGTGCGTATTTGTATTTAGTACCGTCATCAAGTGGCCCTTAATACACTTTTTTTGTATGGTTTCTGGGAGGTCTTCACTGCTGATTGAGCCGTCTCCAAGGTTACATATATATTCCATCCAGGAAACCCACCAGTAACCCTAAAAAAGTCTGAAATTAAACTGGTCCTGGAGCGTCATAGTAAAGGAAAGTAAAAGGTGCTAATCGAACCACCCATACAGCCGCTGGGTCACTGAAAGGTCAAATACGCACTAGTATCAACTCTTTTATTTTCCATAAAAAGTTGCATAGTGCCCCTTTTAAAGCGATCGTCTGGAAGATTGCAAAGTGAGGAGAGAGTGTGAATTTTTGAAAGCAAGCGATCAAGTCCCACCCACCGAATACAGGGGCTCCCGTGTTGTTTGTTGAGTGATTTTGTGGGTCCCGGCCTGAAAAGTTTGGGAACCCCTGATCTAAGTGACAGCCGGGGGATTCTGATTAGTTGCTGAAATCAGCAAAGGAAGGGACTTTAGAAAAAATTATAAATATTTAATATTACTTATGTTACATCAAATTTCAGACCCTGTTGGTTAATGAAACGCAATCTATTCAAATTTGTGAGATCAAGTTTAATATTTAAACTTACAAACGATCACTTTAAAAGAATGCATAAGTCAGTGTATGGAAAATATTGGGGGCTTTTTCTCTTCTACTATATTCAATACAAAAAAAAACAGGAGGCCGCCTGGATTTAACTGTCCTGATCTGGTTCAGAAACACGATGTGCCCAAATAACTGACTACACAGGGCCCCAGACTAACATTGTTGTTTGTTTGCGCCTGTGTATTTAGGCACAACACGTTATAAACGTCTGAAAGTGCCCTAGGAATCTGCTTGATCGATTCATCTTCCACAGTCATGCATGTGGAAAACGCCACTGAAATCCTAAACTAAAGTGTGGACGGTCAGTGTGAGCCTGAGCTCGTGCTGAGGCCGATGATAGAGCAGAACACAGCAGCAGCAGCAGGTGAGAGGAGCCTGTCTGTCTCTTTTCATAACTGGAGTGATCTTAAAAAGCTCTTCTGAGTAAATTCTCCTTCGCCTCACATCCTGAGCAGTGGTTTTTAAAGTGATAGGAGTTGGGCTTCCTCAAAACAGGGTTCAGTGCCGACACCGAAATACACTTTTTAGCTGTATACTTTTCAATTCATCTTCAACAAACTACATTTTACATAGTGATATATGTTCACGATGCAGAAGAGTTTTGGGTTTAGACAACGGATTGGTACAAAATAGATTGAATTAAGACCAAAGTTGGGCCCTGCTACCTGAACATCCTGAATGAATGAATGAATGAATGAATAAATGAATTGTACAATGAAGAGCCGCTATGACTCCACTGTGGGTCAACCTGAGCAGCATGGCTTTGGAGGTCGGGGGAAACCAGAGTACCTGAAATAAACCTACGCAGACACGGGGAGAACGTGCCAACTCCAAAGTTCCAGACAATCAGGTCTCTGAGCTTGACATCGACATGATGTTACATCAAATCAAATCAAATGTATTTATATAGCACATTTAAAACAACTGTTGTTGATCAAAGTGCTTCACAAAAAGGTCTACAGGTCTACATGGTGAAGAAAAATGACCAGGTTATCCCATGAATAATGGATTTCTTCATCCCTGATGGCACGGGCATATTCCAAGATGACAATACCCAGTTTCACTGGGCTCACATTGCGAAAGAGTGGATCGGGGAACACGGGACATAACTTGTGTGGCATGGATTGGCCACACAAAGGCCAACTATAGTGTAACATTTTGCGCTTAGTAGGAGCGCACTTTAAGCTCTCGCCCCTCCAGAGCAGCACATTTAAGTGGGAAGTACGTGGGGCGGAGAAATACCCATGACCAATGGCGATGCTATGTAGCCTTGTCCCTCTTTTTTTCTACATCTGTTGTGCGTTAAAAAGAAGTAGGATGAAATAAAACAAAATTCTCGATACGCTCATCATGATGGAGCCACATTATAACATGATTCACATTTCAACAGTCACTTAATACAGCCAGAAGGTGTCATTTAGCACTTGGGAGAAATACTGTATGGCCTTCTTCTCCTCTAAGCAAAGAAAAACAAAATCGTAGTTGATGTGATCTCACGGGGCTAGCTTGAGTGCAGGGTGCGAACGTGCTAAGAGCTTCTGAATACTTCCCGGGAGAGTTGTCGAGACACATTAGGAGACGGCCTGGTTTACATGCGGACCAGATTGTTAGCGCCTTTAAAAGGTGTTAATGGAGCAAACCTGCCGCGTCTTAAGGTTTGGCGTTTTTCGCAGCGGTCGAGTGCCCACTAGCAAGAGGGTGGGCAGTTTGAACCTCGTCCCAACCGGTTCACAACCGCCAAAGCTGTATGTATGAGTAGAAGTGCTGGTACTTTCAAAGGCCCACCACCTGCGCGACTGTGGTGTGACAAAGCAGACTTTAAAAGAGTGGAGCTGGGGAGCGGCCTGACCGGCTGTTACTGACTCATGTTATTACAAATGCCATTTGAGTTTTTGGAGGCTGTGACCTGACAAATATCCCCTCCTGGAACCGCCACCTTAACGTGGTGGACGGGTTTGAGCGCCCGAATGATCCTGGAGCTCTGTTGTCGGGGGCTTCATGCCCCTGGTAGGGTCTCCCATGGCAAACAGGTCCTAGGTGACGGGTCAGACAAAGAGCGGTTCAGAAGCCCCTTATGAGAGACCAACAGGCCCGGTTAGAACCATGAGGCCGTCCTTCTGTAGACCCACCACCTGCAGGAGGAGCCATAGGGGCTGGTGCAATGTGATTTGGGAAGCTCCAACAGCTGCCCCCACGACCCGGCAACGGACAAGTGGAAGAAGATGGATGGATGGGTGGATGGATGGACCTGACAAATAGTTGTTACACAAGCGCATTATCAGAATCAGAATCAGAATAGGTTTTATTGCCATTGTCAGGAACAGGTTCACAACTAGGAATTTTACTCGGTAAACGCACCAGGGCAGCCGTTATATGGCGCCCCTCATCCCATTGACACCACAAACACGAGCAGTGCTACTACCAATAATGACTTGGCTGAAGTGCTACTTGGGCATAAGGCCAAAGTTACAACACCCCTTTGTGTTAGAAGTAGTGCTGTCCAACGATTAACATATTTATCGCAGTTAACTCACACATTTTTATCTATTCTAAATGTCCCTTGAATTATCCTTGTAATACTCTAATGCTCTTATCGAGTTCCTCAAACATACAGTAAACTTGGGGTGCAGCCGGGTCGGGTTAGAAAGCGCACTTATTTTATTGTAATGTTTTCCTTACATTGTTGTTTTACAACATAACGTTCATTCTTATCCATAAATGCCTCTCAAAGTAGCCGATGTTTTGTTGAATCTGAGTTTTATGGGGTTCACGTATCATTAGCATGTTTTGTTTTCTCGAGTTTAGAGAAAAGAGTTGAGCTCTTCTGCTACAAATGCAGCAGTACACCAGCATACACTACGTTACAGGCACAAGTGATGACAATAATGCAGCAAGTAAGCAAAGTAATTAACACGGCGACAGCTTCTTACTGACCTTTGAGCTGCTTTGTAGATCAGGTGAAGGCCGCTCCACTTTAGTTCCAAACTCCTGTTTTGTTTGACAAAAAGAGTCGTCCATGACGTGGTGAAAGTAAAGCCTCATGGTAAAAAGTGTCTGCTCCTCATCTCCCGATAAGTCCATAAGCGATTTCAAAGGCGCTCCCGTTTGACTAACAGCCAGCAGCAGATCGCGCGATAAAAATATTGACACCGTTAAAATTAATTTGCTTTAATAACGTGATATTTTGGACAGCACAAGGTAAAAGGTAATAACAGTGCATTATAGAGTATTCCATCAGGGAAATAGCTGCAAATTGGGTGGCGTGTCTGCAGTGGGATAGTATTTCCAACATACAGGAGATGGACTGTAGCCTTTCTGCCGCTTTCATGGTAATAGTTGTGTTTTTCCTACAGAGCATGTTCCTAGAAAGGGCAGGAAGCCCCCCATGGTGCTCCAGAGTCTCAGGCTTAAACTTTTCAATTCCACAGAACAAAAACCAGCATGGTTGAAGACATGATACCCAGCCCAGTGTTGTCACATGGGTCACAGAAAAGTTTAGAACAAATAAGCTCTTTGGAGCCAGGCTTTTAAGCAGTCTCCATTGGAATCCATGAATGTTTCATTTAGAGTCGCCCCTGTCCATCAGGGGGTGGTATTGTAGCATGTACAAAATGACTTGTTTCATTAATTTTATTTTTGATATTTGGTAATTGACCACTCTCAAATCCTGAACCATTATATTAGTGTATTGTAACACCGCTAACACTAAAGGCACTTCTTACTGTTAGCTCAATAAGATATGACTACAGCCAGTATTAATCCTATTGCCCTCAAAATGCCTCTATCAATATTCCACAGAGGGTGTAATATTTATGCATCCAAAATCTAAAATTAGGAAGCTCAGTCCGGGCTATGGCGTCGCTCCGATTACAGTAAATGATTTAAAGCCAGGCTCTTTTTTAATTCCATTAAGCGTCCCCTGGTTTAGGAGCCAGATCATTTGGCTGAGAGCTCCGTCAGCGCCTCCCAAATGACTGTTCATTTAGTTTCTCTTTAAGCTGCTGCTCTATATGAACTGATGTATTGAGCTGGGACTGGCCCAGAGCCATGTGACATTTTCAAAAGTCATTCAATTATACTTTTAATATTTACAGGAAGGT
This sequence comes from Proterorhinus semilunaris, assembly GCA_021464625.1. Lineage (NCBI taxonomy): Eukaryota > Metazoa > Chordata > Actinopteri > Gobiiformes > Gobiidae > Proterorhinus > Proterorhinus semilunaris. The sequence continues at coordinate 23,652,406 of CM038362.1, read as the reverse complement.
TTTTTACATCAAACGCCATTAGGCCCGAGAGGGAACGTTTCCAGCTTTAACGCGATAAGGTTGGTTTCAATTTTTGCGCCTCTTGCAGAATGAATAAATTAAAATGCATAAAAATGACTGAAGGCCGAATCACACACAATACATTATGCGGGCAACATTTGATGGATCTTTTTTCTCATTTCAGTTGGAAAGTCTTACTTTTACAGGGGTGCGAACCAGGTCTATAGAAAAACACCAAACTGAGAGGGCAAGTACTTTACAAGTAAATTAGGATTGACTTGCAACAGATTTCTTTAAATTAGTTTTTAGAATCAGGGTCAAATGTACTCATTTCCAGAAAACTTCCACTTATGTCTGGGTTACTTTTTGCAACGTGGGCACCGTCTGAGGTGGCACAAGTGCTACCCGCACCACAGATTAAGATTTAGATTTTCTAGAACCATTTCCATATCTCCATATCTGACCACATTATTTAGGTCCAAATTTGATGCAAATTAATGAATATTTAGAGGTTTGCACAAGACACTTGAAGTTGCTCTATACTAGAACATGCTGAGATAAATACAATTAAAAGGCATATTCCAATAATTTGTGGTTTGGTTCTCCATCACAAAAACCGCTTGGAGACAGCATTGTTTTTGATCTTCAATCTTTGATAGGCAATAGGCGAAGTCTTAAACAAACCCTTCAGCAACATCATGACAACGTCTTGGCCTGATTATGTTTGGGTTACTTTTAGTGCTGTAAGGACTTTGATGATTTCAAAGATGTGATGATGGCAAGCAAAGAACAACTGAAGAACATTTGGTCCAAGTGTGCTTTCAATCACCTCTGAAACATCTCATTTTTCTTCAACATATCTTGACCTAATCATCTTCTGGATGCCAAAACCTAATAATAATGAAGGCTTACACTTGCAGCACTTCTCAAGCCCGTGTTCCAGAGTTTCTCAAAGTGCTTTTTCATTCACTCCATACTCAGTGGTGGTAGGCTACGGTAGCCACAGCTGCCCGTGGGGTAGACTGATGTTAGCAAGGCTGCCAATCTGCGCCATCCGCACCGACCACTCACTCACACTCTCATTTGTTCTGGCCTATTGTACATGTTTCTAGTGTTAAAGGAACAGGCCACCGATATGTTCTTATCTGAGTTTAGACGAGTTGATACGTACCTGTCTGGTCTCTGCGCGTTCCCGTGGAAGAACGTGGTCACTTCATCAACTCGTCTAAGCTCAGGTAAGAACATATCCCAGTATTTAAAAAACGGTGGCCTGTTCCTTTTAAGGGAAACCCGAGTACCCGAGTACGCAGACACGGGGAGAACATGCAAACGCCACAGAAAGTCCCCGTCCAGGGATTGGGCCCGGGACCCTCTAGCTGTGAGGCACGAGCGCTAACCACTGTGCCACCCAAAACATAATGCTGGGTTCAAATCGAGGTTATGTGAAACTTTATATTTTGCCACGCTTTCATGGACCACCCTGAGGATTATGTGCTCACTTAGACTCTACCAGCTATTAAGCACAATCCAATTGCAACATGTCCATTCTGTTGCCGGGCCCTTTTATGACGTTAAGTCGACGCAGCTCAGTTGATGGATCCCTTAGTGGGAAAATGACTCTGTTCCAACGCTCCATATACAGTAATGGCCTTATTCGTTTACTGTGACCGGTAAAACAATGTGTAAATGTGATTGTGTGATTGGTGGTGAGTGCAGCGACAGCTGGCACAAATAGGCAGCCAAATTCTCGTCAGTCAGCCTCTGGGCAGCGGGGGAGGGAATGACTGACTCCATGTAAAGCACTTTGCATGTCTTCAAAGGCAGTACATTATATCAAAGACGCCCATTTTATTATTCAAAAAGCTTTTCGCTGTCTCCCAAACCTAACCCTCCATTATTTATGGCCTAAAAAAAATAAAATTTTGCACATACCCCCTAATGATGCGTCTGGTTGATTGATGGACCCTCTTCACGGATGTGCATTTAAACACGTGTGTGCTGAGCGGGTCCCATCTGCATCTCTGTATGTTATTGATCGGCTTTAACATCAATGAACACGGTTTGCTGCGTGTGAAAATCCCGTCTGCCCGCTCCATAGAGAGGACGCCTATCCATACAGGCCTTGTTTATTCATTAGGCACAAGGTCTCCTGCCCTCTCCACGGTCCATCTCATTCATCAACAGCAATTAGGGGGCTTATAGGGGCCCGCACGGAGAGCCTGGCGAGGAACCGCTTCACTGTATGAGGTTGAGCGATCAGGCGCAGGGGGAACACATGGTTAAAATGTCAATAACCAGTCTGATACGGGATGGGTGAACGTGGATAAACATCATGGAGAAAAGGATGAGGTCAACTCTCATCTTAATCTCTGAGTGTTACATATTTAGGCTTTCACGTCTCCTTAGCCTTTGTAATCTTAATAATGTACGCTACACTCTCTAGTGATTTGCAGATCAACACCAAAGTACGGATGCTTTCAATATCTAGGATTATCTGTGCACGGAATGCTTTTGGCAAACTTCCTGTTGGCCCGGTGTGGGATTAAAAAAATATTTAAAAAAAACATCAGGCCAAATCAGTTTGTTCAGATGGTGGTGCTGTTTTACCATTTGTTAGGCTAAAACACTTGACAGTTATGAACACGCAAGTCTCCCCCAGTGAAGTATTTTCATCTTGTGTGAAATGTAGTAAGCGTAGACTTAGAAACAACTGACGTATTATCCTCACTCCTCACTGTTTGCGTTAATAACAGAGATTCGAGAGAAAATCTGCGATGGCTGCCCTAGTCTCCTCCTACAGCCTGGCGGGCTGAGCGGTGCCATGCCATTGGTCCGACATCTCATTATTCCGAAGATGTACCATTGAGCAGAGGTGCCATTAGTCCAACCCAGTTGTGTTGTGGATTAGAAAGCCATATACAACCATTGGCCCTAAACTTACAGGAGCTGTACCCGATTTTACTTATAGAAATGGAATGAAAATAATTGTATCCTCCTTTAGTATATTGTAAACTGAAACGTAGCATTTTTGTGAACGTGACCCTGCAAGTTGTGAAATGTGCCTCTAAACTTGTCCCTGTAAAGAATTATACAAATATATTAAGAACGTTATGAATGATTTTGGACCACAACTAACATTTTAATTTAGTGGCTTCCCCTTTCATTGTTTGCGATAAAAAAAAATCAGGTATAGGGCCTTTAAGGTCAGTGGACTCTTGCCTGAACCTAATTTTTATTTTTCAACCCCTACTCAATGGAACATTTTCGGAATAATAATGACTTCGGACTAATGGGTTGTCGGACTAATGGGCCGACCCCGGCTGAGCAGCACCAAGCCTCCGCAGAGCTCCACAGCCTGTCAATCAAAGTCTCAGGCTTTCACTTTTTAATTCTACAGCACAAAAAAACTGCGTGCTTAAAAAATAATGATGCCCACCTGCTCCCAGGCATGCAGAGGACCAAAGAGAAGCACGTTCCTCGACTGTTGGTTGTAAGTGATTATTCAACAGCTGTTCGTTTTCTGCCACGTGCAGCTTGAATGTTTTTTTCTTTTTCTTTCAGCAAGACACGACTAGCTCTACCTCGGAAGGTAGCATCATGTTACTGTGTGCAGCAATACGGAATACATAGTAGCAATAGGAGAACAAGTATTGCATTATCGACACTTCAACTTCCAAGTACAGAAGATGACTCAAGAAACCTTTATTAAAGATTGACAACACCTGTACAACCCCTGTTGACTTTTACAATTTACAGTTAACACGAACCAAGGTCGACTGGTTTAAATATCAGAATGTGTGTTACCAATACCCCCCCCCCACCCCCGAGATACCCGCTCACTTCGCTGTCCTTCACCGTCCGCCGTTGAACCTGTCAGGAGCAGCGGACCAAGGCTGAGTATTTGAATACCTCGGATCCTTTTCCAGATTCAACCGACGAAATGCCAATATAAGCTCTTCGAAAAGGCTCACATGAACAAAACCAAATCACAGGCACAATATCAAACAGGGCTGCACGTTTTTTTGGAGATTTCTTCGACAAGTATTGCAATAACATTTGCTACTTTAATCAAGACTCAGTTCATGGTGCACATTTCTAACAACTACAGACAACATTTGTGAGAAGGCTGAATTATGAACTGCTAAAGCCAAGAATCCCATGCATTTAAGAACGCGCTTCCAAAAAATGTACATTTCTGGTTGTTTTCAATGGACCACACTGTATTCATTGTGGCCATTATAATAAGAACGTCATTCAAGCTGTGTTACCATATTTCACGAGTTGTCCCGACAGGAACCGGATTAAACTCTGGTAAAAATATTGTTTTAAATGTACTGAACAAGAGTGTAACTGCGTAGACGTTGTATTTTCAAGTATTTTCTTCTAGTTGCTGTCTGTCAAATGTATTTTTGTCCTGTTCCAAACGCACACTGATTGAAACAGCCGTTACGCATTCGTGTTGAATTCTCTTGCTTAATTAATTTAATGGTTCCTTCCTTGTATCCTCCAGTTGTTGTGACAAAAATGACATAGATGGTTCACATAAGTTCTGTAGTGATCAAGACATGTTTGAAATGAATACCAAACACCCATAAGAAGCAGAACACTCTTGTTTCAAAACGGTGGCTTTGATTCAATCGCGGTTAATCGAATCTTAATCTTTGCCTTACACTGCCTGACCCATTTACTCCAGTCACAATCGCGTCTGTGCAAGTGTGTCATTTATCCAGGTAAGCGCCTCTTGGGGGCTCCGATCGGTTACGGGGGTGGGAAGGGGGAAGCATGTATCCCCTCTTCCCTTCTCTTCTCCAGCCTCAGATAAATGACAGCCGCACAAAGCATTTGCATGGTTAGCCCGAGAAGAACCATCTATCTTAATCAGGCCTAATATCGCCATCAGGGAGATAAGGGTGGGGGGGGAGGGGGCTATCCATCACAAGCCGCCCGCGCTTTTCTTTGAGGCGAAACAAAAAAAAACGAGACTTTCGATCAATCTCCACAAGCAGATAAGTCTCGCGCCGGGGTCCCGGGACCTTCATCACTTCGGAGAGGCGGGGTTTTTTTTATTCTTAGAGGGGAGCTGCCAGGTCAAATTCCGCGGGGGATAAGCTATTAGCTATTAAAGACCTCGCAGGCGGCGGAGAATCTGAGTGATCGCTCACGGTAATGATGCCCAAAACATTAGCGGAGTTCTGCCTCGCGCAAATTTAGATTACTGGCTGCCAACTGTGTGGACGTGTAAGTGGGGCAGAATTCATGAGGCCTTGATCAATCATCATCGCGTTGGAGCGGAGCGTTATATCAAGCGGCCGTTGACATTTGCAGACGAGTGAAAGTGCGGCCTGGGAGGTGACGGCTAATAAGGAAAATAGGCCCTCTTTTTCTCGCTTTTTTGTGATGTTCCTTTGTCGATAACATACCTGGAATTGTGTTTAGAGCTGTTCACACATGTTGGAGTGATCTTTGAATCTCCTCCGGTTTCGCCCAGTCCTAGACGACCATGAAACTTACACCTTATTGTGTAGCACAACTGGCATCATGGTTCTAAGGCCTAAATAAAGGTATAGGCACTGATTTAAATCTCTTAGATGTACCAATGTTTAACCGCACTGACCATGGATCTGTGACTGTCTATGCTGTATACACCATTATATCGGCTGGCCGATATTTGGGTATTTTACAACATCAGCTATCGGCCGAAATCATGCCGATTAAGGGCCGATATCCTCGAAACCGAAAGTGATAGCGACTTTGCGTGGTTTAGTAGAATTCACCATCATGGGGTAAGACCGCTGACCGGACAGTTGTGCAGAAAACCATCATTGACTCCCTCCATAAGGCTCAAAACGAAATAGCAAAAGAAGTTGGATGTTCTCAAAGTGCTGTGTCAAAGCAGAAAGTTAAATGGAAGGGAAAAGTGTGGAAGAAAAAGGTGCACAAGCCGCAGGGATGAGCGCAGTCTGGAGAGGACTGTCAGGAGAAGGCCATTCAAAAGTGTGGGGGCCCTTCACAAGGAGTGGACTGAGGCTGGAGTCAGTGCATCAAGAGCCTCCACACACAGACGGATCCTGGACATGGGCTTCAGATGTCATAATCCTCTGGTTGAAGCATCCTGGTCTTCCATAACACCTCAGCAGTGCCACAGGCTGAGAGCATCCTTGCCACGCAGCCGCATTAAGGCCGTCATGCAAGTAAAAGGCCCAAACCAAGTACTAAGAACTTATGCATGATTATAGTTTTCAGAGAGCCCACATTTCTCTGTTGCACAATGTACATGTGCCAAATATCCTTGTAGAACAGTGAAAACATCTGGGTTTTCAAAAATGGGATAAATTGAATCTGTTAATATTAAAGAATCAAAATATCAAATTCTGTCCCTAGCGACACATGACTGTTCTCTACATATAAAGCTCAAAGTTATTGCATCCGGGAGCAAGCAGAGTTCTAAGGAACACTTTGGGGGGCATCTCCAAAAGGTTTCAAAGCCTTTTACGTCAAATTCGCTGTCAAAAAGGTGGCCGGAGTGTCTCTGGGGAGGTGACAGATATAGGTGCTTTGAATGCTCTTTCGCGAACTGCGCTTCTCCCCCAAAGTGGCGAGCACAAAGCGGCCATCACATTTCCCCATCAATCGGCATCAGAGGGCAGCCAGCCAAGCGGATGGCATATGTCAACGGGCTGACGCTTCTCTGTCTGGGGAAAGTGTCCGCCGCGCTTCGCAAATGCAGGCCACGACACCGGCTTTGAAGATGCTGTCAACCATTTGCACAATGACACAGTGCAGTGGTTCCCCAACGCCTTTGCCTTGAAGCTTCTCCCAGTCCCCCCAAAGAAATCATTGTAACTATTTTTTATATCTATACTATGGTGATTGGACAAACAAGGTCTGATAAATCGAAAACATATGGACGTTTCTTGGTTCAAACTCCCAACAGTTTGTGTTTAACCAAATACCTTTTTTAGTGGATGGAGACAGCGCTGGTCAAGGGTTTGGAAACACTTTATTATGTTTTGGTTTTTCTTTTATTTCAAGACCATTTCCATTAATTATGGAACATAGCAAACACATTATGTTTTAAACAAAAAAAGTTGACGGAAATTCTCCTTTGATTTGACCTTGGATTACTGTTTTCACTTCACAGACTGTTGAAAACCATTTCAGGGACACCCTTATGTTTACTGAGAAAATGCCAAAAATAAGGAGCGGCAATTTGGAAGAATGTATACTATAAAACATAGTTTAATGTCTTTAATGAGAACCAGAGGTGGGTAGTACTCAGTAAATGTACTTAAGTAACATTTTGAAGTAGTTTAGTCATACTGTACTTTTTACTTGTTCACTGAGCTCTCAGTATATTGCTACAATGGACAAATGCACGCACAGATTGGCAGCCAGTCAGCCTGAGGCCAGTGTAAAGTGGTTTGGTTAGCTTGAAAGATGCCATATTCACAAGAGAAAAGCACTTTTAGGGGAAATCCATGAACAGCAGATGGATTCTAGGGAATAAACCGAATACTGCGGAGACTGCTTAGGTCTTCATGAAAATGCGGTTGCTGTTGAACATTTTTGTAACGCTGTGTACATGAGGATTAGCACATGCAGGCCACGGCACCCGGCTCTGCGGATCATCTCGTCACCTCGTCGCAATCAATCCAACGCACACCTCCTATAATCCTGTTTGTCCAAATAAATAATGAAAAGACGGGACACGCACACACTCGCCAGCGCACACGGGGGGTAATTGCTACGTTTCAGCCCGGATCAGATGGGCTCAGCGGGAGGCTGGCACGGCTCCACAGTGACCTTGTGAGTGCGGGTAATTTTCCACAGGCTTAGTGGATCGACAGCAGGCAGGGGGCGCCATCAGGGCGGCAGGCCAGCAAACCGGAGCTGCCGCAGCCGATGGAGTCTTATTAATAATGATGATGTGTGTTGTCATGGCGATGTGAAAACAGGAAGAAACCTCCCTCTCTCCTGCTACAACTTAATTTTTCACCTTTTTCTGCAAACTGCATTTGTGGTTTCTGTGTTCCACATTGTTTTTTTGGATACTTATGTACGTGTTTGCCGAGTTTTTGTGGAGGTTTGATGGATTTGTTTACTTTGACAGTCCAAAATGTTCCTGAAGAAAGCAGCTTTTTAAAGATAAACAAAATGCTAGCTTTTTGGCTAAACCCAGTTGAGACCTACACATTTCTTCTTCTGAGACTCTGAAGAGGCACCAAGAGCCCCCACAGCTGCAGCACAGTCGAGGCATCACAAGAAGTGCTACAGGAAAAAAGTAAGGGACAAACGAGGAGATGGTGAAAGACTGTTGTGGCGCGGAGGGAGCTGCAGGAGGAGCTGACCAGTGCAGGACACCACGCTCTGAAACAGGGATCGTGCACCGTTTCAGAGGATCAGAGGAGACAGAGGGCAGTCAGCCAGGTTTCTTCCAAGTGCTACAGTTCCCCCGACCTCCAAGGTCATGCGGGTCAGGTTGACACAGTGGCAGCGCGGCTCAGCCGCAGCAGCTCAGGACTAACACCTGAACACTATTTCGTTGTACGCTTGTACAATGACAATAAAGCACTTACTTACTTACTTACAAGGGCTCACACTTGTACTGCGCTTTACAAGCCTGTATTTCCAAGTTTCTCAAAGCACCACACTGTAGTCATTATTCATTCACTCCATACTCGGTGGTGGGAAGCTTCTATTGTAGCCACAGCTGCCCCGTACTGCAAATCTTTCCATTCAAGTAAATGGGGAGTTCTGGTCATTGCTACGATAACTCCATAAAACATCAAAGGTTTCATTGACTTTTTTTTATTGGAAATACCAAACGGAATTTTCTGCCAAATTTTGTAAATTTCCGCCAAACTACGTTTTTTTCTCCCCATATACATTTTATTATCGCTATTATCGCACTTTTAAAAAAAATCTGTCGAAATTACATTGTGAACCGGACTATGAACTGGGGTAGACTGACGGAAAAGAGGCTGCCAATCTGCGCCATCCGCCCCTCCCACCACCATCCACTCACCGGCAAACATACTTCCATTCATTCTGGCTTATTGTACATGTTTTTAGCGGCAGGAAATATAGGAGTACCTGGAGGAAACCTACGCAGACACGGGGAAAACAAACCACACAGAAAGGGGGGTCGGCCCATTAGTCCGATGTCTCATTATTCTGAAAATGTCCCATTTGAGTAGGGGTTGAAAAACAAAATTAGGTTCAGGCAAGAGTCCACTGAGGTTAGGGCCAATGTTTGTATATGGCTCTCTGGGTTAGAGAGATTTCAGATTAATGGCACCTCTGCTCAATGGAACATTTTCTGAATAACGAGACGTTGGACTAATGGGTTGTCGGACCAATGGCATGGCACCACAGAAAGGCCCCGTCCGGCTGGGGATCGAACCCGTTACACGAGCGCTAACCACTGCGCCAATCCCAGATACGCTCAACGCCGTGTTGGCTAAATGGTTAGCATTGTCTCCTCAAAGCAAAATCGTCCAGGGTTTGATCTCCAGACAGTGCGAGGCCATGCAATAAGGGATGGGTTCTTTTGGGGTGAATCGGAGGAGCCCAGAGCCATGGGGAGACATTTTAGTTAGGGGGTGCTGAGGGATACAGTTTACCCCAAAACCACTTTTTCTAACCATATTTCCTATTTAATAATATTGCCTGCAATTTGCAAACTATCCACCAGGGGGTGCTGCAGCGCCCGCAGCACCCTGGGTTCCCATCGGTGAGAGCGACATCTTTGGCTTCACGCAGAACCCATTAAAAACCATCACATGTGATGCAGGTGTAGTGGAGAAGGCAATGTTACATACTGGTTACAGGATTAAGCATACAAAAGTCTATGAAAATAGTATAAGAAGAAGAAGAGAGAAGAAAACCGACACAGTAATTAGGGGGGGGGAAATTGTTAACCGATACAAAATATTCAGAAAATATTCCCGAAATAAAAAAGTGCTACGATCTAAAACACTGCTTGACGAGGACAAAAAGGGTCACATGGTAATTCAGGATGTTCAGCTGATCTCATTCTTTGGCCACAAAGTGTTGCTGACCGACTGCAGATCAGAACAGTCCAATTGCTCCACATTTGGAAGACGTTGCTTTTGTTATGATCCGGTACAGAATATCACATCTTGTTCAACCTGTTTATGCGCCGCGCTTTGGCGCATTACAAGGACTTTTGAGGAGGGGAATAAAAACTCATCCCGTTGAGGATTACCTTGCTTTTATTATCCCCCCTTTGCAGATTAACCTGTAAAGCCTTGGACCTTGGTGTTTCCGCAATTATTGTTTATCCCCCTGCGGCCGGTCTCGCGTTCGCCCGCCTAATCCCATTATCCCCGACAAAATATCGCATTAGGGCGGAACGTTCCGGGCATCCCCCCCCTCCCTTCTGACCAACGGAAGCTTCGGGTCAAAGCTATGGATGCAGTTTAGGCGCCTCTGACATCGCTTTGCGAGGTAAGACATCCCGGCCACGCTCTGTTTTCCATATCGGAGCGGGACGCCGGGTCGTTCCGTGGAGTTATCGCCCCTCGTTGTGGCTGAGGTGTGATTGGCCTCCGTCTGATGGGCCATCGCTCTGCATTGCGCCGACATTGAGCGGAGTCAGCGAGGGGTCAAGCGGCAGAGCGCGGTACTGGCGCGGATATGACGGATCTACTTGCGTCAGGGAACACTCAGACTGGGCACTTCTTTCAAATGAGACGTCTGCCTCTGTAAAATGGCTGCATTTAGCGTTCTAGGGCGGCAGTAATTTCAGCCATACGTCAAAGATGGCAGCCGAGTTACGCTATGCACAGTCCGGCAATGCCTGGAATGAATGAATGGGAAAAATCATTGATTTGAGCTGAAACAACCAAAGTCACTTCCTTTAACCTCTTAACCCCTGTTGGCATGGTGACAGGAGGAAAAAGGTGGCAGTCTTAAACCCAAACCAAATGATGTGCTAACAATAGAAGCAAATGACCCTTGACTTCTGCGTTGATTTGTTTGTGGGAACTTTTGGAGGAAGTGTCAATTTAAACTGGTTGACAGCCATAAAAATATGATCAGCAAGTGCCGCTGAAACAACGCCCAGCCCAAACGAAAGGGGAGAGGACAATGGATAGCATTTGCATCTCGCTGCATTTCTTCACATGAATAAATTGAAACATGTTGTATTTACGTTGGAGCTCAATACCAACGTAAAAAAAAAGGTAAAATATGTTTATAGAAAAAAAAGTAAAATACTAACAAAAGAACTCTTAAAACATTGGATTACAATAGATAACTGACCTCTTCCAAATACCAGAGAAGCAGAGGGACGAGGCAGCGATCAAACCCTGAATTTATATCATTGTCAGAGTTGAAGCCTGTCTCAAATCCTCATGAAGACTGTTACAGATTTTAGCTGCATCTGAAACTCAGCCTCACCGTGTTTATTATTGACACGGTGAGACGTGACACCATCTTTCGATCAAGCTTTAGACCGTGTTCTAAATAGTTTAGCTTGAAAGTTTACAGCGGGTACGTCATCTGACACGATGATGCGATTGGCTATGGCTACGTGCAGAAGCATGGTAGACATTCGTAACGCCCAATAAACGGCTCTGGACAATCGTAAACCACACCTCTCCCACAAGGAAAGGAATTGGTGATCCCCAGAATAAATATCACTTGTGATTTTAGTCGGGCGTTAGCCAGGCTAAAACTTTAGTGTAATACTGTTATTAACCTGTTACGTATCAGGGGTGAATAGTCCGTGTCCAGGGTGAGAAGGCTCAGCTGTGATCTCACCCACACGCCTCTGGGTCCTGGAGGTGAACAGGTCCTGGAGAGATGGGAGCTCACAGCCAATCACCTTCTCTGCAGCACGCACAATGCGCTGCAGACGGTGCTTGTCCCGTTCTGTAGCGCCGGGGAACCACACGGTGATGGAGGAGGTGAGGATGGACTCGATGATGGCCGTGTAGAACTGCACCAGCATCTTGGTTGGCAGCTTAAGTTTCTTCAGCTGCCGCAGGAAGAACATCCTCTGCTGGGCCTTCTTGATGAGGGAGCTGATGGTTGGCTCCCATTTGAGGTCCTGGGCGATGGTGGTGCCCAGGAAGCGGAAGGAGTCCACGATGGAAATGGCGGTGGGAGAGTCTTTGGGGCTGTTTCTTTCCTAAAGTCCACGATCATCTCCACTGTCTTCTGGGCGTTCAGCTCCAGGTTGTTGTGGCTTCACCAGGACGCCAGCCGGTCCACCTCTCTCCTGTATTTATACGGCCGTGATGCGCCACTGTTGTGTATGGGGTTGAATAAATTTCCCTCTCCACTTTTGCGACTGCAGTTTACCAAGCCCAGCCGGTCTGTTTGCGGCCTAATGATCATTACTTGCAAAAATGCCTCTATCACACCTCATTTATTATTTGTGCCTGCGTTCCCAGCACTTTCCTACAGATAAAAAGTCGTATCCCCGACGGGGAGCTGTTGGCAGACAGGCCCGTATTGTGTGTATAAGTTGCGAGGAAGTGCTGGCATTATCTTCCCATGGCAAAAAAACAAAACAAAAAATCTATAGAAGTCATCAAGCTGCGGGAGGAGCATTATTAGAATCAGCTCGACCGTGCTCGCTTCCCCTTTCCTGCATTCTTGGGAGGAAAATGATTTCTCGAAATTGTTTGTTGTTCCGTCGTAGCCGTCGGCGCGCGCTATCCCTCGGAGAATCTGTTAGTGAGGAGCAATTGTGTCTCGCCTTTTTATTAGATTTCTAATTCCATCACTCAGGCAGAGGAGCACGGCGCAATCTGCAGATAAAAAGAAACTTTGGCGAGGATAAAAGTGCAATCTTCGCGGCGTTAAGGGCGCTCTTTAAGCCGCTGACTGGCGAATCGATGCGAACAACAGCGGCGTGTCACAAAGTATAGACCAGGCTCCAAATCCCCACGGGGGGAGAAGAGCTGTAATTTTGATTCATAGCTGCTTTTTTTTTTTCCTTGTCTTTGTACGTCTTGTCAAATCTTGGCTTTTTCCACAATCATCGATCATTTATCGCGCGCCTCGCCCTGGAATCCGCCAGGCAAAGACCTCCGCCAGCACAGAAATCAGATGTCAGCCGTTACATGAAAGAGCTGGGAGGGGTTCGGAGCGCGCAAATCCTCGGCAGTAAAGGCTGCTAACAAGAGATTGTTCCAAGATTTTCCCCACCATCATCATTTGCCTTCGTGTATTTTAAAAGGAAGGGGCGAGACGCAGCCCGGCGACATGTGGCCTCGAGGCGAAGCGGTTTACCATCGAGACTCGAGCGGCCACAGATTCTGCCACAAGCAGTCAGTAAACATATCATTTATGTTGGGTTTTGTTGGTGTAGAGAGTGTTGAAAGGCTTAAGGGTTAATGGTTACCAATTGCCCTTGAGAGAAAGGGTTTCTTGACAAACACTAAAGGGGCCCAGAAGCGCAGCAAAGTAATGATTGTTTATTAAAGTAAGAGTCCGTAAGATTGCGAAATCAGGAGAGATCGAGAGCGAGATTGACCCTTCCTGGATGGACCTGAAAGTCACTCCTAGTTTGCAAAATGAGGAGAGCACATTTTTAGAAGTAAAAGCTTGGACACAGGGAAGCTCGTCTCATTGGTCAAAGCGATGGCACTGGGGACTCTGCTTAGTGTCTGCGATCAGCAAAGACTTAAGACAATATTATTATTCATATTCAAATTGCAGAGGCGTAAACTACGAAGCTGGGTTAGATAGTTAGCCGGGTAAATTCAGCGTTAACCCTGGTTTTGAGCTGGAATACTTTCTCGGATAGATCCATGGAAACATGTCCTTAGCTCATAACCTACTCTCCCAGCTTAGACAGCTCTTTGACCAATCAGAGGAGAGAATCTGCTGCTTTGTCACCCCAACCCAACGGTCACTATTAAAGTCGTAGTTTGTTTTACATATTCGATTGATCGCCTGGGCCTGCAATTTGGAACATTAAATGATCATACTTTTTAAAAAGGCCCTCACTTTGCTGATCCCGGCAACTAATCAGAATCCACCGCCCAATCACTTTGACCAATGAGAGGAGATTTCCTGTGAACCGGCCACACAGGTCCAATCAGGAGGGTCGGGTGAGAAAACCAGGACCCAATCAGGAGGGAAGAGGGGCGTGACTTGGTTGCTTACTTTTGAAATCCGTCTCCCTTTCTCCTCATTTTGCAATCCTACAGAGCAGGCCCGGCCCTAACCAATTTGGTGCCCTAGGCAAGATTTTAAGTGACGCCCCCATCGCAGTACAGTACTTGCACTGCTAGTGTACAAATACTCACAAGAAACTTAAAAGCTTTGTTTTAGACATTATTTTAAATAAAACAATTGCACATTCAAAAAACGAATTATAATATAATATTTTATCTTATCTATCTTACCTATCTATCTTATATATCTTATCTATTAGTATCTTTAAGCACAAAAATACTACAAGGATTTGAATAAAGAAAATGAAAAGATCTTAAAAAGAGCTCTATTGGTGTTTTTGGTCTTTCCTGGATTTTCTTGACAACTGATTAGAGACCACATGGTTTATGCTTATGATGGCAAGTCCACTGAGACGTTCTTGCATCATAGTAGATCTCAGGTACGTTTTAATCAGTTTGAGCTTTGAAAAGCTTCTTTCAGCAGCAGCCACTGTAACAGGAAGAGTGGCAGAGATTCTCAAAGCGACCCACATGTTGGGGTAAATTTCTGCCAGCTTCTTCACATGCAGGAAGATCAAAAGTTCCATATTTGTCATATGTTTGCTTTGTGGCGCCTCATGTTTTGTTTTGCACTGTGAGTCCTGCGCGCACATGTGCGGGTGAAGAGTGCGCGTGGCGGCCGGTGCCTTGGAGCTGTGGGAATCAGCGGCAATACGCACCCGCTTTTCAGAGCGCGTGAGGAGGCCAGAGGAGTAAAAACACAGATTCGCGAAAAATTTATTGAATTTGGAACATCATAACCACTCCTACAACATCATATCTGACACAAGTGAAACGAGACTCTGTCTGGAAAGAGGGAATCTTCATGTCAAGCAGCAGCAGCAGCGGTTTGAAATGCCTTTCCCGAGCCCAGGCATTCGGATCAGAGGAATCATATGGAAACACGTGCGCGATCAAAATAAAGGATGCACTGGATTACAAAAAAAAAATTAAGTGGATTTTATCATGACAAGATTGCTGGACAGACAGGTAGGTACTACACACTCCAAACCCACACGTACTGAAATAATATCCAGGAGAGGGAGAGAGGAAAGCGGCTCGCCTCTTTCCTCTCTCCCTCTCTATTTGCCTGAAGTGTCAGAGAAATGTAGGCTCGTAAAACTATATATACTGTCACCAAAGAAGCAACAGCACGAGCGGTGTGGTTAGGTCTGTAGACACCATAATGATATCAATTAAATATTGTGCGGGTAGCAGCTACCCGCCGACCCGTCCGTATCACTACGATCACTACCCACCCGCATACCCGCGGGTAAAATTCCAGAACGTAAAACCCGCCCGTTTCAGCAACTTTTGCGGGTACCCGACCCAGTGACTCTGCCGTGAGCTAAGTGTATGTGTGATCCCCTCAAGTCCCCCTGGTTGCGATATTGTAAGAGTTTGTAAGACAAAGTCAAAGACATGTAAATACTATTTTTTAAACCATTCGTTGCAGTGTCAATAAAAGCAGAAAGTTCATTACGCGGCTCTGGCGCCCCCTGGATGTACGGCGCCCTTAGCATTTGCCTATACTGCCTATGCCACGGGCCGGCCCTGCTACAGAGTATCACTTTAAGAATCAAGAACGGTAAACTATTCGGCCAAAATATCATTTAAACTGAATTACATGGACGACAAACATTGGAAACAGTTACGTGTTTACAATATCACTTGAAGTCGAGTCTCTTTAATTATGTTCTGTATGGAGTTTGGCTTATGAAGCTGTTTTGCTGGCACACAAAGTCATTTTGAAGGTGGCTTTGCCCAAAGTCACGCTGACTGAACAAAGCGAATGCGGCGACTTTAGAAGCGCAAACATGATTACGGGACGGCTGCTCCGCACTTGAGCCATCGTTGTCCCGACTGACCTCCTAAATCTTGATTCCCTCAAGCGTTCACGTGATCGGATACTATTAAATAAGCGTTCCTATTAATCACAGATTCATTCCATTTCCCAAGGTTAGACGCAACAGCGCTTGAACCTTGAGAGTGGTGTGTTTGGGCATCTGACATTCAGTATAAACAAGTCTTTGCCACTGACTAGTGCAGCCTCTTCTATTATTCATCCAGTAAGTATCATAAACGCTTGTATTTCTTTGTGGGTTTTTTTTCTCTTTGTTTTGGCTTTCTGTTGTGTCTGTCCGGCCGCAGTCAAAGAGAATTCCCCATTAGATCGATATTACAGGGGGTGTCATCATCCGGGGTCCGTTAGCGAGGCTATTTGAGGAGTGTTAACATGGAGAGAGTGCCCACGCCGAACACGCACACATACACCCCCCCGTTCCAGAGCTTCATGCCCCGGTTGGCAGTTGGCAGCGGCGCCCCGAAATTGCCGAGCCAGCCCCCGATGCGAGCAGAAGTGTGCGCGCTGATAAGCATCCGGGACGGGAGGGGAGCGAGCGAAGAACCGTTGTCCAGAGGAGATTTGGATTTGACGCTCTGTGGTCGCTCTGGCGCGTTAAAAAAATAAAAATCCGCCAGCCGCGTTAGCATTGTCACGTTCGCCTTTGCGCGGGCTGCTGCCGGGGGGGGGGGGGGGGAATTTGCATACAAAGCAAATGTGTGCAAGCGTGGGCTTTTGGAAGAAGAGGTACAGCTATTGGAGAGGGTGGGGAGTGTGCCGTGTAAGCGTGGAATAAAAGAAGGGGAGAACTCGGGCCTGTATAGTTGTGTTAGCATTAGCATTTTGAGACACGAGCAGCTAGCCTTGTCAGTTGTTTTAATAGCGTTAATTATCATCTGTATTTTGTACGTATTAGCACCGGAGAGAAGGTGGCAAGAGGGTAGCCAGTTCAAATCTCATCAGAAATGGAAATAAAGAAGGGGTATTATATTTTGTGATAAGTTCTTTAACACATCTTTATGTCAAACACTTTGTTAGAAAATTGACAGCTGAAATAAAACATCCAGTGGTTTCGCTTTCTAATTTTCAACCGATTTCCAAACAATACTGTAACACGAAACACTAAATAGTCGAAATGTGAAATCCAGAGTGAAGGTACTCACTTAAAAGGATGAATTCGTGTCGACAATACACGGTAATCACCCGCACACGCCACTGTATGCAGCTTGAGTGATGAGCGAGAGGTTTTGTGAACCGCTTTAGAGCACGCGACGGCCACAAACGAGGCCTCTGTTCTTACCATGTGTTTCAATGAGAGACTGTGTTGCAGCTCAGCAACAGACTCCTTCAAATGTGTGGGCGTCGCTATAGACAACGACTGTTCCAAAGCGGCCCATTTCATGAAACCGTCTCAGATTAACCCTCACCGTCATTTGTGGAAAAAAAAAACATTCATGCACAAGAAGAATCGCTACGTGTGGAAAGGTTTGTCAAAGCTAGAAACGCCTCAGGGCTGCCGTTAACAGTTTACATTTAACCATTTAACTATCTTTCCATCAGTGTCTGAAAACTGAAGAAATTCGGCAGGAGCTTGGAGACACGTTTCCTTCACTCGGCATAGGAGCATGGCTGGGTACGAAAGTCCTTGGGATACTTACACAAAGGAGAATGTGACTAAGTGACACTAGGGTATCAGTGGTAGAGACAACATGGTAAGATTTTTATTCCGATTACAATTTCCCCTGTGGTCAAAACTCGTTCAAAAACTTTCCTACAGACCTTCCCAATATCTCAAATCTTCACGAGGATGAATTTACATGGCTAACAACAACTACCGTACTTAGCCTGCTTACACTTCCAGGTTTACGATCTCGAAATATACAGTTCTGTAGTTTATAATACTGCCAGCAAAGGGGGGAAATGGATTTCAAACTCACAAAAAAACAACAGGACAAATTGAGTACCGTGATGAGTTTTAAAACTTCACCGAAAAGCGAGCCGTTTTGAAAACCTTCGCAATCTCCGTAACGCGAGGCGCCGACGCCGTCTTCATTTCCGCACACTGCCGACACCTCATGCTCGCCTTTTGTCTGAAAATATTTCATACCCAACCCCATTACATTGTGCCCCAGTCGACGCCAACACACCCAATACTCTTCACAATGGAAATAACTCCCGAGCCCGACGTCAAATCCCACAAAGCGCCTCCGAGCACACTCCTCATTTAAATATTTATTGAAATGTTATCAAAAGCCACTCAGAGCGTCTCAAAGCAATCAATGACGCGTACGGGCTGGAGCGGGCAGGTCTCTGCTCCCGCTCCGAGCCCCCAATGTTTGTCTTCAGCCCGGGCGTCGCTAAAGGGAAATCCGAAGCGGGCCTCCGTGGGATCGATTCGGGGATCACGCGGCCAGGGCTGCCTTTTTCTAAGTGACGCATCGCAGACACTTTGCCAGCAACACAGAAACGAGACCGGCGTAGAGCAGGAGGCCTGGGTGCGTACCTATGTTCCCCGGGTTCTATGTTTTTTTTCCGTAGGCGAGTTGGTACTTCACCCAATCACAAGTCATGAGAGTGAAATGTCATACATATATCAATCAGCTTAACCCTGACCCTGCCCTAGCCACTAACCTTAAGGATAGTGGGCTGGTGCCTAATCTTAATCAATAGAAGTGGGGGAACATAGGTACCGGGGAACATAGGGCTGACCCCGGAGGCCTCACAGCGGGGTTCGTATAGACCAAAGTGCAAGAAGCGTTCGCCACGACCGGCTAATTATCCTTCATGGCGGTTAAGCAAGCCCCAGGAAATCTACCCAGTCGTCGTGCGAAGGCGGGAGGGTGGAATGACAACCCCGGGCTATACTTTGTCATAAATGAGAAAAATATGGGAGAAATATGAAAAAAATAAAGGATATTCAAAGCTTTCCTTCATTCATTACTTTTTCCGATCCTTGGACACAGAGGTGTGGTAAGCTACTTCTTGCCACGACTGCCTGGGGTTAGAAGCTAACAAGAGGGTTTTTTTTAATCACGAACCCAAGGAGCTCACTAACAAACTCATACAGACCAGGTGGTGGAAGGCTGTTGCCCAAAGACATGGAAGCACTGTGAAGAAGGTAGGCCTGTCCATTACGAGAAACATGGTGTCATTTTAACCTCTTAACCCCCACCTTAACCAAGTGCATTTTCTCCCGTTCAGCTTTACCCAAATCTAAAAGGTCAGTGTATTTGTTGCATTTTCGTCACTTTATTGTCCCTTTTTTTTTCTTGCCTCTGCATTTTAGTCACACATCCTGGTTTTCGTCAAATTTTTGTTGCTATTTTGACACGTTTTAGCTTCCAGATTTGGGTGAAGCCGAACTGGAGAAATTGAGCTTGGTTCAGGTGGGGGTTAAGAGGTCAACTTTAATCTCTTGATTCCTTCTCTTCTGGACAGTTGGAAAAAGTTCACCTTCGAGGTCCTGCAACATACTGACATACTGAACACACATAACACTCATAAACAAATGTTAGTTTTTTAAGACGAGCCCCTGAATGGGGGGAGAAGATAAATTATGAAGAAAGAAATAGTTTCTGTCATTGGATGTTTTCATAAAATGGCCAACAATTATGGATGGGACCAAGTTTAAATGTATATATTAGTTACAAATATTATTTCAGAGGGTTTAAGCTAGTTATTAGTGAATACAAGTCTGTAAGTAATCAGATTTTTCCTCTCTTTTGGGGAGGTTTATAAGCTCAATAAATCAGTTGAGAAAGTACATATCAACAAATCACGTTGATTTGTTAGTTGGAGCTACTAAAGTGGAGATGATGTTGCAAGAGTGCAATGAAAACCTCATTTGGGGAAAACGGGGCCTAAAGTTCTCCAATGTTTTGTGGTTGGTTTGTCCCAGAAAGGAGCTTACCATATTTGGATCGTAAGCATCATCTCAAGGACCTTGCGCAGAACACGTTGACATTATGTCAATATTTGTAAATGAATATGTGTGGGAACCCGAGTTACTTGAAATTCTCCTGCTCCCTTTCGGACTAAACACCATAAAATAAAATATACTCTGACGTGAAAACTATAACTAAAGATTTCCACATTGACCACTGTAATCATGTATTTTTCCTTCCGTAACATAATAAAATGTTCAGCTATCAAGTATGTTTTCCTCCCAAGAGAAGTGTCATAGAGTCATCCATGTTGAATGAACAGACACCTCATGGTGTATTGTTTTTTTGGTAAAACTATGTTTGCACTGACATTCTTTCACGTCAGACTAATAGATATGTTGTTGTTGTTGTTGTTGTATGGCCTGAGGTCTCATATGAAATGGTGTTGAGGCTCCTTTGCGAACAACCGAACCTCTCAATAGCTTATTGCCAGACAACAATGTCATCCTTACATTTGCATTACTGATGTTCGCCTCTTTTTATTGTATTTGCATAAGGCTATATATACTCATGACTTCATTTGCTCAGGACTGCAGACTCTCCCTTCGCAGAGATGAAGCCTCCTGGGCACTCAGATGAAATCGTTTATGTTCTTCCACCTGAGTCTGGTCTTTCAATCGCCATCTCATGATTTCAACCAACGTGTGAGAAATCTATGTTTCTACCTGCCGTGTCTTGCTCTAAGCACCTAAATGATGTCTGAATCTTTACCATTTTGAGATAGCGCCTCTATTACACGTGGAACTGTGTCATACTTGCATTTCCGTCGTCGCAGTATATCCCCTATTCTTCTGACCTCACCTTTTCCCAGTACCGGCTAATTATACCTCACGCCACTTACCCCGCCCCACCAATCCATCAAGACGGACCGACTCGCGCCGCATAAAAGCCGTACGAGGCCTTATAAATGATGGACGAGGCGGGCGCCAGGGAACCCGTATTCATGTGAGAAAGGAAACGGGAGCACTTAGTCCCGGCGCTGGAATCCAAGAAAGCTCGGACTTTAATCTCCTCGACCCACGTCACCCGGCTGCTCTTACGGACGCCAAAACAAGACTGGATACCGGTCCTGCCGTCTGGGCCTGAGTGGTCTGAGAGGAGGGAAGGATAAAATAATCATAAGGTAAACAAGGGGAACAGAGGGCGATGTCACGCCAAGCTAACACCGTGCTGTCCCCAGAGTCATTCGGCATTTTCAGGGCAAAGACATGCACCATTCATGACGCCATAGTTGAACATTTATGTGAAATCAATGCAGTTTAAGCCTCAAAACAGTTTTCCTTTAGTAGACAGGCAAAGAATATTTTTTTTTCTCCCTGCCCTTTTGTAGTTTGTTCATGACAGTTATCTTTTTGAGTAACAAAGCAAAGTAAATTGAGCAGCAAATTTGTGCATATTTCCGATGGTTTGCAAACATATTACGATATAAATTCTTTGTCAATATCGTCCTGCCCTACTTAAGAACAGCCAATGGAGCCACTGGGGATGATCCAATGATCACTCAAAGATGCGCTAGTAAAGGCTCTAAAAATAATAATGCCTTAATATACTTGTATTGCACTTTACAAGTCTGTATTACCAAGTTTCTCAAAGCGCTACACTGTCGTCATTATTCATTCACTCCATACTTGGTGGTATGGTGGTATACTGTTGTAGCCGCAGCTGCCCTGGGTTAGACTGACGGAAGCGAGGCAACCAGTCTGCGCCATCGGCCCCTCTAACCACCACCGAGCCCTCACTACATTCACCCAGGCTTCCTGGTGTTCCCAAACAGTCTCCCATCCAAGTACTGCGAGGCCCTTCCCTGCTTACCTTCCGAGGTCTTTAAGTACATTTGAAAGTTACTAATGCATTTGCACTTTTAGTTTTTACATTTAACTGCGTAAAAACCTTAACATGTATCGAATGAATTTCAACTTTCACCATCTTTATTACACTACAGCCCGTCTTTTCCCTCGTATTTCTAATTTCTTGCTCTCAATATTTCTTGTTGCTGTTGGTCTCCTATGATGGATTCCCTCTTGAATGAGTCTCAACATACTACTATATACTGTTCTGTACGTGGCAAAACTGCTGGAAACACATCCGCCAGCTCCATCACGGCTCTATTACTATGAGGAGCAGAACATAAATACGACTAGCAGGCCAGGACTTCCCTAAAAATCAGATTCTGGAATCCCATGGTGAACTAAATCCGATAAAAATACATCACTGAAGAACGTAAGCCATTTCTCTCAAACACCTTTGTAGTTGGGCATTCACTCTGTTCGCTGGTGTTTCTGTACATGTGTGGAGGTCCAGCTGTCAGTTTCCCCCTACAGCACTAGGCTGCCGTGTACAGAGGAAAGGACATAGAGCGGAATTCATGAACTTTACTCCTGTGAGACATAAAACATTTACCATTTCAGTCTCTCCACAATCAGCACACGCTCTGGCTTCAGCAGCCACCGCAATGCTCACCGAGGAAGAGGAGGAGCAATGGTACACACTATATGCACTGGCCGACCCGACCGTGTTAGATATAATTTCATTCATTTTTTGGGGTATACATTTCAACCAATAATCTACAAAAGCACATGACGGTAGTGGAGGTTGTTTGACAAAGAAATGCACAATAATATAAAACAAAACTGTGAGGAACGGAAACAGTCATGGTGGTATCTCTACAGTCAGTATGCACATCCCGAGATCAAAACAGCACCGTCAAATGTTTGACCATGTTATAAAGAACAAATCAGCTATAATCGGAAAAAGTGTTCAAAACGTATAAAGGAGTATTGTGCTTTTTTCAGGTATTTGGTAAAAAGTTTACTATTTATCTCTACCAAGTTTTATTTTTCATGTTGCATGTTTGCACCAAAGAAAATCCCTAGTTTGTGAACCTGTTCACTGACAATAAAACCCATTCTGAATCTGATAAGCCCTCCTTCCTATATTGCAAGTGTTTTCACTCCGCGATGAAAGGATTAAGCTTAGAAAGGAGGAGCTGTTGCCATGGTGCTGAGGATAGCCACTGGGGAAAACTCAAAGATTACTCAAAGAGACGCTAGCGGCTAACTCCAGACATGTTTTTGATGAGAGGACAACTTTGTAAGTAAAAGGCAATAAAACGTTGATTTTGCATAACAATCCCTTTAGAATTAGCAAACCAACGTGCTTAACATTAGGCGCATTACACGTCCAAACATTGTCAAAATTGAAACAAAAAAGACACAAATTTGAAAACGGTTATTTAAGCAAATAAGAATAAGATGCATTTTTTACAGCTGACCACTTCGTCACACCAACACCGATACGCCCTCTGGATTTCAAACAGTCAACTAAATGTTTTAAAAAGTCCCAGCTTGTCATGCCCTACCGCTCTTAAAAGTCCGAGATTTCCCGCCGTGCGTCCCGATCAGCATGGACTCAATCGTGCGCACCAGGCCGTTCAGAGCGGCGTACGCTCCAGGCGTTCTCCGGCCATTACATCCATCCAGGTGTGCGGCGCATCGGGCCGTCCTCCCGAGCATCAAGGCAAGGTCCTCCGCGCGGGAAAAGGACAAACGCGAATTATCCATCTGCTTCCTCACCTTTTAACTCATCATCCTGCCAGGCGACGGCATTCCGCGGGACCGGAGCCAGGAGCAGGTCACGCTGCTGCAACACTCTCGGAGGCTACGGAAACGTGTCCTTGGCCTCCAGTCACCTTCACTCGTGCATTTTTCAGAAGCCTGGTTTGTGTCGAGTTTAGGGTGGAGGATAGAGTTTGATTGTTTCATCAAAAGCAGAGATGGTTTTCCAGACGAGCAAGCTTGCGTGAGGGAGTGTAAGAGCATCATATGCCTTCTACAGTTCAATTACGTGGTTGTTTGCAAATCCGTTGTCAAGACTGCCTGTTGGTGTTGGCATAGACCAGTAGCTGTCATTTGCTTGATGATCCATCCATCCATTTTCTTCCACTTGTCCGTTGGGGCAGCTGTTGGAGCTGTTGGAGCTGCCCAAATCACATTGCACCAGCCCCTATGGCTCCTCCTGCAGGTGGTGGGTCCACGTGGCCTGTTGGTCTCTCATAAGGGGCTTCTGAACCGCTCTTTGTCTGACCCGTCACCTAGAACCTGTTTGCCATGGGAGACCCTACCAGGGGCACGAAGCCCCCCGACAACAGTGCTCCAGGATCATTCGGGTGCTCAAACCCCTAAGGTGGTGGTTCCAGGAGGGGTTTGCTTGATGAGTCCCGTTAAAATAAATGTTATTCTTTGTTCTGAACATGTTGAACACAGACTGCAAACAATTAGGTAGATACAGTAAAATGTGTTATAATGTCCTCTGAAGTCACATATTTACTCGTGCCATCAAAGCGTAAGTGGCCCTTTGCCGTTTTTGTCACGTAAAAGTAGCTTACGAGGTACTAGAGTTTGGACGGCATCAAAAAGCAGAAGGTAAAAGTCTACATTATAAACAAATTATAAAACATATCTGGAATTGTAGTTTGTTTCATCCATGTTGGTTTGTTAGCATTTAATTTGACATTTATTTAACCACAATAGTCCCACTGAGATTAACAATATATTTTCCAGGGGAGTCCTGGCCTCAGAGCTAACCTACACAGACACGGGGAGAACATGCAAACTCCGCCCAGGAAGGCTTTCTATTTCTATTTTAAAAAAATCCAGACTGCGAGCCACCAAAATGACCATGTTGAAAATCTGTGGCCAAAAATACACATACATAATAATGATACAGGTAAATATAAAGTAAAATCTGGCAATTTGTATTTATTTGTGTTATTTGACCTCAATTCAACCTCAAAAATGCTGTTGATCCACTTTAGTATGTGATACTCGTTTTACACATGGGAGTCATTTACAAAGTTTTTACTCATCAGTATTATAGTTTGGAATAATCTTGGGATAAGATAATCATCCCCGAGTTCATGCCTGCTCCAAGTCCACTGAAAAGAAGAGAATAGCTTTTACATGGCATTTATTTAACACTAGAACCACCGCAGCTCGTTTGATTGTTTGTAATGCTGATTAATATTAGGGTTAGGGTTATGTGGTCAGACCAATGGGACTTTGGACCAATGGGCCTGTTTTTTTCTGACTAAAGACATGTCGGGACTAATGGCACCTCTGCCCAATGGTAAATTTTTCGGAATAATGAGACATCAGACTAATGGTTGTCGGATCAAAGGCATGAATGTGGTGTGTGAATGATTGGAGGTGCTATGAGAAAGTTTGAATAAGCAACATGTACGTGTACATCCGTGCCATTTTATTATCTTGTAGTACCATCCTACACCAAGTTCAACCAAGTACAACTGTAGCAGCCCACAGCCCTTGCCCTGTGGGAAAGGTTATGCCAAAAATGTACGAGTGCATCCTGCAGATTTCCTCCATGCCGACAGGCTCAGTATGAACCATCCACCGATCTCAAAGGACATCGAGCAGATGGCCCAACCGCACGCTGTCAGCACTTTCCTCCCACTGCAACCCGACACACTCTCTATGGTCAAATGGAACTCTAGACATCGCAGGCACCTCCAAACACTATTTTTATCGCATTTCACAGACGCGTTATTTCATACTGTTGAGAGGAGACTTTTTAAAAAGGTGGGGAAAAAAGGTGCCTTACCCCTGAATTAGAAAAACTGTCATAACACTGCAAACCCGGGCCATTCGTTTGATTCATTTTGAGGATTGCATTTCCGAGTTTTCATTACATGCGAGGTTTGGAGATCTCCTGTTACGCTTGATAAAAGCTTTTAGGGGGGGGGGAGCGAGATGAAAAGAATACAGGGGTGATGCCTGAGAGATGTTCTTTCGAAGCTCCATGTACTCACTGGCAGAAAACGGTGTGGAGAGGGATTGTCTTCTCGCCGGAATATCGATTATCCTGTTCTCCAATTCCATGCTGTCTCCGATATCCAAGTGAAAAAAACAAAGCCGATTTCGACGTCCATCATGAGATGTAAACCGTGATGGACCGGTAACAGTTGTTTACCGTTTTTGGGCTTAACTCTCTCCTGATCATTGATTTCCGAAACGAGCCGTCGGCGTTTGTTTTGCCCAAATGATCGCGCCGATCTCGCAGATGGGCGTCAGGCGTAATTACGAAGATGGGGATTCAGCTGTCAGTGTGATGAATGGTTATTTGACTGGACTAGTCTTGGAGGGCCTTTCGCAGAGGGGCTGCCCGTCACCGAGCTCTTTCATTTCCTTTGCCTCCCAAACGTATTGAACTGCTCCTCCAAAAGATAATTTGCAGGTTGTAACAGCAGATTGTCAGGACAGGGAATCAATGGCGGTGACATTGTTTACTTTGAGTTACACAGGTTAGGTTCACAAGGTCTTCGGCCGGATCTCTGTCTGGTGATACACGGCTTTTGACGGGTTGATCCAGTGGCAGTCCCCAAAGTCACAATACACAAATGCAATCCACATCCACCCTCCATCTACCCCCAATTCAATTCAAGGGCCGGCCATGGATATGCTTGAACAACTGAGAATCCATTGTACATAAAGGTTTATTAGGTCTTCTGAGAGTGAATGATAGTACTAAAGAAAAATGGGAAAAGGATTTACAGAAAACACTTAACAATGAAAACTAGTACAACAGCATCAAAGCAAACTTTATTCATATACACTCGCCATGCTGACAGGAGTTTGCCTGGAGATGTCACTCAAAATATGGGAAAAGCGAGGACATGTCAGTATGTTAGAATAGAAAGTATATGGCTAATGGAGAGACTGTCTCATAAAATTCGGGGGTCGACCCGTCAGTCCGACACCCCTCCGTTGCGACGCCCCGCCAAGCCGACACTTTTTGATACCCCCATTTGGGTCAGGTTGACACACAGTGGCAGCACGGCTCAGCCGCAGCAGCTCAGGACTAACACCTGAACACTGTTTCGTTGTACGCTTGTACAATGACAATAAAGCACTTACTTACTTACTTGATACCCGTGATTGTAAACTCCACTATCCTTAAAGCTGCAGTCCGGAGTTACTGATCTATGTATAAAACTTTAGAAATGCTTAAAAATGATAGTATGGTCCTGTACTATGATATACTGCTGGTGTTTCGTGATATACCTTACGCTTGCCAAGTCCCGCCTTCCCCCCACAGACTTCTATACAAAATGACTGAGCCGTAGCACAGTGGTTAGCGCTCGTGCTTCACAGCTAGAAGGTCCGGGTTCGATTCCCACCTGGACGGGGCCTTTCTGTGTGGAGTTTGCATGTTCTCCCCGTGTCTGCGTAGGTTTCCTCCGGGTACTCCGGTTTCCCCTACCACTAAAAACATGTACAATAGGCCCTAATGTATATTGTACACTGTCCCTGTTCAAATAAATAAATAAATCTAAACCAATAGGATTTGAGTTTCCGGGATGCAGATCTGTCAATCAACGAGCGCCACTCGCTCACAGCCCCCACCTTCCTGATTCAGACCCCCGCCCGTGTTTACGCTCCAGACCCCTCCATGCTGTTTCTCTGCTGCTCAAGCAAGAGGTAGCCTACACTTTATTCACCTTTATTTTGTGCTTGTAAAACGCTACTTTGAATGATATTGGAGCTGCAGTAATGCTCGCTTTTCTGAAAGTGTATCATTCTGTAAAAGAAAAGAACACGAGGCTAGCGGCACTGTGCTAAATTAGCATTCTCTGCAGATTCGTAGTTTCACATTTCAGTGTTTTGTTGTCACGTAGCTTTGGATTAGGTGTGTCAGTTATTGAGTCTGCCAATGGTAATGGCAAAAAGGTCTGGGAAACTATAAATAAAATAACTGGCAGAGGGGTCAACAAAGACAGTGAAGTAGAACTACAAATTGAAAGTCAGTTGGTGAAAGATCCAGCCACTGTGGCAATGGAATTTAATAACTTTTTTAAAGACTCTGTCTCTGAAATTTCGCAACTTTTTACATTACACGAAAATGTCACCTATCCGGTGAATGAGTCCTTACCTATTTTCACAATTGCAGAAATTAATGAGACTGAAGTAGCATCAATTATAAAAGGCTTGAAGAACTCTAAAGCAAAGGACGTGTATGGGATAGATGCCAATTTTATAAAGGCTCATAAAGATATTTTAGTATGTCCAATCACTGGTATGATAAATATGTCAATTAGACATTCTATTGTACCAACAGCTTGGAAAGTTGCCACAATTACGCCAATCTTTAAGTCAGGGAATAAGAATAATGTAAAAAATTACCGGCCAATCAGCATTTTGCCCATTATTTCAAAAATTATTGAAAAATGGATTGCTAAACAATTGAGAACTCATTTAGACAAGGGTTATACGACTCTGCATCCTATGCAGTTTGGTTTCCGTGCCAAATACTCAACAGAAAGTGCGATAAATCTCTTTTTAGAAAAAGTGAAACATGATTTAGATAATTGTCCAGTTGTTGGAGCTGTGTTTCTTGATTTAAAGCGAGCATTTGATACGGTCAACCACCAAATTTTATTATCTAGACTAACAAAGTTTAATTTCTCAGAACAAGCCGTATCTTGGATGAAGTCATACTTGTCAACTCGAACTCATTGTGTGACAGTCAATGGTATCAAATCTACTTTTCTAAACTGTCAAGTTGGAGTTCCACAGGGTTCCATACTTGGACCCATACTGTTCTCATTATATATTAATGACTTACCAAATATTTGTCCACATTTCCATACCCAGCTTTATGCAGATGATGCAGTCATTTTTACCAATGCAAAATCTGATGTCGAAGTCTCCGAAAAATTGACTTCAGCAATGTGTTGCATTGATGAGTGGCTCAGTAAATCTTGTCTTTTACTGAATTCAAAGAAAACTGTGTGTATGTTATTCTCCAAACGCCCAACAGCAAGAACAAGCTCAAATGTATTTATAAAAGGAGAGGAGCTACAGATTGTGGACAAATTTAAATATCTTGGTGTTATCATAGACTCAACGTTATCTTTTAAAAATCATGTTAAATATATGTGTAAAATTGTAAATTTTAATCTTCGTAATTTTAGACAAATCCGAACATCACTGCCAGAAAATGCAGCTAAAATGTTTCTTCATTGTATGATCTTTTCACATATTGAATATTGCATTACTAACTGGTCACTGACAAGTCTGACTACTTTAAAACCAATTGAGTGTCTATATAAAAAAGCTTTAAAAATATTTGATAAAAATACTTGAAAAATATAATATTCTAAACTTTGAAAATTTTGGAACATTTAAAATGGCTTGTTCAATTTATAAGATTCTGCATGGACTCTCTCCGCCATCCTTGAATGAATTCATTAAGTTCATATCCAGTACAAGTGGTAGAGTGACCAGAGGCGACTGTGTGGTTCCTTATAGACGCACAGCGTTTAGTCGACAGGTGCTATCAGTGAAAGGGACCATGGTCTGGAACAGCATCCCAACAGACATTAGAGACTGTACCACTTTCATAGTATTTAAAACTAAACTTAAAGGTTGGCTGAAGGGGAAACAGACATGTGACCACTGACTTTTATCTTTGTTTTATGTCTCAAGTTTAATTGTGTGATGATCTTATGTCTTTAATGTTGTATACTGGTCTTTGTATTTTTTCTTGATCTGCCAGGGACTACAGATGGAAAGTAGCCATTGGCTAATTCTGGCATATTTACATTTATATGTTCATTAATATGCATTGTCCCTTTAAATAAAGTAAAAAAATAAAAAATAAAAAAGGCTGTGGACGAGCCTGGCTGATTGTTTGAAGCTTTCACTGGACTTGTTTTTATTATGCTAATGTTGTCGTTAGCGCTGCATTCAGTAATGAATGTGCAGAAACCTGCCGCTGTGATATTATACCAGATAATTCTTCAAATGTGGCATTTACATCGTGAAAGGACTCAAGTCAAAGCCAATCGCTGCGTAAATACTGTATAATTGGTAAACCAGGAGAGTTTGGGAGTTTGGGTTTCACACATTGAAACAAATAAATGACCTTTTCACTTTACATGCAGACTTTACTCAAGGCAAAAGCTGTAGTTTCAGTATTATAGTTACTTTATTTCAAATTGCACGTAGGAATAATGTCACTTTGTGGGGCGATGGGAAGAATTCTTCAGTGTGTCAAGACCAGCATGTTCAGCAATACAACAATTCAAATACAGTTACTATACAACAATGCTCATGTTTCATTTATATACTTACGTCCTGTGTTTTTGATGTGATGGTGTCATTCTAAAGTATGGAAGTAGATTTTCTGGGAAACTTTATTAGTAACAAAGCATGACAGTTTACACCAGTCAGTGCAGTGTGGACCCCCCGGAATGGTGTAAAGTATTTTATCTGCATTCTTGCCTTTTACTGTAATTGATTAACTTTATGTTGATGTTTTAATGATTGATTTGCTCTCCTTTCTTGTAATTTTATGCAACTGTGAAGCACTTTGACTTGCCTTGTGTATAAATTGTGCTCTACAATTGCCTTGCCTTGCCTAAATGTACACCAGATATTGACTTTTACAATTATATGTATATGTGTATGTTCGCATGTTTGTTTATATATGTGTGTATAGGTATGTATGTGTATATGTACAATTTATTTAGAGCTTTATCTGTTTATATATATATATATGTATATGTAGCGGCCAGAATGCCTGTCTGGCCTCTAGGTGTCACTGTGGCTGATTCCTCCTCATGCTACCTGCCCTGGCCCTATTTAAGCCTGGCAATTAGTGGTGCCAGGTGTTGCAAAGTGAGGAGGAACAGTCTTTTGAGCGTGCTGAGCTCAAGTAAATAAAGTACTATTTTGAAGATTACTGGGCATATTCTTTTGGAACACGCGTCTGAAACCCTTCAAACTTTGCATCCTAGTGGGTTTGTGTGGCACAGGGCCACACGGCCTCTACATTAGTCAAAAGACTCCTCGTTAGGTTACAACAGACAACAAGGTGGGGAGCTGGAGCTGTCCATCGCCGCAGTGTTTGGGTTGCTACAGGAAAAGTGGCCTTGATTTGGACCACGCGCGGCGCTGGATCTTTTGATTTGCTGCAGTGGACAAGCCGTGCAGAAGGTTGGGACGAGGATTGCCATTTCGAGTCATTCTCCGCTGGATTTGGACACTGATTGCTGTAAGCTGTTATTGCACGGTTAAATGCAAGGAAGTGCAAATGTGTTCATGTTAAAACTGTTGGACTTTCAAAGGAACTCTTGCAAACACAAAGCGTGCTGTATATTTCAGTTTAAATGTACAAATGTCTGCGATGAACAATTTCCAAAGGGAAAGTGGTTTAAAATCAACTATCGCTGCTCAATTAAAAGTTGAAAGTGAAATAGCAGCACTTTTGGTCCGAAAGTCTGCGTTTGAAGAGAAATATGCATTGGAAGAACAATTGGCAAAAATCAGAAGAAGAAAGGAACAACTGGATCTTGAAATAAAGATAGCAGATGCTAAACTTGCCTTATTAAATGCTACAAAAAAGAGTAAGAGGCCCAAGTCCAGTTCAAAGGAATTAAAGAAACCAACTGTGGAACTACCTGATCAACACGCCCCTGTGGTATGTGAAGATACAGGGGCCGGGACAGGTGACCCCTCTACTGTTGCAGAGACAATGCTACACACATCAATTACATCTGAGCAGACATTTCATGTAACTTCATGTCAAGAGGAACAAATGACCATCTCAATCTCCAGTGAAGCTGAATCCTCTGATTTGTTGGATTCCCCAGATGTGGTCAACAGCGCAGGCACAGGGCCGAATGCAGTTAACACCCTATTGGAAAAGGGTTTAGGAGGCCCTCTGGGGAAAGAGCAGGGAAGGATAAGTCTCCCTGTGTTAGTTTTGGTGGACAGAGGGAAGAGGAAGAGACTGGCGATGGCTGATGGAGGGCCATTGTACATGGACATGATGAGAGCTGCTTGTGAGTTATCTGACACGGATGACACTTTTTGGTTGTTGCAAGGTCTGGACAAAGTGGAAGGCCTTTTCTATTTAAAACAACCAAAGGCATTCAAGAGGAAACGTTGGAAAGCATAATGTTTTTACCTTTTTGAATGTATGTATAAGTGACTGAATTTTACATTGCTATCACTGGTCGGAAGCACTAACATGTTTGAAATTGTTGTTCTCGATAGTTAAAAAAAAAAGAAAAAATCTGAAATGTTTTAATGATTTATTATTGTTTGTAATTGTTCTGGCTTGAGCAGACAATTAAGGGGCCGGTGTGTAGCGGCCAGAATGCCTGTCTGGCCTCTAGGTGTCACTGTGGCTGATTCCTCCTCATGCTACCTGCCCTGGCCCTATTTAAGCCTGGCAATTAGTGGTGCCAGGTGTTGCAAAGTGAGGAGGAACAGTCTTTTGAGCGTGCTGAGCTCAAGTAAATAAAGTACTATTTTGAAGATTACTGGGCATATTCTTTTGGAACACGCGTCTGAAACCCTTCAAACTTTGCATCCTAGTGGGTTTGTGTGGCACAGGGCCACACGGCCTCTACAGTATATATATATATATATATATATATTGTGTAATTGTTATGTTTTATTTTTTGTTCATTTGATGATTGCTTTAGAGCAGTGTTGTTCAACCTTTTTTGGGCCAAGGCACACATTGGAAAAATCCCAAGGCACACCACCAGCTGAACATTTAAAAAAAAAAAACTCTAGTCTATATTCAGAATATAAAGTGGTT
This sequence comes from Proterorhinus semilunaris, assembly GCA_021464625.1. NCBI lineage: Eukaryota > Metazoa > Chordata > Actinopteri > Gobiiformes > Gobiidae > Proterorhinus > Proterorhinus semilunaris. The sequence continues at coordinate 23,619,797 of CM038362.1, read as the reverse complement.
CTCATCAAAGTGTCTTGAATAGGAACACCGTATAGTGTCACTGGCCACAATGCTTCTGTCGCCGCCACCTGTCCCATGAATACCTTATTCTCTTGTCTCAAAGAAATTAGCAACCTACGGCCATTTACTGATATGGAAGAGTTTTACATGGTTACTCTGACGATCACTAGACAGCACAGAGACTCCACCACAGCACATTATTTGCGGATAATAATTTGTTTTGAAAAAATATTTTTTAGACCCACTAGGTGAAATTGGATAATTTCCCAAGGCACACCAGACAATATCTCACGGCACACTAGTATGCCCCGGCACAGTGGTTGAACAACACTGCTTTAGAGCACAGGGGAGATATAAAAAAATGGTGTCAAAAAAGGGCAATGTGGAAACCTGTATGAGTTGAAAATGTGCTTGAGTGACTGACACAATAATGTATCAACAACAACAAAAAAGGAGGGAAATGACCATATCCAGGAAATACATGCTAGTTTTAACATGGCAAGATTACAGCGCCAATACCATGAGCACACTCCCATTTAAAGCCTTTGCGACAAGGAATTTATTGTTGATTGGCAGAATTTCAGAAGCTTGTGAACTCACAAATAAACTCACTAATAAATACATTGGTGTTCAGTTCTCAATTCAAGGGACTTCCGCCTGAACAACTGAGAATCCCTTGTCCATAAAGGTTTATTAGATCTTCTGAGAGTGACGATGATATGTTTTTATGGCCAGACCTGTGCGCTATTTCAAGGTTGTTGAGAACATACTGTCAACGTAGTATCCCTATTGTTCCACCCCAGTGTAATAAAGCCTGCCACATACCCTGGATCGGGCACTATAGGGAACAAACAACAAGTCCACTCTCAGGACTATGAAATTCGCTCAATTTTCATCATTTCTTGTTGTATTGTGGCAGCTACTTTTTTTATTTTTTTTTAGCTCGATTAAATCTGCTTCACTCCCTCCTCTGCCAGCAGACTAAAGTATATGATAAACTGAATATTGGGCCTTTAAAAACATGGACCTCTTGACCTTTCCTGAGTTGTCTCTTGTTATGCTCGCGGCTAACAAAGTCAGAACAATGTCAAGTTTGAAATATATAAATTGACCGGTCCAAACTTAGCTTCAGTTTCGCCTGCAGCCGTGACCTCAACTCCGTGGCCGTCCATCGACTGCCGACTTTTCCCCATTCTTTTTACAAATCATTAAGTGGAGCCGCGGCGCGCTTCGGAGAGGCCTGGATGCTCGCAGGTGCTCCTCCCTGGAGGGGCTTTTGTGCATCGATGAATACCACTCCGACCCGCCGTGACCTCGGCCGTTCCTCCTCAGAACCGATCAATTGTGTTCCCTCTCTCAGGCCCCGTGCGAGCCCTTACGGCAGCAAAATAAAAGCTAACCGCAAAAGCCAGGGGTTATTTGCGGCGCCGCGGCGACGGAGCCCGCCGAATGTTTGCCTAAATGGACGGCACAACGGTTTTCCTGATGAATGAGCAACATGTCAATACGGGGCAACAATGGAGGAGGCGAGCTGTTTACACCGTGTTCTTCGGGGGATACAAGCTATTCATTGTCTGTTTAACAAGGTGCGAAAACATTTTAGCCGGGCCCAACGTCGCCGTCTCCAGCCAGTCAATAACCAACATGGGTTAGATTATTGCGGATGGTTTTACTCGGTGAACGTAACAGAAATGACGGACAGCAGCTATACTTAATCTAAATGTTTGCAGATTGTGTTCATGTTCAAAATGACTACAACATATATTATGAACCCAGTGTCAGTATGGAGATGGGCACCAGGCATTTGTGGGGCCATAATCATTAGTAATATGAGCAGGCGGCCCAAAATATTTTTTAACATATATTTTCATTTGGAAAGGGTGGATTGATTGTCATGGGATGCGTGACTCTCTGTCAGCTGAAAAAGATATTTGAAAGACACCCTTCTCTTGAAATGTATTGGCAAGTCATATTTATCAGACATGGAAAAGGGACAATGGCATAATGCAGTGGTTCCCAACCATTTTTCGTCTCGCATGCCCCTTGTGTCTTTCATTTCTACTCAAAGTACCCCTTGACTCTAAGATACAGCCAATTATTGATCCCCTTAAACTTAGCTTTATTGGTATTTTTTGCTTTAAAAATTAAAAACACTCTGAAATACAAAGCTTTTACTGCAAGTCATCACTGAAAAGGCATTTTCTGTTAAAATTATACGGAAATACAGTTTAGTTCCACCTTCTTTTTACCCCATACCAAGTCCTCGCGTGCCCCTGGTTGGGAAGCACAGGCCTAACGAACCAATATCTTCGAAAACAACCCGGAACTTATTATCAATTTGTTATTTTATTTTATTGTCCTTTATTTAACCAGGATAGTCCCACTGAGATTAAGAATCTCTTTTTCAGGGGAGTCCGGGCCCCAGAGGTGAACCTATTGTACATGTTTGTACAGACTCTGAGCGACAGGAAGCCAGTGCAGAGACCGGAGCACTGGACTAATATGGTCGTGTTTCCGGTTTCTGGTCCGGAGTAATCTAACTCTATCACAAATGGGCAATCACCAACTCCAACTTTGAAGAACAAGGCGGCGCGATCAGCTCTGCACTGCCCATACAAGACTAGAGTGAATATTACGCATGTCCGACTCAACTGGTATAAGGTGGAAGACAGGCAATACTTCTCATACTAAGAGCTAAAACTAATTATTTCAACCAACTTGTTTAGGTAAAGATCCATAGGAAAGAATGGATCTGTGTTTACAAAACAAATACAATCGTGGGTAGTACTTGGTGACTTGACTTGAACTGGAACAATGTAAATAGGTTACACACATGTCTCGTTTTGAGCTTCCTGATGCAGCTAAGCCAATACAGGTTGAACTCTCAGGGTAAACTGACAACTGTTATAGATAGACAGCTAGGTAGATAGAAAGATACTTTATTGATCCCAATAGAAATTCATGTTTCAGCAGAAGCAATCAATCACTCGACCTCAAATAATAAAAAATAAACCCCTAAAAACACACGGGTAAGCAACAGTAAATGGAGTGCATTTGGTCACTTATTACAAGACAAATTATACATTTACAACCGAAAGGCCTGTGGGACAAATGATTTCCTGAGCCGGTCCTTGGAGCCGGACAGAGACGCTGAAGCTGCTCCTCTGTCTGGTGAAGGTGGCATGCAGAGGGTGTTGGGGATTATCCATGATGGACAAGGACTCTCCTGTCTGCCACGGAAGTGAGTCCAGTTCTGTGCCCTCGACAGAACCTGCCTTCCTCACCAGCCTGTCGAGCCGCGAGGTGTCCTTAGTGATGCTGCCTCCCCAGCGGACCACGGTGCCATGCCATTAGTCCGACGCCCCATTAGTCCGACGTCTCATTAGTCCGAAAATTTCCCATTGAGCAGAGCAGAGTCCGAAATCTCTCTAATCCAGTTGTGTTGTGGATTAGAGCCATATGCAACCACTGGCCCTAACCGTAAGGTCAGTGGACTCTTGCCTGAACCTAATATTATTTTTCAACCCCTACTCAATGTGAGATTTTCGGAATAATGAGACGTCGGACTAATGGGCCGACCCCGCAGACTGCAGCATAGAAGAGGACACTGGAATTGTTAAGAAGTTTAAAAGAAATGAATTGAGATTAACCTTTTTACATTTTACATTCTTGAAACATATTTCTGGATTCCTAACCCTAAGCAGATTGCTAATGCTTATTAATACATTATTAATAAGTATAATACGAAATGTATACGAATGATGTCGTCACGTCCGACAACTATGGTAGGCAATTTAATGTTTTAGATAAATAAGGATAGTTCGATAATTGGCAAAAACAATGTTCAGAAACTGGGCATTGCTTCCATTGTGCTGTAACAGATCTGACATCAGCGTTAAAAGCCTGCCATTCACCCAAACCACAGCGAACGCTCGAATAGAGAGTGAGGACGGATATGGGTTTTTGTCGTTTTCATTGTCAAAAAATATGTCAACTGTCCCAGATGCTCATGGAAAGAAAACTACGAAAGAAACGGGCAAAGTTAGACGCCCATTTAAACATGCCTCGCCATGTCTCCCAAGATCTGAATCCTCACAGTCTCCATAATGCCAGTAATTCAGAATCTGTTTCCAAAATCAGAAATTGCACCCAGGCAGCTCTGAACGAAAAAAAACACACACACACACACACACACAAAAACTCTCTCAAATCGTCCAAGCATGGCAACGTTTTTTTTATCTTCTTCTTTTCTCTGCTCCTCGGGGCTTTTCCATTTTTGCGCCGCGCTGCTCTTTCCAGATCAATTATTCTCACTAAAATAAGTAAGAGGTGCGCATGAAATATTAACGCACAGGCCGAGCAGGGGTTGAAAGCCTCCCCAATGCGGGGGTGTTGTATCCGTTTTATTTTTTATGACCACGGAGGGGCTGCGGCGAATAGGAGGCGCTGAAGCCGCTGGGGTGGGGGGGGGGAGGAAAGACAAAACCTTTTGAAATGTCCAAAAAACGCATGATGGGAACTGCCCAAGCTACTAAAACGACAATTGTACGGTTACTGCGACGCTGGAGTAACCCTAACTGTTCTGATCTGGGACGGCTGCAGTCGGTCTGGTCTCGGTTCAGCCACACTATGAGCCCAAAGAATGAGCTCAGCTGATGACCTGAACATCCTGAGTGACCAGGTTATTCCATCAGTGGATTTCTTCTTCCCTGATGGCACAGGAATATTATTATTATTATTATTGAGATGACAATGCCAGGATTCATCCGGTGGTTTAGGGAGTATGAAGGCCATAGGTTCTAGATCCTACCCTCATTGCGAATCTTGGGGATGTGCTGGAGAAGGCTTTGCGCAGTGGTCACTCTCTCCCATCGTAAATAGAGCTCTACGGTGTTACGTCACGAATCAAGAGGAGGTGAATACAGCGCTCTCGCTTCATTGAAGACAGTGGGAGATCACTGATATTGGGTGGTTGTTTGAGAGGATTTATAAAGATGAATAGTTGTTGGATTGTGATGAAATGTGATTTGATTACCATGGTAACCGGCCTATTGAGGCAAAAGTCTGATATAAACAGAAATTGAACTTGGTCTCGATTAATGTTTGTACAAACTGCCAAGAGGTCGCCTCGTACGCGTCGCTAATCCGTCGTAATTTTGTGTTGAATTTCACATATTTATGTTTCGCCTTTAGGAAAATAATCATGATCTAAGTTAAACGTAATGCTGACGAGAAAATGTTTTAGAAGCTTTTAGGCGACGTTCTGTCTAGTTTATTCGGCTTTAGATTTAGCTAAAACATGACTTAGCTAACGCATGTCATGACATTAAACATTTGATTAACAATTTATTTTATGTTTAAAGCAAAGTAAATGGTAGAATTTAAAAACATAATCCACACAATGTGTTCAGATCTGCAGACGTCGATTCTAATCATAAAACTCAGTTTACAAGATTGAAGCTGTAGTTCCGACAAAATGGAACATCCGACCGCACAACAGCTTTTAGGCCGGATTTACTGAGAAAGACAAAATTGATCGAGCACAATCTGTCACTCACAGGCAAAAACGCTGTTTAATACTGCCATTGTTTTCACCTCCACATCTGCGGCGCTCTGAGAGTACCCGGATGGTAGAAGAGCCCTGTACAAGATCTCGGTGAAAAATGAACTCAGCACTGGATCTTTTGTCATTGCAGAAGCTCCTCGAAACACAGCGGATGTGCTTTAATCAAAGCCTATGATTAAAGCACATTCTTTAATCATAGAATGTGCACCATGTGTCAGGCACCAAGTCTCCGACCGGCAGCACTCTGAGGACATGGGGATCGAACAGCTTTGTACAGTATTTGCACCGCTGTTTTATTAACCCCTTAACTGCTGTCTCCCCTGATCAGGGGGCTAGATTGAGGGTTAGGGTTAGTGAACCCTAATCAGCATATAATTAGTGTTAAGAACGGCAAATGTAACGTAAGTTGTCTTTCACTCACACAGATCTCACACATATTTTTAGAAACTAGAAGGTCTTGGCTTTCAAATGAGGTATCACACTGGCATATAGACTGTAAGCTCTCCAGTCAATACGCTTTGAGACTTGGATGTAAATAATTGTTAACCCTAACCCGAGGGTGGCAGTTAAGTGGTTAATGCAGCTGACAATAGAACGGCGCATATTCAATGAGAACGTGGAGAAAGGAGTTATAGAAATGTGGCCAATGCGACCGATGATACAACCGCACAGAGGAATCTCTGAGGAGACTTCACGTGCGACCCGCTCGTACAAACGTATTCGCTGCATACTGGATGACTCGCACCAGGATGACTCGCAGTGGCCCTGTCAGGTAGTGTATAATAGAAACAACAACACAAACGGTCATCGTGGCTTTGATGAAGCAGCTAATCTTAATCGAGACAAACGAGACCAGTGAAGCAAACATAATTTGAGTCCAGCAGAGGTCGGCAATATCAGGCCCGTGCCCCCAAGCACAGAAGCTCTGGCCCTCGAGGCGCTTTCGAGAGGTCAAGCACCTGCTACGTTTTCCAAAAATACGGGAACAGTTAAGTCTACGTTTGAGTCTTGACGTGCTGTTACACTTCTTGTACTCAACACGGCAAACACGACGACGACTATGGCCTTTTTCTGAAGAGCTTCATCAATAATGTAATCATATCTCGAGTCCTCTGTATGCACTATCCACAGAGGCGCACTGTGCACCATTAAAATGCCATGACTGACAGTTGTTTATGTACTTCAGAGCTTAATGCCTCCTACAACCTTTATCTCCCTCCCCCAGCAATTTAGTCAGCAGACTTCCGGGCCGGGGGTATGTAAGTTATGTCTATCTGATTGAAATATACAAGTCCCCAGGAGAGGCCCAACAATTAAAATGGCATTATAAAATACATCGTAAAAGCATTGCTATACCAATATAGGAATTCATTCGCATCATGAAAAAGTTATGAACACTAGGGCTAATCTAAATTAAGCTCTTAAAGGGGACGTATTGTGCTATCCACATTTTGGAGCTCATAGCCAAGTTGTTTAGGGTGGTCCTTAAAACAATTCTGCAAAGATTTTTTTTCCCCTCAGTTGGACGTCATTTACCACTCCCTCAGCGACCATGAAGTTTAACCCTGGGATCCCTTAGAGACGCTTTGTATCTGAGAATAAATAGAGCGAATGTGGATTGAACGAAATGAGAACAAATATAGTAAGTAGGTAAGTGCTTTATTTGTCATTGTACAAGGAAAGTGTGTCTAGGTGTTTGGTTAGTCCTGAGCCACCGCGACTGAGCCCGCCAACATTGTGGGCTCAACCCGAGCGGCGTGTTTTTGGAGGTCGGGGAAACTGGGGAACTGCCTTCCAGGTGTCCTCTGAAACCTTTACAAGCTGTGCAAGTCCCGTTGGAGCGTCGTGCCGGCGGCTGGAGGCGCAAAGGCCAGCATCTGAGTCGCAGTCCACTTCCATTGTGCATCGCTGGTAAGCTAGTGCGGTGTTTGTGCTGAACTGATTGGGTGGTCGTTAATAGATGGTCATTCTTTTTTAGCTTGCTAGCGCTGGTCCTGGGCTGGTCAGATACTCAGGGTCCCGGAATGGCTCGTCCGGAGAGCGCAAGGCAACCATTTACCCGGTAGGTAGCTCATAGGCTGTGCTATATTAGCCCTCCCATCATAGAGCCTCTGTCTTACATGTAATTTACCATTGTAGCGTCCTGATGGTGGACTGAAGCAATGTGTAACAACTCCTGTACGTAGATTGGACAGATTCTTGCCTTTGTCCTATCAATTTTATTGGACCTACTTATTTTTTATTATTATTTAGTCCCCCTGGTGTTGTTTCAGGATTATTATAATTAAAGTAATTGAGAGGTGGATCAACAGCCTTCCCCCCTTGAAAAGAATGAAAAACAACAATCTTCGAAAACTAATTTTTGTGCAATTCATGGACAAAATGTTAGTACAGTGCTTTATAAATGGTTACCTCATTACATATTAACTCAGGACGAGGAGCAACTGCAATTTCTCCTCTTCTCATCGTGTGCAATTTCCAGATTCCAGAAAGAAGTCCTAAGTCAAATGGGCCCAAGAGTCTGTGGAGCAGAATTAGGTTCTAAACATAAGGTATGGTAATATGAGCAATGAACAAAACATTATAATAAGTAAACACACTCAGAACTCACAAACTTCTCTATTTTGTATAGTACTGTATTGTGTTGTATTGCACTTTGAAATTGGGGTAGGCAATTATAAGCTTTCTTGCTTCGGCCTTCTCCTTTTGAGTTATTTATTTTAATTGTTCTTGTTTTGTTTTTTTTGTGAAAATGTAAATGTAATGATGTAATTATTGTAAATAATAACGCACTGTAAATAATAGCTCAAATAAATCAAATGAAATCAAGACTAATGAGACTCCAGTTGTGTTGTTTACTTACGATAGTTGTTTTATTGTATCATGTGTGGACACCTGCTGCATACACATTTTTCTTTGGGACAGTTTTATGTACACTTAATTTACATACTTATGTATTGGATTTATGAAATGTGTTTTCATTCTTTTCTGTAATTGTTCTCATTTCAATATATATTCGCTGTATTTATTCTCACTCATTCTGCACTCAAACTGCATTCATCATGAAACCATTGATTTATTAGGACGCTGTTACCTAAAAATAGAGGCTTTTATAGAGCATGTGTGATTCCCTTTACTGCTAGCGGAAGGTGCATGACATGGACCTCCATGGCACAGTAGCACAGAGGTTCGGGCTCGTGCTTCACTAGAAGGTCCTGGGTTCGATTCCCACCTGGACAGAGCCTTTCTGTGTGGAGTTTGCATCTTCTCCCCGTGTCTGCGTAGGTTTCCTCCGGTTTCCCCTACCACTAAAAACATGTACAATAGGCCAGGATGAATGTGACTGTGTTTGAGAGTGCGCATGGGCGACGACGGATAGAAATTAGCCCAAGACTACAATCCGGTGTGGCTTGTTTACATGCACGAGACCCATGTATGTTCATTAACATGCACCGTCCCGACCAAATAAACCATTAAATAAATAAACGTATGAGCAGGTGGAGCAAACTGCATAGTTATAAACGAGCTTTCTTCTTTTTTTGTGTAGCTTAGATTACAAGTGGGTCTTGGTGGCTTAGTATTTAGCGAGCGTAAATCGAACGCACAAATGTCAGGATGGGACACGCTACAGTACCTATCTGGAGTGCGTCTGAAAATGGGACAGCAGCGTCTGCGTGTCGCGCTGATAGGGTTTCGAAGCTGGATGCTATTACCCAAAATGGGAGTCTCGTAACACTCCGTTCCACATCAAATAAGTTTCACTTTAAAAGGACGGGATTTTGATTCATCAAAGTGTGCTTTCCAGACGGCACGGGGCAGCGGCTCTCCGGGAAGGGCCTCGCGCACAAATCCCCCTCATTGTGGAATAGAGTAATTGTAATATAGTTTGAGGGGCTTGTAAGTGTGATGGACTGAACTGTCGACTTAGAAGGTTTGCCACGGAGCTTAAGGAATGACAATGACTGTGCGGGGTTGATATTTGTGGATCCCATTGTAAATGTAGGCTGAATGGTGTGGAAGTTAATGGTTTTATGACAGCACTGGCCAATAAAATGGAGACAAATGTGAACGATCAATGTCATTTTTGCCACAAAAGCCAAATGGCTAATCCTTCAACCAGGTCCCTCTGCCTCTGAACAGACCGTCATAGTAGTTGTTGTAGTTTAAAGGATATGACAAATGTACAGGACACTTTTCCCTAAAGGGACAATAAAGGATAACTTAAAGGTGCATTGTATAACTTTATATGTGAAAAAAAAAAGAAGTGGTGTGAGTGCGTATTTTACCTTGTAGTAACCCAGTTAGCCCAATAGCGCCTTTACTTTCCATCACAGTGGTCTCTTTAATGCTCCAGGATCAATTCTTATGTAGGGTTTCTGATGAAAGGGTCTGTTAGCAGAGAAAACCTTCCTGATTGATCCTTGAGCGTCTTACAGACCACTGTGATGGTTAAGTTATCAACGTTTTTCCCCTCCATAATGCACCTTTAAAGTAGCTTCATATATACAGTGATCTTTGTAGTTGTTTTCGCTGGATAGTTTGGTGAATGGTCAGGAACAGCTGATGCATAGGCCACACTGTTACAACACAAAGGGAATCAATGCCCTGTTTGTGAACATTGTTTTTACAAATCAAAGAACTGTTATTATTTATTTAAGGCGAGACACAGCAGGTGAAAGTATTGCCTTTCTGGGTGGAGTTTTCATGTTCTTCCCATGTCTCCGGTTTCCCCTACCACTAAAAACAAGTGCAATAGGCCTGTGTGAATGTATGGAGGTGGTCAGAGGGACCAGATGTGACCAGTCCCGACAGCGCTTCTGTCAGCCATGGGAAACTGAAGTTACACGTAGCTTACCACCACCGAGTGTAGAGTGAATGTAAAATTGTCTTGTGCTTTGTGACCAGGTCTGTGAAAGGCGCTATACAAATAAAGTCCTTCCCTCCTACAGCTGGCTTAGTACGGACAGCAATATGCAATCCATCCATCCATTTTCTTCCACTTGTCCGTTGCCGGGTCGTGGGGGCAGTTGTTGGAGCTGCACCAGCCCCTATGGCTCCTCCTGCAGGTGGTGGGTCCACAGAAGGACGGCCTCATGGTTCTAACCGGGCCTGTTGGTCTCTCATAAGGGGCTTCTGAACCGCTCTTTGTCTGACCCGTCACCTAGGACCTGTTTGCCATGGGAGACCCTACCAGGGGCACCAAGCCCCCGACAACAGAGCTCCAGGATCATTCAGGCTCAAACCCCTCCATACGTTAAGGTGGCGGTCCCAGGTGGCCCAATATCGCATATTGTGATATTCCTTTTTAAAGGAATTTGATATAATATGACTGTTAATGCACAGCACACTGGCTATACAACTGCAGCACAATACAAGTGTGAAATTCTGTATTTCTACTGAAACAGAAAAATAAAGTGATAAATTATAGACGGTCATGCTCCAGTTAATGGCCAGAGACGAGAAGAAAAATTAATTTACCAATTGATTGCATCCTTCTTGAAAATGTCAGCATCACGCCGAGGCCACCTCCTCTTCCATTATGCTTTTGTAAGTTCTCAATCATACAGGAGTTTTCCAAGCCGTCAACTGTTTTAGCGTTGAGGACGTTTTGCCAGATCCAAGATAATCCTGTTGCTGTGAGATTGTTTGTTTCGAACGAAGCCTTTTGGAGGCGAGAGTCGAACCTACATCCCCGGCACTAAAACAACACAGTACAGATGACGGCTCAAAAACCTTTGTCTGCGATGCCATTGGAAACGGCCCAAAGTCTTCTCGAATTTAGCCTAACATTCACCCCGCATTCAGTCCGCAGTCTTTCTCGACTTATGTCAGTATTTAAATGTAAGAAATCGTACGTCCAGGACCATCTTCTTTAAATAAACAGAGAGTGATGACGTTCACAGGAGTTCTTTATTCAGGCTTCAGCAAGTGCACAGAAACAGTTCAAACGAGGTTCAGAGTGAAGTCCAAAGAATAAGTCCCCTCCCCATAACTTTATACCATTTTAGCTAAGCCCATCCCAATGTACGTAAACAGTCCTTTGTCCATGGATGAGAAGATACACTTGTGGACCAGGATGTTTTGTTCAACACCAAATATGCTCTTATAACCTTGACATTTGGGGCCGTGCTCATCCCAGACAGACACTCTTATCTTTAGTGCAGTAGGCCTAGCATACAATTTATAGGTTTTACCATTAGCAAACAAACAAACTAATATATCACACTTAACTTTTCTGAAACATTTCATCGGCTGCTACTTTCAATCCGTCCAAAGACTTTTTTTTTTGGTGTGTATTTTGTGTGGACATCTCATGCTGTGTGTGAAATATGGAACTATAGTCTACTGTGCGGTGTTTTACCAGGGGAACAATTTATCTGTGCACCCCGGGCTACTGCAGGAATGGTTGACATGTTATAAAAAAAGCCAATGACAAAAGTAACTTGGACAGAACAGGACTGGATGGACTCTGTCGGAGGTTGTGTGCACTCTGCGAGAGTCAGCACTCTGAAACTTTTCCCTTTTTTAGTGCACTGTCCCACAGAAAAGGTTTCTGGGCCAAACGAGTCACGCTGAAATCGCGGCACACCGCAAAGTCCGGATGAGGCCAACAAACGTGGCAATGAAACAACACTCTATGTGTTATAATTGTCCCTGAATGCGTGACTTTGTGGAATTGAAAATAAATGAGATTATAGTCGATTCCAATCATTTCCAAGGCTGGTAACACTTTATAAAACGAGCACATTAATTAAGCATGGGTAATAAAATGTGATCGTGGTGAATTATAGTGATGTGGCGTTCATGGCTCTTTTGAACGGCTCTTTGAGGTGAGTGGTTCGAACCGGATCTCGATTGTGAAAAGAGCCGGATCTTTTTTTTTTGTCAATTTTACCCAAAACGGACACAAGAAGCAGGCCACACAACTGAAAGCTTTTTGCTCTCAAATCAAAGCAAAATGCACCGATCCGAAAAACACTTGAAGCTGAATAGCTATAAATGCACTTTGCACCAATTTGTTTGTTAAATATCTTAACAGATTAACAAAGCTACATATAGTTAAGCTCATGCCTCCATCTATTCAATTTTGTTCAATAATTGCGTTGCCAAAAGGGGTTTTGAATTGAAAATGTTGTTTTTGGTTTGCAATTAAAAGGCGATTAATTACGTACAGACCTGTAATTAACTCAATTAAAAGATTTTACTCGAGTCCCACCACTAATTTAAAGCATTGAAGTAATTCACTCACAAGGACCACGACTTCAGATTCAAGTAAATCATTTGATAGTTCACGGGAACGTTGTTGGGAGACTGAAGAGAGGGACCAGGAGGTTTTTATAGGACGGAGACCGGGACGGGCGTACGTGAGGTCCTGAACTTAAGATAACAAAACTTCAACATTTATTTCATTATTGTTTCTGATTTTGCTCTTTGTGACGGTAGCTCTTTAGTATAAGTAAGTAAGTAAAGCTTTTGATTTATAAAGCGCTTTTTACAGAAAAAAATCACTAAGTGCTGTACAAGAGAAAAGGTTAAAAAACTATATAAAAATGTATATAGTACATGTGTAAAATTAAAGTGACACTGGTGAAAGAAAACCCACCAACCAAAAGCTTTTTTTGAAGCATGTCTTCAGGTCCTTCGGCCAGATGCAGAGACAGGGGTAGGGTGTTCCACAGTCTGGGGGCAACAGACTGAAAAGACCGGTCCTTAGGTTCTGGCCAGAGGACCGAAGAGTACAGCCAGAGGAGAACTGTCTTTAGACAGTTGTAGCTTCAAATTTCTGTTGAAATGTTTTAGTATAAGGGGAACATTCATAAGGAACTCATGATCAATTATGCGTTTATTTTTGCTGAAAGTTTACACAAAGGATGGTCCTTGCCTCCATTTATATGTTCTGCAAGCACAAAAAACAATCACCGTGATCATGATTAATACTCATGATCATTGCCTTAGTTAACAGTATATTGCTGCATGAGTTAAGCATTATTTAATGAACCTTTATTATAAAGCGTCACCTGAACTTTCTTTATCCCATTGGAGCAACAGAACTCGAATATTCTGCAGGACATACCATAGTGGTGTAGCGTAGCAGCAGAGAACACAAAAGTATTTTCCTATTGGTATTTAAAGTATCAGTTCTTTGGTATCATTTTACACTTTCCCAATGAGAACATGAGCAAACATGTAGCGGCTCTTTTGGTTTAAAGTTAGCAGAGATTTTGATACATGACCTAAACAACAACTATAATTAAGCAAGAAATTATAAAGATTTTCTTTTTCATTGCTGTTGGCTTATACATGTACTTGTCGGTGTTTGTTGTCTTCAAGCATCAAAGTATTAAAAAAAAAAAATCCTCAAGGTGATGGAACTATTGCTTATTATAGTTAAGGTATTAGGTCAGGGGTCGGCCTCGCTTCAGCTCACTTTGTCCCACTGGCGGAGTCACGAGTGAGCTGGCGTGAACAAAATAAATTGTAAAAAGAACTTCGGTAGTGAAATACTTGCAGAGCATATTGTAAACTACGATCCGTCCTCTCTTTTGACTCCGCTGTAATTCGCGCGCGCTGGGCCGACCTCAGTATGTTCCGGTATATAGTTGTGCTTTGAAACTATTATAGTCAGGAAGGATTGTTAAGGGGTCGGCACTTATAGGCTTCTTGCTTCGGTCTACTCCCTTTGAGCTTCCATAACTGTATAATTGTGACATTTTGAGAAAAAGAAAAGAAATGTAAACCAGAAAAAAAAAACTCCAATTAAATGGTCCGTAATGACATTGAGGTTGCACACCCCAGTATTAGGTAGTTTTTATTTTTATTCACAATCAAAATCCTGTGTTAGTGTTGCCCCCAGTCCCTCTCCCGTCCCGAGCAGCAGCTGAGAGTCCAAACTTTAGCCAGGACTCTACCCTCGTGGATCTATTATGACTCCTCTGCTTGTGCCAGGCTAAAATTTGGACTTCAGGGATATCTAGAGTCTGTGTCCATTCCCCTGTCAGTGCGAGGCCGCCGGAGATGGACAGACTACATTTATGGCTTAGTTTAAGTTTGTAGAGATCTTCATTTTGGCTGAAATGTTAGTGTGGCTTTGAATTCTCATATGTTTTGGTAAATTATACATTTTCTTTAGAGGTTTTTAATTTTGCACTGGCACAAAGTGAGCAGGACGCTGTTCTTTCTTTAATCATAATCTATTGTGTTGCTGTTTTTTTGTCCAGATTGTGGCTTGTGTCGACGTATTCTTTACTATATCTCCATATAGTAAAGAATACGTCAACAACAGAAGACTGAGGCTTGATCTATTCAAATCAATCTTTGTTTTATTCCCTCATATTACAATCTAAAACACAAGTTATGCAAAGTTATGCTTATGGAAGAGAAAGAACGCCTCCCCTCGCGCAACCCAAAAGAACATGGAGGAGTAGGCGTGTCCTTGCTCTTGAAATGTTCTTGTCATCACTTCCTCTGCACAATCTGACTCCTCCTTCTCACACACTGTCCCCCAGTGGCTCCAACAGTAAAGACAATAACAATGGGGCAATAAAAATAGAAGATGTCCGCCCAGTTAAAAAGTCAGGCTTCAAATGAACCTTAAAGCACAGATTACATTAACACAGTTGAATATATGATCAATAAAGCCTAGTATGATAAAAAAAAAATATGTATAGAAATATTTCCACATTGTATAATAATATTTCCTCACTTGTTTATATAAGTTTCTCCACAGGAAATAATGTCACATCCACAGTTTGTTTTGTGTTTCTGTATGTATTTGAAAGAGGCGTCCCCGGTGGCAGAACCTATTTTTCAATTTATCATGAATTTCAGAGTTACATTTGTTCATAATTATTATTTCAGTATGTTTTTACTGCCACGTAATCTTGATATGATGAATACGCATTAAATAATCTGACCTCATCTGTCTCTCTCTTCCTAATCTGAACCCAACTCATGACTGTTCTCTGAAAACTAACTTTAACCCTCCTTCTCCAAAACAGTTTCCCAACTATTACACTATCATTTTATTGTTTGAGTTTAATCGGTAAAGCCTTTAGTTTTAGTTTGGGAAAAAGTGGGGTCATGTGACTCTTCAGCGAACGCAGCTCCTGTTGCCATGGGAACATGCCTGTTTATTGTTAATGTGCATTTAAATCAATTTGACCTTGACCTTTAGCCTTCAAATGTATTGCCATGGCAATAGAACGTCCATATAAGGAATTGTTGTGTTCCATGCTGATGTCATCGTTCTCTTGATTCCAAGCTTACCTGACCAACGCTCGGTCACTCAGAGCTCATTCACATGTTAAGGTCACAGCTAAACACTGCAGACGCTGGTGTTTAAACATTTTTGACCTTTTTCTCTTGAAAACATTGGTTTTTTCGCATCCCTCCTGCACCTTACAGCAGCAGGAGTGAATATAGCAAGTGGATTTCTCAACAGGGAAATTATAATAGTCTTAACTCTTAACGCAATACATTATCAAGATGACCAACGAACAGCCCACTGTAACGCAGGCCGCACCAAGTCGTAAGATGAGGCGTCTTCAACGAAGGGCTCTGGAACGCCAGGAAAAGGCAGCTGCAGCCGCAGCTCCAGCCCCAGTTAGCTCAGCGAGCGGCGACGTATTACTGGAGCTGTTTTGTGAATCAATGTTGGAAATTTCTCAACAAGAAACACTCCCTCTAATGGAGACTTTACATAACACACAACCCCCATCACAGACTGTCGAGAGGGACCAACCTGAGGAAAATTCTCCTCTGATGGGCCATGATTCTCAACAGGACGCACAGCTCCTAATGGAGACTCCTCTACAGGACACCCCCCCATCACAGACTGTCGAGAGGGACCAACCTGAGGAAAATTCTCCTCTGATGGGCCATGATTCTCAACAGGACGCACAGCTCCTAATGGAGACTCCTCTACAGGACACACAAGCCCCATCACAGACTGTCGAGAGGGACCAACCTGAGGAAAATTCTCCTCTGATGGGCCATGATTCTCAACAGGACGCACAGCTCCTAATGGAGACTCCTCTACAGGACACACAAGCCCCATCACAGACTGTCGAGAGGGACCAACCTGAGGAAAATTCTCCACTGATGGGCCATGATTCTCAACAGGACGCACAGCTCCTAATGGAGACTCCTCTACAGGACACCCCCTCATCACAGACTGTCGAGAGGGACCAACCTGAGGAAAATTCTCCACTGATGGGCCATGATTCTCAACAGGACAAACAGCTCCTACTGCAGACTCCTCTACAGGACTCACAAGCCCCATCACAGACTGTTCCCCATGCAGGACAAAGCCAAGCCTCCCGAGAACATCTTCTTAGGCAAATACAGCTTCTGAAAATGCAGGTAAAGGAGCACGAAAAAAAGCTTGGAGACATAGATGATATCATTGAAAGATACAAAAAGGAGAAAGCGGGCGTCTTGAGTGAACAGATGGAAAGGGCCAGAGAAGCAGAGCAAAAAGAATTAAAAGCATTTAAAAGAAAACTTAAAGCCGCAGAAGAGGAAGTAAAAAGTCTCTCGAATGACACAGAGGCAGCTAAGCATAACTGTGGTCTTCCCCGCGAGGAGGACAGTGTGGGGTCCAACCTACAGTCGTCCTGCAGTGAAGCAGAAAAGGAGGACCTGGTGGAGAAATTAAAGTCTGCTCTTGCTGAACAAGAGGAAGTGACAGCAGCTGCTCTGAGCAAAGTGGAGAAACTGGAGGAAGAGAAAAGCAGTGACTCTTTGCAGGCTCTAGAGAAAATGAAAACCCTGCAGGATAATGCATGTGGACTACAGCTGGAGGTGAATCGACTAAGAAATATGCTCCGGGACGAAAGAAGGGCAAAGACAGAGGCTCAGAGCAAAGTGAAAACTCTGGAGGAGCAGAAAGTTGAGCCAACAATGGTCACAGACAATAGCTCTAATGTCATGGATGCAGGACAACGCCAAGCCTCCCGAGAACATCTTCTTAGACAAATAGAGCGTCTGAAAATGCAGGTAAAGGAGCACGAAAAAAAGCTTGGAGACATAGATGATATCATTGAAAGATACAAAAAGGAGAAAGCGGGCATCTTGAGTGAACAGATGGAAAGGACCAGAGAAGCAGAGCAAAAAGAATTAGAAGCATTAAAAGGAAAACTTAAAGCCGCAGAAGAGGAAGTCAAAAGTCTCTCGAATGAGACAGAGGCAGCTAAGCACAACTGTGGTCTTCCACGCGAGGAGGACAGTGTGGGGTCCAACCTACAGGACGAGAAAATGAAAACCCTGCAGGATAATGCATGTGGACTACAGCTGGAGGTGAATCGATTAAGAAATATGCTCCGGGACGAGAGAAGGGCAAAGACAGAGGCTCAGAGCAAAGTGAAAACTCTGGAGGAGCAGAAAGTTGAGCCAACGATGGTCACTAACAATAGCTCTAATGTTGAGGATGCAGGACAAAGCCAAGCCTCCCAGGAGTATCTTCTCAAACAAAACGAGCTTCTGAAAACACAGGTGAAGAACCAACAAGAACAATACGACACTCTGCGATCTTCCCACCAGCAGTACTGTAACCGAGAAGGTGAGCGGATGAGTCAGATCATAAACCGACTGAAAAGGGAGAAGGCTGCTAACTACAGTCAACACGAGGAGAAAGCCAGAGAGGCAGAGAAGGAAGAACGAGAAGCTTTAAACACTGCCAACGCCTGCCTCAAAGGAATGCTTAACGCTGCAGAACAGAAAAACAAAGATATGTGTAATTGGATCGAGCACAACATTGGGCGCCCACAGGACGGGAACAGTCCGAGCCGAGAGGATGTCAATCGAGTTCTCAATGAGAACAACATTGCTCTTCCACAGGAAGACCTTTCTAAGCAGGTGGAGCAATTAAAATATGCTCTCTATGAACAAGAGAAACTCACAGCAGCCGCTCTGAGCCAAGTGGAGAAAGAGAGAAACAGAAACGGCACCTCAGTCCAGGCTTCGGAGAAAATAAAAAACCTCCACGAAAAAGCGCATAGACTACAGATGCAGGTGAATAGATTAAAAGTTGAACTCCGTGAGGAGCAAAGGGCAAACAGCGAGGCTGAGAGTGAAATTAACCGTCTGAAAGAAGACAGAAATGAGTTTGCAACTGAAGTCAAATATCTAAGCTTTTCTCTCACCGGGGAATTCACTAAGAACGCTGAATTAGAGGAAGAAAGGGACGAGCTACACTCACAGGTCAACACTCTAAAATCTGAAATCAGTGAACAAACGTCAGCAGCCCACGAGGCTCTGAGCAAAGTTAAAAGTCTGGAGGAGGAGAATACTGGACTGCAGGCAGAAAGACATGGCTTAGGCTTGCAAGTGCACAACCTCGAATCTGTCCTCCTGGAAAAGACTGCAGCACTGCGAGAGGCCCAGCACAGAGTCACATCTCTAGAAGCGGAGAAAGGTGCTCGGTGGTCCTCAGTGGAAAATCTAGAAACAGCCTTAAGCGAGCAGCAAAAAGACACAGAAGTGGCCCGCTCCAAACTGATCGAGCAGGAGCGGGAGCTCAGAGAGCAGAAGGCCACAGCACGAGCCTTAGAGCAGAACTTAAAAAGAGCGCGGGACCTGTTTAAGACCATGGATGAGAAGTCCAACGCCATTTTCGTTGCTCTCGGGGCCCAGAAACAGAACCTGGAGAAGAAAGTGCAGGACCTCAGCCACGAAACGGAGCGTCTAAGGGTCGTCCACAGAGAAGAGGTGAGCGCGTTGCAGAGCTCGGAGGAGAGAACAAGGGCAGCGCTACAGCAGGAGATCCAGGAGCTTTCTGACACTCTGAAGGCTTCGCAGGAGAACAAGTCTGCCCTGCTCACAAGCAACCGCGAGCTTCAGGGTGTGATTCAGGAGACTGAGAAACGGCGAAAGAAGAAGAAGGGGTGGTTTAGGCTTTAATTTTTTCTTCCAATCCTAAACCACAGGCATCAGGAGAGCTCAGTGTTGAAGGCTAAACTAAACACTTTGAATAAGAATTAGATGTCCAAAAAAACAACAGCACTAAAATATTAAAAAGAACACACACCGAACAAAAAACATGCAAAAGGTTACTGTAAGCTACTACTCTTCTATTTATCTTGGACAAAGAAAATGAAAGCTTTCCACACCTCTTAGATGTTTCTGCACCTGCTAACGCCGAGCCTCTCCCCCGAGGTGACAATGCTCTTGGTGACATGGTAACGCGGCGGGGGTCAGGCGTATGGACACACCAGGTCTGTCCGACTGACCACAGCTGAAAATAAACACCATATCAACAAGAGCGGTGAAACCTGTGAGCATGGCGTGTAGTTAGCAGGTAAAGAAATGTCTACTCAATTTGGAAGTAATTCGATTTTTCCTAAAGTAATTAAACTAAAGTAACCTAAATCAGGACCATAATCAAGGGGGAAAAAATCCCTTCTGTGGGAGACACCATGACTAAAACTTAACTTGTTTTTAAGACCTGGGGGATTCTGCGATGCCTTGTGGGCTGTTATGATATGAATGCAATGATCATTTGACAGTATTTACAGTCCTGTTAGCCAAATTCCAATGCCAATAGCAATCCGAAGTTCCATCCTGCTCCATCAGCTTACACCAGCACCACCCCTACCAGCTCCATTGGCCCCCCAGCTCGATACCTACCTGCTCCACTATCCCCCCAGCTCGATACCTACCTGCTCCCCCAACACGATACCCCTTTCTTTAAAATAAATTTGGTAAACCTGCTTTGTGTGTCGAGTACTGCTTTTGGGTTTCCGTAACACTTTAAGAAGCAATGATGTACCAACGGGATGTAAAATGCTCTTTTACTTCTACTTGAAAAAAGGTAACCCGTGGCCATAGGGCACGAGTTGCTCTGCTCCGTGACCACGACGCTGGGTGCCGCCGTTGCCCTCCATTGCTGTAATACCTCCAGCTAGCGGCTGAAAAACAAGCTAGTTTTCCAGTGGAAAGCATTAATAATAATAATAATAATGCATCAGTTTTATATAGCGCTTTTCTGGACACTTAAAGACACTTTACATTGCATTATTCATTCACTCCATACTTGGTGGTAGTAAGCTACTGTTGTAGCCACAGCTGCCCTGGGGTAGACTGACGGAAGCGAGGCCAGCTGCGCCATTGGCCCCTCCGACCACCACCAACCACTCACTCACACACTACATTTGCTAAGCTTCCTGGTGTTACCAAACGGTCTCCCATCCAAGTACCGACCAGGCCCTTCCCTGCTTAGCATTGCACTTTAGACACGTTTTAAACAACTGTAAAGCCTGGTGCCTAATTATTTATTTTTTTACTTTTCTACAGGTAGATATTCCTCCTGTAATAATGCTGGGTAAGGACCAATTAAAGGCAGCAGTCGGTTTTCGTAAGGAACATTTTAGCACTCTCGTACATTAATGAGGGCCTGACTTTGAATGACAGGCCGTTAGCATTAGAGCGGCTCAACTACACGCCTCGCCCTTATGCCCTTTTTAGGAACATGCCGGGGCAGAGCAGGGTAGGACGAGTCTGTAAATCCAGCATGGATTCCCTTTCGAACATAGTTATTAACATAAACGGGGAGGAGTGAGCAGACTCTACAGCAGTGGTCGGCAACGTCCGGCCCGGGGGACACTTTTGGCCCGTTGCCAATATTTTTTGGCCCGCCAGAGGATATAAAAAAATAAAAAAATGCCTAACAGAGACTTAATTGTTCTTTATCCGCAAATGTTTTGCCCCTGATCTTTGCTTGTGTTTGGCACAACACCATTCCACTGTTGCATTTTAACTCTAAAGGTCTGCACACACTACACGGTTTTATAGAACGTCCGGGGGTTCACACTTAACGACGGAGAATCGCCCTCAACTTGGCTTTAGTTCTGTCAAATGGAGATAAAAGTCGGCGACACGAAAAAGCGGGACCTATTTCAGTGGATTTAATAAGAAAAGGAGACGGGCCTCCGCTCCAAGATGGAGGAGGCGGAGGAGACAGCGGAGAGAGGCGAGCGGAGAGAGGCGAGGTGAAGCTGAACAGTCCGTCTCCAAACTCAGTAAGTGCCGCTACACTCTGTTCGCGGTTGAAATGTAGCTTGAAAAGGTGGTTGAACGTTTGGTGATATAAAGTTGTGCCTTTTCGTGTGGGGCTGTGGTCATGAAATTAGCTGTTTGTGCCGCTGTTTTCACGGAGAAATGAAAGTGAGGCGCGGCTGTGTTTTTCTGTCTTTATTTCACTCTGTCATGGCCGCTGTTTTCTGTGTGTTCACTTTGGGGACGGTGAAATCACCCACGTTTCTCCTGTGCGTCCAAAATCGGGCTTAAAAATCAAACATGTTTGATTTCCTGCGACTGTAGTCCAGTTGCGTCTGACTGTCCACACTACACGATTCCAAGTCCAGTCGTGCCCTGGTAATTCATCTGTGCGCGGTACGAGGGGGTGCTTTTTTCGGCGGTCATGCAGTTTTCGGCGTAACACCAGGCCACAATCCAGGACGCTTTAAGCGAGGCACTGGATACCTTTTCCTGTGGGGTCAGGCCTCGGACTAGGACCTGCTGCTCCGGATATAACTGTCACAAAGAGCATCGACTTTGAGACGCCTTGACTCAGACTGAAGTGGAAAGGACGCACTGAATGACCCATGTTTCGTTTTGTGATGTCGAATATTGTACTCTTTGTAAACGGAGATGACCTCGTTGCAGATGAGGCAGAGAGGTTTGGCATTCACATATCCAGGTAGGTTGAAACCATGTTTGTCGCCTTTCCTCCCTGAAACTCCAGTTTTCACTGTCCACTTTTCTTTGTTGTCCTTTGGAAAGCGTTTGTGATGCTAACTTTATTTTTTGCCAGTGCTGTGTAACCCGCGAAAATACGACAGACTCGGGGACAGTATTGTTTCAAACAATATTTTATTTTTAAACAGAAAATATGTATAGTTTGGGGTTATCTAGTATTGAATATCCATGCATCAATAAATCAATTTTTTATCAATTGACCGGCTGGCCCGCCATCTATTGGCGAAAAAAAATATTGGCCCGAAGCCAAGCCAACTTGCCGACCCCTGCTCTACAGCCTATGACCACAGTGAGTAAAATAGTGCTGTGCTTTTTTCTGACAAAGTCACAGCTTATTACTACTCCAATGATCTCCTGGCTGTCATTGTTCACTTGAGAGCGGGCTCCTTGTACCAGCTCGTTCATGACCAACCCATCACCACTAATGTTATTCGGACTGCCATGTCAATCTGAAAACCAAGCGACATTGCACCACAAAAATGTGCTATCACTTCAAACAACGTATCACTTAATGATAAAAAATATGAGTTTAGAAAAATAAGCACTTATTTCACTCTTCATTAGAATGCCTGGATTCACTGTCTGATGGACATTACATAAGTTAGAATAGCTAGGGGGAAAAACCATGGCACTAGCAAGTATCTCCTTTGGCAAGTGCAGAACAAGTATGATCAAAATCCACAGAAGTAATAGGGATATGCAAGACGTCCTTTTAAATTCCAAACAGGAACAGTAATAAAGTCTCCTCCGGTTGCTTTCCGCCTCGTGCCCATGTTCAACGTGGCAAATCCAAACGGGTTCACGCAGTAAAACTTTAATTTGATGTTATTTCCGGCAAAGTGGGGTGAGGTGACGTGTGACGGCACGCTGTAAACAAACACCCAGGAGCGGATATGACAAGGCGGATCGGGAGTGGGGCGGACGGAGACACGGCGGTAACGTTTGCACCGCAAGAGCTACACCAGCGAGAGCATGAATATTTAACGCGCGATCAGGGGAGACCTCCATTATAGCGAGCGCTGAGCTGTAATGTCACGCCTCATTACGGGAAGCGGACACCACGGTTCAGCGGCTGCGCAGCAGCAGCCGACCGACATGCCGACTGTGCGGGCTAAACATATGCAAACAGCTACCTGCCATCTCACGCAGACCTGCCCGTGTGAAACAGAGCGGCTCGGGAAACGAACATAGCAACGGAACCTGAGGAGACGTGTTGGTAGACTGCCTAATACACAAGAGTAGGCCAAGTGTTTTTTAAAGGAACAGGCCACCGTTTTTCCGTACTGAGTTATGTTCTTACCTGAGCTTAGACAAGTTGATATGCACCTGTCTGGTCTCTGTGCCTGCCCATCGAAGGGGGTCGGCCCGTCATTCCAACATCCCTCCATTGCGACATCCCGTCAATCCGACACTTTTTGACACCACTATTCCGACAATAGGTCCTTAAGGTCAGGGCTAAGGTAAAGTTAGGGTTAGTTTGTAAACTTCACTATCCTTAAGGTTAGGGCTAAGGTTAGGTTAGGGTTAGCTTGTAAACTCCACTATCCTTAAGGTTAGGGCTAAGGTAAGGTTAGGGTTAGCTTGTAAACTCCACTATCCTTAAGGTTAGGGCTAAGGTAAGGTTAGGGTTAGCTTGTAAACTCCACTATCCTTAAGGTTAGGGCTAAGGTAAGGTTAACGTTAGCTTGTAAACTCCACTATCCTTAAGGTTAGCTTGTAAACTCCACTATCCTTAAGGTTAGTTTGTAAACTCCACTATCCTTAAGGTTAGGGTTAGCTTGTAAACTCCACTATCCTTAAGGTTAGGGCTAAGGTAAGGTTAACGTTAGCTTGTAAACTCCACTATCCTTAAGGTCAGGGCTAAGGTAAGGTTAACGTTAGCTTGTAAACTCCACTATCCTTAAGGTTAGGGCTAAGGTAAAGTTAGGGTTAGCTTGTAAACTCCACTATCCTTAAGGTCAGGGCTAAGGTAACGTTAGGGTTAGCTTGTAAACTCCACTATCCTTAAGGTCAGGGCTAAGGTAAGGTTAGGGTTAGTTTGTAAACTCCACTATCCTTAAGGTTAGGGCTAAGGTAAGGTTAGGGTTAGCTTGTAAACTCCACTATCCTTAAGGTCAGGGCTAAGGTAAGGTTAGGGTTAGCTTGTAAACTCCACTATCCTTAAGGTCAGGGCTAAGGTAAGGTTAGGGTTAGCTTGTAAACTAAAGGTAAGGTTACGGTTCGTAAACTAACGAACTAACGTGTGTCAGAATGGCGGGACGTTGCACAAAAGATAAAAGTGTCACCACTCCGACAAAGTGGGAAAAAAAATGTCGGAAAGCCGGGACGTTTGACGTCCGACAATTAGACCTTAATGTCGGAGTGGGGGGTGTCGGAATGGCAGTGTAACCGCATATAAGTACTTTTTGTACTCATAAGACGAAGCTTCCTTTTGAATAGAACATGTGCAGAACATGGGGATATGGGCTCGTTTGCGTGACCAAATATTCGGGTTAGAAAAGAACTAACACGGGTCAAATTTTGATTTTTGCTGGTGTTTATATAGCCGTGTGCAACTGGGTTATTGCAAATATTCCGGTTATGAAAGGGTTAGTGACTGCATGTAAACGTAGTCCACCATATTTGTCAATAACGCTGATCTGAACTCGGGCAGATAAGACGAGATCCCAGCTTAAAGTGCATATGACAGGTTTTAATGCTTTTGAAAATATGACTTTCAAGTTCATCAGTTGCATAATTATCATTTTATTTCAGTGGAACAGCAACTCTAATGAAGAAATGTTGGGCAGAAAAGTTATTTAAATGTTTAAGCTGCTGTCAGGAAGTGACATCGATGAAGGTAAAGTTCCATAGCAATTTGACTCACTCATTTCCCATTGACTTAACAATTTAAAATTGTTTGCCTTCATCTGTGTCACTTCCTGTCAGTGTCCAATAAGGAAGTGAAACTATAAACATCAAAACAGCCAAAATTGTGTCTAATGTGTCGTATGCACTTTAAATGTTTTTTATTTACCAGGTAAGTCCACTGAGAACAAATTGTACTTTAGTATAGAATAGGAACCAGTCTTGCAACAGGGTCGTCATGACACCTGATTCATTAAGGCTCGCATTTTGTTTTATGTTTGCTTTTGTTGTTCCGCTACAAGTTTTCCTTTCGTTAACTGTTTCACAGAGAAGCACACATTGAAAAATACAGTGCAATCATAACAGGTTACTGAGTGTGAAGGTCAAACAGTCCATCAATGAATATGTCACCTTTTATTGATAAAACACAGTAGAAAGCTGTACAACATTTACACAGAGCCCAACCGAACTCTGACAAAGCCAGTGGTTGCGCCTTGGCCGGGAGAGAAGCCGAATCTCTTGTTCCATTGGATACCTGCGGAGCCCCCTGAACACAGCCGTACGTATGAATCAATACGGATTGGAGCAGACATATTGAGCGCAGAGCGGCCGCCTCAGGGCCTTCTGTTCACTGCTCCGTGAAGATGTGCGGTCTGCGATGGAGATAATCACATTCAGAGAGTGGCATACGCTAGACAGGGGGCTGACAGCTTTTGCTTTTTATTACAGTTGGAGAGTCATCCTGTTAAGCAAGTGTTTGATTACTTTACCGGCTTACCTGCATGTGCAGAACGAGTAGGCTATGGCTGTGTCCGAACGTCCAGCATTACCCATCGATCGTTACGTGAAGGACTAGTGAGCTCAGGCGCTCGGCTCACTACTTTTCCCTGTAAAGTCAACTAAACTGCTAAAACTATTGTCGTTTGAAGACCAGAAGGCTTCCAGGACAGTGGCTACAGTGAGTACATAGTCCCTAACTGCTCATTTTCTTCACCTCATTCACAATTATTACTCAAATTGTATTTCATTGTCTTAAAGCTAAATAAAACAAAAACCTTTTCAATTAAACTCATGGATGGTATTGTGTCTCAGGGCTCTTTGGAACACTGAAATCAATCTCAGACACCTGTGATAATTAGTTTGTATGGTAAGCTCAGTTAACTGAAGAAGGATTTTCCACATTATTAAAGCCACACCGCGTAACATTTTACCCAATAAATAATATTGAAATGCAAACATTCATTTTACGACAGATATTTTCATCATTGAAAAATAAGTCATAAATATACAAACAAGCATGTGCTTTTGCTGTGAGCGGCTCAGCTCTCCTAAGACATGAGTGTAACTTTACAGAATTTAATGATTATCCACTGCAAAAATAAAATTTTCTGTGTCGAGCTGGTCATTAGGAGCTTGTTTTGTGTTGATGGCAACAGTATAGTCCAAAATGTTATGCAATGTGCCTTTAAGCAGACCGCCATTCTCAAGCAATATGGGAAAGAAAAAGGATACTAGGTTTGAAAACCTTCGATATTTCATGAAAGTGTTTGTGCAGATAAAGGCACAATGAGGACGGTTTCTGCCAGACAAATACATCAGATTAAGAGAACAGCTGCTACAAAGCAGCAAACGGGTATTTGAAGCTGCTGGTGCCTCTGGAGTCTCCCGAACATCAAGGTGTAGGACCCTCCAGAGGCTTGCAGTCCATAAACCTTCTATCCGGCCTCTACAATAAGTTTGCTAAACTCCACGAATAATGTATTTCTGTTGTTTTTGTTGCATTAGATAAGTCAGTCTGGGACCCCTCGGGTTGAGTGGATCAAATCTCCGGCCAAATCTTTCTGGATCTGTCTCTGGTCATGTGTGGGCCGCATGCATCATGCATCATGGCGTTCATTAGACAGCTGCGACATGTGCACCCAGAGCGCTCATGTTCGTGCTGTGAGTTTACTCTTCTCTTAATGGATATTAAACTTTGCAAAGAGTGGAAAAGCTGGATCCTCTTTCTGTGGATTCTGTCTTTTGGAGGGAACAGCTTGACAAGTTTGACTGTGGAAGTGCCTGATTTAATCTATGTTATGCAGCTGTTTAACTCTGTGCTTAAATGTACGGTGTGATTATTTGATGCTTAGATAGACACGTCTTTCACTCTGCGCTTGTTAGTCCTAGTCTCTAGTCTTGTCTTGATTAGAAATGCAGCCTAAACCAAGAAAGTGGTTGGTAGGGCGTCACGGTAGTACAGCGGTTAGAGCTCGTGCTTCACAGCTAATAGGTCCGGGGTTTGATTTCCACCTGGGCGGGGCCGTTCTGTGTGGAGTTTGCATGTTCTCCCTGTGTCTGCGTAGATTTCCTCCGGGTACTCCGGTTTCCCCTACCACTAAAAACATGTACAATAGGCCAGGACGGATGAGCGTGTGTTTGAGAGTGAGCAATTAGCCCAAGGCTACAATCCGGTGTGGCTTGTTTACATGCATGAGACCTATGTATGTTCATTAACATGGACAGTCCCAACCAAATAAACAAATAAATAAATACAATAAAGTTTCAGACTGACTTCCCATGTATCTAACCGATGGAGGAAGTTAGGTGGGTGTGGGCAGGCTCCCTGCGCACAATAGTAACCACAAATAATATATCAAGATTACTGAAACATGTGAATGAAACAAAACACCACCATGAGGATATGACATTGTAAAAGCTTATTATCGCAGACCCACATTGCTATGAGTCAACCATTGCAAGAACAAATCAAAACGAGACAACACTGATAACAAAATAGACATTTCATGATATAAACACAATGTAGAAAAAAGAGGCATTCAAACCTTCATCGCAGCTAATTAAAAGTGGATTTTATCTTCTTCAAACATGCCATACTGCGACAAGGACGGCAGCGTAATTAAAAGTAGTTGTCTTTTCCATAGGCAAAGACGTAAACAGACTGTCAGAAGTGTCTTCTCCCGAGGCCAATCCAGCTTCTCATCTAGTGCTGTTTATTTGTGCAGATGTTGAGCGCACATTTGGCTTCTAAAGATCTTTATACCACCGCATTGGAAGAGCAGAAGTAAACAGGAGGTTTTTTTTTTTCAAATGATGAATCTTGTATAACTTTCTAAGCCATGACCCATTTGAGTGACGTAAGGTAACTTTGTAGAGTAATGATATGGCTTGTCGAAAACTTTTGGCTACTTTTCAATATATTACTTTCAGTGATGAAAAACATTAGACATTGTAATTTTTTATAGTTTTCTACGTTTTTTTTTTACCATATGCCAGCCTCACTGAGTTTGCCTCCCGGCTCTGCAACTTGATGTCTCAATGTCTCACCCCTCACACTGAGCTGTCTCATTTTTCCCATAGCCTTTTAATTAGAATATTGATCTGAAACCTTATAAACCAACTAGTTAGCCCACAAGTGAGTAACCTAAGTAGTGTCTTAATATTTTTTATGTTTGAAAAGCCTTTATGACAAAAAACAATCAATTCTGGGTAGAACGGTGGTGCAGCAGTCAATTGTCTGGACAGGGCCTTTCTCTGGAGTTTGCATGTTCCCATCCAAGTTCCAGCCAGGCCCTTCCCTGCTTAGCTTCGAGATCTGATGGGATCAAGCAGAGCAAAGGCGGTATGGCGCCAAGTGTAAGTGTAAGCCATTATTATTATAACTATGTCGATGTTGGTCCATGGGTGAAATCCGTTAACCCCTGAGCAAAGGTCTTGTGGCCCCCCAGATAATACTGAGAAAAACTGGATTCCGTTCAACAGACATCTAAACCCCTCCCGAAAGAACAATAATGGCCGTAGGCTTACAGTAAAGTGAAGATATTACTGTGCTGACGTCGAAGTGCTCCTAAGGTGCAATATAGTACCCCTTTTATCCGCTTAGAAAATCGAGTTTAATTTTGTGTGACTATCGTGTAACTCTTCACTTAACTGTATTGAAATAAGGAAAACGTGGAAGAGCTTGGTCGCTTGTAACTTCACCCCTATTTTGCCCCATAGGAGGAGCTATGGCTAGCAGAGGCTAAATGCTAACAACATCTTTGGGCACGCACAAAGACCAGAAGGGTATGCACCAAACTCGCTGCACTCGCTCGAATCTCTCTGTACTGGAGGAGGAGCCCTTTGTTTAATAAAGATAATGCTTGAGTTCGGGCCAGTACGAGCGTAGCAAACTTGCTGGATCAAATCATATCATATATAAAGATCTGGAAAAAGAAATTGACGCTCTGAGGCACAGACAGAGCCACCAGCCTGTGTACGGAGGCCTAATTGAACTCTCTTTGATGCCCTCTTGAGGGGTCTTCTCGGCACTCATTATCTTCCCCTCGTCCCCCCGTACGGGAGCGGATGAGTTGGCGGGGACTTTTGAAGGCCCCCTCTCTGCGCAGGTCACTCGGGCAGCCGTGTGTCCTTTCATCTTCCCGTTGGCTTTGGCAAATAAGCGCGGCTGAGGTTGTCTCTGAGGGGGAGCCTTCTCGTTGCATCACCGCAGACGGTGTGAACAAAGCGCAACGAGGCGACCGGGCTCTAATCCCCGCCGTCGTACTGGGAGACGGCTCCACCATCGCAACGTAGATGTCTTTATGTCTTTATGAATAGGGACTTCAGTGCGATATTGTCTTTCTATTCAAAACTTGTCTTGCTCATTGTGACATTAAACTTTCTTTTATTTGGAGACATTACTAGGCCCGTTCGGAAATGTGTTCTTGTGTCGAAATATCATTGGTTGCTGACAAAAAATAATTGAAGTAGAGATGGCAGAACTTTCGTCTTGTCTTGTTGACAACAGAACCTTTGTCAACAATGGACAAATCCTGTATGACTGTATTATTAGCATTTGGTCAAGAGTAGGGGAGAGCGGGTGGGTTGGTCACATAAAGACATGTCTTAGCTTTACTGCCGAGGATTTCAACATTTTGCCAACAGTCTCTGGATTCAATTCACAAGTTCTAATAAAGTCTTCCTTATCTGGGTTTGCAAACTAAACAGAAGATCCACAGTAAAGGTGCATACACACAAAACGTGAATCCCCCGGCATTGATATTCAAGTGAGACACTCCAGGTGAATTATTTTTATTTAGAGATGCATTGCGACTAGATTTTATTCCCCATATTTTCAGCGGCAAAATCTGAATAATGGGTCAAGCCAGGTTTAAATGTATTTTGTTGACATACTAGTCACAAAGACTTTTTCAGAGAGGATTTTGGATCACGATTTTTTTTTTATAAATAAACCATTTAATAAATCAGATTAGGAATTAAATATTAAAAAGTCCCTCTGGAAAAGAAAAACCTTCAAAAATATTGCTCAGTCCAAGGCTTGAAAATCTGTAGGAGCTACTGATGTGGAGATATTGTCGCACCAATGTGAGAAAAATGCATTCAATTCCCAAATAAATATATGGAGAAACATTGAATCAGTGCACCAATTAAACATGTTATTGTGAAGACTAAGTTTATGTTTTGTTTCCCGGTGAAAGATTATATGTTAAGAGACCACTTTGCCTGTAGTGTCTCCCCTTAAGATGAATCAAAGGAAAATTAACAGATTTTGATGTTTTTCTTTCATTGCAGAAATGGTTCAAGTGTGGATTACAAAACTGTTGGCTTTAGCTGATTTCTTTGACACAAAGCTGTCCTTACCTCTCCCCAGCTGTATAAAATATAACTTTTGGGGGCATATAGCTGCCCTAAATAGCGGTCTACACACTCCTATGTTTACTTTACCACAGCAGCAGAACTTTGTGCATATAAACAGTTTTTACTACTGCAGCCTGGCACGATGAAATGTTGCCGTTACAAGACTTGTAAATTCCAAGTAGGCCTACATGCACTTCTCAAAACAATGTATGTGGGAGACCAAAAAAAAATTAAGTTGGATTCATTTTCTCCAACATTATGCAATGTGTTTGGACAGCTTGGACCATGATTTATTCTATGTTTATGATGACTTATTAAATAACAGGTGGCCCAAGAGAGTTCCAACTACACGGAATGCTAATTTAGCTTGAGAAAATTGGATGGAAACCTGAGGATTCTGCGACAGGTGGTGTTTTGATAACTCAACAGATGGAGCTTGTTTTCTAAGTGTCAAATATTTTCATTATGGCTATATATAAAGCAGACTTCATCAAAACTGTGGGGATGAAACGTGGTGCATGGAAGTGCACGAGGTGTCAAATTTGGATTTGTGTAGAAACAGTGGGTCTTCATTTTGAGATAAACTCTTATATCTGGGCACTGCGAGAGGAAAGCTTATTGAGGAACTCGGAGTAGAGCTGCCTCTCACAGGAGCTAAATCCCTTGCGAATGCCCAACAATCGGTGTTTCTCTAATGCCAAGATCCTCGGAGGCTGAATCCACGTCATCAGAGCTCCAACGAATGGTTTTCCAATTCACCCGGACCCTTCGCACCCTCCAAAGCTCGCCTCCTTCTGTTTGGATCATTTACCAACGATCTACTTGTGGAGCGCAGCTTTGTAAGCTTAACAGTCTCTGGCCACTTTCCATCATAGCCTGTGCGAAACATGGACGTAGCATTGCTGTTAGCTGCTGAAGTCTAATAGGAAATGGGGGCAGGCTCTGGACGTTTCTTCTGCCTCTTTAAGTCTATATTGACCACAGGCTTGTGATTTTAATCTCCATGTTTAATCTCCGTCTGTTTTTCTTAACACATGCAACATTGTCCTATTGTCAAACGGGTGTGAATGAGTGGTTGATTGTGGTCAGATGTCGCAGGACTGGCAGCCTCACGTCCGTCAGCCTACGATGGGGCGGCTGTGGCTGATTTTGGAGTGACAGGAATGAGTCGTCCATTTCCGTGGAAACGCTTTGGGTGGCTGGTGATGTAAATAATTGGTGGGATCAAATTCTTTTTTTTTCCATTTCCTCCTTTTTTTAATTCATCTGTCAGCTCAGCAAATGAGCGGAGCTGATCGACAAATCAAGGAGAGTTGACTTGTGGGTGTAAAGGGGGGGCTCCGATCCCATCCGTGTGCACACAATCATAACCTCTGCTATGACGCTGACCAAGTCAAAAGATGTGCTGTCCACTCTGTGATGCTTTGGCGCTTCTGTCGGATATTTTTATGTTTTTAAATGTTTTCAATCTTTTAGTCCAATACTTGTGAAGGATTGGTCATCCTTTTTCTGCTTTCCTTAACTTTTAGACTTTTTTTCCTTCTCTTGGGAAGAAGATGAAGAGGAGGTAGGGGATGACGAACTGGAGCTACAACAATCTGCTGAAATGGACCTTACACTCTTCTGCCCTGAGCTTGGAAGTAGAGACCCCAGCTCTGCCTTTTGTATTTTGAGGTCCATACAGGCAGTGTCTCAAAGAAACTCACAACATGGTACGGCGACGGGAGCAGGTTACATCCGGAGCAGGTAAGGGAGATGGGGATGGGGGGGATGGGGGGGGGTTGTGACAGGCGGGAGGAAAGACCCTGGCTCTTGGCTGCCTACCACGAGCCCCACGTCTCTTCCCCTGCACCCCTCCCTCGGCAGCGAACAGTTCGTAGGCATAAGCACAGGGCAGCCATGTAACAATGACATGTAACAGGGGGCTCTCTGCTGGCTCAGGCCCTGGTCGGTGCATTCTGTTGCGATGTGGAGACAGGAAAAGACCCAAGATGCAAAACAGCCCAAACTGAGTTAAACGTAAACTTAGTGGCAAAAATACAGGCAGTGTCGCAAAACAGGCAAAGAAACTCACAACATGGTACGGCGACGGGAGTAGGTTACATCCGGAGCAAGGACAGGCAAAACACCCACGAACAGAAGACAATGCACCGACAAAGACAAGGGGGAACACAGGGGTACACATACACAAGGAAACGGGACACCGATGAGACACATTAGGGCGGGGCAGGGAATCAACACAAGCAAATCAAAGCCACACAGACAGAACAGACATGTCAAAATAAACCACACAAGACACAACCAAGGGGGAACTAAACAAACCAGATGGAACCATGACTTCATCACAATACTGGTAAGAGCCACCGGTCTGTAATCTTTGTCTTACAGTTTTATATCATTCCGCATCTTTGTACCTGGACACGGCGGCAACCTGACGTGACTCGCTGCGTTTCAACCCCCCCGCCCCCGAACGCGGCTCGTGTTATTTTACCTTCTGAAAGCATGCGGGTCATTTGTTCAAAGTGCGCCCTGCTTTTTAGCTCCGCGACCGCTGCGGCCCCCGCCACTTGGTTCTTGGTCCGCGATGTGAAGAAATAAAACAGCCCTCACATCTCGCTCCCACTGTACTCCAGCAGCTCGGCCTCCTCCGCCCGCGTGAGACATCAAACCCGCTCTGGTCCCTCGGCTTTTGAAGGCGCTTTCAAAAGCTACATCAAAGTCCGCCGCTGAACAGGCGACACGACTGATCCGAAACACACCGGTCCACGTGGGCGCGTTAAATACGGGCCTTTTAGCTACATTTGTTCAGACATTTGTTGTTGCGCGACATGTGTATCAGAATTTCGTGGGCAAAGTTGGAAATGCGCTTTTATGCCGGAGCGTGTGGTGTTTATGGTGGAGCACCAAGATGGACCAGTTTGCTCGGGCCGTATACTTTAGCAGTGGTCTTTCCCACAAAGACTCCCACATGCGTCTGGTGGTCCTCCGGGACAATTTTAAAATGGAAAGGGTATATTTTTGCAATTTGTTTAGTCTTTTAATGGGTGTTTTAGACCTAAACGTGTGCTTGGGTTACTGCAATTGTATTTCTCAAAATCACCTGGAGGGCCAGAAAATAACTAGGCCATTACACAATCATTAAAAATGTTTGTTAGATTTGGAAAAAATT
Source organism: Proterorhinus semilunaris (assembly GCA_021464625.1). Lineage (NCBI taxonomy): Eukaryota > Metazoa > Chordata > Actinopteri > Gobiiformes > Gobiidae > Proterorhinus > Proterorhinus semilunaris. The sequence goes on along the minus strand of CM038362.1, from coordinate 23,585,820 downwards.
ACATTCAAGGAGTGAAGATGACGTTACTATACAGATTAACTCAAAAGGGAGTGGGGAGACGTAAACAACTTATTTCCCCCCACCCATTTAACATTTTTCAGTTGTTGCCTAAACTTTCAGTAAAATACTTTTTATTTATTTTTTCATTCAATGCTATTGTCATTAAGTCAATATATATTGAATTGGATGTATATTTTAAATACCATCCATCCATTTTCTTCCGCTTTATCCGGGGCCGGGTCGCGGGGGCAGCAGTCTCAGCAGAGATGCCCAGCCTTCCCGATCCACGCACACCTCCTCCAGCTGTTCTGGGGGGACCCCGAGGCGACACCAGGCCAGCTCGGAGACATAGTCCCACCAGCGTGTCCTGGGCCTTCCACGAGGCCTCCTCCCAATAGGACATGCCTGGAGCACCTCCCGAGGGAGGCGACCAGGAGGCATCCGGAACAGATGCCCTAGCCACCTCAGCTGGCTCCTTTCGACGTGGAGGAGTAGCGGCTCGAGTCCGAGCTCCTCCCGGGTAACTGAGCTCCTCACCCGATCTCGGAGGGTGCGCCCAGCCACCCTGCGAAGGAAACTCATTTCGGCCGCTTGTATTCGCGATCTTGTCCTTTCGGTCATTACCCAGATCTCATGACCATAGGTGAGGGTGGGAACGTAGATCGATCGGTAATCGGTATTTTAAATACCATTCTGTTAATGTGGCATTCATTTATTTTATATTTGTTGATTTGAACAGGGACAATGCACAAGCTAATTTTCAACTGTAGTCCCTGGGCAAGATGTAGATTGCCAACAATAACAACAACAACAACAACAACAACAATCATTATTAACCTATAAAATGATAAAACAATTCATTAGTATTATCTCACACACAACCTATGTTTCCCTCCTGAACCACCACCTTAACATGGTGGAGGGGTTTGAGCACTCGAATGATCCTGGAGCTCTGTTGTCGGGGGCTTCGTGCCCCTGGTAGGGTCTCCCATGGCAAACAGGTCCTAGGTGACGGGTCAGACAAAGAGCGGTTCAGAAGCCCCTTATGAGAGACCAACAGGCCCGGTTAGAACCATGAGGCCGTCCTTCTGTGGACCCACCACCTGCAGGAGGAGCCATAGGGGCTGGTGCAATGTGATTTGGGCAACTCCAACAGCTGCCCCCACGACCCGGCAACGGACAAGTGGAAGAAAATGGGTGGATGGATGGACAACCTATGTTAACATTCGGCACAAACACTACACCATAGAATTACAATGGGAGCAGGCATGCAGCACAAAAGTATAGCAAGAATAAAATACGTTAACACTGATGTCCACACGTTTTGATTCTCAAGTAACCCAGGACTCATTTTTGAAAGGCTTTAATGCATCAACCAATGCATCCCCCCTCACATACGCAATGTATGTGAGAGGGGATGGCGCTCCAGAGCTGGACTGCTCTCACCGAAAAGGCCGACTGAAGGCACTTTCCCTGAGGGGGACTAACAGGTTATTTGAGGTGGCGGATCTAGTTTGTTTGTTAAAACCCCAAAGACCCATTCCATTTGCCTGGAAACCAGACTCACTGCTGTAACAACTCCATTTCCAAAGCTGAACACACGCAAGCAAACAGGAAGCGGAGTAAACCAATCAGCGAATTTGCGCTGGATTAGGAATCACGGAACTCGCCTACTGTCGGTGTATTTTTGGCCTTTCCCCCCCCCCCCCCCCCCCCCCCCTCCGTATCAACACAATGCAGAGCGGGATCATTCTCTACCATTCCATGACTTTGAACAGTTGTTATTGTGTGTTAATGCATTATGCAACAAACACTCTTTCTGCCACCGTAGCCTGTGTGCACGCTTGTCGCGCCAGGCTGCTGAATATTTAAAGGGGGGTATTATGTAATATCGACTTTTTCAAGCTTTATATCATGTTGGCATGTCATTCCCTCATTAAACACATGCCTGGAATGTTGCCTTGGCTCATTCACGTATTTTTGAGTAATCAGTAAAAACTTAGACGGCAGCCATTTTAGGTGCAGCTATGCCTCAGTCCTCCTAGGAACGCCCCCACCTCATGGAGACGCCTCTGGACCTTTTGTCACCAGCCAAGTTACCAACCACTGCTCCTCAGCACGGGGATCAGAGCAGGTACATCCCAACACAGACGAGCACCACTGAACCGAGGATAATGCACCGACAAAGACGAGGGAGAACACAGGGGTGTAAGTACGCAAGGAAACGGGGCACAGGCGAGGCACATTAGGGCGGGGCAGGGAATCAACACAAGGAAGAAAAGCAAAAATCACACAGACAGAACAGACGTGTCAAAATAAACCACACAAGACACAACCATGGGGGAACTAAACAAAACAGACGAGATCTCCATGACTGCAGAGGTCCAGAAGCTTCTGATGCTTATTTTACTGTCCAAATCCCAGTCCCCGGAGCCCACTTTGGGAACCCCTGCACAAATCGATAAACTGCTCATGACAACGTTCTCCTGCATTCTCTGAACAGATCATGGACGGCGTTCTCCACGTGCAGTCCTGGATGGTCCCGTCACTCACCTACACTTTGGAGGAAGGTAATTAACTCCTCACTGTGGCGTTCCGCTGACGGGCCCATTACACACGACACGGGCCCGCCACAGAACCAGCCCGTAACCAGCCCCGCACAGAGCAGGCCCGTTTGTTTTCACAGGAGGGAGTGATGAATACCAATGACCAAGAGGCCGGCCGATGCTTCGGTTTACCTGTTAGACGGTCCAAAGGGGTCCAAAGACAATTGGTAGAAAGTATATTCCAGTCATAGACGTTTGTGGAAAAGGGGGGTTCAAATCCGAACCGAAAAGTGATTAACTATTATCAATTATGCTGAAATTGTGCTTTGCAACAAAGTCTCTCCATCTCCTCCTGTCCTTGGACTTGTTCTGATATTTCGGGCTGGACAATCGATTAAAATGGAATAGAAATTGCAGTGACAACTGTGGTCAGTCTCAGGCAATTTCTTTCTTCTTTTTTTGGCAGTAACATGAACTGTTGTTGGTGTTTTGATGCTCTATGTTCATATTTATTTTTTTATTTTATTTCTTCATTTGAAAGGATAACTCCTCGAGATGACTCGTCTCATATTCAAGGGGGTCCTCTGAACGCAAAAACAAAAACAGATACAGCAGTACAGGCATGGAACCAAAACATAGACAAAACAAACAAACAAATAAATCCTTAACATAGATATAGTGATCTTATAACACGCACGCGCACGCACACACACACACACACACACACACACACACACACACACACACATACGTGGTTTTATGGTTTATGTTGACCTTTTGGAAAAAACAACCCTGGTGTGGTTTAAGAGGACTATGGTTTCCCAAGGTCCTAGAGAGATAAGCTCTGGATAGACTAACTGTAAAAAATCTGAAAAAAATTTAGGTCTATTTAACATCCTTGTATCAGCTACGGTTGTCTATACACAGCCACCGACCAGAAGGTGGTTCATGAGGACCAAAGATGAATTATGAGGACTTTAAACATAACTGAACCACAATTCCCCTATGAGAGACCAACAGGCCCGTTTGGAACCATGAGGCCGTCCTTCCGTGGACCCACCACCTGCAGGAGGAGCCATAGGGGACTGGTGCTATGTGATTTGGGCAGCTCCAACGGCTGCCTCCACGACCCGGCAACGGACAAGTGGGAGAAAATGGATGGATGGATGAACCACAATTAGAGGCTGGAAAAGTTTTAATGTTCTTCATACATACACTCCATGCTTATCCATCTTTTACCTTTAGTTGTCTTTTACGTGCTAGTCCACGATTTCTCACAAAGTCTCTTATATTCTGCAGTGTTCTCTGACTTAAGGCCATTTCTGCTTGCTTACACTGAGTTACTTCATTTTTTGTGGCCAGTTTTCCTCTCTTGATGTGTTTTTTAAAATGCCGCATTACAGCTGCTTCTTCAGTCTTTGACCATGCTCTTTTTGTCACTCTGCGTTTTGGTCCAGGTTGCTTTGCAGGCCTCTGTGCTGCCTCTGAAAAGGAAAATTAGGAATTAATTTAAACAAAACAATGTGAATAAGTCAGAGCAAGACTACTACAAGAGTAAACAGAAGAACTTGCCTTCAAAATCAGAGGTATCTCCATCAGCTATGTCGATCGGGTCATCATCTATAACCACAGTTGCCGCTTGTTTCTCAGCAGAGTCCCCCGAGTCACTGTGACTCTCCTCTTCGGCCTCATCTGCACTGATGGGAATTTCATCTAAAAACAAAAGGGGGATTCAATTCAATCAGCCCGCTCCTAAAGCCACCAGGCCTGGGAAAACTCACCAAGGCTGGGGCTAAGATCCCCAGCCGGCTCCTAAAGCTACCAGCCCCGCACCAACATCCACCACAATGACCCACCCTCTCCTCCACTTACACTACCCGGCTCAGGGCACTCCTACCCCGGCCCTACATGCACACCCTCGCCCCCCTGACTCCTCTGGACCTCCTCTGACCAGCCTCTGACCAGCCTGCTCCTAAAGCTACCAGCCCCGCACCAACATCCACCACAATGACCCACCCTCTACTCCACTTACACTACCCGGCTCAGGGCACTCCTACCCCGGCCCTACATGCACACCCTCGCCCCCCTGACTCCTCTGGACCTCCTCTGACCAGCCTGCTCCTAAAGCTACCAGCCCCGCACCAACATCCACCACAATGACCCACCCTCTCCTCCACTAACACTACCCGGCTCAGGGCACTCCTACCCCGGCCCTACATGCACACCCAGATAAGAGATACATTTAACAAACCTTCAAGTTCAATCTCCTCCAGCGTCTTTCCTTTTAGCGAGGAAATGGATCCCTTCTCCATTAAAAGCAATACTTTGGATATCTTTGCAAGTTGTGTTGTTGGAACAGGCAGTCTGTAGAATTCCCTGTGTACGCGGATATCATGTCCAAGGAAGTCTGCCACCTGATCCAGCTCATTCTCCTGGAGGTTTAAGACTTGAGATAGCGTGGCCACATGTTTCCTGAGACCGGTCGACCGGAGGTGCTCGGGGTACTTTGTGTCGCACTGTGTGGAGAAACGTCTCAGGCAGTCACTTCCTCTATAATGGGTTGGTGCTTTGGGTCGTGCAAATAAGAATGGGTTTGAGGGAGACACACCACATTCTTTCCTCTTATTTGTGAGTAGTGTAAGACCATTGACAACAGGTCGGGGGAGAAGAACTGCAACTTTTCTCCCTCTTTTACCCATAATTTCCACGCGACTTAGATACCGGCAGAGCTTCTTTTCTGTGTCCGATAAACCAAGGCTTACATCCGCATGAAGTTGTTGATTATCCCTCTCCAGAAAATGTTTCAGAGGCATTTTGGAAACCTCTCCAGCTCGCCGACGGTTGAACACAATGATTTGTGTGAGCAACACCATGGCAAGACGGGCATAAGTTTGAGCATCATCTGTTTCTTGCAGTTTGCTTGTGGCCTCTTCTGCTGCCTTTTCCAAAAACTTGTGAAGTTTCACAACATCTTCAGTGAATGGTAAGGTTAACGGTTTATTAAACTTGGCATCACTCAGTGTGTTAAGGGCATTGTGAGATACATATTCTTTCCACTTGGTACTGAGCAACTTCTTAAATGTTTCAGTATACTTCACCAGCTTCTCATCTTCTGCCATCAAGCTCCGGCAGTGGATGATGTCGCAGATCTTATTCAGTGTGTGGCCGAGTTTAAGAGCAAGGCTCGGGGTTTTGTACGAAAGATTGTCATCATTAAAACCTGCTACCTTTTTGACCGCTTGTACCACTTTCTCAAAGTTTGCAGGCCTAACAGCATCTTCCAGGGTCGGCACAGAGAAATCTGTCCGCAAGCACAGCAGCAGACGTCCCACTTCTCTCAGTTTTTGTCTTATGTATTCATACTTTGTTGTATCTTGTCCATGAATGTTGTAAAGTGACTGGGCAAACTGGAGAATACAGAAGTCATTTCGCACAACTGATCCAACTTCATCCACGTTCATAACACTGAGAAGCTTCCAAACCCCACCCGAGATTTGCGCACATAAGGCGGCATCCTGAGCTGATGCAGAGCCGAGGATCCTTCTCCTTCCAGACGTCTCTTCTTGGTTTGCATCTTCGGGTTTGTGAGGGCACCTGCGAGTATGCCTCCATAGTTCTTTGCGGAGAAACATGCCTTGACAATACATGCAGTGAATAAACTTTCCATCCAAAGCTTTTTTTTTGCATCGTCGCTTCACTTTCAATTGCCCTTTCCCACTTTGTAATACTGCTTGATTATGTAAAAAGTTCCCTTTATTCCTAATTTTTTCAATCCGTTTGTTGCGCTCCTTGACATCAGTAAGGGAAAAGACTTGTACAATCTCTGCATTGGTCTTGTGTGTTTTAAGATGTCTCGATATTTTCTTCTGGGGCTTACCGCAGACAAAGCAGTAATTTATGGAACTTGTCCGCTGTGGGTCTCCTCTTTGTGGACCATTCTCTGAATGCAACTCTGAGGTGTATGAAGAACTACCTTGCTGGCTGGTTCCCGGTGCACTAGAAGCAGGAGCAAGACTTGTATCCGACTTTTGTGTCAGCCATATATTTGGATGGGGGAGCTCATCTAAATCTTCATCACCCACATAGTCTGGGTCTGAGTCTGGGTTGTTTTTTTCTTGTGCCATCTCCTGCCTTTGGTCCTTCCCAGTGTCACTCTGAAAGATAAACAGACAATACTTGAACCTACAAAGAACCACCCAGGCTGGGGCTAAGTTCCACAGCCAGCTCCTAAACCCAATACCCCGGTCCCCAACTCATCAGGGCCGGGGAAAACTCACCAAGGCTGGGGCTAAGTTCCACAGCCTGCTCCTAAAGCTACCAGCCCCGCACCAACATCCACCACAATGACCCACCCTCTCCTCCACTTACACTACCCGGCTCAGGGCACTCCAACCCCGGCCTACGTGCACACACTCGCCCCCCTGGGTCCTCTGGACCTCCTCTGACCAGCCTGCTCCTAAAGCTACCAGCCCCGCACCAACATCCACCACAATGACCCACCCTCTCCTCCACTTACACTACCCGGCTCAGGGCACTCCAACCCCGGCCTACGTGCACACACTCGCCCCCCTGGCTCCTCTGGACCTCCTCTGACCAGCCTGCTCCTAAAGCTACCAGCCCCGCACCAACATCCACCACAATGACCCACCCTCTACTCCACTTACACTACCCGGCTCAGGGCACTCCAACCCCGGCCTACGTGCACACACTCGCCCCCCTGGCTCCTCTGGACCTCCTCTGACCAGCCTGCTCCTAAAGCTACCAGCCCCGCACCAACATCCACCACAATGACCCACCCTCTACTCCACTTACACTACCCGGCTCAGGGCACTCCTACCCCGGCCCTACATGCACACACTCGCCCCCCTGGCTCCTCTGGACCTCCTCTGACCAGCCTGCTCCTAAAGCTACCAGCCCCGCACCAACATCCACCACAATGACCCACCCTCTACTCCACTTACACTACCCGGCTCAGGGCACTCCTACCCCGGCCCTACATGCACACACTCGCCCCCCTGGCTCCTCTGGACCTCCTCTGACCAGCCTGCTCCTAAAGCTACCAGCCCCGCACCAACATCCACCACAATGACCCACCCTCTACTCCACTTACACTACCCGGCTCAGGGCACTCCAACCCCGGCCTACGTGCACACACTCGCCCCCCTGGCTCCTCTGGACCTCCTCTGACCAGCCTGCTCCTAAAGCTACCAGCCCCGCACCAACATCCACCACAATGACCCACCCTCTACTCCACTTACACTACCCGGCTCAGGGCACTCCAACCCCGGCCTACGTGCACACACTCGCCCCCCTGGCTCCTCTGGACCTCCTCTGACCAGCCTGCTCCTAAAGCTACCAGCCCCGCACCAACATCCACCACAATGACCCACCCTCTACTCCACTTACACTACCCGGCTCAGGGCACTCCAACCCCGGCCTACGTGCACACACTCGCCCCCCTGGCTCCTCTGGACCTCCTCTGACCAGCCTGCTCCTAAAGCTACCAGCCCCGCACCAACATCCACCACAATGACCCACCCTCTACTCCACTTACACTACCCGGCTCAGGGCACTCCTACCCCGGCCCTACATGCACACACTCGCCCCCCTGACTCCTCTGGACCTCCTCTGACCAGCCTGCTCCTAAAGCTACCAGCCCCGCACCAACATCCACCACAATGACCCACCCTCTACTCCACTTACACTACCCGGCTCAGGGCACTCCAACCCCGGCCTACGTGCACACACTCGCCCCCCTGGCTCCTCTGGACCTCCTCTGACCAGCCTGCTCCTAAAGCTACCAGCCCCGCACCAACATCCACCACAATGACCCACCCTCTACTCCACTTACACTACCCGGCTCAGGGCACTCCAACCCCGGCCTACGTGCACACACTCGCCCCCCTGGCTCCTCTGGACCTCCTCTGACCAGCCTGCTCCTAAAGCTACCAGCCCCGCACCAACATCCACCACAATGACCCACCCTCTACTCCACTTACACTACCCGGCTCAGGGCACTCCTACCCCGGCCCTACATGCACACACTCGCCCCCCTGACTCCTCTGGACCTCCTCTGACCAGCCTGCTCCTAAAGCTACCAGCCCCGCACCAACATCCACCACAATGACCCACCCTCTACTCCACTTACACTACCCGGCTCAGGGCACTCCAACCCCGGCCTACGTGCACACACTCGCCCCCCTGGCTCCTCTGGACCTCCTCTGACCAGCCTGCTCCTAAAGCTACCAGCCCCGCACCAACATCCACCACAATGACCCACCCTCTACTCCACTTACACTACCCGGCTCAGGGCACTCCAACCCCGGCCTACGTGCACACACTCGCCCCCCTGGCTCCTCTGGACCTCCTCTGACCAGCCTGCTCCTAAAGCTACCAGCCCCGCACCAACATCCACCACAATGACCCACCCTCTACTCCACTTACACTACCCGGCTCAGGGCACTCCAACCCCGGCCTACGTGCACACACTCGCCCCCCTGGCTCCTCTGGACCTCCTCTGACCAGCCTGCTCCTAAAGCTACCAGCCCCGCACCAACATCCACCACAATGACCCACCCTCTACTCCACTTACACTACCCGGCTCAGGGCACTCCAACCCCGGCCTACGTGCACACACTCGCCCCCCTGGCTCCTCTGGACCTCCGGGGACACACAGCCCACATCTCGGACCCACTCTTAAGCACCCCTCCTCGGACTACACCCCCCAACTCATCCAGGCCGGGGAAAACTCACCAAGGCTGGGGCTAAGTTCCACAGCCAGCTCCAAAACCCAATAGCCCGGTCCCCAAATCATCCAGCCCGGGGATAAATCCTCCAGGCCGGGGCTAAGTTCCATTCAGAAAATACTTGATAACGTATATTTAACAAGGACTAGATACTTACCAATATATTTTCTTGTCTTCTTTGGAGTGAACTTTCTCTTGGTCCTTCTTCTTCGCATTACCATTAGATGTCTTCCGAAATCACTCAACATGCCCGGACACATATCCCGCACGTGTCCCCATAAAGAACCAATCACAATGGAGCCTTCAATACCGCCAGAGTAGGGTAGGGGGAGCACATCATACACTCCATACACAAGAAGTCAGGTTGGGGTATTATATGGACGTCAAATAAACTTTCAATTTATGGTCTTTAAAAGCTAAGAATTTAAAAAAACTTGATATGTGCATGATATATTATCATTGAGCATTAAAAGGACTTCAGAAAAACAATGAGGGCGACGGTGGCGCAGATGGTAGAGCGGGTTGTCTCATGATCGGAAGGTCGGGGGTTCGAATCCTGCCTCCTGAAGGTGCACATTGTCGTTGTGTCCTTGGGCAAGACACTTCACCCTCCTTGCCTCCAGTGTCTGCGTACACTGGTGTATGAGTGAGTGGCAGGTGGTGGGCCGATGGCGCAGACGGGCTGCCCCAGGGCAGCTGTGGCTGCAACAGCAGCTCACCACCAAGTATGGAGTGAATGAATAATGACGACAGTGTAGCGCTTTGAGAAACTTGGTAATACAGGCTTGTAAAGCGCAATATAAGTGTAAGGCATTATTATTATTATTATTATGAAATTATGCTCTTTATATGCTAAAAATGAAAATACAAAATCTTGGTTTATGAGGACCGTAGCATAGTCCTGCTAATCCCCTTAGGTTCTCGTAGTGCTGGTGAGTAGTCAGGTCAATTGGCTCCATAAACCATATATACAGACACACACACACACACACACACACACACACACACACACAGCTCTCTACTATGAACAATCAATTACAATTTGATTTGATTTGCATGTCTTAAATTATAAGAGCTAAATGGTGTTAAACATTGTCTCAAATAATCAGAATAGCTAAGATTAATGCATTTGAATATAAGTAATAACCAATAAAATTGGAGTCTGGAGGAAGGAGTGAGCCAAGAGAGTTGCTGATACAGCAGACAATGGTGAGTTCTGAAGGGACAACGGAGAATTAACTTCAACAGACTATTATAGATCACATTGAGTGGCTGAAGATTAGTTCCAGTGGTATTCATGAATCGGCTATATCTTAAAATCAAATCAAAAATACAGATCAGTCAACATGAAAAAAAAAATACTTTTCAAATTATATGTACTTATTTACAGAATAAAATAACAAGCTTATTTTTCTATCTGCTATTTGAACATAGATTTTTTTGTTGCAATCATTTTATAAACGATTTTCAGTTAAAAATCCTCAAGTGGAGGAGTTCAAGTATCTCTTGGGTGCATACATATGTTCCCCGGGTGCGATTTTTTTTTTTCCCGTAGGTGAGTTGGTACTTCACCCAATCACAAGTCATGAGAGTGAAATGTCATACATATATCAAGCAGCTTAACCCTGACCCTGCCCTAGCCACTAACCTTAAGGATAGTGGGCTGGTGCCTAATCTTAATCAATAGAAGTGGGGGAACATGGGTACCGGGGAACATTGGGCCCCTTCTCTTAACGCAAACTACTACACTCCAGGTCATGTGCCGTAGAATATGTTCAGTAAAAATGTATAAACCTCAATTCATGAGCAGCGACTCCTCCTCCCCCGCGTCGGTCATTTGAGTTCTTGAGTAAGAGATTGACTTGATACTTGCTAGTTAACGGCTCATAAAAGCTGTTTATTACGCACCCTATAAAAGCCTAAATATATGGGAGATTTGAGTCGTGTTGAGCGTTGCCCTTTAAGTTATTAAATGGCACTCTACATTTAGACGTCAGCCTTCGCCAAGGTGGCTGCTTGTTTCGCACTAAGGTTTTCAAAGGGGGATGGTGTTGATCCAATGTCACTCCATATTTTATTATAAGTACACCTTGAAGGAGCCGTTCCAAAGAGCGGAATGAAGATTGAAGAAATCATTAGAGCGGTGCCAGATGGTGGATGACAAGCTGTAACTGGATCAAATGATGGTGCTCAGCAACCAAGAGCACTGTGATATTAATAGTTTGATTCCATGTTGATGTTAAAACTGGGGGGAAATATTAAGATTCTTATTTTATCAGGTTCTGAGACGGAACAGATTGCGGCGTTGCAGTGATGGATCGTTTGTGAGTGATCTGGCTTTTAAAGCAGACTCTTGTAAGGGAATTGGAATAGCTTCCCGCACATAATATATTCTCCTCAAACGACCGGGGGAGCAATGTGGAGGGGGCTTAAGGCCATCACGAACTATAAGCCCAAGGCCCCCCGGACTCTGAACGACCTGTCCCTCGCCCAGGGTCTGAATACACACTACTGCCGCCATGAGCGCCCATCAGCTCTTCACACTCCAGAGACTCCAGAGAACCCTTATGTTTCCTGGGCACCACCATCACCCAGGACCTCAGATGGGAGCCAACCATCAGCTCCCTCATCAAGAAGGCCCAGCAGAGAATGTTCCTCCTGCGGCAGCTGAGGAAACTTAAGCTGCCAACCAGGATGCTGGTACAGTTCTACACGGCCATCATCGAGTCCATCCTCACCTCCTCCATCACTGTGTGGTTCCCCGGCGCTACAGAACGGGACAAGTATCGACTGCAGCGCATTGTGCGTGCTGCAGAGAAGGTGATTGGCTGTGAGCTCCAATCTCTCCAGGACCTGTTCACCTCCAGGACCCGGAGGCGTGTGGGTCGAATCACAGCTGACCCTTCTCACCCTGGACACGGACTATTCACCCCTCTCCCCTCAGGCAGGAGGCTACGGTCTATCAAGACCCATAAATCCCACCACTGGAACAGTTTTATCCCCTCCGCCATCAGACTCATGAACAAAAACAAGTCTCTGTAGCTTAGGTACAGAGACATGGATGTTTCTGCTCTGTTGCTCTGTGTGGTGTGTCCACACTTAGACCCGCTGCTATCACTTATCACTTAATATCACTTTATACGCCTACACATCTGTAAATACAATCCCGCTGTTGTTCAATGTCAAATTGTTGTTGTCTTACTATGTCACTTTTATTTTATCTTATTTATTTTATATTTTTATGCATGCCCCTATAGCCTTATAAAGTGTTTAGCTTAATTTTATCTTAACTCTGTGTTTTTTGTTTTACGTCGCACGTTTGCACTGAGAAAAATTCCTAGTTTGTGAACCTGTCCTCAAACCATGGCAATAAAACCTATTCTGATATAACTGAAACTGAGCTAAAAAAAGTCAACACCACCACGCGCTCTAATATCGGGTCGTAGTGCCTTTTGCTTTCATTACAGCGCGCCCTCGCTGTGGCAATGTTTCAATGAGCTTCTGTAATGTCAAAAGATCCAGTGGTGCATTCATGTCTCAACAAGGTCTTGTATCGACGATGGGAGAGTGTGACCACTGTGTAAAGCCTTCTCCAGCACATCCCAAAGATTCTCAATAGGGGTGAAGCTCTATGTTGGCCAATCCATCTCAAGCTCCCTGAATTGTCATCTTGGAATATGCACGTGCCATCAGGGAAGAAGAAATCCACTGATGGAATAACCTGGTCAGCTGATCTCATTCTTTGGGCACATAGTGTTCCTGAACCTAGACCTGTTAGTTAAATCCAGGTGGACACTTTATTTGTTCAGGCAGTGAATGTAGAGGGCCATCTGGAGAGTCGTAAGAGTGGACTATCCACTGCGAGTTGATCGAAATAAACCAAATCTATAAAAAGAGCTGGGCCAATCACTGCTATGCGGTAAAACATTTATCTTAGTTGCTGTTGTACCGGCCCAAACAGTTAATGTAAACTAAAGAGGAATAAGCGTTTAGACATGTCTATTAACAGTGATGGATGATTATCACTGATTATCAGATCATATCTAACTTTGAAGACGTTATACACAAATGTGATACATATTTTTGTAATCAATATTCAGCCCATGGATGGCCCTGGGCATAAGATACCTAGGTGGGTGCCTTCTGCTGGAGGAGGGCCAAGTTGTGCTTTATTTGTTTTAACCCTATGAGGTAGCATCACTGATTTTAGAACATAACATTGGAACGGCAAGTGATAAGTGTCTTCTGTGTCTGAAACTATAGATTTCAAACTTTTCAGCGAGCCCTCCCTGATCATTCTGCCCCTCTAGGAAGCCATATCACATTTGTATATTTACATCAGAAGTTGAAGCTTCCCCCTCCAATAGAACTGTTGTGCGTTTTATGATTGCACACGTTCCCGATCAATGAGTAATAACCGTAACAATTGTAATGATATAAAACTAGGCTTCCCATATCCAAAGGACTGGCACAGCCATGTCTGTGTGTGCTACAAACACACACTAGTATATACGCGGCCAGTACTACAGGATAACTGATAGAAATGACTCATATGATTAATTGACTTTCAATTATTGAGTTTTTTAACATATCAGCAAAAGCTAAATATTGCCTAGGGCACCAAATACTGTATCTCCAGTCTGCTGCTTTTCCATCCGAGGCTCCAGTCTGTGTCTCGCTCTGCCTCAGCGTGTGACTGTTATCTATCAGCAGCATGCAGTTCTCTTTTTTTTGTCTCATCTCTCCGTATAATAACAATGAATAAGTAAACATTTAGTTTGAGGCCATTCATGTTTTAGCAATGTCACAAACGCATCAATAGTTCAAACTACTCTAGCTGAACCACGGACTGAATCGTTACACTAAAAGCTTTTACAGACATTCACAAACAAGAAAATGATTCCTTATTTTACCACACAGAGTCTTGTTTGCATCAAATGTCAGAGATCACTTTCAATCACCTATTTAGATCCTGTTTATGGCGGTATTAACTCTGGGCTGGAGATTACTGTACAAGTAGCTTATTGAGCAAAATCTGCCAAATATCACCGGCCACATTGTTAGGTCCACCTGTTCTATTGTGTAAAGATGATCATATTTGAAATCTAAAACTGAAGATAAGCTGGTCATCTTCACGAATCATGACCAACCAGAAACCCTAAGATCAACAGCCACAAGAGAAAAATGCAGCCTAAACTAACTTTTTTTCAGTTTGCAAATGGGGGAAGACAGGCACACGGCATTCAAGAAGGAGACTGAATGTGCCGGTTTTACAGACAGTGGCGTCTAGCAATGAAGCAAATGATCTCCAAAAGATTTTAAAAGAACTGACCTTTGCTGACTAAGGCCAAAAAGTTATATTTGAATCCCAGTCTCACCGTGGCTTAGTGGTTCTCACACAAAGGAGCAGGGCCTGAATTGTGGTCATTATGTCCCACTTCTGCCCTGCACAGTGGAACTGTTTTTGACCATAAAATGTATGGTCAAAAACAGTTCCACTGGGTTAATGGGTTCGCGCTTTGTCAATTAGCCATGGGATGCGTAGGTACTGTAGGGTGGATTTTTGCTTAGGGCCCCAGAAGGGCCAGCACCGGCTCTGGGAGACACAGTTTCATGAAAAGCACTTTAGTCCAACTGTTAAGCCTGGGGAGAGGAACCATCATGCTTTGGGGTTGTATTGAAACCAGTGGCACAGGGAAGATTTTATTGGTAGAGCGAACAATGCATTCAACAAATGTTGGAGGAAAACCTACCTTTCCATGGCCTTCAGTCTCCTGACCTAAAGCATCACTGATGATCAACAGATGAACCTTCAAAGAGCAGTGCATGCAAGACAACACAGAACTCTTTTAGTTCCGGAAGACTTTTGTAAGGAAGAAAGGTGTAGACCTCTCAAACTAGAATCGAAAGACTCTTGTCTGCCAAGAAGGGTGTTTAAAGCTGTGATGCTTGTGATATTGTGGGGATACGAGCTTTCCATAATATGGCACCTTTCAAATCTCTGGGTAAACAAGCACCTTGGCGAACAACATCTCAATGAAATGGTGCAGAACGAGGCCTCAGTGAGCAACACGATCCCCCCCCCCCCCCCCGACGCTTTGCCTTGATGTGATTTAGACGAAGGTCAGCCTCTGCGAGCGCAGCCTGTCATTATTTAGTCTTTGAATGTGAAATAAGGATACCCCGAGGAGTGTGGTGTTGGGACGCATCTGAAACCCATTTTGGTGCCTCTCCTCCCCTCGAGCTTTGTAAACTGCTCTAAACACCACAACAGAGAAATGCAAAGGGGGAGACGGAGCGCGCCAGCATGAGTCATGCATTCTCCAAGTCAGGATGGCCCCAAGTAAACTTTCGTGTTTGGTCTGGAGGGTTTAGAGGATCCAAAACCCCCCAAAGTAGACCCAGAAGTTGAATTGAGGTTCTTTCTGAGAATATTAAACTTTCAAGACTGTTCAAAGACATTAATTCACTTGGCTAGTCTTTGAAAGTAAGCAAGTAAGTTGCTGCCATTGTAGGTCAACCTGACCCGCATGACCTTGGAGGTCGGGGAAACTGTAGCATCTGGAGGAAACCTGGTTGGCTGCCTTCAGTGTCCTGATCCTCTGAAACAGTGCAGTGCCTCCTAGGTTTGTCCCTGTGCTGCAGGTGTGGGGGCTCTTGGTGCCCCTTCAGTGTTTCAGAAGACAACATCTGTAGGTCTCAAATGGGTTTAGCTGATAAGCTGCTTTCTTCAGGACCATTATGGACTCTTTGCAGTAAAAAATAATCCACTGAACATGTTCCTGTTCTGAATTAAGCGTTGTACACAAATGTATGGAGAAGCCAGTCTGGATGTAAAAGTATGGCAATGTCTGTTTTGTCGGTGTCATGGTGAGAACAGCTGAAAACATCCGGTTTACTCATAATGGGCAATGTTTAGTGGCTAAATGCGGCTATAGGAAAAATACATACCTGGAAAAATGTGTGTTCCTTTAAAATGTTTAGTCACCGCCAATGGCCGCTGACTGCTTGCTTTTTGAATACGACACTGGAGGCCGCCATTGCTCCACCTTTGCTGTAGTACCTCCATATGGCCGCTATTCCCCATTGGAATGCATTGGACTTTAGACACGTTAAAAACAACTTTAATGCCCGGTGCCTAATGGTTTAGAAGTGGCTAGAGCTAGATATTCCTCCTGTAATTACGCTGGGTTAAAAACAATCTGGGGCACCTGGCTTTTTATCGTAGTATAAATTTTAGAAATCTTGCATAATTAATGAGGGCCTGGCTTTGATTGACAGGTCTTTACGTCGCTGCCTGGCCATGGGCGCGATTACAACAGAAATACACGCCCATTACACGCCCCGCGGGGGCCAAGCAGGGCTGGGTCTACAGTCAAGATCCCTCCCTTATGCCCTTTTTAGGAACATGCTTCGTCAGAGCTGGAGAGGAGGAGTCTGTAAATCCGCCATGATTTCCCCCACGAACGTGGTCATTGTGGTAAACGGGGAGGAGTGAGGAGGAGCTGTCTATTCTTTTTTACAGTCTATGGTCACCGCACAGAAAGTTTTTATTTTTGTAACTCACTGTTATCAAAGTCTGGCGAAGGAACCGCCATAGAATTAGGTAACCAAATAGTCACTTGTGCTTTTCTCTGACTTGTGACTTATAAACTGTCCAATCGGAAAATATTGTCCAACTTCCACTCTCCCCTTGTGTCATTCGGCACTCCTAATAGTACTGTATGTCCCATTCGTGGGCCGTAACCAGACCGGTGCATGGCTGGACACAGTCTCTCTCTCCCCTAGGGACGCCTCCAGCCCTGCAGCCCTCCTGGACCCCCCACACACCCACCGCTAACCTTGACATTTTGGGCTAATGGCACCGGGAGGAGAGGACAGCGTAGTCGTGCGCGTGCATGCTGCCTTTGTGATTGCATTCACAACAAATCTCAGATGTGCTGATTTTGGGATGTCTGGAGGATGGAAAGGCCTTTTATATCGCTCTGTTGTTTTCCGTACATTGACAGGTAGAAAAGGGGAGATTTAAAGAGAGGGTATTGTGCTAAATAGACTTTTTGAGTTTTTCGAGCATGTCACAATGGTCCTCTTTATGCAAGAACATACCGTGGGTTGTATTTTGAGCAATCTGTGAATCTTCCCCATGAAGCTTACTCACCGCCAAGCTCCTCCCGTGGTCCTAAGTAACCAGAGCAACAAATGTGAGCTGCAGATTGATCACCAGTTGTTCCGGAGGTTTGTTGTGAAGGGAAACGCGGGAAGGGGGAGAGTAGGAGCTTAAGTACTGTTGACGTTGACCATTGAACCAACAGAAAGAATATGTAGAATACGCTCTATTAGATCAATATAATAAGAGCCATGATTCCCAAGTGCAGACCTGTTCCCAGTGCGTGTTGGTCTCCTTAAGGGCTGCCCTTTGTCAGCGGTTCTGTTCATTACTTTTATGGACAGAATTTCTAGGCGCAGCCAGGGGCCGGAGGGTGTCCGGTTTGGGAACCTCAGAATCTCATCTCTGCTGTTTGCAGATGATGTTGTTCTGTTGGCTTCATCAAATCAGGACCTTCAGCTGCACTGGGGCGGTTTGCAGCCGAGTGTGAAGCGGCTGGGATGAGGATCAGCACCTCCAAATCTGAGGCCATGGTTCTCCACCGGAAAAAGGTGGTTTCCCCGCTTCAGGTCGGTGGGGAGTCCTTGCCCCAAGTGGAGGAGTTCAAGTATCTCGGGGTCCTGTTCACGAGTGAGGGACGGATGGAGCGGTTGAGTCTGGCAGCAAAGCTCTCGATTTACCGATCGATCTACGTTCCCACCCTCACCTATGGTCATGAGATTTGGGGGAGGAGCTCAGTTACCCGGGGAAAGCTCGGAGTCGAGTCGCTACTCCTTCACGTCGAAAGGAGCCAGCTGAGGTGGCTAGGGCATCTGTTCCGGATGTTCCTGGTTGCTCCAGGAATGTCCTATTGGAAGGACACGCTGGTGGGACTATGTCTCCGAGCTGGCCTGGTGTCGCCTTGGGGTCCCCCCAGAACAGCTGCAGGAGGTGTGCGTGGAGTCTGGGCATCTCTGCCCAGACTCCACTGCTGCCCCCGCGACCCGACCCCGGATAAAGCAGAAGAAAATGGATGGATGGATTCCCAAGTGATATGCCACTTTTCAAATTTGATTCATCACAATGGTTACAGTTTATTTCAATGTCATTATTATATTCACATGAAACATTATAACATTTAAAGCACTTGCTCACATTTTATTTTTAACAAAAAACAACAACATATAAAGTGGTCACCTGGAATTAATTAACTTCAGCTTCAATCATCAGCTTCATATCAGGCTCAGTAATGGGCTGGACTGACTCCCATGGAAATGTTATGCACAGCAGTGGTCCCTCCCTAAGCTTTACCCCCATAGACCGTACTAGACTGGAATATTTTCCGCTACTGTGGGCGGAAAATGTTCCAGTCTAGTACTAGACTGAAAATATTCCAGTCTAGTGGTGTGGGTGGTGCACGTGCTGGTGTTTTGATCAAGTTTTTGTGGCAAGTTAATACTGGCGCTAGAGCCTGACCATCGATATATTCAGGAGATGGACGGTGTTTAACTCACAGTGGGGAAAATTGTTTGTAGATTGTTTTGCAAGCGATGTTAATGTTAGAAGAGGCGAGCAAAGAACAAATGCAGTTCATAGCACCTCAGCCAACCTCTTTTTTTTCTCTAAGAGACATTCTCAGGTGACCGACGAAAGCACTGGCACACCGTTGTTCATAGGCAAGATACCAACTTCATCTTGAACAATGCTGTTGTCGCACCAGGCAGAAGATCGGGCTCTATGTGCCCAAAGAATGAAATTCGCTTACTACTTGAACATCCTGAATTACCAGACAATTCCATGAATGGATTTCTTGGAGCATGAGACATTATTTTCACACATGGATTGTTCACCACAGGGTCAACCCTGGATCTTTTGACAATGCAGAAGCTTATTGAAACAAGGCCTCCTTTAAATCTGACCCTACCTAGCTGGTGGATTAGCCCATTGTGCATGTCTTGGGCTGAACTAACAGGTACCCGATTGTTCAGTTCCAGATGTTTTTGTATTATCCCATTAAAAAAGGTCATTGATATTTCCCCATAAAACGAATGTGATTATATGAAGTGTTATCACAGCTTGGGCTTCTTCTCCCCATTTGTATGATTTAGTGCACATTAAAGAAGTTCCAGTCCTCCGAGTCTCTTTCTCATTTCCCGCCTCTCGCGGGCTTCCAGCCTGTCATCCCGACAGCAGGCGATTACCGCAGTGCCTCTTGCCTGTGAGGCCTACCTTTCGGATTCCTCCCACCGCGCTCTGGGCTTTGCGTTGATACCATCTGGCAGTGGCGGGCACGGTTTGGGGAAGGGCAGGTGGAGGCGGGCGGGAGGGGCAGCGCTGTCTGATTAATCATGCTAATCAGTGCTGAGGGGTTAGAAGTCCATTAACCTGCGCGGAGGAGAATCGCTCACGCAGGCCAGGGGAACGTGAGCCAGAAAACTCACGGCGAGTCATGGAGGACAGTTTACAGAAGCCTCCATTGATGAGACACTACGGGCCTGATTTACTCGGAGTTTGCGCACGGGCTGAATGGATAGTGCACGCTGAATTGGATCAAAAAGTATGTGCAGTCAAGATTGAAGTCTCTTCGTAAATGCCGAAAGGCCACGGCACAGATGTAGCAGTGTGAAGTTGGTAGTTCAGGCAATATGAGAGGTGCTTCCTTATCCTCTTGCTCTTCAAATGAATTAAAAATAAACTAGTAGCTTAGAACCAGGGTGTGATATATGTTGCTCTGAGTGATATTTCTTGCAAAAAATGACTTTCCTCATCATTCTTCATGATGCAGGGGGAACTCGGAAAATTAGAATATCGCGAAAAAGTTCATTTCTGTAATTCAAATAAAAAATGTGAAACTAATATATGATATAGACTCATGACATGCAAAGTGACATATGTCAAGCCTTTATTTGTTTTAATTTTTTATAATTATGTCTCACAGCTTGTAAAAACCCCAAATGAAACATCTCAGAAAATGAGAATATTTTGAAAATGGACTGTAAGCCATAATCATCAAAATTATTGAACAAAGGCTTGACATATGTCACTTTGCATGTAATGAGTCTGTCATATATTAGTTTAACATTTCGCGTTGTATTACAGAAATAAATGAACTTTTTCATGATATTCTAATCTTCTGAGCTTCACCTGGGGGTCAGTCCTATGTTCCCCCACATTTATTGATTAAGATTAGGCACCAGCCCACTATCCTTAAGGTTAGTGGCTCGGGCAGGGTTAAGCTGAATGATATATGTATGACATTTCACTCTCATGACTTGTGATTGGGTGAAGCACCAACTCACCTACGGAAAAAAAACATCGCACCCGGGGAACATAGGTACGCACCCTTCACCTGTATGTCAGAAAAAAGTATTTACCAACATTCAGACACCTTGGTAAGTAAAATCAGATCTACGTTGTCTAAAATAATTTAACCATTCTTTCCAGATATTGTTAAATGTGTCAACTTCCAATCTAGTTGACAGTTAATTACTAAGCAAGTTAGTGCTTTATTTGTCATTGTACACCCGCACAATGAAATAGTGTTCAGACGTTAGATGTTATTCTCTAGTGAACGTCCATTGGCCAGAACAATAGAAGGCATGTGTGGCTTAGCTGTGAGTCGTGCCTGGATACCTCCTCGTTTGTCCCTTACTTGTTTCCTGTTGTGCCTCTTGTGACACCTCCACTGTGCTGCGGGTGTGAGGGGCTCTTGGTGCCTCTTCAGTGTTTCAGAAGAGGAAATGTGTAGGTCTCAAATGTCTTTAGCTCATAAGCTAGCGGTTTACTTTTAAAAAGCTGTTTTCTTCAGGACCATTATGGACTCTGCAGTAAAAAATTAAATCCACCAACCCCCACAAAACATGGCAAACCCATACAAAAGTATCCAGTAAACCAATGTAGAACACAGTAACAACAAATGCAGCTCACAGAAAAAGGCAAAAAAACACAGCTGTACCAAGAGAGAGGGAGGTTGCTTCTTGCTATCCAATCCATTCTTCCACTTTAGGAACCATATCTCTTTGCCATCTTTTGGCACTACTAGCAAACAGCATGATTCCGAGCAATTTATAGTCAACCTAAGGCTCAACTATATCAAGAGACATCATTTCAAACCTAGTTGGGATTTTTATTTTTACACCTCATCGATAAAAAAAAAATCTCTTCAGTTCTACAGTTCCACTGGTGCACAGTTGTCCTGTATTTGTTGTTTGGCCTGTTGAACTGGGTTCGGTCCACATGTGGTGGCCCAACACTGTCTTGCCTCGGCACGGTGGCGCATCAGTCAGCAGTTGTGCTCGACAGCAAGAAGGTCCCGTTCTGGCGGGTCTTTAATGTGTGGAGTTTACGGGTTCCCCCCCAAGCCTGCTTAGGTTTCCCCAACCACTAAAAACATGTACAACAGTCCAGGTTGAATGATGTCTGTGTGCGTGTGAGTCACTGAACGGTGGTGGTCGGAGGGTCCGTTGACGCAGATGTGAAGAACTGTCATTATACAGTTGTACAACAAAATTGCGCAGATCAAACTATCTGCCATACAATTCACCGTCTGTTCCATGCAGGGAAGTTATGGTAACGCAGCAGTATGAACGGGCGGCCTAACTTAAACACTGACTATAAAGTGACGAGAGCGCGGGGGCAAAATCCTCGACTCCTTCATCCATGATTAGTTTGGGCTAATAACTTCTGCGCATGTCACTGTGGATAGCACTACAACAAAGCGGCGCAGCGAGAGGCGTAACATTGTCAATTCCCTGGGCAGAGTCCTGCACCGGGTCGGGTACCCGCGGGTATCCGATGGGTACCCGCAAAAGTTGCTGAAACGGGCGGGTTTTACGTCCTGGAAGTTTACCCGCGGGTTTGCGGGTGGGTAGTGATAACACACGGACGGGTCGGCGGGTAGCTGCTACCCGCACAGTATTTAATAGATATCAATATGGCGTCTACAGACCTAACCACACAGCTGCACTGTTGCTTCTAAGATATGAATGAAAACATTTTCCTGATTCTTTGTACTTTGGTGACAGTATAGTTTTACGAGCCTACATTTCTCTTCTGACACTTGAGGGAAATCTCGCCTTTTTCCTCTCTTCCTCTTCCCTCGCCTGGATATTATTTCAATATGTGTGGGTTTGGAGTGTGTAGTACCTACCTGTCTGTCCAGCGATCACGTCATGATAAAATCCCCTTAAAAACATGTTTGTATCCAGTGCGTCCTTTATTTTGATCGCGCACGTGTTTCCATACGATTCCTCCGATCCGAATGCCTGGGCTCGGGAAAGGCATTTCAAACCGCCGCTGCTGCTTGACATGAGGATTCCCTCTTTCCAGACAGTGTCTCCGTTTCACGTGTGTCTATATGATGTAGTGGGGGTGGTTATGATGTTCCAAATTCAGATGATCAATAAATTGTTCGCAAATCTGTGTTTTTACTCCTCCGGCCTCCTCACACTTACACTGACAATACTCAGGAATCGACCGCATGTATTACCAGTTTAAGCTCAACCCTCATTAGCGTCACGTTGTTTCACGTTGCGCATCGGGGGGGGAAAAGTGCTTCAATATAATGCTTTTAATTTGTGTGATTTATCACGGGCGGGTAACGGGTAGAATATTAACGGGTCCGGGCGGGTGCGGATTTAGCCGCCAATCAGCCACGTGTTTACCGTGTGTGTCCAGACCCGCCTTCTTTCGTGCAGATATAGGTGGGTGCGGTGGGTGCGGCTTACCAGGCTAACAGCTTGACATCCTTCATGAAAAATGGGCTCTCAATGAAGCAACCAGCTTATAAGACTGGGATCCTTCCCAGTACCAAGTTTGTGTGGCTTAGCTGCAAGTCTTGCCCGTTTGACCCTTTTTCCTTTCCTGTTGCGCTTCCTGTGACGCCTCCACTGTGCTGCAGATGTGGGGGGGGCTCTTCGTTGCCTTCTCAGTGTTTCAGAAGAAGAAATCCGTGGATTTATAGGTCTCAAACAGAGCTGTTCTTCCTATATTTGGCACTCAAGGCGATTTAGATCAGGGAGCCACTCACCCATTCACACTCTCATTCATACACCCGTGTACGCAGACGCTGGAGGCAAGCAGGATCAAACCAAGGGTCAAATTGAGCAAAATTAGTAAATGTTTATCTAAAACTGAACTTTTACACATTTTTAAGTTCATTGTTTGCAAAAAAAAGTGTAGATCTGAGTCAGTTGAAGACTTAAGTGGTGTTGCGATATATTGTGGCTTCTTGTGATACGGATGTCACATCACCTAATATCGTGATAAAAGGACGCTTATAGTAGCTGATTTAGAAGATTAGGAAGTGAAACTACTGGATGTTTTGCAGTTTTAGGTCAATGTTGCATTCTACCACCAAATATCTGCAAAAAGCACAATGCCCTCTCTTTAAAAATACATTTCAAATGCGTGCATATGGCAAAGGTAAAGCAGCGCATTTGATTTCAAACTTAAAAAGGTAAAATTGTCCAAAAGCTTATATTTGATGTCGGAAAATGCATGCAAAATATCCCTCCAAGGCTTAGCGGTGGCTGCAGAACAGGCCGTGTGAGGTGGGGATGAGGTATAATCCCGTCCTTGGCGAATGCGCGAGCTGAAATAGAAGCAGAGGTGGTCGGAGTTTCTATTCAGGGGATTGAGATTACAGAGTCCGTCCGCCCACGCTCCACTCTCTGAGCTTTCAAGTTTCTCTCAAACCAAACATGCAGCCCGCCGGCGGCATCCAGCGAAACAGCGTCAACTTACTCTGCCCGTCCAAAGAGAACTTCAATGAACTTAAACAGATTTGCATAACTTCAGCGTGCGGCTTCTGCTGGAGAGAGATGAGAGGGGTAGGCGAGTTCGCGGTTTGTTATCACGTTCATTATTCTTGAATAAGCATTAGATAAGCCTGAAATAATGATAAACACAACACAATAACAGTCTTTTTAACAGCTCTTATGAACAGCCCTTTAAGGTTCAAACCCGAATTTGTTGACTTTGTATCATTACATTTTACACATTTAAAAAAAAGATTTGAAAGCCTCTTTTCCCTGATTGTGGCATTAAATTGTGTAAAGGAAGGGCTGTGAGATCATGGCAGACAATCACCATCCCCACCATGACCTGTTCCAGTGGCTTCCTTCTGGATGGAGGCTTCACTCTCTCTCAGAGTAGATTCAGAAAGACTATATGCCTCATGAACAATACGGAGATTTTTTTTATTTTTTTGAACAGGGACAGTGTACAATCTACATTAGCCTCAGAAAGGAGAGATGCATTGTACCAGGTTATAGCACTTGTGCTAATTTCCACCTGCAGTCCCTGGGCCTATTGTACATGTCTTTAGTGGTAGGGGAAACCAGAGTACCCGGAGGAAACCTACGCAGACACGAGGAGAACATGCAAACTCCACACAGAAAGGCCCCGTCCAGGTGGGAATCGAACCCGGACCTTCTAGCTGTGAAGCGAGAGTACTAACCGCTGTGCTTACCGTGCCGGAGATTGTAGGTTTTCTGTCATGTTTACTTTTGCTGCTTAAATGTGTCCAGCGCTGACAGAATGTGGTCCCGTGTGATTTCGCCAGGCATCAAGCGATCAGAACCCTGTCCCGAACGCACATGTGTACTCCCCTGATGTTACGCGGTGGTCATGTATGTGGTCTCTCTCGTGGTTAAAAACATACCTCGCTGATATAAAGTTGGCCCCTTTTTTCTTGTCAGTGATGATCCAATTGCCATTCAATAAGAGCCCTTTCTTTGTTCATAAAAGAGGAATGCGGTGTGAAAATGTCCTGAGACGAGTTTCATGGCTGGCGTCATATAAACATCTATATAAAATTAGCAAGTCTGTGGAGCTGCATCTTAAAGGCCAAACGTTTTCGGGACAGTCTTTTGGATCGCACACCACCAGTCAAAAACCACTGCCTGATTTTGTGAAGTGATGCATGACGTTTTGAAGAAAAAATGACATTTGTAGGATTGATCTCCACAGCCCCAATGACGCTGTTACAAGCTGGCAATACTTAAATGTGCTCTTTATGTGCTCAATCATGTGTAACATTTACTTAATATGCTTATTGTGTGCCTGCTCTTAGGACACTGCATACGAAATGAGTTCAAGTCGAAATGATTAGACCCCGTGACTAAAGAGCCGTGGAACAGAAACACATGTTTGACTCAAGCGGCAGATCAAGCGGTTGCACGCACGCCACACAAAACAAACGTGGACGGCCGAGTGTTCACTTAAATGTCCAATACAACAGAAGTCTTTGGCTGTAAGTGATCTATGATTTTCTCTTAACTGTGACGAGATTTGAGAGTTGTTTTCCATATTGGAATTGTGTGCCATAATTAACTGCGACCGTCTTTGCGCCCGATGTTGAATCGATCGTAGCATGTCCATGAAATGTGGTTTAGGGGTCAGTGTAGTTGATCGAACGGGCACTAGAGGATGAGTAAGGATGTGTTTGTTTTTGTGCGTTAATCGTGTGTCCGCGTGAAGAGCCGACTGCAGCGCATTGTGCGTGCTGCAGAGAAGGTGATTGGCTGTGAGCTCCCATCTCTCCAGGAACTGTTCACCTCCAGGACCCGGAGGCGTGTGGGTCGAATCACAGCTGACCCTTCTCACCCTGGACACGGACTATTCACCCCTCTCCCCTCAGGCAGGAGGCTACGGTCTATCCAGACCCATAAATCCCACCACTGGAACAGTTTTTTCCCTCCGCCATCAGACTCATGAACAAAAACAAGTCTCTGTAGCTTAGTTACAGAGACATGGATGTATCTGCTCTGTTGCTCTGTGCGGTGTGTCCACACTTAGACCCGCTGAAATCACTCATCACTTTATAACACTTAATATCACTTAATACGCCTACACATCTGTAAATACAATCCCGCTGTTGTTCAATGTCAAATTGTTGTTTTACTCACTTTATTTTATCTTATTTATTTCATATTTTTAATGCATGCCCTTATAGCCTTATAGTTTAAAGTTTTTAGATTATTTTTAATCTTAATTCTGTGCTATATGTTCTATGTCGCACGTTTGCACCGAGACAAATTCCTAGTTTGTAAACCCTGTTCTCAAACCATGGCAATAAAACCTATTCTGACTCTGATTCTGATTCTGACTATTTATGTAGGGAGTTTGTTAGGCTCATCATCTCAAACACATCTTTATCACTAACCTACACTCTGCTGATCAGAAAATGCAATGTTGACCTACAGCTGCTGAAGGGGAATATAGAGTAGTAGCCACTCCCACCCATCCTACCCTTGCTACCCTTTGCTGCTTTACAATGAAAGGATTAAGCTTAGCAAAACATCGAGAGGTGGAGGAGGAGCTTTTAGGGAACAGGAGGAGCTTTCCCACTCCAAAGATGACTCAAAGATGCGAGAGAACGACATTGTAACATGGTAAAAAAAAAAAAACTAAAAAGTTAATTTTGCATGTTGTGGGTTAATTGACTCATCTTCCACTGGCTGCAAGAGGAGGATTTAGATTCAGAAAACTTTATTCATCCCCACGGAGCAATTCATTATTGCTGCCCAGACACACTTTCATCCATCTCATGAGCAGTGTTGGTTAACATTACGTCTATCTATCTATCTATCTATCTATCTATCTATCTATCTATATATATATATATATATATATATATATATATATATATACTCTTTTCCACAAAGCTAGCTCAGCCTCATGCAAACAGCCCGATAGCTTTTCGCTTCTGAGCTTTATTTTGTGTGTGGACAAATTTACAGCTAAAGGCAACAATAATGAGCATGAACTACAGGCCTATAGTCGACTTATAAAAGCTTAGCTTTGTCCGCTTTATGTAACAGTTTGGCTCTGTCAGAAATTGAGCCAGTTTTTCAACAAAAAACAAAAAGAATGTCTGTAAAGGAGCTCTTACACTTTATAAAGTGCATTGAATGTGTAATAATAAACATACAACATGCTCAACTTGATGTAGATTAATTGTACAGCTTTCTTCAACCACATTACCAGCTCTGAGTTTGTTGATGACATTGGAAAGACCGATGCTCAATCTACGTCTTGTTGTTTGGGAGGCGAGGGCTTCATCGTGGTTTTCCACTTTGGCTTCACCACCAGCGCTGTATTGTCCTTTTTGCCAGTAACAGTACTTCCGCCATGAATTGTGCCCGCCCTTTCACTCCTATTAGTTAACATAAGACAGGAGAAGTCGAGATAAAATCAGTTACTACACGAACACAAAGCTGTTTTTTAGGCCGCGCAGAGAAACGGGGCAGTGTTGACTTGTTGGTGCAAATGAATATCAGGCATTTTACACAAATCAATCTACTGTACGTCGTATTTTAGAGGCGAACATTTCCCCCCCTTCTCCGCTTAATGAACGGACTTCGCACTCTACCGAAAGTGTCAATACAATCCGTGGAAAAAAGTTGGGGCGGAATAAGTTCTGTCAGGTCAAGCGTGAGACAAACGCCGTCCGTGTTCGGTCCCACTGTGGTGCCAGTCTGCACTCGACCGTAATTTCGTGAGCGTGACCCAAATAGAGGGCACGTGTTCACCCCCACTCCTGCACCACCGCGTACCTTGCCCCTTCCCGGTCGCGGAGTCTGACTGGAGGAAAAAGGTTGTTCTATACAACATCGCCATTGGCCACAGGAGTCTGTCCTGCCCACTAATGCGCTAGGTGTGGATCTGCGAGATATCACAGGGCGCTCCAACTAAGCGCCATAGCATTTAGAAACACAAGATCAGGTCCAAAGACGTTAAAAACCATAAGCGTTGGAGCCACAATAAATCTAATAATGACAGGACATGAAATTGAATTAAATTAAATGAATGACATATTCATATCTAGAAATGGGATTCATCCTTGTTTAGCAGCTTAATAGGAATGAAAGACAACGGATAACATACTCTGGTCATTTAAAAGCTTTTTATCAGCTGCTCCCTGGATGTATCGGTATGATTTGGCTTTTTTGAGGGCAGTTCAGCATGAAAACGGGGTGAGGAGCCAGGAGAGACATTCAGTTACCCTTATCATAAGTCCTCTGCGCTCTCAGATCTCCTGGAGCCTTTTTATATAATGCACTTTATACCGCGTTGTATTTGAAACGCGGTAAAAACAAAGATTGCAGATTGAACCGAGGATGGTGTAATTATGCTCACTTCACTCAAGCACTTCATTCTCCTCTCAATGTGTTTATCCCTCTGAATTCACACCACTTAAATCGCTCGCTCTGACTTTGGGACTTGCTGTTGGTGCAAATCACTCGCTTGTACTCACCGCTGTGACTAGGAAAGCCTCCATCGCACCACATGGAACGAATAGTAGCTAATGCCCTTTACTTTGTCACTGCCTAACATTATTCAGGCAGAGACCATTGTTTTTAAAGTCCATCTTTTTGGAGTTGATTTCTAGGAATTACACATGTTTTTAGCCTTGTTTCAAGCCAAACTTTTAACATTTTACCCAATTATATATATATATATATATATATATATATATATATATATATATAATATATTGAATGTGAGCAGGCAAGCCTTATCACAGACCTGAAGCGTAACTTTGTGGAGATGTTCTGCTTCGACTACAGGTAGCCTAAAGGGCCATGCCGAGACATTGCAGAGACTGATTGTGCGCATACAAAGAGCCTATCTCACCAGCCTAGAGACTAGTTGGAGACTTGACTTGCTCACAGAAATGTCTCCGAGACGTTTCCTTGAGATACGCCAAATTGATATCTTTAAATTATGTTTTCCTCCTAGTCACCTGCAGTGTCTCGCCTTAAAGGCTCTGTGATCCCATTGCCCTGGGGTTTTTACACAGTCTAGATATTTTAAGAAAGTTCATGAACACCATCCCCATCCTGGCTCTAACCTTACCCTTATCATTACTATGAAGAAGGTCCTAGCTTCAACCGTAACTCGATAAGAATGGCTTGGCTTTTTCCATAGCTTGGCTCCAACCAAGACAGCGTTCCCCGTCTCGCGTAGGCCCTTATATTTTTCCTGACCGGTGGTCCACGAAGCCGAGTAAACATGACACCCCGGCACACGGACAGCGCTCCACGGCAACACGAGAGGAGAGGAAGCTGTCAGAAACGCAACGCCGTCAATATATCACCCTTTACGCCGCCGTGTGTGATGCAACTTTGGCAGGACGTATACCGAAAAGCTGCCGGTGTGAAAAAGAGAGAGAATAGAATAAAATGAAAAATAAATAAAAGCTGTCTCGGGCAGGACGGGGGAGAGCAGACACGCGAGGAGCCAGAGCGCGTATCTGCGAACCCCGAGATTGATGGGAATGAGGAATCAGCGCTGTCACGGTGCAATTACAGCGGTCTGAGCGGATATGTTTGAAGGACGGAGCTCGGAGTGCAGAAAATAGGAGGATGAAGCGGAGAGGTGGGGGAAATTGCCGTTCTAGTCTCGACCTTGCCACCGAATCATCCGGAAATAGTCCCCTCTGGCACGGACTGTGGGGAATTCCTCATTAAACGCCATCCAAACACGCTTTTCCATATGTATTGGCGTGGAGGGAAAGGTTAAGCGTGCTAGCTTAACCCCCTGGACCTGCCCCGTGTCTCTCAAAGGGCCCCGGCCCGACATGAGCAATGTAAAGCATTTGCTGTACATTACGCGCGCCGAGCGAGTTGGTGGGATAAAAAATGGATCCTGATTACGTAGCATCGGGGTGCAGCGTGAAGTGGGTGAGGCTATTTTTACCATGTGCTGGTGAGGCGCACTGTAAATCCGGTTCATGTCCTCCGTGGAGCGTGCGGGGCCAATGAGCGCCTTCAGGCCGCAGGCATCGGGTTACAATGTTGGAATTGCTGATGCATATTTAAAAGGGGCGCTTAGTACACCGCAGTTTAGTTTGTCATGCAAATCGTACCTGGAGACATACCATGTAAAAAAAGACTTTTGTCATTGCAGTGTTCCATCATCCAAAACAACCGAGTGATCCTTTCTTCTTCTGCAGCTAAAGCGCGCCGATCTATACTTCCTGGATTTTGTTGCGTCGAAGAAAAATCACAAAACTGTTTTTGATTAAAAAAAATGTAAAGGCCAAAATCTGACAACGGACCCATTCTGAGCAGTTCTGTGTGTTCATCGCGGGCCGTCGATTTGCTAGCATGCCATTACCAGAAAATTAAAGCTTGTTTTGTCATTCTCACGCCTGGCTGTAGAATGTGCTCCTGGGCAGCTCAGTCTTACTGCTTACACTCTTCTTTTTTTAAACACAGACATTACTTTAAATTCCACAATTTAAAATATCAATGTCGAGGTACCCAAATGATATGTCCACTTCACACCAAGCTCATTTATTTATTTATTTATTTGATCGGGGCATCACACATTAATAAACAATCATTATACAAACTGTACTGATTCAGTCGTTGGCACCCATTTAGTACAGAAGTAGTTTGCACGGTCTACTCTTAGTAAATGATCCCCTTTGTGTATAAAGAAGTACTAGTAAACAGCGCATAATTCACAAAGACAGATAAGACCATTCACTGTTAGAAAGTCATGAATCCTCCTTTCTGCTGCTGCCCTCAGAAATCCACTTGATCCAAAAACAGCGATAGTTTTTATCTTTCAGGGTGAAACTTCAGGGCTCAAGCTGCTCCACTACAAAGCCCATCTTACAAATGTATTTGATTTGGATTTTGAACTTTCAAACAAAAGTACATAGTAACATGAAGTGGACCAGAGCATTTCGAGCATACTTTGTTAATAAACTTTGGCAATTAAGTTATACGTACCCTAATGTCTTCTTTTTTCCCCAGCTGCACTGCCAACATGTTCCGTCACAATATGAATATAAAAGTATATCAGTGAGCATATCCAATTTGTAACATTAGCATCACAGTTGAAACATCTTTGACAATAAGGGGTTCCACAAGGTTTGTTTCTGGGACCACAACTTTCTGGAATGTGCACATACCCATTCTTCTACACGTGAGATAATCCATGGAGAAAATTCCATGCTTTAATGACGCTCTTAAATGCTGATAATGACGAACGATGATGCTTTTAGTGAGAACACAGTGATATGCTGCTGGAGATAATGCCACCCATTCAGACTCGTCTTCACGGTCTTTTCTTATCAGGAGATTGTAGCCTCGTGTAAACACATGAAGGATATTACTCCCCTTCACTCCACTTGAAAATATCAGCTCCACGGCCGAGATTGCAATCACGTAATGACATTTTCCCCATATCTCTGTGATCTGGATGTGCTGTGGATATCTGCTTTTCATTTAGTTCACAAGGACAGGCAATAAACGCGGGATCATACAACGCACGACTCAGTGACACATTCTTTGAAGAACTTTGGTCAAACTTTCTGCTTGTTATCTTTGACCAGGGCGAATGAGACAACCTCACACTGGGTTCTATATCGGCACTGTGCTTCATTAAGCGTCACTGTCGTTTGTGCATGGAAATGAAAGCTATGAGATATATCTCTGGATAAGATGGCACACCCATAAAGATGGTACAAAATGTATGATTTATGTTGAAATTCTACACAGTGATGTTTTTGGAAGCTCTTAGCATTTTTGTCCATAAGACTAAATCTTTTAGTTTTAGTCACATTTTAATCATTTCAAAATGTGTTTTAGTCAACGAACACTGAAAAAAGGTTTTAGTCCAGTTTTTGTCAGTTTCATAAAAAGTTAGTAAATTAGTATTTCAACTAATTAATTTAGGTCAATAAGTATTGATAATAATTATTGGAAATTGGGATGAAGGTTGACAGGCTGTATTAAGCTATGTTTAGCTCATCATCGTTATGTTATCGTCATTCAAAAAAGGTGTGTCAACGTAATGGTTTTGTTAGTCTTCCATGACGAAAACGACACTGCTTTTACACTGTTGGTCACAGTTCCGTTTGCTTCTTAGGTGAACATACGGCACAATTCCCCTTCTTCTCTGTCCCAAGTTGGGATTTCCACATCGTGGGCTGGGTCAGGATTTTATTGATGTGTGGACAAGGGCTAATAACATTTAACTATGTGGGATCACCATTGTTCACATCGATATTTTGGCTGCCGCAACCTGAAAAGTTTGAGAGTTAATGAGCCCGGCAGCCGAGGCGCGAATTCAGAAAAGCCAGTGTAATGCAGAAATGAATAGGGACTTTACACGTGTCAAAAACAACTCTGAACCCTTTCAAAGAAGGTCATAGTTTGTAAAGAGCTGCCATCATGGATTCTCCCTCGACTGGTGTTATTAATGTAAATGGGGGGGGGGCAAGGAACGTGTACTGATTGACTGATGTCTATGGTGTAAACACAGTTGTTAGTATTGGTACCAATAATAAACAAGAGAAGCAGAACAAGAGAAAAAAGATTGCAACTGCAGGAGATACCACTATATAAACTATAAGGAAACGAATGAATAAATATGGCATATCCCTCTTTAATAAAACTCTAGATAGGATATGGCCATAGTAATACGTTGGAACGAATGGCAATTCTGACGGTCATCTTGTGACTGGCTCTTCTAACCCGATGCAATGTAATCACATGGAAACACCCCTTATTTCCTTGATACGGTTTTGCTCTATTTTGAGTTATTTCACAACTATTTGATAATTGTGACTGACCTCATGTCAGATCTGGCAAGAAAATAACATTTTCTTGCAGTTTTCACATATTATTTCAATTTTAGCTCCATTTGTTCATCTGTCAAACATTTATAATCATTTACTTCTATTTATATCAAATATAACATTTGTTTCCTACTTTTAAACAGTAATTCTGTACTTTTTAACACATGACCAATATTTATTGAACGTGGGACAGTAATACAGTGAATGCTAACCATTGAACCCAGGAATGAATGAAAACAAAACAATGCTATGGCTAAACAACACCACTACAAAAACAGATGTTTCAAAGAAATGACCTGATCCTGACTTAGAAGTTATAAACCAATCACAAACAAAGATTGTCTCTCACATGCTGCCGTAACTTTGAAGAAGATCTTTATTTATATAACTTTGGGCATGATCTAAATCCAAATTAATGCTGTTTTTATGCTACTCATTGTGTATATGTTTTTATATTTATCCAGTTATTTCTTTACTTAGCTTTTTCTTCTTGCAGTAAATCCCTGCAAATTAGACAACCGATTTTTACCACTAGATGAAGAATAATTGATGTTTAACCTTTGTTCCCACAGGGAGGATTTCTCGATGAGAAGAAAGCTTTCCTCAGCATTACCAACAGAAACACACACATTTGCCAAATACACGCAAAGGAAGAGAGTACGCACAGAACCATCTGATCATATGGTTGATTAAAGCACAGATGAAACTTTTCTCCACTACATTTTCGCTTTGATTTTAGCAGCAGATCTTGTTTACTCTGTTTTTTTGGTTTTTTTAGCCCTCATTAACGTGGATGCTTTTACACCGTCATTATGTCTCCTGTGCTGGAGAACCGTTGCGTTGGTCCGTTTTCCTCCTAATTTGCTCAATAGTTTTTATAGTCTGTGGTGATTTCCTGGGCAGTGGCCGGAGGGAGCGCTGACCAGGCTAACTTTAGTGCCCGCTCAGCACTTCCTGGATAATCCAATCTCAAGTGACTTCAGCAAAAACCTCACTTTAGGAGGGGATTTTGGGGGGAAAGGGATGGTGGGTTTCTCTCCCGAAATGGAATATACATAAGACTTCCTGGATTTCAGTATGTGTCATGTTTTGTACTGCTCTGAATGTGAAAATGAGAGTGTGTTTTAACTTACATATGTCCATATGAGAACATACCAAAAAGGAAAGGAAAGACAACACTCACTGATGTTGTAGTCACTCTAGATAAAGCACCAAAACGTCAAATCCAACCGTCTTGTTGCCAAACGACTTTAAAAATGCTAGATCTCTCGTGATATTGGGAGTTGAGCAGGTTCAGACAGTTGGTAGAATACAGTTGTTGTTTTTTACCACTAACCACCAAGAACCTTACCAGACAAAGGAGAAGAAGCAAAATGGTGAAGCGACCTGCCTATGGAGTATGTAAATCGAACACTAGGTACCACAAGTGTGTCTGGGAGAGTGGAGTTTTTTCCCTTCCCAAAGCGAAAACCACAACTGGAGCACTGCCTACAATGGATCAAACAATGTGGATGGCCTACTTCCAGCAAAATGTCTCTAAAAATCAACAAGCATACGTCTGCTCTAAAGTAAGACTAGGGCCTAGCCGCTAGCATGCTAATATCTAGCTAGTGACAGTCACATAACGTTACACAAACTGGCACACGAGCTGTAACTTTAACTGTGGTTGAATTTGAGCTTAAGCTTCATAAAGCTGAAATTATGATCAAAACATCGCCATTTAAAAAGACTTGGGAAGTGTTTTTGTTCTTTTCCAGTAGTTTAGACATTTTTTATTATTTCTGTATGTACGTGTTGCAGAATATCAGACTCATTGTTGAATGATATTTTTGTGGAAATCGTATGGTAATAGAAGATTTAGTGAAATGGCAAACCCATATGGTGAATGTACTGTGGAAGTATTGGGATTAAACCCATTTCAAGTATATAGGCCAAATGTATGTCCTGGCGTGTGCACAAATGTTAAAGCTCCTGGGTGTGTGTAAAAGGTGCACTGTGAACTGAATTGTGATTCGAAAACATCTTCACGCTTGAAATAAAAATGAAATACATGATACTGTGAAACGCAGGCATATCACTTCCTTCACCTCCACTTACCATCCTTTTCTGTTTATAGACACTAATCCAACCTGAGCTCCATTGGTCCAATAGCCAACCACACGTCCAGCCAGTATCAGATGGCTAATTATGAATTAATGAACATTGATCACGGCTCGGCTCCATTTAGTTTCAGAGGCATTATGATGTTTCGCTGCATATGAGCATCTGCCGGCCGAGGTGGAAGTGGAATCAACATCGATTAAGCATGGACTGGACGAGGAGAGAAAACTATCAATAGCTTATCAGCGCTAAGACTGTTCTCGTGTACATTATCCATTGGGTCTTTGGATAATTTACAGACATATCTTTTCAAAGCCAAGATCGCAAAATGTTGGATGTGTTTTATTGTCGCGTGTCAAATAGTGCTGTTCTTAAGTAGGGTCTTTGAGGATCTGTATTTTTGCTCTTTCGGCAAGTGTTGCAGGCGACTCCCGGGTTTCGGACGATGAAAGATGGCAAAATTTCACATTTTGCATGGTTGGATCTTATCAGGTCGGTGGGGAGTCCTTGCCCCAAGTGGAGGAGTTCAAGTATCTCGGGGTGGTGTTCACGAGTGAGGGACGGATGGAGCGTGAGATCGATAGACGGATCGGTGCGGCGTCAGCAGTGATGCGGTCGCTGTATCGGACCGTTGTGGTGAAGAGGGAGTTGAGTCTGAGGCAAAGCTCTCGATTTACCGATCGATCTACGTTCCCACCCTCACCTATGGTCATGAGATTTGGGTAATGACCGAAAGGACAAGATCGCGAATACAAGCGGCCGAAATGAGTTTCCTTCGCAGGGTGGCTGGGCGCACCCTTCGAGATCGGGTGAGGAGCTCAGTTACCCGGGAGGTGCTCGGACTCGAGTCGCTACTCCTCCACGTCGAAAGGAGCCAGCTGAGGTGGCTAGGGCATCTGTTCCGGATGCCTCCTGGTCGCCTCCCTCGGGAGGTGCTCCAGGCATGTCCCACTGGGAGGAGGCCTCGTGGAAGGCCCAGGACACGCTGGTGGGACTATGTCTCCGAGCTGGCCTGGTGTCGCCTCGGGGTCCCCCCAGAACAGCTGGAGGAGGTGTGCGTGGATCGGGAAGTCTGGGCATCTCTGCTGAGACTGCTGCCCCCGCGACCCGGCCCCGGATAAAGCGGAAGAAAATGGATGGATCTTATCAAGGTTCTAAGTAATTTGGGTCAAGGATCATCTTGATGGACGGGCACTCAGCTGTATTCAGGTGAGATTTCCTTCTATTTGACCTTTTATGTTCCATAACATTTTATGGAATTCAAATGACTGTTTTACTGCGTCCCGCCTTAGCAGCGATGATGTGCTTGCAAGATGCCCTGCTTGTGCAGTTCAACAACACAACCAAGTTCAAAATCTTTGCCATCAGGACAAAGTCACGACAGTGTGAAAACCTGACAGAAAATGACTCTGAATCCACATTTTTGCACAGATTTGGCCGTTTAAAGGCATGTGGTCCTAAACTTATGATCAGCTGCAAAAACAGACTCTTTCAGTTTATTTGTTGTTTTCAATAAAAGCTTTACTCATTTCTTTTTTGCCTCAGTCCCATTTCTTCTTGTTGCACATTGAAGTTCTACTTGGAACCTTGATCCAACCATGCAAATTGTAAATTTATGCCATATTTCAACTGGACTTAAACTTTCTGGCATTACTTGTCGTTTCCATGAGGTAAACTACTGTAAGGTGAAATGACTTGTTTTTAATTTGTAAAAAACCCTATAAATTACACTCCAGACCTACAGGTGGCGGTATGTAGCTGTACCAGTGCCTCTCGGACTGACTGACAAACGAGGAAGAAACTTTGTCCCCGTTGTGTTGCAGTACAGGTGGGAATTTCGTTTGTTTTTGAAGTCACAAAGTTATTGTTCACTGCACATGTTCAAAATGATAAACGATGCATCAATTTCTTGTTAATAAACTGTAAAACGTCTTTATCTCCACTTGCATAGGACGCTGTTTCTTTCTCTATTGCGGATTTTCGCTTTTGTACATTGTTATCAAGTTAAATTGTCTACATGTGCTATTGTCTACTTGTTTGTTGATACTAAAGCTAACTGAATGATTATTAATACTCGCCGTAAGACTTGCGTCATGTAGAAATGCACTCTGATGTCTGATTTCTTTGAACATACTCGAGTAAAAGCATTTCAGCCCGTACCTCCATTGCACTGCACCTTATCTTATCTGTATCGCAGCTTGTCAAAATGCGGATTCGGAGAAACAGTTTGCTGAATACACAAACACCCCCTTATTGGAATCCGGATGCCTTCGGTGTTTGCTCCAGGGCCTCACCTCGGCTGATACTCTCGCTGTGAGGCAGAGGCGGTTACCCACTTTGAATGCGCCAGTTCTTTGTCTTTGTTTGATTATCTCCGCGGTCGCTTTGATGTATTAGTAAAGTGTTTTCCTTTCCCTTTTCTGCGGATGAACTATTGTTGAGCTGCCGGTGTTTTCGAGCTCCAAACATTAGGCTGCTATGTCGACAGCGCCGGTAAAAAGATGAAAAATATGCACTTGCACAACATCGCTGTGAGTCACTCAGGGGCCGAGTCAAGCTCGCGCTGCTTCACGCGCTCGATAGGATTGCAAAATGTTCCGGTAAACATGAACGCAGATGGCATTTGCCTTGACCACGCGGCCGACGTCTCGCACAACATTCTGGTGGCTTTTAACAGCTTCTTAAAGGCATGGGATTTGCAAAAGAGTTTGATGTGAAAAGGCTTAAAGGCATTAGGGAGCAAGGTGAGGGAACTAGTTCATACCGTCTCGACGTGACTCTATAAAAGGCATATTATGCTTTGAAATATATTTTACACAAATTGATCTGAAATAGGTTGGGGTTTCCAAAAATGGATTCAAGAGGTAAACCTTCTGTCTGTTACGAGAGTCTTTCTAGTGGTCAAGTGACTTGCACTCACAATCATATGGGACTGGATTGGATTCCCAAGACTGGGTCAATATATGGTTTTGTGGTATCACGTGCTATTGATGTGTTATGGGTATTCCCATATCCCATTGTGATACTTTATTTCCATAATGCAGATTGCACGGCTGCACACTTGCCTCACAGCTAGAAGGTCACGAGTTATTTTCCCAGACAGCACAGGTCCTTCTGTCTGGGCTTTGCATAATCTTTTGCATGATTTTGACTATAAGCCTGGCAATTCATTTTGAGATGTCCACTTGCCCCAGCGTAATTGAAGGACGTGTCAAACGCAGAAGTTTCTTCTTGGCATCAACCCAAAATATGAATAATAAGCTAATCCTCCAGCGAGGCACTCCTGACTAAAGAACCTGGCTTCAAGACCTGGACATTGGTTTCTAGGCACTGCGATTGTCCATTAATTTCCACCTGTTTGGTCAAATACAAAGGACAAAGTTCCTTGTGGAAAAAAAAATCTATGCATGTATTTCTTGAGCAACTGTGCATTATTTCTGCAAACTTTCAAGGTACTTCCTTTCACAATGCGCAGACATCAACCTTCATCTCAGAACCTTATTCTGTGTGGGTTTTTTTTTAAGCAAACACACTAGCCTTGCACAATCTGTTTTAGTTTATGAATTCCAAATCATCCGAAAAGCCGATACCTGAAGGGGAAATGCATCCTCCACAGCTGCTGCCGGGGACACAGCAAAGGTTATGAATGTCATTACAGACCTCCGTGGATTTCTGTCGCCGGCTCATTCAAAGCAGCCCGCAGTCGGAGCGACGCGCTGCTCGTCCTGCAACATATTCCTTCTTTCAACGTCGTGCGGCGCGGCTTACACCGGCCACTTGCAATGATGCTGGCGATCAGATAGACAGGAGCTCATTGAGGCGCGGTGAGGCTGACATTGTCGGGGGCCGGGATTAGGGGCGAGGCACTCAATGAAAAGTGAACCGCTCACTACGGACGCTCGGCAGCTTTCGTACCGGCGCTCACAATGCGGCTGCGAAAAATAACCCTTCCTAGTCATTTCTCCCATCAAAGCGCTCTTTTCATTTCTTAAGCTCGCCATTGAATTTTTGCACTCGAGCTCGACGCGGCTGATGGGGATTGGTGGCACAGTTGTGGTCATCCGCACGCCGATCCTGTCTGGAAGCTTAGGGGGAGAAGTCAAAGAGGCTAATGCATATTAATGCAAAAAAATTTACCCAGCCAAATAAACTATAAAGGAAGTGAGAAGACGGGAAGAAAGTTTGGAAGTTGGAGACTATCAAAGGAAGGAAGCAAGACGTTATTGGACACTATCAGGGGTGCGTTTAGGTGGGCGGTAGAGGAGGACACAGGCCACCAAAACTATTTTGTGACCATACTGGATCAAATGAGGTGAAATGGCGAGAAAGGAGCACAGAACTATTCAGGTAGGTTCCCCAGAATGCTATTTCCAACCTCTCAAAGGAGAATGTTGGGACTTTAAATTGTTAGCCATTGTCCTAACTCTTAAAGAGTTTGTTCTGAATGATACAGGACTTGAGTCCTCTTACAAATTTGCATCTGTGACTGTGTCGATAAAAACAAGACCTATAGAGAAATTATTAGCAGCGAGTCCCAGGCGCTTATATGCACAGAAAGTAGGACTGGCTAGGCTAGAATTTCGCTTCATTTACATATGTTAAAGTAAGCCTGTTTTCTCTGTGGAAATGCTTCAATCAGGGCGGCATGGTGGTGCAGAGGTCAGCTCTCGTGCTTCACAGCTAGAAGGTCCCAAATTTAATTCCCGCCTGGACGAGGCATTTCTGTCAAGTTTGCATGTTGTCAGTCACCTCCGGGTAATCTAGTTTCCCCCACCACTACAATCATGTATAATAGGCCAGAACTAATGTAGTGTGTGAGTGAGTGGTTGAGGTGGTCAGATTGGTTGCATGTAGCTACAAGAATAGCTTACCACCACCAAGTGTGATGTAAATGAATAATGACTACAGTGTGGCGCTTTGAGAAACTTGGTAAGAAGAATAAGAATAAGAGCATGTAAAGTGTAATACAAGTGTAAGCTATTATTATTATTCCCTAGATTCTGTTCCACCCCTCCTGGAACTACCACCTTAACGTTTGAGCACCCAAATCATCCTGGAGCTCTGTTGTCAGGGGCTTTGTGCCCCTGGTAGGGTCTCCCATGGCAAACAGGTCCTAGGTGACGGGTCAGACAAAGAGCGGTTCAGAAGCCCCTTATGAGAGACCAACAGGCCCGGTTAGAACCATGAGGCCGTCCTTCTGTGGACCCACCACCTGCAGGAGGAGCCATAGGGGCTGGTGCAATGTGTTTTGGGCAGCTCCAACGGCTGCCCCCACGACCCGGCAATGGACAAATGGAAGAAGATGGATGGATGGATGGATAGATTCTGTTCCATATAAGTTAGATCACAGAAGTATTCTCTCCCTTCTTAAAGCCCACAATCCACCGTCGAATGCATTCTGAACTGAACTGAGCACAATTTCTCCGGTTTGGCTTTACCCAGATCTAAAAGCTTTTTTTTGTTTTAAAAGCATCAAATTAGTGACGAAAACGAGGATGAAAATGCAACATAAAGTGACAAAAAAGGCAACAAAACAGTGACTAAGGCAACAAAAATATGACACAAAAATTAGACCAAAACACAACAAAAGAGCTTCAAAAATTTGCCAAAAATGCGGTGACGACGTGACAACAAAGTTAAGATCCCTTTTGTAGGTCTTAGCTTACCAATGAGACACTGTTGCCCTCCAGTTGAGAAGCTTTTAGATTTGGGTAAAGCCGAACTAGAGAAAATGCCCTTTCTTCAGGCGGGGGTTAAGAGGTTAATCGAAAAGCTGTATTGATTGACTGTTTGATCAAATGTCAGCAGAGGGTGCTCCAGCAAAATTCAAAAGACCTGAAGTCCTCACTCCTAAGCTTCATTTTACATTATTACAAATTGTTCAATGTTTTATAAACGTATGAATCACATTCGTAGCAAAATACCCCCCAGGGGTCTGTGTTGCCATAACAACCTCATTATTGGGGCAATGGTGTTTGTGAGAAACAAATCGGGGGTCTAAACGTCACTGTGCACTCGACTGGGACGCTGCGTGAGCCCTCTTATCGGCCTGCGACAGCCCAGGCATTACCCCGGCCCAGGCATCGCACGCTCCTCCTGGACCTACTAAACCCAGACGCTTGCCGCCACTTCTAATTTGACTGGGCAAACAGTGAATTAACGAGGCCGCGCTGGGTTTCCAAATCGACTCGGCTGAAAAAAAGAGAAAAAAAACACTCTAACACGCAAAGTGTATTATGAATGATGGTTTGGCCCTTAAAGCAAGCCATTAAAGTTCTTAACTCTTACCCCGCGGCCATGTCGTGGGTGCCATCTGAGACAATGTTTTACATTATTGTGTGTCAATTTTGATCCGTAAATGATAGAAACTTACTTTTTTTTGCACCAAAACCGTAACATTCTGAAGAACGCGAGTCGACGGTCCGCCATCTTGAAATGCACTAAACTACAGAATGACGTCGCGGCAAACTGTCCAATAGTAGCATCTCCTTTTGGCGCATGGCCGCGGTTCTCCAATTGTAACGCAAGGGAACTTCTACCAAAGAATGTGAGCTGGCTCAAGATAGTTAAGTCCTCCGTGTGCAGCACTCTCTGACCCGGAAATGACCAGACACAGAGAGAAGTGGAAAGGTATTATCCCTATCGCCAAAACAAATGCGGTCTTTGTAAATTTTACGCGTGGAATCTGGATGAAAAACTTTACTACATGGATTATGCGCATTCAAATATGTTTTCAACGTTTATTTGACTATAATAATACGTCGTAGGTACGGAAAGGATCACACATCAGAAAGTAAGTAGGAAATCTGCGCTAACACCGGCGCAAAATGCTATTTTGAGCCAGACGCACGAAGGATAGGCTCCAGATACAGGCGCACTCACCATTGACAACAGTATACCGTCAATGGTGCTCACGTGTTAGGTCCTCTGTCTACAGCTGGGTGAAACATATGCCCTAAATGTGATATTGTAGCTCTCTGTTTATTCTGTTTTGGAACAATTGTTTTTCTTCTAAATCATAGAAATAGGACTTTTTGAAGATTTTGTGAACAAAAAGACACTTATAAAATAGTTACAACTTTGGGCTCTTTTGTTTTGACCAATTGGACCACATACAACATTTTTATAATGTGTATACCCATATTCAGTCACTTTTTGGGGTTTATTTGATGAACAAAATGTCTAAAATAATTTTCGCCTGAATTATTCCCTTATATAATGGTTAAAATAATTTCAATTAGATGCATCTGAACCTAACAAGTCCTACAGATCTAAAAAGCCCAGGGTGTCCTGAAAAAAACAAGGTATAACAAGTGATGTATAATATTGAAATAATGGACAAAATCTGCAATTAAGTGGGAAAAAATACAGGCGAGAATCCCAAAATATAGCCCTCAGACCCCTAGGGGTTAATCATAAAATATTACTCTTCTGTTGCTTGACATATCCAGCTGCTTCAGAGCCAAATTAATTCCGAAGTGAAGCCACGGCTTTCCAGGAGTATTAGACCTACTTAAGGGTGGCATCATCATTATTTCAAATCTCAGCTATTTGTCATCTTCTCTCAGTCCAGTCATCAAAGATCTACCTCCTTGGCAAGCTTCATTAATGATTTACATTCAAAGAGCATGTTTGTCTGCACTTATTTCATCAATGTAATGAGAGATTTGTATGCTGGTGCGGAGAAAATGTGTTATTTATGTGCAGGTTGCTCTTAGCACGGGCGACTGATGGAAGCGCAGCCATCGGCCCCTCCGACCACCACCAACCACTCACTCACTACATTCATTCAGGCCTATTGTACATTTGTTTAGTGGTAGGGCAAATCGGAGTACCTGGAGGAAACCTTCGCAGACACGGGGAGAACATGCAAACTCCGCACAGAAAGGCCCCGTCCAGCTGGGGATAAAACCCAGGACCTTCTAGCTGTGAAGCACGAACGCTACTGTGTGCTATATGGTTTAAAGTCATGTCATTGTTGAGTTTCTAAGGTAAGGCAGTTTTCAAATCACTATACTGCATTGATTCCCAAAGTGGAGGTTGCGACACTCATGTACAACTTAAATTTGATGAAAACGTGATATTTTGGTGAAATGCAGCCCGGCACGGTGGCGCTGTGGTTAGCGTTCGTGCTTCGTCCTGGGTTCGATTCCCACCTGGACGGGGCCTTTCTGTGTGGAGTTTGCATGTTCTCCCCATGTCTGTGTAGGTTTCCTCCGAGTACCCCGGTTTCCCCTACCACTAAAAACATGTGCAATAGGTGAACCCTCCAGCCTGGCTCCACATCTGGAGGGGGGTCCCCGGCTGTCCACTGCTCCTTCTGGGTCGCCCCAGTGGTGTCAAAGAATGGGTAAAATGCAGAGGACGAATTTCATTGAACAGTTGACAAATAAAGCACCTTAACCTTAATCGTAAATGGTCTCAACTTGTATAGCACTTTTTGACATTCATGAGGCCCAAAGCGCTTTACAGGAAAGGAACCAGTCACCCATTCACACTCTCATTCAAACATCAATGCATGCAGACACTGGAGGCAAGATGGGTGAAGTGTCTTGCCCAAGGACACAACGACAGTGTGCACCTACGGGAGCTGGGATTCGAACCCCTGACGTTCCGATCATGAGACGACTCGCTCTACCAGATAAACGTTTTGCATAAGAAATTATTATAAATTCTTATCGTTGTTGCTCCTGTGACTTTGAAGGTGGGAAAGTTTGGGAAAGTCTTCTTTGCAG
The DNA here is from genome assembly GCA_021464625.1 of Proterorhinus semilunaris. Taxonomy (NCBI): domain Eukaryota; kingdom Metazoa; phylum Chordata; class Actinopteri; order Gobiiformes; family Gobiidae; genus Proterorhinus; species Proterorhinus semilunaris. The sequence continues at coordinate 23,542,006 of CM038362.1, read as the reverse complement.
GACAAACTTGTACTGAATTACACTAAAAAATGCACAAAAATCATCAAAATATACATAATTATTATAAAATTACATTGTATGTGTAATATTTGTACTAATTGTTTCATGAACCTTTGAAGTGTTGTACGGTATTTTTACTATTATTGCTGACATATCACACCTTGTCCTGTGACTACATTAGAAAACTACTAAAACTGTTATTAATACTGGCACCATGACAGAAATGTACAACAATGTGCGTTGTCCCTGTCCAAATAAAATAATAAGCACTGATTCATCTGTCAATCTCCCGCGAACCAGACCCCAGCATGCTTGAACTTTGCCAATCGAGACAAGAGCGTTCACACAGCCTTGTATTTGAGGGTGTAGGTTTCAATTCCAAACACTACTCTACTGACTGCAAACTCACCCATTGTGCACTAAAGGTCCTGGTTTAATGAAGCCACCAGGAGAAAATCATGTGCAAACAGCAGAGATGAGATCCTGTGGTCCCTACACGGAATACAAAGAACAAAAGCGGTGACAAAGGGCAGCCCTGTGGGAGTCCAACATAAACTGACAGAATTACGGTAGCTGTTTCTATCATAATTTCTCTACAGTTTCTGTCACATGAACACTTTGTATGGGTATAAAACATAGGACAACTTTGATACCTAATTTATATCTCATCTGGTCGGCAATGCTTGTGTTTTTTGTGTGTTTTTTTTCGCCCCAAGTTTGCAGGAAGGGACGTGCAAAAGTGTTCCATTGCTCCAATTCCAAAAAAATGAATCTTTTCCACTCTTCTTTAACAAAAAAAAACTTTACCAACCTCGAATGTATTTCTCCGTGTGTGTATAGCCCTCCGCAGTGTGTCACAAATCTTCGGGAAGGTTAAATAACACCAGGCTGACTGACTTGCCTCTGCATTAAATATGGATGTGATTCGCGCAAGTGTTGCCGACCTGTTACCTCAGCCACCGCTCTTGCCTCGGGTCACTATATTTAAGAAGTCGGGTTCGGCCATTGAGTTGTTTACGGCGGAGGCTAACGTCTTCCGCGAGGCTCCATCCGTCTGTCACTGCCTGATCGAAGCACAGTAACTCCCGTGATGGCCTTCCGGGCTCCTGCGGACTCGTCGGCCCGCAGGTCAGGGCAGGAGTGTTGTAGTGGAAGTATATGTTGCTTGTAAGTGATAGGGATGAAAGAATAAAAACTAGGAAGCAGTTGGCATTTTGGCAGATTGACTATGTACATATCAGGCTTGGGGAAATGGTGTTAAGAGGCAAAACAGCACTACCTGCAGGAAAAACCTTGAATCTTGTGAAGACTTGCAATATCTTGTACTGATAACAAAATCTAAACTATCGCAATAAACAATTTCTGAAGGCCTTATAATGCCATAGAATCTAACTCTAAAGCTTAAAAATGACAGTTAAGCTCTGTTTGAAAAGTACTTAATATTAAAATATGTTCCCACATTGAACATAAAATACAATGAGACACAACATATAAATACATTTACTGATGATAAGTCAGTATGATAAGTAATTAATGTTGAGATATTTTGCCAGTTTTAAGCCTTAAGATCTTAGTTTTAATGTAAGAGTATGTAAAAAAAAAGAGTAAAATACGTGATGAAACTTCCCCTTTACAATGCTTATTTTCATGACATTTTGTATAGCAAGCTGGGGATTTCCAGGTAGTAAGAACATTACGGCGCTCCGGCCGTCTTCCCACACTCGTTCATTCACAAATAATATTTGTAAACAAAGTTTTTATTTTGAAAATTGGTGATTTTCACTTTTTTGCAGAATCGTTTAGTTGAAGTCACGAAGAAGCCTCTCCATGTTTAAGCTACCAGTATTGGTATATTTAAAAGCGTAAACTTTTAGGTTCAAACCTGCTTGTTTTTGGGAGATTTGGGAGCCGCTGTAGGGGCGTGCCTTTGTCTGTGTGTATTTACATACTGAGGAGGAGGAGGAGGGGACACAGCCACACGTCTGCTTGGTTTGCGTAGTCCACACAGGCTTTAGCAAATGCCACGCAAAAAAGTCAGTTTTATACATACGCCTATTGTCGATCAGTTTTCAGGTTGAAAAAGTCTGGTTTTGTCAGAGAAATAGCGCACGCCGTGGGGGCGTGTGCGGCTTCATGGCTGTAAGCCTCCCCTGTGTGGCTCTCAGAAGCTGCAGCTACTACACTGGAAAATGGATTTACCACGAGTTTGCTGAGCAGAAGGCAAAGGTTCAGACGGGTGAGTGAAAGTTTGTTTGTTTTTATCGCTTGCGGGTGCTGTGCCAGTTTTGACGAGTCTATTGTGCTGTTATTAGCTAACGGCTAACGTCTAAGCTAACGGCTAGCGGCTAAGCTAACGTGCAGCTGAACCTGCTATTTACACTAAAACCAAGACCTCTCCCAACTTAAACTACTCCATACATGTAGTCAGCGCATCCCTAGCTTTCAGCCACTTCTTATTTGAGAGAGATCCGCTTCATATTTTCGGTTTTATGACCAAATAAAGTTACTCTGGATTACTGCAGTGAAATGTAAACAATGGGGAACGCGCGCGGCGATAAAACGCAAATTCGGCCTTTTCCCCTCGTATATGTGCATTACAAGTAGTACAGGAGGCTTCTAAATTTATAAATGTAGTTATAAACGCATCCATAGCTCTCTCTCAGTGTGAGGCGGAGCAGACGCAGACAGAGAAACACGCAGGATTGTGTCTGTAAATTAAAGAGCAGCTACACTATGTCCATTATCTACATCACTATGGCCTAGTAAACATCAAAGTTTGTCATCTTGTGTTCATTCTAAAAACACGTACGTTATCTCATGTTTAGTCCATGTTTAGACTTTCTCATACCTATTGTTATTAGCTAGCTCGGACACTCGTGCGTTATAAGGTAAAAGTATTCATCAATGTACAGGATTTTTCCTTTGACTCAAACCAGGGCCAACCACTAACTGAGGTCTAAACCAAGACTAAACCAGGAAGGACAGATACAGACTCTGAGATCTTTTTTTTCTTCAGGCCGGGTCTAACAGCTCCAGCCCGACCAGATGCAGGAAGAAAATCTTTATGCCAAGTTTCCGCCAGAGACCAGAGGTATGTGTCTATTCTTTTATTCTTATTTTTCTGTTATGTCCCCTCTCTTCCTGTCTCCATCCCTCTCCTCCTCCTCATGCCTCCATCCCTGTTTTATTTATATTTTATGTACATTAATGTTTTGATTTTGCTCAGCAGGTGATCTTTAACACACATTCACTTTACTTTATTAATTTATTAATGTCCCTTAAAGGGTGATTTATTCATGAGAATAAGCAGCCTGATAGTAGCGTGAAATAATGCAGAATAGCATCAATATAGTCATTTTTACCTTTGTTAGACAGTTATGAAAAGGCACACATTTCATTTAATCTAATCCAAGTTCCCTCTCTCCTACAGTTACACTTTCCCTCAAATCCTCTCCAGCCAGGACCAATGTACTTCCTGAAACAGAGGTGGATCTTCATTGTGACAACTGCAGTGGGCCGAACAAGAACAACTTCATGCCTGGCGTGTTGGACACAAGCTTCACGATAAAATTGAAATCAACTTCCTTATTGCTGGCCTCACTGTTTTCCCCTGACTGTGGCTTTGGACTGATCAAGCCTACATGAAGACAGGAGTCAACACTTTGGCAGAGATCGCTGAGGTACTTTCACTTTACCGACTTCAGTGTAGTTTTCTGATTTGCTTCAATGAAACATTTAACTGAAGATCTTTTTTTCTTCTTCTGCCCCGTATGGATGGTCTTCCTGTCCTGGCCCCACCTGGACTAAACATCCACAGACAGACCTATCTGTATGGAAACATCAGGCCATTCTAAAAGTGGTCAGGACTTTGTGGAGGAGGAGAGTTCACCCACTGCACGGGACTGCAGAGGAGCAGCTCTGCAATGTCACTTTATCAACCAACCACCTGAATTTAGTTTTAGAGACTTTGTGTTACATTCACCCACCACTACCCACACAGAAGAAGCAATGCCTATTCATCTCAGAACATCCTACTAGACCTTTATCAGGAAGAAAAACTGTTGTGCATTATTTTTGGATTTATTTATGTTTTGATTTTTGAGTAAATGCCAAAATATTTATGCTTTAAGAAGTGGACAATGACCACTCACAATGCTTGCCAAAACAGAAAACTTTTATTTCTTTTTTCATGAAGTGCAAATGACTGTGCATACTATGTGGTGCAGATTTAGAGGAAAACATTGTTTAAGAACAGATGGCGTTGAGTGTAAAAAAACAGTAAGGTTAAAGCATTGAATAATAAAAACTTGAAGGAATAAAAATCAACCTCCATGTGATGTGGTAAATATTAGGTATTGATCCGTTATTACTGAAATATGGATTCATATTCACTCAATTGGCAATTTTCTATGGTTTAAAGTAAAGTTGTAACTCACTTAAAGTATTTATATTATGAATTTTTTGGGGGGATGATGTGTAGAAACTGTGAGGTTTCATGAATCAGAGCATTGCAATAACATTAAAATACCCAAACACCAGATCTCTTCTGTTGTTTTTTAAATATATTGTAAACTTATCTTTCATCATTCTTGTATGAAAAGCGCTCTCTAAGCAATGTTTGAGTGATTTGCTTTATTAATTGATATATACTTTTATTTTCAATAGTTTATTGCTTATTATTTATCATTAGCAAAAAACAACAATGGCAATAAAAACGATTCATACTCATACTGTATATAATATATCACTGTTTTTGATTTGAACATTAACATTTTTAACATAAAAGTTACATGTGTTACACAACACGTTCTCAAGCCAGTGACAGTTTATCAATTGATATAAAAAAATGTAAGAGAACAATAACAACCTTCTGCTGTGAGGTGAGATCAATAAATGAAACCAAAAATAAAACAGATACACATAATGAAACTGGTAAACAATGGTTTGTTGTGGAAGCAATAACCTTTGTGCTCCCTCTCTGTGCTTTACTGCTTTGAGGGGGAGTTTGACAGGGGGTGTGGCTTATCCAAATGAGATGTAAATGAGCCCTATTGTCCCTCCCAACAGCAGAGAGGTGAGAATGGCCCAAAACTTCAGAGGCCGTTTAAACCCCTTTGGTTTTTTGGGAATTGTCAACTTCAAATCACCGCTACACCTCCAAATATTATCAGATGTCCATGTGTTACACATCATTGGAAAGCTTGGAGACTACACTTTAACAATCTGTTCTTATCTCATAATGTCCCAAAACGACTTGTGTCTTTGGGTTCTGTGACTGGTCACATATTGACATATTTAGTCAATCAATCAATCAATCAATCAAACTTTATTTATAAAGCGCTTTCATACCGAAAGGTATCACAAAGTGCTTTACAGATTACAACATTTAAAATACGCACTGCATCATACATCCATATATACAGTATATAAATATATATATATACACATACATGTACACACACACACACACACACATATATACATATATACATGCATATACACATACATACATATATATATATATATATATATATATACACAATATATAATATATAATTAGGACTAAATAAACACGAACGCTTAAAAGCTAAGCTAAAAAGGTGGGTCTTGAGCCTGCTCTTAAATACATGAACGTTCTCTGCGGTCCTGAGCTCCTCCTCAGGTCGTTCCAGAGGCGAGGGCCATAATATTAGAAAGATGCCTCGCCGTGAGTCTTTCTGTTGACTTTAGGAATAACTAGGAGAGGGGGTACAGCAGGGCATTACAGTAGTCAATATGACTGGTGATAAAATCATGCATTAGCGTCTCCGTGTTGGCCCGAGAGAGAATGGGGCGGACTCTGGCTATGTTCTTTAGATGGTAAAAACCTATCTTTGTGATATTCTTAATGTGTGGAATTAAAGTCAGCTCAGAGTCAAAAATCACACCCAGGTTCTTCACCTGTGAGGAAGGATTAAAAGAGTAGTTTGGGTAAAAGTTTCTCTCTCTGGGCTTCAGGACCGATGACTACAACTTGATGTTTTGTCCTGGTTAAGCTGGAGAAAGTTTTCTGCCATCCAGGATTTGATATCTAAAATGCAGTTAAAAAGTGCATCCATTGGCCTGGTGTCCTCAGGAGACATGGAGATGCACAACTGTGTATCATCAGCGTAACTATGAAAGTTGACTCCATGTCTCCTGATGACATCACCAAGAGGGAGCATATACAGGTTAAAAAGCACTTGGCCTAAAATCAAACCCTGGGGCACACCACATGTAATTTTATGGACCTTAGAGGAGCAGATATCCACACTTACCATGGATGTCCTGTCTGTGAGGTAGGATGTCAATCCAAGCCTGATTTATTGAGCTTTGAACTGTGAAAAGACAGGCAATTGTCACAAATAACTTAGATATTATTTGAAAACAATTCAAACATTCACCTGCAGAGTCTCAAAGAAGTGGCACAAAAAAAAATGTCATCTCTCTTTTCATCAGTCATTTTGCGCAGGAGTAGCTTCTTTTTAGTTTTCCATTTTAGCTTTAATTCCAAACAGGGTTACGAGAGTTGACTGCTCATTGTTTGACGCTCAGCCGTGTCCTTTTGTTGAGCGCCATTGTTGAACTCTACATACCCGCTCTGACACTTGCTCCAAATTCTCCATCGGCTTGTAAAGTGTCAAGGTAAACCGCTTTCTCTTTGATGTGACACTCTTCTTCTCATGCAAAGCGCGGCCCATTTCCAAATGGCCTTTTTCATCAAAGGAGTTGTGTTGTCCTTTAAGCTCCACGCTGCCCGACTTTGGATTTTTGTCTGTAGTTTGCAGCACCTTTTTGAATTCAAAGTGTTGCGGCGGCACGGAGGAGGGGGCGATGTTGTTCCTCTTTTATCCCCAGGATGGAACACATCTCTGGGAGCCTTTTGAAATGTGGAAAGTATCTTACCCAGTCTCAATGGAGGGAAAAGTGAAGCGTGCCGCGCGCAATATTTCATCATTTCTCTGAAAGCCCAATTAAGAACCACACTTGACGGCGAACATCCGTAATGCAACAAGCCACTTTTCCAGAGGAGGAACGAGCTAACGTGTTACTTTTCACAGTAACGTCGCCCAACACAGCGCGGCCTGGTCATCCTTTACAAAGCCACGCGGAGAGATGTGTTTTTAAAGGATGTAGCTTAGCTTGAGTGTCTGCAGTCTTCAGTTTAGCGGTTAGTGATGATGACACACATGCGTTTGGTCTTGGTAAACCGGGATCAAGGTCCTGCAAGTACCTACAAATAGTCGGGCACAATCCCTGTCGACCGTGCACGCTTTCTGATATGACTGCGTCGGCGCTGGATTTTGCATATTGTGAATCCAATGCAAATCGAGCGCCCGCCCGCCCCCGCCCGCCCGTATGTGCGCGCGCTCTTTTGATGTTTTGATGTTATGACCGCGCTCGCTTGGATGCGCCGGTCGGCCTCTCTGAATCTTAATCACACATTTCTTCGCGGGTTCCTTTCGCTTCCAGTGAAAGGGCTGCATATTCATCACGCCGCGCTTTGTGCCTGATTGATCGTATCAAAGTCACTTCCTCCCGCGCCGCGCACCAACTTCCTGATTGCTAATACGGCTTGGAGAGCGATGCAAATGCCGGGGTGCTTTTCTTTCTTTTCTTTTTTTTTTTTGCCTCACAGCTGCTAGCCTTTTTGTTATTTTTATTTTTTTAACCCCCTTTCTCTCCCCGCTATAAAAGATTTCTGTTTCAGATGCCGTGGCATTTCAAGTCTGTGTAGCCTCGGGGAGATATCACCAACTGTTAAAAGCATCACAATATCCGGCAATAAAAGCAAATGGTTATTTTTGTTTTTCTATTTATCGGCAACAAGCCCAGGGCCATCATTTGGATGACGCTATAGGAGTCTTCACAGAGTGGCGCCGTGATGGGACTTGGCTTCAAATGTCAAAACTGATTTAAAGCTGCGGAAAGTACAATAGGACCTTTAATAAACATGTTGTTCATGCATACATCACTCAATCTAGCATGATATGATGGGGTATTAGCCGACAGCCAGGCAAACCAGACTTACTCCTCTCCTGTTCTATACTCGTCTCGTATTTGCATCAGTCGAGCTTTGATGGAAGGAGAATCGATCGAAGGGCGAACCAATCACATGGTGGTGTTATGGTCGGACCCTTTATGAACTGCAGAGTAAACTGTTCTAAGCAATTTTTGGAAACACTTGACCAGTGTTCCAGCACAGGTTAAAGTGCAAGATTTAAAGGGACTAGATGGAAATTGTAATGTTTTGAATCGCTACTGCCACCTCAGGTCTTACGCGTAACTGCAGTCTCTATGTCAAGCTCGTGCATGACGTGCACTAGTAGCAAGCGACAACAGCATTTGCATCCCGTTTTGCAGACATGACTTCAAATGAGGTAAGAAACGTTTATTTGTGCGTTGTCCGTGTAAACAAAATATAAATATTAAACGTAGGCTTAACAGGTGTAATCACCAGGGCCACGAGACACTCACTGAACATTCACTGAAGTTACTCTGAAGACGTACTGCAGGCTAAAGGGAACGCTACCTTGATAGCTTTTCCATTTATTAGCATTGGATTTTATTTTTCACGTAAACTTCTTAGAGAGGGTCGTCTCATGATCGGAAGGTCTGGGGTTCGAATCCCGCCTCCTGAAGGTGCACATTGTCGTGGTGTCCTTGGGCAAGACACTTCACCCCCCTTGCCTCCAGTGTCTGCGTACACTGGTGTATGAATGAGAGTGTGAATGGGCCCCCTATGAGAGACCAACAGGCCCGTTTGGAACCGTTTGGAACCATGAGGCCGTCCTTCCGTGGACCCACCACCTGCAGGAGGAGCCATAGGGGACTGGTGCTATGTGACTTGGGCAGCTCCAACAGCCGCCCCCACGACCCGGCAACGGACAAGTGGGAGAAAATGGATGGATGGATGGATGGACGTAAACTTCTAATTATGTCTTACTTTTCGGGTAAAAAGTGGGTATTTAGTTCATACCGAGAGCATCTCTTAGCGATCGCCATTGCTGAAAAGCTGCTCCAATATTCACTCTATTCTTTGAGCTGCGCCAGTCTGACTCCAGTTTACATCGTTTAGTTGCGCTTGATGGTTGTTTCTTGTGTGTTTTTTTTTGGGGGGGGGGGGGGGGTCTGTGATGGAGTTTCAGCTGTGCTCTTCTTGGTTTCCTTAAAATCCATCCTCAGTATTCAAAACTGTCTTCCCGTTTGACCACTGCTCGGTTTATAGCGGAGAAACGGATGCAGCTTGGGCACTTTCTGAGGGACAGTGACGGATTTTAGAGGCAGTTGTGTTGAATATGTCTGGGCTCATTCTACACATTAGGACATGGCTGGAGCATGTAGGGGGTGTTTAAACTCCGTCTAGTCCCTTTAATAAAAGGTGTACAACATGTAGGTGTACGTCTACATAGCGTCTCACGTTAGATTACAGGCTGCGCTGGTGTATTTGAACATTAGTCATTTTCCATAATTTACGAAACTTTCTAAAACAAGTAGTACATGTATATAAAACCCCTGCTGCGAAAAACGGCTGGCACCCAGGAAGATACTCTTCTGCATATTTTATACACTGGGACATCAGTCTGGGTGGGCCCTCGCTTTCGCCGCTTACTGCAAAACTCAAACGGATCCGTGCAATCAGAATCGTTTATTTGCAGTCGCATGTTGTTAGCGAGAAACGTCACTCACGGGAGAGAGAGAGCTTTTTTTCTCATCGTCGGTAAGTGACCAAAAACACTTCGAGGTAACACTTTACTACCGTTGATACATTGTACCTGCCACATTAAGTACAATGTAATGTGCTGTGTAACAATTTGTAATAATTTGTACCTACAGGTTACATACACAATGAAATAATGTGTACTAGTAGTTTGGAAGTACATAATGTAATAAGACATAAGACCCAAACGCTAACCTTAAAGGGATTAGATGCAAGTTGGTCCTTTTATACTCACTACTGCCACCTCAGGTTTTACACGTAACTGCAGTCTCTATATTAAGCTCGTGCATGACGGCACTTCGGACCCGAATAACACCTTTCTGAGTGACAGTGCAGGATTTTAGAGGCAGTTGTGGTGAACAGGTCTGGGCTCATTCTACACATTAGGACATGGCTGGAACATGTATCCATCCATCCATTTTCTTCCACTTTTCCTATAGTTCTAACCGGGCCTGTTGGTCTCTCATAAGGGGCTTCTGAACCGCTCTCTGTCTGACCCATCACCTAGGACCTGTTTGCCATGGGAGACCCTACCAGGGGCATGAAGCCCCCGACAACAGAGCTCCAGGATCATCCGGGCACTCAAACTTACTCAAACTACGTTAAGGTGGCGGTTCCAGGAGGGGTGGAACATGTAGGTGGAGGAAAATACATAATATTAAATTGTTTTAACTCATAAGCCCAAACCCTAAGGGTCTTATGTCCTATTACATTATGTACCTCCAAACTACTAATACACATTATTCCATTGTGTATGTACTACAAGTTATTACACATTATTACATAGCACATTACATTGTACTAAATTTAGTTGGGTACAATGTACCAAGGTGGTGTAAAATAAAGTGTTACCCACATGGACTGTAGGTGAGTTTTGTGATTCATAATCCTGGTCGAATATTAATGCAGAACCGCTAATGACGCCGCTGACTGCCCTTCGCTGATTAGTTTACTCGGCCTCCTGTTTGCTTGCTTATTTTTCGCTCTTAAAATGTAGTTGATGCCGACTCCAGAAAATGAAAAATCTTAGCTTAGATAAATGGCTTGAATTGTGCCTGAACTGCCAAGGGAACAAGCATTAAATTAGGCCGCTGTACGTGAGCTGTACGTTCAGTTTCGTCCCGACAAACGGGGCACGACTTTTTCTTTTGTTCAATATGTTCAACGTTAATAAAAGGAATCTAAGCAAAACGTTCTCCACACATTATGCTGCAGTTAATGAGAAACGTGAAATTTATTGGCGCACTATATTATATTAACTGCGACACGGTAGCGCAGCGGTTAGCGCTCGTGCTTCACAGCTAGAAGGTCCGGGTTCGATTCCCACCTGGACGGGGCCTTTCTGTGTGGAGTTTGCATGTTCTCCTCGTGTCTGCGTAGGTTTCCTCCGGGTACTCCGGTTTCCCCTACCACTAAAAACATGTACAGTAGGCCCAGGGACTGCAGGTGGAAATTAGCACAAGTGCTATAACCTGGTACAATGCATCTCTCCTTTCTGAGGCTGTACACTGTCCCTGTTCAAATAAATAAATAAAAAGCAAAAAAAAGCAGTAATAAAACGGTTGAGCTCGATTTTCAACCAATCAGCATTGAGAATTCACGTAGGTCTGAGCCAAAATCACACTAATATCACCACGCGCATGTAAACAAACATGGAGGAGGACATCTTCATCTGAAGATCAAGCTCGATGAACACCCGTAAAATGTATTCTTTGTGTCGGAAAAGATGGTGGGAAAGGTCCGCAGCCCTTTACCGAAGTCCGATGGGAAAAAAATAAAGCAATGTGTGAAGGAATGGCTCAAAACGTCGGATACTACGGAGCTAGCTACTGCTAATAAACATGTTGCCCTCCTGGACAAAGCGGTATAATATCACACATTTCAAACTGGTTTAATTTTTACTTTTTTGGGTTAATTTGATAAACAGTTGAAAGTTCAAAATTCCCTATTAGGCCATCGGCTAGTTTAGTTTAGTTTAGTTTAGTTTATTTGTTTATTTGAGCAATACACATTGTGCTCAAAAGGAGTGGGCTGAAGCAAAAAGCTTATGAGCCCCCACCCCCAAGTGCAATACATAAAAAAAGAACATTTCAAAACATTTCAAGCAGCTACATTCATACAGACCAACTTACAACAAACAACAAAAATATATAAACTCTTTATATAATTAATTAAACCAACGCACAGCTACAACAACAATCTAGTTTCATATACGATGTCTAGAACAAAGTAAGTCAAAAAAATGTGTTACTTAATATATTGCTTGCATATTTTTACCCGTGATTACAGAGTTACTTTTATGGTATAAAGGTACATTAATAGATATTATAATTTGAGATCTTGATACTTTCCAGTTGTCATTACCATTCTCAGTATAATTTTAATTTGGGTTTAATTATCATCATCATTATTATATATTTATTTAATTGAGTTATATGTGAAGTATGCTGTAGCCCTGCATAGTGTGGTGCATTAAAATGCCAGAGAGTGAGCCAGTTGAAGAGAGCAGTAACTCCCCTTCAACAAACCCCCTAACAGCTGATTTGTAGATGATGTTCCTATGCTGAGTGGTGCATTAAAAGACAAGGTTTAGAGCCCGTTGGGAGGATCCCTCTCAACAGATCCATAACCTGCCAACCCTAATTCTCCGTTTGTGAATTTGAGCAATAGAATGACAACCGTTCCAAGCAGCAACACTCTTCCTTGAATATAGAGGAAAAATACACATAATTGATCCCACTGCTCCCCTTAGTGGCAACGCATTTCTTCTTGTCTGTATATTTCAAAAGTCTTTTGTTTGTATTTATATTTGAACAGGTTGATGTTTGGACATCGTTTCAATTCCATCTCCAGTTTATTCCACAATTGTACACCATTAACTGTTGGGCTAAAACTTTTCAAAGTTGTGCTATGTTTCTGAATCCTAAAGTTTAATTCATCACGTAATTCATAACGACCAGTACGTTCTTGGAACCTTCTTTGTATTTGGTTTGGTAACAATTTATACCTTGCTTTGAATAACATTTGAACAGTTTGGAACTCAACAATGTCACAAAACTTCATGATCTTTGATTTTAAAAATAATGAGTTTGTGTGGTCCAAAAACCCAACTTTATGAATTACTCGGATAGCTCTTTTTTGCAACAATATTATTGGTTTAACTGTGTTTTTATAAGTACTACCCCAAACCACAGTACAATAATATAAGTAGGGCAAAATCAGAGAACAGTATAAGGTATGTAGAGCTTTGATGTTTAAAATGTGCTTTGCTTTTGCTATTACTGAAATGCTTCTAGAAATTTTCGTAGATATATATTTAATGTGAGATTTCCAAGTAATTCTGTCATCAATAATCACACCAAGGAATTTGATTTCATGCACTCGCTCGATAACAACACCCTCTATCTGAATTGCTTCCTGAGCATTGGAATTACAGTTGCCAAATATCATCATTTTGCTTTTACTCAGATTTAGAGATAATTTATTTTGTTTGAACCACTTATTGACACTTTTGAGTTCCAAGTTTACAATCCGACACAGCTGCTGTAAGTCGTCTCCTGATGCAAACATATTTGTATCGTCAGCAAACAAGATAAATTTAAGTACTTCAGATGTGTTACAAATATCATTAATATACATATTAAACAATTTTGGGCCCAGAATAGAACCTTGAGGTAAACCACAGACAATTTGTCGACAACTCGACTGATAATCACCGATTTTCACACATTGTTTTCTATTTTTTAAGTAACTGGTAACCCACTGTGCTACCGCCCTAATTCCATAAAGTTCTAGTTTATTAATTAATATATCATAGTTTATTGTATCAAACGCTTTACTCAGGTCAATAAATAACCCTATTGCATATTTCTTGTTATCTACAGCATTAGTTATTTCTTCAGTTATATCAAAGAGCGCATGTGAGGTTGAGTGATTGTTCCTGAAACCAAACTGATTGTCCGAGAGTAAATTACACTTTTCGATAAAGCCGTCAAGTCTAGAGTTAAAAACTTTTTCTAAGATTTTAGAGAATTGCGGTAAAAGGGAAACAGGCCTATAGTTTGTAAAGAGATGTTTATCTCCTGCTTTGAACAGAGGAATCACTTTTGCTACTTTCATACCATCAGGAAATTGTCCAGTTTGTAACGATAAGTTACAGATGTAAGTTAACGGCTTAGAGATACTTTCAATAACAGTTTTTAAAGTTTTCATGTCCATGTCATGGTAATCGGTCGAAGTTTTATTTTTACACCCTTTAACAATGTCCAGTATCTCCTTTTCCTCCACAGGTTTGAGGAACAGGGACATAGGATTTGCTTCTATCAGATCACAATTATAATTCTCAACGTTTGCAATTTTTGCAGCAAGGTTCGGTCCAACATCTACAAAGAATTTATTAAATGTTTCGACTACTTCATTCATATTTTTTAACGTGTTATCCTCATCTTTGAAATATTTTGGATAATTAATCGTTCTTGGTTTATTTCTAATTATACTATTTAAGATATTCCATAAACCTTTAATATTATTCTTATTGCTATCTAACAACTTATTATAATAATCCTGTTTACATTTTCTAATGATACCTGTCAGTTTATTTTTATATTTCTTATATTTATCCTCAGCTTCTTTTGTTTTGTTATTTATAAAGTTTTTGTAAAGATTATTTTTTTTTCTTGCAAGCATTTAGTAAACCCTTAGACATCCATGGTGTTTCTTTACACTTTCTGTTTTTACTGTATTTCTTAATTGGGCAGTTTTTGTCGTATACCTTTTGAAATACTTGCGTAAACTCATCATATGCCATATTCGTGTCATTCTCTCTGTACACAATACTCCAGTCTTGAGCTAAAAGCTCCTTTTTAAATGCATCAATAGTTTTCTCTGTTTTTACCCTTCTATACCAATACTTATTTTCCTCCTCATCTTTTACATATCCATTTTTATACATAACGAAAACTGGAAGGTGATCACTAATATCATTTATCATTAACCCGCTGACTGTATCACTTTCTATTTCATTTGAGAAAATGTTATCAATCAAGGTGGCACTATGGGTTGTAATTCTACTAGGTTTGGTTATTAGAGGAAACAGACCTATACTGAATAAAGTATTTATAAATTCGTCCGTCTTTTTATGTTTATATGGGTTTAACAGATCGATGTTGAGGTCTCCCCCCACAAACATGACTTTATGATTTAATCCTGAAAAGTGCTCAGAAAGTGCTTAGAAATTGACTTTTGTTCCAGGAAATACTTTTTATTTTACAATAATAAAGACAATACTAAAAATATTCAATATGTGGAAGGTGGATAGGCGTGCTAGTTTTTAAGAAATTACTTTTGAAATAATGCCTTTTTTGAAATATGCATCCTACTGAAACAAGCACACTACGGGACCTACTATTTCCACATGTAACATTTTCAGATTAGATTTTATGAACATAAATAAATTGCTCCAGATAAGTTTCAAACATTCTTGTATTTGTTGTGATTTTGGGGGTTTATAAGCATCAGAAGCAGATCAAGTGTATCTTGACATATGGACGAAAGCTTGACTTCAGTCTTGCCTGTTAGACCTTGTAATTCATTCAATGTGAGACCTTCTAATGCAGGGGTTCCCAACCTTTTATCTTGAAGCCCCTCCTGCGCATGCTGTGGTCAGGCCACGCCCTCTCAGTCCAATGAAACAAACAAATCCAAACATGAAAATATTTTCTGAAATGAGGTTGTTTTAAGCACCTGTACTTCTCCATTGTGATTATTAACCATTTCATTTGTGAAAATGTATGACCTGACCCTCGAACCAGACAAAGCTCTGGGCCCCACCTGCCGTCCCAGGAGCCCTCGTTGGGAAGGCCCGCCCTCCAGGTTGGGAACCACTGTTCTAACGCACCCTCTAGCCAGGCAAGGAGGCTAAAAAGTTATTGTAGTTGGGCTCCTGTGAAGACTCTCTTTCTGATGTAGAGTGTGACTCCTGAACTACAGTCCTGGTACAAAGTGTTTCAGACTCACTATTATTTCTCAGATTAGACGGTGATCGGAGGAAAAGCAGCTTGAATCCTTGACGTCAGACGGTCAGACCTGAAATGAAATGAAAAAGTACCGTTAAGTTAAATTTATTTTAAGTAGTTCATTGTATGTTGGTGGTAAATACTTCATATACATTTATTTTTAATTACATTGTATGTACAGTTTCGGGGCCCATATGAGTAGATTATTAGTTAAAAAATAAAGTTGTTCTCGCTGCAGAAATCTAAAGTTTGCCTTCAGAAAGCAGGATTTTCATTACGATAGCTGCTAACAGCTGCGCTGTTTACTTCCGGGTTCCAGTGTCAACGCAATGCGCTGATTGGTCAGAACTAGGTCAGGTGAGCCTAAAATCATACGCGCCAGAAGAAAATGGTTCCCATTCACACTCAAATTTCTCAAAAAACTGAAGGGTTGTGCGTGGAGAACTTTTTCCTAATGAATCTTTATATCATTCTGACGTTAAAAATGAAAAAAAGTAGGTAGTGTCCAAATTGGTGGAACTAAACTGTATTTCTAGGCCTCTTTTAGGCTACCGACTGCGGTAAAGTAAAAGATAAGAAAAATCATCTTGTTCCATTGGCAATAAGACGGTCCATATCTACTCAAAATCAGCACAAATTCCAATAATTCAAGCACTTTTAAGTCATCTTTGTCCACACTTTTGTTACACTTTGTACACCTTAAACCTTGCACTTTAATTGTGTGTAATGTGTAATTACTTTTTTGTTCCTTTTACCTACACATGGGGCTGTGATCTAAAGTGTTAATTTATGATTATTTACAATGATGTTTACGTCAGCATGTTTCAAACCTTTGCTAAAAGATTTCACCATGTTACAGGCTTTATTTGTTGCCCCTTTTCAGCCTGGCAGAGGGAACTAGTAACTTTGAAGGGTGCATCTGCACTGCCAACATCCCGATAAGTCATTAAAGTGTATGAGGACGGGGGTTTATCAGCACATTTCAAACTTTTACAGGGCAAAGAGGACTTTCACTGGCACCATCATGCTAAACAGGGATACTTTCAGGATTAGATTTGCCTGAAACAGTTCGTGATTTCACTTTTCTGCGAATAAAAAACAACTGGGTACAGCCACTTCAACAAAATACTTTTTCTAAGGCGCACTGCAAAACCTTTTGGATTCCACTGTTATGCAGTAGCAATACAACAGCTCTGGTATAGGGACCTCCAGCTCGTATCCATGGAGACGCGCTGGAGGTCCCCGCCCAAATCGCTCCCAGTGAAGTCACAGTCGGGTCTGAGGAGAGGTGAGCCGTGGTATTTTTCAACTGTGGATCCAAATGTCTGATAATATGAATAATCAGGGAGAAGATGAAATGATCTCCGACAGGCAAACTGACTCTTGCTCATTCAGGCCAAAATGTTCTACAGCGCGCTTTATTATTCACATTTATGGGCACTTAGATCCAGGGCGCCTAAACTTTTGCACCCCACTGTATTTGTTTGTATTTTAGTTTATTGGGTGATAAGTTGAGCGGTGTGGCTTTACTTAGTCTTTTTTGTTTTATTTTCTTGTTTTCCTGTCTCCAATTCCAATATAATTACTCAACTGATTTAGTGTTTGTAGTAGTACCTGTTGACCGCATGGGGTCACATTACTGGTCTCACTGACTTGACATTGCATTATTCCAGCAAAGGAGAAGCGCTCACGCCCACGGATTTGGACAGATTTGTGAACAACATGTGAGAGAAAAGGGTTTTGTTGTTGAAATTTGCGTACTGCCATTTTAGAACCACACATCTGATTTTCTAAATGAGAAAATGCTGCGTGACAAAAGAAATGTGACTCTGCTGTATATCGAGGTGCACATGCGCAAACGCTTGGGAAGTTATTACCCCCCTTTGAGCGTGGAGCTGCTAGGAACGAGTCCGGGGATGGATTACGGGCTGTAAAAACGTGGAGGGCAGTTTTATGTCCCCTCTATGAGTCAACCATCCGGGGAATACAGATAGGAGCGCTACAGCAGGCGACTAAGAAACAACCCTCACTCCACTCAACACTGCCCTTGTGTTTCATTCAAAGGGGAAAGGAAATCTCATTCATCCCGTGTGAACATTTTGAGACTTATATTTATTTGCCAAACTGCAACTTTCATAAAAGTCTGTGTTTTTTTTTTTGCGTTTAGATCATGAATGTCCATTTAAAACAAAATTTACACTGCAGTGCTTTTGTTTACCGCAACCCTTGAACGCCTCATACACTTCCCAAAGGTGCTGTGCTTAATAACAACACAAAAAAAACAGAAAGACACCTGTAGATATTGTGTTGGGTGTGTTGGGCCAGGTGATGGGGTGTGTTGGGGGTCCACTGTGAGGCGGGGAGGTGTGAAGCTCCTGTCCTTCTGCAGGACAAAGTGAACTTGCTGTTTCGAAGGTGGCTTATCTAGCGATGCAATGTGGTAATGCAACCATTCCAGTCCGGCAAAATGGAACTGAAGCCAGATTAAGTAAATGCTTTTTGATGAGGTTTTCCTTTCCAATTCATTCACTTCCACCACTGGAGGGTCTGTTCTTGTTCCACAATTTCTTCTGCATCTTGTCCTCTTACAAATAAAATGTGCTGCTACACTCCAACAAAATTCAAAGTGCAAAGGCTGGACACAGGCCAAAATGCTCGGATTACTTTCCGCCGTGCTCCTGATTCAGCACCTGTTTGACACTTTTAGTATGCACCTGCAGAAAGCAACCTCGGGAAAACATGCTAACCCGCTTCCACGTGCCCCGTATTAATGAATCAATGGCAGCCGGCTGCTCTCAGCAATTCTGTGCCCCGAAAAGCGTTCAAACTTTTGCTGGCCCAAACTTTGCATATGATAACAGATACTGCATACCCTGCACGTGTCTAGGTCAAAGATGTTTTTTTTTTAGCTTTAGTGCTTCTTCGTTGACCTCGTACCATGCGGTGTGCACTTGTGGCGGCCGGCAGCAGCCACAGCCACAATTTGAGTCAAAATTACACGGCTGCTCAAAGGTCGCCCTAATATTTCGCCCACTTCCACGTGAGTTCCCCAAACTCTTGACAGCAGCCGCGAAGAAAACAACTCCCCGTGCGTTGCTGGGAGAGGATGCCACTTCGAGACAGCGGGGCAGTCCCCACACTTCTCATTTGTGCATTCTCCCACTTAGGGACGTCACAAGTTTACATTTTGCAGTCACGACTATTCTGAGGGGAAAAGTGTGATTTCACAGTTATTCCCGACTATCGAATTTAAGAAAGAGAAAACACAGAGAATTTCATACATTACATTCCTGTTAAATTACTGGGGGAAATGAATTAAAGGTGCTTGAATTATTGGGATTCTTGCAGATTTGGACAATCGTATTGTCTCTGAAACAAGCATTTACTATTCTTACCTTTTTGTCTAATTTCACGTGTTTTTGCACATTTTAATTTCTCTGACTTTAAGATAAGATAAGATAACCTTTACTGACCTCACAATGGAGAAATTCACTTGTTACATTCAGCTCTCAGAAACACTCAGGGTGTTTAGACAATTAAATATTAGATAGAGGTATCTTATGTAAAATGACTACCACAGGGGGCTAAAAGTATAACCAGTAAAAAGTAAACCGAAAAATGTCAGTAGTAGCAGTGCAGGGTTTCAATCATAGTGCACGTGGTTGATACAGTGACTCAGGTAAAGTGATGTAGATACAGAGATTATTGCATGTGTTCTGCAAAGAGGTTATTGCACATGTTACTTTACAGTCTTGTACAGTCTGACAGCAGTGGGGATGAAGGACCTGCTCCTTCTTGCACTGAGGGTGTCTCACTCTTCCACTGAAAGAGCTGCTCAGCTCCTCTACAGTCCCGTGCAGTGGGTGGGAGGTGTTGTCCATGATGGAGGTGTCCCTCACCTCCTCCACAGAGTCCAGAGCTGGCCCTCCTGACCAGCTTGTTCAGTCTGTTCTTGTCCCGCTCTGTGCTGCCCGGGGCCCAGCACACGGCAGCGTAGTGGAGAGCAGAGGCTCCCACAGAGTCATAAAAAGGAAGGACCTCGTCTCCTCAGAACGTGGAGGCGACTTTGGCCCTTCTTGTACAGGGCGTTAGTGTTGTGGGACCAGGCCAGTTTAAATATTTGACCCAGTTTTCTTTAGTTTGGCCATTTTTGTGATGTTTTTTCGTTTCACTTCCCTATTGGACACTGACAGGAAGTGATAGAGGTAGAGGCAAAGTATTGTAAAGTGTTGCTGTGCTAACCGTGTTATGGTAATGGAAAATGAGTCAAACTGCTATGAAACTTAAAAATAATTTTCTGCCCGACATTTATTCATTAATTTGCTGCTTCACTAAAATAAAATTATGCATTAAAGTGCATTATGCTACTTTTTATGGAAATTAAAGCTGATATTTGTACATATTTGATCTTCTAGTGACCCAGCAGATGTATGAGTGATCACCATGGTGCCTTTCCATCACGGTGGTCTCTACATCACTCTAGGGTCAATTGTTTGGAAGGGTTTCTGGTGAGACGGTCCGTCAGCAGAGAAAACCTTTCAAATAATTGATCCTGGTTACATAATTCACCTTTAAGGGAAGGCTGTTGTAGGACTTACAATAAATGGCTCCCCTGTTGGTGTGTCGTAACCTGGTTCATCTTTCTCATTGGGCTTCACGATGGATGATCTTATCTCATCTTAGAAACCCCTTTTTTGTTTCCTACATAAGCCCACGTGCTCATTCATAGTTTAAGGTCTTCTTTAAGAATCACACAATGGAAATAGTGTTGACAATAAAGAAAAGCGTTTCCAAACCTTTGACTGACACTACAGTTTTAATGCATCAAAAACCGATTCATATATTGCTTCATTAAGAAAAAACAGAATTTGTACTTGACAATGTTAAAGGGATATTTCAGGATTATATTTCCTAGTTATCCAGAGTGTTGTTGATTTCTGGAGATATTTTTTATTTTTTTTATTCATGCAGTCCTTATATTTATAGAGGTTAGTGGTGCTAGGCTAGCGCATGTCTATGGTAACTAGTAGCCTGCATTAAAAACAGTCTGACCCAAGCACAGTGCACCTGAGGCAAATCACTTAGAATACCAGACTACTGATATAAATGTCTGTGTTGACTGAATATTGCTATTTGAGCAGCATCAGCTTCCTGGTTGTAAGCTATGCAGCGGCGGAGTGATCTGCTAGGTTACCGGATCTACAGTAGTTTGTTTACCTGCAGCCAGCATTACTACACGTGGAATTCACAAAGTAGTTTGCTACGAATCAGATATGGCAACGTTTGGAGGACTACCCGATGATTTTGAAGAGGTTTTTAACGAAGGCTACTAGTTACCATAGACACGCGCGAAAATCCTGAAATATCTCTTTAAAGGCACACTGTGTAAGAATTTGGATTCTACTGTTGCCAGTAATACAAAACATGCGCCTACTGACCAGCTACACACAGAAAATGATATTTTTGCTGTGGCAATCAGAGAATGGATTTGGATAAGGACCTAACCTAATTGAATCTCACAGTTAGCTGCCTTCAGTCAGCCTGAGCCGCTCACTGCAAACACACTTTTGTTAACCTCTTAACTGCCGCCTAAACCAAGTAAAAACATTTTCCAGTGTAGCAACACAAGAGTGACGAAAACGTGAGAAAAAAATAATAATAATGAAAAAGTTACAAAAGGGCAAAAGAAAGTGACAAAAACGCAAGTGCTTTACAGCAAGGAACCAGTCACCCTTTTCACACTCTCAGTCATACACCATCCATCCATCCATCCATTTTCTTCCACTTGTCCGTTGTCGGGTCGTGGGGGCAGCTGTTGGAGCTGCTCAAATCACATTGCACCATGCAGCCCCTATAGCGCCCCCTGCAGGTGGTGGGTCCACAGAAGGACGGCCTCATGGTTCTAACCGGGCCTGTTGGTCTCTAAGGGGCTTCTATTCATACACCAAACATCAACAAATCCTAATACAATGAAAAGCTCAAGCATCAGACTTATTTCTTCACAAATTACTACTTTTACAACATACTTTTCTGAGGCAAAGAAAACCAAAGTCAGGTATAGGCAGGGCTGGGTACCATTAAAAACTATTTTGATACCAGTACTTTACCGATACTTGCTCTCCGATACTGATACCATACTTTTTTATGACCTATACTAAAATATTTGTCATATAGATCCATAAAACAGAACAATAATGTTAATTTATTCCATAAAAGACTGTTTATTTTAAATGTGTATCATTTACTTGAGATGAAGTCACTTCCTTTCATGCTGTCCCTGGACCAAGACACATCCAAACTTTTTTTCAGAGCCTGCTTACGATATGATTCCCGATACCATACTGGTATTGTGCAATGCTGCCCAAGCCTAGGTATAGGGCCTTTCATTTTGTAGGTGGTTTTCAACCATAAATATCGTAATAAAATAAATGTTTGTATTGTTGTTTTATTTATTGGGTACTATAGTAGTCGGTAGCATTCTGTTTACTTATACCACCATGTTGGATTTTCTACCTTTGTAGCCGCAATATCACCAGAGTTTGTGTATTTATAGCTTGAAACTAAAGGACAACTGGAACACAGAATTAACCTTTTATAAAACAACAAAAACACAGTGTGAGCGCTGCACAAAGCGAACACCCTGGTGCTTTTTTCTGCGCCCCCGTCCCTCATTTAAGACGGGAAACAAATGTCTGACTCCCTTAGCATCGCATTGAGCCCCTTGCTTTGTAGTTCCCGTTCCAATCCGGTGTAATCCCTGCGCCGGGCCATCTGCTGCGGACCTCTCAATCTCTCCAGCTTCTCTCGCTGTGCCCTCCGTGATAAACAAAGGTGCTCCTGTCGGCTCCTCTTAAACAAATGGCTGTGATCTACGCCGGCGCGGAGGCAGGGTTTTGTGCTGAAACAGTGGAAATGGGCTGTTCGGTGTCGCCACGCGGGTCTATAGCTCACTCCTGAGCTGAGAGGGATTGCTTTGGAAGACGGATAGGTACAGCAGCGGGGTCCCATTGTGTTCACACTCTATACATAGAACATGTTACTGCTGGTGCAAGCAAACGGCCGTAGGAAAAACAAAACTGCCCTTGGCCTCATACAGGGCAGGAAGGGGACGTCAAGGGCCTAACATCTCAGGGAAAGCACTGTTTGTCAAAATAAAAGTTGTATTGCTTTTTTTTTTTTTTTTTTACCATGTTACAATGTTCAATTGGTCAATCAATGTTTATTTGGCCTGAGCACCCTCGGTGCCATGCCATTGGTCCGACAACTCATTATTCCAAAAATGTCCAATTAAGCAGAGGTGCCATTAGTCCGACATCACTAACCCAGTTGTGTTGTGGATTAGAGAGCCATATACAACCAATGGCCCTAACCTTAAGGTCAGTGGACTCTTGCCTGAACCTAATTTTATTTTCAACCCCTACTCAATGGGACGTTTTCGGACTAATGGGCCGACCCCGCGCCAACATCATGCAGGTCCCGTGCACATAATGCAAAAATCAACATTGTAATTGTACAGGACCCATAAAAGTCCATGGACGACTGAGAGCCCTGGGTCAGTGACGGGCACGAAAAACATCTTCCCCAGATGGTGTTCTTAGCATTGAGGTCCTATGTATTCCAGAAATGTGGAGGGTGGCAGGAGGAGGGGAACGGGAGGAGCTGACTACTGTTTTTTTTACAAGCTGTTTTAGAAGAAGAAGAAGAAGAAGATCTTTTATTTATAAAGCGCCTTTCACAGACATGGTCACAAAGCGCTTTACATGAGAGCATTTTACATTCACTCCTCACTTTTAGATTAGTATTGCAGATTGTGATCATGTTGTGTTTGAGATTATTCCCAAATACCTACATAAACAAAGTGCGTACGTGCCACGAGGAGCAGCGCATACGATTCCTCGACTCACTCTTCCTCCAGGGTGTGTTTTATAGGGCCGTTTAATTGGTATCATACGCACGGTTTTAGATGTTCAGATTTCACTTGTTCACAACATAACACTTGACTGGGACAATAGGCAGTACTACTAGAACTCACTGTGCATGGAACGCCGCGCCTGAACTCCGGAGTGCGTGTAGCTGTTTATGATGTAGATTAAAAGTAAAACAAATTCAAACTAAATAAAACTTAAAGAAAAGATAAACGTTGTCCTTAAGTTAAACTTCATTAATCTCCGTAGAGAAATGTGTCTCTTCATTTGACCCAACCTCAATGTCCCTGGGGCGACCTGTGAGCAGCCAGTGTAGGCCGGCGCTAGGAGACCCATCTCCAGATGTGGAAACAGGATTACCGTAGGCCACAGGAAATGGCTACAACCGCCGGAAGCTAGCTTATGGTAAGAGACTCGTAGCTTTCCCTCATAACACTTGTGGAATGTGCACGCATCGCTGGCTCTCCATGAGTCAAATGGAGCTTGAAATTGCGTTTCCGCCGGGAGATGATACCGCACCTGTGATTGTGTTTAGGTGTTAATGTGGCGAAAGTCCTGTGTTCGCTGCAGCTGTTCATCTCCGGAGACACGTGTGTCAGCTCAGCGTGGGCCCATTTCCATTTCTGCATTAGAGTGAACAACTTCCTTAGGCTCACGATCTGGCTACACACGGTATAGGTCTGGAGCTGCACGGTAGGTAAGATATTTAACTTTGAGAACAAAATACTAGAAATGGACCAGGTTTGGATCACGCATTGGGGCAATATTTGCATTTTAGAGAATGGTATATTGATATTTAGGTGGATGTAATGTGCATAATTCTGGCATATAAATAGGGCAGGGTACCGTTACATTGTTTAGATACTTGGTTTTCAATACCAATACCTGAACAATACTTTTTTCCGATACATATACGAAAATATTTGTCGTCTAGAACCAACCAGAAAACAGAACAACCGCCATTGCTGTCTTCATCTCGTACCTGAACTCCGAGTATTCTGATCATCTCCGAGTTTACATGCTACAATTAGCACTTCGAGCGGTGTTCCAAGGCGTGTTTCCAAGTGGGAGGTCGGAAATTTACCAGTCGCCTGGAACGCACCATTCTTCTTCTTCATTGTTATTCAGGAACTGAATCGGTAGTGTCAGTAATTTGTTACAGTTTCACCAGGTTTTGAGCAACGACGTGCATGAGACCAGTGTTGTTGTTTTTTGTCAACAATGATGATGTCGAAATTATTTTGTTGGTGCTCCTTTGTTTCCTGACGATAACGCAATACTGGCTCTTTGCCGAGTAAAACATGGCTAGACGGGTTCATCTCCAAAGTGTGGGGAAAAATAAGGGGAATTTGGAAGAAATTATGGCAAAAATAAGGAAAATGTTGGTACAAAATAGGGAAAATATTAGTAATAAAAAAATTAGGGGGGTAAATTATTGAAACATGCCAACCACTCTGCTCGCCACATTAGCGATGGACTGGAATGGGCCATGTTGGTTTGAATCTTGTTGTTCGCTTGGAGTGTCCTCTGCGCTAGAGACCCACTGCAACCAACTTTACCTGATTTGTCCACTTTAAACTTGAAAACCGTGAGTCTTTATTGGTGAAATGAATGTGAATTTGCTTCAGGAATCATAAGTCCTGGCCCACTACTGCGTTCCTTGAGTGTGCCCATAAGTAAAAGCCATTCTTTGAAAAAGTAATGTAATGGTAATACTCCCGTAATCTTTTGCAGTGGCTTGGCCATTTCATTAACCGGTCTGTGAACAGTGGCTCTCCGTTTAGCGGTGGCGGCCGGGATTAGAGGTCATTTACCCAGGCAGGCTTCTCTCTCCGGCGGAGCCATTACAGCCGTGGCTGGGTGTTGGCATGTGTTTGCGTGCAGTACCTCCAGCAGACAGGCCGTATGCCACAGCAGCAGGGGCCGAGCGCGGAGTCAAGCGAAAAGTGTCACTTTCACTTTATGTTAGCAAATGAACAGGGAGGATATTCGCTGCGTGCGACAGCTGCTTTGTATAGTCGAAACATTTCTCTTTTTATATGCTAGTCAATTTAAACAATGTACTGCAAGGTCCTGCACTGTAAATTCCAACTCATTGCGCTTACTTGGAATAAGTTCTAAACCCGATGCATAATTATTAAGCCCAATGTTAAGCTATGATTACTAGTAACGCTAGTATGATTAAGAGGGATCTCACAGTATTCATTACTTTTGATACAAGTTCCAATTACTATACACGTAAGTCCAGGCAACTGGGAATTCCTAGTACCAATTACTTTTGTTACTTAAATACTTGCAGATAAATGCTGCTGGAGTACTGTGGTTGAGTGGCTGTTTGAGCATAAAGGTCATACATACATTATGAGAAACAAATCAGAAAATATTGCAAACATCCTAATAATTCCAGCGAAAATGAAAAAAATATGTAAAAAGAAATGATTCTGAATAAAGTACACGCAATACAAACTACATTGATTGCTAACTGCTGTGCCAGCCACTTCTAACCACGTGATGACAGATAAGTCAAATTTACTCCGGCCTAAAGTAAGCTCTCAAAATGAGTGAAGGGAAGCAGTATACAGCTATATCCATTTGCAGAACATCCTTTGGAGTGAAGGCAATTTGAGCCCTGGAACGATTTCAGGGAAAATGTCTGGTCTTTTAAACCATGTTTTAATGTAATATGTCTGGAGTGGTGCTTTTTGTTTCGTACGTGCATGTCGCAGTTATCCTGAGGCTACAGGTGTTAGGAGTCCAGGTCCTCCCATCTGTGTGTCTTGCCTCGCCCTCTTGTCCCTGTCTGTTGGAGCTGGGCGGAGTTAATACTACTCTCTTCTGTGCAGTTCTCCGTCCGGCTCCAGACTCACCTCCAGTTACCTCCACCGCCCTGTACCTTGTATCTCCGGTCCTGTTTTCAATCCTTGCCTGTTTTTTCGGAATAAATCAGTTAAACCCTTTTTTGGAGTCTGTCCTTAGAGTCACTCTGGTCCTGTCGTTACAACAACAGGGGCAGGTTGGTGCCCTCTGCTGGCACTTTGATGGCCTTTATCTTTTACAGTTTTTAAGTATGGGGTATTATGGTGCGTCCCAGGCAACTGGTAGCTAGTATTTTTCCTACGACTTACGATCAGAGCTTTTGAGCTGTATAAAGGCGTATGTAAACAAAGTGTCAAATGCTACAACAGTTAGCTAATATGACGCTGACATTATATGAGTGTTTCTCCACTAGCTATAATTCAAAACTAATGCTATCGTTAAATTGGCAGGGTGGCGCAGCGGTTAGCGCTCGTGCTTCACAGCAAGAGGGTCCCGGGTTCAATTCTCACCTGGGCGGGGCCTTTCTGTGTGGAGTTTGCATGTTCTCCCTGTGTCTGGGCAGGTTTCCTCTGGGTTTCTACCACTAAAAACATGTACAATAGGCATAGGCGCCGTAAAGGGGTGGAAGGTTAGGACGATTCTAAGGGCCCAGGCTGATGAAGGGCCCAGAAGAGCAGACCCTCTTTTTCTTTTCTTATTTCTTTTCTCTTTTTTATACATACGTGTAATGTACTAGGGCCCCTCATACACTTAATGTGTATTTTGTCCGTTTTGACCATAGATTTAATATTTAACAAACAAATAATGTATTTACTGTTTAAGTCACACCCCTCCCCCTCACAATGGTTCATTCCACCTGCGCTGTCCGAGCTACGCTCGCTAGCGTTATTGCATTTGTTATGATGCAGTGCAGATAGTGACACACGCAGGCATGTCACATCAAAAGTCAGGGCATCAAAAACGGAAAGAAAAGAAGGAAAGAGAAGACCGAGAACGCCGAAGTCGACAGTATGTCACACAGTTTTTCAAAAAGAAAGGTAGCTTGCCCTATTCCTGTATTCCAAAACTTTCACTTATTTTTGTTGCTACATGACCTGCTTTTATCTAGCTAGCTTAGTGAAATAATTACTGAATTATGATTTACATCCAACAATAATAACATCTCTGCTGTCTCCGGGTTATCATGTCTCGTAGACACAGATTCAGCGGCCGCTGCACACCCACGTCTCCCTTCCCCCGCGGCCCCCGTCCCCGTCTCAGCCAAACAAGGTGAGCCTGAGCGCAAAACTTCACGAAGATTGAAAGCTCTAAGCACGTCTTATCTACTGTGTTCTCCACATGATGATAACTTTACTAAACAAAAAGTAATCTACATGCTTCAAAAATTACAAAAAACAGTTTGCCGTGTGTTCTGTGAAGTGAGGGCCAGTTACCTGATGATCAAATCCATTCTGTATGCCAGCCATTGATTTCAAAATACAACACTGATCTGACTTGTGAATTTGAAGATGAAGTCAGACACCTCAACTCTGTATATAGGGCCACTTTCCCAGGGTGTCTGTCACCAACTGATCTGCTCAACAGCATTTACAAGATGCAGCTGCAGAGTATTTTTGGGCAGGTCTGCATAGTTTTGCGAATATTTTGCACATTGCCTGTGACCGTTGCTGGTGGCGAGAGAGCATTCAGTAAGCTGAAACTGATTAAAAATTATCTTAGGTCTGCTATGTTGCAGGACAGACTTTGTCACCTTGCCATACTATCCATTGAAAGCAAACTGGCAAGAAAGCTGAACTTTGATGATTTGATACATGATTTTGCCAGCAGAAAGGCACGCCGCTGGGCCATTATAAAGTGATGTTGAACATAACTTTGTTATACTTGGATAACAAACAGTTTATGTCTGGTTCAGTACTTGTTTAGTCCTGGACTGGTTTAGGCCTGGCATTACTCCTGGTGTGTCTTGATTTTGAGCCCTTTTGGCCTAGTTTTAGTCTTGGACTGATTTAATTATGGGTTAGTTGTAGCTGATGTTTCCTGATTGAGCAGTTGGACCCAGTTAAAGCTTGTTCACGTAAAGTATATGTCAATATGTGTACATTATGTTCTGTTGTGTTTGCAATTGAGATAATAAATATTCTCCTTTTATGTAAACAAGTACATATTTCCATAGCTTTTTCTTGTTTTTGTAGGCTTTTACTCATCAGACATTTTAACTATGCAATGTGCTAAGTATCTTTTTTAAAGTATACAGGGCATGTTTATTGGGTTACATTTTATCTGTAAAAAATGTAGGGGGCCCAGAAATGTTTGTTTCCATAGGGCCCAGAATTTCTGGCGGCACCCCTGACAATAGGCCTGTATGAATGATGGTGGTTAGAGGGACCATTGACGTGGACGTGTGCAGTCGCGACAGGGGAAACTGAACACCACTGAGTGTGGAGTGAATATAAATTGTCTCGTGTAAAGCGCTTTGTGATTATGTCTGTGAAAGGCGCCATATAAATAAAGATCTTCTTCTATCTAAAGCTGTGACTACATGCAAATGTTCACTGCATTGGTTTTGTCAACGTTTTCTCATTAACTGCACCCGTCTACTGGGGGCCGCCATTGCTGTCTTCATCTCGTACCTGAACTCGGAGTATTCTGATCACCTCCGAGTTTACATGTTGTAATAAGCACTTCAAGCGATGTTCCAAGGCGTTTTTCCAAGTGGGAGGTCGGAAATGTACCAGTCGCCTGGAACTCGCCATTATTCTTCTGTACGGTGTCAGTAATTTGTTATAGTTCCACCAGGTTTTGAGCAACGACGTGCTCAGAACCTGTTGTCTTGTTGTTTTTTGTCAACGATGACGATATAAAAATTATTTTGTTGGTGCTCCTTTGTTTCCTGACGATAACACAGAGTAAAACATGGCTAGACGTTTACAAGTTTTCTCCGATGAGCCAGAGCCGCCATCTGTATGAGATGACAACCCTGTATGAGGAAAGTCCAAAAACTCCAAATAGTAGTTCTACAAGGCTCCAGGCAGATGGTCCAGAATTGTGTGTTTTGCTTTGTTTTGTTTTTGTGTCTGCCACAAACACAAAAATTGACGTCTATTTTGCCATGTCATATTTCCGTCATATTTCCGAGCTTATTCTGGCTGGATCTAACCATTTCCACAAACACCAAGTAATGTTTGCACATCCTGATTCTTTTCATAAACTCTGTTCTGTTACCTTCTTTTCTCTTTGTCGTCTTTTGTCTGGCTCGGCACAAAGCATTTCCATATGGAGGACGCTCGCTGACAGACAGACCAGCCCCATCAAAGGCGTCGCTGTCAGGAAAGCTCTAATGCATCACTCATTACTTCCCCGTTCTTTTGTCCCGCTTCCACTGAAATGAGACACATGCAGATGAGAGCCGTGTATCCTGGAAGTACCTGTCGAGAAAGCCCAGGCTTGGC
The DNA here is from genome assembly GCA_021464625.1 of Proterorhinus semilunaris. NCBI lineage: Eukaryota > Metazoa > Chordata > Actinopteri > Gobiiformes > Gobiidae > Proterorhinus > Proterorhinus semilunaris. The sequence continues at coordinate 23,512,062 of CM038362.1, read as the reverse complement.
TTGGACAGGAGACCAGGAATAGTTACTTCACACAATGGGCTTAAGGTATTGGATTTGTTTTCATTACGTAGAATAGGCACTGGCGACTGGGAACGATTGGATGTTTGTCGGGACAGAAAGAATAGCGTTGCTTTATAGTACTCAGTTGAAAGTAGTGACCGATAAAAGTCTGATATGTGCTTTAGAGTCGATGCAATGCATTGTAGTTGAGGTTTTCAATTGTGGTCGACTGGACTAGGTTGATAGTGCTGAGGTGTTTTAGCTTCTGTCTTCAAAAAGCCTGTTCTCACTCTTCTAGTTAGAATGTAAACACAGGGCTAGAGATTTATTAAAGCTCTGGCCACTCCTAACACCCGGTGTACATTGAACACAAAAAAAAGAATAATTGTTCAAAGATTTTTAAATGTCACATTGCAAGACGTTGGGGATTGTTAAATCATGAGCCTGCTCTCGTCGCCGCTGTGCGAGAGTTCAAGAGAAAGAGAGAGAGCCGTGTCTACGACCAAAGTTTTGTCACAGCAGGTTCAGGAGCAGACTGTGTGTTGAGCTGAGGCCAGGGCTCCATGCTAGTGGTGTTTATTTCCATGGAAAAAGTGCAGAGAAACTGCCTGCGCTGATGTTGTATTTTTGGACTAGCGTTTCCATAATATCAGACACTGCCTGATGTTGGTCTTTGTCCCTGTCTCACTGTGCGAGGGAAGACCTAAGATTTTTCCCAATATGAGGGATCATTTGTCGCGGACGGTTAAAATCACGCAATGTCCACCCGGTTTAAGAGGACGCCCATAATCCCACCTATCCATTATTCCCACTTATGCTACTGTTCTTTCGGGACCCAAATAAGGATCAGTGTTTGCTGAACCTGAGCTGGCAAAACTACATTTCCAAATGGGGCAACAGGGATTTCATCAATGCCAGATCTCAACAACTACAAGACAGAAAACAAAGGAGGGTAAACAGAGGAGAGATCTTCTCAGTGAACTGTGTCAGACCGTGATGATTTTGGCTCAACAATGATCTGGACAGGGCCCGTTTGACCGGTATTATCTCAGAGAGAGCTGCCACGTCCATCTCATGTCTGTTCCATCCTGCCTCGTGGAGAGGACTGCGGAGTCTCTTCTGTGATGGGGCCAACTGACTGAAGGGCAGCTTTATCCAACAGGCTGTCGGGAAGCTGAACTCTCCCCTCCTCTCCCTCTGCTGGCCCCTATTGTGCGCCCATGTATTCAATATTGCATCAGTGGATTGAGATCGAAATGGATGAAATTGTACGAAATGGTCCCCGGGAAATGCTTCCACTACAGCACGTTTAAATCACGCGTAAACCGAGGTAAACAGAACCTCGTTTCCTTGTCTGTTTCTGCCAGATGGAAAAACAATGCCTGGTATTATTACTTTGACTTATTCGAACTGGAATGCGTCACATGACAGATCAAAAGACGTACAGCAGATGCGATTTGGAGTGAATGGGGGTAAAACCAGCCGGATTGGAGAGACGACTTTGAAGCAAAACACGTGCCAGACTCTGACAAAGCCGCCACATACTGCATTACGAAGACTTTGCACGTGTATTTCTGTGTCTTCCCCCTAAAAAATCGTGTTGATATTTGAGTTTGTTTTTGGTAGACGGTGATCCGTCTGGCCGTTGGCACCTTCCCCTCCGTCAGATAATGAGGTGCCTCTAAACCTTGCTCTGGGATTCCAGCGCCGGAGCCTGGCCAAATTTGCACTTCTGAACAACTTTTAATTATACTCGGTGGTAGGAGAGAAGCCAAGTGAGATCTGAAAGCGTGTGTTCAATCGGAAAAAATTTAGGAAATTAGAGCATAATTCGTCTCGTTATTATAGCTACTGTGTGGCTGAGGAAATTTGATTTTTATATTATTATTATTATTATACATTGTGGCTTGTATTAAAAAGGCCATCATATTGCACTATGGACATTATGGGCTGTTTGCATCAAAGTGGCACTTCTAACTACCACTGTGCACACCAGCATGTTTATGGCAAGGGGCCACTTCATTTGTAGAGTTTGTACAAAAGATGGTTCAAAGTGCTTTACAGCTATATAAAAGTACAAGAAGGCAGATAAAATCAATTCAGAAAAAATAGTTGATCATATATTAAATACATTATTAGCACAGAGTGCAGATATAATAATTTCAATATCATATGCACAGCTAAACATAACAGTCCTAAGCCAGAGTCTCAAATCTGTCTCAAATCTTCAGGAAGTCTGTTCTAAAACTGAAAGCCACACCCTGTTTAGTCCTGACTCTGGAACCAGCAGGAGACCCCTCACTGAGGTTTTCATTCAGGTTCATACGGCTCTAACACGTCAGAGATGTACTTTGGTGCTGGAGACTTGTAACAAACAGAGCTGTTGTGAAGTCTATTCTCTGAGGGACAGGAAGCCAGTGCAGAGACCTGAGCACTGGACTAATATGGTCGTATTTCCTGGTTCTAGTCAGGACTCGAACTGTAGCGTTTTGGATGTACTGCCACTGTCTAACGATGAGCAGGCAGTGTCTTAAAAGAATAACTCATAAGATGGGACCTGGTGGCGCAGCAGTTAGTGCCTGTGGGTCACAGCAAGGGCCTTTCTGTGGAAGTTTTGCATGTTCTCCCCCACCACTAAAACCATGTACAATAGTTGAATCCTCCAGCTAGGTGATTCTCACATCAGTCTGGTTCCACATATGGAGATGGCTCCCCGGGCGCGGCACTGCCATTGCCCACTGCTCCTTACAGGTCGCCCCAGCGGCATCGAAGGATGGGTCAAAAGTTTAGTTTAGTTTAGTTTATTTGTTTATTTGAGCAATACACATTGTGCTCAAAAGGAGTGGGCTGAAGCAAAAAGCTTATGAGCCCCCACCCCCAAGTGCAATAAATAAAAAAAGAACATTTCAAAACATTTCAAGCAGCTACATTCGTACAGACCAACTTACAACAAACAACAAAAATATATTAACTGTTTATATAATTAATTGGAACAACGCACAGCTACAACAACAATCTAGTTTCATATATACGATGTCTAATACAAAGCAAGTCAAAAAAAATTTGTTACTTAATATATTGCTTGCATATTTTTACCCGTGATTACAGAGTTACTTTTATGGTATAAAGGTACATTAATAGATGTTATAATCTGAGATCTTGATACTTTCCAGTTGTCATTACCATTCTCAGTATAATTTTAATTTGGGTTTAATTATCATCATCATTATTATATAATTTATTTAATTGATTTATATGTGAAGTATGATGAAAGCCCTGCACAGTGTGGTGCATTAAAAAGCCAGAGAGTGAGCCAGTTGAAGAGGGCAGTAACTCCCCTTCAACAAACCCCCACACAGCTGCCCTAACAGCTGATTTTGTAGAATATGTTCCTATGCTGAGTGGTGCATTAAAAGACAAGGTTTTAAGCCCGTTGGGAGGATCCCTCTCAACAGATCCATAACCTGCCAACCCTAATTCTCCGTTTGTGAATTTGAGCAATAGAATGACAACCGTTCCAAGCAGCAACACTCTTCCTTGATTATAGAGGAAAAATACACATAATTGATCTTACTGCTCCCCTTAGTGGCAACGCATTTCTTCTTGTCTGTATATTTCAAAAGTCTTTTGTTTGTATTTATATTTGAACAGGTTGATGTTTGGACATCGTTTCAATTCCATCTCCAGTTTATTCCACAATTGTACACCATTAACTGTTGGGCTAAAACTTTTCAAAGTTGTGCTATGTTTCTGAATCCTAAAGTTTAATTCATCACGTAATTCATAACGACCAGTACGTTCTTGGAACCTTCTTTGTATTTGGTTTGGTAACAATTTATACCTTGCTTTGAATAACATTTGTACAGTTTGGAACTCAACAATGTCACAAAACTTCATGATCTTTGATTTTAGAAATAATGAGTTTGTGTGGTCCAAAAACCCAACTTTATGAATTACTCGGAGAGCTCTTTTTTGCAACAATATTATTGGTTTAACTGTGTTTTTATAAGTACTACCCCAAACCACAGTACAATAATATAAGTAGGGCAAAATCAGAGAACAGTATAAGGTATGTAGAGCTTTGATGTTTAAAATGTGCTTTGCTTTTGCAATTACTGAAATGCTTCTAGAAATTTTCGTAGATATATATTTAATGTGAGATTTCCAAGTAATTCTGTCATCAATAATCACCCCAAGGAATTTGATTTCATGCACTTGCTCGATGACAACACCCTCTATCTGAATTGCTTCCTGAGCATTGGAATTACAGTTGCCAAATATCATCATTTTGCTTTTACTCAGGTTTAGAGATAATTTATTTTGTTTGAACCACTTGTTGACACTTTTGAGTTCCAAGTTAACAATCCGACACAGCTGTTGCAAGTCGTCTCCTGATGCAAAAATATTTGTATCGTCAGCAAACAAGATAAATTTAAGTACTTCAGATGTGTTACAAATGTCATTAATATACATATTAAACAATTTTGGGCCCAGAATAGAACCTTGAGGTAAACCACAGACAATTTGTCGACAACTCGACTGATAATCACCGATTTTCACACATTGTTTTCTATTTTTTAAGTAACTGGTGACCCACTGTAGAGCTACCCCCCTAATCCCATAATGTTCTAGTTTATTAATTAATATATCATAGTTTATTGTATCAAACGCTTTACTCAGGTCAATAAATAATCCGATTGCATATTTCTTGTCATCTACAGCATTAGTTATTTCTTCAGTTATATCAAAGAGCGCGTGTGAGGTTGCGTGATTGTTCCTAAAACCAAACTGATTGTCCGAGAGTAAATTACACTTTTCGATAAAGCTGTCGAGTCTAGAGTTAAAAACCTTTTCTAAGATTTTAGAGAATTGCGGTAAAAGGGAAACAGGCCTGTAGTTTGTAAAGAGATGTTTATCTCCTGCTTTGAACAGAGGAATCACTTTTGCTACTTTCATACTATCAGGAAAAGTTCCAGTTTGCAACGATAAGTTACAAATGTAAGTTAACGGCTTAGAGATACTTTCAATAACAGTTTTTAAAGTTTTCATGTCCATGTCATGGTAATCGGTCGAAGTTTTATTTTTACACCCTTTAACAATGTCCAGTATCTCCTTTTCCTCAACAGGTTTGAGGAACAGGGACATAGGATTTGCTTCTATCAGATCACAATTATAATTCTCAACGTTTGTAATTTTTGCAGCAAGGTTCGGTCCAACATCTACAAAGAATTTATTAAATGTTTCGACGACTTCATTCATATTATTTAACGTGTTATCCTCATCTTTGAAATATTTTGGATAATTAATCGTTCTTGGTTTATTTCTAATTATACTATTTAAGATGTTCCATAAACCTTTAATATTATTCTTATTACTATCCAACAACTTATTATAATAATCCTGTTTACATTTTCTAATGATACCTGTCAGTTTATTTTTATATTTCTTATATTTATCCTCAGCTTCTTTTGTTCGGTTATTTATAAAGTTTTTGTAAAGATTATTTTTTTTCTTGCAAGCATTTAGTAAACCTTTAGACATCCATGGTGTTTCTTTACACTTTCTGTTTTTACAGTATTTCTTCATTGGGCAGTTTTTGTCGTATACCTTTTGAAATACTTGCGTAAACTCATCATACGCCATATTCGTGTCATTCTCTCTGTACACAATACTCCAGTCTTGAGCTAAAAGCTCCTTTTTAAATGCATCAATAGTTTTCTCTGTTTTTACCCTTCTAAACCAATACTTGTTTTCCTCTTCATCTTTTAAATATCCATTTTTATACATAACGAAAACTGGAAGGTGATCACTAATATCATTTATAATTAACCCGCTGACTGTGTCACTTTCTATTTCATTTGAGAAAATGTTATCAATCAAGGTTGCACTATGGGTTGTTATTCTACTTGGTTTAGTGATTAGAGGAAACAGACCTATACTGAATAAAGTATTTATAAATTCGTCCGTCTTTTTATGTTTATATGGGTTTAACAAATCGATGTTGAGGTCTCCCCCCACAAACATGACTTTATGATTTAATCCTGAAAAGTGCTCCTCCATCCACTTAGAAAAAACATCTATATCAGAGCCAGGTGTTCTATAAATAGAACTCACAATAATATTTTTCTTTTTTTGCCTTGTAATTTCAACAGTAAGGCATTCAAGTGTATCATCCACCACCATTGTCTTATTTTCCATTACTTTATAACTATAGTTGGAGTCTATAAACATAGCTACGCCCCCTCCATGCTTGTTCCTTCTGTTCATACTTATAAATTCATAACCATCAATAGAAAACTCAAATTCTCTATCATTATTGATCCATGTTTCTGTGATTAGAATGACACTGAATGGTGTGGAAAACTGTTTTAAGAAGCTTTTGATGTGGTCAAAGTTTGCATAGAGGCTTCGACTATTGAAGTGGATTACAGTGAATGCCTTAATGTTCTTAAGTTTACTATTGTACAGATCCTCTGTGTAATATTGACAGTCATTGGTAGCTCTAGTAAAAAAGTTATTTTCAGGGTCGATGTCGATCTCAGTGTTCTGTAGGTCGTATTGAGAGAATGTAAAATCCTGGGAGTTTGCTTCAGCAATTCTCCTTATTGAAAAATCCAAGTCGGTGCTTCCTATAGAACTGTATGTATTACTGGACATGTGAAATTATGTGCTTTTACATACCAAAATCCATACGTTTTTCTCGGTGTTTATACTGGATGTGGTGTACTGCTGCGTGGACGTATAATGAGTTTGTCATATCTCAAGAAGGCGATCTCCCCCCTTTCTCGTGCAGCTCTCAGCTCCGGCATCAGTTCTTTACGTTTTCTTTTTATTGATTCGGTGTAGTCCTCGTTAATGAAGATTTTTGTTCCTTTAAGTCGTTTGGCGCGCTGCAAGATTTCCTCGCGATCCTTCCACCTCAGTAGTCTGGCGATGATGGGTCTCGGCCAGTCTCTCCCTCCGCCGGGTTTCCCTACGCGGTGAGCCCTCTCCACCTCCACCGCGTGATGTAGCTGGAGCTTCTCCTTCAGTATTTCTTTCACCTTTTCCTCGGCGTCGGCCCAGGTCTCCCCAGGCGACTCCAACACTCCCTCAAATACCAGGTTATTTCTGCGGCTCTGCCCCTCCAGATACTCCAGTTTGTCCGTGATGATGTGTAAATTGTCACATACTTTGTAAAAGTCCGTTTGTAAGGTGTTTGTGCGCTCCGTGAGTTTCAGATTTTGCTCTTTCAAAGTGTCCACCTCACCTTGCGTGAACTGCAGGCTTGTTTTTAGTTCTTGAATGTCCTTAGTCTGTAAATCCATGCGGGTGTTTGTTGATTCCATGATGAGTTTTATAAATCCTTTGAAGTTTTCCTGCTGTTGTTGAATTAATTCTCTGAACATGACCCTCTGCTGCTCCATGAGCTCCGTGACTCGACTGAGGCTTACGTATTCCTCTTCCACCGCCGAATCTGCCTGTTGCTTCGCCTCTATTTTCGGCGGTTTTGGCATTTTGCTCCCTCTCAGCAGGCCTGAATTTTCTTAACGAATATTTTGATGTTCTTGAAAACTTTTTTCGCGTTGGTCTAGCTTTGTCCATCCCTGAAATCGGTCCGACCGGAAACAAGTCAGCTGTCTCTAGTCGGTCAAAGCAGGGGACACATTTCCCTACGGGGACAATAAAGTACACCATAACCTTTAAATGATATGAATATCATAGCCTAACTTCAGCATTCATATTTCACGTTTCTGCTGGCAGACGGGTGAATGAAGCATCCTGAAAACATGTTGTTGTTGTTCTGAGCTAGCTGACAAACTAATGGCGTCGTGATAAATGTAGTTTGATTACAGAACTCCTTGGAACTGGTCCAGGTAGGGCTGTCACGATAATTACTAAATCGACTTATCGTTCAATAAATAACAGATAAATTATAAATTTTTGGGCTCAATACATATCGTCTATACATGTATTAGCAACTTTGATTTTTAACTGAACTCGTGTAACTAGTATCTTTAGAGGTAGTAATATCATTTATCGCGATTTTCCTGTCTCAATATATCGGACTTCAAATTTGAGATCAGCACAGGCTTAGGTCCAGGGATGGTTTTATGAACTTTAAAAGGGGAAGAGGACACTTCCAGATTGAATTCATTTCATAACAAAACAGAAATGAATTGGAGCTCTTTAATAGGATTACTACCAATTTTGTGAATGAAGCAAAATACCACTTTTATGAGGGATATGCCCACTTTAAAAGACAATTACAACATGATTTCTACCTTTGGTCCAATATAAAACTATCTGTGCATTATTCTATGGATGCATAGGCTTGTTGTTATGGAACCATAAGTGCGCCCGATGATGAACGGCATATCGACGGATAAAAAACATGAGTGATGGCAGTCATTAGGAGCAAGACGAGCCTTTGTCGTTAGGAGATTTATCCCATTGATTTAAACGGGGTCACCCACATTAATTATGAAGCGGAGAATGCGGAGATTAAATCAGAGAGCCGTGCTTGATAAAATTTGAATTATTACTACGCACCACTGCGGCAGAGTACGTCCCAATTACGGGGATAACCTTTCGTGTTGATGAGGAACGGGGCGGCGCAGTAAGCATCAAATGGCTTCATCGCACGCATTCGATATTTATTCCTTTATGTTTTTAATTTAACAGAAAGCAGTGAACAAAGACGGATTGAAAAAAAGGAACTCCTCGAGGACTGATAAAACAATTGTTACTGCAATTTAGGAAGATGAGTAAGTTTTGGAGGGAAAAAAAGAAATCCAAAAGCAGCATCAGGTCAAGCGGCGAGGAGCGGAGTGGAGCTGAGCGAACAGGCGGAAGATGTGGAATCCTGGCGTTACGCTCCTCTCTCCGCCCCGACTCCAAGCAGTGACCATAGACTGTGGTGACTTTTGTTTCGCCATAAACTACTAGCAAAATAAGTGAGAGCAGAACAGAATCCGCTGTCACTCTGAGCCGTGTGTCAGTCAGAGCGGCTCGTCGGCTCAGAGCGTTTCAGTGCGTTGCCTTGTTTGTCAGCCTTGAGCGGCGAGGCGCTAAACCACGGATGTTTTCTGGTGCTTGGATTTTTGCCACTCTTTTTCATGGCAACACAATTTTACACAGCTTTACACACCTTCATTTTGCATACGTCATTACTAGGGATGTAACGATTCACTCAAGCCCCGATTCGATTCGATTTCTGATTTTTTTTAAATCTTTTTTTAAGAAAAGAATATGACTCATTCATACCAATGTTTCTTTTGTTTTAACATTTGTATTTTTGGCCGTGTAACAAACTGCAACTGTCTTAGTAAGAGAACTTTACATTACAAAAAATTACAAGACATGAAAATTAACTATAATCATTTCGACAGAGTGCTTGTAAATTTACATGTTTTCAGCATAAATAAACTATGTAGCAAAGCAAACATTTTGAGATTATATTTATACATTTATTATTTGACAAACGGACATTTGATGAGGATTTCAGCAGAATCAGAGCAGGTTGGTCAGATGTTTGTCAGTTTACGATCTTTGGTAAATTTCTGTCAAAATGATAAACTCTGCGTTAGTCGCTAATGCTAATCTCGTAGCCGCTAACTTTAGCTGCGTCTGTTGCTTCGATGCCTACACGTGTATGTGTTTACATGGTGTGGCATGTGTTGGGGGTGAGGCGGGGAAGGTGTGGAGCTTGTCTTGAGAAAAAGTTAGCGTTGTTAGAAACAACGAGCTATGTTCCGGTCGCGCAAAATGGAGTAGCTGAGGGTGGCTTTAAAATCGATTTATTTTATTTTTTACTTCGATTCACATTTTACGCATATTAAATCGATTTTAAATCGATTTTCGATGAATCGTTACATCCCTAGTCATTCCCCCTCGAGCCCTCAAAAACATGTCATTCATTCATATTGTCCCATAATGATGCTGTAAATGTAGTTTTGTGCTATATTTCTCAGTCGGATTTTTGGTTCTCTGTCATCTACTACAGCTGTATGGCCCCTGTGCAGCACAAATATGATGGAAATGCAAAATCCGTTCTTTCATTCGTGTTGTGGCTTGTCCTGATTGAAGCTCTAGTGCAACGGAAGAGAGTGCACCATTCTTGAGTAAACTATACAGTGCCTCCCAGATATCCGAGAAATGCCTCCATAAAGCCACGGATCATCAGATTCCTCAACGACGACAACGAAAAAATGCGGCTGTGATTTTAATTAAGACCAAGGAAAGCGCGGCCCGTTTGAGGAGAACTGCTGACTCCGGGGAATCCAGGCGCCCTGACCACAGCTGCGCGACGCTGGCATTTGTTGTTTAAGGCCTGTAATTGTTTGGAACGCCGGGGGAACGCGAGGATGAGGCTGGGAAAAGGGCACGTAAAAAAAATAAAAATAAAAATTGCGCGGGATGCGAGCAGTGCAGCAGCCCACCGGAGCCACATGGAGCGGGCCGAATTCATTAACTTCCCGTCTGACAACAACTAAATAGTTTGGCATTCGTGGGATAATTAGCCCAAGCCCCATAACTAAGAATTGAAAATGGCAACTGAAGTCATGCGGACCACAATTGGCTTTTTAAAGGGCAATGCAGACTTCAGAGGCAAATTCTACACTTAAATCTGGGCTGGAGGCAACCAACAGCATGTGTGTGATTGTAACAAGAAGGTAATGTTCCTGCAAGCAAATGGAAGCACTCAGAACACAAAGCCTCCTTCAATGACAATAGTAGAGGTTATGGTTTCTGTCGAGACCGTTAACGTCACACACGAAAGAGTGTTCTTTACCCGGATTTATCTAACTGTTCTGATCTGGAGCTGCTGCTGTTGTCTGAATGACCAGATTATTCCGTCAATGGATTTCTTCTTCTTCCCTGATGGCACGGACATAATTCCAAGATGACAATCGGGCGCACATGAAAGAGCGGGTTCATCATCATTTTCACACATGGACTGGCCACTACAGAGTCCAGATGTTAACCCCACTGAGAATTAATGCAAAATCTTGGTGAAAAACAACACGGGGTCTTTTGACATCGCAGAAGCTTTTTAAAACAATGCCACAGCGAATGTTGGAGTGTGTGACCTTTTTTGTGGTGACGCTTTTGGGCGTCAGGCCCAGCCAGAGGGACTAAACCACCAATTCTGAAGAATAATCAGCCTCAGTCAGTGTGAATTACAATGTAAAAGCTTAGTATAGTTACATGATGAGTAAAAAATAAAAATAATAATTAAATTCATAGTATAGGCGAAGAAGAAGAAGATCTTTATTTATATGGCGCCTTTTACAGATATGGTCACAAAGCGCTTTACATGAGCAATAAGCAGTGTTGGCACATAATGTTACTAGCTGTGTTAAGTCGTGGATCACAGCATCATTTTAACCTGCCTGAAGACACATGTAGGCATCAAGGGTTTCAGTTGGTTTTGGTCCTGTCTTTCCAATAGGAGCTTCTCTGTAAACCTAGGACAGTATTCTTCTGCTGTGTCACCTTTAAACTATGGTGTGCCCCAGGGGTCAACACTAGCGCCTATTCTCTTCGCCTTGTATATGTTCCCCCGGGCTCTATTTTTTAAAAAGGACAAAGTTTGTTTTCATTGTTTTGTAGACGACATTCAGATTTATCTGCCTGTGACAACAGCCAGTGACACTCAGTCTGCTGTTTAAACGCTACAGGACTGTCTTAGGCATGGATGAGTGCACACTTTCTGAACCTCAACAAAAACAAAACAGAGATTTTGGTGTTTGGACAAAGTAACCCCCTGGGTGGACATGACAGTGTTATCGGTCCGCTGTCCTACTGCCGTCCTTATGTGAGGGACCTTGGGGTGATGGTCGACCCTTTGTGTAAATTCGACAAACATATAAACTCTGTCATCAAGTCCAGCTTTTTTCCGCTGAGGACTCGATGATTTTGAAAAGACTATTCATGCATTTGTAACACTCCCTGCAGCGCCTGCAGAGTGTACAATATGCTGCAGCCCACCTCCTGACTAATACCAAGAGGCGTGAGCACATCACTCCTGTTTTGTTTTCCTTACACTGGCTCCCTGTCAGCTTTCGTGTTAAATTTAAGGTTTTGTTGATGTCTCCATTCCCTGGGCCCTCTATTTGAATGATCTGTTGCAACTTTATTCCCCGTCAAGAGCCTTGACGTCAGATGACCAGCTCCTGTTGGAGGTTCTTAAAAGTAGGACAAAAACAAGAGGTGAGCCTTCTCTGTGGCAGCGCCTCGACTATGGAACAGTCTTCCTTTGTCTGTCAGGTCCTCTCAGTCTGTGGAACAGCTCAAGTCCAGACTGAAAACACACCTCTTCTCCCTGGCCTTCAATACGAGCTAGCTGAGTGTTTCTTGGTATGTTATTGATTACTTGTGTTTTATTTCTATGTAACATGTTGTCACTGGGAAGCACTTTGGTCGACTGCAGTTGTTTTAAATGTGCTATATAAATAAAGTTGAATTGAAGTGAATTGAAAAAGAGTAATCTAATTAGTCATTACCGTATTTACAATGGTGTTGCCGTGTCTAAATCCTGGATGATAAAAAATCACGGGTTTTCCAGTTTTGGTCATACAGTGCAGCGACACATGAAAATAAAACATATCCCACACAAACCAATTTCACTCACGAACATTCCCAGGTCAGATTGGAAATCTCGCAAAAGCTCTCAAGATCAAACATGACTTCAGAGTAAACAAACATGGCGGACGGAGAAGACGCAGTGGCCATAGATTGTAGTTTGTTTTTTACTGAAAAAACAAACTACAAACAGCCGTCATGGTGCTCCATGACGGCTGTTTTGATGTTGGATTCCCCTCGGTACTTCCCGGTTGCACGTCACAGTAACAGGCTGCGGCTCGTTTGTGCTCGAGGCTCATTGAACCAGGAGAACAATCCAACATGCTGAATATCCCCGATTTGAGATCGGAGCGGTCCCAACGTCCTTCCGAGGCGACGAGAGCGGTTTTAACACACCGCACACGGCACGAATGTTTGATAAGATTATCGGGGAGCGTTCTTAAGATTGTCAGAAGGGGAGAATCGGGGCTAAAATCAGCCTAACTATCCTGTTGTGTGAACCAGGCTTAAGTAATGCTGGAAGTTTATTTATTACGGATTGGAAGAAAAGGTCCTTCCCCCAGATTGAGAACTCGTCCCTCTACAAAGAGCTACTAATTCACAGTTAAAAGAAAGAAGAGATCGGCGAATGAGATGATGTCAGGTAGAGGACAGGTGCCAATACAACTCAATGGGAGAAGGATTGTTTTTGAAAGAAATTTCCGAACAGAAAATAAACAAATGGTTCCTGATCATTCATTCATTTACGAAGAACGAGGTCTCCAAACCTGCCATATTAATTTTTTGACTAAAGCTCTTTTCAATAGACACATTTCACGTCAATGTTTTGATACAACTTTTGGACTCCTGCATGAGAAAGTGTTTGAGCCTAAGTCATTTGTGTTTACGGAGAAGACTTTGAACTTTGGGCCAGTTTTTGATTCATGTGGATAGGCCCAGGAATGACAGAGACATTAACCATAAACCAAGCCAAAAACATCTACATTTTATCAGCTATCATAGTTACCACCGTAGAACTCTTACCTTAATAGCCAGCCCTACCGTTGGCGTCACAAAGCTAGACAAACAAACTGCACGCTTGCTTGCTGACTTACATTCGGGTGACGTGCTACCATACAGGATTTCGTTGTCACTTAGTTGAGTCGCAGGATCTTGTAACGATGAGCCTTCTCTGTTAAAAGCCTTTTTCGCCCTTTGTTTGGGTGGACTGGTGTTTGGTCGAGACGTTCAGCTGGGGCCTTTCCTTTACATCATTGTTGGTTTCTCGATAACTCCACATCTGACAGCGTTGCTAATATCGGTTTGTCATTCTCAGACGTAGGACCTTTCAGACCATCAAAATGCAAGGATATATACCTACCTGCTCCCCTTTATCTGCTCCACATTGAAAGTCACTCGTTTTTTCTTTAGCCCATTCTCTTTACAACGGTGTCATGTTGTTGCGGAGCTGACTGGGCTTTGGAAATGGGATGACAAATGTACCCTCCAGCAACCAGTCTGGATATCTAGAGTCCAAATTGTCTTTGGACTCTAGTCTTCTTCTTTCAACTTAATGGCCGATGGCAGCCACACTAATGCGAATGCTGCTACGTACGTATAGTGCTTAGATCCTTGGCATTTGAACAAGCTTTGTTGCAGAAAACTTTCGAAGCGACTCCCCACTCTCAGGCAAAATGAGCTCGTTTGGCTCGCTCTACACCCCATGATGCTTTGCGGCAATTGTTAGCTACTGTGAAATACGCTATTTAGAACGATAGGCTGTTAAGAACGTTGTGATTCCACGTGAACGCGATCAATTGCTATATCCCCTCAAAGCAATCCACTGGTGATAAGATCAAGTCATCTGAAGAGACCCCTGTCCAATAAAACGATACACAACACTGGCCTTTAGCTTGTCCATTAATCGGGAAGGAGAAAATGAAAATGTGTTTAAGGAGTTGTTACGAGAGGGAGGGACAGTGAAAGTACAAGAGCAATATACCGTCAACTGGATGTCCGGGGGAGTAATTTACGAAATGTCTGGGAGTGCCCACAGTGCCACAAACCCATCCCACGCTTCAGAATTAATGGAGAAGAGAGGCAATGAAGAGCATCCACCCATGAATCAGTGCAACACAGAGACTTGTCACAATCTAGGTTTTAGATGGTAAACGATGTTGAAGTTCCACGTATCATAGGGATTTTATTTTATTACATTTTTCAGGATGAAACGTTACACAGTGGGGCTTTAACGATTTCCCCCCACATATTTTTATTGACTACAAACACTATTTAAAAATGAACAGAAGGGACAATATTTGAATATCCTCCTAGGAAACATTTGTAGGAAGATGTAGAGCAAGTGGAAACATTTTGGACAATTCTTTCACATTTAATGAACATGTTGACTGTGTTTACAAGAAAGCACAGCAAAGGCTTTTCCTGCTGCGTCATCTGAGAGTTTTTGAAGTCAGTGACCACATCTTAACAAGGGTTTATCAGGTTTTATTGAGCGTGTACAGATATTTAACATTGTTTCTTGGTTTGGTCATCTAACTGTCAAAAACAAAGCTAAACTTGGCCGTGTTGTTAAACAGGCCAACGACAAACAAGTTGTCTGAGCATCACAGTGAAGCAGTGCATCGTGTCCTGTCATAAGATCACAGATGAAGATCCACTGTCCTATCACTTCGAGCTCCTTAAATTTAAGGAAAAGATGTTGACTTCCTTGTGCCAAGAAAATTCCTGTGTACAGGAATCCTTTTGTGCCCTTTGCCATCAAGGAGTTGAATACGTTGTAACGTCGTTCAGTCTGTTCCGTTCCTTTTCTTTTGATGAGGCGATTCTGCTGCTGCTGTGTCTGCAATTAACTCATTTTATAATGTATTTAATTATATTTGCTGTGTGTGAGCAAGCCAAAGGCAAATTTCTGCCATCATTGTGCATGGTAGACCATAAAGTTTTTCTATTCTATTCTAGTACCCAAGAAGGCCCCACCTGGCCTGGTAGTTGAACCTGGGTCCCTGAGGTGGACATTTGCGTGTACAATTTGATTGAATCTAAAAAAAATATGAATTTACTTAAAAACTAAAAGTACCACCATTTGTCAAAAAACTATGACTAAAAGCAACAAAAGTAGCATACTAAAATCCGATTTCTCCTCTTGGAGCAAAAGACGGCAGTTGCAGAAGGTCACTCGTTTCATGAGCGTTGGTTGGTCGAAGAGCATGTTTGCCTTAATGAGCTTGGGTCTGACGTTGTAACGGTGCAGAGCAGAGTCGACCCACCGACAGGTCAGGAGAAGGTTAGCCCAGTGCAAAATGGTGAGAAACATGTTCCAATTAAAAGAACATGTTGAGGCATACATGCGTGACTTATTGACCCTAGAAAAGGAAATTGTCACCCTGCTATATCAATGTTATGGCCAGTGGAGGCTTTTGTTGCATCAACAGCAGAGTGTAGGCAAGTGTTTTGAAGCTACTTGTTCTCACGATGGGTTTGGACCTGTTTTGGATGTCTCCCTGAGGAGGTGTTGCGTGTTTCGTCAGGAGGAGGCCCCCGAGGAAGACCTAGTACACTCTGGAGGGACAATGGCTGCATCTAAAATGGTAATAAGCCAAGGAAGCACCTTCTACTCATCATTGACCCGGAGGTGTGTCAAAGGGCATCCAAATGTGTCAGTGCAGTCTGGATTCCGGAGAGTGAGTGAGCGCTGTCAAAGGGCCTGTCCCCGTGACAACGCGTTGATTAAACAGTGAAACAACTCCGTAGTTTGACTGAGATGCGGGGCCCTTGCGGCTGCGGGGGCTCTGAAGGAGGACAGCAGCCGAGTGAGCTCCCTTTCATTTTACAGCTCCGCCTCCGTTTGTCTCACTTTGGATCACGTTTACTTATTGACCACACAAACGGTTTGGTGAGCCACACATATTTAGATTAGATGACAGAAATAAATGTTTGCTTTTCTCCTGATGTCGATATTAGCCTAAACACGATGCTGGCCTACATATGTTTTAAGCTCACCTCTATCGACGAAGAACTGAGTAAGCAATTGGTTGTCCTCATTTAACTTTCTCTCCCTCTCCTTTCTTTCTTTTCGTTTTTGAAAACTTGACTTTCCTTTCTTTGGGAAAGACATTAGTGTTTCTGCCTGCCTATCACCGGCCCGCTTTCTACCTCCCGCTTCTGCCACTGTCTGTCACATGACTCAACCGGCCGCCACAAAACAAAAGCACATGTGGGTCGTACCATTTGTACGTTTTAAGGGGGTGGCAGGGCCCTGAGATAGCATAAACCATTGTTTTTAGAGGCAAACTGTGTTTAGAACGTCATTTATTTTTATACAGGGCCCCTTTCATTCAAACATAAATAGTATAAAAATGTCATAATGCATTTACATAGACTTTAGAGGGCCCCTCCATGCCTTGGGCCCTTGGTACTTACCCTTTACACCCCCAGTCCGACGCCCATGAGCAGGCGAGCTATACCGCGTTGAAGCATGAAGCCTGTGCCCCCCTCAGAGAGAGAGGCTGAAAAAAAAAAGTTACGTGAATGAAACGGGAAGCTTAATCGGGGCGTGTGATTGCTTTTGCGATAACAAACTCCGCAGACGTAAATATCAAGGTTACTTTGTGTGAAATAGTGACATTTTCGTTAAAATAAAGTCCAGTTTATCCTTTTAGCATTTATACAGCGCCTTTCTACCCGGCTTGTAGGCACTCAAAGCGCTTTACATCAAGGAACCAGTCACCCATTCACACTCCAGTGTATATAGACCCTGGAGACGAGGTGGGTGAAGTGTCTTGCCCAAGAATACAACGACAGTGTGCACCTGCTGGTTTCGGACCGCCGACCCTCCGATCACAAGATGACCCACTCTACTCTGCACCACTGTTGCCCACAAGAACAAATCTTTCGCCACATGGATCATTTGCTAAACGGATCTGTGGTGTTTATAAAGAGCTGTTTATTTCACACATCATATTGTCATTTGTGCTGTTGCTTGGATTATGTTTTTCCGGTTGGTAAATCATGAAATTTGTTGCAGTGCAGGAGCATATGGACCATATATTATTGTCTATTGTGTGGGTGTTGTAGATTTTATGGATCAGCTGTTGGTGGCGTAACTTCCTGGTTGCTCCCTCCACTGGGTTAGGAAATTTCGAATTGTCCTGATGTGCAGAAAGAGAAGCTCTTGTTCCTGACCGCAGAGGAACCTCATGGTCGACCTCATGACGTAGGATTCAAAGGTGAAGGAACAAGGAGGAAAGAGCTGTGTTTGCCGCTTTGTAGACGCAGCTAATGTCTCCCAGCTGGCCTGGTAATGCCTTGGGAGGGAATGTGTCTGGATGGGGAAGCCTGGGTGTCTGTGCTGAGTCTGCTGCCTGAGCAACCCAAGCCCGGATAAAGGGGCGGAAAATGGATGGACGAAGGGAAGAAGGAAGAAATGAATCAACCATCCATCCATCTTCTTCCACTTGTCCGTTGCCGGGTCGTGGGGGCAGCTGATGGAGCATAGCACCAGCCCCTGTGGATCCTCCTGCAGGTGGTGGGTCCACGGAAGGACGGCCTCATGGTTCTAACCGGGCCTGTTGGTCTCTCATAAGGGGCTTCTGAACCGCTCTTTGTCTGACCCGTCACCTGGGACCTGTTTGCCATGGGAGACCCTACCAGGGGCACGAAGCCCCCGACAACAGAGCTCCAGGATCATTCGGGCGCTCAAACCCCTCCACCACGTTAAGGTGGCGATTCCAGGAGGGGAAATGAATCAACCAACGAAAGTTATCCTCAGGTTTCAGTTTTCACTGATGATGCAGACTTGCTCAGGAGGGTATTTGTAGTGGTGTAGTGGAGACACAGCAACAAGTAATCTGTAAATATAAGAAAGTATATGATTTGTAAGTTAAAAATATATCAATAGTACTTTTGCATAAGAAGAAAAAACATCTCATTGCACTTAAATGTAGAAGTGTTTTTCGTATTTTAAGTGCAACATTACAAAGCAATGTTCTTAATTTGAGTAACTTAACTCCTGTCAGGGTCTAAGCTAAGTTACTCCATTCAACACACGTATCAAACCACACTCACTTTGGTGATACGCTCAAGTCATCTGAAGAAATTGGACATCCCCGCCTAATAAAACAATGAACACTGGCCTTTACCTTGACCATTAATCACGAAGGAGGCTGTGGGAATAATACTAACTTTGAGGAGTTGTTGGGAGAACGAGGGAGCCATCACGAGAGCCATGTACAGTCAAGTTTATGTCCGAGATGATTTTGTTTGTGGCGGGAGTATTTTATGTCGACGCTCTAAAAAAATACGAGCGTTTTGCGCCCGCTTAATGTCTGGGAGTGCCCAAATTGTGCCACTAACTCACTTGCATGTGTTGGCGAAGGTCTCTTCTGCTTGAAATAAGATGGGATATGACTTTATTGATCTCACAGTGGAGAAATTCACTTGTTACGACAGCTCTTAAAACACAGATGGTTAGAAAATGTGCGATAAAAGCAAAAAAAGGGGGAAAAGAACTGCTCTTTCACTCATTACTCCAAAACTACTTGCTAAAAGCTGAAATATGGTTGGATTTTCTACTAAATAAAGACACTGAGACATGCAGAGGAGCAAAGTGGCTCAACAGCCCATACATACAGAAATACAGGAGAAGGATACATACAGCTAGCTTCGAGTGCCGTTTTTTCACTTGTACAGGATGATTTTTTAATGCCAGAATGAGACAAGACATTCACATAGCCTTGATTTGTGTGCGTAAATATGCATATATGTTGGAGAAAGAATCACGAGAGTGATTTGTTGTGGCTTTCTTCATGCAGTGGTTTAATGCAAATCATAAACATCAGTGTTTACATATACACTTATTAATATCACACGGTGGTTCCAAGAGCTCAGTAATAACATTTTCTTAAAACTCAAAATAAATGGCAATAGAAACAACTTATGTCCTTAGATACTCGTTAGACACAAAATGGCGGACGACAAGTTCACGGAGTTTTACTACGCACCAAAGTAAAGTAAGTAAAATTATTTTAACAATGTTCACATGACAACTATACTGTGCTTGGGCAACTTATTACCTGCAATGGGGAGAAAGAATCACAAGAGTGATTTGTTGTGGCTTTCTTCATGCAGTGGTTTAATGCAATGAGTAGAAAGCGCGAAATCCCCCTAGTGGTGGGTCAGGCCAATCGATCCCAGAAAAGACGAGGCTTACTAGCTGATTACAGACAAACAGATCACATTCCCTTTGGCGAAATGATACGAAACATTAATGAAACATATAAAATAATAACTTTTTAACCAACTCTTACATTTATTTATATTGTTTTTAAAGTGTACTTTAACTACGAATTGTATTGGGGATATGCAGTATTATTATTCTAACCTATCACATATAGTCCAATAGAAAATTATTAAAATTGTGACAAGCTTCCTCCCCCTTGGCTAGACCACGCCTCCTAGAATGACATGTTGCCGTTTGTATCTATAGTGTACAATTTCAGCCAAAACTGCAGTTATATAGGCTAAGATTACTGACCATCAATTATGCATTTCCGACAAGTTTATGTGAAAATAGTTGAGCCATGTCATAACTTTACAAAAAATGTCAACTTTAATACCAGTTTAATCCAATTTAATGCATTTTAATGACACTTAAGATCTTTCATTTTGGCACAGTTGATTAAATGATGTAATAGTAATTGCAGTTACAGTGGCAAGTGATTGATAAAGCGACAAATAAGTAAGAGCTTAATTTGTCATTGTACAACCATACAACGAAATAGTGTTCAGGTGTTAGTCCTGAGCCGCTGCGACTGAGCCGCACCAACACTGTGGGTCAACCTGACCAACATGTTTATGCAGGTCGGGGAAACCGTAGCACCCGGAGGAAACATGGCTGCCTTCAGTCTCCTCTGATCTCATCTCCTCCTGCGCAGCTCCCTCCGCTCCACAACAGTCTTTCACCATCTTCTCCTCGTTTGTCCCTTTTTCGTTTCCTGTAGCTCCTCTTGTGATGCCTCCACTGTGCTGCAGGTGTGGGGTGGGGGGCGGGGCGGCTTCTTCAGTGTTTCAGAAGAAGACATTTGTAGGTCTCAAATGTATTTAGCTCATAAAAAGTTGTTTCTTTAGGACCATTATGGACTCTCCGCCAAACCCCATAAAAACACTGCAAAGATGTACAAAAGCATCTAGCAAAACAATGTGGAACCCAGACATGCAGTTCACAGAAAATAAAAAAGTACATTTGGCCATGTTAATTTTTAAAGCCTAATAATCAGCAGGTCAGATCAGTAGGTCGCGTTGTTGAAGCTCCAAACAATGAAATGAAACGCAGTGTACCTTTGCTTAGTTTCTGGAAACTGAACTTATTTGTATCCAAGAATAAGGGTGTTTTTTTTTACTATGCTACCCCAATAGCACCGGGCTTAAAGGTCAGCGCAGAACCTCCGAATTCCGAGCGCGTTTGATTCGTCTCACTCGTGCAAACGCCGCCGCCCTCCTCGCCCTTATCTGAGTCAGTATGCAGAACCGCAGGCGCCACCGGGGGGGCCATCCTGCCGTCCGCCGCAGCCAACCCCGGCCTCCTCCATCTCTCGCCGCGCCAGGCTTTTGTGGATGGCCAGCCCTGTCGGAGACGCTTCTTTATCTGCTCCTCGGGACACGGAATCGGGCTGCGGGGCCGTGTGCCTGTCGAGCCAACACACGCTCCGCTTGTTCACAGATAATACCGGCGTGTAAACAGAGAGTAAGAGTGTGTACTGGGCTGAAACACACTGGGCTGTATGTCGTGTCGTGCTGATTGGAGCAGAAATCGCTGGTTGCATTAGAGAGTGCAGGGGTCCTGATTTAAGTCCAAATTGAAAAAAATATATAATAATCGTCAAGCAAACATACGGGGGTACTTATAAGGTCTTTCTTAATAATGTTGTGAAATATGAATCTAAAATGTAATGATTGAGTACTGTGATGCATTCCTTTGATTTTAGGAAATTATAGGGTAAGTGTACCTGAATAGAGTTATAATACATTTTATTTGTTTGGCCCCTTTCTAAGCACTCAGGGTTGCTTTACATGAAGGAAACATGTTAAACGTGCAATGCAAAATGAATAAACAAGATAATGTACAGTTTAGGCAGATTCAGGCGAACATAATGATATTCAGGCGAACATAATGTCCAGATAAATGGCGGCAGTAGGTGGTGACGAGTTGCCTGGGTGCCCCCTGTCCTTAGACTCTCCAGCAGGGCGAAGAAAAACTCAAAAACCCAATGGGAGAAAAAAAGAAACCTCGGGGAGGACCACAGAAGGAGAGATCCACTCCCATGGACAGACAGGCTATAGAGGCCCAGGGTGAATGGGTCCCTCAGTAGACGGGCCAATTACTCAAAATTAGTATTCCAAATAGTATTCAGTTACTACCCAACACTGTTGACAAGCCATGTAGACCAAGCCGCTAATGGGAACCCCTCTTGCTTCTATGGCGCAGACGTACACTAGTATAGAAACTCTCCTCCTTGAATGGCACACTCCAACCCCGACACCATCCAGCTGCCAGTGCCCTCATTTTGTGTCCGTTTACACTGTTCTTATCATATCAGCTCTTCACTTTCACCAGTCCACGCCACCGTCAGAGCGCTATGATTATGTTTTCACACTCTCCGCCATTACCTTGTTGTGAATGCTAATGCACGAGGCGCTTTGTTATTCCACACAGGAACTTTCCAGACGCTTGTTATTACTTGCACATCTTCAGTCTCCCTCTGAATGCTGCAGATTTACCGTCCGCTCATCCGTTACCGGGTCGGGCCTGCTATAAGGTGAGCTGCGCTGGACGGCGTCGTGCGGTGAGGCGGCAACACCTCGGCGCTGGCGCGTTTTTTGATTGAGTTGCCCGTCATGGAGTGGACACAAGACGGATTACCTCGAAGCATTGTCAGCTTCATTAGCGGGCCGAGCCGAGGTGATTGGTTTTAATGGCATAATTACAGGTGGCGTGACGCATTGGACCATATGGCGATATTACCGCGCGGCATCTGGCCCGACAAATATTGCCTGGTTATTAAGCGGGGCGAAGCCGTTGGTGCCTAAGTGAAACGTCGGAACTAAAAGGACTTATTGCAGACAAAGGCTAATTTTGTTTCCTTACATTTTGGGTCTTCTAGCCCATCCCCACAAGATTGTGTTTTATTGTCGTATTAATGTTCAATCAATCAAACTTTATTTATAAAGCGCTTTTCATACCGAAGAATATCACAGTGCTTTACAGATCACAACATTCAAAACAATACGCCTGGCATCATTATGTATACAGTGCCTTGCAAAAGTACTAATACACCTTGAACTTTTGCACATTTTGTCATGTTTACAACCATAAACATAAATCTCATCCCAAAGTATCACTTCCCCTGGTGGATATTTACTGTTCCAGGTATTGCGGGTAACTGCTTTGGCATTTTCTCCATCGCCCTCTCCACATCTTCACTCTTTACGTAGAACAGTTTTACAGATGTGTATGTTTCATCAAAGGCGCTGAACAATTCCTGTGCGTCAGGGATGTCGGCCCTTTGCTACCATACCATCAGCCATTCTTTTCAAGGCTCCACCAACACCATCGGGCGATCCCTCGTCTGTGGCTAGCTTAAAAAAAAAAAAAAAGTCTTGAATCCTCTTTGGTTTACTTCCATGCTGAAAAGAAAGAAGTTGCCGCCCACGCTGTGTGCGGGGGCCATCGCCTGAAAAGTGCAGCACAGACACCTCTGGGTGAGTAGCCTGAAGATGCAGGAAATCAAAACAGGATCCAGATGCTGTCATATTAAATGGTAAATGGTCTCAACCTATGTAGCGCTTTTCCACCTTCAGCAAGGATCCTCTCAATATTACTGGGGGACCTTTGTGTCTAAATGTTTACCTCGTTGTTTTCTGACCAACAGCATCAAGACTTAGATCTAAAGATTAAAAAAAAAAATACTTGTATTTTTCTATATTGGTAGTACCTAAACGTTTCCTCCGTATTGTTTAACGGTACCCGACTCTAGTCCCACCTTAAAGCCTGTAAAGCAAAGTCCGTCTTTATCCGTACTGTCCATAGGCCTGTACAGTAAGTTAAAGACTGTGCAAGATCGCTTTCTTCATAAACTTTTTCTTGTGCAACTCCGCCGTCAGGCCCGAGTTCCGCTGTCACCGGGTGAATTTGCATCTGCTGTGTCAACTCCTCTCCTGACACACTTGCCACTTCACAGGCGCGCCCCGACGAACGTGGCGAATCTATTCCGCGCTGACGCAACGGCCCCGACACATTGCTAACCGTCGCCGGCGTGGGTGGCTGACAGTTATGTCCGCGTTGACGTGCGGCGCCATTATGAACAAAAGCAGCCGCCCCGCCGGAGGGAAGACGAGGAACGTCTCCCCGTCATCTGACAACTCCTGCGCACGTCTCCAGCCCGTCATCTCTGACCTCGCCGTCTCGTAGCCCGAGATAAATGTGTGTTTTCGAAGCTCTAATGGGCCCATTGATTCAGCCGCGATACGGCCGAGTCAGCGAGGTCCCTGATTATTTATTTTCTTCCCTTTCGAAAAAAATACTGCTCCCCGATCGCATCTCGTTCGTCTTATTAAAACGTAATGGCAAACAAAAGCCCGGACGCTCCCGATCTGATGGCGCTCAGAAAAACAATTTGAAGGGATTGGGGATGGTCTATTTCGTTGAGCTGCGGTTCCGAAAAGAGACAAAGCGCTCCCAGCCCTTAGATGAGATATAGGAGGGCCAAATCGATGACTGGCTCTCTCTCTCTCCGCCGCTGGCTGACAGAACTCTCAGAATTTCTCAGCGGCACAAGAAATATAGGTTTATCTCGAGCGTGGTGAGATATTAGATTTTGGATGTTTTGTGCGGCTTCATAGGATTAACCTTTTTTGGAGCTTCCTCGGTTTTTCAAATTGTCCTGAAAGTTGGTCATTTGGATTTGTTCGCTATGCTATTTTTTTAGTGTCCTAGGAAAACACACCAAGAAAAGAGTGAAAAGTGAAAGGAGTGAAGGGGAAGCATAGCCAACGATACAAAGATCCCACAAGTCGCCCCCAAACATCTGAACGTATGTTTTCAGATGAGGCTTGTGGCGAGACTTTGGCGCGCATATTCCTTCAGTTACTTTTAACTCTTCTTCTTCGTTGTCATGCTCAGCGAAATGAAAATAAAGACTGATCTGCAGCTCAAAGATCACTGAACTTATATAGTCTGTTAACTATTAGCCCTGAGCTACCGTCTGTGTTTGTTCTGTGGTCCCTGAAGCCCACGCCTCCCGGACACTTTTTGCAGAGAGAGAAAGAGAGAATCCGTTAATACGGATAGGAAATTCTTAAAAGGACGTGTGAAATCCAATCTGAAACACAAACATGCAATCCACCTCCTTTAAATGAATGTATTTCTCTCCGATCAATGAACTTTGTATTGCAAAGAAATAGTTTGAAGTAAAAATAAAAATAGAAAAACTGGTTCTCCACACATGGGCCGCAGAGTCATTTCCATTGGGTTGTGAGACTTTCCCAGAGAAGATTTCTATCAAAATTGATCTGCTGAAAAAGGATGAAAACCTGGTCTTAGTATGTTTAAATAAGTAGCTGGTTCTGAGTTCTTCTGATAATGATATCAGGCTTTAAGCTTATTCATTGCTTAAATCAACAATGATTAGTCGGAAATACAGTATTTATTTATACATTTTTATTTGACACTTTCATGTTGCCATTAAAGGGGTCATAGCTTATAACAACACCACTCCCAAGAATGCAATGACATGAGAAACAAAGTCAATTTAAGTCACTACACCAAGTATCAAATATACAATCAATTCCTTTGCACTGTAGTAGCAAATACTCAGCCATTAGTGTATGTTTTGGTATAGTAAAATAGTAAAATTCCTAGTTGTGAACCTGTTCATAACAATGGCAATAAAACCTATTCTGATTCTGATTTTGATTCTGAAATAAGACTGTAATAAAGTGTTCAGAGACATTTATGATTTACGAGGTTTCTAGTCTGACGTATGATTCCAATAGTCTTAGTCATCTTTTTCGACCTGTTCCTTACATATTTGATATTATGTATAATCCCAATGCCATACCAGATGAGAAGCACTGCCATAAGCGGCTGTGCTAATTGGACAGTATTGATAGCGACACGGCAGAGAGAGTGAGATTGATTCTTCCACCCCCTCCTCTTTGCAACTCGTGAACTCAGTGAAAAGTTGGATGTCAGTGACAGGAGCTCTAACACCCTACGACAGGTAAAAAATTAAAAATGAAGAACAAAGTCTGCTTTGAACGTGTCTGGAAAGCTTTGAAATGGACCCAAAATGGAGCCACGTCAGACTTGGATTAGAGTTGCCGTATTAGCACGGAGTGTCAAAATGAAAATGAAATATTTTGGCAACTCCGTGGCAGCCTCCTGCAGCGCCGAATACTCAACGAGTGTGGAGCCAAGGAAAGCCACCCGCCGTCGGAGGCACTCACCCACCGCGACGCATTTGAATATGCAACACGTGAGAGACGTGGGAAATAAACAAAGAGTCGTATTCATGAGGGTGTAGTTATTGCAGGATGAACAGACAAATTACTAAATGATTGGAGGGGGAAAGAACTAAACACATGTAAAGGACTTGGTGTTATTGTTGTGGATGTGTATTTTATTTGACCGTGTTTTCTTTCAATGCTAGCAACAGCGCGAGAAAGGAATTCTTTGGTCTATATGCCGATCACAGTTTAGTTCAGAATTTCACACATGCAATCAGCAAATCAACTTATCATCATGTGAAAAATTGACTCCCAAAAAGGGGTTCCATCACCCACCACCCTGAGCAAACTTAACGTTGCACAGCTTAAAGCAGTACTTAGTAACTCTTGCCCCTGGAGGCGCCACTGCAGGTGTCGTAGCATGTTGTGTTTTTTTTACTCATTAATTGTCCGTGAGAGTAAATACTACGCTGACATAAAAAAGACAAAGGGACAGAGGGATATTGTGCATCCAATTACACAATGGAGATAATTTTTTTCACTCAAACTTGGCTGTAAATACTGTTTAAAGTGAAGCTAGCCCGCAGTTAGCTTTGCCCGTTAGCCTGTTAGCTTCTTCTTCGTGATTCTATTAGTGTGTATTGGTGGCTGCGACCCGGAGGTGGGCAAGTTGCAATTGTGGTTTTCTGGCCAAAGACACCAGGGGGAGATGATATCATCCCATTGACACTTGTATTACCCCCAGAGGGACTACAAAAGGGATTTATTAAGGTAAACAAGTTACTTAGTACTGCTTTATCAAAGGATAGCGCCATCTAGGGGTGTAATTTCTTGGTTAAGCTTTCCTGGTTAAATGAAAGTTTAAAAAAAACAACAACAAAAAACATCACCCTTGGCCATGGGAGTCTGTCCTGCCCACGTACAGCCAAATGAATGCACTAGGTCTGGATCAGAAAAAAAGAGCTGAACTTTGTCACCAATAAGCTGTGTTCTTATAGCCAAGTTCTCTGTCACATTTTATAGCAGTTTGACATTTAATTATCCCCATCCAGCCATGGCTCGGCTTCCCGCCTGTGTCTAGACTCCATACATTGCATTCTTACCGTCTGCCAGCGCGTACTTCCCTCTTCATCACTTGTGGTATGTTTAAACTTCTGTATAATGGCTTTGGTCTTTGAGGCATGAATGTTCCAAACTTTTTTTTTTTTTCCTCTCCTACATCTGTCATTTAGAAGCTCTTTTAGCCGGGGTCATTTTGGCTTCTCGTGCAGAGCGTGACGGGCCGTGTATTCTGGTCTGGCGTATCATCAGAAGTCACGGGGCGGCATAAGAGCCTGTTACTTAACTGCTGCTGACCACACTGACTGTTCAAGGGACACACCCTGGTGTTCCACCAAATGACAGATGAGGGAAGCTCGAGTGTCTAATGCCCGGCTCGCCGTTCTCTGGAGCAGGAAGATGGTTAGGTCGGCTACAGCGTGTAATTTGGCGCGCGCGGATGGAGAACAGAGAGTTCTAGCTCTTTATAGATGTTTGAAGTTTGTAAGTGGGCAGAAATATGCAGGATGTATGTAGTGTGAATCGGACCATCGGGTTGGAACAGGAAACCCTGGTCTGTATTATGATATGAACATAACTGTGCTTTAAATGTGGTGAATGTGAGATTAGATATGTTTTAGTCTTGAGAAATGGGATAATATTGGCTCTGTCAATAAGAGTTTTAAAATGTATGGGTTCAAATCTTGAAAATAATCGAATTCAGGCAAAGGAAAAGTAGCAACTGCTAGTGTTTAACGTCTTTAACTCGCGAGTACCCGGTACCGGGGACCAGCCCCGCTGCGTTACACACATGCGCACGTAACTCGCTACCGCTTCGACCAAAACACACTTATCATACATCAAATTGTCAAGCAGAAACTCCTCAACAAAAGTATCCACTCCAAACTCAAATCAATGTAACACAGCTCAAACTCTTAGCAATAAAACAACCACATGGCTAGAATTGAAGTTTTGACCAAGTCATTGTTTTTGCTTCTGGGTTTACAAAATAGGAAACGCAGAACTACGAAGAAGATATCAAAAGAAAGCTAACAACTCACTGAATCGATCGGTGTAAAGCTTATTTGCACAGCAGTAAACATGTTCAGCAGAGCCCGCATCAAACTGCACAAAAAACACCAGCAAATCAAAATAAAACATGCAATTGCGGACTTACTTTTGCTGTTTCGTTGTTTTCATATACGCAATTGTACCAACTATTTTTCCTCTGAAGAAGAGTAAGATGGCACCGTCCATTTGACGCCATTTTGGCTCTAAAAGACCCGGTATTTCAGTCACAACAGGGCAAAACGCAGCAACTGAGACTCGGAGTGGCTCACACAGTGTCTGTACAAGCTCGCCTGTGATTCGCCAGGGCTTCTGTCCGTCACAGAATGAGTGGTATCATTGGATTCTGTAGAATGTCCTCTTTCCGGGGATATATGGAGCTTGCTGATTGGATAAAATTCCGTGGAGTTATCCGTCTGCGTCAAGCTGCGTAGTCATGTGAGCTTCGGCGCGCAGAACGCATGATGCACGGGGAAGTTGCAGTTAGCGTATTTTCGAGCAGATTTTTACACTTTTGGTCACCACACCATGGCTTTTAGAGGGAAAAGCGTGTTTACACTCTACAGGAGACAAGGGATATAGTTCTTGGAGATCTGGCATTTGAAGACATGGTACTTCAAGACTCCTCTTCTGACGAGTCGGACCTTTTGACCACAACCAGCCGGTCAAATTATGAATATCCGCCAGATGAAAGGTAACTGTTTTAGGATTTTTTTTTTTTTGTAAAGTAAATGTATATTTTTATGTCAATGGTGTAAATTCAATATGTATAGACACGTGTATTGCTATTTAGTGGGAATCATAGTTGGAGCGTGGGAGTATGATTGGGAAAGTGCTATGTAAAACCGATTTATTAGTATTTGTCTTTTTTATTTCCATCACTTCAGTACTATATGAGACACAATTGATCATGTAACGTCCACACAGTGTGTCAAAAACAAAACATTGTAGTCTTATGTGCCAAATTTGTACCACATATCTGAATATAGATTTATTATGATTTATTCCACAGCAGTGATGATGATGATGGGAAACAAGAGTTTGGTGAGCCAAGCACACCTTCATCACCACAGCCAGGTTCATTTGGAGTGCAGAGCAGGTCACAGGCTGCTTTGACAAGAATACTAAGGTGAGGGTCTAAAACGTTTTGTTGAACTTTTATTTTACTTTTGATTACCTGTGTGTTTACTGTATATAGTTTTTGCAATAAAGTGTGTTGTAATATATAAATTGTGTCTTTACTTTTAGAAAAAAAAAGCATTTTCATGACCAAATATGTAAAAGTATCCCAAATTTTCATTTTCATTGAGATATTCCATATTTCAAATTTTGTGCCAAATTGTGCCAAATTGTGCCAAAATGGCACAGCTGGTCTCCGCCTGGACTTTTTTATATTGTACATCTCTAAAACCCTTCAATTCTTTGTTCAATAGGCACCAAAATTGCTGAAAATGTTGATGACAGGGTTTATTTACAATTTAGGTTGAGATATTGCTTCTTTACAGTAAAAATAAGATTTTTTTGCTCCTTTTCTTCTGTTTTTTATAGGCGGAAATCAAATTAGTTGAAAATAGACCACATTTAGTCTTGCACATAATTATTTTTTTTCCAAATCTTCACATCCACAACATCCCCAAGCCCCAATAGCACATCTGTGAGTAAATTTGTATTTTAAAACCTTGTAAAAGATTTCTAATTATGAAATAGTATGGATATGCTTTTTTCGGAATAGGCCAATGTAGAGTGGATCAGGTTAAACCATTAAATGAGTCGTGGTTCTCAAACCTTTCCCACCACCTCATAAAATATTTGACCTTCCAAACTGCACCAGACCTATAATGTGATCAAATCAGGGACAAACCGGGTCTAAAACAAGGCCAAATACATAGTATTCAAACTGAGGTTAACAGAGTTTAAACCATGTCTAAACCAGAACAACAGCTAATTTATCAGCGTAAAAACCTACAGCGGGAAAACATTATTTCTATTTGTTAAATGCTAGAACAATGAGAAGTTTACATACACTATGATTACTATACCTTTAAACTATTTGAGAAAGCCTAGATGACGATGTCATGACCTTGGAAGCATGTCTGGTTCATCCTTGAGGGAAATTTTAAGACACTTCGGGTTCTGTGTCCCAGAGATGAACGTGCTGTGGTCTACAATGTGAATATCAACCCAAGAACAAATGCAAAAGGCCTGGTGAAGATGCTGAAACTGGTAAGAGTTTGTCATTATCCAGAGTGAAACAGGTACTGTACCGACATGGCCTGAGAGGGAGTACCCTCTCAGGCCATGTCGGGAAGAGGCTCGTACTCCAAAAGAAACATAAAAAAGCCAGTTTGGAGTTTGCCACAATCAAACCCACATTTCCTGTGGTCTGACAAAAAAAAAGAAAAAAGAATGTTTTGGCCATAATGACCATCGTCGCGAGGAAAAAGGGTGAATCTTGCAGCCTGACAACACCATCCCAACTTTGAAATATGGGGGTGGCAGCATCATGCTGTGGGGTTGTTTTGGGACTGGTGCACTTCACAAAATAGATGACATCCACCATCTGCGATGGTGGCACAGATGGTGGTCGTCTCGTGATTGGAGGGTCGGGGGTTCGAATTCCACCTCCTGAAGATGCACGCTGTCGTTGTGTCCTTGGGCAGGACACAACGACCTTGCCTCCAGTGTCTGCGTACATTGGTGTGTGAATGGGTGAGTGGATCCTTGCTGTAAAGCGCTTTGAGTGCCTAATGTAGGTGGCAAAGCGCTCTATAAATTGACCATTTTACCATTTTTACATCATGAAGAAAGAACTCTGAAAGAACTTTGTTGAAAAATTGGAGCAACATCTCAAGACATCAGCCAGGAAGTTAAAGCTTGGGTTCAGATGGGTCTTCCAAATGGACAGTTCCCAAAGCTGCCAAACTGGTTATAAAGTGGCTTAAGGATAACAAAGTCAATGTTTTGAAGTGGAAAAAACTAAGTCCTGATCTAAATCCAGTTGAAAATGTATGGGCAGAGCTGGTGCCCCTACACCAGGTGGCCTTTGGATCCGAGCAAAGTCAACGGCAGGTGTGGTAGTGTTTGCAAGTTTCTTATTCAATTGGATTCACGTTGGCAGCGTCTAACAAAAAGCTAGCTCTTCAATTATCTCCCAACAAGTATTTACCATTGTGCATTAATTATATTTAAGTGTATTTGGGTTGAACACACATTTATTCAGACAACCTCTTTAAACATAACCTGTCACCGTATTAATTACGTTTAAGTTGTATTTGTTTTGTTAGAAATAGTGTAGTGTTAGATTTGTGTTGTAGAACTGTTTGGTCAATGACATTTTTGGCATGAAATAATTTTTGGAGCATTTTCAAACGGTTGTGAACACAGGACAACGTCCGCCTAAAGAACTGTTACAAGTGTTTGATGCTGAAATCACAAGGAACTGGAAGCTTCTAAAAACTATGGGAAAGGCAGCATGGGATGAATCGTTTGTTTCATTTCACCCGACAAGGGATCTTCCTTGAAAAACCGCCATAACCTTTTCAAAAGATTCTTCAGCACAAGTTTGAATTAAGACAAGGCCAGCGGAAGGTAATGGTTTCGAGTTTTTGACAACTGCTATTCAAATTTGGGAGCTGAGGGCTGTTTCATAAAAGCTGGCCAAGTCTGTCTTATTTTGTCGTCTTTTCATAAACCAGCCTCACTCTGACTATATTTCCATAGTAACTGAGCCAGACTCAGAGAACTTAGCCTGGTCCGGATCAGGCTAAGAGCAGACTGAGCACAAACTATGTTTCTTCTTCGTTGAATCCAACACCAATGGGCAATGTAAATGACACAAGCAGGGTATTAGCGCCATCATCTGGCCAAAATTTATGTTGGCCTCAAAAATGTGAAAAAGAAAACATGACATCACAAAATCAATTACTTTACGCAATAAATTATAAATATACGCCAACATTGTCTTTGTCTCTCATCTGTGAAATACAAAGTTGTGCGGCACATTAATGACATTGTGTCATCAGAAAGCTTGTCCAATTAAAAGGAACCTTAGTTTTAGTCTTTATTGGAGGGACAGTGCACAAAGACATTAAGCTCAAAGACAGATATGTTCTGCACCAGATTATAGCTAGAATCTTAGCCCACGGGATCCACCCTCATGTCCTGTGTAAACAGTGTTTTCTTTTTTTCTATCATGTTTTTAAATTCCTGGGGGGAAAAGAAGTGTTTAAATTCACAGTCGAGCTTCTTCAGAGGGGCTACACTGTGGAACTCTCTCCTGACTGCACTCTCTCCTGCCCTCCCTCCCTGCCCTCTTCCCCCACCCCCCGCTCCACAATCAAGGATGAGAGAAATATAATTTCAAATAAGTCACATGGTTTGACAAATAAAACAATCTTGAATCTTGAAACTGCAGACTAGTATCAACATCTTTACCTGAAAGCTCAAACCCATCCATCAATCCATTTTCTTCCGCTTTATCCGGGGCCGGGTCGCGGGGGCAGCAGTCTCAGCAGAGATGCCCAGACTTCCCGATCCACGCACACCTCCTCCAGCTGTTCTGGGGGGACCCCGAGGCGACACCAGGCCAGCTCGGAGACATAGTCCCACCAGCGTGTCCTGGGCCTTCCACGAGGCCTCCTCCCAGTGGGACATGCCTGGAGCACCTCCCGAGGGAGGCGACCAGGAGGCATCCGGAACAGATGCCCTAGCCACCTCAGCTGGCTCCTTTCGACGTGGAGGAGCAGCGGCTCGAGTCCGAGCTCCTCCTGGGTAACTGAGCTCCTCACCCGATCTCGGAGGGTGCGCCAGCCACCCTGCGAAGGAAACTCATTTCGAACGCTTGTATTCGCGATCTTGTCCTTTCGGTCATTGAAAGCTCAAACAGTGGCTCAAATCGGGCCAAACCTGTTCCCATGTGTAAAATTTACCTTATCTTGTTTAATAATGCGTTTTATTGTAACCTTGTTTCATAATGTGCTTTATCTCTGTAACCTAAAAGCCCCCTATGGACAGGTGTTGAAAATTAGCACATGTGCTATAACATTTTAAACAATGCATCTCGTTCGTCCAATGTTAATTGCTATGCCCATATTAAATAAATGAAATAAGTACCTTTTTAATTGTGTTATAATGTCTTTTTGTCACGTTCCAATACTTTGTTCACCTGCAGTCTGTTCTTTGCGCCATTCACACGTTGTCCCCACTGTCTTCTGGGGAGTGGCTTCTGTTGTAGATGCTTAGCCATTGGCTGCACAATGCCTCAATGATGAGTGACCAACTCCATCAATGTTACAACATGGATGGTAAAAGGTAAATGGTCTCAATGTATGTAGTGCTTTTCCACCTAAACAGTGGCGCGAAAAAGTCAGTACACTGTTTGGAATTTTTCACATTTCTGCCTAAGTTGGTCTGATCTTCATCAACATCACAGGAATGATTAAACCGTGTCTGCTTAAACTAATACCATTACATTTGATCATATTTTGAATGGCCATACCATGTAAATATTCACAGCAGAGCGTGGAATAAGTAAGTACACCCCCTGAATCTCGCTGAACTGCAGCAGTTTGGTAAAGAGGAATGGTCCAAGATTCATCCTGATTGTTGTGAGCGTCTAATCTGCAACTACAGAAAATTATTATTGTTATTGCAGCAAAAGAAGGGTCATGGCCAATAAAAATATGCCATCCATCCATCCATGGAGCGATGGATAGTTTAAGCAGACACTGTTTAATCATTCCTGTGATTTTGATACAGATCAGACCACGTTTAGTGACCAATTTAGGCAGAAATGTGAGAAATTCCAAATAGTGTGCATTGAGTTGCCTTGTGTACGAAATGCGCGGTATAAATAAAGTTGCCTTGCCTTGCCTTGCCTACTTTTTCGCGCCTCTGTATGTCTATATTTCCATCGATCCCGGACTTACACAAATGGTTATTCCTCCAGCTTGGTATTCCAGACCGACTTTTTCGATGTGAAGTGCTTGTTGCTGAGCGATTGCCCAACCAATCAGGATGTCAGCCGTTTGATCCCAATAAATGAAGAATTCTTACAAAATGGAGTTGAACTGCGAATGTTAATAATCCCTAATTTTCTAAAAACCTCTTGTAAGCGCCGCAATTGCTCTTCGACTCTTTGAAATGATTGCTTTGTGTTTCTCCCCAAAGGCGGCGTTCATACGAGTGGGAGGCATGACTTGCACGTGTAACTCTCTCCAGCCCGCACACCGGCTGTATAATCAACGCCAAAAAAAAAAGAAAAGAAAAGAGGGGGGGGGGGAAAAGATCAGAATTTCTCTACAAAACAACATCTGACTGCTTTTGAAATACAGATGGTTGCTATTGGCAACGGGGCGACGGATACGGCGGAGAAATCCTGCAAAAGGCCTATGTAGATTCCATTGAGCATTTTGCATGTAATTATTGGGTAAACAAAAGACGCTGGTGATAGAAAATTAGTCTTTTGTCTGAGAAATGGAATCATTGCACCAAACAGAGCACGGAAAAACAAATCTGCATTGTTAAGAAAAAAAAAAATCGTTGACGCTATTTCTGGATTGCTTGTTTCCGATGTCTTCCATACTAATGTCTTTGTTCAATGTGATTCCAGGCGACAAAGGGCGCAGTAGAAACAAAGCTCCATCATTAGGCGTCTGGTGTTGTTGGGGTGGGTCTTTGCTCAGCTTATGTTGCCTTGTGCCACTGCTAAGGGGAGAAAGGTTAATCGCGTCCCTAAAAAAGTAACAAAGCAGTGGTCAGGTTTTGTCAGAAAAGGCCGAGAGATGGAACCAGCCCCGGGGCGACACACAATTTAAAACCAGCCAAAGCAAAAATACAGAGGGTGGAAAGGGGAGCGACGCGAGGTGAACGTGTGACTTCGAGCGTATGGTTTGTTAAAGGGGGCCAGCATCAAGCAAACAAGTTGTGTCAAGTAGCGAACCCCGACGTCTGACTTGAATCTATAGGAATTAGTCATTTGCTCTCGTAAGCATGTGTAAAGCACTTGACCCTAATAGACAATGACTTTAAACTCTTTTCTTGGCGCACATTGTGGCCAAAAGTCTCATCAGCGCGACGCCCAGTCCGGTCGCATTTATTCATTGTGACGCCGGAAGTTTTGTGGCGCTTTTGTTGTCGTTTTGACCATGCACAGTTCTTAGTGTAATTGTATATTCCTATTTTCCATTGATTGACAGTGAGGGCATCCAAAGATCAAAACTCAACTTTTACGTGGCAACCCGTACGGACCGAGAGCAGACGTCGAAGACGAGATCCTGATTTGCTTCGGAAAACAAAAGGCCTGAAGACGCTGAGAGGTCTGCAATGACGTCTTAGAATCTCTTGGATATGTTACTTTAGTTCAAGAGAAGACATATGAGAAGTGGCTTTTTTGGGAAATTACAGGTGCATTATGCAACTTTATATGTGGGAAAGAAGTTGGTATCTGTGCGTAATTGACGTTGTAGTGACCCAGCGGCTGTATGAGTGGTCAGCATGGCGCCTTTACCTTTGATCACGGTGGTCTGTAGTACACTCCAGGATCAATTGTTTGGAAGGTTTTCTCTGCTGACGGAGCCTCTCACCCAAAGACCAACAAAATACATGATCCTGCAGCGTCCTAGAGACCACCGTGATCAAAGGTAAAGGCGCCATGCTGACCACTCATACAGTAGCAGGGTCACAACAAGGTCAAATATTCACAAATCTCAACTTTCTGTTCCCATAAAAAGTTGCATAATGCACCTTTAAGCATCGATATTTCCCATATTTTACCTGTGAGTCATTTGTGAGTGTGGAAAGAAGACTTGGGCCATTTTCACACAGGCTCTTGTCGGTCGACCTAAAGTGGCTCTGGACCCGAGAGCGGCGCTCAGAGTACACCTCTTCCAGTCGGACTTGACTCAAAACTGCTGTCACTTTCATTCCCGTTTTTTTTTTTTTTAGCAAAGAAAGAGCTTATTTTTAATGAATACGCGCTGCTTGACAAGACGTTTGGATTACTGCTCTGACGGGGCAAAATGGATCAACTTTATGTCATCAAGTTCTCTCTTCTGCCCGCCGTTCCCTTCCTGTTGCACAGTAAAGCTTTCCTCTCCATGAGCCCATTAAGTGCACTTCTCTCCTCCTGTGTATCTGTATTAAACCTCAAGAGAAGTGACCATAGCATAACGTGGGGGATGTGTGCACGTGCATGTGTGTCAGCTGGTGCGACGTTTGGAGCGAGTGTGTGTGAACTTTAAAGTGAATCCAGTTGAAACTATAGGCAATCTCGGGTCGACGCATGAGGCGCTCCAACATGTGTAAAAATGACCTCAGTCACACAGGGCTCTGTTAGTTTCTGTCTCAAAGTTCGGTTTGAGCACCCTCCGCTGGCAGCAGGGGGAATCAAACATGTTAACCACTTAACTGCCACCCTAGGGTTAGGGTTAAGGATTAGGGTTAACAATTATTTACATCGAAGTCTC
This sequence comes from Proterorhinus semilunaris, assembly GCA_021464625.1. NCBI lineage: Eukaryota > Metazoa > Chordata > Actinopteri > Gobiiformes > Gobiidae > Proterorhinus > Proterorhinus semilunaris. Next base: position 23,475,424 of record CM038362.1, on the reverse strand, counting down.
TCTAAAGCTTACAGTCTATATGCCAATGTGATACCTAATTTGAAAGCCAAGCCTAGTTTCTAAAATTATGTGTGAGATCTGTGTGAGTGAAACACAACTTGTGTTACATTTGCCAATCTTTAAGAAGTACTAAGTAACAATTGCCCCTAGAGGCCATAAGCACAACTGCAGGTGTCGTAGCAAGTTATGATTTTTTAACTTATTAAATGTCTTGGAGAGTAAATACTACACTGACAGAAAAGGCGAAGGGAGAGAGGGATATTGTACATCCAGTTATACAATGGAAATATTTTTTTTCACTCAAACTTGCTGTAAATACTGTTTAAAGTGGCGCTAGCCCACAGTTAGCTTTGCCCGTTAGCCTGTTGGCTTCTTCTTCGTGATTCTATTAGTGTGTATTGGTTGCGCCGACCCGGTGGCAGTCAAGTTGCAAGCATGGTTTTCTGGCCAGAGACACCAGGGGGAGATGAAAGACCCTCCAATCGTCCCATTAACACTTGTATTACCCCCAGAGGGACTGTGGAAAGGATAGTAAACATTTTGGTAAACATGTTACTTAGTTCTGCTTTAACCCTAATTATATCCTGATTAGGGTGAACTAACCCTAGCCCCCTGATCAGGGGAGATGGCAGTTAATCCGCGCTACAAAATCTGTGACGACGTTGCTGATGTGTTATGACGTACGGAAAATACGGAGCACATTTTTGGATTGTATCTACGATATGACATAATGCAGGAAACAGACAGTGCTTTGGTAAGTAACTGAATCCCGCAAAATACAACTCGAGGTGCCTTCTTGAGGCAACTCTATTTCCGTCTCAGAAGAGTGATTTTGAACAATCCACCTCCTCATTTTTAGTTCGAAAGGGTCAAACCAATCGCAGACGTCTGTGCGTGTTTCTATTGCTGTATCGCCACAGTTCTCCACGTTGATAGACTCCCCCATTGTCCAGGGATACTGCCCGTTGCCAGGCCCATTGGACCCTTACTGCATCAACAGTGGCTGCAGCTCTGTATGAGAGTGTTATGTGAGGTCACCCTTCTGTCGTTGGTGCACCAGCTCTTTATCAACCTGCCCTCCTCATGACTGGGTCCCTCCGTGGCAGCCTCCCTTGGTCATAGTAGAGCTGCAGAACACACACACTACAGTATATACACACTGTCCACGGTCCAGCCTGTGCCCCTCTCTCTCTCCCAAAAGACTTTATAATGGAAATAAATACCAACATAAAGCACCCGGGGCTATAGAGTTGCAGAGTGGTGCTGTACCGCCACCGGCTCTCCCCTGACCCAATGCATTGTGCTGGGTTCCGGTGGTCAGTGACAGAGCCGAAACACGCCGTCTGGGACTAGAGCAAAGATGGCTGTATCTGTGTGTAAGGTGGGACATTTGACACATAGATAGATAGACCTTTAAGATACATCAATGTTTTTGGCATGTTGTAAAGATATATTTCCATATTCACAGATTGAGTTTTCTACTGCTGAAGCGCGCTGATTTGTAAATCCGGGATTTCATTGCGTGGTTCCGCCCTCAAGCTGCATTTATCACGGCACCATTCATTCGGTAGCATGCGCTTCCTGACTGGTCACTCCAATGTCCATCAAAAACGCTGGTCCCAGACAACGGCCAGAGGGTTGGCAGGTTGGATGTCAGCTCTGGACTATTTCTTATTTTCTTTATGTCAGGATAATGTCATTGAGCGAAACACCCAACAAATGTGTTATGGGTGAGGCTTGAAACGTCAAGATAAGAACTTTGTCACTTATTCAACCATAAGTGTTTAACTGGTATGGCATCAGGACCCATCATCACCCATGAAATGCAAGAGGGTCTGAATGCTTAAGGTTGGGGTGAGGTTTAGCGATGTCCTGTGGAGGCGACGTCATTTACCGCAGAGGTGTGGAGCTCCACTAATCACGTGGCCCTCCATCTGCTGCATCCGTGAGATGGATCTGCTAAACGTGACGTAAAATAGTGTATAGCTCTATGGTCCCGTAGTGTGAGGGGAAAGATGTGCAATCAAGAAGAGCAGGATCATTTAAAGTCATAGTAAATAGATGTATCTTATATACAATAAATGAACAATATAAAAAAAAAGACCAAAATGTCAGCATTGGCGGTGCATAGTTTACAGTCCTAGTGCTGGTGGTTGATAAAGTGACACTGACACAGAGATGTTTACAGCGGTTACTGCACATGACCTTCTTTCACAATAGGGTTGTACCGTCTGACAGCGGTGCCGATGATGGACCTGTCTTGAACTGAGGGCGTCCCAGGTCCTGCTTCAATCGGCCGTTGACCAGTCTCTCTTCCTTTGAGTCGGCCCACTGTTTGGGGCGTGGGTTTTTCTGTGGACTGAACTGATCCGTAACAGTTGTTCAAACGGAGTTCTGTTTCATGGAAAGTGTAATAAATCACAGACCTAACATTTGTTGTTACCAAACTAAACCTACAGAAATAGAAAACTATATTCAGTGTGACTTACCTTGCCATATGCTAAGGTTAAACAAGAGTATCTTCCACCCCCGGTCACATACTGTAACTTTGGTTTGTACAAAAGTTTGTATGTAGTCGTTGAAGAGATAATATTTCTATATGATGTTTTGTTCTTTTGGCTATTTAGCAAACTAACCAAATGTTTTCATTGAGTGCAGTATAAGGTGTGATTTCCAAAGTCCTTTGTTTCAGGGAAGATTAAGGAGACTCAGCAACCCCCACCCGGTCCACTGGCCACATGGTCAAAAAGGGTCAAAGTACATAAAAAGACCAAGGCGGAGCTGAATGGACAGCTTTGGGGAACCAATGAAAACGATGGAAATAACGACATGTGGTCTTAGACTCATAAATCTTGTAAACATTGGAATGTGTAAAATACTGTGTTTCCCCAGGATGAAGCCAGTCTGCCCATTGGAACGGCTGCTGGCAGACTCACAATGGATAGGGAACTGGGGAAAGCAGAATTCTGTATTAAGATGACATGTTAGGGAAATAAAACTACTAATTTGAATTCCTTGATTTGTCATCAATCCTGGTATGTATTTTATTAGTTTTACGTAGGGTAGATTTTGACGACTCTCAACTCCTCTTCCAGTTTGAATACGCGGTGTTGTCAATTAAAGGTAATGTTTAAAATAGGGGAAAAGTAAACTCCGTCGTAGCGATACTATTTTATTGTGTACAAGGACAACACAGGAAACCGGATTTTTTCTTTTATCGTGATAGCCACTTTTATTCTAGCAAATTCAGCTCTAGACTCACGGCACTGTTTCATAAGAGGACCTTTCATTTGTCGTCGAAAGGGTGAGGCATTTACCGGACGACGTGAGGCCCGGTTTCCTAAAGCCTCCATTAGGACTCTCCGTCAGGCTTTTCCCCTCTGTGTCGGACTTGTTTAGGTTCTCCAATCCCCGCTGCGGGCCATAATTACTCTGACATCATCCCCGCAGGAGGGAAATGGAAGAAAACTGGAGGTTAAACACTTGTCCACGCCAGCGGGCTCTAGCTAAACGTGGCGGGATCGCGCCCCGACAATAATCCCAATATGCAGATTAATATAGATTAGGTTATCCGCTCGCGATGATATGATAATTTCCTCTCGCACGGGCCGGGACAAAGGGAAGCCGGCTCTTTCAAATGGAAATTTCCCCGCGGATATTGCTTCTCCGGCGCCCTTTTGTTTTACCTGTTCCAGGGAGTGTTTGCTTTGGGGGAATCTTGGCGGAGCGTCTAATGAGAAGGGCCATGTGTTAATGAAGGCGACGCGTTTAATTTCAGAGGTGCATTTCGTACACCGTTCACAGGTTTTCAGCAAGTTTCATAGCTGTGAGACAATCCTGCTATACCTACCTTTCGAAGCCCTTCATCTGAACCCATTTCCATTCCCCTTTTTTTTCCTTCCAGATTTGTCGGTCATCTGCACCAGCCCTCCATCTTCACCGTGAAGCTGCCAGTCTGACATGGAGACCCATTTGCAGATGTTGAGCAATCAGTTTTGGTCCAGAATACCAACTGCTTGATTTGCAAAGTTGACCTTGAGTTAAAGGAACAGGCCACTGTTTTTTCCATCCTATTTAAATTGTGTGATCCTCATATTAAACTATGAATGAACACATAGGATTACGTAAGAAACATACATACAAATACAGACAGCAGAGAACCTATGTTTTAAGGAAATTGAACTCTTTTAATAAAAGGATCCTGCAAATTTTCTTGCGTTTTCATAGAGAGCTTTCTAACTTTTTCATTTGTTCGAGGGGTTGTCTGTTAAACAAAGGGACTGTCTCTTGGGTTGGCTTCTCCAGGCTCCGTCCTCAGAGGTTTCGCTTCTGGACTTCGTCTTTATGAACTTTCTCGGAAAACTTCTCGTTTCTCCAAATTTTTTTGTCCCCCTGTCACTGAACTGTTGAATTCTGAAGGGAGTGTGTTTATTAGGAAACATAGACGATTTGAAATGTGCTCTTTTTTGTATTATTGTTATGGACTATTGTTTATCTTGAGCCTCTACTCTTCTCTGAATTGTTGGGATTGTTGGACTGTTTGTGAAAGGTTTTGAGGTTTGCTACAAATGAATTGGGATCAGTTTTCTCAATCTGACACAAAAAAGGGTGAAATAACTCAAAATTCTGCAAAAATGGCCACCTTTTACTCTTGGCATTTTCTCAATGAGCTTCATAAGGCTGTCGAGTAAAGGGGTCTAACAGTCTGAGAACAATTTCTAGTGACTATATAGTGGAGCTCATTGAGAAAATGTCGAAAGTACAACGCGATAATCAACGTAAAAGGCAACTATTTTGAAGAATCTGTTTCACTTTGTTTTGTTTCAAACATAATTCCATATGTCTCGATGTGGTAACCCTGGGAAAACCAATGTGAAAATGGTCTTGAAATGAAAGAAAGGACAAGGACGTCATTGTTGGATCAATCCATTTTCCCGCCTTGTCCACCATCGAAAAATCATGAGGCTATTAATATGCAGTCTATGTCTACAGTATTTCTGGCATTAATAAAGTCACCATTTCAGAACTCATATATTTCATAATTGTGTGACCTTTTGGGATATCGCGGAGCAATAACCGATTGAAAAGGCGTGATAAAACTTCATTTCAATCTCCGGCGGATTCCGAAACGCCGCTCCTCCGGTCCTTATCGGCGGCGGCAAAAAAAAGCCCTCGCCATTCCGCGCGTTCATTAAACCTCCCGTTTCCAGGAAGTCGCCGGCCGCCCGTATCTGTCCCCCCGCTTCAAAAGTGCTCCGCAAAAACTGCCTCCGTTTTCAGATTAGACGCTCCGAATCTTTATATACTGAATGTCAATGAGGAGTCGCTTTATTCAAGGTCAAACAGGAATCTCAGCGTTGGCGTTGGCGCTATAAATTCCGCTCTTATAATTAGGGGATGTAACGATAAAGCTAATGGGCTCTTGCAGTTTGGGGATTACGACAGCGGGACGTATATTGTGACTGTGGTTTGTGCAGTTTTCAGACTAGTTTCATCTTGTGCAGAATCGACTTTTCAAATCCCCATTTCCGGGTGCATTATGCAAACGTGCATGAAAGAAAATGCTCAAAAATGTTTATTTGGCACAACGTGGGCTATTTTCGGGGAACGGATTTGAAATCGATCGGTCTCCATCCATCCATCCATTTTCTTCCGCTTTATCCGGGGCCGGGTCGCGGGGGCAGCAGTCTCAGCAGAGATGCCCAGACTTCCCGATCCACGCACACCTCCTCCAGCTGTTCTGGGGGGACCCCGAGGCGACACCAGGCCAGCACGGAGACATAGTCCCACCAGCGTGTCCTGGGCCTTCCACGAGGCCTCCTCCCAATAGGACATGCCTGGAACACCTCCCGAGGGAGGCGACCAGGAGGCATCCGATACAGATGCCCTAGCCACCTCAGCTGGCTCCTTTCGACGTGGAGGAGTAGCGGCTCGAGTCCGAGCTCCTCCCGGGTAACTGAGCTCCTCACCCGATCTCGAAGGGTGTGCCCAGCCACCCTGCGAAGGAAACTCATTTCGGCCGCTTGTATTCGCGATCTTGTCCTTTCGGTCATTACCCAAATCTCATGACCATAGGTGAGGGTGGGAACGTAGATCGATCGGTAAATCGAGAGCTTTGCCGCTTGGCTCAGCTCCCTCTTCACCACAACGGTCCGATACAGCGACCGCATCACTGCTGACGCCGCACCGATCCGTCTATCGATCTCACGCTCCATCCGTCCCTCACTCGTGAACACGACCCCGAGATACTTGAACTCCTCCACTTGAGGCAAGGACACCCCACCGACCTGAAGCAGGGAAGCCACCTTTTTCCGGTGGAGAACCATGGCCTCAGATTTGGAGGTGCTGATCCTTATCCCGGCCGCTTCACACTCGGCTGCAAACCGCCCCAGTGCGCGCTGGAGGTCCTGATTTGAGGAAGCCAACAGAACAACATCATCTGCAAACAGCAGAGATGAGATTCTGAGGTTCCCAAACCGGACACCCTCCAACCCCTGGCTGCGCCTAGAAATTCTGTCCATAAAAGTAATGAACAGAACCGGTGACAAAGGGCAGCCCTGGCGGAGCCCAACACGCACCGGGAACAGGTCTGACTTACTGCCGGCAATGCGAACCAAGCTCCTGCTACGGTCATACAGGGAACGGACAGCCCTTAGTAGAGGGCCCCGTACCCCATACTCCCGGAGCACCCCCCACAGGGCACCACGAGGGACACGGTCGAACGCTTTCTCCAGGTCCACAAAGCACATGTGGACTGGTTGGGCGAACTCCCACAAACCCTCGAGCACCCGATGAAGGGTATAGAGCTGGTCCAGTGTTCCACGACCAGGACGAAAACCGCATTGTTCCTCCTGAATCCGAGGTTCGACTATTGGCTGGATCCTCCTCTCCAGCACCCTGGAATAGACCTTACCAGGGAGGCTGAGAAGTGTGATCCCCCTGTAATTGGAGCACACTCTCCGATCCCCCTTCTTGAAGAGGGGGACCACCACCCCGGTCTGCCAATCCAGAGGCACTGTCCCCAACCGCCACGCGATGTTGCAGAGACGTGTCAGCCAAGACAGCCCTACAACATCCAGAGACTTAAGGTACCCGGGACGAATCTCATCCACCCCCGGGGCCTTGCCACCGAGGAGCTTTCTAACCACCTCGGTGACTTCAGCCTGGGTGATGGACGAGCCCCCCTCCGGGTCCCCAGCCTCTGCCTCCTCATCGGGAGACGTGACGGTGGGTTTGAGGAGATCCTCGAAGTACTCCTTCCACCGCCCGACCACCTCCCCAGTCGAGGTCAGCAGCCCCCCACCCGCACTGTAAACAGTGTTGGTGAAGCACTGCTTCCCCCTCCTGAGGCGCCGGATGGTTTGCCAGAATCTCTTCGAGGCCGACCGATAGTCCTCCTCCATGGCTTCTCCAAACTCCTCCCAGACCCGAGTTTTTGCCTCTGCGACTGCACGAGCTGCAGCACGCTTGGCCTGCCGGTACCTCTCAGCTGCCTCCGGAGTCCCACAAGCCAACAAGGCCAGATAGGACTCCTTCTTCAGCTTGACGGCATCCCTTACTTCCGGGCGCCACCACCGGGTTCGGGGGTTGCCGCCGCGACAGGCACCAGAGACCTTACGGCCACAACTACGAGCAGCCGCATCGACAATGGAGGAGGAGAACATGGTCCTCGGAATCTGGGTGAAGCTCTTCCGGAGGTGGGAGTTAAAGACCCTACTGACAGAGGGATCCACCAGACGTTCCCAACAGACCCTCACAACACGTTTGGGCCTGCCAGGTCTGACCGGCTTCTTCCCCTGCCAGCGGATCCAGCTCACCACCAGGTGGTGATCGGTTGACAGCTCAGCCCCTCTCTTCACCCGAGTGTCCGAGACACGCGGCCGGAGATCAGATGACACAACTACAAAGTCGATCATCGACCTCCTGCCTAGGGTGTCCTGGTGCCACGTGCACTTATGGACATCCTTGTGCTCGAACATGGTGTTCGTTATGGACAAACCGTAACTAGCACAGAAGTCCAATAACAGAACACCACTCGGGTTCCGATCGGGGAGGCCGTTCTTCCCCATCACCCCCACCCAGGTCTCACTGTCGTTACCCACGTGGGCGTTGAAGTCCCCCAGTAGAACAATGGAGTCCCCAGCCGGAGCACTATCTAGTACCCCCCCCAGGGACTCCAAGAAGGCCGGGTACTCTGCACCGATGTTGGGCCCGTAGGCCGAGACAACGGTGAGAGACCTGTCCCCGACCCGAAGGCGTAGGGACGCGACCCTCTCGTTCACCGGGGTGAACTCCAACACGTGATGGCTGAGCTGGGGGGCTATAAGCAAACCCACCCCAGCCCGCCGCCTCTCCCCGCGGGCAACTCCAGAAAAATGGAGCGTCCAGCCCCTCTCCAGGAGTTGGGATCCGGAACCCAGGCTGTGCGTGGAGGTGAGCCCGACTATATCTAGCCGGTATCTCTCTACCTCCCGCACAAGCTCAGGCTCCTTCCCCCCCAGCGAAGTGACGTTCCATGTCCCGAACGCAAGAAGCTGCGCACGCGGACCAGGTCGTCGAGGCACCTGCCTTCGACTGCCACCCAGTCCTCTCTGCACCCGACCCCTACGGATCCCTCTGCGGGTGGTGGGTCCACAGGAAGGCGGGCCCACGTCGTCCGTTCGGGCTGTGCCCGGCCGAGCCCCGTGGGCAGAGGCCCGACCACCAGACGCTCGCATTCGAGCCCCAACCCCAGGCCTGGCTCCAGGGTGGGGCCCCGGCTGCGCCATACCGGGCGACGTCACGGTCCTTGTTAGTATACTGTCCATAGAAGTCTTTGAACTGCTCTTTGTCTGACCCGTCACCTAAGACCTGTTTGCCATGGGAGACCCTACCAGGGGCATAAAGCCCCAGACAACATAGCTCCTCGGATCATTCGGGCACTCAAACAACCCCACCACGTTAAGGTAGCAGTTCACGGGGTTGAAATCGATCGGTCTAAGCTATAAAACATTTACCCTGGGGCAGAGGTATTGAGTTTCGATAGTGTACGGGGGTCGTTAACATTACAAGAGCCATTTGTTTAGAGGTAATAATATATGTCCCATCGTATCGATTTATCGGACGTGGGTAGTGGCCATTTGTCGAGGTGCACACGTGGAATTTTAAATGAACTACAGTTAAGCACGGAAGCTTGTGTTTATCCTCACTCGCTAATTCAAGAAATTACTTTGAAGGTTTTTTTTAAATAGGCCTCTGGTGCCAGACGCATCACACGGTATGTGCCGGAAATCAGGATCTGCAGTGGGACGAATGTATCATAAAAACATTTAGGGACACAAATCAATGAAGCAGATCCGTTATGTGATTTAAAATGCAGTACAATGAGATGTCTGTTGTTTACATGCCAGAGCAGACTTAAAGGCACACTACGTAACATTTTAGGTTATACTGTTGCCAGCAGTGCAAAACTAATGCTAAACAAAACACAGAAAAGGCTTTTTCTTTTGCTGCATGGACTGGATGATATATTATATGACTCATATTTGGCTGCCTTTAGTCACATTGGCGTCAGAAGCGTTTGGAAGGTGTGTGTTCGACTTCCTATAATTGAGATCTACAGTGGGACTAGGTCAGGGCTAGCCTGGCCTTAGCCGTCCGTAAACTCTGTCAATGATAATTTCCCTACATGTACGTCTGGGTCTGATCTCAGTGGCCGCGTTACATCGGTTGAATTTTAACCTACCATTCAGCGAGCGGGGGAGGCGGGTGTTGTAGGTGACGTCAGGCATTTGCTGGTTGTAGTTTTGCAATGGCAGATTTGAAAGTAATGGAAGCTCTTCAGTTCTGTCCGTTTGAATGAAAGGCCCTATTAAGATGGCACTCTCGTGTTTGCATCCTCATTTATTCAGCTTCAGCCTCCTAACTCCTGCCATTGCAAAAAAATAAACATCTCAACGCTTGTATCTTCACATTTCCCACAAACGCAGATAATATTGAGTCAAGGGGTAAAGGAAGCAAACATTTATCCGTCAAATGAATAATTCAGATGTTATTTGGTTAAGTTAGACTCCAGAGGTTTAACGGGCGTATTGACCGGTTGAACACTCGTGCTAGCCCGGTGCAGTTTCCCCAAACTCACGCTACATCAGTTTCATCACTCGCTTTACAAACACATCCAAAACTGATGTTCCTCACCTTAAAGTTACCGGTCAGGCCCTTTGTACCGATGAAGACACGCTGTCCACCTGCCGAGGACCGCGAAAAGTCCTGCTCCTCCATGTGAGAATCCGTGAAAAACTCAGAAAACACGATGCACGAGTGTCCTTGTGCTTCGGTTTGGTCAAATCTGTCCAACGATAATCCTCCAGTATTCTCACTTTAGCCGTTTTTCAGCGGTTTACAGAGACATGTTTACATTTCAGCCGCTCTGAGGGGATGGTGGCAGAGCCACATACACACACACAGCGATGCTAAGCTGCAACCACGACGCAATACTGGGCAAAAATAATAATAATACCAAAATACATTGTTTTGATGGAAAATAAGCCGTGGGTTAGATTTAATTGTTTGCCCCCAGGCCGCCTATTGAATATGTCCAGTCTAAACTTTAAGTAATGTAAGTCATTTCACGTTGTGAAAGTGGAGGGGACCAAACAACCACTTTTCACAAGTGGGTAGAACATATCGCCCTCACAATGAATGGCTGCGACACCCTTGTTTAGTCAACATCTCCATGGAGACGAGCTGGAGAAAAGTAAACCCAGTAAAGTCACCGCTCACAGCAAAGACGTTTGTTTAGTCACTTTTAGGTATTTTTCAAAAATAAAATTATCTAATAAAATTATCTAATAAAATTTATGCTGGTATTTTATTCTGTTTTTTGGGTGAAATCTACGCCATATGAAAAACATTTCAGTAGTTACAACAGTTAAATGGAAATACTTGCTGTATGGGTTTTGGATATCATTATAATACGGGATGCCGGTTCTACTTTAATCTGACTCATTGAGTTGCCTTGTGTACGAAATGCGCGGTATAAATAAAGTGCATAAAACATTCAATAACGAGTAATCTAGCGCATTACAATTTTGTCATTTTCCTTTGTAAAAATATATATTTGCTTTATTCTTGCGTTTTGGGGAGTGATGTAACATATGCGACACTTTTCAGCAAAAGGAACACGACACAAACACAAATAACCGGAGGAGTTACTGAGTGACTATTTAAAGTACACTCTGTGCTATCGAGCTTCAAAAACACAAAATCGAATAAAGACATGACAGCATGACAGTCAAACTTACAATGTGAATCCCACCAGGTGATGCGAAGCCGACAGCTAATGCATCGATTTAGCCACAGCAGGAGGTGAAGTGAATCAGACTCAAACAATAACAGTAATGTAGCGCCCTCTCTTACCCGACTACAGTAGATTAATCACACTGCAGTCGGCAGCTGCTAAATCTACCCAATAAAGTAACGTGTAATCTCATCCAAAAGGCTTCGTCAGCGGACTAAAGTCCCGCTCAGCTTTAGATATAGACCAACAGGGAGGAGTTAGGGGTGGCCCGGCTCCTCCCCTCTAATCACAGCTACTCTCACCTGTGGGTACACACCTTTTGAAGGAGAGTATCTCTAACGATCTGCTCACCTCAGTATCGGTCAGTCCTGTCCTATTCATAGATGATCACTGCCCATTATCTGTCCTATTCATGGGTGATCACTGCTAATTACCTGCTTATTGTTCTTTTGTGGGCTGAGGTGCCGTCTCCTTGGACTGGCCGTGCCCTTTCGGTTTCCCCCGAAGGAGATTTGAGTAAAGTGACGGAAGATTAAATCTGAGCCCACCATTCCGGTTCAAGTAAAAATGATATGCCTCATCTCGACAATGATATGCACAATATTAATTGGGAGCCAGCACTTAAAATTCATTGATTTAAACAATTATTGCAATATGTTGACAAGTAATGTAGCACAAATAATTCAAAAGTGTACATTAAAATGAGGAAAAAACGTCAAGCATTACCATGGATTACTAGCAAATTATGTCAATTAATGAAACAAAGAGATCTCGCTCGTAAAAAAGAAATCTCAACAAAACTAAACACAGATAATGCAATTTTTAAAAGCCTTAGAAATAAAGTGGTAAGTGAGATGCGAAAAGCTAAAACTGCATACTTTGTGCACTTGATGGAAGAATCCAAAGGAAACAGTGCTTGTCTTTGGAAACATACATAGACTGACTAAAAATGATTCCAAACAGGAAGCCGGAGCCATAACACAACTAACTGTCGATGGCAAACTGATTACTGACCATATGCAAATGTTTTTTTTGCTCAATACCTATTTTGTGACATTAGTGGGACAAATAGCAGCATCTTTTAAATCAATAGAGCTCAATGAAAAACCAATAAGCCCACTGGGAAATTAATTTTCTATTGCACAAACAAATGAGGCTAGCATTAAACAAATAATCAGTCATCTTAAACCATCTAAAGCCAAAGATGTATTCGGATTAGACTCTGACTTTGTCAGGAAGCACAACGATTCTTTATCTGCCCCCCTGACCCATCTGGTAAACCTGTCAATCACTAGTGAGACATTTCCACAGAAATTAAAACAAGGTCTTATCAGCCCAATTTTTAAAGCTGGAGATCCTGATCAAGCGTGTAATTACAGGCCGATTTTTTCCAAGGTACTAGAAAAAACTGTTGCAAATCAATTGAACGATTATCTTGAATATAACAATGTTCTTGATCCAAAGCAGTTCGGCTTTAGGCCAAAATATTCAACAGAAATAGCTACCTGTTACTTAATAGATACCATTAAAAAGCCCTGGACACAGGGAATGTGGTTGGTGAAGTGTTCTTAGACCTTCGTAAGGCCTTTGACACGGTCAACCACCTTATCCTGATGCATAAATTAAAGCAGTTTAATTTTTCAGAACAAACTCATATTTGGATTTTTGTTTTTTCTTTAGAGCGTGGGAAGGGCTTTGATAGTCTTTCGGATCAAATGTTCTGGGAGAAACTTGACAATGCTAGTGGTCTATATCATTGAAGTCGTTTCTTTAGCTGATTGCCACAATTCAAACTGCGATTTCGAATCCATTGCGTATTACTGTGCAGGCCTTATCAGCATTACGTGATTTGCAACTTATTCCAGTTGTTTCGGGCTGCAGACTACTGCTCGCTCGGAGAGAATGGATATGGCGGTAATAACGGTTTTATTGCTGAGATGCCCCCAATTCTGGGTACCTAGACGTGATCATTACTTACCCCAATGTTTATTTTCAGTACTTGCAAATATTTCCCCTACTGACTCCACATATCATCATGAGGCTGTTTGTTTCTCGCATTGGTTACAGTGGGACGTGTAAACACACAGTCAGACCAGCTGTGGGACTGAGCATCAAAGTGCGCATTACCATATCATAATCACAATAAAACAAACACGCACCTATGTGACGTGAATAAATGACATCCACTATAGCTCCGTGAATACTGATGGATCACTGGCATACAGCAGCAGCAAGCAGAATGCCAAACAACATTGACTAGAGCAGGGGTAGGCAACGTCAGGCCCGGGGGCCGAATCCAGCCCTCTAGCACAGAACCTCTTACTTACCCCAATGTTGATTTTGAGAAATATTATGATGCAAATAAGACATCAAATACCTGTTAAACTAGACGCAAAAGGCAATAAATAGTATCAGTATTTTAAAAATGTCCTGGCAGAACATCCCACTTGGTCATATAATGTAAAACATTGATTCTCAACTGGTGGGTAGGGACTCAAAAGTGGATCACGAGTCTATAGGAACCTTTAATCAATATTTTCCATCTGAAACCGCACGGAAACACTAAGAGTAAAATTAATGTTGTTGGGTTGTTTTGATCATTATTTCAGTCTTAAAGGCTAAACGTGTGTGGAAAACACAATATTTTATACGATATATGACAAATTACAGTTTTATTTGGGTCGCGGCTTGTCATTAAGGTAATGTTGGCTCCCGGAGCCAGACCACCTGAGAACCATGGATGGCATTTGCAGAAAAAAAGTTCTTTACTTTAGACTACAGTGGTGAGGTTTGGCCCTTGGTGTTTTGGCGATGATGAAAATCAGCCCTCCACGACGCAAACTCGCCTACCCCTGGACTAGAGCAGAAAAAATATTCTTTAGATATATTTTACTATATCTTTACAGGACAAAACACTGGAGTGCAGAATATCTGGAAAAATATTTCAAGAATATTTTCGTTGGAATTTCAATCTTGATAAATGATGCAATAACGGTTAATAAATAAATAAAATCATAATAATTCAGTGTTGCCTGTCTGTCTGCATTGTTTGGTCACGTGACCACACCTGCCAGCACCACGGACAGTTCCGGCGGCCTCCCGTGAGGCAGAACTTCTGCGACAGGTTAGTCTCGTAAACATATACAAACGCTTCTCACGCTTTGTGTATTATTGATGAGCTCTACAACTCTGTTGTGCGCGGGTAGAGGTTGTTAACCACCGCCGTTCACGCTGTGGGAAGAGGCAAGAGGTAAGTTGTTTTGCTTGGCTGTTAGCATTACCATGTTAGCCTTACTTACCCGGTGCATTATGCTAATGTAGCACATTAGAGTTTATGTTTAACTAAGTATTTTAATTTTAACTCTCACATTTTCTTTTGGTTTCTGTGTTGTGTTTATCTGAGGCACTTGCCAAAGGATATTGTGTAACCTGAACTTTACATTAATTGGATGTAATATTTGATGTGAGTATACAACACAAACAGGAGACTGGCTTGTGTTAATGAACTTGTGATAGAGTATTCTGTCTGTTTAACCCAGGCCAGGAGTGCCCTGCCGGGTACTCTGTGACCTTGACCCAACTCAGAGCCAGAAGAACGGTCTTCTCAACACGTTCTGCGATCTGGTAGGAGACTGTAACGGCCTGGCCTTTCACACTTTTCCTCTTCGTCACTATTTACATTCACAAACTCTGTTTTGCATGCACATGGACATTATCATTTTCCCATGGATTTAAGTAGCATAAAAAGACAAGTAAACCACCCCTCATTACAGTCAAAGAACAAAAACAAAACAAAAAAACAACAAACTGTATTGGTTGCCAGCTTGCCATTTGAGGTGAAGCTCTCTAACATCAGTGCTTGGACAGTGATTTATTTATTTTTTTAGACAAAAAAAAGGTAAACAAACAAAGTGTACTTCTCTAGAACCTCTGATTGGAACACATCAAACCATAGCCCTCTTCCTGAAAATCGTAAATATTGTAAAAATGTTTGTCATTTCACTTAGTAATAATAATACATTTTATTTTTTCAAAGACACATTGAAAGTACAAAGCACATTAATACATTAATGGATGAGATGGCAGTCATGGGGGAGTGAGTAGTGGCGGGCCACCACTGCCGACAGGAGAGTGTTGGGGTTCAGGGTCGAAACACTCAATGATTGTTGGAAACCATCTGATGACACAACCCCCTGGCTAACAGCTCCAGTCATTACCAGATGACTGAAGGAGAAGCATCTTCGGACGTATGCTATCACAAAGCAATGAAACAAAACAGTACACGAGACAATGTAAAGTTCAGGCAAATGAAGTATCCAAGCAAACAATGTCCAAATAAGCGTCTACATCCGGTGGTGACGAGCCGCGTGGGTGTCCCCTTAAGCACCTAAAGACCCTATAGCTGACAACTTCTCTTCTTGTTGGGTTGCATTCCTCTTGCCTCACAAAAGTATGTTGTAAAGGTTGGAAAGAAATAAGCCTGATGCGTGAATAAAACATTTGCATTGTATTACAATTTGTTGATGTTGTGTGTGTGGTCGACCCAAATAGTAGTTTATTTGTTTATTTGAGCAGTTAGTCTGCTTAAAAGGAGTGGGCCGAAGCAAAAGGCTTATAAGCGCCCACCCCCAAAATAAAAACAATAACATTTTCATTTAACAATCAAAGCACGGAACGTAGTGCAAGGTAACAACACATAATAAAGAACAATAATAAAGAAACAACAGCAAAAGAATGTACTACAACACGCACAATATCTATATCCAGACAATTTACAATACATCACACCATATCGGCTATTTGGACACAGACCAAACTTACAAAGCACTATTTTAACTCATCCAGTAATAAACTGTACGAGTACATACAAAACACAACAACAGCTGTTTCATTTCTTGTACAATGTCTAGTACAAATAGTATATATATGACGAAAAGAGGTTTACCTTTTTCGGCACATTTTGATTCCGAATGATGGCCATGACGGTTAAAATACCCGTCAGACTTCAGGTGTACAGACAGAAATACCACGAATACAGAAAAAAAAGGCATATATTTCATTTCTTCGGAGGAAAGATATTTGGACGAAACAGACAACATTTGAGCAAAATAAATGTGGTCAATTTCATGAACATGTTTTAGACCCAAATTTTGTTATTTTCAATGGACCTATACAGTAAAAATGGTTTAGCAAAGTCATTATTTTCAAATAAACTTTGATGTAAAGCCAGTTTGAATCCAATTCCAAAAAAAAGGTATTTTGTCGAAGTACTTCTTTAGTCAAAATCTGACGAAAATGTGTAAAAATGAGATATAGTGCTTTTCTTTATAAGGCGCCAGCTACTTAACACAATACCTGCGTTATTGTGCTAGTACCCTACTTGCACCTCTCAGAACCGTATCCTATTTCTTAGGGATGCTAGTCCAAAAAAAGTTCTTGCATTAAGCATTGAGCGTTACACATTACCAATGCGCTTCACTCAACCCTGTCACAGTAATGTAAACAACAAGCTGCTACAGTTCACAATCACTAAAAAGGCTTAACAATAAGATACAAAATGTCTGCTTTTACAATATGTGTCCGTTTTATAATATTTTGAAGGACTGTACTCATTTAATTATACTCATGAATCATTCACAGTTGCGTGAATGGACCTCTTCAACGACCAAAAACCTTTTAGTCGCTTCTATTTCGTTTCTAAGTACGAAGACGAGACGGTTGGACTTTTCATGTGTCTTTTTATAGACCGGGAAAGTCTGACTGTAATTTCAGAATCCCAAGGAAAATGTAATCATCGCTCATTTCCATACGCAATGCAAATTCCGTGTTTGTCTATTCTAATGACCCGTCGCAATTGGATTGGAATTCATTACTCCGCAAAGATCTATGGTAACCCTTTTTTCCAGAACAGATCGCATTGCTGAAATGCATGATGTATATTTATAAGAGGGATGCAGTGGTGGTCGGACGGAGAGAAGAGGGCGTGTGGTAGTTAACATAATAGGACAGCGAAAGCACCGCGGGAGATGAACCACTGAGCAGGCATTATTGGTCACCAGAGAGATCGCGGGGAAAAGGCTAAGTGCTGGGTAAAAGAGCGGGCTGTAAAATGACTGCAAAACACCACAATCATTAAACGACTCTAGGAAACATGAGCCCTAATACGTTTGTGCTATAACTTAAAATAATGGATTGGTCTCTAGACAATACCTACCCCAGTGTTGCCCGTGAACAGTGTGCGAAATACGGGGGGGGGGGGGGTTGCGGGGGAGTCCGACCTCCCTGATTAACCCATCAGATCCCTGGGGCCCGATCAAATGTGGCAGACGAGAGCAAAGGTGCAGACACAAGCGCACTCTGCACTCTTGCCAGTGGCGTTTGTGAGCTGGGATTTGAAGGGCCCATCGCGGGCAGGGATGCCAGACCGGACATTATCATCAATCAGCTACTGCAGAGGAACCAGTGAACTGTTCCAGACTATCTATGAGTTCTGAACAATGCCCTGACCGTCAAGTGTGCCGTTTGTCACTGTAGCCACGACATTGCGGTCATTTTCAAAGCCGAAATTGATAAAGACCTACGAGTGCCATGGGTCAGGAACGACTGAGTGGATTGAATCAACAATCGTGAACGAGTTTACGGAGCAGAAGGCACACAAAGTTCCGTTGGCGGGTGAGTGACACTTATTTTCCCCCACTTATTACCGCAACTAATCGGCTTATCAAGTTGTGGTGGCTCCTGTGCCTTGTAGGCTATGTGTCTGTTTGCTTTTTGATGAGGCCATGTTGTGCAGTAACTGAAAGCTAACGTGGTGTCCATCCATCCATCCATCCATCCATTTTCTTCCACTTGTCCGTTGCTGGGTCGAAATCACACTGCACCAGCCCCTATGGCTCCTCCTGCTGGTGGTGGGTCCACAGAAGGACGGCCTCATGGTTCTAACCGGGCCTGTTGGTCTCTCATAAGGGGCTTCTGAACCGCTCTTTGTCTGACCCGTCACCCAGGACCTGTTTGCCATGGGAGACCCTACCAGGGGCACGAAGCCCCCGACAACAGAGCTCCAGGATCATTCGGGCGCTCAAACCCCTCCACCACGTTAAGGCGGTTCCAGGAGGTGGTGTGTTCAGTTGAATTAATTTGTTTGTGTTCTGTTCGTGTGCAGGTTACGCATATACCGTAGTCATTGTCCATGGCACTAATGGTCGTGTGTGCATTCTTCTTTGCCTCTGTGGTCAAATGTGTGTGTGTTGAGAGTTGTAGGGATGATAACTGTCATTGAGATGGCCTGGGTTGGATGGAGGGGGTGATAAAAGGTGTGCTCACAGGTGTAGTGTGGTGTGGGTATGTGCCTCTAAATTGAAGTACTAGCTGCTAGATGTTCTGTATATTGTGATTTTGTTTATGGGCTAAAGTGTTAAGCGGAGAGCCTCTGTTTGACCCTCGTCGGAGTTGCCTGGAGTCGTGGTTTTAAGAGCTGTACCCTTACTGTGTGTTCTGATTAACAATAAATGCCACTGCTGCCTTCATGCTCTCGACTGTCGCGCTCTTCTGTGACAAGTGTACCCGAGCTGTGGGTTGTGGCTGGTTAGTTTGTTACGTGTGGTGTGGAGCCTGGGATAGGGCTTGTTATATGGTTAAGTTGGCTGTAGGTGATATTGGTTTGGTTGTCCCCTAGCATACTAGCATAAAACTGTTTGCACATTTAACTAAACTGTTGCCACTTTGCTGAAAGAAAGTCTACTACTGTATGAACCAACTCGAGCTGTTGTTCGAGTAAATACAAGAAAAAAAAACGTATTTATTTATTTATTATTTTTTATTTACATAATAAAATAACGTCGAAAGGAGCCAGCTGAGGTGGCTAGGGCATCTGTTCCGGGTGCCTCCTGGTCGCCTCCCTCGGGAGGTGCTCCAGGCATGTCCTATTGGGAGGAGGCCTCGTGGAAGGCCCAGGACACGCTGGTGGAGGTGTGTGTGGATCGGGAAGTCTGGGCATCTCTCCTGAGACTGCTGCCCCAGCGACCCGACTCCGGATAAAGCGGAAGAAAATGGATGGATAATAAAATAAGACAAACTTTAAACCCCCCCACCGGACCCCAGCCACTCCTCCTTGCATTCATACCACAATCACAACCACAATCATCCACACATTCATAGTATTTTGACAGAAACACAGACTGTAAACAGAAAGGAAGCACAAAGCACAAATAAAATCATTAAAAAAAAAGAAAAATAAGATGAAATCACTAATACCAATCAAAAACCCATAAACAAAATGCCATATAATTGGCAAAACATTTATGACATAACAAATTGCATAGCAAGTACACCCAATATTTATATTTCTAATTCAAGTAAGCAGACATTCCATTTCTTTTCATGCTCAATTATTCTGTTGTTATTTGTTGCTATAATTGTTTCCAACATATACTGATGATAAACTCTATTCTTAAAGTGTTTTATACATACAGAATAATCATATAAAAATAAAAAAAAACTTAACAAAAAAATAAAACTGCTGTGGCATAAATTTTGGTTTGGTCATCTTTTGTTTCTATTTCCGTATTTCCAAGCACTTTATATTTCAGGATTTAAAGATTTTTTTATTTGTCAAACCATGTGACTGATTTGAAATTATATTTTTCTCATCCTTGATTGTGGAGCGGGGGGTGGGGGAAAAGGGGTGGGAGGGAGGGCAGGGAGTTCAGCTTCCCGATGGCCCTGTGTACGAAACTGTTTTTCAGTCGACTTGACCTGGCCCGTAGATTTCGCAGTCTCCTCCCTGAAGGCATTACCTTGAAGAGACTGTGTGATGGGTGCGTAGGGTCCCTGGTGATTCTGAGGGCTTTGCGGGTGAGACGGGTGGAGTACATGTCCTTAATGGAGGGGAGAGGAGCTCCACAGATCTTCTCCGCTGCTCTCACGATGCGCTGGAGGCTCCTACGGCAGGAGGCAGTGCTGGCGCCGTGCCACACAGTGATGGAGCTGGTCAGGATGCTCTCTATAGTCCCTCTGTAGAAGAACCACACAGTGATGGAGCTGGTCAGGATGCTCTCTATAGTCCCTCTGTAGAAGGACCACACAGTGATGGAGCTGGTCAGGATGCTCTCTATAGTCCCTCTGTAGAAGAACCACACAGTGATGGAGCTGGTCAGGATGCTCTCTATAGTCCCTCTGTAGAAGAACCACACAGTGATGGAGCTGGTCAGGATGCTCTCTATAGTCCCTCTGTAGAAGAACCACACAGTGATGGAGCTGGTCAGGATGCTCTCTATAGTCCCTCTGTAGACGAACCACACAGTGATGGAGCTGGTCAGGATGCTCTCTATAGTCCCTCTGTAGAAGAACCACACGGTGATGGAGCTGGTCAGGATGCCCTCTATAGTCCCTCTGTAGAAGAACCACACAGTGATGGAGCTGGTCAGGATGCTCTCTATAGGACCTCTGTAGAAGAACCACACAGTGATGGAGCTGGTCAGGATGCTCTCTATAGTCCCTCTGTAGAAGAACCACACAGTGATGGAGCTGGTCAGGATGCTCTCTATAGTCCCTCTGTAGAAGTTGCACATAACAGAAGCTGGGACTCTAGCTCTTCTTAACTTGCGGAGAAAGTAGAGACGCTGATTACTTTTCTTGACCAGAGATGTAGTGTGCATGGTCCAGGAAAGGTTCTCTGTGATGTGCACACCCAGGAACTTAGTGCTGGTCACCCTCTCCACTGCAGCACCGGTGATTGTTAGAGGAGCATGCTGGACCCGTGCTCTACGAAAGTCCACAACAATCTCTTTTGTCTTCTCCACATTTAGAGAGAGGTTGTTCTGTGTGCACCACATGGCCAGACTGCTCACCTCACTCCTGTAGTTTGACTCGTCTCTGTTGTTGATGAGACCCACCACTGTGGACCCGAACTTAGAGGAAAAAGAGACCGCCCGCAAAGGTTGAGGAAGAGTTTTTTTAATATTTTTTTTATTTTATTTATATATATATAATGAATTTTCAATTAAGGTACTTGAGTCATCTTCTGTACTTCTGTAGACAGTAGTCTTCGAACGTTTCGCCTCTCATCCAAAAGGCTTCGTCAGCGGACTAAAGTCATGCTCAGGCCGGAGCTTAGATAAAGACCAAGAAATATATAATGAATTGTTATATATTATGTAAAAAAATGAATTTTCAACACAAATTAATGTTGAATAAGCGTTAAAAAGACACAGGTAGTGTTTCCTAACTATGTCAGTAGATCAATACTGAAATAAATTATGTCTGGGAAAGGCTCGCGACCCATTTAAAACAATTCCGCAACGCACTTATGTTTTCTGACCCACCAGTTGAAAATCACAGCTTCAAAAAATCTATTCCATTATGTTGTTCTTATCAGTGGCTGTTAGTAGCTCCGCGGATGGTCTGACAAAGTCTCAAAGCTTACAGTAAACCGCCGTATTGAGCTTCCCAGATACGGTCTTCTGCCCCCCAGGCGTCTAAAGCATGTTGAGATATGACCCCCACCCCTTTCAGCCCTCCACTGCGGACCTCGCCCGGAAACCTCGCCTTTTTTCTGATCCTATCAGGTGTGAACAAACAACCCCCCTCCTTTCACCAGTCCACACAATGCTCCCAACTCCATCCTCTTAACAACGGCGCCATATCAGACCCGCAGTTCACGTCTCCATGGCGATAATGGCCGGTTCTATAGCCCCCCCCCTCCTCTTTGCAACAGCGGGTAATTCGGTTATTTTTGTGCCGAGAGAACGAGATAGAGAGCTCAGGCCTTCGCACCGACCACAATGAAGCTGCGATTAGATTGTAATGTGTTCACCCACTATATCGAAGGCTAGATTGAAAGTGTTGGGGAAGTGTGTAAATGGATGCACTTAGGAAAACAAAAAAAGGCCATGCAGTTTGAGAGAGCTCGTCTTTCAAAACAGACAAGATAAAGGCAGACGGCAAGAGAGAGAGAAGAATCACTTTACTTACCGTGTGAAAGCATCCCCAAGATGCACTCGGCCACCAACTGTGAAGGGAAACGGCAATAACGTAATTATAGAGGCCGCCTCTATGTGATTATGTTGGTGTAATGTATTTAAAGCAGACACCTACAGACTGTGTTGTGAAGGGTGCACAGCCGTGGTCTGCTCTCCTACAAGGAGTCCGGGACATTCTTTGGAATAAGCTTCCCACGGTATGAGAGGATAAAGATTATAACGTGAATATACTGTATGCGCATCTTTCATAAGCGCCGTTTTTTCTCAACCGATTAGGCATTTAACTCTATTGACTGCACGTGCCACAAACCTGTCAAAACATATGGACTGAGTAGTGTTTAGTAGGGTTGGGCATCGTTTGCATTTTTACAATTCCTGTTCCGATTCCAATTCCGAAAAAGATTACTTTTTAATTTTAAAAAAAGCCTTTACACAGGCCTTTTTTAATTTGCCGGGTGACTTCAAATCAAAATCAAATAAAAAAATTTTTCTCAAGTACTTTTCCTGCCATAAGGCCACAGAGAGTGCTTTACATAAAAACAAATGAAATTGAAAAACAAGGAACACACGCACGCACACACCCTAACCCTAAGTTGGCAGCAGTCTAAAAAGCAAATAGCTGCAGCTCAGATGGATACACATGGAACAAAAAAAGGAAAGAAACTCAAACCCTGGTGCAGTTTTGACAAATCAGAAACAATTTTTGTTAAGGAAGATTATCATGTCTGCCTTCTCGGGCAGTAAGCGCGACCGTTCCGCACAGATTGTGCTTCCTGCAGTTGAAAAGACCCGTTCACTAGGTGTTGAGGAGGCCTGGACACATAAATATGAGAAGGCCAGACATGACAGTAAAGGATAAGTTTGTTTCTGGGTCCAGAACCAGGCTGCATCCGCTTTGCGTAGCTGTGTTTATGCAGCTCCGCCACCATCACCTCAGAGCGGCTGAAATGTAAACATGTCTCGTGTGAATCCAATCGCAGCAATTCGACTTCTGACGCACTTGACGCAGGTGTAGTGTGAAGACGGACGATCTCGAACCGAACTAGTTTCGGTTTCCTCTTGTCTAAGCGAAGAAATGCTCCTTTTTTTAGTGAACACACAGGACGAGACGATTGGAATATTACTATGATGACGGTGTTAACTTCGGCACAAAACATATTTTAATTTAGTTGTCATTTAGTTTTAGTCAAGATCAAGTAATTCTCTTCAGTTTTAGCCTAGTTTTAGTCGACTAAAATTGCATGTAAATTTACATCGACAGAGCCCTGATGGCTTGATGCCCATTGTCATGGGAATAAGTTCAGCGAATAGCTGGTTGTTGTTGTCATGTGGTCGATGGTGCAACTTTATGGAGCGAGAGCATGTGAACTGAACTAATGATGATGTAAACACACAAAGCGGTTCAACATGTGTGAAAACGCACGTCTGAAAAGTCCTATATCATGCAAAATCGAGTTTTTCGTTACATTCGTAACGCATCGTGTAAACGCAGCATAATGCCTTTAAGGCGAGACACTGCAGGTGAATAGGGAAATTTTTTTTTTTAGAGATATCAATTTGAAACTTTTGCTGAACATTGCTGATATAAATATGAGAAAAAAATGCATTGCATTTTTTTCTCATATTTATAAAAAAATGCATTGCATTTTTTTCTGTCATTTTATGTTTTCATATAAAAATAAGACATTTTGTACATGAAAATGGCCAAAATTGGCATTGGGCAACGAAATAAAAATAATGGATTGAACCAGATTAAAATGTATGGTTTCATTTTATTGACATATTAGTAACTAGTTTTTCAGAGGGGATTTTGGATATATTTTTCAATTTACTAATCATAGGTGAAATCTGTAAAAACTCAAATTCCGCCTGTTTTTTTTAGTTCAAAGCTGAATAAATCAGGCTAGCAATTAGATATTAAAAAATCCCTCTGAAAAAAAATTCAAAATATTGTTAAGTCCAAGACTGGAAAGTTTGGAGTCTGTATGAGCGACTATAAGGGCTCAGCCGCTGCCCGAGTGGGGCCATCTCTCATTCAGAGAAAACCAGCCCTGAAGTTTTGTAGCGAGTGCACATTCGCGGAACCGTCTTTGGCTTTTCCGCACCAGGCGTCTTGTAGGAGGAAAAATACCATATTTGAGTGATAGCGTCGTCACGAGGACCCTTTACGTGGATGTAAAATCTGTCAATATTTGTGAATGAATACCCGCGGGAAAGACGGTCTTTGGACGCGCCACAGCTGCTACTTCCTGGTCACCTCCGCGTTTTGTCATTTTTATACTCTGACATGAAAACTAAGATGTAAAGTGAGGAAAATAGATAAATATCTCCACTTCAACCACTGCGTAAAAAATCAATACTTTCACCTGCCGTGTCTCGCCTTAAGTTGCATGGGCTGCATCTACTCGGAGAGAGGGGCAGAGTTAACTGAATCGAAGCGTCTTGTCTTCCCGGTTTGAAAAATACCCCTAGAAAATACTTATATTTCTCACAAAAAATGAGTACTCCATAGTGGTAGAGGTACAATATATCATATAAAGGCCTATAGTTTACTTTGGAATGGCTAAAATAGCATGATACAGATCCTATAGCAACGCAAAAGAAAACTTACAGGAGAAAAAAAATCCCTTAAATCTGCTCTGTGTACAGTTTTTTTTTTTTTTAAACACATTTTTACCACATGAAGCTTGAGCGCAGATTCAACCTGGAAGACCTACCTGCAGCATTTATTCATTCTTTGCCTCATGAGCAGCTCTTCATCAATCATCCAATCACAGTCCCATGTCAAGCCACACCTCCGCGACAGCCAATCATCGCTCGGGATCCCCTTCTTAAGCTCCCCTCGGCCGTTTCCCAGCAGTGCTGCGACCCTCCTCCGACCCTCCGTCACCTGTCCTTTCCTCGGCTCTGCTCATCGTTGTCAAGTGGCCACCCCGGGTCTTGTCCTCTACCTCCACCAGTGTCCAGACTTGGGGAGGACTCCGTCAATCATTCATCATCGTCATGTATTTCATATTGTTAATTCAATCTTCCGCCGGGGTCTGAGCTCCAATGAAGATTCATGTCCAATATAACTTTCCAAATGCCACTGTTTCTGTGAGACCTTTCAGGTTGAATTGCTTTGAGTCATTAGAGACAAACATTCCTATACTTGACTGTTCTTTTTATAACAAACAATGAAAGTGGAAGCCACAAAATAAAAATGTTAGTTGTCCAAACTCATTTCTAACTTTCCAACATATTTGTAGGCTCCTAATTCTTCACTGGGAGGAATTTATAGGCACAATTAAGAACTCACAGGCTTACTTTCACAGAAATGCTAGAAATCTCACCTGAGTTCATAACGTTGTTCCAAATCCAAATGATGATAATTAGAGGCAGAGTATTTTTCCCACAAATGTCTGAGTTTACAATATACTTAAGGAGGACTGAGCAAATTTTGTTCCATTTCATGAAGTTTAGTGCCTTCAATGAAATGTGTATCATGTGTCAGGAACAGTCCAGTTGAGAAAAAACACTGGTACTAAGTCAATAGTAAATTACTTATAAGTGTATTTGAGTTCAACCAGATTTTGCGTGGAGAAAGGGAGAAGTACTTCTCTAAAATCATTGCAAACTGCAGAAACAATTCTCATGTTCTATTTTCCACAGTTAACAGATTAACTAACCCTCCAGTTTCACTGCCCTTAGAACTAATCTCTACATCTAAGTGCAATGAGTTTGCAATATTTTTTTATGACAAAGTCCAAGGCATTAAAAATGCCATAATTTCAACAACACAAATACCAACCCTGCCACCAGATAAACACCTTGAGCTGACACATTTCACACCTGTTACTGACAAAACAATGGAGGAGGTTATCTCCGGTCTGAGTTCATGCACATGCTGCCTTGATGAATTACCCACTAGATTTCTGAAGTCTGTGCTGACCAGCTTGTTACCACAACTTGTTCAGTTAGTCAACATTTCATTTGAGACTGGAGCATTTCCAAAGGCTCTGAAAACCGCGGTCATTAAGCCTCTTCTAAAGAAGAGCAGCCTTGATCCCAAGATACTGAACAACTACCGGCCCATATCAAACCTACCATTCTTAGGAAAAGTCCTAGAGAAAGTAATATATCAACAGCTCACTTACTTTCTCCTATCTAACAATGTGTTTGATACTTTCCAATCAGGTTTTAGGCCCCACCACAGCACTGAGACAGCTCTGATCAAGGTGACAAATGATATCCGTATGAACACCAACGCAGGTAAGGTCTCAGTTTTAGTTCTGCTGGACCTGAGCGCTGTCTTTGACACAGTGGACCACGGGATCTTACTTCACAGGTTAGAAAACTGGGTGGGAAACTCTGGTACTGCGCTAAACTGGATCAAGTCCTATCTGGAGGATAGGACGTATTTTGTCGAAATTGGCAACTGTGTCTCAGACAAAATTTCCATGACCTGTGGAGTCCCCCAGGGGTCAATCTTGGGACCCCTCTTATTCAACTTGTACATGCTTCCATTGGGTCAGCTAATAAACAGCAACAATGTGTCGTACCACAACTACGCAGATGACACTCAGATCTACGTGTCACTGACGGCAGGTGAACATGGGCCTGTAGATACTCTCTGTCACTGCATCGAACAGATCAGTTTGCGGATGCAAAACAACTTTCTCCAACTAAACTCAGACAAAACTGAGATCATCCTGAACTTAAACAGCCGCATCAAAGCAATAACATTATCAGCTTTTTACCATCTGAAAAACATTAAGATCAGAGGAATAGTGTCAAAACCAGACTTAGAGACACTCATCCATGCATTTGTCTCCAGCAGGTTAGACTACTGTAACGGCTGCTCACTGGCCTTTCTAAATGAGCTGTTAGAGCTGCAGAACATCCAGAACGCTGCTGCTCGTGTCCTGACAAGAACCAGGAAATACGACCACATTAGTCCAGTGCTCCGGGCTCTGCACTGGCTTCCTGTCATTCAGAGAATATAATTTAAAACAGCTCTGCTTGTGTACAAGTCTTTTCATGGTTTAGCACCAAAGTCCATCTCTGACATGTTAGAGCCGTATGAACCATCTCGGGCCCTGAGAACTTCAGGGAGGGGTCTCCTGGTGGTTCCCAGAGTCAATAATAAACACGGTGAGGCTGCGTTTCAGTTTCATGCAGCTAAAATCTGGAACAGTCTTCATGAGGATGTGAGACAGGCCTCAACTCTGACAATGTTCAAATCCAGGCTGAAAACAGCTCTTTTTACCCGAGCAGATGAAAACTGAAAGTATTTTATCTGCACTCTTGCCTTTTACTGTAATTGATAAATTTTTATGTTGATGTTTTAATGATTGATTTGATCGATTTTCTTGTAATTTTATGCAACTGTGAAAGCACTTTGAATTGCCTTGTGTATGAATTGTGCTCTACAAATAAACTTGCCTTGCCTTGCCAAGTGCACACACAAGAATGTTATGAACTAAGTTACTTTACTGTTTTGGGACGGCTAAGAGGAGCCATTTGTTGATTTGTTGATTTGATCTGCTACTAAGGGAATTCCATAGATTGGAATTGCCGCGTAGATCTCATGGTTAAAGCTTAAATACACATTTGATAATGATTTTGCCGTGAGCAGTAGTTTTAAGTTGTGTAAGTCAACTGAAAATAATAGGGCCTCATAAGTTATTACTAACTTGTCTTGCCTATTTTGCCTGGCCGGACAACTCTTTATCTTCCCTATTCAGCTGCGGAGTTGCTAATCCATACACTTTCTGGATGTCAAGCCGGGCCATACTCTTCTTTGTTGGACAAACCCAAATCACGCAAAGATCAATGCTTGGTAAAACGATCAAAAAGGGAGTGTGCGATCCAATCCCACATTCATGCAGAAGACCCACACTTGAACTAATACGTTATGAAAGAATATTAAAAGGTATCCATTCCTACGACAAGCATTTTCCATCACAACTAATGAAGGTATTTTCTAAAAAGAAAGAAGAACTGGGATTGGCAACTGGCATTGTGTCATTTTTCAAATCGTGTGTGTGCTTCATGTTTTATTCAGTGCGTCTTGGATTATCATACCGGGCAATCGCTGAATTTTAATGTGCTTTTAGCGGCTAATGATTCAACGATGTTGTCAGAAAGCAAAACAAATTCAAACGGGAGAAATCTAGTGTTGGGGAGATCAATGCGGTCTACTGATCGCAATTAAATCTCAATTTTAATGGGCGCAATTAGCGCTTTCCGAAGGTTATTATGTACCGTTGTACACAAAAGTTTATATACCCTGGCAGAATGTTTTATTTTTTTGACTCTTTTTCTGAAAATATTAACAATAACACACATATACACAGACAAATTCACTCATAACTAGTGGTTGGGCGAAGCCATTTAACTGAGTTTCCCTCTTTTAAATCATAATGAGAAAGGAAACTACCAAAATGACCCTGAACAAAAGTTTACATACCCTGGTAATCCTGGCCTGATAATGTGCACACAAGTGGACACAAACGGGTTCAAATGGCCTGGCCTGTGTGTGTTTGTAATTACTGTCTGTGTATAAAAGGTCAGTGAGTTTTTGGGCTACTGGGAGACCCTTATGCTGCGTTTACACATAAGCACGATGCGTTACGAATGTCATTTTTCCGTCATTCGTGACGTTCGTGACATGACTTAACGCATCTCAATGGGATTCTTAACAGAACACATCAGTTCGTGACATTCGTGACGTTCGTGGAGAAAGTTTTTGTCTGTCAAAAAATCTTCCACGAATGTCACGAATCACCCTCTGTTCGTGGAGTTCGCAACGGAGCGTGTCCTTTCGTGAGGAGTAGTGGCGCTTCGTAATTCAGCGTGGAGCATTCGTAGAGCATTCGTGGAGCAGAATCACTGTTTTCACGCTCAAAATTGACAGAAACACACGCTACGCCCAAAGTAAATGTTCGTACCTGCAGTCGCTATGCCAAGGAAAAGTGTCACAAAGTCGGCCAATCCGCGCTCCAAGCCACGGACAGCACCTGCCGCTGCCGCTCCGCGGGGTGCTGAAAGTGTTCCTCCGACCTTTCTTCTTCTTGCGGTCGTACCTGATGTTCGGGAGTTGGAGCCAGAAGAGCCCAATGACTCAGGGGAGAGCACGGCCTCTGCTCCGCCTCCAACCCGGTGGAAGAAGATCACTCCACTTTCGCCCAATTCTTGACAGATTTCTGACAGAACGTGAATATTCCTAGTGACCCGTAACAGCCCGTGGCAGCGCGCAACACCACGCAGCAGCGCGCAACACCACGCAGCAGCGCGGGACGCATATTCGTGACCGTGCGTAATAATTCGTGCCATTAATCGTAACGCGTAGTAACAAGTCGCAACAGTTAGTGGCGGCGCGTGAAACCTCGACCCCGAATCATCAAAGTCCACTCACATTCGTGATCCTTGGCCACGAATGTGCATTTGTGGCATTCGTAACGCATCGTACTTATGTGTAAACGCAGCATAAACGCAGCATTACATCTGTCATCCAGTGCTGCACTGGCGTTTCTGCTTTCTGAGCGGTGTTGGGTAACGTTACTTTTAAAAGTACCTTAACTTAGCTCGTTACTCCTCTAGAAAAGTAGCTTGTTACGTTACTGCGCTACTTTATTATGAAGGTAACGCGTTAGCTCACGCAAACAGCCCGATACCAGTAAATGTATTCAATAATAGCACAATAAGTTCGCTTCTGAGATTTATTTTATATGTGGACAAATTACAGCTAAAGGCAACAATAATGAGCATGAACTACAGTGTAGTCGACTTATAAAAGCTTCGCTTCATTCGCTTAAACAGTTTGATCCTGACAGAAACTGCGTCAGTTTCAACAATAAGAACATCTGTAAAGGGGTTACACCCCGCCATTCCGACACCCTTCCACACCGACAATGAGGTCTAATTGTCTAATTGTCATTTTTCCTCCTTTGTCGGAGTGGTGACACTTTTATCTTTTGTGCAACGTCCCGCCATTCCGACAAACGTTAGTTCGTTAGTTTACGAACCGTAACCTTACCTTTAGTTTACAAGCTAACCCTAACTTTACCTTAGCCCTGACCTTAAGGATAGTGAGGTTTACAAGCTAACCCTAACCTTACCTTAGCCCTAACCTTAAGGATAGTGGAGTTTACAAGCTAACCCTAACCTTACCTTAGCCCTAACCTTAAGGATAGTGGAGTTTACAAGCTAACCCTAACCTTACCTTAGCCCTAACCTTAAGGATAGTGGAGTTTACAAGCTAACCCTAACCTTACCTTAGCCCTGACCTTAAGGATAGTGGAGTTTACAAGCTAACCCTAACCTTACCTTAGCCCTAACCTTAAGGATAGTGGAGTTTACAAACTAACCCTAACCTTACCTTAGCCCTAACCTTAAGGATAGTGGAGTTTACAAGCTAACCCTAACTTTACCTTAGCCCTAACCTTAAGGATAGTGGAGTTTACAAGCTAACCCTAACCTTACCTTAGCCCTAACCTTAAGGACCTATTGTCGGAATAGCGGTGTCAAAAAGTGTTGGATTGACGGGATGTCGCAAAGGAGGGATGTCGGAACGACGGGCCGACCCCCTGTAAAGGAGCTCTTACGCTTTACAAAGTGCATTGAATGGGTAATAATAAACACACAACATACTCAACTTGATTTAGATTAATTGTAAAAAAAAAAAAAATAATGCAAGTACTTGCACGATGTGAACACGCTCGCTGAAAACTGCCATGCTGCTGACTTGATGTTTTGGAGGAGACAGTCTGCGCAGAAATGAGACGAGTGAGAGATCAGGACCCGGACTGACGCCTTACTGATTTGAAAAAGAAACTAGACTACCTGCAAATGCAAAACTAACTCGTTACTTTACTCTGAAAACGTAACCCGAGTACTCTAACGCCTTACTAAGTAGCGTGTAGGCTTTCTGAAATGTGATTGTTTTCATTAGATAATTTTACTAAATCTGCCTTTTTTTCAACGGTTTAAACTAATATAGACATGTTTGTACTAACACTAAAACTGCCTCTCAAAAAAACGTTCACGTAATGTTTGTCTCTCTGTCCTCCTGACGAGTGCATATTGTGAAATAATGTTCTTTTCGTGCTTCCTTACTCGGGGAAGCGTGGATGGAGCTGCATTCCCTCACCTACACACACAGACTTTGTTAGCTGTTAACTCGTTCTCCTGGGCCACTCCGGCATATGGGAAGAGAGGCCCCAGCAGAACACCATATGCTCGCAAAAAACAAGGAACACTCATAAATGTTGAATCTCTCAAATGCAAAAGCACGGTTGTGACTAAGTCTGACGACCACTTGCAGTCGTGTTCTGGGCACTCGCACGTCTTTGGCGGAATATTCCTCGACAGGATTGGACACATTTAGGACATACGGGGGAAGCACGCTGCCTTGCGAGTGCACACATGAGATTGTCCAGCATTTATGTTGTCAGAGTTTGTGAGGCAGCTCTTCGCTAAAGCCCACACCGAGACGCTCTGGTTTGTCTATGGAAGAGAATACACAAATACCTTCACACGTCTGCAGAGAACAAGGAAGGCAAAGGCAAACGTGGCCCGGTAATGAGGCACTGATACTCTTTACGCTGATGGTTTTATTTTTACTTTCACACTTTTTCAAACACGGCTGAAAATCTGTTGCAGCGCGTCTTTAGCCTTTAGCTGCTCTAGTTTGAATCTGTCTCACTGTAAGACCTACTCCAATGTTTAGAACAGAATAGGGCGAATAGGGACGCTGCGTAGTGAAGCGACTCTCGACAGGCTCACATTTGATAGCCTGGAAAAAAGACTCTGCATAAACTTGATTTCTACAGCGTAACTTACGCAAGCAAACAGGAAGCGGAGTAAACAAATCAGCGAAGGGCAGTCAGTGGCGTTATTAGCGGTTTTGCAGTAATATTTCAAACAGAACTTTGAATCACAAAACTGCCCTACTACCGATGTGTGTTTGGTCATTTACCGCTGCGTGACGCTGCTCACGAACAACACGTGACCGCAAATAAGCGATTCTGATGGACTGATTTGAGTTTGACTGGAGTGGCAACAGCAGCTCCCTGCCCAGACTGATATCCCCCGTGTATAAATTAATTAGAATTTTAAATTTGTCAAATTCCAGAAGAATACGACATAGAATTTTCGACACATTTTTTTTTACATACATTTTATTAACATTTGGTAGCATTGCCTTTAAACTGTATAACTCGGGTCAAATGTTTTAGATTTCCTTCCACAAGCTTCTCACAATAGTTTTGGTCCATTCTTCCAAACAGAATTGGTGTAACTGGGGCACATGTGTAGGCCACATGCCTTTTCAGCTCTGCCCAAACATTCACAACTGGATTGAGATCAGGACTTTGTGATGACCACTTGGTCAGAGTACCCTCTCAGGCCATGTCAGTACAGAACTTGTTTCACTCTGGATAATGACAAACTCTTACCAGTTTCAGCATTTTCTCCAGGTCTTTTGCATTTGTTCTTGGGTCGATATTCACATTTCAGACCACAGCACGTTCATCTCTGGTACACAGAACGTGCCTTCTTTCTGATCTGTATGATGACTGGTTTTCCATCATTGTTTTAACCAATGTACCTGTCTTGAAATTGCACCCACGGATGAACCAGACTTGTGCTTCCACGGACATGACATCGTCATCTGGGCTTTCCCAAACTGTTTGAATCTTAGTGTATGTAAACTTGTGACTTTGTAAGGAGTAACAAAAACATTTCTAAAAAATTCTGTATCTTCTATTGGCAAATTGAAA
Source organism: Proterorhinus semilunaris (assembly GCA_021464625.1). Taxonomy (NCBI): domain Eukaryota; kingdom Metazoa; phylum Chordata; class Actinopteri; order Gobiiformes; family Gobiidae; genus Proterorhinus; species Proterorhinus semilunaris. The sequence goes on along the minus strand of CM038362.1, from coordinate 23,442,404 downwards.
TATTTTTAATTGACCTAAAATAAAATAAAAGTTAATTCTGGTTTCATGTCAGACAGTGAGGAAAAAATGCAAATGTGTCTTTTTATGAAGTGCATGTAAACATATGGTTCCCGCTGTAGCTCTGTTGATTTAAGCATTGATAAAGCTTGCTTTCAAATGCCCTGTGGCCCGCTGAAAATGCTCCTGGAACTCAATTTTGGCAGCGTCCGGGCAGGGAACTAAATCCAGCCCTCCAGCAGTGATCCTCTGGCCCCCTAGACGATTGTGAGTGCACACACCTGAGATAAAGTACACATTTAACTTCAATGATTTAAACAAATATAGACATAACTTGGGCCTGCCATCAAGCACACTTGCCTACCCCAAGATAAATAAATACTTTTGGTTATCTCTAGATTTGAAGTCCTGAAAGTGAATGTTCTTGTTTGCCAATGGTACTGCAGCCCTATGCAAATGTTGACATTTCCATAAGTTCCCACATTCAATCGTTAGTATTCCAACACAAGCTCAAATGTTTTGCGATCTTAACCCTGCGGGAGGACATTTTACTCCTATATTGATTCACAATAAACTCGAGGATTACATATAGAAATTAATCCTGGGTGTGGACAAAACTACAAGTTCTTCCCTGACGCGCCGAAGCCCCTGAAAACGGCTGCCACGTCGGAGCCCACAGCTGGCGAAATTATCGATCAAAAGCTATGAATTAATGATTTCGCTCGGCCCCCTTGCGTGCTGTTACAAAGCCCGTGAAAGACTGTCTGAAGATGAGGGCCTGCTAGCGTGATCGCGGGCCCCTCGCTGTATGGAAAACAGGCGGTCTTTTGACCCCTGGTGCACTTAAGCCATCCCGCCTGATGTTAGACCGCTCCAGAATCGGGGGAACTCATTGGAATTTTAAATCGGCAGCAGCTTTCTACAATAAACAAGCCAATTTTAGCACTGGGGACGTCGCATGAGCTATTACTCTAGGGGCCAGTACTGAACGGCTACAAGTCTTAGCTCCCCGCAAATGTGTTCCCAGGAGAGAAGGTCTCGCACCACTAAAGTTTAAAATGAAGCAGGAATATTTTATTTTTGGTCTCAATAGCACTTATTTATTGTTATATATACAGTGCGATGTAGTTCTGTGGTTGCAGAGCCAAAGGCGAATGTATCTTGCCGTATGGTGCAACAACATGAAAAATTCAACAGGCTCCTTTTATTCCTGGATGGTGCACGGAGCCGTTCCTCAGGGGTCGTCTGCTAAGTGTCCAGCATTCTTGGTTCATCTCAAAGTGATCCCAGTAGAGTATATCCTTCCCTGAAAGAGTGTGCCGTATAGTATATATTTATTTCGAAGCCACAGTTAGTGTCGCTGAGCAGAAACACAGAATCCAACAAGATTATGTTTTCTACCAAACAATCAGCGAGGAAAAAGTGCAAGGAAGGTGGGTTTTACCCACTATGAACTCAAACAGCCCAGTCCTCGACTACAAATGAAAAACCTTTACACGACTGAAAGCGTACACAAACTTGTGCCGTTACATAATTTAAAACGTCATTATCCTAGTTTGTTTTTGCAAAATCAACCTTTTTTTTAGGGAGGAATAAGAAGTACACCGCCTGAATCTTACTGAACTGCAGTTTTGTAAAGAGGAATGGTTGTCTGCATAATACAGAAAAACTGTTATTGCTGCAAAAGAAGGCTCAGCCAGCTATTTAATACAGGGGTTCACTTACTTATTCATATGCTGGTCTCTGGTCTTTCTGCAAAATATCTTGATGAACTTGTGAATTATTTTTCCAAATCACGTCCAGGGTTTTGATGTTGGTGTGCTGTTCCACTTTTTCCTCCACACATGACGTAGTGTGTTCCTCCCAAACTATTCAACCATTGTATTAAATAGCTGGCAGATCCTTCTTTTGGAGCAATAACTGCTTTTCTATAGTTGCATATATATATGCTATAGCAATGGATGATAGAAGTCTAATCTAAATTAGTGGAATTTATCTTGGGGGTGGCCCCGCCCCTGCTTCAGTTTGTCGCCACTCAATGCTGTATATGGGTGTGAAATGTGCATATAATTCCATTCTTTGAACAATTTGAATACACAGGAGGGACTGTGAGAGCTAGAAACAAGTCCACTGTAGCTACACAAGCAAGTCTGTTGGAGCAAGATTGAGGCTCCGGGCAGTGAGTTTAACTGTCCTTGAGCAGAACAAAGTGCATGGAAAGCTAAAGGCCGTCCCGTTCGTGGCTGGGCAATGATGCGTTTGACGCTGGTCGCGATTGTTGTTGATGACACGCTTTGACAGATATCGTAGTCGTAACGGGGGAAAAATCGGATCTGTCGCAGCTCGTCTTTGGTCGTCAGACAGTTTTCCTTTTAATCTTTTTTCAGTCCAACTATGAAAGCTGCAAAGAGCGAAGAAGATTTTCCCCACAACAAGTGATCCCGCTGTGGACAGCCAGCTTTAGACCCACGCTTCTTGACCTTTCTCATCTGCAGTACTGTAGGGAAGACCGTTCTGCGCCCGCTGTCCTGCCATGGGTCCCGGCCCTATGTTTATTGACTCGCCGATCTTGACTTGCGTCGCATTTCTCCACAGTGGCAGCCCTGTCGCACTGATAACGTCCCCGGGAGTGAGGTTTCTTTATTTATTTCTCATTAATCCGCCGGTCGAGGTGGCAGCTGCGTCCGGAGATTGTCATGTTTGCTGTCGCTTTTGTTTGCTTCACTTTGCTATCACAGCGTTTCACCTTGTATCTAAAAAAGGATATTTTTTTTTCCTCCCGTGTCATATAGCATCAGTGCTGAGGTGGGTGATGGAAAATATTGTATGCAAGGTAGTAATTTGCAACCCGATTAAGGAATGTTTGAGTTCAGTGGGAGTTTGGAAAATACTCAGTTCGAGATTACTATTATTATTAGCCATACTCAGGTTATGGCAGCTTTCAGGATAAGGTGTTTATCTGTCTCTGAGAAATAGGGAAACTCAAATCCCCTGTTAACATGATCAAATAAGGAATCCCGGCTTCTCTTATTGAGGAACATCAGCACAGGCGCATTTGAATAATATTCTTGAGCACAACACGGCAAAAAATATGAAAAGCATAAATCTGCGACCACATGGCTTATTGCAGGGCTTGTTCATTTGAATGACCGCTTTGGGGAAAATGTTTTGCCTATGGTTGGGCGGCACGGTGGCGCAGTGGTTAGTACTCAAGCTTCACCGCTAAAAACATGCATAGGCATAATAGGCCTGAAAATTGTGGGCATTTCATTACTTGTACTGGGTCTTTGCCACCCATATGGACCAGGGAGCACTGGCTCAAGGTTCGAAGTCGGGAGAGAGGGAGTTGACTGAAAGTTTTCCATTGCGAAACTCTTGTTGGACATTGTCAGTAGGAAAACCAACGGCCTTTAAACGATCAGTGACATTACGCATTACGATCCTTCTTTCTGTCTAAAATATTCTCTACTTTTAGTACTTTTATGGGTAAAATATAACACTGAGTGTCCTCTTGACTCCAGAAATAGGAACTCTTTAGACTCGCCGCCGAGTTTCAATAATAATTGGGGAAACTGCGTGTACATAACTAAAGACAAAACCCTAATATTAAAAACTCCAGATACTAACCGGAATATTCGAGCGCATGTAAAAGCACCGTGACATACTCCGAGCTTTGAACCAGTAATACATGGAGCGACCGGGAGGTATTTGATGGAGAATGTGGCGAATCCCGGCCCCACGCTGGGACTTGGCTGGACTCACTGGGAGACTCCTGCCAGACTTTTCAGGCACGAGTCTGTGAAGGAGCAGATGGTTAGAGATCTGACAACGGAGCAGACACTAATTAACTGTTTAAAGTATTTTGTACTGCTTTACGTGAGTGAATCATACAGTATTAATCACGGTAATGTCTTTCTCTAAGTAAAGTCTCTTATTGGGCTTCATGCGCTGTAGCCTAAAGCCCTATGGACCAGGCGGAGGGAAGTTACATCGTCGATCTTTTATTGTTGCCATTTTTCTTGACAATATACAACGTTCAAAGGCTCAGCGCTCATTTGTTGTGACCCTGATGTAAAAAATAAACCTCTGAATAACACTGTCTGACCAAAATCAAGCACTAATGTTTGGTTGTAGCGCCTTTTAGCTTTGATCACAGCCCGCTAGCGCTGTGGTGTTTCGATTGGCGTCTGCAAGGTCCAAAGATCCAGCGTTGACCTTGTATTGATGATTGGAGAGTGTGACCACTGCCCAAAGCCTCCTACAGCACATCCCAAAGATTCTCAATGGGGTTAAGGTCTGGACTCTGTGGCGGCCAATCCATCTCATGGTCCCTGAACCACTCATTTGCAATATGAGCCTGATGAATAAGCTCCAGAGTGAGACCAGTCCCTCTCCACTGTATGTAGTATTGACTAGGTCACCTTGGCCTAAGCTTTGACCCCTTATTATTTTATTTTCCATCCCCCGCTCCTGCATCCTCCAGGCCTGGCGTTTCATATACTGTTAGCGTAAAAGAGCCTCTTTCTAAGCTTCAAGGTGGATGTTAAGAAAATCATTCTGACACACGATAATAATGCGTATTGACAGCTCGTTGTCAATAAACATAAGAGGGTGTTCCATGTGCGTTTAGATCGACTTTGGAACTGTACAATATATCTGGCTTTGGCAATGTCAACTTGAGAAATGGTTAAGTGGCATCTTGATCTTCACATCTCTCTCGTTACCATCAACTTAGCAAGAAAACCTGTTTTAATTAACAGATCTCAAGTATGGCAATGTTTGTCGGGCACATTTTCATATTCACTAATTCTAAGTGGTTTACAGACCGAGAAGAATGAGCAGAGGCTGGTACCAAATTGAGCTGCAGGCATCAAAGGACACACACTCTCCTCGCTCTGGATCTGTTTCGCTGTCAGTCAGTCAGTCCCGGCTCTGCTGAAGTACTTATACTAAGGTGCAAAAAAAATGGATAAATAAAAAATAAGAGAGGCCTATATTTGATTAACTAGGCCTGCTGATTGCTGTAGATGTTCCAATATCTGGTATCATGTAAACAGAACCATGAGGCTTGCAGAATGCAAACCCAAGAATAGTGGAGGTCAAGTGATTTACTGAGTGAGCGAAGCATTTGGGAAGCAGAGGAGCAGTGGTGATGACCCCCTCTGGCCCCGAGGATGCAGAAATGTAATAATAATCATTATAAAGCAAAGAGTGTGGATACGATATCATATGCCGTACAACAGAACTGGATTTAAACATTGTTAGGGATGTTTGCGGTCATCTGGGAGGCTGTTGCAGAGTTTACTGTGGTACCAGCAGGAGACCCCCGCCCCGAGCTTCTTAGACTCCGCAGTTTACTTTGATGTTAGCCCATGACAGACTACTGCAAACCAAATCCATATTTACTGCATTTGAAATAAAGTAGGATCACTAACAACAAATTCTTGGGAAGTTTTGCAGCGCCTGACATCCCTTCACCAGATCTTGGGTCATGGTCATGCAGAAGTGGAGAGAAAAACTCAAGCTCAACCCTCCAAGGCAGGAGGCAAACTCCGCACACATATGCCCCATTAAAAAAGGCTGGCCCAATTTTTTTGTATTTTGTTTTGTTTTCAAACTATCACCGTTCTAGTGCTGGCACAGCGTAGTGAATCCGATTGGAGGAGGAATACCTTGTGCCTTTACATATTTTGGCCTACGGTGGTAAAGTAAATTTAAAAGATGGATAGGGAAGATAAAACAGAAATACATAGATGATCCCATTTGTCAATCTCTTGTCGTCTAAACTCTTAAGAAACTTTTGTTCAAACCTCTAAACGAGGAGGAGTTGTTATTAGCTCAGCTCTATTTCCTTGTTTAAATAGCTAAAAATAGTTCTTAATATACGGCACCAAACGGTCTTCTGTTTCACAAATCTCTGCAAATACTATATAGAAAACAGATCAAATCTGGCACATCCACTTTTAGAAAACAAGGCCCTATTTTTAGAGGCTGCTCCTCACTTCACAAAGTCTGAGGTGTCGTCTCAAAAGTACAGGGTTCAACTTTCCCTGAAAAAGTTACCCGCTTGTTATGAAAGCTCGCCCCCGTTCCGTACAGCCTCTCTCATATCGACTGCAGACCTTTTTTAACGTGCGCTGTGAATGATATATTAGTGACACTTTGTGATCACAGACAACCCAAACGTTCTCAATGCCACGGAGTTTTTCTCTTCCCCCCCCCCCCCCCCCCCCCCTTCTCTCTCTCAAGTGGATTACCGCAACGCAACGAGTTTCTTTCAAATGTTTATCCCCAAACAAATCACAAAAGTTGGGCTCGTGTCGGCAGACTGCGTGTCGAGAATAAATCCATAATTTAAAAGCCAGCCACCACCGCGCCGCTATTTGTCGTAACAAATGATTCCCAGCTACAGAGGCATGTCTCGGAATGTAATGAAAGCATGTTTAGATAGAGCGTTGCTAAATATAATCCATTACAAGTGAGGCTTCACAAATCCCAGGCAGAGAATAATCAAAAAATAAAAGTTCCAACACGGAAAGCAGAGCGGGATAACGAGATATCGGAAAAATACTTTGGATAGAAAGTAGGTCTGAATGGATTTGAAAAGGTTCTAAATGCAATTTGTCTGACAAGTATGCTAAGTGCGATATTGGTATTCTTTGAAAAAAAGAAGAGTAAACACAATAAAAGTCCAATATATCCTAGATGCTTTATTCATGGTTGTAACACACAGATTTATGATTTCACACAATATATATCCATATGTATAGATATATAGATAGATCCGCCTGTGTCAATACGTGGAAGTAACTTTCAGTGGTGTCACTCAAATTTCCTTGTCAAATCGAGCTAAGGCGTGTGCTCAAAAAATCGATACAGCAATATATCGTTGCGGGCTTCTATCAATCAATCAATCAAACTTCATTTATAAAACGCTTTTCATACCGAAAGGTATTACAAAGTGTTTTACAGATTACAACATTTAAAACAATACGCCCCGCATCATATATAAATATATATATATATCCATCCATCCATCCATCCATTTTCTTCCGCTTTATCCGGGGCCGGGTCGCGGGGGCAGCAGTCTCAGCAGAGATGCCCAGACTTCCCGATCCACGCACACCTCTTCCAGCTGTTCTGGGGGGACCCCGAGGCGACACCAGGCCAGCTCGGAGACATAGTCCCACCAGCGTGTCCTGGGCCTTCCACGAGGCCTCCTCCCAATAGGACATGCCTGAAACACCTCCCGAGGGAGGCGACCAGGAGGCATCCGGTACAGATGCCCTAGCCACCTCAGCTGGCTCCTTTCGACGTAGAGGAGTAGCGGCTCGAGTCCGAGCTCCTCCCGGGTAACTGAGCTCCTCACCCGATCTCGGAGGGTGCACCCAGCCACCCTGCGAAGGAAACTCATTTCGGCCGCTTGTATTCGCGATCTTGTCCTTTCGGTCATTACCCAAATCTCATGACCATTGGTGAGGGTGGGAACGTAGATCGATCGGTAAATCAAGAGCTTTGCCGCTTGGCTCAGCTCCCTCTTCACCACAACGGTCCGATACAGCGACCGCATCACTGCTGACGCCGCACCGATCCGTCTATCAATCTCACGCTCCGTCCGTCCCTCACTCGTGAACAGGACCCCGAGATACTTGAACTCCTCCACTTGAGGCAAGGACACCCCACCGACCTGAAGCGGGGAAGCCACCTTTTTCCGGTGGAGAACCATGGCCTCAGATTTGGAGGTGCTGATCCTCATCCCGGCCGCTTCACACTCGGCTGCAAACCGCCCCAGTGCGCGCTGGAGGTCCTGATTTGAGGAAGCCAACAGAACAACATCGTCTGCAAACAGCAGAGATGAGATTCTGAGGTTCCCAAACCGGACACCCTCCGGCCCCTGGCTGCGCCTAGAAATTCTGTCCATAAAAGTAATGAACAGAACCGGTGACAAAGGGCAGCCCTGGCGGAGCCCAACACGCACCGGGAACAGGTCTGACTTACTGCCGGCAATGCGAACCAAGCTCCTGCTACGGTCATACAGGGAACGGACAGCCCTTAGTAGAGGGCCCCGTACCCCATACTCCCGGAGCACCCCCCACAGGGCACCACGAGGGACACGGTCGAACGCTTTCTCCAGGTCCACGAAGCACATGTGGACTGGTTGGGCGAACTCCCACAAACCCTCGAGCACCCGATGAAGGGTATAGAGCTGGTCCAGTGTTCCACGACCAGGACGAAAACCGCATTGTTCCTCCTGAATCCAAGGTTCGACTATTGGCCGGATCCTCCTCTCCAGCACCCTGGAATAGACCTTACCAGGGAGGCTGAGAAGTGTGATCCCTCTGTAATTGGAGCACACTCTCCGATCCCCCTTCTTGAAGAGGGGGACCACCACCCCGGTCTGCCAATCCAGAGGCACTGTCCCCAACCGCCACGCGATGTTGCAGAGACGTGTCAGCCAAGACAGCCCTACAACATCCAGAGACTTAAGGTACTCGGGACGAATCTCATCCACCCCCGGGGCCCTGCCACCGAGGAGCTTTCTAACCACCTCGGTGACTTCAGCCTGGGTGATGGACGAGCCCCCCTCCGAGTCCCCAGCCTCTGCCTCCTCATCGGAAGACGTGACAGTGGGATTGAGGAGATCCTCGAAGTACTCCTTCCACCGCCCGACCACATCCCCAGTCGAGGTCAGCAGCCCCCCGCCCGCACTGTAAACAGTGTTGGTGAAGCACTGCTTCCCCCTCCTGAGGCGCCGGATGGTTTGCCAGAATCTCTTCGAGGCCGACCGATAGTCCTCCTCCATGGCTTCTCCGAACTCCTCCCAGACCCGAGTTTTTGCCTCTTTGACCACACGAGCTGCAGCACGCTTGGCCTGCCGGTACCTCTCAGCTGCCTCCGGAGTCCCACAAGCCAACAAGGCCAGATAGGACTCCTTCTTCAGCTTGACGGCATCCCTTACTTCCGGGCGCCACCACCGGGTTCGGGGGTTGCCGCCGCGACAGGCACCAGAGACCTTACGGCCACAACTACGAGCAGCCGCATCGACAATGGAGGAGGAGAACATGGTCCACTCGGACTCCATGTCCCCTACCTCCCTCGGAATCTGGGTGAAGCTCTTCCGGAGGTGGGAGTTAAAGACCCTACTGACAGAGGGATCCACCAGACGTTCCCAACAGACCCTCACAACACGTTTGGGCCTGCCAGGTCTGACCGGCTTCTTCCCCTGCCAGCGGATCCAGCTCACCACCAGGTGGTGATCGGTTGACAGCTCAGCCCCTCTCTTCACCCGAGTGTCCGAGACACGCGGCCGGAGATTGGATGACACAACTACAAAGTCGATCATCGACCTCCTGCCTAGGGTGTCCTGGTGCCACGTGCACTTATGGACATCCTTGTGCTCGAACATGGTGTTCGTTATGGACAAACCGTAACTAGCACAGAAGTCCAATAACAGAACACCACTCGGGTTCCGATCGGGGAGGCCGTTCTTCCCCATCACCCCCACCCAGGTCTCACTGTCGTTACCCACGTGGGCGTTGAAGTCCCCCAGTAGAACAATGGAGTCCCCAGCCGGAGCACTATCTAGTACCCCCCCCAGGGACTCCAAGAAGGCCGGGTACTCTGCACCGATGTTGGGCCCGTAGGCCGAGACAACGGTGAGAGACCTGTCCCCGACCCGAAGGCGTAGGGACGCGACCCTCTCGTTCACCGGGGTGAACTCCAACACGTGACGGCTGAGCTGGGGGGCTATGAGCAAACCCACCCCAGCCCGCCGCCTCTCCCCGCGGGCAACTCCAGAAAAATGGAGCGTCCAGCCCCTCTCCAGGAGTTGGGATCCGGAACCCAGGCTGTGCGTGGAGGTGAGCCCGACTATATCTAGCCGGTATCGCTCTACCTCCCGCACGAGCTCAGGCTCCTTCCCCCCCAGCGAAGTGACGTTCCATGTCCCGAACGCCAGAAGCTGCGCACGCGGACCAGGTCGTCGAGGCACCTGCCTTCGACTGCCACCCAGTCCTCTCTGCACCCGACCCCTACGGATCCCTCTGCGGGTGGTGGGTCCACAGGAAGGCGGGCCCACGTCGTCCGTTCGGGCTGTGCCCGGCCGAGCCCCGTGGGCAGAGGCCCGACCACCAGACGCTCGCATTCGAGCCCCAACCCCAGGCCTGGCTCCAGGGTGGGGCCCCGGCTGCGCCATACCGGGCGACGTCACGGTCCTTGCATCATATATAAATATATATATATATATATATATATATATATATATATATATATATATATATATATATATGCACGCACACAACTCATAATTAGGACTAAATAAATAGATGTCAGTTAAAAGCTAAGCTAAAAAGGTTCTCTGTGGTCCTGAGCTCCTCCTCAGGTCGTTCCAGAGGCGAGGGCCATAATATTGGAAAGACGCCTCGCCGTGAGTCTTTCTGTTGACTTTAGGAATAACTAGGAGACCCCTGCCAGAGGAGCGAAGGGGCCGCGAAGGTTCATGAAGTAAAAGCAGTTCTGAAAGATAAGAAGGACCAAGACCATGAAGACATTTAAAAACCATTAAATGAACTTTAAAATCAATCCTGAAACACACGGGGAGCCAATGCAGCGACTCTAAAACCGGTGTAATGTGGTCCCGCCTCCTGGTCTTCATCAGGACACGAGCTGCTGCATTTGATAAAAGTTGTAAACCTGAAATATTCTTTTTGGGAAGACCAGAAAGCAGGGCATTACAGTAGTCAATACGACTGGTGATAAAAGCATGCATTAGCCCGAGAGAGAATGGGGCGGACTCTGGCTATGTTCTTTAGATGGTAAAGACCTATCTTTGTGATATTCTTAATGTGTGGAATAAAAGTCAGTTCAGAGTCAAACATCACAGGATTAAAAGACAATGACTGTAGTTTGGGTAAAAGTTTCTCTCTCTGGGCCTCAGGACCGATGACTAAAACTTAGTTTTGTCCTGGTTAAGCTGGAGAAAGTTTTCTGCCATCCAGGATTTGATATCTAAAATGCAGTTAAAAAGTGCATCCATTGGCCTGGTGTCCTCAGGAGACATGGAGATGCACAACTGTGTATCATCAGCGTAACTATGAAAGTTGACTCCATGTCTCCTGATGACATCACCAAGAGGGAGCATATACAGGTTAAAAAAGCACTGGCCCTAAAATCAAACCCTGGGGCACCCCACATGTAATTTTATGGACCTTAGAGGGGCAGATATCCACACTTACCATGAATGTCCTGTCTGTGAGGTAGGATGTAAACCATTTGTGGACAGCACCGGAGAGGCCGATGTGTTTTAAACGAGTTAAAAGAATAGTATGGTCGACTGTATCAAAGGCAGTGCTCAGATCCAGTAGAACCAACACTGTGACCTTCTGTGAGTCATAATTGAATCTAAAATAGTTTAAAATCTTTAAAAGGGCCGTCTCGGTGCTGTGGTTTACCCTAAAGCCAGACTGGAATTTCTCAAGGACGTTATGTGCAGTAATAAAATCATTAAGTTGGATAAAGACAAGTTTTTCTAAGATTTTGCTTAAAAATGGTAAGTTGGATACCGGTTATTAAAATCATTACGGTCCAAATTGCTCTTCTTCAGGAGAGGTCTCACCACCGCCCCCTTAAATGCAGCAGGGAAGACCCCCGTCTGATGAGAACAATCAATCAATCAATGGTTCTGTATAGCCCAATATCACAACAGGAGTTGCCTCATAGAGCAATTCATCATGTGTAAAAGTTCATCTCTAAAAGATCTATAGAATGTTTTAAAAAACGGGTTGGGACTGGGTCTAAAAGACATGTGGTGGGAGAAAACTTTATCAAGCATCTCAGCATTAACCTGGACAAAACTGTGCAGTGGAACAAACAGACAACCAGATGTATTTAAGGCCGTGTTACTTTGGTTAGATAAAATATTACATCTGATAGTGTCTATCTTTCTTCTGAAGTGGTCTGCAAACGCCTCACAGTGTTGTCAATTAAAGGTAATGTTTAAAATAGGGGAAAAGTAAACTCGTCGTAGTGATACTATTTATTGTGTACAAGGACAACACAGGAAAACGGCTGTTTTTCTTCATGTGGTGACCGCGACGGGCTGAAGGGGGTGCTGAAGAGCCGTCAAACGGAGACGCGACGAGGTTCGGTCTTCGAGAAAAAAAAACCACTCTGCGGTAGCATACCAGGACCTTATCATTCCACAATCACATAAACAGCAACTTCATGGACGTCCATCTAGAAAAGGTAAGACTGCTTTTGACCCCTACTATTGTGTGAGTCTCAAAGTACGTCTATTTGGCATATTTTTCCAAATTTTAGATTACTTTTTAACGGAGTTGTCTGTTGTGTGGTGTAATCTGTGAATTGATGGTGGAATTAAGGAAAGAAACGTTATAATTTGATATCTTAGATACCACAAAAAAAAAAGTGGGATAAATTGAAATTACGAGTAATTAACGGGCTGCGCGTTGGGGTTTTACCCCTGTAAAAGCTGAAATGCACGTAGGCAGAACCACCCAAGGCCGTGGACGCACGGTCTGAAATAAAACGTTGAAATATGGTCGTTGACAGATTTGGGGTCTGTCTAAAATAAACGGTTGGAGGCCTTTAGGTCGGGGATCCTATAAATTCTACATAGAAATAGGTTGGAGGCCTTTAGAACGGGGATTCTATAAATTCTAAGAAATACGGGATTAAGTGGTATAAAAAAAAATTTATTAATAAAAAAATAAATAAATAAAAAACGGGAAAAAAAAAAAAAAACATAGTAAATTCGGTGAATTTATGTTTGGTTTTTGGAAATCATAAACGGTATTAAGGTGAGTTGGAGTGGTGGTAAGTATAAACTTGTGTGAAGGAAACAGCGACGAGGAAGGTAAGAAAATGCTGGAATTAATGGACTGTGAAGGTTGGGGGAAGGCAGTCACAGAGGCGTCGCCTCTCTTAACAAAGACCACGCGAAAAGACTTGAACAAGGCGATTTTGGCCTGTATTCAAGGCTTTGAGCTGCTTCAGAGGGACCCCACGGTCCCACATTCACTGGAGTTTTTCTGCGGGGTTTTGACTGGTGCAGTGGAGTTCTGCACGAGGGAATTGCAGGACGAGGACAAATTAAAGGGGAGTAATGGACTCTCGAAGAGTGAGAAGAAACTGCTGAAACTCACGATCAGTAAGTATCAAAAACTGAGAAAACGCATCGACCCGGTCCTTGCACTTGCTTCAGCACAATGGTTGAAAGAGAGACAGGTTTTTTCCCCAACTCAAGGGGGAGGGGTTCAAAAGTCCCTCCCGAGAGGAGGGGCTCCCGCCGTGGAGCCGAAGGCCCCTGCTACAATCTCCCCCACTTCAGGGGGAGGGATTCAAGAGCCCCTCCCGAGCGGAGGAGCTCCCGCTTTGGCCCCACAGGCCCCTCCTCCGTATGACCAGAGCGGAGCGTGTGGGTCCTCTCTATACCCACAGTTAACCCTTCATGGACTGGTGGACGTGGACGTGGCGGCTTCGAACTTGTTATCAGCGGACGAGCATAAACATGTTAGGTCCTTGATAACACGCGCTTACACTGACTCCAAGACAATACCAAGGGATCCAGGCGGACAGTTGTGGGGGACAAAGGTGGTGGAACAAACAGAAAAATGCGCCAAGGAAACAATGCAAGCCCTTGAAGAATTGAAGACACACTCGCTGTCTCAGACACAGAAGGTGACTGAAGATCATCTAAAAGCGCAACAACAATTAATGGAAAGATTTAATGAAGAGACGGAAGCAAGAAAGGCTGAGGTTCACGAGCTGACTGAAAGACTACAGGAACTCGCGCTTAAGGCCAACGTGGCCCAGCCGGCCCCAGTGGTGAAACAAAAGAAGACAGTAACTGAAAAGATTAGTCTTTCCCAGTTCTCGGATGATAGCGAGGACGAAGGCCACTGTCGGGCCAATGTGGAGTCATACAAAATATCGGATGAATTAAGCGCACTTTATACCGAAAAAAGAGGCGCTTTGGATCGCGTATTTGAACTTAAGAATAGAGACTATGAGGAGGATGAGGAGGAGGACTGGAAAGTGGAGCTGAAACAGGCAAAAAAGGTGGTAGCGGACCTACAGGTGAAAATTGAAAAAAAGACTAAGGAATTGGCCAAGCTCCCACAAGGAGCTACATATCGAGGTACTTATCCTCTTATTCAGACGGGACCCCCAGTAAATGCAGGGGGCCCGGTCCCAGTGGCCTATAAACCACTGAGTAGTATTGAATTACGACACCTTAGGGACACCTTACCCCCCCTACAAGAAGGGGGCAAAAAATGGTTTAGCACATTACAGCTACAGTGCGCCAACGCGCAGCTGGCGGTCGGCGATATTAAGGGCCTGGTGTCCGCGTGTGCAGCCCCTCACGCTGTAAGCCACCTACTGAGAACCGCGAACCTGCACAACGTGCAGGTCCATGAACCCTTTGATCCACTGGCGGAGAATTTCCTGACAGTAGTGGATCTTATGTATCCACCACCATCCCCCCAACCTCCCACATTACACAATGGCGGAAGAAGAGATTCTTTCTCGGTCTCATGGCCGCGAGTTGACCGACCATGAAGGTGCGGAGGACATGTTAAAGCGCTTCTCAGAGGACTTGTGGGCGAGGGGCCCATCGGACATCGGTTATTGCACGAAAGTGGACCCGGTAACTTTGGATGTTGCCCCGGGGTCTCGTGTTTATGTCCCGCAAAGACCTTTTCGTAAAGAAAAACAGCGGGAGGGCATTGAAACTGCCCTAACAGACTTATGGGAAGCTGGGGTATTAGAGCTTTCTGATTCTCCTTGGAATACTCCTTTAAACCCAGTGCCAAAGCCTGATGGCACTTTTAAACCTGCACATGACCTAAGAAAGGTAAACGAAGTCACAACCACACCTCTCTTGCCTGTTTCAGACCCTCACAAATGTCTCTCTATCCTGACTCCTGTGATGAAGTACTTTACAGTCATTGACCTGAAACATGCATTCTTCACCATTCCCTTGGCTAAGGAGTGTAGATATCAATTTGCATTTACATATGGTGGAGTGAAATTGCAGTACAAGGTCTTACCTCAAGGTCATCGGAACTCACCAGGAATCTTCAATAAAGTTTTGAAGGACTGTTTGTCCCCTATTGAAGTACTTCCCGGTGCTGTTGTGTCACAGTACGTTGATGATATTTTAATTGGCGCTGAAAGTGCCAAAGATTGTTTGGACGTGACGGCCGCTGTCCTGTCACGTCTCCTTGAATGTGGCTTTAAGGTCTCAAAGGAGAAGCTACAATGTTGCCGATCCCAAGTTCTCTTTTTGGGTAAGGTTATTTCGGCTGGTCATATTACCCCTAGTGCCACCCAGAGGCAGTCCATTCTTACGGCCGACCGTCCGGATACGGTACGGTCCCTTCTTTCCTTTTTAGGGTTGGCGAATTACTCCAGACACCATGTCTTGGACTACACAGGTAAGACTGCTCCCTTGCGAGAAATCATCCGCGCAGCTGGGGTTCGAGATCTCCGAGCCTCCCTGTCTTGGACGGAGGAGGCTGACAAAGCCTTTACTGACCTAAAGGCAGCTTTGGCTTCCTGTGCGGACCTTGCCATTCCTGATTACGGTAAGCCTTTTCATCTTGATACCACCATCACCAATTGCTCCGGACATGCGGTCTTGTGGCAGAAAGGAGCGAGTGGTCAGCGTAATATCATACTTTACGCATCCACCTTGTTGGACCCAATTGCCAAGAAGGCCACTGATTGTGCGCTGTATGCTGATACATTGGCTTCCTTATTGAAGAAGGTGGCTCATGTAGTAATGGGTCATCCATTGGTGGTGTATACCTCTCACTCGGTGGTAGCTTATGTACAATCTAAAACCTTTGCCCTGACTCCTCAAAGACAATTGAGACTTGCAAGGGAACTGACTGCCCCAAATTTAACTTTTGCTGCCGATGACGCTCCTAACGTTTCGGCAGGGCTGACCCTTACTGGCTCCCCACATTGCTGTGAGTCTTTCTCTCAATCTCAGGTTCGGATTAGGCCTGACTTATCAGACCAACCTTTACCGGGCTCTCGTTTGCTTTTCACGGACGGACATTGTCACAGGCTCCCGGATGGGTCCCTGTCAGCTGGGGCTGCGGTTGTTGAACTTTTGCCACCAAACCACACTCGCACAGTTTCCAGCTGGGGCCCCTATGGTGGCTCCTCCGCCCAGTTTGCGGAGTTGATGGCGCTGAAATTGGCGTTGGAGGTTGCTTCGGGTCAGCGTGTCACGATTTACACCGACTCGGCTTATGTGTGTGGCCTAGTGTTGCGTGATTTGTCGTCTTGGAAAAGGAACGGCTTTTTGACCGCTAAGGGCACTCCTGTAGCCCATAAAGAACTTTGCGAAGAAGTAGCTGACAGTCTGTTGCTCCCTGCTGCTGTGGCGGTAGTGAAGGTTCCTGGTCATTCTAAGGCGGACACAATGACTGCCATTGGCAACAGGGCGGCGGATGTTGCGGCGAAAATGGCGGGTGATTATCATTTTGACTCTCCCGGTGAAGGGGAGTGTACTCCTTTGATGTTGGTAGGACTTGTTCAGGCTCCTTTGTTGGAGTCCTTGCAGCTGGTCTCGGATGTATGGGTCAGTATTTCTACAATTGACGGTCATGATGTTGCTCTGACTGACTCAGGTCATCTCTGGATGCCCATGGAAGTGTGGGATCGCTTGGGAACCTTGGTGGAGAACTTGCCGCCAGGCAGGGCGCACAGCCTTAAATTTCATTTAGACACCTTTTGGAAGCCCCACTTAACGCCTGTTGCTTTTCAGGGACTTCTGAGTGTCGACGAGTGCCGTTCTTATCATGATGAATACGGTGAGGACTTTTGGTCACGAAATCGCCTTGCTGACGCGTACGTTGATGGAGTCTATCGTGGCCCTAATGGCCTGCCATTCTTGACGCCGTCAATGGAACAACGTGTTCTAGAGGAAATACATGGTTTGAATCACCTTGGTCCGAAGGGCATGGCCAGCATCTTGGAACAGTTCTACCATAAGATGCCTCTCTTTTTGTGTAAAGACTTTGTACGTGCGTGTCAGACATGTGGTGCCTTTAATCCTCACCCACACCACAAACGAGGTGCGGGTGCGGTGAAAACTGGACGCTACCCTGGTGATGTGATCCAGATTGATTTCACGGACATGATCGTGCCTCACCAAGGTAAGCGATTTCTGTTGGGTATTGTAGATACGTTCTCGGGATGGCCGGCGTTCTTCCCATGCAAAAGGGAAAGCTCAGCTGAGGTCATGGCTGTACTTCTGAAAGACTGGATCCCTCTCTTTGGGGTTCCCTCGGAGTTACACAGTGATTCCGGGACCCACTTCACGGCCCATGATGTTAAGACTCTCTGTGGTCTCTTGGGTGTTCACAAATCGTTCTCCTGCGTATATTACCCTAAAGGTAACGCTAAAGTGGAGAGAATGAATCGGTCACTGAAGAGTGTTCTTGCCAAAATGCTGCGAGACAACCCTAAAGCCACTTGGTTGTCCTCGCTCCCCGCTGCGTTACTTCACCTTAGGTCCACTGTGAATAACACGACTCATTTCACCCCATTTGAACTTGTGTTTGGCAGGGCCATGCCCGGGTGCCTGCCTAAGTCTAACTCAGCGACCTTGCCTGAAGTTACTAACATCTTCCAGTTCAGACCGTATTTTGAGGCTCTCAATACACTTTTGAAGGAACTAACACCCATTGTGGCGACTGACACCACTGTTTCTGATTACACAGCGGACTTACCATCGAGGGTCTACATTAAAAACCACACCAGGACCTGTTGGAACGCTCCCAGATACTTAGGACCTTTTGAAGTGACTCAAAGGACTGCCACCGCAGTTAAGGTTGAGGGGCGTGACAACTGGTACCACTGGTCACACTTGAAGCCCTGTTCTGAGAAAACTGTCTTACATTGGACTCATACGCATCCCAGACGGTTGACACATCCTGCTGAATATGATAGTGGGTCTAACAGCCCCACTGAAGGGGGTGGGGGACACCAACCCCAACCCAGACGATCACAAAGACATAAAAAAGACTAACAAATATGGACTTAAGGCCTGGGTTTTAAAACCAGGACCTTTAAGGTGTCCATACGGGGTGTGGGCCCTGACACTTGCTCTTTGCTTGCTCATCATACCAACAGTAATAAAAATAGACGATCCACATAGTTGTGAGGGACGGGTCAGAGGACACCCTATCAAAGAATTGAAATTGGCCCTCTACAAGGTATGCAAAGAAGTAGGTAAAACACCTGGAGAAAATCTGGTCATCTACTGCAACAATGCAGGTACAATGTTGGTGAAAATGAGAGAAGCAGTGTCGGACCAACACACCCTAGACTGGATCACCCATTGTACAGAAAAAATGATAAAAACATGGGAAAACAAAGAAGGAACAAATTATGCTGTTTTGAAACCTGTGATTTATGATGTATCTAACATGTCTGTTTCCACAGAGGGAGATGGATCTAGGAAGCGACGGTCTTTCGATACGGGGGGTCATAAGCCAGGAGAGAATAAATGGGTAAAATTAGCTAAGCACACGGCCATGATTACCAACTCAACCCCGCCATGTTGGGTGTGCTCCCTCAGGCCCCATCATGCTGCAGAAGTGCCGTCCACTGTCCCCGTCCCGATTTCGGTAAGGGCCTCGGTGTGTCTATTGTGGCTCTACCATTGGTGGAGGTGGACTGATAGGGTCCTACCGGGGTGCGAGCCATACAAAAAGTATGCTAGTCCCTTACAATGGGTCTGGCCAGGGAATTGGACGACCGGAACCAATGACACCTTGAGGAAGGGGATACGGTTTGCTGGCGTGACACATTTTAGGAAGGAGCTAGTAGCGCCCCTCGGGTTTAAGCGGGAATGTGGGCAGGGGGACAGGTACTTGGGTAAAACATCGTGCTTAGATTACATAGGTGATGGGTTTTCTGTAAGAAACCAAACTTGGGCCGAGAGAGTAGTGAAATTCCACAGTGACCTTGTAGAAAAAAGCGAGATAAAACATAGAAGGCATCCGTTTTTCGGACAAACATGGCCGTTGAACCGAACCACTTGGGCTAGGGTAGTGGAAATGACTCCCCTAACCTACTCCGCGGTAGTATCAGTCCCACTGAGAGGGGGATTTCCCACCCCGGTCGGACACATCTGGCTATGCGGCGATAATAGTTATTTGACCCTGCCGCGGGGGTGGTGTGGGACCTGCACTCTGGCTCGTTTGAAGCCCTCATCTATTGTGGTGTCAGATGCACTAATGCAAGACGCCGTACGAGAATATAGACACCATAACCTACATAAGCACGGCATGAGAAAAAGGGACACCCTGCAGGTGGGAAACCGTACCCTAGGTCAATCATACGTACCTTTCTCTGATAACGGCGGACGTAAGCCCCTGTTCGGAGATGGGAAAGGATTTATCGCCACGCTGATCCCTATGATCGGTGTGGCGGCCTCCATGCAGCGTCTAAATGAGGTATGGTGGATCCTGGAGGACCTAACTGAGGTAATAGGCGACATCTTGGACCAAATGGAACGGAGTCCAGAACTTAAGGCAGTGGCTGTTGTGGCTATGCAAAATAGAGTGGCGTTAGACGCGCTGTACGCTGAACAGGGTGGTATGTGCACAGCAGTTGGCCTTGACCACTGCTGTACTTATATTCCCGACGACACTGGCAATTGGACAGCCATTAAAAATAAAGTAAAGGAACTCAAAGACTTCCTCGCGTCTCAAGAAGACCAGGGTCCTCAGTGGACCTGGCTAAATTGGTTGAATTCCGGTTCCTGGATCCATATCCTTCAAAAGGTGGGTATTCTTATAGGTGTAATACTCTTGTTTTGTTGTGTTTTGTTTTGTTGTGTTGTGCCTCTCATTCGCAGCATGGTCTCCAGGGCTCTGGGTTCCACTGGGGGCATCTATACCATGGGTGATGCGTCCCAGGGGGACACGGAGCTCAGGACAAGGGAAACGCAAGAAGGGGGTGGTCCCAGCCTGTACTTGGAAAGAGTACGGCAGGCTTTGAAATATGAATGGAACGACCCCCGACAAGGCTGTGATGGAGAATATTGTGGTGGAGATAATATCTAAACAACACTGTTCGGTGTTGTTGTGCTTGTTGTGTTTTGTGTTGCAGGAATGTTTATTTTTGTGTCAAACAGAGACGGTCCCAGGGGGACGTAAAAGGTGAAATGTACCGTTGACACGGAATAAAAACCAGCCAAGTTCCGCTTGGAAAGATTAGTAAGCGGAAGTTACACATGGGAAGAGAGAGATGATTTTGTAACCACTCAGCGGCTGGTTGAGTATGCCCTACATAAAGTGAACATGTTTTTTTGGTGTTATAATATGTGAAATTGTACTGTGATTTTTGATACAGGCTGTACTTTTGTGAACTTGAAAATATTATGGTTTTGTTGACCTCCTTTTAGAGGTCAGAAAGGGGTCTGAAGAGATAATATTTTTATACGATGTTTTGTTCCTTTGGCTATTTAGCAAACTAACCAAAAGTTTTCATTCAGTGCAGCAAAAGGTGTGGTTTTCCCCAAAAAGTTCTTTGTTTCAGGGAAGATTGAGACGCAGCAACCCCCACCCAGTCCACTGACCACATGGTCGATAAAGGGATCAAAGTACGGAGAAGCTGAATGGACAGCTTTGGGGCAACCAATGAAACGAGGGAAAACTACATGTGGTCTTAGACTCATAAATCTTGTAAACAATGGAATGTGTAAAAATACTGTGCTTCCCCAGGGAAGAGTCAGTATGCCCATTGGGAACGGCTGCTGACAGACACATTTGATAGGGCACTGGGGAAGCAGAATTCTGTATTAAGATGACATGTTAGGGAATAAAGCGTCTAAGTTGAACTCCTTGATTTGTCATCAATTCCTGGTATGTATTTTTATTAGTTTTACGTAGCGTAGAAATTTGACGGTTCTGAACTCCTTTTTCAGTTTGAATGCGCAGTGTTGTCAATTAAAGGTAATGTTTAAAATAGGGGAAAAGTAAACTCGTCGTAGTGATACTATTTATTGTGTACAAGGACAACACAGGAAAACGGCTGTTTTTCTTCATTGTTCTTGATGTTTTATTATGCCCTGTATTTTTGTTTTGTTTCTGATCCATTTTATGTGAAGCACTTTGGGCAGCTGTGGCTGTTGTAAATGTGCTATAGAAATAAACTTGACCTTGACCCCCTGTTCCAAGAGTTTCAGGCGATACTGGTGAAAGGCCAATGACACTAAACATGAATTGTCCATAATTGCCATTCTATACTGTAGGCAACAAAAGTGGCTTGTTTGTTTGCCCAGTTGCAACACAACATACCTGTTCTTCAGCTTGACTTGTTTTTGGGTTCCCATCAACCCAGGGCACATCTCTTATCTGTCGGTCCATGGGTGCGGATCATCTCTTTGTGGTTTCCCCTTTATTCTCTCTGGGGTTTTTTGTTTTGCCTTGGAAGAAGTGTCAAAGAATAGGGGACGAACGCCCCAGGACAAAGCAACCGTCTGCTGCTTCACTGTCAACTGTTGGACGTTTGTGTCATTATTTTATATCTGCCGAATTGTTGATTGTCATATTGTTGACTGTTATGATATTGGGCTATACAGATTGATTGACAGAGGAGTGAACGCCCACCTCTAGATTCCACATCCTCCAGTTCGCTCTGTCGCAAACCCCGTCGTAAATGGTAAATGCTCTTTTAATCAGTCCGAATGGTTCCACATGATGGTTCCTCTTCGCTGCCTTTGCCTGGTGTATCATTGAATTCCTCTCCAACAAAGTCTGTTTTGGCTGCGACAGAGTCCGGCCTGATCAAGCTCCACTGTTCAGATCAAAGCAAACAGGAAACGGGACTGCAATAACGTCTGAATTTTGACATTATGTGCACCGACTTTATTTCAATATTTCTTTAAACTTGAGAGTGTTCAGTCAGACTAACAGCCTCGGCTGAGTTACCGGTGGTCAGAGCCGCTCTTGAGTGAGGCAGAGCTGGGTCTGTGGTGAATCGCTCGAGACTGACTTTTGATGACTTAAGCACTGTCGATGTGTCCCTCCATAATATTTCAGCTATGAGAGACTAATTTTACACCTGAAGCCACGCAGAAGGGCATCCTACAGCCCGACCCTCGCTGTGCAGCTGATCTCGGTCAGATCTGGATAAGGACAGCGCCGTTAGGGTCATAGATATACTTTCTGTCTGAGTTATTCTGCAGATGAGTAGGGTACGACCCAATGGCCGCTGACTGCTCTGCTTTTTGACTACGACACTGGAGGCCGCCATTGCTCCACCTTTGCTGTAGTACCTCCATATGGCCGCTATTCCCCCATTGGAATGCATTGGACTTTAGACACGTTAAAAACAACATTAATGCCCGGTGCCTAATGGTTTAGAAGTGGCTAGAGCTAGATATTCCTCCTGTGATTACGCTGGGTTAAAAACAATCTGGGGCACCAGGCTTTTTATCGTAGAAATACATTTTCGAAATCTTGCATAATTAATGAGGGCCTGACTTTGATTGACAGGCCGTTTACGTCGCTGCCTGGCCATGGGCGTGATTACAACAAAAATACACGCCCATTACACGCCCCGCGAGAGCCAAGCAGGGCCGGGTCTACAGTCAAGATTCCTCCCTTATGCACTTTTTAGGAACATGCTTCAACAGAGCTGGAGAGGAGGAGCCTGTAAATCCGCCATGATTTCCCCCACGAACGTGGTCATTTTCGTAAACGGGGAGGAGTGAGGAGGAGCTGTCTATTCTTTTTTACAGTCTATGGTACGACCGCGTGACACCTGCCGCTCTCCATCATCTCCATGCGCACAACCTTTTGTTTGGATTTGAGCTGTTGTTGCATTTTTCTCACGTGATTTTTTATTAGTAATAGCCGTGTTTTGGACCCACTAAAATCACTCGTATAGCGCTCTGTTTAAATGTAGGTGCATTGTTATTATTAATAAGCCACATTCATTATATCTTTTTTAATGGCCGGTAATTCATCTGCATGGCGACACTTTACGACCCAGCCGGCCAAAGTGTCTAGCGGAACCTCTGCTTCTGTTATATGCAATCTATACCCCAAGGGTGCACAGCCTTATACCGGCCTAACGTAGCATTCGGAGTCTTCTAGACTAAAGAGTTTAAACACTGGCTATAGGCGTCCATTTTGCACTCTTTCGGAGATTGAACATTTGGATGAAGTGGAATCCCCCGGTTAGAGAGTAGCTACATCCTCAGTACGCATTTGAACAATGTTTGAACAAGGCTATTGTCAGGTTAAAGGGTGAACGGCCAATCCCCTGTGCCACTACCTTCCTACAATAACCTCCTTCACATCAAAATTCAGCTCTTGTTTCTTACTGCGGGCTCTACTAATCACAGCTCATCCCAGATCAAGGAACAAGACGGGCGTTTGTTCAAACCACCACAACAACATCCCCAGAGCTGGGTCGGAGAGAATTACGGGGGCATGTGCTCGGAAACCGCTCTCGCAAAAAAATACATTATTTTCCAGAATCCACCCGCGATACTTTAGCAACCTTCACCTGCGGATAACATTCTCCTTCTGGTAAATATGCAAATACAAAAGTACGAGCTCTCATCTCATCGCTTGGACTGCCTTGGGTGAGCGTATCCGTAAACATGGGACCACGCGGGAGAAGGAAGGAAAGCCAGCTTGATAGTGCTACACAACCATAGGCGGTGAATATTTTTCAAGCAAAGACAAATATCTACGTGGCTGTTGTTCTTTTGTCTTTTCTGGGTTATTGCTTTCACCGTGACTAAATATGCTGCTGTTACAGCATCCTAGGGCCTGGAGTGAACATGTTTGGCCTTTATATAAACATGATGGGCCATGGAGGATGGACAAAGTCGGTATCTGAGCCACATCCTCACTGGAAACACTGGCTATGGCGGTAGAGTGGTTATCCAAACGTTTGCAGTCGCACCCTTCGCCCACCTTGTCTATATATCTGCTGTGAATGAGTGAGTGGTGGTAGCTGGCACAGATCAACAGACGTGTCTCTCTCGGTCAGCCCCAGGGACCACACTAAGGGGACGGTATGAGATTTTTTTTACAAGAATAGCATATAAAACAAGCATTTTTAATACGGTAGTGATACCGTAGCATTTTAATACCATTGGTACTGTATACCTTGAAACCGGTTATCGTCCCATCCCTAGACCACACTGTGTATGGGGTATGAATGAATAATGCAATGTAAAGTAACTTTGAATGCTGGAAAAGGCTCTATAGAAACTCATAATCATTGACTGTGTTTTATTTATTTGACCTGGGGGACTTTTATTTTTTCATAGGACAGTATGGCCGACCACAACACTGCACCAATCCGCCTGTCAATCTCACGCTCGGTCCTTTCCTCACTCGTAAACAAGAACCCGAGATAGTTAAAAAATATGGCTTTTCGAGCGATTTTTATACAGTACAGCCATATATTGTATACACTACCACTGTTGCCTGGGTTAGACTATGTTTTAACCTCTTAACTCCCACCTGAACTGCAATTCTTAAAGCGTCTGGAAAAAAGTATTTCAAGGATGAAAATGCAACAAAAATTCGATAAAAAAGCAACAAAGAAGCGTCAGAAGAGCGAGGGAAAACGTGCCTGAAAAGCAATGGCAAAATAAAAAAACAACAAAAACGACAGATGTTCCACAAGGCACTGTTTTATCGCCTTTATTATTCCCGCTGTACACCGGGAATCAAGGCGAGATACAGCAGAGGAAAGGGTCGAAGTTTTCACCCAACATCTTCACGTTAGTCAACAGACTCCAGATTTTCCAGGCTTGTACTTAAGGATTTTTTTGAAGGTTTCTATTTTTTCATGTCTAATTCCTAGCCTGATTTATTGAATTTTGATCCCCAACGAACAAAGCTAAATTATTTATTTATTTTACTTTTAATGAATAGAACAATCTATCAATCAAGAACAAAACAAAATCCAAAATCTCTCTCAACAAATCTTTGTAAATAACCATAAATTCAAACCTGGCTTGATCCGTTATTTCAGGGGTATCCAACCTTTTTTAAGATACTTTTACTCAACAAAAATACTAGTAGTTTTCTTCTTTATACTTTACTCTGTTTATTTGTGTTCAACATGTTCAAAACAGTAAGAAAATACATCTAAAATGTGCCTTATATGTAGAAAAGCTGCTGGTTTGAGATCCCTTTAGATTTTGTTGCTTTTTTATTATAGGCCTTATATTTCATACAATGACAGAAAACTTGCAATACATTTTATCTAAAATGTATTTCAGTAATCTACCGAAACATTTCCAAATGGATTTTTCTTCCCTGTTCACCTGCAATGTCTCACCTTAAGAGAGCGGTCTCTCGACTAATCCATCCGTAGCATAAAAAACAAGGACAGATTTGAACCACTGAGGAATGCCATTTATATTGCCTTTTGGTCTAAAATGTAAAATGCTGTTGATTTGAAAGATTAATAGATGTAACCTAAGAAGTCTACATTTTTTGTGGAGTGTACTTACTCGACCAGTCCAGCACTCTGCTCTGACACAGCCGCTGTCAGATTGTTAGTGTCTCCTAATCCTGCTGGCCTCATGTCTGCTCCCGTGGCGGTGGCATGCGTCCCCCTCCGGCTCAGGGGCCCAGTTGGAGACGAGTCCTCGGGCCGTGCTCTTCTCAGTAATGACACTAATGAGCGGCGAGGCGGTGAAGCTGGGCTCGGCAGAGAGAGGGAGAGAGAGGAGCAGCAGCTGGACACGAGCGCAGAGGCCATTCTGAGGGCCATTGGAGGTCTGGGCTATAATCCGCTGTTTACTACTGCACCTGAGCCACAAGGACTAACTACAGAGCACACAATACCGCGGCCTCTGGACCGCCAAGCTCCATGCCATAAATGTGTTCTGTTGCTGCACCTGCATTCCACTTTCGCGGAGTATACGTGTATGCAATTTAAACAGATCTGTGCTTTGAAGCAAACGATCAGTGAAGGCAGATGGGAAAACTAGACGAACATATGTCACAGGTTCGTGTTCTTTGGAGTATGTTGTGGTGTGGTGTAGCCAATAATGTAAAAAGAACAACAGTTAAAAAGGATAAAAATACAATTTAATTTATATGGTTAAAAGTGCCCCTTATGAGAGACCAACAGGCCCGGTTAGAACCATGAGGCCGTCCTTCTGTGGACCCACCACCTGCAGGAGGAGCCATAGGGGCTGGTGCAATGTGATTTGGGCAGCTCCAACGGCTGCCCCCACGACCAGGCAACGGACAAGTGGAAGAAAATGGATGGATGGATGGTTAAAAGTGGACCACATTAAAAGGCCTATATAAAAGTCAAAATAAAACATTAGTAAAAATGTATAAAAGTGGCACCATACACTCGATCGTCCATACAGTCCCAAAGGTTAAAAGGTGCGCAGTTAAAAAGACACCTGCATGGTTCCGGAGCGACCAAGGGGCGAAGCGGGACAGCTCACGGGGCCGCTCCGGGTTTCTCACGGGGCTTAGTTTTCCTCCGGTGCCGCTGCGCTCAGGTCCCCCGCCACCCACGCAGACCAGGACAACGGGACGTCCCACCCCGGTGCCGTAGGCCATCCTGCCAGGTCGGTCCTCGTCTCCCCTGCGTGTGGCGCACCCCGCAGTCGGCAGTTCCCCCGCCACGAGCCTCTCTCCGCTCTTGCCCCGTGCCTGCCGAGGCCCGGTCTCATTCCTGGTGCGTCAGTCTCTCTCGTACCATCACAGCCGGTGTCCTCGTCTACTGTCGAAGGGGCACGGGAGGCCAGGTCGTGCGTGCCTGCCTGCCTCCGAGGCCCCCCCCCCCCCCCCCCGCCCATCCTCTGTGTCTCCTTTCCCTCCGTGTGTCCTCCGTCTGTCTCCTCTCATTTTATTTTTCAACCCCTACTCAATGGGACAGTTTTGGAATAATGAAACGTCGGACTAATGGGCCGACCCCACGAAAAGCATCGCCTGGTTATGTAGGATCTCGAGAGGTCCTTTTTGCAAAAAGGAACTTTCTGGAAGTTGCCACCGTGGTTCTCCAATATGGCGTCTGGAGTAGGGTCAAAGATTACTCAAGGACATTGTAAAGTGGCAAAAAGCTCTGAAAAGCCGATTTTAATATTTCCCCTTTAAAGACGATAGATATGCAACAAAATACATACTATGTAGAAACACAAGTGCAATTCTGTCACTTCCTGAAAGCCAAATCCAACCGTCTATTCTTGTTTACGTCCTTTTATTTTTTTGCATTTTGAGCCCGGCTGAATATTTCATGACAAGAAACACCGCAAACACACTTTCCCTGCTGTTGCGTCACTCGTTGTCTTCACTTTAAGCTCAAAACCCAAACCCGACTTTTGGTGATGAGCAGAGACATCTCTACTCTCTCTATTTTTCCATGCAATTTTTAGAGACAGCCACTTCGGCCGAGGCCAATTTGGGAGGGGATTAAAGTGGCCTGAGCACCTCTCCAAAAGCAGATTGCAAAGTCTGGGCTGAGTCATGGAGAGGTTGGATGGGGAGTGGGCGGATGTGCCCTGGATGACTCTACACATGGAGGAGAGGGAGGGAGCTGCTGTGGTAATTAGGGCTGTCAGGTCACCTTTTCCCAAAGCCCTTTTTGGAACTAATATGTTACATTTTTAGACTGGTCCAAAATAACCTAGAATTGATTTTCAAACGAGCTTCACGAAAGGCTAATTTAGAGGATGAACATAGCAAGTCTTCAAAGTGTAAGATATTCGTATTAGGATATAAAAGCATGTAGCATGTTGGATCACATTAATGGGGTCATGTTCAGAAGTTACATGTGGCTTTCGACGGCCACTGGGGTTCCACTACTTTCCAAAGGGAGAGGGATGTCTCCAGTGCTTTGCGTGGTCCTCAGTACCGGCACTGAAGCGGAGACAGGTGTCCGTGCGAGTAAAGAGAGAAAAAGGTAGAAAAGTGGACAAATAAATATGTTGCGTGAGTTAGCATCTGCTCTATCACATACCTGAAGGACAATCAATAAATATTCCCTGGAAATGTCACCAACCATTCCAAGTCACCGTCACAACTGAGTAAAGTGTCCTCCTTCGGCGTGGGAAACATTTCCCCATCCACTGAATCCAATCAACAGTTCTATCTGACCTACAGGTGAGCGTCTCTGCAGGGGGAGAGGCACAACTGGGACCAGCACAAAGGAGGCACGTATTGATCAGCAAAGGCCTAGAGATAAAGTGAAGAGCAGACCATGACAGAGCGCAGGCAGAAAGGCCTGTGTCTGCTAATCAATCGCGACCTCCAATCGTATGCTCCTCCGGCCCACACTTCAAGCTTTCGCCACCACAATCTAATCATCTCCATGGGGTCCGGAAACACAGACGGCATGAAAGAGGAAAGATAAAAAATGGTTATCTTTGTACTCAAGAAATATATTCTTTGTGGTTAGAATGTTGGTGCTACATTCAAGCAACTTGTCAGGAGTGACCTTTTGTCATCTTGAAACTCTTACAGGCCACCGTTTTTACACACTGAGAAATGTTCTTACCTTAGCTTTGACAAGTTCATTTGTAGCTGTCTGGTCTCCACGTGTGCCTTCCGCAACGTAAACAAAGCATAGACCTCTTCTCCGCTATAGCTCCACACGAGGTGAAGATAGAAGCTACCAAACTCTTCCACGTTTTCCCTATTTAAATATGGTTACGTGAAGTGTTACACTATGAAGTAAAATTACACAAA
Organism: Proterorhinus semilunaris; assembly: GCA_021464625.1. Lineage (NCBI taxonomy): Eukaryota > Metazoa > Chordata > Actinopteri > Gobiiformes > Gobiidae > Proterorhinus > Proterorhinus semilunaris. The sequence goes on along the minus strand of CM038362.1, from coordinate 23,413,671 downwards.
ATTAAACAATGTGGATTTTCTAAGCAGATAAAAAGGGGAACTATATTGCAAGGCATAATAATAATAAGTAATTCGGCATTTCCGCACAGTAAAGTGAAGATATCACTGCTGAATTACTCCTGGTATTATTACGCCTTACTGGACAGACACAGCCGAAAAGTACTGCTTACAGTGTAAGCAGTATACTGTGTTCTCTCCACAATGGTTTCAGCTGTTCTTACAGACTCTGAAGGAGGAAATGGTCACAGAATGATGTCCCCTAATTGGACGATGTGGCTCAATGGTTTGTCCTTGCCAGACTGGTATAAACTGTTTTATTGTTTGTTTTGTTTTTTATTGCAATAAAAACAAAGCTTTCATTATCTAAATCTTATCCTTCAATATATATTATGTTAAAGCAGCAGTTTTAACATAATATATTGGACTATACTTCCACTGCTTTTAAAAGTAAGTTAATTTGTTAAAACAAATAATTGTTTAACTTTCAATATACTTGTAACAAGTAGACACAATGAAGCTTAAATCATTCATTTGCATTTGGGAAAAAAAGAAGCTCTTTGAAATAAGTTTTTATGATCATGAAAACAACAGCACTGACCACTTGTGACCTAGACAACCCAGAGAATGTTCCACGTCTCACGGCAAGGTTGTCCAATATCTCCGTAAATGTCGTCTCTTGCCTGCAGTGTACATTTTTAGTGTTGAGGGTAATGCATGCAGTTGTCACTGGACTGTATATCAGCGCAGGGCCACAGGGGGGTTTCTCAGCCCTGAACTTTACGGCACATGTGCAAATAGCGCTGACCTTTAGCGTAAAGTGTGATTTAATGGACACTTAAACAGTTTGAGGTGTTAATTACGCACGGCTCGTTATTTTTGCATGGACGCTTTACGAGCTCCCCAATAAATCTTTTACGCCGCCTCGTGTTTGGGCTAGCTTTAGGGTCGCAGACGTCTCCTGCGAGGATAAAACGCGTATTTTAATTTTTTTTACTCGGAGAGAAAATGACTTGTTTGGCTGTTTCGTACAACACACTTTGAGCAAATGTGTGACTTATAACAGACCCCAAATAACCCAGTGTTACGGACCCCATTACATCTACCATTGCATTTTCCACAAATTCACTGAGAAATATATTCCAGTTTTCCTCCATCCCATACTTTCTCTCCCCTCCGCCTCCGTATCATGCGACAGCGGGAGGCCTGTTCGCTCGAGGCATCTACTCGCACTCCTCTCTGGTGAATATTTCATCGTTCCTTTCAACTGATCATTTTCATGTGGCGTCACGTAGTGGTTTTAAACATGTTCTTTTCCCCACTCGTGCAACACCTTCTTTTTTCAAATCAGGAGACAATTTGCCGGCACATTTGGCTCGAGTCATACAGTGGTCGAATGGCCAGATTGTGGACATCACTATGGCTTGTTGTGGTTTTGATGAATGTACTAGACCTGATATAGAACTGCACAATCCGCAATGATATGTGACCAAAGGAAGACTTCATCTGACTGCCTGAAAATACGAAAAGACCAAGTTATTCAAACCAAAGCATTTTTCTTTCTTGGCATATTCCAAGATGGAAATTCCCAGATTCAGGTTCTGAAAAAGTGGTCCATTATCAAACATGATCGATCGCCTCAGAGTCCAGACAACACTCACATACAGCTTTTGTGATAACGTGCCTGGAAAAACCTGATCCTTCCTGTGATTCAGGAAACCAGCTGAGTTCTTTGAGCGTATGTTAATTGGTTTTCCTTCTCTGAGGTAACCCTGTGGTCCACTCTTCCGGTCGAATGGGCACTGTCCAGATCTGCTGCTTTTGACAATGGTCCATATTCTGGTTTAGGTCGGATACAGCCCATTAGATAATTATTCATACCATTGTATTTAGTATCATTTTAAAGAAGACATTCTTGTGTTTTATTAAAGCCTAACTTTACTACTCCGTGTGTATTACTGTGATAACCATTGCACATCATACACAAATGTGAGCACGTTTTTTCACCGTTGTCACCTAAATAGTTTTACTACTGCAAGACTTCTACTCCTATACGCTACATGATGCAGGATTAAAAACTACAGAAATATGACGCTGAATTTCGAGTCGCATTGGGCCTATCCTGGACAGGATGGGACCTTCCAACCTGGAATGAGAGGAAAGAGCTTAATCTTTGGGAGATACTCAAATGTGATGGACATTCTTTGACTTTGTGGCTCACATTGAGGCCCTATGCTGAGCGAAAGCTGACAATGCTGTACATCTGAATCGTCAGAGTTCAGAGAGTTACTCAATATCTGACATTTGCGTCTGGGAAGTTCCAGGAGTAGTACATTTGGATATCTTCTTTAAAATGATACCAAATACAATAGTGCAAATATGATTATCTAATGAACTGGACATGGCCTAGTCCAATATATGGACCATCGTCAACAATGACTTTTTCGACATGGGGTTGGTACACTTCAGGAGCTGAAAACTGTAAACTCTATCTGTTTTCTTTCCAAAGAGTTTTGGGAGCCTTTACCTATTCTGTTGAATCCGGGCGGTGTCCCGATTTTTCTCTTTAGCTTTCCTAAATGCAATTCCACTGCATTCCCCGGTCAAAAGCCACAACTGTTTGGTGATTCATATTTACTGCATCCATTGTTGCCCGCAGATACACAAAAATCCCATTATGGCGTCCTATCTTTCTCATCTCTGCCGTGGCCGCTTCATTGCCCACAGTGACAGTGATTCGAGCTGTCAAACGCTACAACCGGCCTTTTCCAAATTTCTACTGATTTCCATTTAGCACGACACTTGTTTGCATTTGCCCAATTTCCTATCCCCCGGGGGCAGCTTTCCAGCCGGACTCATGATCATTTGTTTTTCAGTAAAATGTAAAGTGGGAAATAAATATGCCAACGTACCGAATAACGGCTAACGGAAAAGGACAGGAATGCATCTCGAGTGCGATCTATAGGATCCTGGTTAAGGTAATGTATGTTTATTCAGAACTGGTTTATTCATGAAGAGCGTTCTCCAAGGGAAGAGGCTGGATCTGCTTTGGGCCACGCATTAATTCACTCTGACGCACAGGCCAGTACATGTATAGCCCATATATTTTAATGCTACTATATTCCCCCAGCACAGTATATGGTGGAAAACTTTTCATTGCTTGATGTGGATCTTTTTATACACTACTTTCTGTAGGTAGGCGGAGAATTATCGGTAAAAGCGAGAACATAAATGCATGTCCTTGGCAACAGGGTGTCTTTGTTTGTCGTGGCCTCTCTCTCCCAACTACGTATGTATTCCACTTTTTGAAATATAATAATAATAATATAATAATGTTTTTGTAATGTTTAGTTGGGAGAAGACAGCAAGACGAGCGAGAAGACCCGCTCCGAGAGAGACCACCTGTTTTAGCCGCTCTCTTCTGGAGCAGAGTGGATGTGGCGTACAGGCGGCCGACCTTGGGTAGAACTGGTTTCATTCCTCTTTTTTTTTGAGCAAAGAAAGGACTTATTTTTAATGAACACGCGCTGCAGGACTGGACCATTAGGGGCCCCTCTCTCTCTGCTGCACAGTAGAGCCTTTGTCTCCATGTGCCGATTAAAGTGCATTTCTCCTCGGTCGCACTGTACTTAACCACAAGAGAGATACATGACCACAGTGTAACATCGGGAAAGCGTCCCGGTGTTGACAGGGCTCCGTCCCGTTGTCTTGGAAACACGTTTGTCAAACAGCTGATCGTTGTCATGTCGCTGATGGTGTGAACTTTGTAGCGGGAGCACGTGAATGAGAATCGATGGAATAACCTGGTCATTCGGAATGTTCAAGTTTGTTCTCTATTGCTATCAATGTGGTCTCCATGTTCAAGATCAAGATTCAAGATTGTTTTTTATTTGTCAAACCATGTGACTGATTTGAAATTATATTTCTCTCATCCTTGATTGTGGAGCGGGGGGTGGGGGAAGAGGGGTGGAAGGGAGGGCAAGGAGTTCAGCTTCCCGATGGCCCTGTGTATGAAACTGTTTTTAAGGCGACTCGACCTGGCCCGTAGATTCCGCAGTCTCCTCCCAGAAGGCATTACCTTGAAGAGACTGTGTGATGGGTGCGTAGGGTCCCTGGTGATTCTGAGGGCTTTGCGGGTGAGACGGGTGGAGTACATGTCCTTAATGGAGGGGAGAGGAGCTCCACAGATCTTCTCCGCTGCTCTCACGATGCGCTGGAGGCTCCTTTGGCAGGAGGCAGTGCTGGCGCCGTGCCACACAGTGATGGAGCTGGTCAGGATGCTCTCTATAGTCCCTCTGTAGAAGGACCACACAGTGATGGAGCTGGTCAGGATGCTCTCTATAGTCCCTCTGTAGAAGAACCACACAGTGATGGAGCTGGTCAGGATGCTCTCTATAGTCCCTCTGTAGAAGAGCCACACAGTGATGGAGCTGGTCAGGATGCTCTCTATAGTCCCTCTGTAGAAGAACCACACAGTGATGGAGCTGGTCAGGATGCTCTCTATAGTCCCTCTGTAGAAGAACCACACAGTGATGGAGCTGGTCAGGATGCTCTCTATAGTCCCTCTGTAGAAAAACCACACAGTGACGGAGCTGGTCAGGATGCTCTCTATAGTCCCTCTGTAGAAGTACCACACAGTGACGGAGCTGGTCAGGATGCTCTCTATAGTCCCTCTGTAGAAGAACCACACAGTGATGGAGCTGGTCAGGATGCTCTCTATAGTCCCTCTGTAGAAGTACCACACAGTGATGGAGCTGGTCAGGATGCTCTCTATAGTCCCTCTGTAGAAGAGCCACACACTGATGGAGCTGGTCAGGATGCTCTCTATAGTCCCTCTGTAGAAGAACCACACACTGATGGAGCTGGTCAGGATGCTCTCTATAGTCCCTCTGTAGAAGAACCACAGTGATGGAGCTGGTCAGGATGCTCTCTATAGTCCCTCTGTAGAAGAGCCTCACAGTGATGGAGCTGGTCAGGATGCTCTCTATAGTCCCTCTGTAGAAGAGCCTCACAGTGATGGAGCTGGTCAGGATGCTCTCTATAGTCCCTCTGTAGAAGAACCACACACTGATGGAGCTGGTCAGGATGCTCTCTATAGTCCCTCTGTAGAAGAACCACAGTGATGGAGCTGGTCAGGATGCTCTCTATAGTCCCTCTGTAGAAGAGCCTCACAGTGATGGAGCTGGTCAGGATGCTCTCTATAGTCCCTCTGTAGAAGAGCCTCACAGTGATGGAGCTGGTCAGCATGCTCTCTATAGTCCCTCTGTAGAAGAACCACACAGTGATGGAGCTGGTCAGGATGCTCTCTATAGTCCCTCTGTAGAAGTTGCACATAACAGAGGCTGGGACTCTAGCTCTTCTTAACTTGCGGAGAAAGTAGAGACGCTGATTACTTTTCTTGACCAGAGATGTAGTGTGCATGTTCCAGGAAAGGTTCTCTGTGATGTGACACCCAGGAACTTAGTGCTGGTCACCCTCTCCACTGCAGCACCGTTGATTGTTAGAGGAGCATGCTGGAGTCTCCATGTTGTTTTCCTCCTTTAGAGCCATGGGTCACAACAGCGACAGCCATTATCCACCAGTAACTGTAATATTATGTTGAGTTAAAGCTAAGCACTGTATGAACACGATGGAAACCACGTTGGCGTTGGTAAGTCCACGGTAGCAGAACTCGTGCGGCCTTTTAGGGCAACGAGCCAATCGTACTTCCAACATTTTCGACCGCCCTATTAAACCTTCCCCAGATTTTTCGGACTCATTTCTCGTCGTTCTGATACACCGTGTTTCTCGCCTCCCTGGTTCATGCACTGGTTCGCGGCGCTCCACTGGGCGAGGAAAACAGAGATGTAGGAAGAAAAATGGTGGTGACCGTAACTGCGGCACTGACAGAAATACGACTGCTGTAAAAAGAGCCCGCGCCATAAATCAGCGAGTTTCCCCAAACACTGGGGACTGATAAATCACTGCTGAACCGCACGGGGCAAAGCTACACATGTGGGTTACGACCAGATCTGAGGCGACTGAGCTGCGGAAAACTGCAGCCTGACAGAACGAGGGGATTGGTACAACTGCAATACAGAGCTGCATACCGTCGGAATAGGGCAGTGATGGGATTTATGACTGTTTCCCTTTAGGATTCTTTCATTTCAAAGAACTGTCTGATTCTGATATGTTTTAAGTATTACGCTAAATCAAAAACATACCTGCACGGGATGTTTTGAGCCATCACATCATTTATTAAAGTTGACGTCTGCAAAATCCCTCGTTTTTCGTTCTGTACTTCCTGGGAGACATACGCGTTCTTATTCAAATCCGTTCTGCTCAAAGTGTGTTCATCAGGCCGTGCTGGAGCTGTCCACCACGCCGCCAATCGAAACCGAAAGTTAGTTTCTTCGTCACCAGTTTAAGGCTGTATTTTATTGCTACTATAATATAAAATATCAACGCTGAAGCACCAAAATAATGTTTTTCAGTCCACTTTAAAACACTCCTCAAATTGTGTCAGAACAAATGATAACGCACAATTGACACTCATTTTGCGTCCATTGTCGGGCTGATGCGATAACGTGCTGTATGTAGCATTTTCAAGCACTTCCTCTTTTGGGCATTCCTAAAACTCAAAGCCTCACAAACACATCAGAGTTGACTCCCGCCGCCATTTTACCTTCTTGCAAATGTTAACAAATGTCGAGTATCGTCTTTATCCCTCTCCACTATCAGATGGGGCGACAGGGATCACGACAAAATGGTATTCTCCACTAAATATACTGAAACTAAAGATCTTGCAGGGATACAGTATTATACAGGACGTACTGCTGCTTTTTGTTTGAGTGCCATTTCTTGTTTGAAATAAATCTCTCTCTCTCTCTCTCTTAGCAACGGCATTAGTAACACAAGGACCATAGTGACAGAAAAATAGCACCTAACCTGACTGAAACCTTTTGTATCTGGAAGTTCTGCTTTAAAAGAATTAGGTTTAACCACTAGATTCTTAACTTTTGGCGCTTAATGTAGAATAGCCTTTAAACTTTTATGGAAAGCCATCTCGCACGGGTTGTTAGGCAGATATTTGTCCATAATTATACTGTTTCTCTATTTTGTGTAGGAGCTGGATAGTACAGCCGCCTCTCCTGCCTTCATCAGGTCGTCCCGTGAGAAATAAAGCTGAGGCTGCAGTCCGTGATGAATCCTGACGGGTTAACTCCCATTCCTTTTTCCATAGATTTTTAAAAGAATAAAAATATAATTTGGTAACTCATGACCCAAAAATCACTGTGCAAATTTGAATATGTATTTTAAATGTTTAAATATATTGTTTATATTTGGCGTATTAGTCTCTGTTGTGCCTGAAACACTTAATATCTTAATTTTTCCAAAAGTCTAGCAAAGTGAACTGACTGGGAAAACCAGAGTGGGTTTTGAGGTGGGCGGGACTGTCGAGCTCCTTAGGCACATTGTGAGACTTAACAGTTGACAAACGTTTTCAAATGTTTTGATCTGGACTTTGGCTGTTTCCCAAAGTGGGCGTGGTCAGGCAGCCACATCATCACTCGCCACCCAAGTGCTGTTCCAATGTTCAAGTCGTCTGGAGGCCTTTGGTTAGCATGTGGCTAATATACCAAGGATACATCAGTGTAGCCTTCATTGCCTTCCTCAAGCCAAAATCACCCATAATGCACCACAGCTCTCAAGAAAAACAAGAAGGAAAAGAAGGTGGAGCTGGCTTGTGTGACTTGTTATAGCACTTAAATTCTACTTTTTAACAAAACAAAATACATACTTTGACTAGTTTAATGGCTCGGCAGCCAGTGTTCATGTTACTTGTACCGGTAGTCTTTTTACAAAAAAGACAATGTTTTTGTCAAGATTTGGTCAAATTATGAATTTTAGGTATTTGACACTTTAGTCAATAATAGAAAATAGTTTGTTTTGTTAACTTGAAATTTATATAATTTGATTCAAACATTAAAGCAAAATGTCACTGCTTCATGGAACAACAAAGGCTCATTTAAATGTAATTTAATTTAACTTTCAAATGTTTTATTTGTATTTTCTGATCGGTTTCATTGTCTCTGACTGCTTTTTAATTATTTATTTTTAGTTGGTAAACATATAATTACTTTCACCCCTCAGGGCTTTCAGAACCCCCCTCTTAAGCAGACCCCCCCTCCCCTGCATGAAACATAACTTCCTTTTTTATTTTGTGATGTCACTTCCTTTACCTCTGAAGTTCTTTTGGGACCGAGGCCTTGGCCTGGAAGGAAGTGGAAGGTTCTTCAACACCAAGGCAAGGGAAAGTACCTAGGCTTTGGGAAACAACCTTTGACTTGATATGTCCCGGGCCTATTTATATGATCTGGTCCTTTTGTTGGTGTTATTGGTGTCTTATAAGACAAAAAAACACTGACTTACATGAACGTTGCAGTTTAGCAAATAAATATAGGTCTCAAAATGTTTACTTTGCTACATGCCTTTGTCTCCTCCAGGCTGGACTACTGCAATGCCCTCCTCGTTGGGATCCCGGCAAAAAGCCTTCAAAAGCTTCAGCATATCCAGAACGCCGCGGCCAGGATCCTGACGAGGACGCCTAAGCACCAGCACATCACCCCAGTTCTTCGCGATCTCCACTGGCTTCCGATCGGTCAACGTATCAAATACAAAATCTGCCTGCTCACTTATCAATGCATCCATGGAAACGCCCCGGACTATCTCACTGAACTCCTCACTCCTCCACCTATAACCAGAGCACTTCGGTCCACAGAGACCAACCTCCTCTCCATCCCCAGAACTAAACTCCGGACAATGGGTGACAGAGCGTTCCAGGCAGCTGCTCCTAAACTGTGGAACGCCCTACCACTGCACCTGAGGGCCCCACAGTCCCTGGAGACTTTTAGAAAAGGACTAAAGACTTTTCTGTTCCCTTTTTAAATTTTTATGTGCTTTTATTGTTGTTATTTTCCACTTGTGTTGTAGCACTTTGAGATTTTCATGTAAAGTGCATTACAAATTAAAGATATTATTATTATTATTATTAATAACACTATTTTTTTATTTAATTATTTACGTATTTACTTACGACTGTACCTATTTTTGACTTTGATTACTGTGCTGAACTTTGTATATGAGTAGAACTGTGTGGAACTCAGATGCTCAAATAAAAAAGATGAATTGAATTGAATTGAATTATTATTATATCTTATATATTCTGCTGATAAATGTCTGCTTCACACAAGATTAACGAGACTTCTCATTTCTCTTTGAATGCATCACAAGGGCAGCGTGGGGAGGAGTGAGAGGCAGAGCGGGGCTCACTACTGACACCTACTGACGAAAAAAACAGTCCAGGAGCTTAAAGTTCTTGTTCACTACATGGTAGCCATATTCAATCAATATGCCTATTTGAAATCAGTTCTGCTCAGCCTTTTAGTTGGGTCTGGCACGAATTAAGGCAGAAACGTATTTCTCGTTTTGTCCAAATATACTCTTATATATATTTAACCATAGGGCTGCACGTGGAACAGAATGACACTACTGTATTACCTATTGATGTGGTTGGCGTGACATTTGGATTGTTGATCACATTTTTTCCCAGCTAATTTCAGATAATGAAGGGCAAAAGGCCTACAGCAGTTATTATTAATTTTAATTTAATTGCACGGATTAAATGAATGAACAATTTAATGCAAAGCTCACTGTAAACACAACGCGCGCATGATAAACACGTCAGTCTCACCGAAGAGAAGTTTAATTATGAACTTAATCTTTGAAGAGATTCACCCAGAGAACTCCCAGGGGTTTGCAGAATGAGGCAAGGGAAGAGACAGGATAGGCAAGTTTGGTCTCCACTGAGTCTTATTGAAGTGTAGATGTTATTGAACATAAACATATTTTTATGTCACGAATATTGTCCAGACTTTAAGCATGGATGTATATTTTTCTAGTAAATGAAATCACAAGAGAAAACTGAGGTGATGTAAAAAGATTACCTCCAAAATGAAAGCTCTGTTATTTGGACTTACCCACCACCTGCAGCGTTTTTCTGCTCTCAGACCTGGAGCCCGTCTCGTGTCGAAGGCATTAGTAAACACCTCGTATGTGCATCGTAGCCCGCAGCTGTCCACACTCCAGCTCTATCTCCCTCGTCTTATCAAGAACATTCTCTGCTCCTACAGGCACTGACTGACACAAGTGATCAAACCATGAAAAACCTTTTTGCACGCACTGCGGCGGTGGAAAAGTCTGTATTTACTGAATGGTTTTGTTTACATAAAATAATGTACAGGTGCTCGTCATGTAATTAGAATATCATGAAACAGTGCATTCACTTCTGTTATTCAACTTAAACTGTGAAACTAATATATGAAAAGACTCATTACATGCAAAGTGAGATATGTATAACCCTGTATAATGGCTCATATTGTAAAAAACCCAAATTAATAATCTCCTAAAAATTATATCAAATAAAGGCTTGACATATGTCACTTTGCATGTAATGAGTCTATATCATATATTAGTTTCACATTTTAAAGGAACAGGCCACCGTTTTTACATACTGAGATATGTTCTTACCTGAGCTTAGACGAGTTGATGCGTACCTGTCTGGTCTTTGTGGCGTGTGCTCAGTCACGCAAAAAGACCAAAGATGTTGTTAGCCTTTGACCTCTCCCAGCATGTTCCTATGGCTCCAAACAGGCTGAAGTTAGAAGCGACCACGCTCTTCCACGGGCACGCAACAATCCTGAAATGTCCCTTTAACATAGAGACTTCAGTTACGCGTAAGACCTGAGGTGGCAGTAATGAGTATAAAATGGCCAACTTGCATCTAGACCCTTTAACTACTTTTTTTTTATCATTTGCTAAAAATACTTTAAAATAGACAGTACATGGGCTATCCAAAATAATCTAATTTTTAAGTTTCCGGGGATTTAAATTTATTTGTTGCGCATCTGAATTTTGAAATTTCAAACTTACATGCAATTAGTATTTTTGTAATATATCTCGTGTTAGCTAATTATGCAATAATGTAGTACTGATGAATGACTGATGGTGTTTTTTATCAGGCCCACTTTATGTGATAATGGCTCTGCTGCTCCCCTCCTGGAACCGCCACCTTAACGTGGTGGAGGGGTTTGAGCGCCTGGATGATCCTGGAGCTCTGTTGTCGGGGGCTTCGTGCCCCTGGTAGGGTCTCCCATGGCAAACAGGTCCTAGGTGACGGGTCAGACAAAGAGCGGTTCAGAAGCCCCTTATGAGAGACCAACAGGCCCGGTTAGAACCATGAGGCCGTCCTTCTGTGGACCCACCACCTGCAGGGGGCGCTATAGGGGCTGGTGCAGCTCCAACAGCTGCCCCCACCACCCGGCAACGGACAAGTGGAAGAAAATGGATGGATGGCTCTGCTGCTCTTAGGGCATCAGTGATCAGTCTCCAAACATTATGTGCATGATGCGCTTTATGTCGCGCTGGGAGAGAAACGGCCACGGTCCACAACTCCTCACTTTCCAGCTAAAAAATGCTGATCATGTTTCGTTCGATCTGCAATGTCATGCGGTTGTGACATTTTTGGCACATGATCAGCTGAACAAAGAAAGAAGGGTCGCCTGGATGATCGGCGAGAGTAGCTGACGCAACGGGGGCGGAGAAAAAAGTCCATCCGAGCGCTCCACATGCACAGAACAACGAGACTGGCCTCAGATCACGCAGATCAAATGTATCTTAAATAAAACTAATTTACCTCCTGCTCTGTTTCCTTTACTCCAGTGACATCATTCTCCATCAGAGAAAACTTTCCCATTTGTTTGTTTGTTCAAGTTTGTGAGATAAAATGTATATATATGAGTTTGTTCTGTAAAGCATCAAACATGAGCTCTATTTTAGGGGCAATACAATTAGAAATCATCTCGAGGGCCAACAAATAAGTTACCTCGCTTTTGCATTTGGCCCCCAGGCTGCATGTCTAAGATGTTTGTTAAAGAACCTGAACTAGGCCCATATAATCACACGTGTCCACATGTCACACAGGGACCCATCGCACGAAATGGGCCAAAGCAACGGTCCTTTCCAGGGCGGCAGCCTTCTCTTCCACCCTTACACAGCCTAGAGAGACTCGGGCCTTAATAACTGCACAGGGAGGGGACCAACTAGTGAGTGTAGAGGAATGCTGAAGAGATCCGCGGCCGAGCTCTGCTGTAACTGGGGTCTGCAGTGGATAGTTACGGGTCAGCATCGCTTTACAAGCCCACAATCCCGCACAGAGTCGTCTAGTGCGCGCGGACCACCCACTCAGTTTTTATTGGCCAGTCGGCACACAGGTAAGGCGCCCACACCGACATGCTAGACCCTCAGATGAAGTCAGTGACCTCCCGCTCAGTGTGTCGCCTGCATCGCATCGTCGTTTCATCTTCAACATCAGAGTAAAGAGTGAATGCAACTCTGATTAGATATCCGCGTATGAAAGCCGCGTCTTTTAACTCGGAGTTCATGTTTTTATTCATGAAGTGTTTTAGGGCGTAATCAAATCTCCATCTCTAAAGAAATACGAGTTCTACGGCGAGCGGAGCATCTTTAATCTGCCATTGCAGCCTCTCCCCCCCCCCGGCGTCCCCCTCCGCGGCGTCAGCATATTCACGGGCCTAACTCAATCAGTTTGCTTTATAGCGACGGAGGCGCGGGCCGACCCGTGATAGCTCATCATTACGGCCCCTTGAATGATTTCACAGCCCATAGATTCATTTGGTCGGTGAACGCCGGTGAATGATACCGCAGTTTCACACCGGTGCCAATAGAAATCTTGCTGAGCGGCGAAGTCAGCGGCGCAGACGGAGCCGGTCGCACGCACGCCGGGCTCCGAGTGAGCGCGGCCCCTGTGATGGTATTAGGGGTGCTAATGAGCGCTGTGACACATTGGGGTGGGTAAAGAGGCCGTGGATAGGGGCATTTGGAAATAGGCTGGGCATTACGTGCTTGGCCGCAGAACAGTTCTGCGGCTGGGCATTACGTGCTTGGCCGCAGAACAGTTCTGAAACTCCATGGCAGAATTAGAGGCTTTTGATCGTCGTCATGATTGCTGGACTTTTTTTTTTTTTTTTTGCTTCAACAGGAGGAGCAAAGTGTTGGAATATTATTGTAACAACATGGCCTAAATGAAGGCTGCGTAGCTTTGGCCTCGCTTATGAACTAAACTGAAGTCCACATGGCTAATCTGCATAACCTTGTTAATAGGTTAACTTGGTAATGCGGGTGTTCATCTCTCTCTCGGTCTACAAGAGGTGCAGAGCAGAGCTGGCCCTGTGGCTCGTGGTTTCTCTCCAGCTGAGAGAGGAATGAAGGGTGCACCTCCTGAAAGAAAACTGGTCCATCAAATTAAAAGTATAGTTATAGAATTAGCCTAGAATAATGAAACGGTGTCCCAATCCAAGCGTATATAAACCACATTATTTTATATTTCGTTGGTTGGATGACATCAACACTAAAACATTTACTCAGTATTTGCAGTGCTCAAGCTGTATTTTTCACTTTGTACTCTTTACAAAGTGAAAATACACTTTGTCTTCTTTAAATGAGGACTATTTGTCCCTGAGTGGGGCCATAAACTCTTGCACGTTTTTATTATAAATTTCAATCAAACTTGTTGAACAGCTGTTTTGGCGCCTTCCTCACTTTGACTGGTCAAAGTCATGACACGCGAGTCAACTGAGATAAAATTGATCCTGTAGCAGGAGCACCCTAGAGGCCACCGGGATGAGAGGCAAGGGCTCACAAATACGACAAACACGCACTGTACACGACAGTATTTCTCAACCCCCGAGCAGCTGATGCCCCACACGGTTTGGTATTTGACTTTCGAATCCTCTCCGAATGTGATGTGGTTATTGTTGTTTGGTCAGGACGGTGCCAGATTGCAGATTCCCCACGTAGCCTATGGGGCGATTTTCAGCGACCCCCGATTCCCCAGCAATCCACGTGGACAGCGAAGGGGCCGACAACACTTCATTATCAGCATTTCTTTCAGCTCTGCCTCTCCTGCTGTAACCGCGGAATCCATCACCAAACCCGGGCATCCCACCAAAACTCGGCTCCAAGTCCCTCCGTCGTCAAGGCTTATGGAGTCAACGCCAAAAACAGACAAAAAAAACATCACGTTTCATTTTCGACTTGGGATTTGTAAACGTGCGCTGTGTTTTGAACGGGAAAATATGACTGGAATAAATCTTAGCACATCGAAGGGTTTAATATTTAATATACGGCGCAGGCAGGGATGAAGAGAGAGAGATTGTTTTATGAGCGAAAATAAAAATGGAGGTGTATTGTGAGAGAATTTTACTCAATAAATCACAATCATTTTTGCTGAAGGGGATATGTTTTTCTACATATTATTTGAAGTTATACAACCAAAATTTCAGGACTAAATGTGCGTCCACACCAATCGCGGCCAAGCGTCAGGTTTACATTGAAAATACATGGAGGACGCGCCTCAGGGAGCGCCAAGAGGGCCCGCAGCGAGTCACACGCCTCCTGTGCGGCGCGTTTTGAAGCTTTTCACGCGTGGTAAGCTTCTGACGCTTCCAGTGGCACGAATGTGACGTGAAAAATGTAAATTGTATTGGAAAATGAGGTAAGTGCCAACGTAATTGTTCCAGCAGGCAAAGTTTGGCCCGCAGGCCCCACTTTGGGCATAAGAGATCATCCTGACCCAGTCTAAACATTTCAGCTTATGTGTCTTGATCAATAGTGTGTTTTTTTCCCCTCACATTAGCGATGTCTCTGAGCACTGAATACCTTGTACTTCTGGACACTTCGAGTCGGCTACAGCTGCTGAAAGTGACAGCACTGGACAATAATGGATTCCTGACGGCTTTATGCTTGATTTTTCTTCTGTCTTTGACCGTTACTTTGTGTCTTCTCTTGTCATCTCACTTCTCACAACGCTGTTGGCGATTGGCGACAAAACATTCGATGGTTCTATGGTCCCGTCCCAATATTTATTGACATTTCAAGAGCGCTGCATCCCTTTGAGCAGCTTTCGACAATTTGTGACTTTTCAAATGACTTTACCTACCCATGTTGTGTAAGGGCAAGCAGCTGCACGATGATTCAGAGTGCGGACCTGCTTTGGCCACACTGTTTCTCTCATTACAAACATCACCTGGCACACTTCCATCCCACAGCCTTTTCAGTTTGGCACCGTTTGGAGTTTGAAAAGGTGGAGAAAAATAACAATTATGGTCTGAAAACTCATTTGTGTAATAATTGTGCACGCAGTGTGTAATCGGTTACACTTTGAATAGAGAAAGATTCATTCACACACGTGCACGGCTCAGAACGCTGCTCCAAGTATGATTTTGATAAGAAAAAACATATTTTTCCTAAAGAAAAGTTGACTTTGCAGAGCTGCTCAGGGCTTTCAGGAAACCTCCCTGTAGTGAGGCCTGTGCCCGTTTTCACACTTTTGAGGCCCACATAACTTCCTCCACAAGCCACTGAGCGATGCAGGACATTCTGTCATTAAAAAGCGCTCCACTTTGCGTACTCCGTGAACTGGCAAAGGAATGTTTTCGTCTGACGTCGGACTCTTTATTTTTTTTCATTCTCCCCGCTGCTTTAAGCAATTTATATAGAACTAGCCAAAGCTCCAAACATGGTCAAGTTTGAGCTGTCAGGCGCTAATTGGTCTGCAGGAGATAGAGATGAAATACCAACACGTGCGTCAAGTAGCTTCATTAAACGTCGCATTGTCACAACAAAAACAACTGCAGTTACCTTTTACTCTCCAATCCCTTCATGTTGTAGCACTTAATTCTTTAGAGATGCAGTGATCCAGTTTTTGGTTGGGAGTATCTACCAATACCAGATACCACAAAATCTTTATTTGCAACGGTATTCAGTGCTCCTCTGACACGGTGCAGCGCCTCCTGGGTTTGTCCCCGTTTCAGAGCGTGGCGTCTTGGTCACCTCCTCCTTCCTCCTCCCCCTGCGCAGCTCCCTCCGCCCCACAACAGCCTTTTATCATCTTCTGTGAAGCGCTTAGCGGACAAATATAATCCGGCTTATTTTCCAGTGAAGGAACATTAGCCAGTCCAAAAACAAGAGAATATCTGAGCCACTCATGTCTATGGAAAGATTCAAAGTCCTTTATTGTGTAATGGACCGGGGTAAGAGCGTAGAGAACGAACCACAGGCATCATATTTAAAAAGATGACATGACTCCAAAAGAACATAAGAAATATCCAATGCATGAATTCCTGGCTAGCTGTAGAGTCAGGCAAAAAGGTAAGAAGAGAGACATGAGGACAAACAAACCAATACAAGCCCGTGGGTTTAACAGTGAGAACATAAGTACATTAAAATAGACAATAATGGAAAGGCGTCCAAATGCAGATTATGTAACGCAAGGAAGATGCATCAGTAATGGGCAAACGTAAGAGCAAATAAAGGTGAAAGACGAGCTCCCAGTGGGACAAACTAACATTAGTTTGTGAAAACCTCCTAATTACAGAAAACGGGAACAGAAAACCTGGGTAGCGGGTAGTTCCCGGGGAGTCGATGAGTTTTTTTTTTTAAGTTTGCTTCCTCCTCATGGATCCGTTTGAACCCTTTTGAGATTGCTCAGATTGGATTGATCTCGTCTACAATTGCCCTTTAAGCTTTGGCGCTTACTTGTCCTACTATCTGACCGCGAGAGTGTAGAAGCCCTTGGACATAGATCATCCCTGGACGACTGAAAGCCTTCACCAACATACCCTCTATAGCACAAAGCAATAAAATGACGTTCAAAAGTGTAACCCACACAACAAAAGTCTCGGTTCAAATCTTCAGCTCACTGGTCGGACGCCGTCCCAGTGGGCCAGTGCCGTCCCAGTGCGGTGACTTATCTCCTCTAACCAGCAACTGCATGGGGAAAAAAATAAAATAAAACTGCGGGTGCACGAGTAAAATATGCAAATGCGAATATTCATAAAGATATATTCGGGAACATGCCTGGAAACGTGTTCCTCGTAAAATCGGATGATTACGGCGCTGCAGCGTACGTTTGTCATTTTAATAACGCCGCGTGATATATGGATTGGGATCTAACCGGCTCATTTACATCGCGGTGATTTAAGGCTCCGCTAACTTCGAGCGGCAAACAAAAAGACAAATACGTCGTCTGGTTCCATCCGAAGCAGAGGAGAAGACACGGCGCTAATACGCTGCGGTTTGTAAAGGAAGACGAATGGATAGAGCCGTGGGGCCGCGGGAAAACGTGCATTAATTGTACAATATTAAGGATTTTTTTGGGGGGGGGGCGTGCGGATGGGCGGCGCCCCGATCCGCGGCGCAGTTTCTCATAGTTATGCGAGGTGAATCAAACGCCATCATCAAGCGCACGCACCGAAAACAAATAATAAGCCAGCGCAGACGGGAATAGTAATGGCTTATTGAGAAAACACTTGTACTCTTTTTGTGCTGGATAATCACCGTGTGAGACATTTGTCGGGTTTTGTTTTGTGTGTTTGGTAAAGGTTTGGACGGGGTTTGTTTTCAGACGTCGGGGTCTAAGCCTATAACTTAGGGCTGCATGATGGGATAAAAAACTGCTATGTTCGATACCACGTTATGGTGATATCAAATCAGTACCAAAACAAGGAACTAGTTTTTCATGACTAATCGGTTCAATCTTAGTCAGATGGATGACCTCAGTGATATTGCGATACTTGCGATACTCAGTGGAAAGTGATCAGAAAAAAACCTAAAGCGTTCCCTTTTATAGTATGGTAAAGGTTCTGGGCGCTGAAAGGCATTTTACATCAGGTTTGGTTCCATTTGATGGTATATCGCAATCCCCCAAAAATTCTTCCCATCAACACATGATAAATTCTTTATCCATGGAGGGAATATCTGAACGGAGAGGCTGCCCAGCGTCGCCGTCACTGTCTCGGGCCGGCTCGACAGGCTGATTGATACAAAGTGGCCTCTCGGCTCGTGACAAATGGCGTTGCTAAGCGGCGGTGGCAGCGGGCGATCCTGAACGTGTTGCATCATTTTCTGTTAAGTCCAGGTGCGCCGTCACATCTCATCGCCCTCTGGCCCCGGCGCGGAGCCGCAATCCCCCCCGGACTCTATTTCCAATAGTGACGCAGTGCCAAAGGTCAGTGCTATGTGGACTTTAGCATAGAATGACCTGTTCACCACAACTGACTCTAAAATCCTGCACCGTCACTCAGAAGGTTGTTACTTTGGCTCCGAAGTGCCGTCATGCACGAGCTTAATATAGAGACTGCAGTTACGCGTAAGACCTGAGGTGGCAGTGGTGAGTATATAAATGACCAACTTACATCTAGTCCCTTTAAAGGAACAGGCCACCCTTTTTTTTCTTTATTTTTTATGAGAAAAAAACTTTGAAAAAAAGCTGCTGTTTATTGATCACAGCAGCAGTTTGACTGAAATGAGATTGTGATTATGCATGTTTGAAATATCATTAAAGTCAGTGGCCAGCAGCTCAGGAGAATATAGGAGCCACTGGGTGAGGACGGTGGGATTGTGCAAACGAAGCTGAAGCTCTAGTTCCTAACCGCAGAGGGACCTAACAGTTGACCTTATCACTAGGATTCGGACATAGGAGCATTAGTGGAGGAATTCGGATGTGCGTCTCTGGCGGTGATGTCCTGATCGAGCCTGAGAAGGCTCATATGGCTTCAACATGTCAGATGTACTTCGGTGTGGACTTGTACACAAGCAGGGCTGTTTAGAAGTGGACATATATACGGCATATGGGGCCTGAAAATAGTATTATAAACCTTAGTTTGTGCACCTCAGCATTGATATTTTACGCTTGATCATTTCAAATGATGTCCCTAAGAATTAAATGGCATCACTGAAATACAGGCACTAGAGCTGGTGGAGATCTTGACTGGGGCTCCTCCTGCTGGCAGCAGTGGGAATAACGTTTTACAGTTTGAATTCACAGCCTGGCCTAAGAAACACACTTGCAGCACAGAACGGCTCAGAACTATAATGTTGCATTATGGGCTTTAATAATGTGGAGGACAGTTTCAGGTTTGACCAATGACGCTACTGTATCCAGGAAGCACAGAACGAAGCGCTGACACCGCAGAAGAAGAAACGGCCAAACTTTGCCCGACGATTATTCTAAACTGTGTGAATGTAGTGAAATACTGCTCCAGGTCATTCTTTTACGTTATAACCCGGTTTAAAAATGTACACTTTGCGAAAGGAAGCCCGTGCGGAGACCAGAGCACTGGACTAATATGATTGCATTTCCTGGTTTCTGGAGCATTCATAGTAAACGGGTGCTGGTGAGGGGATGTGGTGGGGGTGTACTCACAGTGAATGCGAAATGTAAAAATATGTAAAGATATTGGAGTCAAAGTTTGGCGCATTGAGGCACTTTTTGTGATCAAATGTAATGTCTTCCTTTCTTTCTCTCCACTGTTTGTACAGCACAGATTCACAAATTCTAATCCCAACAATATTTCAGAGCATCTACTGTGTAAACCGGAGTGCATCCAGAAACGTCCAGTCCAGCGTGTGAAGAAAAGCCCCGAGGAGAGCATAGTCTGTGAACAATTACACCGTGCGCCTCATTACTTTGTCACCAGGCTACGTGCCATCACCCCCACTGTATTTTAACAGATTAGCTCGTACCTTCGGGTCGAATTACACCAAATACACAATTCGCAATCGTGTTTTCCTAATTATGATTATTTGCCGATTACATTAGCGAGCTCCGACGGGGTGGACCCGAGGCGGGGAGGTGGCCGCGTCGGAGGAAAGCAATTAAAAAGCCATCAAGGGAAGCCGAAAAGACAACATTTGGTCGATCGCGGAGTTAACCACTGGCTTGAGTGGGATGTGGCCGCCGAAGCGCAGAGATGTCATTAGCCCCGGTGTTAGCGGCTCAGGGAGGCTTCGCTAATGGCGCCGGTAACCGCGGGACAGCGCGCCGGGACAAGCTCCAACGGTAATTGTTCCCAGATGGCTTGCGTGGACAGTATTTAAAGAAGAGATGTACAGTAAAATGTCATGATGCTCCTTGTGTAGAAATCTTTGACCATTGTCAGGCACGTCCACATGTTTCAGATGTTTTATTATTTACTCTATCGACTTATTGTTCAATAAAATACAGATGAACAATATCATTTTGGGGCTCAATATTTCTCGTCAGCACTTATTTTTTGCTTATTTTCCCCATTTTTCTGAAGTAATACTTTATTTCTTGCCCAAAGTAAGTTGTATTGTGAGTTATTGTATTTCATGTTCAGTGTGGGATAGTTTATTATTAAGCACTTTTTAAACAGAGCCCACATATTATTTTTAAACTTCAGAGTTAGTTTCTGTGACATTATAAGGTCTTCAAAAATATAGTTTATCGCGATAGTTTCCTGCATCAACATATCTAACTTCAGATTTTGTTATCGTACCCACAAATGCCCTAATATTGATTGAATTATGAGAATTTGTCTTGAATTTAAGAAATATATGGATAAGTCTATGGTCGTAAAAACTGTTATTGGGGCAAGCTCATTAAAAAAAAGATCATTTTCCACTTGAGTTAACCTGTAGGAGCAGAGAGCAGCGTAGGCCGACACTCGGGGAACCATCTCCAGATGTGGAACCAGGCTAATGGTCAGAAACACCTGCAGAAGAAGAAGATCTTTATTTATATAGCACCTTTCACAGACATGGTCACAAAGCGCTTTACGGGAGGATAAACTTATTGTACATGTTTTTAGTGGTAGGGGAAACCTACGTCGACACGGGCAGAGCATGCGAACGCCACAGAAAGGCCATGTCCAGGGGGGAATCAAACTCAGGACCTTCTAGCTGTGAAGCACAGGCGCTAACCACTGTGCCACCTTTCCACTACACCCAAAAAATATGTATTTCATATTTTCAATCTCCAATATACTGTAGTACAGAAATTATTCTTCTCTACACCTGCTCAAATTAGAGTTCAGGATCGTGATGTCATATTGCAGCTTATACAGTTTCGGTTTTGATGCACATTTTTTGACGTTAGTGTACTTTTATTTCAGAAAATAAAAGTAATATGAGTCACAAAACATCAAGTCAAGACGTGCTATAAATACTCGTCACCATCTTGTAAAGAAGCCGTGTGCTCCTCAGGCTTCTAGGGCCGTTAATTCACAGAAAATAAATGGGGTTGTTCTTGACTCCCATGGGCTGGACCTTTGGAGCGTGGACATGCTTGGATACAGACACGTATGATGTCTTCAGGAGAACCTTTGAATGTGCTAAAACCTTTTATGAATGAGGTTTGTCTGAGGTACAATAGGCCACAGTACAAAGCGGCGTCTCGTCTTATGAAAAAAACTTGAACCTACAATCAGGAAAGAGACTTCCTTTTTAACCCGTAACTTTACCACTGGGCCACAGCAGCACATACCAAGGATCATGTATTTACTCGACTTCATGGAAGTTCTTAATTTCCTCATATTAACCACATTATTTTACATATTAAGAGAGGCCGTTAAAGGACCCAGTAGCTCGGTTGGTGCCATTAAAGGTTCAGAGTTCAATTCCCACTTGCACATGTGTATGACATGTACAACCGTCTCTTTGAAGCATGTTCATTTGTAAAGATGTTGACTTTATAAAGAGAAACTGAGCCGAGCACCAGTCCCAGGATTGATTCCACAACCTCTAGGTGTGAGAGTGTCTTTCAATGTGCGGTAACTCACCTCTGAACCACACCACAGCCGACTGCACTGGACCATAAGGTTCATGTGTGTACGACGTTCTAGGTGTTTATAGTTAATGTTAGAGTGATTAATGCTGTGTGAAGGCTGGTGGTTGTGGTAGTTTAGCTCCGGGAGTAGGAGGCTCCATCAGACAGCCATAGGTTCTGGGTTCGAACCCCTTCTCAACACAAACCCTGGACAATCTGGACCAGGACCCACCCAGCACAGACCCCGTGGGCCCAGACCAGGAGCGGAGCGCCCTGTAATTGCGGATGCCGGCGCATAACAAAATTAATGTGGATGTTTATATTATTTAAGTATCACAAAAAATATAACACTGGGATGGTATATTTTATTAGGAAGTGTCTTCCTAATAACGGGAAGACACTTCCTTTTTAACCTGTAACTTAAACATTGGACCACAGAAGCATGTACCAAGTGACATGATTTACTTTAGGAGTTTTAAATTCGAGATAAAGGTATTATTGTGCGTATTACTTTGGTTCTCAGATATTCCGTTTGTCTTCCATCCCAGCTCATGTTTCCAGCACATATTCATCCATCCATCCGTTTTCTCCCACTTGTCCGTTGCCTGGTCGTGGGAAATCACATAGCACCAGGCTCCTATGGCTCCTCCTGCAGGTGGTGGGTCCACAGAAGGAGCACATATTCAAATCAGTCCAAATAGCTTCAGGAATGGCCAGTGGGAGATTTCATCCAGGAAGGCAAGACAGCAATGGGCCACCTCCTTTCGAACCATTTGTAATAATAAAAGGGAGAGTAAGTGTCGCTAGCCTAGCGCTAAATTAAAGGCAACTATGCTAGCCTACAGTGAACCTACTTCAATAGGCTCTCAGCACACGAGTGACACGTGACTCCATATGCGATCCCCGAAGGTCGCGGTTCTTCCTCTTTTGGTATTTTTCCAATAAGGATCAGCGATGTCTTGCACAAATTAATCAATCAATCACTGAAAATCTCAGAGCACACGGTGAGTATCAAAAAACAACACAAACATTAAACAACTTAAAGACAAGATGATTCTTTTTTGAGCAGCTTATTAAAAATCATGCTATTTTAATTTTGTGTTAGCAGTGAGTGGCTGCAAGACAAAAACACCAGCCATGATGAGCACAGAAAAATCCTCCAGTGAATTCTTTGCTCCAGTCACTATGTTCAAAACAATGTTTTTAACATAGTGACTGTCCCTCAGTAACTCACTGCCCGCCATGGAATCTTGAGCTATTTATTGTTTTGGACAAGACATTGTAACTAACTCATAGGGAAATAACGGGATAAGAAAAGCACCTCCGAACGTCACGTGACACTCGTGTGTATAAAGCCCATGGCTATTTCCTATGAACGCAGGTCAACGTCCCAACCAGCGTGCTCCACACGGGCACAGCAATCCCAGCCATTACACGCAGAGCCCAGCTCCACAGATGGCAATAGATGGCAGAGCTCTTTAGTGGTGAATCTAAATACTTTGATAAAGGCAATATGATTTACCTGGAGCAGCCAGAGTAGGAATCAGAATCAGAATAGGTTTTATTGCCATGGTTTGAGAACAGGTTCACAAACTAGGAATTTTTCTCGGTGCAAACGTGCGACATAGAACATATAACACAGAGTTAAGATAAAAATAAGCTAAAGAACATGAAACTATAAGCCTGTAGGGGCATGCATAAAAGGTGCAACGGGGTTAACCGATGACCGTTTGACCGGTGGTTAACCGTGTCAACGTTAACCAATCCAAAGGTGTTGGTTGTCGGTGGAAAAAAAGGTGATCTCTAAATTACGCTTTTATACAGTGGACTAAACACTAAATAGTAAGATCTTTTTGTGTGAAGTGAACAAATGATCCCTTAGACCCTCCCAAACAATATTTTTTTCATAACTCACCTGTTTGTACTTAATAAACCAATTAATAAACCAATACAAATAAACCAATACAAATATTTGGCAGGTGGATGGAACGTGCAAAGTAAAGTGTGTGGGACCGTTTCACCAAAACGAATGACACAGATGTGAGTCGCTACCTGTGTGATACAGTGCTTGAATACAGCAGTAGAACGTCTCTTCGGAGCTGTCATTTTCTGAAATGAGCTGCTAATTTCTAACGCTTTAAAAAAAAAGGTGATGTGACTTGGAAGGGGGACGGTGTGAGCGGTAGTCAGAGCGGCAGAGGCGACAGCGTTAGCTGCAAAATTGCAGGCGCGGCTTGATATGGCTGTTATCTCACATAGCATAGCACATTTTAGCTGTTAACCGATTTCAACCGGCTAATGCGGCTCGTGGTCGGTCAAGAACATTTTTTTGTTTTCGCCATCCCTAGAATGGGGAGGCTTTTATTTCAAACGGTGGTGCCACCTGCTGGTCACCTGCAGGACGATCCTCACGCTGCTGCAGAATGATGCTTTTTATGTAGCCTGGTTTACCAACGTAAACGTCAAACAACAGCACTCTCAGACCCACTGTTTAAAGGTTGGTTTGTGATTTGTTTCTTCTCTTATCCAGTCCAGTTGACAACTTTAAAAACCTCTCAGCCACTCCTACAATTGGAAAGCTCCGGGATATTTATTAGGGTAGGTGGTAACATGGCAGCTTTTCCGGAAACCCTCATCTGAGCCACGGCTAAACGCTAGCGGCCTCCACCTCATCATTAGCCAAAGCGCTGGTGCTCGCTAACGCCGGCTAACAGGTTTCCATGGCGCGGTGACGGGCAGGAGCAGCCGTCCGTCGGCGGGTAGAAACGCTTACAGGGCACTTCCTGGCCACGGGCTGAGCGCTTGTTATTCGGCACTTGCAGCGCTCCAGCTATAAATAACCATTTGTCACCGGCACACACGAGCCCTAATCGCCTCCAATATTTATAACTGACAATAAAAACAGTCGTTAGAAGGACGTGTCTCTCCACTGGGGGACATAATGATGAAGTGCACACGGAGATGGCAGCAGGAACAATGCATGCTAAAAATACACGTCTGCTCAATGCTAATCCGATACTTTACCCATGTTGGAGAGCTTGTCAAACCTGGCATCCACTGAGCACCGGTCTATGCATATTTACTGATCCAAGAACTTTTTTGTATAAATGATGTGTAGTATCATGTTCAGGGCGGGTATGCGTTTGATCTCTGGCATCGCTGTCCTCCTCAGCTAGCAGCGTGTCTGTTTGATTACTTCAGAGCCTAAAGAACTTCACGAGAGCTTTGATGGGCTGCGCGCACTTCTTATAGGCCATTGATCCACACTTCTCTCAGCCATGGCATATCCCATCTCATTTTATTATCCAAAGTTTTAACTACTAAAAGCCCGGAAACAAGCCCGCAGCAAACGTCATCCTCAAGGGACAGGATGACGGGCGGCCATTAAACATTCAATTTGTACAAACCAATAGCAGAATGGAAAGAATTGTAGCAATTGTGGACAGAAAGTAGAATCCAATCTCACAGTCACAGCGGCAAATTCCATATAGTCAATTGAGAGCAGTTAAGATTATTTATATATAAATTAAGGGGGGCCTTTCTCCCCATGTAAAACTACAGAAAAACAAGAAGAACAAGTTCACCTTTAGATCCAGGACTCCCCTGAAAAGAAAAGGTCACGATGGTTTATGCATTTCATTCATTAGGAATGTCATGTATACCAATATTGAACTCACGCACTTCCACATTCATTGTTTAACTGGGTGTCCTCAATTATTGACCATGATTTAACCTGCGCTTCAGGTACAAATCTAAAAGGTTTGAGCTGATGTGTGCTCAAACAGCTGTAGAGGCTTGACTTATGTTTAAGTGAAGTCAAGTAAGTGCTTTATTTGTTGTACAACAAAATTGTGTTCAGGTGTTAGTCCTGAGGCGCTACGACTGAGCCGCTCCACCACCCGGAGAAAACCTGGCTGGCTGCCTTCAGTCTCCTCTGATCCTCTGAAACGGTGCAGCGCCTCCTGGGGTTGTCCCTGTTTTTGAGCGTGGCGTCCTGCACTGGTCAGCTCCTCCTTCCTCTTCCTCCTGCGCAGCTCTCTCCGCTCCACAACAGTCTTTAACCATCTTCTGGGAAGAGCTTAGCAGTTAACCTGTTTTATTCTCTAGTGAACCATAGCCAGAACAATAGTGTGGCTTAGCTGTGAGCCTTGCCTGGATACCTCATTTGTCCCTTCCTTGTTTCCTGTAGCGCCTCTTGTGATGCAGGTGTGGGGGGCTCTTAGTGCCTCTTCAGTGTCTCAGAGTAAGACATTTTAGCTAAAGCTAAACTCATCAGTTTAAGGGAATTTCTTACTAAAATTAAAAATGTTGACCTTTTATTTATTAAAAAAAAATGTAATAGCTAAAATAATAGACCAAAACGATTTATATATGGGCACATTTACATGCATACAATAAAATAAACTAATTTTTTCTTTGAAAATAGCCTTTTTTTTAGAGAAAAAATCCCCTCACTGGCATTGCTCAACTATTTTTACTGCAGATATTCGTCAAAACACAAAAACAATGCTCTAAAACGTATTCAGCTGCAGCTCAGACTGAAATGTTACACTTTTTGCTCTAAAGTTTCCCGTTGTGTCCAATTAGGTTTTGAATATCAACATTCCCCTCGTTCCCCTGCCCCAGGTGGGTTCAGGGCTGGCTCATCTTAAACAGACCTAATGTTACCCCACTGTGTGAAACCCCCGCCCCCTACAGCCACAAGGGCTACAGCACCACATAAGCAAACAGAAGAGATTGTATTGAGATTGTATTGAGCTTTTAAGTACGACGTAGGGCTGGGAAAAAAATCGATTTGATTTAAAAATCGAGTCGGTATGTCAAATCGATTCATATTTTAAAAAAAAAATCCCTTTTTTCAGATTTCTCTGTGCTTAGAGGAATAAGGTCCTGCTGTACAAATGTGCCTCAGTTACCTCAGGATTGTTGTTTTTTTATTAGCTTAATCCAAATACAGTATAAATAATTAGGATGTTTAACAATCTTTGTTGCACACTGCATAGTGACTTTTTAGTTAGAGAGGGTTTGCCTTTGCAATTTTGTTTATGTTGTTTATATTTCATTAAATACAATAAATATATATATTTATAGTTTACAGTTATTTTGTTTTAAATGGGGGGAAAAATCTAATCGAAACGTTAATCGAGTTTTTTATTTAAAAAAATCGCTGAATTTTGTTTTTGTTTTTTTTTTGGGGGGGGGGGGGGCAATCGCCCAGCTTTAGTATGACGTGAACGTTTTTGTGAATGATGTCAAGTTTCAGAAGTAGGGCAGGAGATTGAATTCCTTTAATACATCTCTCCCTCTGGCTAAAGCCAAGGGTAAACGCTAATTGATTATATGGAAACGCTGAAAGGAAAAACACTGAAGATTATTGATATGTTGACTATTCTGCACAACTCAACGCCCATCCTGTGTAGCCTAAATACATGTATCGACGATGGTCTGGTTTGGGTTTGATATTGCGCGGGTCCTCATAAAGATAGAGTGCACCCTCGGCAGACGCTGCCCGGCAGAAATGGGGCTCCCCCGTAAGTGCAGATAACTGGGCTGGTTGCCATGGTGAGCCGGGCTAATCATCCCTTTCCCATCTTCTCGAGTGATGCACCGTGAACTCTCTTGAAACCCCAGCTGAAATGCCAAACCCATTGAATTTCGCACCATGGAAAAAATTGCAAGCATCCAGTCCCAATTTGCGGCTGGAAAACGAGACTGTAATTAGCCTTGTCTGATTTCCCACATGATCAAACTCACCGGGTGAACGTACAGGAAGGTAATTGAGCACCAAATGAGTTCTTGCATCAGTACCACTCGATGTAATCATGTTATCTTCTCTCTATGTGCAGATTTGGCCCCCCAAAATGGCACCCGGCGGAAAATGAACAACTGAGCGATAACCACTGCCACGTGCCGGCTCGTAATCCATGTTTCCTTCGACGTGCGGGTGGCAGACGAGAGGGATTGTGTTCACCGGACACATTTTAACCGTTGGAGCAATGTTGTGCCGCGATGGGAACTTGAAGCAGCTCTTCATATTCATCCAACAATCGCCAGGACGGACCGAAGGCCGTTCCCCTTCACATACGACAGGCAACAATGAGACACTCAGCCGAAGCTCTTTAAATAATGAGGCCTAAACCACCCAGCCCCATTTGGAGGAGGAGTTCATTTACAAAACAAAATTCACAATTGTTTTGGCAGGAACAATTTTAAGATACCCGTTATGCCTCTAACCAAGCATGATTAAAAATAAACCTGGAGTAAAACCTCCCCTCCATTCAGTCGGTCCAATCCCCTGGATGATGTATTGTGTAGCACACTCTCCGCCCCCGAGCAGGGGTCTGTGGAGTCTGTGGAGGTGGGCTTTGACATGAGCTGAATGTGTCTGTCAGATCTGGTGCCGTGGTTGGTCGCTCTGTATTTACATAGAGTTGAATCATTTCCGATCTTGGTCGTGTCCCATTGCTATTACCGGCGACCCAATCTTAAGCAGTTAACACAGAGACTAATTGGAAAAGAAATGTAATGTGTTACTTAAAACAGACGCGTCAAACTCATTTTGGGTTTTGGGCTATAATTCAGGTCCAACAGCGGCTCGTGGGCCACATATAACATTTTGAAATAAATGAATAATTGTGAGCTGTGGTTTTAAAATAAAAGGACTGTGGCCTAATTATTAATAATAACGGCTTACACTTGTATTGCGCTTTACCAGCCTGTGTCACAAGTTTCTCAAAGTGCTACACTGTAGTCATTATTCATGTGGTGCTATTGTAGCCACAGCTGCCCTGGGGCAGACTGATCACTTACCATATATAAATACAGTTGGCATCTCTTTTACTCCATTTAACTACTTTAACAAATGCTGAATTATGAATATAGTTTTCTACTAAATAAAGATGGGTCAACAGCCCATAATTACATAAATAACGGAGAATATTAACATGATGCTTTATGTTAGCATCATGCCACATGCTAACACTAGCTAACGCTAGCTACGACTGCTGTTTTTTTGCTTCCACTGAACAATCTATTGTGAAAAAACATCCATATGGACCCAATTTAGACTTGACTTTATTTGTGTGATAAATAAGTTTATATTCCGCCAGAAAACGGAATATAAACTTGTGGGCAAAAAAACGAGTGAAAAATTTTGTTTCCCAAAAGATACTTCCTTCCCCCTCGGCGAGTCCACGCCCCCTTCTACGACGCAATGCTGTGTGTATCTATAATGTGTTGTTTATATCCTGATGTCTTATGTCAGTGCCCCGTGGTGGACACTTGTGGATTTTATTTCCTTTTTTAAATTGGTGGTTGTTCTAAGTGGCTGTTACTCTACAACTTCATTACGGGGGCCTTGTAGTTGCACATGTGATTTAAAGCCATAAACGGCTAACAGGGTGACCCGGATTTGGGACAGTCCTAAATTCAAGGCTTTGTCCCGGATCCTGAATTTAGCCCAAACTGTCCTGACAATGAGATACCAACACGCACCAAACGCCTCTGTTAAGACTGGTCATTATTGGCTGAGAGCGCTGGAGCACACGCGAGTGCGCGGTGACGCTCCACCCCGCACTCCGGTCCACAAACCTGTCCTTTTTCTGCAGATAACAAAGACAGGCCCGGCCTGACTGTGGCTGACACAGGGATTGCTGTAAACTCTGAAGGGCACAGACGAGAGCTGCAGTAAAGAAGAGGCAAGAAAGAACTTAAAATCCCGTCCTTCTCTCCTCTTGTTTTCACACTGCATTGCTTTACTCACTCATCCCGCACTAAACCGTATAGGCGATCAGTGGAGAAAGTGAAAACACTCCTCTGCCTGTGTTAAAGCCTTTCAGACGCGGTTTGCTCGTAGCGCATGCAGAGTTTGGTAAAAACTGCGTGTGTTGAAACACTAGTTGAAACTAGTGCAGAAATACTCGATTTGAAACGCAGGTACATGGAATTCATCTCTACCATTGACGAACGGGCCCGTAACGCAGTAATGAATCCTTTCCCACGCTACGGAATTCACCTTTGAACTAAAACTGCCTTTAACGTAAACTTATTAACAAAAGCTCTTCACACTTACCCCCCTGCATTTTCCAGACGCTTTGCAAGTTATTCGTTGCGGAATTTGCCGACTTCTGAACCGCGCCGGGTCCCGGAAGAAAAGCTAAATAAATGAGTTTTACTTCGACTAACACAATCAAGCTCAGATGTGCACAATGTGATTATACCGGCTATAATTGAGTCGACACCTTTACCTTGAATTACTCTGATGGAACAGGGATTTATGCTCGATAATTGGATACAGACTTTGCAGCAGATGTCTCAATGTAAGCCAGCTGCATTGTTCGGTCGGGACAAAAGAGATACGAAGACGAGGAGACAAGCAGGGGAGGAAAAAAAAGAAAAAGAAAACAATCTTTATTTTCCATCTTTCAAACTGGTAATCTTGATTGGAACTGAACGGAGGATGTTTTAGGCAGAGACAGAACCGCGGGGGAAAAAAAAGAAAAGGCGAGGGGATTTAGCCGCTTCACAGGAAGGAGACGTGATTGACAGCCGTGGTCCCAGAGTTCAGGTGAAAATGATCGTACTGGAATCTTGATGCAAAAACAGGAGGGAACTATGGCAACAGTGAAGTCCCATGAACACATAAAACATGAAAGTCCAACTCAGTAACTCCTTTACTTTAAGAGTGCATTATGGACCTGTATATGCGAAAAAGCAAACTTGATATTTGAGCGTAATAGATCTTTGTGTGACCCTGCGGCTGTACGGGAGGTTATTGTCTTAACTTTTGATCTCCTAATATCTGCTGTGGCTTGTTCATTAACGTGCACTGTCCCTACCAAATAAACCAATAAACCAAACAAGCAGCAGCTGTGGTTTGAAATGCCTTTCTCGACCCCAGGCATTCAGATCAGAGGAATTATACGCTTCAATAAACGTATGAAAACACGAACGCAATGAAGAACACACTGGATTACAAACATGTTTTAAAGGGGATTTAACCATGACATGACAGTTACAGGATGCTATAGCAAACAGGGATCAGCCATAACCGGGAAACTCGAATGCATGTAAACACACTGGAGTTCATCATTTTCCAGAGTATGTAAAAATATTTCTATACATGAAAGTCTTTTAAAATGACCTTTCTTTATACAGTTTTGACCAAGTGTAAGTCAAAGTAGATGTGATTTGATTTGACCAAATAACACATTGACAAACAATATGAACAATAGACACATCCGTTGTTTGGGAATATGCAAGAAAATGGATTTTCAGAAACTTTTACAATATTTTGACTTCCCACCCCCTCCTCTATGGGGAAAGTGATCAAACAAGATGATCAAATTGGTTGATTTGCAATTTAACCTTAGCTTACAATATGCATTATACAATCTTCTTCATCAGGGGTGTGACATTTAGTAACTACAATTGCTTCAAAAATCGTACACTTCCGAGACACTCCAACAGCCCCTCCCCTGAAGATATATTCAAACTCACATCATGGACAGGAACAATGACAAAAGGCAGAGTGGAGAACAAAAACCCCCATAACAGAACTGTTTCCATATATAGTGGCACTAAAGCGGTCTCCTGTGAGGTGTGTGACTTCTAGTTGTACATCTTTTAAAAAAGGCGACTTTCACTAAACTCTCGAGCAAATCGACTTTTCAAGGTCAGCTCTGTGTGATTTTAATTCCTTCATCTGCCGCGCTCAAAGTGACTTTCCTTTGAGAGACCGGGCCTGTAATAGAACGCTTTCATTCCTCATTTCTAGCTTCCTTTTGTACGCTTTTTATGTAGCATCAAAGTCAGATGTGGGAGAAAAAAAAAACTCTAGTATTCAATCATCGTTGGAACGCTTTACCGGCCCCATTATTAGATACAACACCCAAAACTCAAGGTACGGAGTTATGACGGTGCAGTATTTTTGGGCTACTTATTCTTTGAATGTAGAATGTACTTTACTTGAGAAGTACTTTGGCTGAGTACTTCACTTTTACTCTACAACATTTGAAAGATAAATACAATACAGCTCCACATTTGGCTTTGTCTTTTGTTCATTTTAAAAACCTTGTAACGCACACTCCAGAACAGTAGGTGGCGATGCATAGTCAATGCCACACGACTTACGACGAGGAAGACAGTTTGTCCCCGTCGTGTTGCCGTACGAGCGGTGAGTTCGAGCGAGATATTTGTGGTTATTTGTCCACAGTTATTTTTCAAAGCACTTCGTACTTGAACATTTGAAACGTTTTTTTCCCCCCTGCAGATAGTATTTAAAGCAGAACTTGAGTAACTTTTTTTTTTTTACCCTTTACCCTTTTGGTAGCCCCTCTGAGGGTAATACAAGTCCTGACTGTATTCTGTCGAAAGCGTTCGGTTTGTTGAGGAACATTTTGCAAAACGTTATTTGGTTTATCACGATCAGAAGAAGCTAACAGGCTAACGGGCAAAGCTAACTGTGGGCTAGCGCCACTTTAGCAGTGTTTACGGCCAAGTTTGACTAAATCATCTCCATTGTATAATTGGGTTGTGGCACAATGTACAATATAGCCCTCTCCCTGTGTCTTTTCTGTCAGTATTTACTCTCACGGACAATTAGTGAGTAAAAAAAACGCTACATGCTACGACACCTGCAGTGGCGCTCGGGGCAAACGTTACTTAGTCCTCCTTTAAGTACCTCCACTCAATTGAGCAACATTTTCTTGTATTGTGCTTGTAGATACTCACTAGGCCATATAGTGGAACAAGTTGAGTGTAGCTTTTTGGAATAAAGATGGGTCGAACCAATAACAGGGTGCACCCCCCCAGTGGCGGTTCTGGCCTTACCTGTCTGAATGGACAGATCAAATCTCTGTGATCACTGGCATCATAGTGTATCCATGCATGTATTTTTACATTTAAATATATTTTTGCACTTTTGATAGTGTAAACTACATTCTCACCAAACTTCATAAAAAAAAAAAAAAAGGCTGTTGCAAAAATGTTTGAATCGACAAGATTTTGGGCTTAACCTCTAAACCCCGCCCTAACCGAGCACATTTTCTCCAGTTTGAATATAAAAGCTAAAAAATCAGCATAACAGATCAGCGGGGGAAAAAGAATAATCTAAAGAGCAACAAAAAAAGTGATAAAAAAGCAACAAAACGAACAAAAAGGCGACAAAAACGATTTGATTTCATGTACCTGCAACAACATGGAGCAAAGGGGTTCATTCTTTTGTTAAGCGTTGGATCTAATTATCAGTGAATAAAGGTGATTTAAGTGACTTTGAATGTGACACAGTTGTTGGCGCCAGACAGGCCTCTGTGTCCATATATTCCAAATATGCCGTCTGTATCTGTTTCCCAGTCAGGTCTGAGGAGCGAGAGCCTGCTCACTGTTAAGATGCTTGTTTTAAAAACTATTCAGTCATTCTATTAAATTATTGGTTGAAAGGTTATGCAATATGGCTTTACAATAACTTACTCTACAGCTGTTTGACAGCCACTTTTGCCAATTGCGCTGAGAAACACGCTTTGTGCCGATTAGTTTTACGCGAACGCTTCTGGTAATTGCATTGAAATTACTAACTACAAAACATGATTTTCGTTTGAACTATCCAACATCTCTCCTCAAACAAATTGTACCATGCAGTTTCAAATAGTGTGTTAGTACAGCGTCTTCCATAAATGTTCCATCTTGCAAAGCCGTCTACTGGACTGGGTTAGCATTAACCATAACGCTCCACATTCATCCCTGTGAAGAATTGTTATGGTCAGAATACATTAGGAGAGTTTGGCCCACAACTAATTCACGCTTTCACAGTTTGTAATAGTGGCCAGTGTACATTCTGGAATACCCTTATCATACGGCGCAAGATGGTCTGCCAAATACCACTGGGAGTCAAACTTTCAGAGAGATTGGGCTCTTTCAGCCAGTTATACAACACACACCGGTCTAAAAACAGCACTTTGCCCTGGGATGTCAAAAACAAGTCCTGAATTCAATATAGCAGCGAGAGATGGGAGCAAAGATTGAAATATGGAAGCAGACAGAGCCAGTCTATCTGAAGAATGCGCGTGTTTAATAAACGTGGGAGTCACTGGTGCATGTTATGGCTGTCTGCGCTACACGTCCGCTCCATCTCGGATTGGAATTGTTAGCAGGCTGCTTATGGCAGGTTGGAAAAAGGGGGAAGAGATCATTGTGCGGTATTTGACAGTGCAACACAAATTACAATCGCTGTAAAATTCATTTACTGCAAAAGGGAAACGCAAGAAATAGTTTAAGCTCAGTGTGAGAAAAGGAAACGTCATAGGCATCAATTATTAAAAAAAGAGCTGTTTATTTTATTTATGGCAAAAAATCATTCTTGGGCACTTTCTTTGCTTTTTACATGATCATGGACATGATAAACCGTAAGGGTTTAAAAGGCAAGAGTTGACTAGGCTTTGCAAATCGTAAACACAAACATGTTTAAGATATGACAAAAGAGGTAACGCCTTCTTAAGAAGAAGTAAATGGATCATTTAGGCTCCATGGTAACAGTTGGTCCAACTCAAAATATGCTCTTTTTTTATTGTAACATCAGAATTTGGATATTTATGACGTTGCCGTTAGCTGCTAGCGCTACTAAGGGGCGTGGCCTAGCAGGGGGCCATGGAAATCACTATTTTTTCACTCTCTTTATACGTTTTCTGATGGACTTTAATATATTTAGCATTCTCCATAATTTATGTATTTATGGGCTGTTGAACTACTTTGGTCCTCTCCATGTCTCTGTATCTTTATTTGTTATAAAATACTTCCATAATTCAGCATTTGTTACATTATGGCCATTTGTGGGCGTTCAGTAAAAAGCTGTCGGTATTTAGACTAGCATTATTAACAAAACAGTGAGAACATGAGAAATAAAATAACATTCTAAGGAGCCTGTCACTGCACATTTACGTCATTTACCCAAACCAAGTCAATCATGCCGACTACATTTGTACTATTTTAGTCTGGAGGTTGAATACATTCTCTATCGGTTGGAGCTCAAGTTTCATTTAGCTGCAAATAAAGTATGTTAAGCACGTCTGAAAAAGTTTGTTTACAGTGAAGCGCGTCAAAGCTTGCCCCTGCAGTAATTAGTTGTTAATTACTTATGTATGTGTTTCCATTGTAACTCTGTACGGTTAGTGCAAGGACATCTAAACATACACAGATCAACTAAATGAGCCGAATCGGGAAGTAACACACTGTAGTTTAAAACTGAGATGGTGGTGACGCAGTTTTCTCAGCAAAAACGAAGTTAACTAAATTAAACTAGGGTCAAGTGATTGTCTCATAATGTTCCCCAAAAGTGGTGACATTATTCAAAAACAAAAGGTTCATATTTCAGGTTTGTGGACCAACTTTCTCACAAATAATGATTAGGTTAACCTCTTCTTTGGCATTACCAGAATCTAAAAGCTTCTTGAAAAAAGTGTAAAAATAGCAACAATAATGAGACGAAAACAGGGATGAACATGCAACAAAAGAGCGACAGAAAAATGACAAAAATGTGATGAAAATATGGCAAAAAATTTGGCGAAAATGGAACAAAAAAACTATGATTTTTTTTTTTTTTTTTTTTAAGTGACAATGACAACAACATGAAAGAAAAAGATTTCTTTAGGGTGAGTTTTACAGGCCTTTCAAATGAGGTGTTACACAGGCCTATATACTGTAACCTTTTAGATTTGGGTAAAGCTGAACTGCACTTGGTTAAGGCGGGGGTTAAGAGGTTAAACATTGGTGCATTTTTTGTTTTTGTTTGAAGTTATCCTTGATAATCAGTGAATGTAGTCAACTGGATAAAGTTTGATAAACAGCCATATTCAAACCCTGTGGTTAACGAAAAGGGCGGTGATTCCATGTAGTACAAATCTAACCAAAATGTCACTTACTTCTACTTTAAAGCCACAGTAACAACATGAGAGGATCAAGGCTCAACGAAGCGCTCGCATATGAGAAAAGAAGAACCGCTGATGGGCGCCGGAATAAATAGACTAATAGCATTTGGTGTCCCTTCTGCTCTAGATGTTTGTTTATTTATTTGTTATTGTTTTTTTTTATATAAAATGCTGCTTCTTACATAATGTCCCTACCAAACGTCTACCCTTTCGCACAGACTCATTCCGAGGAACAGGAGCCGGCAGAAAAGAGACTTGCGTGAGATGAAAACCAAAGAAAAACTCCCCGGTCCATCTTTGAGTTTTCATCCCAGCACGTTACGTTATTAGACCTATGACATCCTTTTCCTCCGGCGTTAATCCGTCTTCTTCACCTGCGGGTCTTTCTCGTTCGAATCGTCCTGTCCCGGTTGGCCATCTTCTCCTTCCTCTTCCTCTCCTCCCTCTATCTGGGGTGGTAGTCCGGCCCCGTTGTCGTCCTCTTCATCTTCATCCTCGTCCTCGTCCTCCTCCTCGTCGGTGAGCCCCTCCCTCTTCAGGGCGTCCATGTCCTCGGAGGCGGCGTCGTCGGTCTCGGCCGTGCAGATGCCGTAGCACATGAGGCTGATGACGCCGAGCGGGAGGCCGAACAGGAAGCAGCCGAGCAGCGGGGAGCTTCGGAACACCGACTAGGGGACAGGGGAGAGGGGGAACAGGTCGGGGAAATTAAAAACGTTGGTTAGTAACTTAGTTAGTTACATGCAATGAAGCTCAACAGCCGCGCCCACCTTTAAAGTTTATACAGTTCTAATTCAATTCAGTGCACAAATGCCCCACGCCAAACATCTGTGAATATTTAATTTCTTGAGGTTTAAAAACATTCCATACATTTTTATATTCTAAAGCAAATCGTAAACAACTTCAGCCATAATTTTTGTAATTTCCCCGTCTCTGTCAAGTGCAAACCTGTCTTCTCACTGCTCCCGGCTATTGTGGGATTTTTCCTGCCTCTGAGTGTTTTTGTCAGACTTTTTTCTCCTGGACCCCCCTGCCCGCTCTCTTCCCGAACCGCATAACTATGGAATTGATTGACTGGTCCCTCAGCGCAATTGATGAGGTTTTTTCACAAAGTGAGGCCCCGGAGGAGGTTGTCTGCCCTGACGGGTCTTTCGCAGCTGGGTGTGCGATGGATGTGTGGAGCAAGAGGTCGTTTGCCAAGCAGTCCTGTTGGACGAAGACGTCAAAGATATTTACGTACAGGGAGCGACCGAGTGATGGAATTACACCGAGATAAACTGATATACGCGACCTGGCAGCTCGCTGTGGAGACAGACAAAGGCAGGTGGACTATATTTTGGCAGGAAAATGGATGAACTGAGGAGGAAACTATTTGCTCCGGAGAACTCAACTAATGCTGAGACCAAGTAAAAGCTAATTAATTATAAATTATGAACTACGGGAACAATTATTTTCCTCCTGGGAGTAGGCTGCACCTCTTATCTCTCCTACACAGTCAACATTCTCCACTCAAGGCTCAGTCACGGAGCTAAACCAGATACATTATACAGTGGTCCCTCGCTATAACGCGGTTCACCTTTGGCGGCCTCGCTCTACAGCGTATGAACGCCATACGCACATTGTATTCTGCGTCCTGCTTGTCTAGTCGCAGAGAGAGCCTCTCTCGTTAAATAGAGGATCTTTGTGTGTCCCGTCAACACATCAGCGCACACACTACACGCCGCAGTGTCACAGCAGCACAGGCCGACTCTGTGTTCACTTTCTCTGAACTTTTCTGTGAAAATAAACAGAGCTAGCATGTGGCGCCCGCCTGAGCTAAACACTCGCCTTCTGAAGCCTGAAACTGCTACGATAAAACTTTGGTCGTAGCTTTGACGTTCTCTTAGTTTGAACAAGCGCACAGCGGAGACGAGAGCAGCTCACGATGTTTCCATCCCCACGTCTGTAATGTAAAAATCACAGAGTGACACCAGGCATAAGGGAGAACCCGTGTTTTACAGCCTTAAAACATATATAATAATTGTAAAAAATAAAGCTGTCTACTTGTTTACTGTCTTCTTTTATAAGGGGCATCGAGTTGCCTTGTGTACGAAATGCATGGTATAAATAAAGTTGCCTTGCCTTTATGATAAAATCTTAAGCAATGTCTTTGATTTTCCAAGAAATTCAGATTTAGTGTCAGTTATGTTTTCAATGCCCCACAGAAACAATGCACTACTGACAATAGTGTGACATTTTTAAAAGAGAAAAAATATACATTTGGAAAAACAAAAGTTTTTATTTTTAAAGTTTCAAGTAAATCTTATAATATTATCGTTTTATTGGCAGTAGTCAACACATCGCTGATTAGCCTCCATATTTTTTGGAAACAAGTGAATGGAAATATAATTTTGTGCCCCACTGAAGCTCTATCCAAAGCCTGTGCAGCTCTTTAAGATATTTGAGTCCAGACTGATTCCAAATCTGATTTAAAATTGTAAACTAAAATCTATTATTGCCAACCCTCTTTTCTGATCATGAAGGATGCTGACGCAATATGAACAGACCCGGAGATAAACATTATTCTTTCCTCCCCTTCCCCTCCTGATTGGACGGTTCACTGGTAAGCTCGTCTCATTGGTCAAAGTGATGGCACATTTAAACTTACAGACCGAGCTTGACGTGTCCTGAAGCAGGAGTTCGGTTTATGACAGTGTTTTTGGGCTAATGCAGCTTTATCAGAAATGACTGCCATCGAGCCTCGACTAGGAACTGCTGGTGCTGTGCCTCTGGGTAAAGCTGGGAGCCATTGCCTTGAGCAGTTCCACTCAAACTTTCCAGCACCTCGGGAAACATTTGGCTCTCCTCGTCTTGGCAGAAAAATGAGATGAGTCAGACCTTGTCAAGTTACACTGAAGGTCACGACGAAAGCAAGAGGTTTGTGAAAATAAAACACCATCACTCGTATCAGCACTCAGCACAAAATAAATGTAGGCTTCTGCAGTTACATTTTTGTTTCCACTATTCCCTTTCAGAAAATAAGGTCAATTCATATACGGCGTTATGTGGGCGAATACACAAGTAGATACAATTGTTTCTTCACCTCAGTGTGCATCATGATAGGCTAATAGTACTCTTGACCACAGTGATCCCACAACAGAAAACCAAAGCATATTTCCGTTTTCGTTTCTTTTATGTCATTTTTTTTTCATGCTTTTGCCAGTTTTTTTTTACATTTTTGTCACTTTGTCGTTTTTGTTGTTGCTTTTTTTCCATCACTTTTTAATTGTGTTTTTGTCACTTGTTTATTGTGTTAAATGGTAAATATCACTTATATCACGCTTTACAGTAAAGAACCAGTCACCCATTCACACTCTCATTCATACACCAATGTAGGAGACACTGGGGGGAAGGTGGAGTGAAGTGCCATGCCCAAGGACCCCACGACCTTCCGATCATGAGACGACCCGCTCTACCAACTGCACCCCCCCCCCCCCCCCCATCGCCCGCATTGTGTTGTCGTTGCTTTTCAGGCATGTTTTTGTCACAGTTTTGTCGCTTTCTTGGGGTAAAGCCAAACTGGAGAAAATGTCCTCAGTTAAGGCCGGGATGAATGATGTGAGTGGTTGGTGGTGGTCGGAGGGGCCGATGGCGCAGATTGGCTGCCTCGCTTCCGTCAGTCTACCCCAGGGCAGCTGTGGCTACAATAGTAGCTTACCACCACCAAGTATGGAGTGAATGAATAGTGCAATGTAAAGCGTCTGAGTGTCCAGAAAAGCGCTATATAAAACTGATGCATTATTATTATTATTATTAAGGCGGGGAGT
This sequence comes from Proterorhinus semilunaris, assembly GCA_021464625.1. Taxonomy (NCBI): domain Eukaryota; kingdom Metazoa; phylum Chordata; class Actinopteri; order Gobiiformes; family Gobiidae; genus Proterorhinus; species Proterorhinus semilunaris. The sequence continues at coordinate 23,374,264 of CM038362.1, read as the reverse complement.
AAGGGGTTAAACCTAATGTAATTAATCGGAATGAATTGAAAAAAGTCCAGGCCCTAATTTGAACACTTGACTCAGTATTACTCAGACATTTCAGTTTCAGTTTTTATTTATTTGACTAAATAGATTTGTAAATGTATACTGTATGATTATCACAGGCAAAAATAGAGTGGTGAATTGATAATACACTCAAATACTGCAGTTTTACGGATGACGGATTCGAAAGCGCAAGCAGAGCTTTCCTTCCTGACTTTTATTCTTGGCTCCATTGCGCCCTCACAGCAGCGCTTTTTGCAAAACTACACGTATGTCCGCTTACAAATCCATTCCTCTCCCTCTCTTGTCTTTGTATGACGCGGGCACGCAAAAACCCATGCTTCCCCTTTTGTAGCGCTGCAGCCAAAAGAATGCGTTCTCCTTTGGGCTTTTACTCTTTGATTGCTACCCACACCATCCACTGCCTCGCACAAACCGTAGTTTTATTTTCTTTTTTTTTTTTTTTGTTGGGCTTAGCATGCCGCCAGTGTCCGCGCTGCGCTCTCATTTATTCGCCGGCTGATGACTCTAAAATGTCTCCCGCTCGCTGAACAGCCCTCAGAGGCCCAATCGAATCTGCACATAGTAAACGGGAGCTTCTCGGCATTTGCCCCGGGAGGATTCTGGGAGATGGAGTGCGCCCGGTCAACAAGTTACTCTGGAGGTGATCTTGGCGGCGGCTGATTAAAAGTCGAAGGAATTCAAGACCGGCGCCGCGCAATTAACATTTCGGCGTGTGGCCCCGACCGGCGCGCTCGCCATCTCCGCGGGCGTCCAGGGTGAAGGACGACTGCGGGAGCTGTTTAAATGAGTCTGCAGTTGTACTTTGCGGTCTCGTAAACCGTGATGCGATGAGCGCGGGCTGGGAAAGAAAAACGTTTGGTTGATGTTGAGAAACACTCGGACCAGAAATGTCTCTATCCTTACAAACCCTATCCGACAAAGAACCAAAGAATAACGCCTCATTTGAAAACTATGACCTACAAAACTGATCTTTTTCCTCAGTGCATTTTTGCAAATTTTTTTATCGCTTTTTTGTCACTCATTTGTTGCGTTTTGGTTTTTTGTGGCTTTTTTTTGGTCAAGTTTTTGTAATTCTTTTGTTGCGGATTCATCCTCATTTTTGCTGCTATTTTGTTCCTCTTTTGTGGCTTTTTGTCTTGTTTTGTCACTATTTTGACGCTTTTTTTCTAGAAGCTTTTAGATTTGGGTAAAGACAAACTAGAGAAAATGCGCTAGGTCCAAGTGGGGGTTAAAGTGGGGGTTAAGAGGTTAATAGGCCCCTGTGTAACTGGATGTGTCAATTTCTTATCATCTTTTTCTTATCGCACACTCCGACATACGTCACACGGAGGAATCCATTTGATGGATTGTGTTTGTTTTAAGTTTGGTTTGAATCCCTACTTTTACAACAGAGGAGCAAAGGTGGTGTTTTGTGTAAGTACATTTTATAACATCTTGAGCCATTGGGGTATTTTCTGTACACACACATTATTGTTAAGTTATACTACAAAAACACCGGGGCGAAAGTGTCTAAAAGTTCTTCTAGAATACATTTAAATGCATTCAGGGACTAAGAACCAACATTTTTCCAGCAACCAAATGAACAGGTCACAGGGTGAAAAACAAGATGTTTAGCCAACGGCATGCTAACAAATTTACGGTGCCCTGATAAGAGTGGCTCAGAACAAGTTTATGAACTTTATCTATTATGCGACAAAATCTAGGAAATGTAGAGTGTTGGAGTGTTGCAGCAGTAAAAGAAGTCAAATTTACTGCTTTTTATCGCTATTTTAATGCCCAAATATTATTTATTTAATGCCACAAAAGCACGTGTTTATTGCTTAAGTGTTTAATTTATTTGCAAAACATTCCATGAGAGAAGGAAGTTTCAATATTCAAAAGCAAATTGTGTCCAATTTGCTTTTAAATAAAAAAGTCGTGTACAATTTCAACCCAAACGGCAATTGAATGTGCTTTGGACGATATAGTTGGTATCTTCGACAAACTTTTAAAGTAAAAAAAAACAACAACTGTGCAATGTCATTTTCAAAGAAACTTGCATTAAATGCCAGTTGGAATATGATTCAAAACTTTTTTCAATGACGTTTGAGGTCTTATTTTTGGCAGAATTCATTTACTGTATGTAAATGTAACACATGTTTACTGTAATCATTGGAATAATCACCATGTAAGAGGACAAAAACTACAAACGTTCGGTGCCTTAAGGATTCTTCAAAAAAGTCGCCTTACAGAAGAAAAAAAAAAACATTGCGAAGGAGCCACAATGTACCCAGGAAATGGATCATCACTAGTGTCAGCAGCACCAGAACACGGGAGGAGAGCACTCACATACCCTGCAGTCGCTGCCACAGGAAGAAGGATGGTAATTGCTGGGGGCTCGGTGATAGCGGATGAGGTAGAGGTGGTGTGCTATGCTAACACAGCTAAACTATGACTCACTGAGTTCTTGTGCAGCGCTCACTCACTTTACTCAGGAAGGGGGCATGTAGAACTTCTCTGGGTTGAAAGAAGAGCTTGCATTTGTACTTTGAGAAGAGGCGATAATGAAGTGCCACAGTCTGCTTCTATAGGAATCTGTTAGTTGGGAGCTCTAGTAAATTCTATCCATTAAAAAGTAGTTCATGCGTTTTCTCGAATTAGATTCAAACGAGGCATTCAAACAAGGACCTTTCTCTGGCCAAACAAACAAATGAGGAATCCATCAGCCAAAACCTGCGGAGCGGCGTAGTTTTTATCTATTCTAGTCGTTTTAGAGCCGAAATTGTGGGACTGCCACTTTCACTCTCTCTACTAAACGGCCAAAACATCATTACCAGCTAAAAATTAGGGAAGGATCTCTGTGAAAAACCCTTAGAAATATTGTTCAGTACAAGACTGGAAAGTTTGGAGCTGCTAAAGTGGAAATGTTGCAAAAGGTTTGGTAACATTCTCCTGTCTTTCGCCACCATTATGGCCACGGCTGTCTATCAGAAAGGAAATGACCATGTTTGGATTACAGCGTCATCTCAATCGCCTTACGTGCTACTAGTGGATACCAAAGACTGAAATATTTGTGAATAAATGCCAGACTGTATAAAGAATAGACAGCTCCTCCTCACTCCTCCCCGTTTACGAAAATGACCACGTTCGTGGGGGAAATCATGGCGGATTTACAGGCTCCTCCTCTCCAGCTCTGACGAAGCATGTTCCTAAAAAGGGCATAAGGCGGGGATCTTGACTGTAGAACCGGCCCTGCTTGGCCCTCGCGGGGCGTGTAATGGGCGTGTATTTCTGTTGTAATCACGCCCATGGCCAGGCAGCGACGTAAACGGCCTGTCAATCAAAGCCAGGCCCTCATTAATTATGCAAGATTTCTAAAATTTTTATCTACGATAAAAATCCTGGTGCCCCAGATTGTTTTTAACCCAGCGTAATCACAGGAGGAATATCTAGCTCTAGCCACTTCTAAACCATTAAGCACCAGGCATTAAAGTTGTTTTTAACGTGTCTAAAGTCCAATGCATTCCAATGGTGCGATAGCGGTCATATGGAGGTACTACAGCAAAGGTGGAGCAATGGCGGCCATTGATAAATGCGCGTGGGAAAGACACTAGGAGCGCCACACTGTTGCCGTGATATCCTGAAAAAACTACGACTCGCTGGTGGACAAAAACGCCATAGAGGAAGTACCGTAAAGGGTGAGTTGTGAGTTGGGTCTTTTCTTTTCATTACTTGCGTTAAAACTACGACGTTAAGGGAGAAAGCTAGCTAAAAATCCCGCCTAACTTTCCATTTATTTCACCATCTAAGTTTACGCTATAATCTCGCTGAAGTCTTCATTGTGTTTTCGGGATCACATCCACTGCGATATATGACACAAGCACAAACCTTTCCCACACATCCATTTGCATCTTTATATTTTTGGCACCGGCGTTTTGCGCTAATTATCTTAAATTACATAAAGACAAAAACGGCTGAATTGTTCAAACCATTATTTAAATCTGTCTTTCTCTTGAAGTATTTCTACCTCCCACTTTGGACCTACACTGAAGTCTATAATTTCCCTTAGAACCTCCCCACACGGCTATAAAGGACAGCGTAAAGGGCAGTGTTGAGATGACTGCGCCCGGTGCCGACTGAGGAGCGATGCAACAGCTGTATTTACATTCCCGTCACAATCCCGCGAAAATAAAACCAACTTCCCCCTGCAAGACGCAACAACTACTGGGGGAGGGAAAAGAAAACAAGAACCCCCCCCTCCCCCGGCTACACTTTTACTGCCGGTGCAGCGAATTCCCAGCTCGCTCCTGTCCTCTCAATGTTGTTTTACTCCCAGAGGAGGGGGGGGAGTGCAGGGTGCTGGTGTATTTGTTCGACGGCGCGACCGGGAGCTGGTTGAAAATACTGTTTATTTTGGGCTCAATCGGGAAACGGCGAAGGTCAGAGCTGCGCGAAAGGGCGACGCGTTTATCCGCGAGCTTTCCACGAAACTCTTCGGGGCCGTTTGTTACTCGAGTCGGAGTGACCTTTCGGACGCTTGTCGGTTAACCAGCGGACTTACCATAATCGTGGCTCGGGCGTCGAAGCCTATGCGCTTGATTCGCTGGATGATGCCGTCGCCTCCGTGAGCCTGTGAAAGGGGAGGGGGAAAAAAATCAATCAATGAGGAGAGAATTTAAGAAAAGTAAACAAAATAGACTTCATGATTTACTCCTGCAAGATTCTGTCTTTAAAAGTGAGACAAAACAATTGCACATAAGTTTATAAACGGAGTTTCTAAAAAAAAATAATAATAATAATTGCAATTTTAATGACTGAAATTATTTAAGCGATGTAACGGATCAAACAAGAATCTTCCAAAATCCAGGGTGATACATGAGCCAAGTCCACTCAAATGTTTACAGCTCAACATTGCTTGAGTTTTGAGAGTGAGGATTTCTCTTCTTCGCAGGGCCAGAGATGTTAACTCAAGTCCCACCAGGTTCCAGAGCTACATGCACGCGGGCGTCACGTGACTTCTGAGTGGATCCTCAGGAAGCGCTTGTTCATCCTGTCTCCGTTATTTCCCTACGAGTTAGTGGCAGCGTCTTGACTAAAAAAATTTAATATCTCAGGATTACTGGTAGGCAGTGAGTTACTGGTGGACACAGCATCATGTTAAAAACATAGCGTCAGGAGCAAAGCATTCACCAGAGGAAACTTCTGCGCTCATTACGTCTCGAAGCTAACGGCTAACACTAAATAAAGCCGCTCAAAAGTAATGCGCCTGTCTTTAGTATAAATACTTTGTAGTAGCATGATACATAATATCTCTGCCTCGCTTGCGACATATCATAAAATGAGCGTTGTGCAGGGTAAGTTTGGTCATTTTAATACTGACATGAAAACTGATGTTAAGGGGATAAACTTGCAAAAAATCTCCACTTCAACCACCTGCTGTGTTTTGCCTTAAAGGTATCTCAAGGAATAGTTAATAGTTACCCACCAAGGTTTATACAATATATTGGGTTTGGACTTTAAACAAGAAAGCTCATTCATTTTGTCTTGCATCATCCAAAATTGTGTCTTAATAAGAAACCTTCTAAAATCTCCCCCCGCGAGGCCTTATAGAAATCCATCAATGGATCCCTGGGCCTGGCTGACTTTGAAAAGTAGCTCGCGAGCAGAAAAAGTGTGGCCACCGCGCATTATAAATAAAGCTATCCCAGAAGCCTTTTGAATGTAGATGCTGAAGTTGTGGCAATGTCAGGAGGATTTAGATGATACACTGCACAGCATATTTAGTTTCTATATGAGAAAACATCCCACACATTCTAATTAGGAGCCTAACTGAGCCGCGGTATTAGCTCCTAATCTGTCCCAGCTCTAATTGATCACCGTCTCTGGCTCGATCGGAGTGAGATGTTTTGGGTACACAGCCGCCAGAGAGATGCGCGCAGACAAAGTGTGTTTTTTGTTTCTTTCTCTTTTTTTTTACAATCTTATTTCACACGCCGAGAGTCGTCTCTTTATAAGTGCATCAGCCTGAACGAGGCGAGCGGGAGCTGCCAGGCACGGGGAAGGCAAACGGCGCTAAGTTGACACCAAAGCAGTGAGCACAGATTCTTGGGTAATTGGAACTCACAAAACGCGGCGTTCCAGCTCTGCCCACAGCGCGAGGCAAGGTTAATGAGTGTGATGTAACTGCTATTTACACAACCTGCTTTAAACAGCGGACCTATGGGATCACTGTAAACAGGCATACTTCAATGGAAGGGTTTTCGTCAGACTGCACAATATGCTGCAGAATGATTATCTCTGTATAAGTGCAATGAACTTTTGCAGAAAATATAGAGGAATACATATACAGTTACATTTATAGTTGCGTAATATATAGCTTTAAATTAATTCATGCTAAAGGCTTTGATTTTGAGGTTTGTCGGGTGTTAATTATATCACAAAATATATTGTTATCTTTTTTATATTGTGATATACCTTTTTGTCTGTTCAGAAACGTTTCTGCCACTGAAACTCCTCAGACGCTCTAATGTTCAGCTCAGACTTACATGATTATGCGTCTGCAAAGAAACGTATCTGACCTGGAGTAGCAACAAAGCACATGAAAAGAACATTTGCTCACAGGGGAACGTATGAATGGAATCTACTTCCCAGGCAAATAGTTCTGACGGAAACCCTTTTTAGATTTAATATTATTCTGAAAAGGTTTATTATGCTGAATAAATCGCTCCATAAAACTTAGTAGGTTAGACATCAATTTAAATGATAAATGTTGTGATCGGCTGTTCCGAGTCTGTCGCTTTGTGATTTACAAATTTTTTTATACTGCCTAAAGGTCCGCACACACTACACGATTTTTCTAGTCTTAAACGATTTTATATAGAATGGGGGGTCCACACTACACGACTGGATTCAGTGCGATTATTGAACGTCTGGGGGTTCACACTTAACGACTGAGAATCGTAAGAACGAACACACTACACGATTCTGACAAACAGCTGATGTTTGATAACACAGCACGTCTGTCCTCTCTACCGCTTCATTTCTCCTCCGGTTTCAAAAACTGACCCCAAATCCGCAAAGATAGGCCTGTGTTTGTGAGCGTGCGAAAACATGTGCGTGTCCCAGTTTGGTCAGCGGTGTCAACAGTGTCACAACATCGCAGTGCAAGGCTCCTACTGCTACGAAGCCTTCAACTTGGCTATAGTTCTGTCAAATGGAGATAAAAGTCGGCGACACGAAGAAGTGGGACGTATTTCAGTGGATTTAATAAGAAAAGGAGACTGGCCTCCGCTCCAAGATGGAGGAGGCGGAGGAGACAGCGGAGAAAGTGGAGAGAGGCGAGGTGAAGCTGAACAGTTCGTCTCCAAACTCAGTAAGTGCCGCTAAACTCTGTTCGCGGTTGAAATGTAGCTTGAAAAGGTGATTCTCGTGAACGTTTGGTAATATAAAGTTGTGCTGTTTCGTGTGGGGCTGTGGCCATGACATGAGCTGTTTGTGCCGGAGAAATTAAAATGAGGCGCGTTTTTTCTATCTTTATTTCATGCCATTGGCCGCTGCTTTCTGTGTGTTTGCTTTGGGGAGCGTACAATCACCCACTTTTCTCCTGTGCGTCCAAAATCGGGCTTAAAAATCAAACATGTTTGATTTCCTGCGACTGTAGTCCAGTTGACTCGGCGCGACTGAGAATTGTATCAAAATCGGGCATAAAAGTCGCGTAGTGTGTGCGGACCTTAAGATGATTTGAGTCTTATTTCATTAATGGGATTGTATTATCTTGCCTGTTAGAAAGATCAAGCGATATTTATAAAGTCAGTTTTTCCTCGTTTTTTTGCCCCGTTGTCTTGTTTACTTTAGCACTTGTAATGGTTTATGTGTCTGGGGCGGCGTAGCCTTGGAGCACCCTTGTTAAGGAGGCCCACGGTGTCCAGGCTTTGGCGCTGAGCTGAGCAACAGAAACAGATGTTCTGCTTCTGTTTATTTGGCCGCTCTTGGCGTGTTTGGACGAGCAAAAAATAGCTCAGATCTTTCTTGGAAACGGGAGAATACCTCTGGCGGTTGTTTTTCCTGGGTTTTGTACATCTGCTGACCCAAGCGGCAAAGCAAAGCGAGATGTAGGTGTTGATGTACGGGGTCAGGGGGAAAAAAAATCTCCACTGATCGAAGAATAGAGCGCCATATTGTTGCTTTTCATTCACCTTTTCTTTGCAGAGGAGGCAATAAAAAATGTAAACATGTAAAAGGAGATTGCAGAGAAACCTCGATGTGATTACAATGGAGACATTTATATCGTTAGTCTGGTATTATAAGTGATTTGCCTCAGGTGCACTGTGGAGTGGGTCAGATTGTTGTTAATACAGGATAGCTGTTACCGTAGAAATGCGCTAGCCTAGCACCACTAAACTGTTTAAATATAAGGACTGCATGAATTAAAAAATAATAAAAAGCTCCAGAAATCAACACTCTGGATAACTAGGAAATGAGGCCCCTTGTCAAAAATCCTGCAAGATCCCTTTAAATATTGCCTTAGGAGTTAGGCCCTAACTATAACCAGTTAGGTCGTCCGACAGCATCGTAGATACTTTTTTTTAAATCAAAAATTTGACAGGTATGGCTTCACCATTCATCTGTATGGGGAGATAATTCTCATTTCAAACAGGTCTGGGAGGCCACTGGCTAACAAAATGTACACATTTGTAGGAACAGGCTCGGTTAGCTAACGGCGTTTCTGTGATTTCTATGCTAGGAGTAAATGTCACGGGAGGAAAAAAAAAACATAAAGATGAAAAAATACATGAGACGACAGTAAAACATGGATAAAAGCTTCTCCTTTAATCCCCTATCGTTCAGAATAAGAGCATCTCCAAACCTGCGCAGAACCGTTGTGGACGCTGTTGATGAATTGAACCAGCTGCTCCAGGGTCTGAACGGGCTCCTCAGGCAGAAAGTACTGTTCGTTCGATGTGTTGAGAATGATTACCGAGGGCACTGGCACCTCTCTGCGGGAAAAACATGAAAAAAAGAAGAAGAAATTTTTTTTTTAAATTAACAAATCAACAATCTGCGGCTCGAGCCTCCACTATCATCATTAGAGCACAGCAAATTGCCACATCTTGAGGAACAAACTGTAACACAGGAAGCACAAGAGCGAGAAGATAAATAAATCGCTCAGCTTTTCCCATGGGCATTCATTCAAGAGATTTTCTTTGCTTTTTTTTTTCGAGGAATGATGCGATGCCGCTCGGCCTATTTCCGAACTGGCGTTTTCTCTATCTTTTATGCAAACTGTGTCCAACGCAGAGGTAGCGTGGGGGAGGCGCTTAAAAAGAGACCATTGCAAATGAAAGCTGACAGGAGAATCGCATCGGGTACCAGAAAAGGCTGGAAAAAGAAAGAATAAGCCAGGGGGGAAAATGAGCCAGAAAGTGAAGAGAATGACTTGGAATCGTCAGCGCTAACACGGTTTATGGCTTGATTTTGCTTGCTGGCTTAGAACTAATATGCTGTCCCAAGGGGGGGTGTGCTTACAAATCTAGGGCGAACGACAAGCAGGAAAGTCAAGGCACTGGCCGCGTTGAACGGTGGTAAAGTAGTGCTTCATTTTCTTGACAGAAAAACAAATGGAACCATGTAAACAAAAAAAAATCCCATGTTCAAATCTCTTGTTTCGGGTTTCTCTAGTCATGGGATCATTTTCGGTGAGTCTCGGGTAGGGCTAGGTACCGTTAAACAGCAGCAGTATGGTATAAATAAAATAAAAAAGGTTAGGTACTACTAGTATCCAACCTGTAAAAGTATCAAAAGCAGGTAGAGAAAAACATATAACCTCCTTAGAGACCTGGAGTCTCATTTATAACTTACTTATGAATGAGATTTACCTAAATATGAGGCGATAATGAGAGGGTTTTATCGAGGTGGGTGGGTGAGTGAGTGAGTGAGTAGCATCTCAGAATGGACTTGTGTCTTGGACCAGCCCTCAGCGCGGTCTCTGCAGGAGTTCAGACTATGGTTATAAGGGTTCTGTTCGGATTCTTCCTGCTTCTCGCTCGGAGGAGGCGGCAGCAGCGCTCCGGTGTCCGTGCATGAGCGTGCACGTCTTTGACAAAAATATTGTCATAATCTGTGACGCTCAAAGTATAAGAACAAAATGTTTAAACGCTTTACTCAAAGCCTATGTTTAATACTTATATTTTATATTTTCATTACCATTCATTTCTGATGAATAAGGTGATGATTAAATAAAAAGCTACGCGGTTTAAAATGTGCACAAAACTTGATTTCCTCAAACTAACTTCCCCCTTGCTGCCTCTCCTCGCGTCTGTGCAGTGTTTATGAAAAGTGTGGACTGCGGACGGCTGGTACAGACCTAGTGTGGCGGTGCGTAATGTTTCACGTTCAGTTTGATTTCTATAAATACCACCTTTGGGGCAGAACAGTTCGTACAGAAGGTTTTGGCCTCCTTTTGTCCGTACGTGAGCTTTATAATTGAGACCCAAGGTTTTGATGCCTAGTCCTGGGACAGCATTGGAGGAAGAGGACTTGGTTGTTTCAGTTCAAACAAATGATACAAATGAAAAAGAAATAGTCTTTTATGGAATAAATTGGGCGGAACGGTCCCGGTCCTGGGTTTGATCCCCGGGGTAGTGGCTTTCTGCGGAGTTCCTCCCCGTGTCTGTGTAGGCTTCCTTTGGGTACTCCCGTTTCCCCTGCCACATGTACAATAGACCAGAATGGTTCCGTCAGTCTACCCCAGGGGCAGCTGTGGCTACAACAGTAACTTACCACCACAGAGTATAGTGTGTATGAATAATGACTACAGTGTGGTGCGTTGAGAAACTTAACACAGACTTGTAAAGCACAATACATGTATATGCCATTATTAATATTATACTTTAATATGATTGTTATGTTTTACGGTTCCATATGACAAATGTTTTAGTATAGGTATCAAAAAAGCATTGTTCAGGTATCGGTTTCGAAAACCAAGCATCGTTAAAAGTCCTGCAATCGGAAAACAAATTAAATGGCCCCAGTCATTGCGGGCCTTTGCCTTTAGTCACTGGTGATAAATTGTTCAGCTTAGCCTCCTGATCAATGCAAGAATCAATAGAACTGCATGCAGAAAAACTACACTTTAGAGTTATATACACTGAGGTCCATTAAAAATGGGACAGTGACCAGAACTTTGTTATTTAAATATAATAAACGTGGCATGAACAATAGACTTCTTTAAGACACTACTGTATAATATGAGAGCCGTGTCAGTGACTTTTTGAATACGCTGGATTTCAAACAGCAAATACTAACCTGCAAAGTCAGTCATTTCAAACTTAATTTCAATGGCATATTTAAAACCACTTCAGTTGCTCAGAGCCGTCCCACCCGTATTTCACTACTTTTCATTAATTCAATGGTTTAGGTAAGGGGGAATAAAAGCCAGAGAGCTCGGCAATCATCACAACGTCAGCCTTCTGCTTGTTTAGTCAAGTTTATTTCACTCTATTTTGAAGTTGAGGTCCTTGTGAGTGACTCATCATTACTAACAAGACGAAATAACTAAATTCTGGGCACTCTCACATTATTTATGAAGCTCACTGTATACAAGGACAGGGTCAAACTGCAAACGGTTTTTATTGTAGAGCCAATATGAATATTTTAATTTGTGCTGATTGGTTGACGATGGTCCAAGAGCTACACTAGACGAGACATACCGACTTACATCATGCTCGGTAAGCTCTCCAACGAGATACTTACATCTCAACATCTGGCAAAGATATATAATATCGCAGTGTATTTAATAACAATAAATGTGGGAATCTACTCCATTTGTTTATATACTCAAGTTGTATGTCGCTATTTCACCAGAACAACTTAACTGCTGTAAGGATTCAAAACTAACAAATATGTGAGCAAGAATGCTGGGTGAACGCTGTTCTGTAATACGGCTTTAAGGAAACTTTCTGGCCACCAAGATGGAGAAAAACATGAACAACTACAAAGAACACAGTCTGCAGTGTTTACCTCGGATGTGGCTAACCACTAGCATCCCACAGGCTAACGTAGGCCAAGTCAGCTTGACTTCTGACAGAGCGGACAAGACAGAGCTGAAGTTCAAAGCCTACAGCTGGGTACTGTTCAGTAAAAACACATGGTGCAAAAATGGAGATCACCACAAAAGGACATCAAACTCCAGGACCAATGTTCATACAGTGACCTATGAAAAAGAAACTGCTGTACTGACTCAAAGTAGTAAATGCAAATATCAGAAAATGAAACACAAGTTTCATATTAAAGGTTGACCGACATATCGGGCAGATACTGTAATATCAATTTGTGTACAATTTTCTCTTTTTTTTAATAATTATTATAACATTTATTTTTTCATGTATAATGTATTATAAAAGCCCTACATAGTGTAATGCATTAAAAAGCATTAATACTTATTATACTCCGAGATCTTACTACTTCCCAGCTGTCATTACCATCCTCAATATAATTTTGATTTTGAGATGAATTCATTATTATTATTATTATTATTATTTATTTAAAAAATCAGCAGAGGAATTTCAAAACTCACTGGGATTGGGGAGCAAGGTCATGAAAACAAGCTATCCTTCTTCCGCACATGCCTACAGCCGGGCACAGATAAGGTGTGCCGTGGCGCGCACACATTGGCGGGCCTGCCACCTCACATCCCCACGCTGTTACTCAAGCAGCTAACAAATTACAACCACCCGGGGCAGTATCCATCACTGTCCCAGTCCACCAGCCAGGCCCACATCTGGGGGTAGAGTCATCACCATCTATAAAACCAGCTTCTTTTGGTTAGCCTGTAGCACCGAGTTCCCGGGCATCGTGGTCGAAGTTTCCAAAGTTTCCAAAAACTGGACTGGGTTGAGAATGCTTCACCTCTTGAACAAAGTTCATCCAACTATCTAAATATTATATGATGCTTAAAAGGTATTATGCTTTTTGTACACACTTTGTGGGTTAGAAAATGCATTATTAGTCTAAAACAGCTATAACAAAATATCCAATAGTTTCACTTGCTGCATTTCAAGCGTTGTACCTATAAGCCCCTCACCCCTCCTCCTTCTCTCTTATTTGATAAGCAGCTGTATCAAATAAAAATAAATAAAAGATCTGTGTGGCTGTAGTGAAGCTGTGGCGAGTGAGAGATGGAGAGGTGAGGAAAGCATTGCCTGGATATGTAGGACCTTTGGTCTACCGCCGCGGTGCAAAGTACAGCCACTAGAGAAGATTTAAAGGTTACTCAAAGATGCGCGAGGGGGTCAAAACGAAACTCCGTTTTTGATGAGAGAACATAGTAATGTGGTAAAAAGCTTTAAAAAGGCGATTTAGTTTGTATTCCTACGACTGACAAAAGATGGCTGCCATTATAATAAATAAATATGGATTAGCTTAGTCACCGTGCCTTGTAGCCACGACTCAGGGTTAGGGTCGTGACTAGTTTATTTGTTTATTTGAGCAGCAAACACTCTGCTCAAAAGGAGTGGGCCGAAGCAAGACTTTATAAGCGCCCACCCCCAAAATCAATGCAATTAAAATCATCTTTTCACAAGAACATAGTGGAACAACAAAGAAAAATAGCAACAAGGAAACAACAGCAAAACAAAATAGACCCTACACACCCGCAGCATCCAACCATACCCCAAAACCAAGCAATACCGATTATGTAACAACTAATTACGAAACAACTATGATAATGCTACATACTTACATACTATTTATTATGAACTATAACTTACCAAACACTGTTTGAAGAGTTCGTACATCTAATATCATTTATCAATAGTCCGCCAACTGTATTACTTTCTATTTCATTGGAAAAAATATTATCAATCAAAATAGCGCTATGGGATGTAATTCTACTCGGTTTGGTTATTAAAGGAAACAAACCTATGCTGAATAGAGTATTAGTAAATTCATCAGTCTTTTTATGTTTGTTTGGGTTTAATAGATCGATGTTAAAATACAAAATAATAGCTCCTGCAAATAAGTTATTTTCAGGGTCAATATCAATCTCAGCATTCTGTAAATCATATTGTAAGTATGTAAAGTCCAAGTCGCTTCTTCCAGTGGTTCTCCTTAGTGAGGGTTCAAAAGTACCTGATTGGTGCTGTAGGTTGGTCATTGATGCTGTAGGTTGGTCATTGATGCTGTAGGTTGGTCATTGATGCTGTAGGTTGGTCATTGATGCTGTAGGTTGGTCATTGATGCTGTAGGTTGGTCATTGATGCTGTAGGTTGATCATTGAACTTCGTAGGTTGATCATTCATCATTGCTGAATATAGTTGCTATGGAATCGCCGCGCGGATGACGTCATTCACTGTGCGCCGCTGTTTGATGAAGAGGGACCTGGACCGTGGTCGTCTCCTCCAGTAATCCAATAAGTTATCTCTGAGTTTCTGTACAGAAACCCGTCAATGTAGAGCTTATCCACCGATAATTTAGTCTTTCTCCCCTGCTTCGGCCATTACAGGAAGGAGCAGCCTGCGTCTAGATTTTCGTGAGGGAACAGGTCACTCAGCGAGATGTTGGTTCCTTTCAGCTCCTTGGCATTCTCCATGATGACATTTTTACTTTTGAAGTTTGTGAATTTTGCTACGATCGGGCGGGGATTTTGCAACCCAGCTTTCTTACAGCCAATTCGGTGGGCCCTGTCGAAGTGGATGTTAGCAATGTCGGCGTCTTGCATTTTCAGGTGAGTTTTGAGAAACTTTTTTCAGTTTATTGGTACGTCTCCGATTTATTCCGTGTATGATTATGTTGTCCCTCATGCTTCTGCATTGTAGGTCTAAAATGTTTTTTTCTGCCTCGAGTGATTGTTGTTGAAATCCGGTGGTCACACCCTTTAGCCTATTTACTTCGGCTCTAAGGCTGGCGTTCTCTTCTTTAAGAACGTCGACAAGGGCAATGTGATATTGGACTGACTGTTTTAAGTCCTCAACATCGCCTTGGAGTATTTCAAGAAGACTGAGTTTCGTTAGTTGTTGTTCCATAGATGTGATAGATTGTTGGCTATTCTTTATGTCACTGGTGAAGTCATCCATTTCTGTTGAGCTGAGGGAATGCGTCTTGCGTTTACTTTGTCGTTTTTTCGACATATCGTAGTAATGGTCAATAAATGATTCCAGACTACTGATGTCTTCCGTGGATTCCAGCTTGTCTTTGTTGAAACTAGTATATATGGATCAGCTTGTGCCTGTGTGTGTCTCCGTATCTGTTGGTCCCCTCTCCAACAGAGAAAACTCGCTACTTCAGTTTTTTTGTGGCTACAACCCTAACCGTAGGGTCGGAGTTTAAATGGAGTTTAACCGTTTAAGTTCAACCGTTTAAACTCCATTTAAACGGTTAACTCCGTTTAAATTGAGTTAACTGGACTAAAAGAGCAAAGCCACTTTCAGGTCTTTAGATTAAGGCTGTGTTTAATAGAAAGTAATCCATAGGTTTAATCCATGGCCAGTAGGGATTAAAATATGGCAAATCGATGATGGCACCTCAGTATGAATGGATTAGTACAATATTCGAGAAAGGGGTTTTACTTGGTCTTTCTAAAGGACAGTCATTATTTGGTCTACTTAACTTAGTGAGTAGAGCGGCACAATATATCACATATACAATGTTGTTTTTTTGATTAATGGACACAATTTGTGCAACACAGATTTTATTCCAGTCCTTTTGTAATGAGAACAGACACAAAAAATGCCTAGTCTCATGAGTTGACTTTCTGAAACCCATAACAATAACACTGTAGATATGTGGGGATTGCCTCGCACACTCAGAGTAAATATTCAAAACTTTGTTTACCACAGATGTTACTTTCTGAAATAAATCCACAGAGAGACAACTACTGCTGAATTTTAACTAAGAACACTGGGTCCATGCCAACTTCTGCCACGGCCAGCGAAGTGCATCTCCTCTACCAGCACTTTTATACAGCTGCAGGGCGGCACAGTCAAGGAGCAAGAGTAAACAACACAAGTGGCACAACTTTTATTTTATGGACTAAAATAACAAGACTCCCATGCACTTCACAGCATGTTTGAAGAGCTCCAAACTACAGGGACAGTGAGTTTTAACAAGACCACATCAAAACAAGTCTATATTTTCATTATATTTCCTAAATAATATCACACTTGGCTGCCGTCTTAAACATACTAGTAGTTCTTTGACTAATCCCTCCATTAGCACCCTCTCCATCTACTTAATGCTGCCTTTACACATAAGCACGATGCGTTACGAATGCCACAAATCCACATTCGTGGCCAAGGATCACGAATGTGAGTGGACTTTGATGATTCGGGGTAGAGGTTTCACGCGCTGCCACTAACTGTTGCAACCTGTTACTACGCGTTACGATTAATGGCACCAATTATTACGCACGGTCACGAATTTGTGTCCCGCGCTGCTGCGTGGTGTCCCGCTCTGTGGCGTGGTGTTGCGCGCTGACACGGGCTGTTACGGGTCACTGGGAATTGTCGCGTTCTGTCAGAAATCTGTCAAGAATTGGGCGAATGTGGACCAGACCGACAGCCGCACAGTCACCGGCTCTGTGTGTACAAGCGCTCCCATTCTCGTTTGCTCCTCCTCGCTACTCTGGTCCCGTGTGGCGCTGCTTTCTGCTCTAGCCTCAGGTATGTCCATGTTGTCAATATTAAGAAAATACAGTTCCCAAATACCGTTTCAAAACTTTGTTCTGCTGTCAGGCCGTCAGCACTTTGTGACACTTTTCCTTGACATAGCTACTGCAGGTACTAGGGCTGTAATCAACCAAGGAAATGGTTGGTCGACCAAGAGTATGGCACATGTAGCGATTAGTCGACCAAAACAATTATTTTATTATTAAAAACCATTATAAAAACAGTGGCGCAGATGGTAGAGCGGGTCGTCTCATGATCGGAAGATCGGGGGTTCGAATCCCACAATGTGATTTGGGCAGCTCCAACAGCTGCCCCCACGACCCGGCAACGGACAAGTGGAAGAAAATGGATGGATGGCTGCTGCAATTGAAAGCCCCTGCATAGTAAAGTCTAGTCGACCAATGAAAATCTTGGTCGACCGCATCGACCAATTAGTCGACTAAACGACCGAAGTTCCCAGCCCTAGCAGGTACCAACATTTACTTTTTGGTGTAGCGTGGGTTTCTATCAATTTTGAGCGTGAAAACAGTGATTCTGCTCTACGAATGCTCTCACGCTGAATTACGAAGCGCCACTACTCCTCACGAAAGGACACGCTCCGTTGCGAACTCCACAAACAGTGGACGTTCATGGAAGATTTTTTGACAGACAAAAACTTTCTCCACGAATGTCACGAGCTGATGTGTTCTGTTAAGAATCCCATTGATATGCGTTAAGTCATGTCACGAACGTCACGAATGACGGAAAGATGCCATTCGTAACGCATCGTGCCTATGTGTAAACACAGCATAACTAGGGGTGGGCAATATTGACAAAAATGAATATCAATATTTTTTTTCAATATCTCGATATCGATATTCAGACGATATTTTTGCAATCCTCCAAAGAAATGTGTGCAAACTGGCAAAGAAGGTCCGGTTGGTCTTTTGCATCTGACCTATTATTGTATACAGTGGCGGCTGGTGATGTAAACTCTAGGTGGGGCTGTTGCACAAAGTGTTTGTGCTTTTTTTATTTTTACTATCAGATCTACTAAACGCATTTGCCACCACTTGTCAGACTAAAAAGAAGCAAATACTCACGGAACAAGCATTGCAAACAACGCTTATTCCCAGAGCATCAGACCAACATTAAGGCAAAAGTCAAACAGCTCCAAAACATAATTTAAACAGCAGACTATGAAACAGCACATTACCTAACAATGCATTCACCCAAATGATATGAGAGCATAAAGGAGTCGTTTATGTCCTGCTAAAGTTAACAAAAGCGAGATGTAAACTGTGGTGTAAACATGGACTCACCTGCGTTCAGAAGCATCGCGTCCTCCTTACGTACATAAACGCACGGCAGCTTCCACACTTCATCTTTAGTCGCTAGCAAAAATGTCCCGTTGCGAGGAGTCGTCCAAAAAACGAAGAATATCCGAGTAATCCACCGTTGTTGCGCTTGAAGCTAGATAACAAGTGATTGATAGTAACATACTAACGGCACGCTGTAATGACGTCAGCGTCAGGGGCACTGAGGCATTATGGGCAGTTCCCCGTAATAATAAATACAAATGTTTAGAAGTTAAAAGAAGCCCTGTTCGGAGGCTATTCCGGTGGATCTCTTGGGGAAATGTATTCCATCTTTTGGACTCATCATTATATTATACAACCCAATTTTCTAATGATACAATCACGAAGCTCGCCACTTGAGGACACCACAGACGGTTACGAAAAATGTTTAACTTTAGACTTCAGTTTTTCGCAAACAACGCAGATTTGGCCTTTTTTAGCAGCTATTTTATTAATCGTACATCAGCTTTACTCTTTATGTTTTTGGATTGTTGCTTCAACCTAAGAAACGCCATAACACACAGGTAAGAACTCCGTCGTTGTTTTGCACATTAGTAGCAGCGTACGCGCGTGCAATTGAGGAACGATTGTGATTTTGTACAAAAAAAACATAAAATACAGTCTAACCAAACCCCTACAGTATTGAAGTCGCTGCATATAATTGTTTAAAAGGATATAGTGTGCGTTATTTGTTTTCTCTTTAACTTCCTTCTGCTCTTTTCATGTTTGGGGGTCTTATTGTACAAATTATGAAATATTATCTCGATATCCATTTTTGCATATCGTCCAGACAACAATTTCGATATTATCGTCTAAACGATATAGCTCCCACCTCTAAGCATAACACTACGTTTGCTCGTATGGCCGTGACCTTTTCTAGTGATGTTGCAGGATTACAAGTCACTACTTCACTTACACACCACCTCGACAGACTCAAAAGGCCACTATATCCACCACCATGAAGTAGGTTTACCCATAATCCCACCGGGTACGTATTCATGAGCTCGAGCGGAGGATAGTCTACGCTGTACAAGTAATCGCCGCGACTGCACGGGTTAAAATGCCATCAGATTTATTCCCGCGGCCTAGCCAAAGGGAGAGGATTAGCGGACATTAACAGGACTTGTTTGTTTTTTTTTCTCTACAAGGAGGGCAATTAATCCAGCGCCGCCGTGGCCGAATGTGCTTCCGTTAAGCCTGGGAAATACATTATTGCGTCACTGGTGCAAAATTAGGCAGGCTAATCATCTCCATGTTGTGCTTAAATACAAAAACGGCCTGTTGTTTCTGTGATGTTCTGCTGATCCTGTCCGGTGCTAAACGCTTTTAATTACATCGGATTTAGAGCGCCAATGCCTGCAATAATCTCCCCGGTATAAACAATAACCGCAAAATGAAAACAACATCCTGCGGGCAGTCAATCACGCAGATAACACAGTGTCCACACAAACATAGACGAAATTAAAGAATTCAACACTATCCACCAGGCTGAACGGTAGGGAAGGAGGGTTTAGAGATACATTTTGAAAAATAACATTTCTACATTTCTTTCTTCGTACTGATTTTGTAGACCAGCAGTGCCTTTGAACGAATACTGCACTACGGGTTGTAGAGTAACGCAATATTGATTCTCTGTATCTGACTTTGATGTGGTAGATCTGAAAAACCATACCGACTTTGCTCTGCCTGATCATGTCAGACCTCGGAAGTTAAGTAGGGAAGGACCTGGTCGGTACTTGGATGGGAGACTGTTTGGAAACCCCAGGAAGCCTGGGTGAATTTAGTATGCAAGTGAGTGGTTGGTGGTGGTCGGAGGGGCCGATGGTGCAGGCTGGTAGCCTCGCTTCCGTCAGTCTACCCCAGGGCAGCTGTGGCTACAATAGTAGCTTACCACTGCCAAGTATGGAGTGAATAAGCTATTATACTACTAAGCTATATAAGACTGATGCATTATTATTATTATAATTATATTATTATAATACATAACTGAACCGATGAAGTAAGTAAGTGCTTTATTTGTCATTGTACAACCGTATAAGGAAACTGTGTTCAGGTGTTAGTCCTGAGCTGCTGCAACTGAGCCGCGCAGACACTATAGCCCAACCTGAGCAGCATGTTTCTGGAGGTCGGGGAAACCGTAGCATCCGGACAAAACCTGTCTAGCTGCCTTCAGTCTCATCTGATCCTCTGATCCACCACAAGCTGGGTTTGCTCCTGTTTCAGAGCGTGGTGTCCTGCACTGGTCAGCTCCTCCTCCTCCCTCTTCCTTCTGTGCAGCTCCCTCTGCTCCACAACAGTCTTTCACCATCTTCTCGGAAGAGCCTAGCAGTCAATCCGCTTTATTCTACAGTGAACGTCCATTAGCCAGAACAATAGAAGGCATGTTTGGCTTAGCTGTGAGTCTTGCCCTTATACAACCTAGTTTGTCCCTTTTTGTGTCCTGTAGTGCCTCCTGTGATGCCTCCACTGTGCTGCAGTCGTGAGGGGTGTTACTTTTAAAAATCAGAAAGAAGACACTGACTCATTCATAATTCCACAATTATAAGTGACCCCACCTTGAGTTTGCAGTGTCACTTAAACTTTATATCGTACAAATTCAATAGTTGGGATTTACCAGTTTACATTCTGGCCTCTTACTCCAAGCTCATTTATCACAAGTGGGTGTTCACATTGCAGAACAGACGACCTTATTCAAACATTGTACCAACTCAGTGTCACATTCACTCTACAGTAGGGGCTCCCAAACATTACGGGACATCGCCCTCAAAATCACCTAACAACTCGGGACACCCCTTCTGTAAAATAACATTATTACTCATAATAATTTCAGTCACAAAACATTCAAAATCTGGTTTATTAATGTATGTTTGGATATTATATTTATACTAAATTTCACTCAAATATACTATTCTCAATCATAAAATTTAATATGTAATAGAAATTATCTCGCACCCCCACCTCAGTGTCCTGACCAGAAGCCATTCTTAAAGTCGGGAGTGTCACAGCCCCACTAATGACCCCCTGCCTTCCCCCAATATACATTCTTGTCCGGCTGAATTTTCTTTAATGTACTTCCTTTGTAGACACGCTCCACATTAGGTTTTCAAATTGTAGGTGAGTTTTAATAGTAATTAGGGTAGTGAAATCTAAACATGTAAGGCCATGTAAACCATCGCAATTTGTAGCAATGCTAGAAACACATCTGGCTGGCCCGTCATCCAGATTCCCTTTATAACAAAAATTACTTTCCATTTAGATGGTACCATTTTGTGCAAAATGGCCTGACCAACCTCTCATACTGAGGGAACAAAACAATAATACACACACTATCCAAACCCCAAAACCATTATGTTCCTTTTCTGGACCGCCTTTGATTTCAATGAATCATCCCCCTCCTTTTCTTTACTCATTGTATCAGTCCTCCACTGAAACAAACCACAATTTTACATCTTGCTGGAAGTGAGATTTTACGAGGCGGCTCTGCCAGTTGGCTTGGTATCACTCACAACACCGCGTCTAATTAGAAGAGCCAGTTGTCAGCATTGTGGCCTTGTTGGATCACCGCACCCCGACAGTTGGCCTTAGCCCTTGCGCTAAGCTAACACCACTCCGCGTCATCATTAGAGCTGGTCTTTGACAAGCCATTACAACGCGCAGATTCTATAGATCTAATCCGAGCATATATTCATCTCCATTTGATGCAGGGGCTAGAATCTGAGCCGATTTGCAAGCCATCTTTTCTTGCAACTGGTGGGGGGGTTAATATGTCCCGGAGCGCTAAAAATAAAAATGACAGCGTGGCGCAATTGACTTCTCCGCAAGAGAGCTGGGGAAATGGCAGGAGCTGGCATTAACAGTGGGGTAGGAAGCTGAGAGACGATGAGAGGAGCCACGTTCTAGTGACATGAGCATATGTATAAGATAGGCTGTATAGAACAACAAGAGACTTACCCCATGATGAGGCTGTTGATGTAGTCGTTCCCATCCATGTGGCCAAATTGGAAGTCTCTGCAAGAGGAAAAATAAAACTGAGAAATTGTCTTTTTACAAAATCCCAACAGCGTAGCTTCCCCACAGTTCTCTTTTATATGCCACATTATCGCACCAATTATTTCTACACCTTCAAAACCAACCCGCTAACACCTTCAAAAGGTCCCAAAGAACTACAAGATAATGGTAAGATTAATGATTCTATTTTAAATGTGAAAACCACAGTCCAGACTTCAGAGAAAAGCACATACATACATAGACACTGTCATGATTATTATGACTGAAACCTTTAAGAACGCATTGATGAAATAAGAGAAAAAAAATTATCTATCTACAAAGACAGGCGCACCACAAGGGTACCTTTTAGGCTTGCTATTCTTTACTTGATAAAACTGCTGTTTGCTTGTCAACATCTTCTTGGATTGCTAAACACTAGGCAATGGTCGAGATCGATCAAATTGCCACGAGATTTCTCGTCACAGTGTAAAATTATCTCATAATTTTCTTTTCTTTTTATAGGCTGAAATTTAGATATAGACCATCTTCCTGTAGACTGCTTATAAGTCTCATGGGAATATTTAGGCAATAGTTCTCTAATAATGTGTACTATATTGATTGGCACTTAAGAAAACGTTGATGTTTTTAAGGTCAGTCGCTTGAAACCGCCTCGGTGTTCAAACCTGCAGACTGGAGCTAGTGCTGGGCGATATGACGATAGAAAAGTGTCTATCGTGGCATTTCTCTTCTATCGTTTATATCGTTTCTAACCTAATTTCATCAGTTATTAAAGCAAATATTACATTAAATAGGCCACAAAGAATGTATTAGTGTTTTCTTGTCAATATGCATCCTCTAAGTTTATATTAAGTGATTATAAACAAGAATAAAAAAGAACTTTTTCGCAAAGAAACTCCGTCTTGTGGTTTTGCGACACCTGCTTTACGATATTGCCGTCCGCCGCCCGCCACACCTGCTGTAGCAACGGCGACATCTAATGGACGTACACCCCTACTACTACACTCAGCATTCTTATTTCTGAGTTAAATGTCACTTCATAACAGAGGTTACATTAACCGAAAATTCTCCGTCATTTGCGTAATATGTTTAGCTTTGACGCTGATCCGGCTCTCTCTCAGCTACTTCCCTAAACACCGCGTGGTTTCGCTCTGCTTCACGTACGGCAAATAAACAGCTTTTTAGTGATGGATCACACAACGGAGCTGACTGATAGACAAGGCAACTTTATTTATACCGCGCATTTCGTACACAAGGCCACTCAATGGGCCTTGATAGTGCATGGATCTGGATTAAACACACGAGAGAGAAGAGAGGAGAGGCTGGTGCAGGAGGTAAGAGACGGACCAGCGCGTAGAGCAGCTAAAGACGTACAATGCAAACGGCTCGCCCGCTGTTTCTTAAACATTACGTTAAAATTGAGATATAAGCTCCAATTTACATTTGTATTGGTGTAATATGAGCCTTGATATTGAGGAGCAGATGATGCTCTGAATAAGTCGTTCTCTACGCACGAGTTTACACATTTCTGTTGTTAAATTGGTGTCAGGACCATAGACTGTATAAAGGACTCAGATGTTCAGATCATGTTTATCCTGCTGTCTCACATTTTTCCTGACATAAACAATACAGGCTATATAAATGATCCATAGCGAAACCACTGTTTCAAAATAAAGTTAAAAAAAAGTAAGTAAGATATTTTTGTTAAACTTTTGAAAGAATAACTGAAAACGGACTATATTATGGTATATCGTGATATATATCGTTATCGTGATATAAAATAATCCATATCGTGATATACGTTTTTTCCATATCGTCCAGCACTAACTGGAGCCGCTGCAGATTCACGCCTGCAGATCCACACTCGCACCTCGTTACTTTCTCTTTCATTTACGAACTAAAGGCTCTGCTGTTGGAAGCTACGTCTTACCGCTGCACGCCGCGGCGAGTCCGGGTGGATCCGTCGTCTATTTTGTGATTGTACACGCGCATCTACCGCGCACGGAAAAGAAAAACAACGCGGAATGTGACATGCACGGGCAGGCCAGCGCGCAGAATATGAAGGGATGATCACAGCGGGACATTTAAGGAAGGACGAGGTCATTCGAAATACAGTAGAATCACTCTGTTTAATGTTTAAAACGTCCTGTGCGTCAGTGTCTGGCACAGACTGTTTAGATACTAAATTTAAACCTGTCTCCTCCTCCTCCACCTGAAATCAACTTTTAAGCTTCAAATTATATCCAATTATTATTTATAATTTGGAAATGTAATCAGAATACACCTGTCAATAGAGCCTTGTTCAAATATTAAACTGTATGCACACATCAATTCCCATCCTTATTAGTTTGTTCATTTTGTTCCAAACAATACAATACAATGGCTCCATACAAAGGAAACACAATTGCAAAATATTATTTATGATTGCAAATTATGTAAAAATCTCGTCTCAATCTCGTGAACTCAATCTCGTGGGATTTGTATCTCGGCCCAACACTACTAAATACATGTAAAATTGTTTTGAAAATTAAGATTTTATTAGTGAAATAAAACAAGAAACATTCCCCAAAGAATGTTAATACAATGTTGAATTTGATACAGCAAGTGATAAAATAATTGACACAATAGTTGTACTTTTTATTCTTATTTGACGCCGTCGTGCTAACCACAGAACTACATTCTCACACATTTTACTTTCATAGCCTTACAAGCAATAGGTTTCTTTGCCATGCCACCCACTCAAAATCCCACACATGGACAAAAAATAATAAAATAAACCTTCCCTGGTGCTCACTTCTCTATCAACCCCACTCCCTCATCTTTTCAGGGCACAGAAAACACTGGCGTGATAAATCTAAACGATAAGCCGGGAGGAGGAATTCAATTTGTATCTTATTGTAGTATGCCGTGTCTGAGACTAGGCTAGGGGGAAATGGCTCCCACAAGTCGCTAGTCACTCCTACCGAATGACTGATCCTTTAGTTCTATGCACATGGCACATATATCACAATGTACTTCAAACAGAGCTACATGCGACATGCGCGTCTCGTGGGCTCAAAACAATATTGTTTATATCATAGGGCATAAAGATAGACCATTACAATAAAAATAAACATCTTTGTGTGACAACCTTGCTGACGATGGTTTTGAAAAAGTAAATGGAAATCTATTTCGTTATGCTGAGGACCAGCCACTTAACCTTGTGGCGATGGGACTTCTAGGTGCATCTGGCGAAAGCTATTAACCTATAACTGAACCAGCCTTCTGACACCCTGTTCTACACACAATCCACTGATGTTTTTTGCAAAATAAACGTCAGGTCATTTTAATAGAACACAGCTCAGCGGGAAGTAGTGTGTACCATTTGTCCTATAATGAAGTTTTCAGATTCTGGAATTGTGTTGCCCTCTAAGGTAGTGGAATAAGAACATATTTCTGCGTTAATGGAAATTGCAGCTACCATAGAACAGGTATCCACAACAAAGTCCACAAATGCTTAACTAAATCTTTACATTACAGAGTATCACGTAATATTTATCCAACCACATCTCGAAATCAGTCTCTTAATAAAGAACAACAGGACTATTATGTCATTTGCCAAATTACAACGCTACCTTATCAAGCATGATCCTATACCTATCCCATGGATGCCATTCGTGTCAACATTCAGATGCTTAAATAAGGTTAAGGCGCTTTAATTGTCATTACACAACAACTGTACAATTTGACCCATCCTTCGACGCCACTGGGGCAACCCAAAAGGAGCAGTGGGCGGTGGCAGTGCCGCACCCGGGGACCCATCTCCAGATGTGGAGCCGGATGGTCAGAAACACCTGGCTGGAGGATTCACCTATTGCACATGTTTTTAGGGGAAACCGGAGTACCTGGAGGAAACCTACGCAGACACGGGGAGAACATGCAAACTCTACACAGAAAGGCCCCGTCCAGGTGGGAATTGAACCTGGGACCTTCTAGCTGTGAAGCACGAGCGCCCAGCTTGCTGTTAATATCTCTGCAGATACAAGACCTAAAGGCATAACGTTTTTTTTTCAAAATTCTAAGGCAAAAGATTGTTTCTTGATAGATATAAACAACATGACATATTAGTCCAAACACACATGGCTGTGAATGGGGCATTAATTCAAACATTTATTAAAGTTACGCTGTTGATCTAATTACAAATAATAATAGAAACTCCTATTTGCATCTTTAGTTGGCTGCAGCATCCTGCCTTAGAGCAAGCTCCTGAAATATAGCTATTTTACGAAGCAAAAAAAGGGCAGATCAGGCCAGTAACAAGTATTTCACCCAAATGTTGTGGTTTTGTAATTGGATTATAAAAGCTTAGCGGAGGAATCTGCTGCTTAAGGAGTGTGCTATTATTAGAGATGAAGTCAAAAGTGAACTATGCCCTGGTCGATTTATACATTGGCCAGTGCTTCAGCAAGGTTTTTGTGAGTAAATATCAGGTCTGTTCCCCTGAGGCACTGACAAAAGCACATCTGTTTTCTTTCTGTAGTCTTCTTCTAAACACTATGGTAGTTAGTGCTATAGATGCAAGCAGTAATATCAAGACGGATACAGTAGATCGTTTAATTTTTCATTAATTATATATATATTTTTAAACAGGACACAATTTTTTAAATAAATCTTGACCTGGCTTGGAACAAAACTGTTTTGCAGCAGGTTCCTGTTCTGCAACACAACAACCAACAAGCAAAACATTCACTAGGGCTGGGCGATATGGCCTAAAATCTATATCATGATATGAAAAAATAAATATCACGATAACGATATATTTGACGATATAATTGACAATGGACGAATTACTTCAAAATCCCAGCCTTACGCCTATTGGGAAGATTCATTCAGTGATATTTTATTCTTTTTTTTTTTTTTTTTTACGGCATAATTGTCTTCCAAATATGATCTACTCAAGCAGTTTACATCCTTCATTTCATTTTACTTTCTCAGCACGTGTCCCCGTGTTCTAAAGTCACCGTTTATGCTGCTCTGATGGAGCGGAGCATAACATAAATTATATTGTGTCCACAACGATATAAAAAATTACAACGATATCAAAACATTATATCGCGATAACGATATGCGATACGATATGGCCCACCCCTAACATTCACACTAGGACAGTTCAACTCACTGGAACAGGCATACAAACAAAGGATGGCACTAATGTGAGACAGCAGTGGAATGTCTGCCATTGCAGAGATAGCTGACGGCCAAATGTCTGACTACACTATTTTTAAAGAGGCCTGGAGACTGAACATCAGATCTGTTCATGAATAAAGGAATTCTGTGCACAGGTTTTCCTGAAATGTGGTATGAGTAAGAGTCCATTTGTAGTGGATCTGGTCGAGTGCCCAGAACTGCCCCTGCGACCAGACCAGACTGTGAGGCTGAAACGAAAATATTAAAGGCCAAGTTGATTAAAAGTTAACTTCATCTCTGTTAATAATTCCAAATCTCTTTTTGGCCAAAGTTAGTGGCAGACAGGAAAATACAAAACAGATCGTATTGAAGTTAGAGTGAGAACATATTAATTTGACCATATCAGCAGTTAATACAGAATCTGGTCAGCTTGTCCCTTAGTACAGAAATGGGATGATTCAGAACAGAATATTTTTTTTTTTTCTCATTGCAGAAAAAAAAAGAAAATAATAATATTGTATGTAATTTTCATCGCAGACTGTGGTAGTGAACAAATAGTAAAAGGCAGACAGCGGCTCAGCTAAATATAGCAACATAAGACTTGTCAGATCAAAGACTTAAACCTGGATATCCCAATTTTGAAACCATAAAAGTCGGAGGAAGTTGAGTAAAATCTGCTGCCCTTTCTGACACTCACAGACCCTCCCGCACATCCCCAGTGTTTACAGGAGTTCATTAGATGTGCAGAACATTCCAGTTAGACGTGGCCATGTCACAAAGCTGGGATACAAAGGGAAACATGTCAGTGATATCAAACATGCTCCTAATGGGATTTGAAATAAATATGAATCCGAAGATGAAAACTTTACACATCTAAAAAAAGTCAGTTGATGAGGCCTTTACCACTTGGCAAAACCATTCTCCACTTCCCTGCGCGCTGAGCTTTTCCTGCAAACTCCCTCTAGTGCCCGTACCCACTGTCACCCACCAACTGCCACTTCTCAGCCTCTCGTATGTATTTTAATCCCCTCCGCGACGACTAATCTCACACGAGTGCTTTTGCATCCGCCGCTCCGCCGACACACTCCAAAACGGCGAGCGAAATATCATGACATTTATGACCGCTTTGAAAAGGCAAGCGCTTATTCAGACGTCAATCAGCGACGCTCGAGCAGCACCGGGCCCCCCTCTCCCTCCAGCCGGGGGTGATGGGGGAGCCTGCCTTGTAATTACACATGCAGTTTAGGCTGCATTGGAGGGGCTCTGATCTCAGTGGGGATCTCTGGCTCGCTAGTCTTTAAAAAAAAAAGGAGAGAAAATAAAGAGGAATGCAACTAGCTAGCGTGTCTAATTGAAGATAGGGATTGGTGTGATTCTCTTCAGCGCTAATAGGAATGCCTGGAGAGGGAAAGGGTCTTTGATCACAGCACTGCCATACACCTCTTCATCCAGAAGGGTCGGGTGAGGCGGGTAATAGAGTGCATCAGAGAATTTAACAGGAGCAAAACAAAAAGACTGAACTGTTTATATGTTACGTGGAAACGGCAGAGATAACGATTCATTTACACTGCTAACGGTATGTCTGGTTCCCGTTATACACACATCTGCCAGAACAAAATCATTTATATCACCAGTTATAGCTTCGGGTCTACAGAATTTTTTTTTTGCCAAGCAGTTACATTTTGAACAGTACAAAGTCCTCAAAATGGCACCCAAAACAGGGAAAAGTCATGTGACTTACTCTATACTTTACGGTCCTTATCACAAGAACATGACACTTTAGATTGGATTTAGAAATCTGAACTGCAATGTACTGACTAAACTGAAATATTTTGTATACAGTATATATAACAATTTGTATCAAAATATTGTCTGGTATTATTCCCAAGGACCCAGTATCGCGTATTTTGTCTCGTAAGATTTGTGTATCCACCCTTAGAAAGTACACTTGGATACAAAGATGAGCTAAAGTAAAAATGTTTGGAAAACCTTTCAGAAACAATAAAAAAGTAAAATATCACTGTGGACTCGTTTTCACTTCTCTCCCGATTACTAGAAGCTAATAAACTGTAGTACTGCTTCTGTGACCTGCAAGAGCATTGATTAACCTCCAACGCCAAAGCCAAATGTAGGTGGGAGTTTTAGACCAAGCTCTGTAACAATAGAGCAGTAGCATTGATTACAATGTATTTGTGTCCGAGTGCTAAATGGCCTCTCCTCTCCAGCACAGCAACAGAAACATCCCGACCCAACGTGTTGTTGCTCACAGCTGAAGCGACTGAAGCAAAGTCTGCATTCTAAAGAACTATGAGTGAACTGGGAAAAAATAAAAAATCAAGACTAATCAGTTCTCAAAAAGAACTAAACTTGAAAATTGGTGCAAAAGTAGAAAAATAATAATAAATCAAGTAAGGTAAGGCATAATTCATTGTCCCCAGAGAATTTTGCTTTCAGCATTTGAACTTTCCAGCACTGTGCTGCTGTTAAATTAACTGGCATAATAAACACAATGAAACATTTTTGTTCCAAATGTTGAATTCAAATTCAAGCTAAACAAGTGCGCCTCACATGCGCCAACATTTCCCTCCCCATATCTTTCTCATAGCAGCAGTGGTGACCGGCGCGATCACCAGATATACAATGCACCAAAAAAGTCACGCCTTCCGCTTTGATTACAGCACATTCACTGTGGCGTGGTTTCAATAAGCTTCTGTGTAAGGTCCAAAGATCCAGTGTTGCATTCACTTTTCACAAGGATCTTGTATTGACGATGGGAGAGTGTGACCACTGTGCACAGCCTTCTCCAGCACATCCCGAAGATTCTCAATGGGGTTAAGAGCTGTACTCTGCGGAGGCCAATCGATGTGTGAAAATGATGTCTCACGTTCCCTGAAGCACTCTTTCACAATGTGAGCCCGACGAATCCTGGCATCGTCATCTTAGAATATGCCCGTGCCATCAGGGAAGAAGAAAGTAATTGTGTTGTTGAACCTCGACCTGAACAACTGCAACGACCTCAAGATCAGAACAGTTAGTGTAATCCAGGTAAAGGACACTTTTTTTTTTGGTCAGGCAGTGTAGATGTGAAAAGAACAATGTGGATTAAAGCTCAACAGGTCAATTTAGGATATGGCTCCTATGCAAAAGAAGGGTACTACTGTGTTGAAATAGATCACATACATTCCTATATGAGCACACCGAATGATTCAGGCTAAAACAGTCCAAAGCTGCGGAAATGAATACTGTTGATTTCTTGCTAAATTGGCCCCTCTCCAGTCGAGCCCAACATAAACACCTCATTGCTACTTGTTATTGCACAGCCGGCGCTGCAAAAAAACCAGAACATTATGCATTAATACGAGCCACTGAGCCGTGCGTTTGACTGACAGCCGAGGAGAACACCTATATTTGGAAGCTGACATTTTGCATAATTACCTTTCCACTGAACCTTGGTGAGGGGAAAAAAAGAGAAGCTAAAAACAAGACGCGCGCTGACAAAGGCTGCATGGTGAATAAGCTCTCTCCCCGGTGAGCCCGTCATCCTCCTATAAGTGTAAAAATTCATGTCTGACCTCAGTCTGACCTGTTAAAATGATCACTATAGCCCTTCACTGTTTGTTGTTAAACCGTCTCACAGCAGACGTTTTGACCTGCTTTATGGTTAAGATCTTCAACAACTGAGCCTCTCCACATGAAGACACTAAAACCAGTGCAAAGTTCATTATCAAAAAGTAACTGAGGCGCCTCTTCTCACTCCAGTGAAAAATAAATAAAGCCTTGATTGTCGTCAATTAATCCGCGAGTTTATTATGGTAGGTCTGTCGATTCAATCACCTGCATGATCAGGTAAACAAGTATGGATTTTCTGTTTGGAAATCTTTCGGAAAAAAATAGCAAATGGTCCATAAAATTAAATACACGGGTTTCAGTAAAATTACTTTTAATTTTTTTCGATCGTGATTTTGCAGGGTTCAAAATGATGTGTGAAGGCTTCAGGTGCCATTGAAGCAGATGGCAACCTGTAGGGCTGTTAAGTGTGACATCACACACAATAATAAGCTGCTCCATAGACAAACGGCAAGAAATGCAACTTTATCTGAATCTCTTGCTAAAATAACAACAGATAAAAGGCCCAAAACTGTTTTACACCTAATTAGAATAATAAAGCTCACCATTTCTCCAAAGTAATGCTTCGTCATGTATGGAAAACCATAATTAATATTTAATGTCAGATAAGACTTACTAAAGAAACTCCAAAGTCAATGTTATATTTCTGTGATCAGATGTTTAGAAACAGCCTTAAAGTCGGCTCTATAGACAATCCCATTATATAGTGAATAGGGCTAACGTTCCATTGGACCTAAAACCTATTCACCTTATTCTGCCCCACCCACTTTTGCCTCTTTTTGCCACGGATTGGCACTTCCTTTCTACCGACTCTTCCGGTAGAGCGCAAAGTCTGTTCATTAAACGGAGAACGAGTGAAAATGGTCGCCGGTCAAATCTGATGTTTACTAGATTGATTTGTGTAAAATATCAGATTTTCATCTGCACATCAACACTGCACCTTTTCCTGCCCGGCCTGAAAACGGCTTTGTGTCCGTTTAGTAACTGATTTTATCTCGTCTTCTCCAGTCCTATGTAAACTAATGGAAGTGAAGGGGCGGGCGCAATTCATGACGGCGCCCACGCAAACTTCTGGAGTAAGGTGAATAGGCTCTGTGCATGGAACGTTTCATGACAACTTTCTGCTAACTACCTGGGGTAATGATTGTTTCCTTTCCCAGGAGAGTTAGCGGTGTCGTGTTGAAATAAATATATATTCAAAAGTACACGGCAGCTGTTGGATAATTCCTTACATCATTTACAAACTTTACAAAGGTAAATACTTACAAGAGGCTTCTATGTTTACAAACGTAGATGAGCTGTGAAGCTAAAGGCTAATGCTAATTTGACGCTAACAAACGGTAAAATTATGCCACATTACGAGCTAATCTTTATAAAATACACTCGGCTTGAGGTTTATTTAAGTTTTATTCCTTTTAGTAAATTTATTTTTCGATTTACATTCAAATGTGGACAGGAAGTACCGTATTTTCCGGACTATAAGTCGCACTTTTTCCTATAGTTTGGCTGGGGGTGCGACTTATACCCAGGTGCAACCTATATATCCAAATATATAATTTCACATCTTTGTTATTTTCACACCAACAGCCACTAGAGGGTGCCAGTATCTGCTACTCCTGTACCACTGAAGATAAAAAAAAAAGAAAGAAAGTTGGGAGTAGTGAGAAACTTCTGGCGCCCAGGTAGTTGCCAACGCTGGTGCGACTTATACTCAGGAGCGACTTATATATGTTTTTTTCTTCTTCATTATATATATTTCTTGACTGGTGTGATTTATACTCCAGAGCGACTTATAGTCCAGAAAATACAGTAGTCGTTGCCCTACACTGGCCAACAGGAAGTTAACCAAAAACCTTCCGTGCACACAGCCTATTGCTACAACATTTGGGTTCCTGGAGATGTCCGTCATTTGCGTCATCGACCGTTCTATCTCAGATTCTCTCCGCAGTCAAAGGAACGGAGACGCCTTTGAGCCAAGTTTCTTTTTTAAATCCAACGTCGACAGCGATGGTGTTACTCAAACATAGAGACGGGCTTCTCGCAGTGTGACTCACCTGTTAAAATGTTCTCTGTGCTCCTTTGCCACCCGCTGGATCAAGCCCTTTAATCTGAAAGCAAATGAGCAGAGAAGGAAATGCCACATGAGACGGCTTATTTTTAGCCGACGCCTGCAATTTGTGGCCAGCGTCGAAACAATAACTGGCACTTTTTTTTTTATGTTTATTTGAGAGCACTTAAATGTGTCTGTTGCGGTCACGCGGGGATTACAAGGCGGCGAGGGTTGAGCCGGTTTTTAATTTTGCGGCTTTTCTGTACCTGCCACTCTCCTCTGTGGGGTCCTTCTCGTCGATGACTGCGATCGCCACCAGTTTGCCTGGGGGGGAGACAGACAGGGAGGTGGATTAGAAAAAAGGCCTGCTGGAAAAGGTGAGTGATGGGGAGATGGTGAACGGATGGGGCATTATGGGGTGGCTTCAGAGAGAGCGCCAAATGGAGAAGCTTTAACAATAACAGGAACGACAGAGAGAGGAAGAGCATGTATTGAAGCTGTATGTGTTTAAAGAAACGTTTGCTATAGAATAGAAAAAAAATTAGATTGCAAGTTTTCATATAAAAGGCCCAAAATCTAATAAGTGGATAGAGCTAGGTTTAAATGTATGCCTTTATTTTGTTGATATATTAGTTACAAAGATTTTCAGAGGAGATTTTGAATATCTTATTTAGGCTGTGAATAAAAGCAACAGAGGCCCCAGGATCATTCGGGCGCTCAAAACCCTCCACCACGTTAAAGTGGCGGTTCAAGGAGGGGTCAACAAAACCGATAATATATTTTATTATTCTAGATTTCTTTCATTTATTTTCAATACTTTACGGAGCGCAGATGAAGAAATTTAAAATTAGAGTTGGACATAAATGTGAACATTTCCTAGAATTATGATTATTTTTCCATTTGAGATCATCTAATATAAGCCATCACTGCCTCTTCCACTGCATGAATCTCTTGTCTTAGAAATTGCGAGACTTTATCTACAGAGTACAGAAGATGACTCAAGTACCTTCATCGACAAATCAAACATACATGTGCTCAAGATAAGTATTTTCCACCGTTTTCTTTACATCCTTAAAATGTTACACTAGTTTTAAAGTCACATTTTTTTTTTTCTTCTTATGGTTTGTGTTTCTATTTAATAGAGTGCCAGCCTGCCCTCCAGTGGTCAACAGTAGTCACTAATGGGGTTACTGCAGGGAAGACTGTAGCCTCACAAAAGCTCAAGGATGCAAGAAATATAGTGCTTCCAATATAGAAATAAGAGAGCACATAATACATGAAGGCTGTTTGGGTGTATTAAGTAAGTAAGTAAGTGCTTTATTGTCATTGTACAAGCGTACAACGAAATAGTTTTCAGGTGTTAGTCCTGAGCTGCTGCGGCTGAGCCGCGCTGCCACTGTGTGTCGACCTGATCCGCATGACCTTGGAGGTCGGGGAAACTGTAGCACTCCGAAGAAACCTGGCTGGATCCTTAAGGATCCTTCTGCTAGCTAGAGTATACAACAGGCAGACATAACAAAGTATGCAAGAGAAGAAACAAATAAAACTTAAGAAAAGACTATGTAAAACATTTTAAAGTGGACGTATGATGTATAATTGTGGACTGCAAACTGTTTTTAGGCACCTTATTTTATGTGTGTGTATGGGAAAGCCCTTTTAAAAATTGGAAGCCTCTTTATAAAGCTGGCTTCTGCTTTACTTATGGTTTCTGTGCCAAACTAGATATTTATTCATTAGGTGTGGGACTGCGGCTGCTTCAAGTCAAGTTGCAAAAGTGCAATGAAGGCTGCTTCTGAATTCCTCAAATAATAGCATAGCATGTCCTGATCTTAGCTCCTATCCCCGTGTTACGTGATAAGGTCAACCGTTAGATCCCTATGCTGTTAGGAACTAGAGCTTCAGTTGCGTTTGCCCAATCCGACCATCCTCCCCCAGCGGTGGAAACAACAGGGAAGTGACATTACCAACAGCTGTTTCATAGAAACTACATCACCCATATAGTACAATATAGGACAATTACGGAAACAATCGACCTGAGCTTTAAATTTGCTCAATATGATTTACAGAACACCGAGAATGACATCGACCCTGAAAATAACTGTCAGTATTACACAGAGGACCTTTTCAATTGCAAATTCAAGAACGTTAATGCTTTTTCGGTAATCCACTTCAACAGTCGAAGCTTATATGCTAACATTGACCACATCAAGAGCTACTTAAATCAGAAACATGGATTCACAATAACAGAGAAATGGACTTTAGTATCGAAGGTTATGAGTTTACAAGTATGAACAGACGAAACAAGCATGGTGGGGGCGTAGCTATGTTTGTAGACTCAAACTATAGTTATAAAATTATAGAAAAAATGACTATGGCAGTGAATTATGTACTTGAATGCCTTACTGTAGAAATTGTAAGAGAAAAAAAGAAAAATATTATTGTAAGCTGTATTTATAGGACTCCTGGCTCCGATATAGAGATATTTTTTTTCTAATTGGATGGAGGAGCTTTTCTTAAGCTCAAATCAGAAAGTCATGTTTGTGGGGGGAGATCTTAATATCGACCTGTTAAATCCAAACAAACATAAAAAGACGGACAAATTTATAAATACCTTATTCAGCATAGGTTTGTATCCTCTAATAACCAAACCGACTAGAATTACAACCCATAGTGCTACTCTAATTAGACAAATTTTTTTCAAATGAAATAGAAACTGATATAATTAGCGGACTAATGATAAATGATATTAGTGATCACCTTCCAGTTTTTGTAATATACAAAAATTAAAAAAATGAAGAGGAAACTGTGTACTGGTTTAGAAGGGTAAAAACAGAAAACTATCGATGCACTTAAAAAGGAGCTATTGATGCAAGACTGGAATATTATATACAGAGAGAACGACACTAATAAAGCATATGTACAAGTATTCCAAAAGGTTTATGATAAAAATTGTCCAACAAAAAAATACTGTAATTAGAAATAAACCAAGAATGATTAATTATCCACAATATTTCAAAGATGAGGATAAAACTATAAAAAATATGAATGAAGTAGTCGAAACATTTAATAAATTCTTTGTAGATGTTGGCCCGAACCTTGCTGCAAAACGTTGAGAACTATAATTGTGATCTGATAGACACAAATGCTATGTCCCTGTTCCTCAACCCGATGGAGGAAAAGGAGATACTGGACATTGTTAAAGGGTGTAAAAATAAAACCTTGACAGATTATTATGACATAGATATGAAAACTTTAAAAAGTGTTATTGAAAGTGTCTCTAAGCCGTTAACTTACATTTGTAACTTATCGTTGCAAACTGGACAATTTCCTGATAGTGTGAAAGTAGCAAAAGTGATTCCTCTGTTCAAGGCAGGAGATAAACATCTCTTTACAAACTACAGGCCTGTTTCCCTTTTACCGCAATTCTCAAAAATCTTAGAAAAGGTTTTCAATTATAGACTCGACAGCTTTAAGTAATAAATTACTCTCTGATAATCAGTTTGGTTTTAGGAATAATCACGCAACCTCACATGCGCGCTCTTTAATTGAATTGATGAAATAACTAATTCTGTAGACAATAAGAAATATGCAATAGGGTTATTTATTGACCTAAGTAAAGCGTTTGATACAATAAACTATGATATATTAATTAAAAAGCTAGAACATTATGGGATTAGGGGGGTAGCTCTACAGTGGGTTACCAGTTACTTAAAAAATAGAAAACAATGTGTGAAAATAGGTGATTATCAGTCGAGTTGTCGAGAAATTGTGTGTAGTTTGCCTCAAGGGTCCATTCTGGGTCAAAAAATTTGTATCATGCATATTAACGACATTTGTAAAACTTCTCAAATACTTACATTTATCTTGTTTGCAGATGATACAAATATTTTTGCATCAGGAGACGATTTACAACAACTGTGTCAAATAGTTAACTTGGAATTGAAGAGTGTCATTAAGTGGTTCAAACAAAATAAATTATCCTTAAATCTGAGTAAAAGCAAAATGAAATGAAAATATGTAGATGAACACCGGACATTTTTAACAGAGTGGGAGAGTTTTTTTTTTTTTTTGATCATAATGACAAGCCATTCTGCCTCATATGTCAGGCGTCGCTAGCGCATTTTAAAGCTTCTAATCTTCAACGGCACTTCAGCTCACTCCAATTTCCAAAAGGGACTGAACTTCGCAAAAACAAGTTGGTAACGTTGAAAAGTCAGACAGAAAAGCAGACACAGTTTTTCCAAAGATTTACGAAGCACTCCGAGACCGTAACGCTTGCGTCTTATCAACTGGCTTTGAACATTGCACAGGCTAAAAAGCCATACATTGAAGGGGAGTTCATGAAAAAATGCCTCAGCAACGCTGTTGAAATATTGTCTCCTGAAAATGACAAATTAAAACGAATGATAGACGTCCAACTGTCCCGCCACATTGTTGAACGCAGAATATCGGACATTAACGCGGCTATTGAAACACAGTTGCACTCGGACCTTCAAGAATATGAAAGTGAGTATTTTAGTGTTGCATTGGATGAGAGTTGTGACATACAAGACAAGCCTCAATTGGCAATATTTGCACGGTGTGTGTCAAACGATTGTGTGATCAAAGAAGAACTCCTTGATATTGTGCCATTAAAAGACAGAACCCGTGGCATAGATGTGAAAGAAACAATGATGGCTGCATTTGTGAAAGCACATCTGCCCATACCAAAACTAACTGCAATAGCCACGGATGGAGCGCCAGCCATGATCGGATCTGTGAACGGGCTTGTGGGGCTGTGCAAAGCTGACCAAACATTTCCCGCATTTTGGAATTTCCACTGCATCATCCACAGGGAGCAACTCGTGTCTAAATCACTGAATTAGGACAACGTCATGAAGCCAGTGATGGAAATGGTCAACTACATTCGCACGCATGCGCTTAACCACAGGCAATTCAGGAATCTCATCGCTGAGCTGGACCAGGGGCTTCCAGGTGGAAGGGCTGCACTGTGAGGTGGCTGTCAAAAGGCAAAGTACTCTCTCGCTTTTTTGAGCTTTTGGATGTTGTGAAACTGTTCATGGAAGAGAAGGACAAGGACTATCCCGAACTCTCGGACCTCGAGTGGATTATGGATCTGGCCTTTTTGGTCGACATGCTGTGTCACTTGGACAGACTGAACCTGACCCTGCAGGGCAAGTTAAAAATGCTACCTGAGCTGGTGCAAAGTGTGTTTGCGTTTGTTTACAAACTGAAGCTGTTCAAGGCTCATATTCAAAAGGGAGATTTAACGCATTTTTGCACTCTGTTAAAAGCCAGCGGGCAAGTCACCAGCGCCGCCCTGAATAAGCAAAGTGTGCAACACTGGTTGAAAACCTGCACGAAAGCTTTGTGACCCGGTTCCGTGATCTACAACTGAAAAGGCCACAGATTACGTTCCTCGTCGACCCATTTAATGCGGAGACGGACTGTTTGAAAGCCCCGCTAGTCACAGATGAGGCTGCGGCTGAGTTGGAAATGATTGATCTTTGTGAGGAGGACCAACTGAAAGCTGCTTTAAGGGAAGGGACCATTGAGTTCTGGAAAAGTGTGCCAATGGAAAAATACCCCAATGTCAAACAGGCTGCGCGGAAGATGCTGTCAATGTTTGGGTCAACATACGTCTGCGAGTCTGTGTTTTCTACCCTGAAACATGTGAAATCAAAACATCGATCTGTTCTGACTGACACCCATGTGAAAGAATTGCTTCGAGTGGCAACAACGGAATATAAG
Source organism: Proterorhinus semilunaris (assembly GCA_021464625.1). Taxonomy (NCBI): domain Eukaryota; kingdom Metazoa; phylum Chordata; class Actinopteri; order Gobiiformes; family Gobiidae; genus Proterorhinus; species Proterorhinus semilunaris. The sequence continues at coordinate 23,335,631 of CM038362.1, read as the reverse complement.
CCAGATTTGAAGAGGATTGTTCAAGACAAGGAGTGCCAGAAGTCCCACTAAGCAACATACAAAGTAAGAGAAAAAAACGCTATTGTAAATTACATTTTTGTTTGTGAACTTGGTTGAACTGAGAGTTTGTGTGTGTGTGAGACAGTGCACACAATGTTCATTGTTGAAAATGACTGGCCTGTGGTCTTGTAGGAGTCAATATCTGTCATTATCATGTTTGTGTGTGACATTTACAATAAATCTGGCTTAGCAGAGATCTGTGTGTGTGTGGAAGGGATGGGGTGGTGATCACGTGTGCCCATGTGTATGATGTGGCTCTTTGCAGTATCACAGTTAAAAATGTGGCTCTTAGTCTTTGACTGGTTGGCCACCCCTGATATAGACAATAAAATGCCTTGGAAATCTCATATTAAATATATAACTACAAACATTTATAGAAGCATTTCAGTAATAGCAAAAGCAAAGCACATTTTAAACATCAAACCTCTACTGTTCTCTGATTTTGCCCTATCTAAATTACTGCACTGTGGTTTGGGGTAGTACTTATAAAAGCACATTAAAACCAATAGTATTGTTGCAAAAAAGAGCTATCCGATTAATTCATAAAGTTGTTTTTTTTGGACCACACAAACTTATTATTTTTAAAATCAAAGATCATGAAGTTCTGTGACATTGTTGAGTTCCAAACAGTACAGATGTTATACAAAGCAAGGTATAAATTGTTACCAAACCAAATACAAAGAAGGTTCGTACTGGTCGTTATGAATTACGTGATGAATTAAACTTTAGGATTCAGAAACAGCACAACTTGAACTTGAAAAGTTTTAGCCCGACAGTTATTGACCCTCCCAACGGGCTCATAAACCTTCATCATCTACAAATTCAGCCAGTTAGGGCAGCTGGGTGGGGGTTTGTTGATGGGGAGCTACTGCCCTCTTTGATGGACCTGCTCTACACCCTGGCTTCTTAACGCACTACACTATGCAGGGCTTACATATTTACATTTTACATAATCCTTTGAACAAAAAATAAATTAAATAAAATAAAATAATACAAATAATAATGATTAAAAAAAAATTAAAAAAAGGAAATAGAGAAAATTGAATGATGGAAATGACAACTGGGAAGTTGCAAGATCACGGATAATATGTATATTAATGTGCCTTTTGAACACAGAATTAGTGCCTTATTAAAGTTGTTAACTGTTTGGAAGTGGTAGCCATCTGTAAAGAAATAAATAAATAATTAAAAACAAAAAAACAAAAAATAAAAAATAATAATAATAGAAAAATTACAACAAATATAAAGAGTGATGTATGTGTACATATAACTTAATGTGTATAAATAATTTAATGATCACCTTTGTCACTTGCTTTGTATTGGACATCGTACATGAAATGAGACTGTTGTTGTAGTTGTGTTTCCTTTCAGTTGTGTTTCTTTTCCTTTCCGTTCTGTTAAATTCTGTTAATTTCTAGAGGTGCTTTGTGGGTGTGGTCCGTTTTGAAACGCCCGCTCTGGTGTGTTGTAGGTTCTCTTTTGCTGGTGAGGCAAATTCAAAAATCAATGTATGATGTTGCTTAACGTAGGATTGATAATGTAATTATAACAGGTAAAGTTGCGTCACGGAGGGGTACGCTGTGTGTGTGCATGCCGTGTTCCCTGGCTCTTGTGTCTTGTACTTTGTAACATGTTCCTTGTACTTTTGTGATTTGATTAATTGTTTTTATTTCAATGATGTCGGGGGTGGGCGCTTATAAGCTTTTGCTTCAGCCCACTCCTTTTGAGCAGAATTTTAACAGTTCAAATAAACGAATAATAAAGTACTGGATTATAAAAAGCACTCTTACTGCAGCCACTGACTCAACCATGAACCGCAATAACAATATGAAGCCACACAGTAAACAGACAATGATAAAAAACAGTGTCCAATTTACCTTCCACAGCTACAGCTTCATCACAGAAATAAAAAAATGCTCAGGTCAAATATTGCACCAAATCCTGTCCTTTGGTTCATCGTCAGAGAGAACCAGCCGTATTAACACACAGTGAGGTCTGCTCCTCCAAATTAGCCATGTAGCTTAAGTTTCTACTAAATCAAAGCAAAAGCACAAACTGCCTTCATTTATGCCATTTACTGAGGCGGCTCTTTAGAACAGTAAGTGTGACGGTGCTGTGGTGACTTTAACATTTATTTTGGCACTTTTATAAAGTTTGGCTTGTGCAGAATCTTTTTATTATTGAATTAAATGTGTGCTTGTCAATCAACAGTGGTTGCGCGTGAATCACTAGTGTGGGGGTGAGGGATTGGCGACGCGATGGCTAAAAGGGATGGCACATAGCTTCTAACCGCTTGTGAGGAACCTCCAGAGGTCCCTATGCTAAAGGAGATATGATAGGAAGCATACAGGCTCCTTTCACTACCTCCTTCCTAACTGACAGCCCTATTTGGACGCTTCTGGTCATGGCAGACGCTGATGCACATCCGGTTTGGGCTTAACCCTCTTACCAATTTGCTTAAGTCAGACGCACCCTTAGCTTATCTCTACAGCGGTCCTGTCCCTGACCAACAAACTAGAAGCAGAGACTGATACATTTGTGACTATGAAATAAAGGCACAAACATAAGGTTCTTCTCTAGATGGAAAAAAGGAGCAAGTCTTGGCTGTATGATGATGCACGTAGTCTACTCTTATAGACCCATCAGGCTTCTCGTGAGCACCTGGTGTCTGCGGAGCGGCGCTCGTCACCCGGCTCCCGTATGAACGCTCCCACTCTCACACCTTTGTGAGTCTGACAGGGAAATGTCATACCTGTCTGCCTCGCACACCACCATGCTGCTCCTCGCCAAGGATGAGGCCACAGGACTGATTATAAGAGCAAACTCCAGGATAAACTCAAACTGGAACTCCTCAGCATCCCAGCAGATCGAGGACAGAGAGACTTTTCCATTAGTTTGTAAGAAGAATGGTCTAATTGCAATTAGAAGAAAAAGTGTTTATATTGTGATTAAAAAAAGTGCAGAAACAAAACCATGTACATCGAATGGAGGGTTAGTCTTGAGCTGCTGCGACCACAAGCTCTGCCGAACCGGACATGCATTCCATATACTATACAATATATATATTGACATGTATGAAGGGCTGGGCAATAAGTCGAATTAATTTGATTAATTCATGCTTTTAAAAACAGACGATGTAGAAAATGGCAAAATCGTAAAATTCCACCGCTCCATGTCCCCCTCACGTGCGCAGCGCTGCCAATTTAGCCAAGTTTCAGACGCTCCGTAGCGACCGTTTTCAGAAATGAAACCCAGTGATTTTCTGACGATCTCTGCTGCTTTACAAAGGCCGTGTGTTGTGTTTTTGTTGTGCGCAGTTTCCCCCCGGTCTGATCCTCTGCCCTTCTCCCACTCAGAGCAGAGACATGGCGGAGACACAGCAGCAGCGGCACCATGTAGCTCCACCCCTTTCCCCTTGAGTCTCCATGGAGACGGATGTCAATCACAGCAGAGCTCATGAGAATAAAACTAATGCACTTTTGAAAACTCCATGGCTTATTAAGAAGTTTTACTTTTGAGAGCAGCAAGGAATATTTAAAACAGAAATAACCATTTATAATGGGCCAAATTGTGGGCTATATTTGAAATCTAAATATGAAAGATCCGGAGATCTTTTTAAGTTACTTCCAATTTGCCTGATGAAGGTCTCAGGACCGAAACGTTGACCTAATCCTAATAAACAAGGTTGGCAGTGTGCGGGAAGTATTATTTTTGCTTAAGTTTATTTACAATAAAATCGATTAAAATCATAATCGTCCAAACAGAGTAAAAAATAAAATAAATAAAAATAAAGATTTTTTTTATGGCCAAATCGCCCAGCCCTACATGTATGGTTACAAAATCGAGTTAATGACCCAGGCCAAAGTCGGCGGGGATGGGCACTGAAACGTGGAACCATAACGGTCCATCTGCTGGTTCACCTAGACCGTTATATTCCATTGTATATTTAATATGTCTTTTAAGTTATTATCTTGTCTTATAGTCATTTCTGTTCATATTATTTATTTACGTTATGGATGTTCTTTCTTTTGTGTCACAGACGGCGCATTTTGGGCAGGACTGTTTTGGGGCTAACGCCATTTTTATTTTCATGCCAGGTATGTTTGTGTTGCCCTTTTGTCTTCCATCTCCTGGAAGAGACGGCGCATGTTGGGCAGGACTGTTTTCGGGGTTGAGTTGAGAGCGTCGCTTCCTCCAATTGTGACCTGAGTCCCGAGAGCATTTATAGAGTTGAATACTCACAACGCAGGGTCCGCCATACATTAGCCACACATGGTTGCATCCTTATCATTACCCATTCCTCCTGTTGTGTAGCCCATCACCATCGATCACAGCCTCAACGTTTGCGGAGGTAGACGAGCTTTAAAACACTCTGCACTCCAGCTGAAATTTTGTCAAAAATAACCCAAAAAAAGGTAGTGTAAGATTAATTTGTATCCAGAAACCATGATGAACGTTTGTCGTAGCCCACTTAGTGTCAAATTAATGAGTTTTTTCATTATTAATAGCTGGACTAGACCTCCTTAAGCATGACTGGCTGATGAGCTCATTAGCAGATGCTCAGTCCTCTTCCCTTCCGGCTCCCGTCTCCCTGGGTGCATTTAGGCTGCGGGGATGGCGACCTCGAGGTTAAAGGGGCGCCATTAGAACACTGCTCCGGGCGCGTGTTTACCGCTGTGGCATAAGGAGAACGTTTATGGTCGGCATTAATTATATATGAGCTGCAACAGGTGATTGGGACTGGGAAACTGTATTGAAGTAATTTGGAATATCAAAAACGGCCAAGACATGGATTTGAACTATGATCAAGCTGCAAAGATTATTGCAATCAAACTGAATAGAAAAACACAATATCCTACTCATTTCCTCATCCATCTTTAACATATTATAAGATATTGTTTAGTGGCCCCTGGATGTTTTTCTGACCCTACAAAAGGCAGAAACTTGAATATGGTTTAGCATTTAGCCCAGAGGCCACTTTTACATGCTAATTTGTACCGTAAGGCTGGGGTACCTGATTTTTCCTGATCAAACTGTGATTTTTTTTTTTTTGTCTTTTTTTGTCAAACTTGTCTCTAGCTGTACATCAGAATTGTTCAAGCAAATTAATTATTGAATTAATTTGCACTCATTTAGATTCTACCTCTTTCTTCCAAAGCTCAATAAACATTTTAGATGAAGACAATGCTGTGTTTACAACATACTCTAAGGTAGGTCTGGGCGATATGACGATATTAGACCGTCTTACGATCTCCAGAGCTGACGATCTGTCATTTTTGTGGGATCGTTTTATCACGGTTCTAAGCACTTCTGCACAGTTGACTCTTTTCACCGTCAGTGACGTAAACCCAAGCCGTGCACTTTCTGCTACGCAATGTCGGACGCTAATGCGAGCGTTTGGCAGCGAGCCGCTCCTCTACAGTCACATACACGACCAGGCTCCTCTATCTGGAGCTTTTAAACCCAGTGTTCTGTCTCTATTTCAGTGGTATTTATGTCAGTGTCTTTCCCCCGTAACGCCGCTGCTCTGCGTAGATCGCAGCGTGTGTTTATTTATTTACCTGGCGGCACATGTGTGAAGAAGCGAGTGTGTCCTTCGTCCTTACAGTTCTGTAGGCGCCGCATCTTCATTTGTTTAATTTAAATTCCGTTTGCAGAACATATTTTGTATTCTTTCAGGAAACGACTTTTGTGAGGCTTTGAACATGATTTGAGCCATCTTAAATTCAGTAAGGTCCTCAAATTTCATTGTTTTTGATTTAAAGAATAATGGATGTGTGTGTTCACGGTATCCAGCTAAATGGATTATTCTTATTGCCTTATTCTGAACAACGGGTCAAGATTACTTTTATACGCATTTCCCCAGATCTCTACACAATATGTTAAATGGGGAAGGATAAGTGAACAGTATATAGTATATAGAGCTTTGTTGTTAATAATATATTTAGATTTATTCATTAGAGCTGTTTTTTGTACATCAGCAGTAAAAAGCTGAAGCCTTAAACTATGATTGACAGGCTCTGGAGCTCTGTGGAGGCTCGTAGCCTTCACACCTTTTTGCCCTTTTAAGCAGCTATGTTAATTGGGCTGAATGGCTAAACATCAATCTCTTGTACGTTATATCTATGGTCTAAACACTACAGTAGGACTACACAATATGAGAAAATGTTGCTATATCTGAAAACTGACATTATAGTTATATTTAAAATTTTAAAACACAATACATTTAACTAATAAAAAAACGAAATTGCGGCCAAAACTTTGGACAAGTTTAAGTTCCCATGTGATTTGTTTCAGGTTGTGTTTGCAAAAAATGACCACGGCTTATTCCGACATGGATATTATTTCACCTCAAATTTCGATGAAAGCACAGTCTCACTCTTACATTATGTTCAAATCACATACATTTGATTAAAACGTCCAGAAGAATCTGAGTGAAATGTGCTTGAAATTTAATCGTGAATGCCACTGCAAAAAAGAAAATGGGATAAAATAGCGGTTCTAATATTAGAAAGCCCATTTGTCTCGGCACACGGCATCAATTTACTGCCATTAAGGCGACAGTTCACATTTCAGTGGTACGTTTAAATATCCTGTGGTGGACAAATACAGAAGCACAGTGGGGGGTTCGAAACATGAAGCCTTAATTTCCACCATTAAATATATAACACATTTAAATAAGAGCTCTCCACGAGGCTAAAGTATGTTTTTTTTAATTGCAAACGGCATGGGGTTGATTTAATATTGGGCAATGGGGTGTTAAATGTGTAGAGTGAGCTCATTACACAAGGGCAAGCTGAGGTAAGGAAAAAGTTATGACAATGTGCAACTTTGACAACTCTCCATAATGTAAGAGGCTGTTTTAGATCAATAGATCAAGAGCTCTTCAATCTTCAAACTTTATATCTGTTCTGAGATTTGGATTTGGAAAATATAGCCGAAGTGAAAATCAAATGTTACAAAACCGCAAAAATAAGCTTTCACTTTCAGCTAATGGCACACTAGTAAATCTATGGCAGCGCGATGAACATACACTGAGTTCAGAACGAGTTTGGTGATGGATAATAGGCTTTAGAAAAAGTGGACAGTTTAGTGTTTTATCTATAGTCATATTTCTATAGAGCATGAACAGACCGTAAGGTTTTGCCAAAAGTGCGCCTCTCCAAACCTTTCCAAACTCAGACCTCTTTCGCTCTTGGGTCTAGTGTAGTTTGCTTTTGGACTGGTTTGGGGCGAGTTTAAGGGGAACATGCTTACCGGTTTTAACGTACCTGTGTTGTGTTCTGTTGGAATTGCAACTTGATGTTGAGCTACTACGGTTAGCAAAACAAAGCTAGCTTAGCAACAATGCTTTCCTGAATTGGTTTGTGCTTCGAGAGAAAAACAAAGCATCTCGAGTTTGAAAACATTTCGAAAGCGTCTATGAGTGGTTAAAATTTAGTACAGAGGGGCAGAGAGGTGAAATGTATCTAGCCAGTCGGTCACTTCCATAGCGATCTAGAGCGGTTTCTCCTAAAAGAACTTGAAATGCACAATTGCAGGGGCAGCCCCACCATATAAGTACTGTTTCGCAAGTGACCCACACTGCCCTGTGCCTGTCGAAATCAAAATCCGGGACAGACAGATCAGGCGGATGCTTCGGCGGTAGAAGAATTACTCAAAACTGCGTGAATGAAGCCGAATACTATTTCAGTTATGTTTTCAACAAGGGAACGCATCTCCTGTTCCATGGATTATGATTCAGTGGTTTATGATTGTGGTTAATATTACAGCCCGAGTATATTGCTTTCGTTGTGGTAGAAACAAGCCGCCACCAGGTCGAGTCCAAGAAATCATGATGCGGGAAACAACAGAGGTGTAGAGGGACTATATATATTGCGTATATCAGAGCGGATTGGACAGTGAAGAATGGCGGCGCGGCCCACCTGTTTCTCCCAGCTCGTACAGCGTGAAGCCATCGATTTGAAGGTATCCTTGGAAGCGCTCCTTGTTCACCCACGATGACAAACTACCGTCCGCGTACTCTGCAAAAAGACACAAAGACACAGCTTTCATTTCAGAGGCGGGGGCACAGAAAAGAAAGAAGAATCAGCTTATCGACATTCAGCACACGCCACGGTCAGGATTAAAAGGCACAGAGGGAGCGCAGTATTGATGGTGGCATTGTCAGGAGATCACACGGCGCTGGGGGACAAACAGAGGGTCGCCTAAGCAATGATGGCGAATGTGTGGTCCTAATGTGGAGCTCTCCTGAGAACAAGTGACAGGCTTTATTGTGAAAGCAGGAGAAGGTAGCTTTTACCAGATAGTGGGTGGTTATATTTGAAGATGTTAGGCCGAAATCACAGGTTTCTGTCCCTTCATAATGTAGTAATGTTGGTAGTACGCTGATACAACAATATTATAAAGTCTAAAACCAGATACGTTTTATGAATGAAATGTATTTGGGGTACATGTGCAACTTGACACTTAATAAAATAACTAATAAAGCAATCAGGGCTGGGATACAGTATTTAGGGGTTGATATAATACAGTAAGTATTGTGAAACAGTGATATGTAGAAAAGTTATAAGCCAAATGCTACTTGACATCAATGGCCATTGTTACCTCTCTGTTTTACCACCACGACACCAGAGGCCGCCATTGGTCCGCAATTGCTGTAGTACCTCCACTTAGCCGCTAGTCTCCCATTAGAAACCATTACACTTTAGACACATGAAGCTTATGCCCAAATTCAACATGGAAGACTTACCAGCTGCATCAATCACCGCCTCATGACTGGCAGCTGTCTCCATTCATTAATCACAGACCAGCCCAAACAGCACCTCCATGTCAACCAATCACCGCGGTGCCCGTTCCTGCTCTAGCCACTTGTCGCACAGGATTCCCTTCTTAAGCCCCATGGTCCATCACTCTGAGTTTCCCAGCTGTGCTGCGACCCTCCTCCACCCGGCCTCTCCCCAGCTCTGCTCATCGTTTGGTCACCCCGGGTCTCCTTCTACCACCACCAGTGTCCAGGCTCCGGGGGAAGATCCTATCGTTCATTCAATCCGAGCCCAAAATAATGATCCGCATTCATTCAATAAAACATTCTAAATGCTTTTCTGTCTCTGTGAGTCTTATCACGTTGAAGTTAAAAAACAACTTTAACGCCTGGTGCCTAATTTTTTGGAACTTTCTACAGCTACATATTCCTCCTGTGATAACACTGGGTTAGGCAGAATCAAAGGGACCAGGCTGGTTTTCGCAGTGTACATTTTAGAAATCTTGCTTAATTAATGAGGGCCTGACTTTGATCGACAGGCCGTTAGCATTAGAGCTAACGGCGCGGCTAAGACTGAACTCCATGTCCCGCGACGGCCGAGTCTACAGTGAAGATCCCGCTCTGTTGCCCTTTTTAGGAACATGCTTTGTCACAGCTGGGTAGGAGTCTGTAAATCCGCCATGATTTTCCCCTCGAACGTGGTCATTGTGGTAAACGGGCAGGAGTGAGGAAGAGTTGTCTATTTTTTAAGGTCTATGCTTGACATTTATAGAAGTGTTAAGTCAAGTGTTAAGTGAAAAGTGCACTGCCGCAACCAAATGTAGGTTGAACATGAAGTGCTGTGTAACTGTTAGTGATGGGGTAAGAAAGTAATGCCTCAGCCGAGCTGTGTTGCCGAGCAAATCATTTTAAGAAAAGTCACGTGACCGACACAGTCACAGTGTCATTTTGTATCACGCAGTGTTGTACGCAAAGAGCAGCAGCGAGCAGCAGGGCGCGCCAGTTGCAACACCTGGCTCATTTTGTCATTTGGGACTTTTACCACACGTCGATCCCGCGGGTGCTCTCGGGCTCGAGCGCCCGCAATGAGTTGCACCCAAATCTTTGGGTAACGGGCGACTCTGCTCTGATAACAAAATGATTCAATAGATAGCGTGTAAAGCACAAGAGTCATTAGTTTTCTTCTCTTTCACGTCCATATTGAAGTGCAACGCAAAAACATATACGCTAGTACATAATGCAATTGTTATACCATTCGTGAAGCTCTGTTTAATAATCATGTGGTCGTGAGTTCGAGTCAGATGATGGTCTATGATAGTCTAGTCCCTTGACTTTTTTTTTTTACAAAAGCAGAAATACGTCTGTTGCCATATTATTGTCACAGGCACTATTCTTTATTAAATCTTGGTCAGCGACTTATGTATCACTGATATGCCTCAATAATTCTCATTCTTTTGTTTTATCTGGAGTAGTTTTCCTTTTACTAAAATATCACTCTTAGCTGGATAAACAGCTTAACCCCAACGATTTGGTTCACATTTCTGAACGAGAATCTGAACGGGACTTCAGTGTTGCGCCTCTTTTCAGGCTCACTGCTGCAATGCTTTTTCACCACCAGATGGCGCCTATAAGCCTACCAACACTGCGTGATACAGTGTGACACACACTTTGAAGTGTCATCTACTAATCACTAGTAACTGTTCTTGAAGAAATATTGCATTTTAAAAAGGTATTGAAAGTATTGATACTACGTATTGCGACAGAGGCGCAACACAATATACAGTAAATTGCTTTTTTTTTTATTGCAACAGCCTTAGCAAAGTAAAATATAAGATATAGAAAATAGTAAATATAGAGAATCAAACTCTCAATATACAAAATAGAAAATATAGATGTCCCGACAGGCAACAACATGAATGGTAGATTTACAAATGTACAATAAGCAGCAGATGTGAGGACATTTACCAAATACAAGTGCTAATGGCAGGTAACAGGTTATTTAGTGTTCATTTAGAGTCTGATGGCAGACGGGCAAAAGCTGTTCGTGTGGCGGAAGGCTCTGGTCCGAATAGGTCTCTTGCCTGAAGGGAGAGGGTAAAAAAAAAAAAGTCTGTCCAGGGTGAGAAGGGTCAGCTGTGATACGACCTGCATGCCACCTTGTCCTGGAGACGTACAGGTCATGGAGAGATGGGAGCCATAACACCAAATTTAAAAGTATCGAAACTATCACTACACTGCAGCAAAAGTAGTATGGTCTAATAAATTAAAAAGCATTGCTACAGATAAATTATTGAGATGCTTTTCCCAAAACTAACTCTAGCTTCTTAAAGCTTTGGAATAATGCTATGGTGAATAAATAATGAAAAACAAAGTACAACTGTCAAAACTTTCACAATCCATCTGTTGTCCCGGATCAGCAGTACCTGACCGAATAAAGGCTGGTTATTATTGTCAGAGAGAGCGCTAGAGCACACATGGGTGCACGTACTCTGCAGTCAAGAGGCCAGAAAGAACTCCAAATGTGTCCGTTTTTATATTTTATATCGGTCTTTCTCTCACTTACAAAACAGCCGCACAGCCTCATTTTCTCCCGCTGTTACATTACTCTCATCCCTGCGCTAAATTGTTTCGGTGATCAGCAGAAATAACACTTAAAACACTCCTCTGCTTGTGTTAAAGCCTCCATTCCACTCCCCCGCCCACCCTAGATGAGTCCAAACGTACCTCCCACTCTCCCACTTCAAACTATCCCCCACCAGCCATTTAAATAAGTGGGACATTGTGGAGACAGTACAGCGGAGCACTTGATCACAGCCGGCGCAACGAAATCTATTCAATATTTTTGACTAATGCTTCTGTAACCCACTCCCGAATATTAAACGCAGCATTCCCCGTTCCCAGTCGTTTTCTTTATTTTGCAGATTTCAAAATAAAAAAATACATTTGGGCTTGTGAATGATTCTCTACAAATCATTTTGAGGACAGAATTTCGGCCGACATTTATAAATGCATAATTGAGCGGTTGCGAGAGACGAGAGTCAAACATTTCTCATTACACACACACAAAAACACAATTTTTTTTAAGGTTTTCCACAAGTTGGCCAAACTGATTCTAGAAACTCTACATTTTTGTGACTTGCAATCATTCCCAATAGATTCAGATGGCATTTATGGAATCGTCCATCAATGGTCATGTTCAAAGCAGCCGGAAAAGGGAATACAGAGAGGGAAAAGAACTACAGTGGTCCCTCGCTGTAACGCCGTTCACCTCGCCTGGCTGTTTGGCGGATGTTTGTACAGCGCATGGCACGCGCATTGTGTCACAGAGCCACAGGCTGGTCATGAGCGGACCTTCTCAGCACTTTTCTGTGGAAATAAAGATGTGCGCAGCGTGAGGGCAGGTTACGTGCCCAAGCCACGGCTCAATGTCTCCGTCGCCTCTTTGCCATCTCCTCTTTGCCGTTTCTCTCTCCTCCTCCTCCTCGTTGTTCATAAACAACGCGTTGCATTTACAAAAGCTACTTTTTACAGTAACAGGAACCAAACTGCTTATTTATCCACTGTAAATGAAACGCTGTCCTGAGAGAGAGTGAATAGCGATGAATAGCACTGTGGCGCCGGTATAAAAAGACTGACCATGCTGCTTAAATGTGATAACACAACAGCACCTGCACCACCTCCCTGAGTATAACCACATTTTGTATCCAATAGACTAAGCCTATAGTATAGATTTTTATTAGCCATTATAATGATATTAATAATAATTAAAAAAACAAACGACGCAACCCAAACCCGACTGAAATCTCGGCCCGGACCGGGGCCAAAAATCTAACATCTAATTCACGTTCAGTTTTTGATGGATCTCAAAATGTAAAATCCACAGATCTATTAGTTTTATAATGTATAGATTTGTTTCATGTGTAAATTCCCAATAGTTTGAGTGATATTGGATATTAAGGAGAACATTTTCCCCCCAGCGTCTTTTCAGCATTTTATTGCTACCATAGTTACAACCATAGACTTCCTACCACAGCCTCAGTTTTCAATTATTGGCTCTTTAGAATGACATTGGGTGGGACCTATAGACTGTCACAGTAGATTTCCCCCCCCCCCCCGTTTGTTGTTCATATTAAGCTGCAGCTCATTTTACATTTACTTTTTCAAATGAAATGAAATTCCTATAAGACATAAGAATAAGAATTGCATTTGTGTTTGAATAATTAGTTTTTTACTTGAAACAGTAGCAAAAAGAAATTTAGCTTATCCTATTTTGTTGTTTTTTGGGGGAGTGGGATTCTGTTAGGAGAAAAATTGGAAGATAAAGTGGTCCTTGGATGAAAACGTTTGAGAAACACTTGTTTAGAAGCATCATAACAGGATTATAGATAAGACATTTGGAAAAATCTGCCCCCAAAAATATCACGTGTGCACATCGGCCTTAGAATCATCGACCAACCTCTATAAACAAACGCTGAATTATTAATTTATTTTCTACAAAATAAACATACAGAAACTAAATGAACAACAGCCCATAAATACATAAAAAACAGAAGAACAGAGAATGATGCTAATGTTAGCTTGATGCTGTTGCTTTTTCTACTGGACAATTTGCTGTCATAACATTCACATGTACCAGATTCGACTTCATTTGTGTGTGCCATGTTCATAGTCGGCAAGAAAACGTCTAAAAAATGTGATTCCCATGACAAGCTTCCTTCCCCCTCGACGAGGCCATGAACCCTAGTATGACGCGTTGCCGTCTGTATCTATGCAATGATTCACGGAGTCCTTTTAAATAAAGCATATTACGAGAGTTTCATAAGGTTATGAATAATTACTGTCAAGTACAGCCTTCATAATGACATGTTAACAAGCTCAGCTGACCTTTGCGCTCCTTGTTTTAGCAATTACGTGAGCGCTGATGACTTGTACATGGTTCTTAAGCTCTCGGCCCCAAGGCGAGCTGCGTAATTCTGAACATGACAGCCTAAAACCCGAACATGCTCTTGAAACCCCACGGCCATTGCTCCTAGTACCATTAAAATAGTAATGACTCAGGAGTGCTAGTAGTGAAAGGCGCCATTGTACATGCTGCCGAGTCAGGCTTTGAGAGGTGCTGTCAAAGTCAAAGAAAAGAAAAATACTGTACATTAAGGCATTAGATGTTAATACGTGGGTTATTTAATTTCTTTTACATCCGATCATTTACTCGACTGTATTAAAACTTGTACTGTTGCACTGAATGTATATTTTGATTGTGATGCGATCTGAAATATACTCAATGTGCTCATCCTCTTTCTTCTCTTTTGTTAATTTCCTTAATTCAAAGCCTGGTAATCGCAGAAGTCTTTCTGTATCTTCAATGAAGGTACTTGATTAACCTTCTGTACTCGATAGTTGAAGACGGAAGATGAATCAAGTACCTTCATTGAAGATGGACAACTCCTGTACGACTGAGAACGTACACAGAAGTCTTTCTGTAGTTTCATAGACGGCAATAGAGAGGTGCAGGATGTTGTAACCAAAAAATGTGTGTGCATTTGCATTTTAGGTTTTAAATCATACATTTTCACACCCACCCAAGAGCATAAACAGAGAACACTGAAACACTAACTGAAAATTAATACAAGCATCAGACGTATTTCAGAGAAGAAAAAAATAAATAAATCAGCTTTTTGGACCTATTTAAAAACAACAACTACGCCTCAAAGTTGACACACCCATGCATAATTAGTTTATAAACCGGCCATAAGACACCGTTTCGTAAAAACGGTTTCCCACTTCTTTTCGAACTAAAATGTAAAAAAAAAAAAAAAAAAAAATCAATTATAGGGGCAAGGAACGTTGTATGAAATTTTGGCCAAATTCAGCATGTGCCTTGTCTCTGTACATATTTTTGTACACTGTCTGTCTTGTGTTTGTATGGCTCGAAATAAAATGTTCAATTCAAAAGTGACGTCATACAAAATCAACTTTTTAAACCATGTCCTCCTTATTTGAAAGCCCACAATCCAACATCGTATCAGCTCTGAGCCGTTCTGCTCAAAGAGTGTTTTTCAAGCCGTGCTAAAGCTGTAAACCATGCCGTAAATCAAAACTGAAATTTTGCCTCTGCAGGCAACAGCGAGAATGGACTGTGTTTAAAACAATACACAAGCAGTCATTTTAAGACAACAAAGAAATGGATTATGTATTTAGTTGGGACAGTGCATGTTAATGAGCATACATGGGACTCATGCATGTAAACAAGCCACGCTGGATTGTAGCCTTAGGCTAATTTCCATCGGTTGTCCCACACTCACACTCTCAAACACATTCTCATATATCCTGACCTATTGTACATGTTTTTAATGAAACCTACGCAGACACAGGGAGAACATGCAAACTCCACACAGAAATGCCCTATCCGGGGATCGAACCCGGGATCTCCACTAACCGCTGCCCCACTGTGTCGCTGTAACAGTTTATTAGCCCTGAGCATGTCCACAGACTGTTCATAGGCTTTAAGAATATGGAGAACACTTCTATTGCTCAACAAAACCTCAAAAAGTTAATTTTACAAGAGGAACAGCAGCAAAAAGAACTCTGCGTGCTTGCCAAGGTGAGATGTTGATTGATCTGACATTTTGAAGGCGACATTCCAGAGACCTCTTCATGGAGAGCACAGCTGGCACTCCAGCGCGGACCCCATACTGCGACGCCGCGGCCTGATGAAGCTCCACTCCTGCTCGACCTCCTTCACCTTGATTCAAATTGGACTCGCACTCTTAGCTGGTCCACGGGCCGCCCTACGGGAACCTGTCAGCGCATGGCTCGCCAAGCAGGAGGCGCACTGAAAGATGAGGGTCCGGAGCGCAAATCAACTCGGACGGTGGGGCGGGGCTGAAGAGTGATCAGGCGTCAGGGAGGTGCGAGTGCGGGGGTGGAGCGCTGACAGATTTCTTTGTCAAGGTTACTGGCACTGCAAGGCTTTCGATGCAAATGAAAAGGAGCAACAAACAGGGGAGGGAGACTTCAAAAGACTTCTCATGAGCTTCAGATGAGATAAGATGCCCACACGTTAGTAAAATAGTTGCATACTTGAGCCGCTTCAAAATGTAATAGCAAGTTTTAAACATTTAAACATCACCATTTCTCTCTGTAAAAAGATGTTTTATTATGCCTATTGGTAAAATGATGGGCATGGGAGGATATTTGATGCACAAAGGAAAAATGATACATCTATGTGTTAGAGAATGAAATTAAATCGCTATTTATCATACTGGGGTCAAGCTGCACACTCGTACCATCACTGTCGTAGCCTTGATTGTGGTGCTCTGAATGTTTTGCTTGTGTATCAGTATGACGCTTGACAGAGGGTATTTATCCCCCTTTTGTGGAAGCATAAGCAGACTCAGGATGGGTCCAATGCAGGGGACAATAAAGTATACAAACAAACAAACAAACTTGAATTGTAGGACTAGCACAATGTCTCGGGTTCATGTCTCCGGGTCCCGCACCAATGGTAAATAGGCAACTTTATTTATACTGCGCATTTCGTACATAAGGCAACTCAATGCGCCTAAATAAACTTCTTCTGCATAAGACATCCAGAAGAAGACATCCATAAGACATCCAGACTCCTGCTCATTTTTCATCCATCTTCTCGGACACCATTTTTTATTCTCACTATGAATATGACTTGGAAAATGTTGCCATGGGAAAAGGGCTTAAGAGGGGAGATTCCTGTAATAGGCTTCTGTAACTGTCAACATGTCTGGTCTTGAACAAAATTCTGATTCTCGCATTTACAACATAAATGTGAGCTGCAGCTGTTTACTAAGTGGAAGTCAAGTGATTATCATTTAGCATTGTAGCAGCTACAAGCTACCGCTAACAATCCAAGCAGCAATAACACAGACTGTGAAGGCTCTGCAGACAATACAGACTCCACCAATCACAGGGGAAGTATATGTATTACTTCACCGATGCCGTATTTAATTAATATTTTAATTAAGTTTTAGTCATTAGTCAAAGTGTCATTTAGTTTTAGTCAAGATTCATGGATTTACGTTGTTCCAAAGAGACGAAGAGTAGAGTTTATTCTTCAGACGTAACGGGAAAAAAGCAGAAAAATATACACTCTGTTGTGTTTTCTACTTGTCATCTGTGGCTCGCGGATCGTGGTGGGGCATAGAGTAAAACTCAGTATAAGGTCAGTAGATTTATGGGTAACAGACACCACTCCAACACTGTGATGTCATAGTTTTAGTAAAAGTTGTGGAGACACATAGGCACATAAAAAGCGTTTTGAGATCTTTCGACTCTGGGACCCCAAAACATCAGTTATGGATGATACGCTGGATTGATAAAATATTTGTGCGAGCTTCACTTTGTGTGGACAAGGCCTTATACTGTGCTTTTCTACCTTCATTAGGCCCAAAGCACTTTACAGTCATTCATACACCAATGTACGCAGACACTGGAGGCAAGATGAAGTGTGCACCTGTAGGAGCTGGAATTCGAACCCCTGAACCCCACTGCACCACTGTCGCCCCCCAAAAAAGTAGTATGTAAAGAAGTCACTTTTACTTAAAAATATTATTGACAACAAAATAAGGATCGCCTCTGCCCCTATTGCAGGGGTCACCAACCTTTTTTCAGCCGAGGGCTACTTCAAGAGCATCAAGTTGTTCGACGGCTACCAGTAAAAAAACAAATCCTAAAGCCTTGAACGTACACCGTTTACTTATAGGTTATTGACCCCATATTATATCAAAATTGCTTTATCTTAAACTCGTACCGAGTCACAAGAACAGAAATAACTGTATTTTTAAGAATCAGATTCAAGAAAATTAGGTGTTTTACACCTTAGAAAAAGTCTCAAGGGCTACTGGGCATGTCCCACAGGGCACCTGGGTGCCCGCGGGCACCACGTTGGTGACCCCTGCCCTATAGTCTCACTGAACACATCTGTGGTAATCCACACAAGGAACTTTGAATATGTTGGTGAATATGTTTTCACGCTGCAGAGTTACAGTTACATAATGTCATTATGGTTTCTCCACCTTTTTTTCCTTCAGTTCTCACATTGTCATCACATTCAAGGCCTGTTAATCAGCCTGACTCTTTAGTGCTCCGCTTTAGCCGTCTGCCTGGCAGATTTACCACAGCGCTCGTACCATAAGGTTAGTTAATTTAGTTAGTTTATTTATTTATTTGAGCAGTTTGTCTGCTAAATAAAAACAATAACAAATCATAAACAAATCATAAACAAGGGAACATAGGGTAAGATAACAAGTAATAAAGAACAATAATACAAAAACAACAGCAAAATAAAAAAACTGCAGGAAAAGAATGTACAACACTCACAATGTTCGTTCGTATATTGGGAATATGGACTCTTTATCCACCTTATTCCTATGCCCCATGAGTCTTTGCGTGAAAGATGTGGGCGATTTCCGGTATGACCATGCATGGAGACCGTTCGCTCGAATCCACTTTTATGAGCCTTAGAGGTGTGTGGAAACATGAGCTGTCACAGCTGAGACTAAACTACGAGCCGAGATTAGCTGCTCACAATAAGCGTGACTGAAAAAGAGTTTTCTGACCCGTGGACGTGTTGGCCAAGTTGTCTCCAATTAACCTCTGTGGATATCTTCTAACTGTGCGATCTTTCACAAAGACTTTGCTCAGATGTGGTACTTTAGGCTTAGAGAATGGATTGTCAGCATAAAAACAGTATTTTTGTTTCTTGTTGATCTGTCAAATATCCGTGGAGATCTTCACATTTTCAGATTAAACTGAGCGAAAGTCTGTTTACGAAGCCTTGTTACATACGCTGCTACATGTGGAAAAAGGCCATGTCTATAGTTTAATTAGGTCAAAGGTTTTGCACAAAAAAAATGACCAGAAAAAAGTTGGAATGCTCTTTGCATATCAAAGTATTTAAAATGCCATGTATTCAGACCCAGTTCAGCTTGTGTGGCCTCACGGGGCTCGGTTCATATCACTCGTACAGTGTGAGCCGGTCAGTCAGTCGTGTTAACAGTGTTTATTTACCTCCGTGGGCTAAGGCTTTCTTCATAAATGTATGCGAGTCAGTAGCATTTAGCATGTTCAAAATCGCCTCAAACATGTCAGTTTAAGGCCAGTTTTAGCATGTCCCAAACACGGCTTGTTCCAGAGCCACAAGTGTCACATTCTCTGTTTTTTTAAATAAACCATGAACAGCGTAACGTGTTCCAGAGCTGCGCAAGGACGTCTTTTCAAATGTTACGGAGGCTGATCGTTTGGAAAATCATCTTAAAATGTGGAAATAAACCGCTATGTGAAACGAAAACTCACCCTGGAAAACAATGTAAACCAATGGCTCAAAGCGACTTCCGGCATCTCACCGGAAAATTTCCCCCATCCTCGTTTCTACATGAGCCGCCCCAGGAATAAGGTGGATAAACCTTTTTCACATAGGCCAGGTTTTTACAAAAACCTGGCCCATCTCATGGGACACATACTTTTCAAGGTTGTTCTGGAGTACTGTTTATCAAAACTCATTTTACCTCTCAAGTTGTATTTGACTTCTTGTTTGCAGAACATATTTTGTATACTCTCAGGAAGCGACTTTAGTGAGGCTATGAACATTGGTTTATTTGGTTGGGACAGTGCAAGTTAATGAACAAGCCACACCGGATTGTAGCCTTGGGCTAATTTCCATCCGTCGTCCCCCATGCACACTCCCAAACACTCTCTCATTCATCCTCAAGGATAAGTGAACAGTATATAGTATATAGAGCTTTGTTGTTAATAATATATTTCGATTTATTCATTAGGGCTGAAATCTTTGCAACTTTAGTTGAAATTTTTGTGATGCGAGGTTTCCACCTGATTTTATGGTCGAGTGTTGCACCAAGAAATGTATGTTCATAGACTCTTTCAATTGTTTCGTTGCCAATTTTAATTGGTAATTGTACATTCGTTACACGATTTACAAAGAACATTGCTTTGGTTTTCGTAATGTTTAGAGACAATTTGTTTATGCAGAACCAATCTTTCAATGTATTAATTTCTTCTGTAATCTCAATCACCATTTGCTGCAAGTCTGCACCTGAGAGTAAGATTGTTGTATCATCTGCAAAAATGATGATACAACAAGCTTCTTAGAAACCAAGTACAAATCATTGATATATATAATAAAACTTTTAGGTCCCAGCACCGATCCCTGGGGGACACCACACACTAGGGTATCACATGGATCTGCATTGCCCCATTTGAACACAATGTTTACGGTTTGTTAAATAATATTCAATCCAGGTCTGTAGTATTAGAATTGAGTTGTCACAATTTTTGTAGATGGGAATAACTTTAGCCATTTTTACTAAATCTAGAAATTTACCAGTTTTGAAAGACAAGTTAAAAATATGGGATGGCGGTATGACAATGTGATTGATGACCTGTTTAACAATACTCACATCTACCTCATCACAGTCCAAGGTTAAACTACCACTGCCTAGAAACTAAATGAGGATTATGAGCAGGGTTCATATCATGTCTTGTTTTTGTGTGTGTTTTTTTTAATAAGTCAACCACAATAACAAAAAGCCGTATTGTTGCTGTCTCTGTGTTAGACTGAAAGATACGGACAATAAATTATGTATGAGCCGCAATGGTGAAGTATACTTTAACAATGTGCTTCAAACAGGGGTCCTACTGTTTGCAAAGTGCAATCAAAGCTCCACAGAAATACGTCAAATATGGTGCAACAAAGCGAAAGGCCTTGTTTGGAAAGTCCAGCGAGGCGCACAATCGCAGCGGGCTATCAACAACTCTGTAATTGTGAATAGCAATCACAACTTTTTGAATTTCAAAACACAAGTGAGCGGAGAGAACAACCAGTGTTTGTGTTATGACTCAACAACAACAAAAAAGGCAGCAGGGGACATATTTTGACAGCCTTAGACTAGGGCTGCGATCACAGTCTGAAGTAAGGCTGTGCAGTTAATTGAATTTTAATCTAATCGCGATTTTAATAAAGGTAGATCTCGATAATCGTGTGGTGTGTTTTAATCGTCAGGAGAATTGGCCAGTCCTGTCGCATTCTGGGAAAAAAAATGTCTGATCAAGCCCAGGTAAACACTCGGCCCAAACAGGAAGCACAGGATGGCACATGCGGCACCAAGAGGAAAGGACCTGGTGATTTCAAGTGTAAAATCAGCAGCAAAGTCGCGCTATTTCATCTAATGGGAAAAACAAACATGCGAAGAGCCGTCAGAGGACCAGGATACGCGCACGCGGATGAGAAGTTTACCTTCGAAGAGGAAAACTATTGATCGCCATTTGGACCATGTGGACTATTTTTAAGCTGCTGCTGTGTATTAGCTGGACTTCTAAAGGGAATTTTAAGTTTGATCGTATTTTTTATTTATAAATGCGCTGTTTACGAGTATTTCTTTATGTACGTACATAGTAAGTTGTTAGTGCTTCACTCCGCAAGTCGTGGCTTTGTGATGCTCTGCATAAACACACTAACCATGTGCTCACTGTCTGCACGCGACACTCTTAAAACATTCCACTTTTTTGCGTCTGCTTTGCAGATGTTTGTGTGTTGTTGTGAGGGGATGTTGTACTCTGAGGCTAGAAGTGTGGAGTTTGTTTTTGCTGCTGCGTTAGCTGCAGTTTTCAGTTTGGCAACTGTTTACCTGCTAGTCCAGGAAAGGCCACATTTATAGTTTTTTTCTTTGAGAAAATAAATAAATAAATGGAAAATCGAGATCGATCAATATGGGGAAAATAATCTGGATTTAAAAAAAAAAATTTATCGCCCAGCCGTAGTTTGAAGTGTTGCAATCATTAAAACACAAAGACTACAATTTGTTTATCTTTTTATTTGACCATAATACAATAGGGTCTTATTTTTAATTAGCCCACTACAATCATAATCTTAAATCCATGTGACTTGCGTTAGTTTAGAAGTTATTTTTCAAGCAGTTTGTTTTGTCACTTAGTTCATCGTAAAAGCACAAAATAAATCGACAGTTAGGCTAGTTGTTGTCATCTTTTACATTACCATGACAGTGTTGCAGTCCTCAATCCTCACCATTTAAATAGCGTGGTATAAAATGTGATACTTCTCTCAAGAGTCTTCACAGCACAGGGTAAACTTTAGGAACTAGCACTGCACAATATATATCGCAAGAAATATCATGATAAGGTGACGCAATATCCGTATCGCAACATCACTCAAGTCTTCATCAGACTGAGATCCACACATTTTTCAAACTCAGCCAAAAACAAACAGAACTGTAAAAAAAAATAAGTTTTAGTTAAACATTTCCCAATTTAGTTTTGTCGTTTACTTGTTTTGGTCCTGATGTAGTCTTCCTTTAGGTCTTCTTTTCACACACACATTTGACGAAAAGATTAACCACCTGACTGTGCCAAGATGACAGCGCGCCACTTTACGAGCTAGCAGCCACACATCACACAGGTGCTATAAACCTTGGCTGCAGGCTGTTGATGCAAATGACGCCTCGGAGCTCTAACTAGATAAACATTTAAAGGCCATGCAAAGCGAGAGTCAGAAGATTCCGTGTTTATCCGGCGAGTGCGGCTGTCGGGAGCGGCGCCGCCAGATGCTAACGACCACATGCGGAGGGCGCACGCCGACTGACAAACTGCGCTCTCTAATGTCGCCGGGGCCAATCTGCGTCGCTGGAGGTGAGGGCCCTAACGAGCTGGAATACTTTTGACTTTTAATGGGCACATATATGGTTTAAAAATTTGACTTTTGATCAGATTCAGACAAATTCTCTAAGCCAGTTAGATATTTTCTCAATGATTAAAATTAGGGGACACTTGGGAGAAGATCAGTAACCAAATGAACCAATACTGTACATGTTTTTACTTGAATCATGATAGGTATCGTATTGTGAATGCTATCGTACAAGTATTGCATCATGACGTTGTTGGCAATACCCAGCACTAGTTGCGTCACGCAAACCCAATACATCTTAAAACAGCCAAGTAGAGATTCCTTCGCAGAGATAAACATATTTCCAAAAGGATCTTTGCAATTAGTACAATGGTGGAAAAAGTTGATTGGTTGGATTCCTTTACATTTTAAGATCTTTGAAACACTGGTCATCAGTACGCCATTTTACAAAAAGTATTACCACATTTGCTAAAGGCAGCTTATTAAGGAAAGCAGCATGAATCTTCACAACTTCGATCTGCACATCATTGATTTTACAGCGATTGGTGATTCTGCTCTCGAGATAAAACTGTATAATGGAATACTTTTAAGACCCCAAAATCATCCCACCATCATCCATTTCATATTCTCCACAATCATATTTTAAAACTCTTCTCCTCGACTTTGCAGGGCAGGATAAATTTGGCACGTGAGAGGGACCAAAGACAATTCATCGCTGCAACCTTTTCCATAAAACGTTTGCAGCGATGAAAGTTCAGTTTTCGTTAAACATTTCCTAATTTAGTTGTTGTCGTTTACTTGTTTTGGTCCTGATGAAGCATTTCTTTAGGTCTTCTTTTCACACACACACAAAGACAATTCATCGCTGCAACCTTTTCCATAAATCCTCAGAGTCTTTGACGCTTTGACGGTGCACGTCGCCATGGCGATCCGAGACATCCTGCGTATCCGTGTCCTGGAGGAGTCTGCAGAGTGCGGAGTGTTCCTCGTTAAAGTCCAGTGCAACGAGCCCCTCCTGAGGCAGTTTTGGTGCAGCAAACCGCCCTTCTGCAATGGGCAGGTCGAGCAGGCGGGTGTAAACTTTGAGACATTGACGGACATTAAGTTTGTCTTGAGGGCCACGCACCGGGGCCGCAACCTGCCCAACAGCCACTACTGGGGCCCGTTCGTATTGACACTGTGCCTGGACGCCCTGCAGTTTCGCTTCCAGGTGCCGAGTGGAGGCATCCAGGATTTCTTCGAAGAGCGTGGGGAGCTCATACTGATGAGATGAACTGTGGGGAAATGGCTCCTAGCACCATATGGAAAAAGCATTGGATGTTTCAAAGCCATGTTGAATATGAAGGGAAAATGTCCACAGCTCCTAGCTTGAGAACTTTTAGACAGGATCGCCCAACTTCTTAACATCAGCTCAGCATTTCTTAAAATATTATAGGGAATAAATGTACACCTATAACTACAATACAGTGGTGTAGTCTCTTTTTTTTCTCATGGGTATAGTGTGATTTTTAGCGGTCCATTGTTTTGTTTTTTTCTTCTTCCAGGGGCCCCCAGTCCCTTGATTCCCCTCTCAGCTCTGCCTCTGCAGATGTTAGATTCACTCCAAGAGCCTCAACCTGACAGCATTAAGAAAACTATACACCAACTTTGTTTTTTGCCGGGATGGCTATACATTTCCGTGTTGCACAGCAAGGTCTATTTTTTCGGGGTAGCAGTTTGAGCTCAGGCAAATTAGTCATGAGGAGTCAAGTACGCAAAGCTGCCTTCATCTTGGCCATATCGTTACATTGTCCTTAAAATAGAGACGGTGACATAGCAAGAGAAACAGGGATGCACTCATGTTCCTCTCATGTGCTTAGGATCGGAAATGCGTGTTGAAAAGTTTGAGCTGGTCTCAAAGCAGAAAAAAAATGCAAAAATAATATACCATCTTTGCCAACTTCGTCGAGGGCATACGGCAATCCTGCAGGCTAAGAGACAATTTTCAAAGGCTCGTTGGCCTTTTTTAAACCCTATGGTTGATCATTTCCTTGATTATGGGACGATGAAAGATCAATGCCTAAATCAACAGAACTCGGTAAAGAAATATTGCATTTGGTTTTTAAATGTACAAAAAAAATATCCAAACTGCTTATCATTTTAAGTTGAAACTAAAAATATTTTTTGGGGTCGTAGCTTGTCACGAGATGTTGAAGGTGGATTCCGAAGCTACATCAGTTGAGAACCACTGATGTAGACGACACCACTGCTACAACGAGCGCATTTGAGGTCAGACGGATTTGATTTTTTTTTTCACACTTGTGTATGACGTGCTGCTTTTTTCTTTGTTGATTTACAATTACAGTCGTCTTTATTATAGGGTTTGTGCCGTTTGATTTGTTTCTGCATTATGTTACTAAGCTTTTGATGAATTTCCTCTCTCATTAAAAAGCTTTGACGGATCAGCTTCTGTGTAATTTATGCCTTCAAAAAATAAGTGGTGGAAAACATAAAATTTGACTGGCAACATTCCCACTAATTAGAAACTCTTACAGCCTCGTTCCAACCTGAAGATGTTGCCCAAAGGCAGAATAAATCACACAGACAGGAGGCGTCAACTGGACCGGTGAATAACGTTGGGAGCAAAGTAATAGAATAGACATTAGGAAACAAGGTTAGTAAATATGGAAAAAGAGCTGAACTACAAGTCCTTAATCTAGAATGTATGCTCTATAGGGTACCGTTACATTTGTTTCAATAGCAGTACTTTAACGATACTTGGTTTTCGATAGATACCTGAACGATTATCAAGGCCCAAACACATTCCCAGCGCAGATCCAGCCACTCAAATACGTTTTCTTGTCGCCGCTTTTAATCCTGGGTGTTTAGGTAAATGAAACACTGATGCGTGTCTTTGTAAAAGTCCCGGAGCTGCTGTAGCTTCGGTTCACAACACGATGAAGCTAACCTCCGTGACTCTGACTGTTTACATCTGCGGGCTGGCGATGGCTCGCTCAGCTACAACACATGTCATTGTTGGGGAAAGCTGATTGGTCGACGCTCGCGAATTTCTTCAAAAAGTTCAACAATTCCAACTCTAGCGTCGGCCGCTTTTGAGGCGCTGGACGTGCGTCAAAAGCGGAGGCGCTTCCCCGTGTATTTTCAATGTAAACCTGACACTTTGGAGACGTTTGGTCTGAACACAGCATTAACCCCCACCATTTTCTCTAGTTGAGCTTTACCCAAATCTAAAAGGTCACAGCCTCTAGGCCAGTGTAATGCCTCATTTGACAGCTACGACGTACAACACTCATCTAAACGGATCTTTTTATCCACATTGTTGCATTTTCATCACATATTTTCGTCACTTTCCCATTATGATTATTATATTATTCCGGACACTAGAATGATGGTCCATATTAAAAGCAAAGACACGCATAAAAACAATACATTTACTCTTTTGTGGCTTGTTTGTTGCATTTTCATTCTAATTTTCGACTAATTTCTGGTGCTATTTGTTGCAGTAGACCCCAA
Organism: Proterorhinus semilunaris; assembly: GCA_021464625.1. Classification (NCBI taxonomy): domain Eukaryota; kingdom Metazoa; phylum Chordata; class Actinopteri; order Gobiiformes; family Gobiidae; genus Proterorhinus; species Proterorhinus semilunaris. The sequence goes on along the minus strand of CM038362.1, from coordinate 23,309,607 downwards.
ACTTTGTTTTCCCCTGATACCAAACTGGTATCATTTAACGCTCTATGGAGAAAATATAAGCAAAAACAAGCGCCAAGTTTCTGAGCAAGTAATTTCTCCTGTCCTCCTCACCCTAACCCAGAGGAATATGTTGACCTCACGCAATCCAAAAGCGTCTTGCATGACCTCCCATGTCAAATCCAATCTTCCAGTCTCTTACTTCTTGGGTGTAGTGTGCACCCCTGGCCTTGCCTCGGTCTAAACTGCGGTCCGTCCTTCCCACGCAAACCGGCCTATCCGCCCTGCCCTGAAATGTGCGTCCGAAACCGCGGCTAGATCTCTGGCCTTGCCGCACACAATAACGGGCAGTCCCTCGGGCTCGTTTTATGACGAGGTTGAGGCGCACCATAACTCAGCGTTGGCGGCAGATGAAAGGCGGACACCGGTCGCTGGACTCACGACACAAAGTAGCAGAACACAAGCGCTGCAAATAAAGCTTTCTGAGGCAGGCGTCATTAAAGGCACCCCGCGGAGCTTGGAAACTAGCGGTCTTGACAAGAACACCAAAATGGAGGGATATGCGTTGTCCAAACAGCCAGTCAGGAAGTGATTACCAGGTAGCGAGTCTTGTGTGATGTAGAAGCATGCAAGCCTGTTGCTAAGCCTCGCTTGAAAACACATGATCAACAAACATCCCTCACACGCAGAAGCTTCATGAGCAGAGCTGGGCATCATAGCCTAAAATAAAACCCATGATTCATCACAAAAATCTGGTATTACAGACCTTGAATTGACAAAGATTCATTCATTCCAAACTCTGACTTGCTGCCTGTATAAACAGCAGAGTTAATGCTTTTTAATGCCATTTTAACGCCACATTTTTAACGCCACAAATGCAAAAAGAAAGCAATACATTAATAATTCGAAAGGATTTGGATCCGTTTCAGTAAACAGAGGAATTATGGGGCATTTGAATATTTAAAAGCAAAGAAAATGAAATAAAGAGCAAAAAGACAGAAAAACGAGACAGTCATTTTATAGAAGCTTCAGTGAAACCGTCATCTTAAGGTGCTGCACTTAAGAAATTCCAATTTAAGGCTAGATGGAATCAGTTGCAATGCTTTTTAACGCCTTGCAGAACCGTGCCATTGTGGCCATAACTGCACCTGGGGCAGACCGACAGAAGCGTGTCTGCCAAACTGCCCGATCACAACTTACACATTCACCCAGGCGGCAGATAAAGTGTCATGCCCAAGGACACTGCTTCTGCAAGAGGTGGGGCTCGAACCGGCAACCTCCCGCTCAAGAGACAACCCTTTACCACTTTATCACTTGGGCCACTGTCGTCCCATATATACTTCACCAATAAAAAAAGGTTTGTATTTTGACGGTAATGGAGTTAAATGCTTCTTAAAGGCCATTTCCCTGATGTTTTTGTTTACTTCATTTGCTTTCATTGTATGTACATTTTTGTAAGTCAATTGTGTCTACAACACATTCCAAACTTTACAAACACTTTTCTAACATTCCAGTTTATGCTCAGACAATTTACTGGTGGGGACAAAAACCGATTTCATTCAACAACTTGGAAAATAGCAGGTGGGGGGCCTTTAAAGAAGGCCCAGTTTGTGAAATGAACAGTGCCTTGCTAAAGTACTCATACACCTTGAACTTTTGCACATTTTGCCATTTTTACAACCCAAAACGTAAAGATTTAATTTTAAATTTTTACTGAAAGTTCACACACAAGTGACAGACAACTATGAAGTGAAAGCAAAATGATACAAGATTCGGTTATTCAAAAAATAGAAAGTGAAAAGTGGGGCTTGCATAAGTATTCATACAGCATTAAATTGCCTTTATAACATTCCTAATGACTGCAGAATGTTCACACCTTGCCCTAACCATTAAATAGAGGCCACCTGTGTGTAATCTTCTCTCAGTATAATTCCAGCTGTTCTGTGAGGGCCTCAGAGCTATGGTCAGAGGGTATTGGTCACTAAACAACATCATGAAGGCCAAGGAGCTCACCAGAGAGGTCAGGGATAAAGCTGTGTTTAAAGCAGCGTTAAGTTATACAAAGATTTCCCAAGATTTGAACATCTCACGGACCACTGTTCAATCCATCATTTGGAAATGGAAAGAGTATAGCACCACTGCGAACTTACCAAGACACGACCGTCCACCTAAACTAACAGACCGAACAAGTAGAGCACTGGTCAGAAATGCAACCAAGTGCCCCGAGATAACTCTGGAGGAGCTGCGACGTACTGCCGCTGAGCTGGGGGAATCTGTACATGGGACAACTATAAGTCGTACTCTACACAAATCTGGCCTTCATGGACGAGTGGCAAGAAGAAAGCCATTATTGAAAGGAGGCCATAAGAAATCCCATTTGAAGTTTGCTAGAAGTCATATAGAGGACACAGCTACCATGTGGAAGAACTGTTTGACCCAAATGCAAAACGTTATGTATGGAGCAAACCTAACACTGCTCCTCGTCCTGAGAGCACCATCCCCAGAGTCAAATATGGTGGGGGGAGCATCATGCTATGGGGCTGCTTTTCCTCAGTGGGGACTGGGAAGATTGTAAGAATAGTTGGGAAGATGGATGGAGCAAAACACAGAGACATTTTCTAGGAAAACCTGCTGGAGTCAGCAAGAGAATTGAGGCTGGGGCGGAGATTCACCTTCCAGCAGGACAATGACCCTAAACACAAAGCTACATCTACAATGGAATGGTTTAAAAACAAACATATTAATGTGTTAGAATGGCCCAGTCAAAGTCCTGACCTAAATCCTATTGAAAATCTGTGGAAAGACCTGAAAACTGCTGTTCACAAACGCTCTCCTTCTAATTTGACAGAGCTCGAGTTGTTTTGTAAAGAGGAATGGGCTAAAATGTCAGTCTCTACATGTGCAAACCCCAGAAGACTTGCTGCTGTTATTGCAACAAAAGGGGGTTCCACAAAGTATCAGGTCATGCTGTATGAATACTTATGCACACCCCACTTTCACTTCACAGTTGTCTGTTACTTGTGTGTGAACTTTCAGTAAAAAATAAAATCTTTATGTTTAGGGTTGTAAACATGACAAAATGTGCAAAAGTTCAAGGTGTATTAGTACTTTCGCAAGGCACTGTAAACAGGAATAGTCTCGATTTAGCATCAAAGCTAAAGAAACGGAGGCGTTTCTGCCATGAGGATGCTCTCTGGATAGAGAGCAAAACATTGGCAAAGTAAGTAAGTCCATCAGAATAGCTTTTCAACCAAGAAGATAGAATTAACCATCTGGACGACTGAGAATTAGCACCGTTTTACACTGATCTCATGAATGTGTTGATATTGCACCGGAGACGGTTCACACAAGAACATTAATAAACTCAAACATGACATTATTGAAGCTTAGCGTTGTGATTAACCCGTATCGCACGACGAATTCCAGGCCTTTGTCTTTCCTTGGATTGTTATGGGCCCAATACATCTCTAGGGCCTTTTTTTTTTCCATCTAATGATGAAAGGAGAACCAACTGAGACTAGCAACCAAGCGAAACAAAAACAAGCGTGGCAGTGGGGGAGTCTCTTTACTCTAAACTCACCTGCTCAGGCTTAATCAGAAGCGCACTGCTGCGAATGGAGACTAGCAAACGGAGAGAAGAAAAACAACTCAAACTCACCATCGTACGTGAAATATCCGCCATCTTTGAAGACCACGACAGCGGGGAGCTCCGGCAGAGTCATCTCCTGAAAATCACCAGAGGAGCGTTTCACACCCAAGTTGATCAATTACGTTTTGTTTTTTTCTGGTTTCCTCCTGTGTGCACCTGCGAAATATGGGACGAGTGCGCCGGCAGGAGCCTCTTTTCTGCAGAGGCGGCGCGGCAAGCGAGATGATCAGGAGGGAAACCGCGACGCAATTATTACAGGAGGTTCAAAGGGCAAACACGACACCTCACCGACACACCCACACTGCTGCAATGATAAGGTTGATGTTACAGGCAATGAGTTGATTTATTTAGAGGGGTTTTCAGCATCTGCACAAACACTTTGACGGTGAACACTTGAATGGGGGTCTTGTCTGATGGCATTAGAAACAATGACACTGCCAGTCATTTGCGTTTTATTTTGCATTTCAACACTAATTGTTCCCATTGTGGAATCTGACCCAATCGATTCCTCACTTCCTGAAATACGGGCTTGGTCAAAGTTGAGTCGAGTTGTGCGTTCGCAAACACTGGGACAAATACGGCAAGTTGGGACATAAACAAGAAGCATTTCCCAGCATTTTAAAACACTGTTAAACATCACAGCAGCACATGCTATTTTAGTCCTTATTGGTGTCTAAAGGCCCCCCGGTTCGATTGTATCACTTTGAAGGGTTGAGTCGCACCCGAATCACATGACCTTTTAATCTGCGTAAACAAAAGGATTCTACGAGTTCTGACTGTTCTCTAAAAGCGACATGGAAGCAAAGCAAAAGTAGAGGCAGAGCCTCCTCAGTGAGAGTATTTATAAGCTGCTGTGGACGTTAGCACTAGCTGCATTAGCAATAGCGAATGTGTAGCGATTAGCCCTTTGATTTATAATGAAATCAAGGTTACAGAGATGGTATGGCCGTCCAAGTTTTTTTTATTCTACTTCACGATGCTTTTAGATTGTTCCTGCAAATAGTTCCGCAGTTGTGGCTCATTTCCACGGACGTTGAACTGTTTATCCCAACCTCGGAATCTCTGGTGTCTGCACATGCAAATTACAGACACACTGTGGAAACACTTTGTATTAGACTGTTGCTAATACAACAACATGCTCCTAATGACCAGTTAGATGCCGGTCATGTTATTATTGCAGTGGGTAGATGAGGACCTAACCGAATTTAAATTTGACTGCCTTTGGTTAACATCTCCATGGAGACGAGCTGGAGAGGTCTGAGAGCTGAGCCGTTTTATTTTTCAACAACAAAACCTCCAATGAATGCTTGTATTTATTGGGTGAAATGTTACATGGTGTGGCTTTAACTAGTTACCAGCAGGTTAGTTATCTATATCTTACACACTAGACCAAAAGTTTCCATAAACTTCCTGAAGAAACTTTTAGCCTCAGTCTTTTGTTTTTACCCCGTCACAGTGACCTATTGCGAAACAAATTGAATTTCAGTGCCTCATTTCAAACAGCAGTGTAACAGAAATTATATAACGAAAAGAAAATAATTGTGTTCATATGGAGGCTGTACCGGTCTGCATCCGGGTGATGAATGGGATTTACCACAGACGGAAACTTTAATAATGATGCTAAAACACAATTATAGAAGTGAAAGCAATGGATGGATCTGCAGTAGCTGTACAGGTTCTGGATACTGAGGTCACCATTAGATTTTAGATACACACTTATGTAATAAGCAGCAAGTTACATTAAGGACAACATTTGGATTCTTTCAAGGAAGTAAATTGGACACAATACTACTTTTGAGCTGAAATTGGTAAAAAAAAAAATCATGTAAAATAAATACATACAATAAAAAATAAATAAAGATTGAATGCCTGTTCCAATGAATAATCAAATTTAATACTTTTTAAAGAGGGGGTATCATGCAAATATCATGTGGTAAGCTTATTTACCACAACAACGGCACGGTAGTACAGCGGTTAGCGCTTGTGCTTCACAGCTAAAAGGTCCGGGGTTCGATTCCCACCTGGCCAGGGCCTTTCTGTGTGGAGTTTGCATGTTCTCCCCGTGTCTGCGTAGGTTTCCTCCGGGTACTCCGGTTTCCCCTACCACTAAAAACATGTACAATAGGCCAGGATGAATGAGTGTGTGTTTGAGAGTGCGCATGGGGGATGACGGATGCAAATTAGCCCAAGGCTACAATCCGGTATGGCTTGTTTACATGCATGAGACCCATGTATGTTCATTAACATGCACTGTCCAGACTAAATAAACCAATAAATAAATAAATAAACTTTGGGTGATCTTTCCCAGTGCCTGTTCTCTATCCATTGCTAAACTTAATCCTCTCTCGGCGAAAGTAAAATCACTCGCCATCGCTTCACGACAGCCACACGAGCCGCCGGGCTATTTGATTATCTTTGTTGAAACCGCCGCACAGCGGTTTTTATCAATACTGCACTTTCTAACCAAAAAAGTGGTTTGAGATTGAGTTTGAGATTATAACCGCATACTTGCATAAAGCATAATCCCGCTCTTTAATGACTTCATTTAGGCACATCATTTAATGTCCTATAACATGGTTCCTACAGGTGGCAGCAAGTCCAGTTTAATGCTTAAATTCTATATTTTTTTCACAAATGCAAAACATCTTGACCTATTTCATTTGTAAGATTTGTATTCATTCAATCAAAACAGGGGAAAGAGGGGAAATGTTCATATTCAAACCAAATTGGACACAACGGGAAACTTCTGCGCAAAAGATTTTGTGAAATTTCAGTCAAAACTGCAGATGAATTGGTTTTAGACCAGGGGTGTCCAAACTCCGTGGTCAATGCAGTGAAAATTTCAACTGAGTGCATTTAGCAGAGTCTTAACCCGTGCCCTGCACTTTTATTTAGGCTTGGAACTTTTAAACCAGCTCTTTCCCACAGTAAATGTTTGTTTTTAAGGTTATAATTGTGTAGAAATATGAAACTTGTAAAAAGTACCATCTCTGGTAATGTGCCAATTCAACAAGAAGCCTAAAATAGTTGAGCAATGTCATTGAGCAAGTTCTGGCTCTAAAGAAAAAATATATTTCCGAAGACATTAAGCTTTAATTAGATTGAAACCAATTTAACCTCAATTTCTCATACCAAGTTCTTGGTCAACAAACTATCCTTCAGAGCAATGAAAGAATGGAATAAATTGCCAGTAATGTTAATTAACACAAAACAAGTAATGGCATTTAAGAAACATATAAAGATGCTTTTGGGAGGGTCATATTTGAACTATGAAATAACATATACATGTCAAAATTATGTCAACGTTAGCGCCTATGCATGTGCAGAATGCATGGGCGTCAGAACCATTCATTGTGAGGGGGACGTGTCCCTAGCCTGGTGAGACCAGAATGATTCCCCTCTGTATTTTTTTATCCAGCGGGGGATCAGTCTGGTCACCCAGTCAACGCTCGCGCCTTCCGCAAAATTAATCCGTTCACGTCCAATCTGAATCGTTTATTTGCCGTGACGTGTTGTTAGCGAGCAACGTCACTCACGGGACGCGGAAGTCCCCTCAATAACAATCTACGAACGATGCACGAAAGAGAGAAAGCGTGTCTCCAGTCGGCGGTAAATGACCAAAAAACACATCGACAGTAGGTGAGTTTCGTTATTCATAATCCTGCGCAAATATTAAAGCAAAACCGCTAATAACACCACATCAACAGCAGACGCCCGCCCTTCGCTGATTGGTTTACTCCGCTTCCTGTTTGCTTGCGTATCTACCGCTGTGGGAAATGGATTCGACGCAACGGTGACCAGACTCACCGGCTGGTACAGCGGTGAGTCTGGATTTTTCCAGGCTAACGTGTCCCCCCCACTTTTGAAAAGTGGTTGTTTGGTCCCCCCCACTTTCACAACGTGAATTTTCATTGACTTTACATTTACTAGTTTAGACTGGACCTTTTCAATAGGCTCCCCAAGGCCAAACAATTAAATATGACCCGCGCCTTATTTTCCATACATTTAAAAAAATATTTATTGGCATTATCACATTATCCGCGCCAGTATCGCGTCGCTCCGCGGCGCATACGCTTCGCTTTGCGTAGCTGTGTTCATGCGGCTCCTCACCTCAGAGCGGCTGAAATGTAAACATGTCTCTGTAAACCGCTGAAAAACGGCTAAAGTGAGAATACTGAGGATTATTGTTGGACGGACGGACAGATTTGACCAAACCGAAGCACAAGGACTCGTGCATCGTGTTTTCGGAGTTTCTCACGGATCATCACATGGAGGAGCAGGACTTTTCGCGGTCCTCGGCAGGTGGACAGCGTGTCTTCATCGGTACAAAGGGCCTGACCAGTAACTTTAAGGTGAGGAACATCAGTTTTGGACGTGTTTGTAAAGCGAGTGATGAAACTGATGTAGCGTGAGTTTGGGGAAACTGCACCGGGCTAGCACGAGTGTTCAACCGGTCAATACGCCCGTTAAACCTCGCTGTCTGGACTCTAACTTAACCAAATAACATCTGAATTATTCATTGGACGGATAAATGTTTGCTTCCTTTACCCCTTGACTAAATTTTATCTGCGTTTGTGGGAAATGTGAAGATACGAGCGTTGAGATGTTTCTTTGCGATGGCGGGAGTTAACGGGTGTGGCTGAAGCTAAATGTGGACACAAACACGAGCGCCGTCTCATAAGAGTTTCATTCACTGAGTTTTTTTCACAAAGCGTCATGAAGCCAGGACTGGACAGGAGAACAGCGGCTCCACAGGTGTTTGGTTATCCGCCCTATATGTCCACCCAGCTGCCAGGAGGAGGCGCTGCTGAGCTGATCCAGTCTCTCACGTATTCTTGAAGTAGCGCTCGATTTGGATGTAGTCCCGCTAAAGCAATAACATTGCTCTGTGTCCTGACCGTGTCCCACTGTAGTTCTTAATGTTAAGAAGTCGACCCCCTCCATTTTTGAAATGTGTCCCCCCCACTTTCCAAACGCTTCCGACGCCGCTGGCAGAATGTATTGATGTTGACTGAAGACTTTGATGAATTGATGTTTCTAATCATGGAATATTATGAATACTGTAATGTAACCATGTTCAGATATGAAACAAAACGAACTGAAGATGGACTTTGTTTCAACAAAGATATTTACATGATATGTTTTGTCTGAAACATGTCATGTAATTCAAATTGATCCTAAATGAGTTGTTTAAAAAAAAAAAAAAAAAAGCACCCCAGGAAGATTAGCTGGCCCATGGGTACAGCTAATGGGGATCCTAATAAATAAACAAATAAACAAAGCACTTTACATGAGAACATTTTACATTCACTCCAGTTTCCCCTGGGGGAGACTGACAGAAGCGCTGTCACGACTGCACACCACCATGCATTCACACACACGTCATTCATTGTCCTATTGTACACGTTTTTAAGTGGTAGGGGGTAAAGACTTTTAAGGCCTTCATTTTGGCATAATTGATGTAATGACGTTAAATGCTTTTTAATGCCCCTGAAACATAAGATAAATGATTTTAATTGGTCTGATAACTAGAGATGGGCATAGCTTTTTGGAAGATATGCACATTTACAATATCGAGTTTATCTCCAATGTCAAGATATGTGAGGGGAAATGGGCAAAAAAAAAACAGGGGGAAAATCATGAAATAAATTGGGGGGAAAAGCAAGAAAAAACTGTAAAAAATTAAAATAAAGGGAAAAATAAAGTAAGGGGGGAAAGTGATTTTTTTTCTGCCCTTTTGTAGTCTGTTCAGAAGGACAGAACAGTTTTGCAGGACAATTTTGCATATTTCTGATGTTTTGCCATAAATAGCGCTCCATCATCGGGAAAGTCCCCAAAAATATTGAGATATTCATTTTGGTGGCTATAGCCCAGCCCTTATACTTATAACCATGTCTGTGTGTGAGTTACCTCGGGGAAGACCTCCTCTGGGGCGGAGAAGAAGTATGTGTGGACGATGAGCTCGGACGCCACATCATTGTACTTTTCCTGCAACGGCACAAGCACAGTCATGTTTCAGTCTTTGACAGGCCAAGCTCTCAATAAGGGACATTTTAGGGCCGACGTATTGGGAGGTTTAGACACTTAGACACACAGACACACACCACTGTTAAAAAGAGCAGCGGAGCACTTAGCCGGCCGCAGGATCAATACGCGGTTAAAGCAGCTCTGTGCCTGTTTAACCTCTTACCCCCCGCCTTAACCAAGCTCATTTTCTCCAGTTTGGCATTACCCAAGTCTAAAAGTGCCAAAAGAGCCACAAAAACGTGCCGGAAAAGCAACACAATAAAAAAGCATAGCAAAGGAATGTGTGAAAAATTGGGAATTAATTGGGTAAAAAATAGGGAAAAATGTGAAAAAGAAAAATGGGGGGAAATGGTAGTAATAAAAAAATAGCAAGGGGAAAACATTTGCAAAACGAGGGGCAATGGGGCAAAAATAAGAAAAAAATTGCTCAAACATTGGCTTTTTTTTTTTCTATGGGAAAAGATAGGACAAAAAATAAACAATAATTGGGCAAAAATGGGGGGGGGAAAACATTTGAGCTGAAACAAGTCACTTCCTTTAAAACTTTTTTTTTTACCCACCCTACAAAAAGAGCGACAAAAACGTGCTGGAAAACCAACAATGACGCAAAACAAAAACTTGACTAAAGAGTGATGGAAAAAGCAAGCAAAAAAAATTAAAATAAAAAAACAAGACAGCCACAATACAGAACAAAAAAGCGACGAAAACACTTTAAAAATGTGACAAATAAGCAGCAAACACACAATACCAAAAATTCCAATCGGTTTTGTTGGTCTTAGCTTTCAAATGAGAGGTTACACTGGCCTATAGGCTGCAAGCGCCCGTCGAGAAGCTTTTAGATTTGGGTAAGCTGAAATGGAGAAGCAGCCACGGGATGGGTACGTACTCGGAGCGGCGACTCTCCTCCCACGTAGACGAACAGGACGGTGTGGCGCTTCAGCATGTGCTCGAACATCTGCTTACTGGGCAGCGCTCGCACGGCCGGCCTGGAGCGGACACACAGTCAAAACAATACAAGTTAAACAAAGGCGGGTTTACAGGTCTGTAGGACGACTCAAATGAAAAACAAGACATGCTTTATCCGTTGAATAGACATCATTGTCTATAGAAACCGAAACAATGCCATTTATTTTGTCATAAAAGAGAAGAGGAAGCACACACCTGGATGCCTTTACCATCGGCCAATAAACGCGGCACTTAAAGGAGGGGGAAAAACAGACTGCAAACGCTGTCAGTAAAAAAAAACATGCAGCGAGTTTATAGTGATCGTTAAAGGGCCTAAAACCAATTTATTTGATTTCCAAATGACGACAGAGGGACAGCATGGATTGAAAATTGTTTAGGTCCAAACTGATTCCTAACTTTCCCCGCGTCCCAATGTGCAACATGAAACATAAAATCATGTAAACACACAACTTAGATAAATAATAAACAAAAAAAAACTTTTCAACTATGAGACTAAAAGAGCCTGGTAACTCACAATTGATCAGCCTCTTAACCTCCACCTGAACCGAGCACATTTTCTCCAGTTTGGCTTTACCCAAATCTAAAAGCTTCTCAAAAAAAGAAAGAAAAAAAAAGTGTCAAAATAGTATACAAAAAACTAAACAAAAACAGAGGATGAAAAAGCGACAAAAAAGTGACAAAAACACAACAAAAACGCGGCGACAAAAAGTTAAGATCAGTTTTGCAGGTCTTAGCTTTCAAATGAGGCAATACACTGGCGAACTGGAGAAAATGCTCACGGTTAAGGCTAATATACACAAAATACTGAAATATTCTTGTCGCGTTATTTCCCTATGAGTTAGTAACGGCTCAAGATTGCAGGCAGCATCACGTTTAAAGCATCTCGGCAGGAGCAAATACTTCACTGGTGGAAACTTCCTGCTCATCACGGTCTTGAAGCTAACAGCTAACATTGAATCAAAATTCAAATAGCACCAAGATTTTGAACAAGCCCCCCCCCTTTTACAAAGGGCCTCAATTCCTAGTTATCCAGAGTGGTGTTGATTTCTGGAGATTTATTTTATTTATTTTTTCATTCATGCAGTCGTTATATTTGAAAAGTTTAGTGGCACTAGGCTAGCGCATTTCTACGGTAACAGCTAGCCTGCATTAAAAACCGTCTGACCCACTCCACAGTAGCCTGGTTTTACCATACCCTCGTACTTGTTTCGTACAGAGGGTCTGGACTTTCTCAATTGAGCTCCGTTTACAAGTGGGAGGAGTGAACTCTGTTTAAAGTTTGAAACTATTGGGTCTGATTTTACCCAATCGCTAGCGTTTGGTTGTGAAGTAATGCGCCCGGCCGAGTCAAGCTATGCTTGACGTCACCTACAACACCCGCCTCCCCCGCTCGCTGAATGGTAGGATGAAATTCAACCGATTGAATCGCAGCCATTGAGATCAAACCCAGACGTACATGCAGGGAAAAATATTTGACCGGAGTTTACGGATGGCAAAGGCCAGGCTAACTCCACAGTGCACCTGAGGCAAATTACTTACAACACTAGACTAACCATATAAACGTCTGTGCCGATAGAATCATTTTAGAAATAAAACTGACCTTGTATAAGGCCGCATAAATTATCATATTTTTTGAGGGACTATTTTCTAGCAGATCACTCCGCCGCTGCATAGCTTTCAACCACGAAGCTGGCCTGACGAAGGCCAAAGGCCGAAACATTGCATTAAATAAAGGAACACTGGTGTTTGCAAGTATACAGTGTGCGAGATATTTTTCCTGTTCTACATTTTGGCCTCTATGCCTTCTCTTACGCACCTGTTTCAAACAAGAGATGTGCGAAGTAAACAATCTTTAAATGCAAAATGGCTCAAATTATTCTATCAACACCGACATATATGGTTAGTCTGGCGTTATAAGTGATTTGCCTCAGGTGCACTGTGGAGTGGGTCAGGTTGGTGTTAATGCAGGCTAGCTGTTACCGTAGAAATGTGCTAGCCTTGCACTAGCCTAGCGCCACTAGACTCTTCAAATATAAGGACTGCATGAATTTAAAAAAGAAAAAAATCTCCAGAAATCAACAACACTCTGGATAACTTGGAAATGAGGCCATATGTCAAAAATCCTGATCACTTTAACAACAGGAAACAGGAATGAAGCTCCGAGTGTCTTTAGCAATTTCTGACGCTGGTCAATAACCGTTTCTTTGGCGTTCTGGAGAAGTCTGTCACCCATAGATCTAACCTAAAAACCTAAAACCAAAACTCCCCTGATGGGTTACTCCATTCTTTCTGTGGAAGTGCCACCACTGCCTCCAAACGACAGGTGAAATGATCATCAGTTTAAGCATAGAGCGAATGGAAAGATTGTCCCTCGTGAAGCGCTTCAGAGAAACCAATAATGATGTAGAAGTTCTGCCATTTCAGACTTATAATCTTAGGAAACTTTTTGAATATAGAGATATCCATTTCAAACTTTTGCTGTAGAGACTGGCATAAATATAAGGAAAAAAATGTCCCACGAAATCTGAATAATGGATCGAGCCATGTTTAAATGTATGGTTTTATTTTGTGCCATATTAGCAACAAATACTTTTTCAGAGGGGATTTGGGATACCTTTTGAGCTGTTTTTTTTGTTTAGCTTCAGTGCAATAATTAAACGTGTTATTGTGAAGATTAGCACATTTTTTTTGTTTACAGGGGAAAATTTAGATGTTAAGAGACAAATTTGGCCCACAATCTAAAAATTGTTTTGCCTTTAGTGTCTCCCCTTAATTACTGATTTTGTGACGAAGTCATTATTTACTCTCAGTATTGTCAGTTTGCCCACAAATGCTTTAGGACAGTAAAGTCTACAATAACAATGTCGTTCGTGGGTTCATTTGTGTGCTCACAGTGCCCTCTAAAGGCGACTCTTCTACCTACACTCTGGACTGTCTCCTTGCCAGGCTTTTGATCAGGACCTCGGTCACGGATCTGAGGCAGATTTCCCTAAAGGAGGAGAATCTGTCAGGCCACTGGATCCAAGGGCTTAGACCGGCGCACGAGAGCCACTCCTCCACCGGGCCCTCCAGTAAATATGGCCAGCTTTGATAAGCGCATTTGGATGGCTTTATTAACTGTGCATATTTCCCCTGTCGTCCCGAGCGGCTAATGAAGAACTCACCCCGACACTCTGTTGGCGAACTCCACGATGTCGTCTTTTGTCCTTGGCCCCTTGTAGCTGTAGGCCAGGTCGCCTTTTAACCTGGGAGACAACAGACAATTACCCGTTACCATCATTCAGTGTGGACGGATACAGACAAATACCAAGAGGTTTCTGTGATAAACAATGACTGAAAACATGTTACGCCATTGAAAATATATTTCGTTTGTGTCTCTGTGTAGCTAAGATCATTTTCATGAGTCATTGTTATTAACACCACAAAATCATCTTTTATCTAATTTACTGTATCACATTAGACACATCAACATGCCCAAGTATACAAAAAAAAATAATTCAAGAAAAGCTGCAGCTACTAATGTGACAAATCTCAGAATTTATGACTTATTTGGACATGGAAAATCATTAATGTATAAACACGTGCCCCGATCACGGCCAGTCAGTGAAGGTTAAAATCAGATGGGTGGAGGTTTAAACGATATGCGATTCTGGAGGTGCTGCTCTACGCCCTGTATCCTCTGGGCCTGGCCTCTGCGCAGGTCGACTTGTTCCCAGGGCACCGCCGTGTGTGCACAAACCTCTTGGATACCTTCATATAATAATAAAAAGAGCCTACACTTGTATAGTGCTTTACACGTCATTTATTCCACACTCTGTGGTGGTAAGCTGCAGTTGTAGCCACTGCTGCCCCGGGGTAGACTGCCGTTCTGTGTCATCGGCCCCAATCACTCATTCACACACTGCATTCATACATAGGAGAGGTGGGTGAGGTGTCATGTCCAAGGGCACAACGACAGGAGCCAGGATCTGAGCCAACAACCTCGGAAACGACCGGCTCTGCCATCTGTCGCCCTTATGATTTATATGAACTATACTATAGATAGTGTGGGTATTCCTGTCACGATAATGACTATACTCATCACTTGATATGTCAAATGAAGGATAACATTTTTAGACTAAATAAATGCATTATAAAAGCATGTCCAGCGTGTGCTGAATTACAAAATAAACACTATCACAGCGCTGAGCAAGACCTCACAATAACATCACGCAGACTACCCATAATTCCACCTTCTTCAGGGAAAGGCGGTACATCCATGGCATTGAACACATGGACTACATCAGGCAGCGCATGTGCCCACATGTATGAGTGATGTGGGCACATGCGCTGGAGAGAGTGGGGTGTCAACAATACGGTGCGATCCAGTGGCTTTAATCAATCAATCAAATCAAACTTTATTTATAAAGTGCTTTTCATTCCCGAAAGGTATCACAAACTTTCCCTGTAAGACTTTCAGACTCCTAATGATGCAATACCATTCTGACCTTCACAATAAAATCTTAGAAACTACTTGGCTTCCCAGTATCTTTGTTAGCAAGAACATCAACATTAGTCATTATTTTTCAATGCTAGCCAGGTTTAATTTCAGACAGGGTTAGGGTATGATAATTGCACAGGCCTAAGTGTGGGCATTAAACAGATTACTCAAACAGGCGCAAAAGAAAAGAAACTAAACACCACCTTCAGGAATGTTTTGGAGGAGGATATCACACTAAGTCAGCCCGTCTGTGTAAGCTCGAGTTGTCCATGTTCAGTGAAGGTCGAGTCGACTCAAGTACTAAGTCAGCACGATTAAAACGCTGAAAGAAGTTAAATTAGCATCATACTAGACATAAATCTTAATGCTGAGGCATTTAAACCCCATGAAAAACATTATTTAATGAGTTCTCAACTCCAAATAGTAAGGACGGTTTGTCGAAAGCATTAAATTGACCGCATACGAGGTCATGATTTGTTGATCCCGTCAGAGGCAGCAAATGAAGCCTGTACCGTTCCACACTCATTTACAAAACCTTCCGCTGCCCTCAGTGCGAGCCTCTCGCCTGTCCGAAAGTAAATCAATATGGTAATTACGCAGCCAAAATAACTGCAAACAAATATCCTCTGGGGCGAGCCGAGCGCCGATTTATTTATTTTTTCCGAGAGCGTATTTTTTTCTAAAAGACTTTCTGATTACACAAACTAATCTGAGGTGATGCTTCCCCCCCCCCCCCCCCCCCCGTGAAAAAGGTCAGTTAGACGATCAACTTTGGGGAACAAACAAGCGTCTCTAATTGACTTCCAGACAGGAGAAAGTGCACGGCTTTCTGCTAATGCACCAAACTGCTCGGGTCGCGTCCTTCGGGAGGGTGTAATGGACTCACGGGAGGGAATAAAAAAAATAAAATAAACACACAAGCCTAAATCAAGTGGGGTCGCTCAGGGAGGAGGTTTCATCAGTCAACGCGGTTCTGAACCCGAGTGCCGAAGTGCCGTCACGCCGCGTTTAATGAGTCTGATGGCGCCCAAAAGGAGGTCCATTATGTCGGCGGGGCGTGAAATCTAACGCAGAGGCTATTTCTGTCCCGTCAATGAGAGACTTATGACGAGCGTAATGAGGCGTGGCGTCACAATACTGCAGGTATAGAGGTTTTACGTCGCTATATGCGTCATACTTCACTTCCTAACCCCCCCCCCCCCCCCCCCCCCCCCGTCTAAACCGAGGGCGTTTTCTCCAGCTCGGCTTTACCCAAATCTGAAAGCTTAGAGAACTGGAGAGCAGCAGTGTAATGCCTCATTTGAAAGCCAAGACCTACAAACGTGATCGTAACTTTTTTACTTTTATGTCACATCTTTCATCATGTTTTTGTCCCTTTTTCTCATTTTACGCTTTTTTTGTTAGAATTTTTGGCTTTTTCATCCTGGTTTTTGTCGCTATTTTGATGCTTTTTTTTAAGCTTTTAGGTTTGGGTAAAGCCAAATCCATGGATCACTAATTCTCTTGTCCACGGCCACTTACTGATATGGAAGAGTATTACATGATTACTCTGCCGATCACTAGACAGCACAGACACTCAACAACAGCACATTATTTGCGGATGATAAATCATTTGTTTAAAAAAAATGTTTTAGACCAACTAGGTGAAATTGGATAATTTCCCAAGGCACACCAGACAATATCTCACGGCACACTAGTGTGCCCCGGCACAGTGGTTGAAAAACACTGGTTTAGTGACCAATACACTCTGACCATAGCTCTGAGGCCCTCACAGAACAGCTGGAATAATACTGAGAGTAGATTACACACAGGTGGCCTCTATTTAATGGTTAGGGCAAGGTGTGAACATTCTGCAGTCATTAGGAATGTTATAAAGGCAACTTAATGCACTCCGTGCTGTATGAATACTTATGCACGCACCACTTTTCACTTTTCTATTTTTTGGAAAAATAACAAAATCATGCATCATTTTGCTTGTGTGTTTTGTTGTGTGTTACTTGTGTGTGAACTCTCAGTAAAACATTCAAAATAAAATCTGTATGTTTATGGTTGTAAACATGAACAAATTTGCTAAAGTACATGGTGTATTAGTACTTTCGAGAGGCACTGTATGTTTAAAAGAGCGAAGCAGTTATTAAAAAAAGATGCTAAAACGAATAAAAGAACTTGCAGGAAAACATCCTAATCTACATGAATGACATGAAATAACACTTTTTTTGACATTATAACACGCCCTTCATCCCATTGTTCACCAAGCCTATTTTTCAGACAGTATAATCCCAAGAATAAAGTCTATTAAACATGTGGGCTGAATGAAGAGTGAAAATGTAATTTACAGAGGTGTGAACAACAGCTAATTCCCAAGTTTGCGCATTAGCTGGAGCATCCCAATGGGCCTAATGTCAGGGGGCTAAAAGATGACAAAAATAACACAATTAAAACGGGAGGCAAATAAGCAGAAGGTGAATATGACTCAATACTTACAATGTATCAAGTTACATGGCAACCAACTTGGGCTTTATAATAACAAGCTGATACAGGAATTGGGCTTGTACTTTTTTTTATACCAGTACTTTTACTTAACTTGATTTTCTATACCAATACCTGAACAATGCTTTTCTCAATACATACATCAGGGCTGAACTATAAATTGCATTTGTAATTTTATCGCGATATTACACAACGCGATTTCGTAATAGCAGGGCACGTGATTTTGGAAGTGAATGGAGCTGCAAGATATGGCAGCAAAGTCCGCTCCGCCGTGTGCTTTTGTTCACGTCTCAGTCTAGTTACGGTGGGCGGTAGATTGTGGATGTACAGTGAAAATATCAGTGTTTATCATGCAGCCACCGCAAAAGGACTATTGCTTTCTTCCCCGTTAGCATTGCGGTAGCCGCAGCGCTCATTACGCCATTCTCTCGCTGCTACTACACGCTCTGATGATCACAGAAACTCCCTCCCCTCCGGATTCACACGCCTCTGCCTCCACAGAGTAAGAGGAAATGTGCTGTTTAACCTGAATTGTCACTAAATGGCTGCGAGTCAAAGAGAAAGTAAAACGTGTCTGTGTTTGGCACCTCATGTCCCGTCTCCTTGTGTCACTGTTCTTCATAATGTCCAGTCACATCCCAAAACCTAAATGCTGCTCCTACTTCCACTGTGTTGTGGCGTGTGCTCCATCTGGCCTCTCCGTGTCCATCAATAATAATAGTTTATTTTGTATTCATTGGGAGTTTGATTTCCTAAAACTTTTCCAACTAGTTAAAGCAGACGTTTGTTCTTACTTTTCCTGCACTTTAGTATGGGTGATTTTATCTTTTTTTTTTGTATATCTATATATATATATATATAATGTATCTTTTGTTTATAGACTGTACTGTTAAGTTAAGACAGTTTTTAAGAAGTGCAGTCCACAGTCAAGCAACAATTTTGTTTGCTTTATTGTTGCAATTTTCACTTCAAATTAATCTAATATTGTTTATTATGAAACAGACTGATTTTATTGGTTGTGTTAGGTGAAAAATACACGAGAAGAGGACCTTGCAACATTTAATCGCAATATTGAAGAAAAAAAAAAATCGCAATAGATTTTCCAAAATCCTTCAGCCCTAATACCTACGCTCAAATATTTGTCATGTAGAACCAGAAAACAGAATAATAATGTATACAAATTCATCTCCAGTGTGTGTGTGAAAAATGGGGAATAATTTGGGGGAAAACAAGGGAAAATTTGGGAGAAATTGTGGAAAAAAATTTGTCAAAATTGGGGGGGTAAAATAAGAAGAAAAAAAAGAAAAAAAGAAATTCTCCAGTTCAATGTTAAGCTTAAAGCCTATAGCTCATTTGAAAGCTAAGACTTCACAAACTGATCGTGCCTTTTTTGTCACATTGTCGCCGCGTTTTCGTCACATTTTTGAAGCGTTTGTCTCTTTTTGGTCACTTTTTTATAGTTTTTTTGTCACTTGTTTATTGTGTTGTTGCTTTTCCGGCACATTTCTGTTGCTCTTTTGTTGCCGCTACACTTTGTTCAAGAAGCTTTTAGATTTGGGTAAAACCAAACTGGAGAAAATGTACTCAGTTCAGGTGGGGGTTAAGAGGTTAATACTGTATTGTTTTCATTACTGTGATGTTGTGCGGTGCATGCAGCGGCAAAGTGTTTTTGGATTGTTGAAAACTATTTTGAAATATTCCTCCGTGTATTGCGAGTTTCACTTTGTTTACAAATATTGGCCCATTCCTCTTCGCTTCTGGCCAAAAACTTGTATTGATTTCTGCACAACTTTGCACAGCAGAGCGTTGTTTGGAGAGAAAACCCTGTTTGCACTTTCGAAATCACAGTGACAGAATAACGCGGCAGAGGCTGGAGTGGTACTTACAGTTTGATAGTGGGGTAACCGCGCACGCCAAACTCCGACGCCATACCTGCAACACAACAGAAAAACTCACAAATAAAAAGAGGAATGTGCTGTGGGTAAAGACGCACTAGGCTGGCCCTAGCCAATTTAGCTTGGGTTTCAAAAATTAAAGAGCAATTCGGCGCCCCCCCTCAGAAGGCGTCCTAGGCAAGCATTACAAGCTTGTCTACAAACCAAGTACATTAAGACATTTGTATTTTTCTTTTTATAAATAAATGTATTTGCAACTTGTTTCAACCAGTATTTACCTACAGTAATTGCTAGCTGTTGGTTTTTATGTCATTTGTAAAATAATAAATTAATTTGAATAAAGTAAATCATCATCATCATCATTGGGGGACCTCGTGAGAATATTGGATCAATTCGGGGGCCGCGATGTCCCAGACTTTAGGACTGGTTGTTCAGGTAGGGGTTGCCAAACTTTTCAGGCCGTGACCCCCAAAATCACACAACAACAACTCGGGATCCCCTTCTGTAAAATGTAATTAGCTTTTATGATAATTGAAGGTGCAAAACATTTCAAATCAGGCTTAATTTCACTCAAATATACCGTTTCTTAATCAAAAATACATAAACATCCCGAGCCCTACTTTGGAAACCACTGAGGTGGCTATATTATTCACCAAGTCCTACATATCAGCACATGTTCTGTATTGGTTCCGTCTTCACATTTGCATTCATAATGATAACAGTAGCCATTATGTACAGAACTTTACTTGCAATACCTATTCCTACACCCATATCGAGTCTAGAAAAATGGGCTTTGTTCTGGTCTATAACCTATTGTGATATATTACATGAAACCAGTTTAGAAAATAAAACAAATGGCCCCATTAGCTATAACTGAACAAATACCGCCATGGATGGATCACCTGTTGTCTCGCATTATCGCTGCTAACGACTCGTCTGTGTTGTCGGAACAACAGAGTCAATTAGGTTCCGTGTCTGGCGTGTAAAACTCTCTGAATAATCACTAGGGGACAGTAGCGCTCCTCGGGGACAGATTGGGCACTTCATCATGCGCTCACCGGAGAACGCCGTGGCATCCATCTTCCCCACACGCACCGGGGAACCAGAGCTCTTCAGCTCCAGGCCCACGTCCTCCCACACCGGCTCCAGCTTCTTACAGTAGCCGCACCACGGAGCGTAGAACTGCGGATGAACGCAGGATAAAAGAGGTTTGAAGAGACACTGTAACATGGAAACAACTTGGCAAACATGATCTTTAAGATCTATATTTAGTCACATGGGAAGCCGCGCCAATACATCCACATCACAGTACAATATTTACTGCAATAAAGTGGGAACACTCATATTATAATAAACACAACCTATTCCCTGTTATGAGCATACTTAGTTTTGTCCAAATGTCGAGGACCTAAAGTTCACATAACTAGATCCTCTAGAGGAGGATTTCACAAACATTCTCAGGGGCTTTGGTGCCAAATCGTGAACAATTGTATACACTAAACTGAAAATGTTCAAACATTAATCATTCATGAAGGTACTTGATTCATCTTCTGTACTCAGTAGTTGAAGTCTTCGAACGTTTCGCCTCTCATCCAAAACGGGGAGGAGTTAGGACGGAGCTGCGTCCAGAGTGGGACCTTTGTCGCTGACGAAGCCTTTTGGATGAAAGGCGAAACGTTCGAAGACTTCAACTACCGAGTACAGAAGATGAATCAAGTACCTTCAATGAAGATGGGCAACTCCTGTACGACAGAGAACTTACACAGATGAATCATTTATATTTCTTCAGAATGTTGCAGTACACGTATGAGACAGGTTTGTACAGGCTTTGGAGCGGCTGTAACGCAGTGTTGGTTGACGGAGACCGATATGTAAAACGTGAAAATATCATCGCATGCATTTACAGTGGGAGGGAAATGTGAACGTTTTGGAATTTCTAAAATTTGTCATAAAATGTGGTCTGATCAAATCAAATACCACCCAAACGATGTACCGTATTTTCCGGACTATAAGTCGCCCTTTTTTTCTTAGTTTGGTTATACTCCGGAGCGAATAATATGTTTTTTTTTTTTTATTCAAATATATAATTTCACACGCCACTAGAGGGCACTGCAGCCTAATTGAGCAGCATGTATGTTCATTACCCATGTAATGAACATACATGGGTCTCATGCAGCAAAAAGAAAGTTTGGAGTGAGTGAGAGAGAAACAAAGGTTACTACAATGATGTAAACAAAAAAAAAGCTAATCACAGGCTAAAAGCTAGAGCCACAGGTATAGGAACACGTTACAAATGGGTGCTTAGACAACGTGCTGTTTGGAGAGGCTTGTCCACAGTGTAGTTACGCCTCTGTGTCCAGGTGTCCCCGTGTCAAGGCGATTGTTCAGAAGTGACGGAGGATGAAGATTTCTATGGATTTAGTGATTTGGAGTGAGATCGAGAGTTTGGCATGCTCTTTATGCTATAGTTATGCGATGCATGGCATACGATAACGATAATCTCACGATACGCCAATACTGCGATAATCAATATATTGCACAAAAATAATCTACAATACATCTCCATTTAGAAGAATAATACAACTTTTAACCTTTATTTTGTACCTCTTTTTCTGTGTGTGTACACACTGAAAATGGGTCATTGATTGGTCAGTGTTTACATTTCAATAAACAAGAAACCACCGCCCTATTTCAAAATGAATAAATCAACCCCAAATTAATCTAATTCATAATTATATAAACTGTCATTAAAAGTCATATATTTGTGTGACGGTGTTTAGTCCAAGTGCTTAAAACTGTAGTGCTGCCCCCTGCTGGTCTGACTGAATTCTTGATCATTATTGGCCTCTACTGACTGAAATCAGTGGAGCACTGCTGCCTCATTAATATGCATGACGTCTTCAAACATACTCTCATTCATCCTGGCCTATTGTACATGTTTTTCGTGGTAGGGGAAACCGGAGTTCCCGAAGGAAACCTACGCAGACACGGGGAGAACATGTAAACTCCACACAGAAAGGCCCCGTCCAGGTGGGAATCTAACCCAGGACCTTCGAGCTGTGAAGCATGAGCACTGACCGCTGTGCTACCGTGCTGCCCACATGCCTAATTGTTCCTCTAGTACCCAGAGTAGGCACACCGAGTTGCCCTGTGTAAACAAAGTTGCCTTGCCTTAGCAGAGTATGTGTTAGACTAAGTTAGCCACCAGTTTCCTGATCTATTTGAGCTGCTACAACAAATTAAAACAAAGCACTTAAGACCAAATTTAATGAAGGCACTTGATTCATCTTCTGTACTCAGTAGTTTAGACCAAAGAGATTCAAATTATATTGTTTGAGGTTTTAATGTTAGGAATATGGAGTTGCTCTGTTGTCGGAGCATCCAAATGTGACAGTTAGCTCACACTTATTCTAGTTAGCTCTTAGCTTATACAATAGGCAACTTCCTTCTATCTTTTTGCTACTGACTCCAGTGCGCCAGAGCATTTTATTTCCATGAACATTTGATATCCCCACCATATTCCTGTTTTAAATGATTTATTTCACGCACAGTACATTGCAAAAGCTTTGTTTTTGGTGGTAGGAAAAGCTGGTGTTGCCTTCTGTCGCGCCTACTGTACCGTCAACGTCTTTATGCTGGCTTTGTCTAATGCTGGGCACATTCTGATATAAAACCCCTTCAGCCCCATGGCTTTGTGGAGCATGCATGACTTCTCACTGACTAATCAGCAGCACCGATAGCCCGTTGCACCCAGGCCCCCCCCCCCCCCCCACACACACCGCCCAAAAGCACCCACACTTCTGCAGGAGATGAGCCCCGATGTGATGGGATGAGATCAAATAAAGCTCTGTAGAAAGAGACAGACTTACATCCACCAGCCAGATGTCATTCACGCGGGAATCTTTAAACCTAGGAAAAATAATAACACAATAAGTTAATGCACTCAAGTCAAGTTCAAGTTACAGTTTACCTAAAAGATAGTAATGTATATGTATTCATTTGAAGACATATACATATTAAGAAACAACATTTAATTAGTGGAAACCAGCAGTTTGTTGTTGTAGGCAAAAGAAAAAGTAGAAACCGAGACGGAACAACAGTGTTTGAAAAGTTCAAGGTTTATTCTATAACAGACCTCAGTTGCCAGACACAAACATGGGCCTGGCATTGAGCAGATCATTAAAAAGTTACATGTTGTGGTGGTAACATCATGTAATGTATAATGTATGTAATGTTTAGTTTATTGAGTCAGTTGGAACTAATTCCTTCCTGGACTTTATTTGTTTAATACATTAACCTCTTACCCACCTCACCCCGACTGAACCAAGCGCATTTTCTCCAGTTTGCCTTAACCCAAATCTAAATGCTTCTCAACTGGAGAGCAACAGTGTAATGCCTCATTTGAAAGCAAAGACCTGTAAGAGTGATGTTGGTTGCTTTTTGTGTTTTCACCATGTTTTTTGTCACTTTTTGTCACGTTTTTGATGTGTTCCCATCCTCGTTTTTGTCGCTATTTGTATGCCTTTTTTAAGCTTTTAGATTTGGGTAAAGCCAAACTGGAGAAAATGAGCTCAGTTCAGGCAAGAGGTTAATTGGGAGAACAGGACCACAGCCCGATATTTATCATTATAATTAAGAAAAAATGAGCAAAGATTAGTCTAACAACAACAACTGGGTTTAACCTAATAGGTGACTCAATTCCTACTCAGGGCTTGCTTCGTAAGGTAAGGGACGTGCATGTCCTTAAATAACGGCGCACGGTCTGACAATGCAAATATACTAAATAATAAAAACGTGCTGGCTGTGTCCTGGTGGCACAGGGTCATACATTTTGAACGACACAGAGGCGGGCAGGAAGCAGAAATGCTGAGACAAGAGACATAACTTCGAGCAGGGCATCACTTACGAGTCATCCAGATCCTCCACGAATGCAAGCACAGCTGAACTCAGGAAGGCCGCAACAACTGCACGACACACAAACACACAATTCACCATTACCTAGAAAACGATCACCTTTTTTTGGTAAGAAACCAAGCCCTCCAGCCCCTAGTCCTTCTCCCCAAATGACTGGAGCATCCCCCGGCTAACAAGCTAACTCTGTAATGCCGTTTTCCTCCTTTATTACAATAACGAAAGCTCTGTGGAGTGAACGACTCAACGCCACGCAGTCGGTAATAGCACAGAATGAAATGCATTGCCCGTGATGGAAGGTGAAGGTACCTGCAGAAACCAGAGAGGCTTTCACTTCTGCCATCGCTCCGAGAGGCGCTCACTACTGTCAGGGCTCAGCAGCGGCAAGCAGGAAGTACCGCCCTGCGCATGCGCGGCTTTTCCAAACGCGAAAGAAAAATACTTACAAGTTTGGACATTAATGAATAAACAAGTGCACAAACGACACGGTTTTAGGGTAGTTTCTGGTCTGCTAAGTGTCCCCTTTATGAAGGATTAAAAATAAATAATTGATACAGTCAAATTACAGTAAAAAAAAAAATTCTTTACACTTATTCATGTACGCCTACTTATTTATGTGTTGTTTTTTTATTACATTTGTTTATTTTAACATGTATTCCTGTTCTTATTTGCATTGTTGGGGAGTAACTAAATACATGTGTTTAGAAAACGTAATAGAATACTGTATTCTGGTTACGTTACACTTTCATTTGAGAGTATTTAGAAAACAGTTTCTTTCCAAATATCAAGGGAATACGTCCCAGTACTCAATCATTATATTTTAGCTCCGTATTGCACAACATTATTAAGAAAGAACTTTTAATGTTGACCTGGTTTTCCTTCTAAATTAAAATATAGATTTAAACTGCATCACCCGGAGAGGTGTAAATCTGTGGGATAATCTTGAGGAACCCTTAAAAGGCGCTGTTAGTCTACAACAATTCAAAAAACAGTATAAGAGAAGTGTGTTTGTGAAATATGCTAAAGATATGTGACCTTGTTCGTATTAAATACAAGTAATTTTGTATTACTGTGAACCTGTTTAACCACATCATTGCTGATAGAATCAATGTCGTCAACCCAGTTTAAGTCGTTATGAATTATAGGAACTGAGAGAAATTAATAAGCAAAAGCTAACCACACTGTTGTAATAGCCTGTTTCCACTGGTCACTATTAAACAAAATAAATCTTGTCTTTTAATGCACCACCCAACATTGGTCTCAGAACTGCCTCACAACAACAACTAGTTAGGGCAGCAGGGTGAGGGCTTGCTGGTGGGGGGCTACTGCCCACTACCAACTGGCCATATTACACCCTGGCTTTATAAAGCACCTCACTAAACAAGGCAAAAAACAAAAATGTTATAGTGGAAATGGGAATTACAATAATAATGGGTCGTGTTGACTATGTAATACTTATTATAACGAAATAACTAGTCAATTAATAGAATGGTGACTGGGATTTATAAGTAATGACTGGAAAAGGTTATTATGTGAACGAGAATGAGGAATAAGAAAAGAAAAAAAGTACAAATTGTAAATAAAAATAAGTAATTCAGGAATTTGTAATGTAAAGTTTTGTATTGTATGTAAACATGAAATGTTGTATTACTGTATCCGGAATGTAAATTAATCTTGAATATGGGGGTAGCCTACTCCTTTTGAGTTTTTTTGTTGTTGCTTTGTTTGTTTTTTGCACTTTAATAATGTTGTTGTAAAAATCACTCAAATAAATCCAATCAAGCAATCAATCAAACGCCTTATGCCAAAGTTCATACAAACACTGCACATGTGTCATATGATCTGCTGCTTCATTTGCCAAGAGAGTTAAAGAGTTCCTAAGTAATAGTAAGTGAGTTTTTAGCAGGTGTTCAAACAATAGTCTGAATTTGTGCAATTATATGCTGTATTTATACATGAATATAATGACAATCAATCTGAAAGTATTCTAAATACAATACTCTGATTAGACAAATTAACGACAAAGTAACGGAATATGTTAGAACATTTTAAGGCAAGTATTCAGTATTCAGTAACTAAATACAATTTCAAAGTGTTCTCCCAACACTGCTTATTTCTAATTTTTTTTAATGGTTTGTTTTTGGAGCTATTTAAATAAGGAGTTCGCAGTGATTGAAAATGTACGATACATCGCTGACCTTGACTTCTAAAATTGAGTTTTTATATGTATCTACAGTACATTCTCTTTGCCACAAGGGGGCGCCATAACATTGTTAAAATATGTTATTACATGATTGTAGACATTCAGATTCATAAATGATTAACGCCAGGCTGTTATTTGAAGGTTATTGACTCAAAATAAACCATGACAAAATTAAACTTCACTCAGTTAAGTGCTTAAACAACAAAGAACCATGCTCTGCACTTTGCACAGACATTGCATATTTGATCATTAATACTGATTCTTTGATTCTTTGATACTGCCCCACTTAAACTTGAACCAGCATTTGTTTACCCATTGAGTTTACATAATAGGACAACATGTACTATCCATAAAATCAGATAATTACTAATCAATACCAGGCCTAAATCTAAAGTACACAGTAAGACTAATGTAGAAACAGGGTGTCACTCATGAGAAAGCGCCGTACTCTCTCACGGGGTGAAGGCTGGATACTGAGCGCGCCGGTGAATAGACCCACGCAGAGGCCTGGCCCATTCAAGCCCACAGAGCCAAGTCTGCAGCTGAATGCCTTTGTGTTTATGGAACACTGTCAGGCTGCATTGTGATTGCCCGCACTAGAACACTGTATCCAAATGCACTTTGTTCTTTGAAAGTATGAGTTATTTGGGCGTTCATCGCAAAATGAAATAGATTCTGTGGGTCTACTAATATTTATTTGAAAATTGTCACATTTGTGCATACCGATTAAATCTACAGAACATATACTGGTTATGCTGCTGGTGTCGGTGTTGAGAGTTGGCTTCCAGCTCCTGACAATTTGCGAAATGACCCCTGGCTCTTCGCCCTGTTTCATCATTGACAAGGAAACAAAGATATTAAAACAAAAAGGGTTAAGATTTAACCTCTTATGTTAACCGAGCACATTTTCTCCAGTTCGGCTTTACGCAAATCTAAAAGCTGGACTGGAGCCAACAACCTCGAGGCCAGAGTAATGGCTCCTTTGAAAGCTAAGACCATCAAAACTGATGGTGAGTTTTTGTTTTCGCATTTTTTGTGTGTGTTTGTCCTGTTTTGTTGCTTTCTTCATTGCTTTTTTTTGTCACTTGTTTGTCGCTCTGTTGTGGCAAGTTCTTATTGCTTTTTCCATCACTTTTTAAACCGTGTTTTTTAAATGAGTAAAGCTAAACTGGAGCAAATGAGCTCGGTGGGGGATTTTTTTTTACATACTGTACTATTAAAATAATAAAAGCATCAGAATACTGTTAACATTCTAAACAATTTGTTTAGTTCAGCGTTAGAAAACAAAGTGTAAATTCAAGCAAAGACTAGAATCCCACATTTTGAAGAAGTCGTAAATCTGACACACAAAAAACTGATTTTGCGAGGTGGAAATAGTAGAAAAAAGAAATACATTTCAGTTTTGAGGACCCTGTACCTGATACTTTTCCCAGCAACGAAATGAAATTATTACTTGTTCTTTTGTAGTAAATTGTAAAAGTCAGTAGATCTAATTATGATTTTTCTTATTTAAATGTACAAGCATTGAAAGCAAATAAAGCGAATAAATAATGAAGGTACAGGGCCTTTATGTGGATGGGGGAATATTTATACAGTTCACAACGTAATACAAACACCAAATCTGGCAGGAACACTCATAAAAAATCCTATCTGATCTTGGATATTGTATATCCTAATCTTTCAAATGAGTTTAGACCAAACGGGGCGCATTTGAACGACTAGTTAACAAAGGAAACAAAAAGGCAGCACTCAAGCCAAACTCAGCGCTCGTGCCGCAAAGCAAACAATGTAATAAAGTACAGAAAAAAACATCAATAATTGATTTGTTTTACATTTGATAGAGAGTTCTCCAAGTGTTACTGTGACCTCAGTTAGCGCAGAGCGACGCGGCTCATTGTCGACACACGTATGACCTCAGCCGACCCTTCAAACAAAGCCCTCTTTCACTGAATCAGCAGAAAATGGATCCGCAAACTGTGTCATCCAGACAATTACTGCTGACTAAATATAAATATGCATAACAGCTTAGAGGCAGAGAAGTACTGGAGAGAACTGGAGAATGTAGCTACGGCATAAACATGGACAGAAGTGAATGGGACACATTGTACAAAAGCTTTAAAAGTAAATCTATAACACTTCAAATTAAGAGGTCGACCGATATATTGTTATGGGCTATATGCACAGTTTCCCCATGTGACTTCTTCCTGGACAGTAAGATCGGTGCTGTACTTCCTGTCGCCGATCGTTTACATGAACAATTAGCCAGGTCCCACACAGATACAGAGATAGCTCAGGATGGGAAAAGGACAACGAGTTACTGATGCACAGTCACTCCAACGAGTTACAAACATCATGTTCGCTGTGAATTTGTCCGCAGTCGTAAGGTAGGAGCTTTTATCTAACGAGCTAAAGGCCCTGCTAATTTTTAATGGGAAGAGATAGAGGACAGGAGGGACAGCGCCGGGTTTGCTGTCCAGGCGGAAATCACTGTGCATAAAGCCCATTTGGACATTTTACAATATCGGCTATTGGCAGATCGTTTTTGTATTGGAAAGAGCTAAATCAAAGCTGTAAAATGACTCTCTAGGCCTCAGGGGAGCGGAGAAACATTAGCTACAAGTTTGTTAAACACAAGTTTCACTAAACCTCAATGGTACATGCAGTATGCCATTTTGAAGCACAGAACCTGGAGAATTGAATCGCTGAGTTAGTTTTAACCTCCACAATTGTATTTTTGATCGCGGCATAAAATGATTAGCAACAGTATGCTAAACCTAGCGGCAGGATGCTAATACTAACAGCAACTAATCAAGGCTGGGACAGAAACTATGATTGAATCATGTAAAAAAAAAATCTGCCACTGCTGGAGTTGTTTATGAAATAACCGACCTAACTTACTTGTAACAACACATAATAATTAATTTGAGTTGTTTATATTAATGCGACCTAAAAGCAGTCATCTAGCCAAGGATATTTAGTGAGACAAGTTCAGTGATCCTTTTTAAATGTTTTTACATTAGTTTATTAATTGGTATAACAGATAAATGGTAACATCTCGTTTGCAAGAAAAATTAAGACTGTATTGATTGATTAAAAAAAGAGGACCATTCAACCAATACCAAGACACTTGGTAACACTTGGTAACTCTCAGTATCGGTATCGGAATCAGAAAATCTGGATTGGTGCATCTCTAGTACCGACTAAACAGGAATGTTTTTATAAATCAGCCCTATTCCCCTAATGAAGCGCCCCCTGCTGTCATAGTTTAATACTAACACAGTCTACAGTTTAAGCGTCATACACAGGATTATAGATTTATAGATTTGGGAAATATCGGTCAAAATTATCGGCTGTGCATATCGGCATCAGCCAATGAAAAACCTCAAAGTTAATGAATGCAGTGGTTCCCAAAATAGAGGTCAGGGCCCTTGAGGCACTGGGCTGGATGCACCAAGGTGATTTCCAGTTTAGGAAGAATGACAGACTTAAAATTAAAGAGTTTGGAATAGAATTTTAGCTTAAAACAAGATATATATTTTTGTCAATTGGGTTAAAATAACAAAATAAATTACAAAATAATGGAAACGTTTGATGTAACACAATAAAACACAACATTTTTGAAAGCGCTGCTGGTGGAAACTGTAACATTTCATATTTTTCAAGGGACCAAAGCGGTTCACATTCGCTAATATTAATACTGTTATGAAGAACTACAATTATAAAACGTGCAAAATGCTATGCGCAAATTTGAATACTGAAAAAAACACCCTTTAAAACGGGTGAAATAGTGTTCATCGGAGTTCAGGACCACTCATGCAACATGGACAATCGTTAGTTCATAGTTACGTTGGAATAAAGTGGCTTCCCATTGTTCGTTGAGCGGCAACATCAGCTCTTTGGGTTCTTAGGCACGAGGGCGACAAAAATCTGCTTGCGCCTGTGGACGCACTACTCCTCTTATCATGCATCGCCGGCTTCCTCTCGTCCTAACGCCTCTGTCCTCCTCACTCCAGGATGTCCGTCTCAAAGGGGACCAGGTGGTAGTAGGACAGGTTGGTGACGTACGCCTCAGTGTCCTCGTTGTTGCACAGCTCTGTTTCCATCGGCAACAAGTCTGTCCCGTCCTCATACCTGAAAACATACAGAGGTTATTAGGACAATGTTAGACTTAAATGATCACATTTTTGGTTAAAACATTAGATCACATTAC
Source organism: Proterorhinus semilunaris (assembly GCA_021464625.1). Classification (NCBI taxonomy): domain Eukaryota; kingdom Metazoa; phylum Chordata; class Actinopteri; order Gobiiformes; family Gobiidae; genus Proterorhinus; species Proterorhinus semilunaris. Next base: position 23,278,779 of record CM038362.1, on the reverse strand, counting down.
ATCATAGGCCTGTTATTACGATGTGATCTTATTATTATTACTTTAAAACTGGCCAAAATTATGACGTTATTGGTCGGTTCCCACGCAGCACTAAAAAGAAACTTGTTTGTGAAATACAGTGAAAATGATGACCATAACAGAATATGCTGTTCTTACGAAGCCACCCTGTACTTTTAGAACGTGGTTCATGGAGTAATGGATTTAATATTTATTTGTTATTTAACTAAGAAAGTCAACACTGGAATTCAGAATCTCCTGGCTGCAGAGAGGACACTATTGTGTATGTTTTAGTAGCAGTATTGTCAACGATCAGTCTCGTTATGCCAGCTTTAATGTATGAAAAAGTGTAAAAACAGAGAGGTCTTGTGTCTTGTGTGTCGGAGTGAGCGACACACCCAGGGGAAGGAAGAGGTGCACAGACTTCCTCACAGTGGAATGTTGTGGAATTCAGATCATGCCCAGTTCCCAGGAGACTTTTAGGAGGAAATCCGTTCCATTGGAAACAGACGGATTAGAAGTGAACCACTGTATGCTGAAGCACCACACAGCTGTTCCTTTTCTGTTCCAATTTCAAACTACACATTGCTGAATTTAACTAGTTAGGGCTTGTGTGTTTTCCCTGCGTCCGGGTGGGATTCTCAAAGACGGGTCATAATTCTTACGTGTTTTCGGCAGAATCTGTGGATGAGGGCCGCTCTTTCTCCTCGGGACTCTGATCGAACACTATGGTCTCTGTGTTGGCCAGGCAGAACCCATTGGATCTCATGATTTCTGAAAGACACAAACTTTATTATTAAAACATCATTAACCTTTTTATTTTTCATTAGCATAGCAGTTTTTGGAGGACAGAGGGATTAGTACACGATCGATACTGTATGACAGGAAAATCGCCACGGATGCATTTATGTGACAGTTGTGAAGGTCGGCCCTTGGTGTGATCCCTCCTCCTCCGGCCCAACAAGCTGGTAAAGCACAATACTGTTACTAATCCTAATGTAAGTCATTATAATTATGACTGCCTGTAGGCTGAGCCAAGTATAGACTTAAGCCGTAGGTGATATTATTGCCTTTATAGCAGCCATCCAAACCCGACCCTGGACAAGTGCTGTTTTCCTCAATGAAGACTATAACGAAATCATTACATTGATGCACCTTTTCTTTATGACAATAACGTAACGGTGATGAGCTACAAAATAGCTCTTTGGTGATTAAAACATGACGAGACAAGACAAAAATGTGTTCACGACTGACTGCGATCAGACAGGGACTTTTCTCAGGACACGTTGTTTGCCCCCAAATGAAATACCATAGCGTTTGAACGCAGAAAGTTGATGAACAAATGAGCAGACGGCGCGGTTCATAAAACATCTCAAAGTGATGATTAAAGGGTGAGGAAAGCAGCCGCTTTTGGGAAAATCCATGACCACAATGAGGACATTTCTGCCTTTTGTGGTGGAATCTGTAAGTCAAAAAGATAGTACAGCCTTAATCTCAGATTCCAATACTTATTTCCTACTATAGCCTACTTATCAACCTAAATTAATTGGTTGAAATATTAATACTTATGAAACTGACTAAAACTAGACTAAAACCTTTTGAGTTTTCGTCGAATAAAGCGAGACTAAACCACTTAGAAATGACTAAGTCCAAAAGACTGAGACCAAGGCTAAAACTAAGAGGGCTGCCAAAAACAACCCTGGACTACCTGATATCTTGATGGGACTCTGGGAGCACGGCTGTATCCGATGCACCTTGTCGTTCCTCAGCACCTGGTCCAGCGGCGAGCGTTCGAAGAAGGTCAGCATCACCTCTGACCTGGAGAACTGCGGAAGAAGGGGGAGACGTTTCACATCCGCATTACTCGATGCATTACTGTGCGGAGGTGCCTGCCAACAACAGGCACCTCGTATCAAGATGTTGGAACCGGTGGAACTCACTTTGCACGGCATGTGGATGGCATTCTTCAGCAGCCGCTCCACTTCGTTCAGCTTCTCCTCGATATCGCTGGCTTCTTTGATCTTCACCAGTCCTGTAAAGTAAAAACAAATCGAATTGCAATCAATCAATCCACTGTGAATGCTATGCTTACAAATACTGGGATTGTGAATATATTTGCAGTTTATTGTCATGAATTGAAAACACACTTAGACAAAAGTGCACTTGCAGCCATTCTAAATGATTCGTCTGTAATGTTATCTTCAGACACAACCTTGCAAACAGTAAATGGCATAATCTTGTTTTTAAAGGTCATGGTAAAGGCTACCCATGAGTGTAGGCCCTAAAAGCACAAGTTGCTTTAACCTTTGCAACAATTACAGTCCTTCAAAAAATGTCAAGTGGCATGCATTACGACAAGTTATGCAATTTATCACTGTAGCTATTGGAAATGACAGGAAAAAATAGTAAAACCAACCAACAAACACGGGCAAAGGGAATCCAACCCTTTCCTATTGGTGCTATTTCATGCTTTTTTCAGGCTCTGTTCTGTGTTCGAAGTGCGTTCACCACCGCACCATGGTTTGCCAACAGGCTGTCAGCTAAAAGTAAAAGCTTGTTTTCACTTTTTTCAATAATGTGTCATTCCCATAACAGCCAGCACAGGGCGCTCCAGGCCAATTCGAGAGCCATACCAATGCAGAGGTATCCAAAGTATAAGATTTTTAAGCCTCAATTATTTCAGATTTGATTTTTCAGATTCTTTTTTACTTTTTTACTTTACAATCAAAGTGTACGTATTTCAACTTCGATCTGCCTGCAAAGAGTTGGTGTTATAAAATGAGCGCAGTACTTTCCCAGTGACGGTCAGTCAGCTGAACAACGCCACAACAGCTGACAGAGGATGTGGCGACGAGGACGAGTCTCTACCAGCGCAGAGCGACAGACACAGTGTTTACATGGAAGTACTGAGTCACAGAGCATCAGCGGCCCTGGGTATTTATAACGGCCCACGCTGATGATCTCACACCCCCAATGTGAGCGGTGACTATGCAGTAAAGTCATCAGGGTCATGGACAACTGTTAGTAATTGTGATCTGAGGGGTGACTCAGGGTTGTGTACTCGGACCGTTGAAGTATGATCGAGGGATGACACTTTTGTTCAAAAAGTAGTAGCAACACATTACTGGTATAGTTGGGACTGTCACAATAATTACTATGTCAACTTAGCATCCAATAAATTACAGTTAAACAATATATTTGTATATTTCGTAAATGTTTATCCTATTTTTGTGATACTTGAACAATTGTACTAAAGAAAATTGTGTGTTGTTGAGTTTCATGTTTATTGGAAGTTGTGTTATGAAGGATGTCAATACGAATGTACGAATGTACTACTCACTGGAGTCTTTTGTTTTATGTATTTGTGTGATGTATTTGTGGTGTCTTGATGTGTAGAGCAGGACGCTGTCTGAACCAAATTTCTCCCAAGGGACACAAATAAAGTAAAGTAAAGTAATGTGTACTTTTAGAACAAGGTATTACTGAGATTTTCATTGTTAAAGTTGGTTTCAGTGGCTTTAAGTAATATTGTTTATTGTGCTTCAATATATTGAACTTTAACTTTTGTTATCGTGACAGGCCTAGGCCAGTTCAAAATACATCTAAATACATGCACATACACGGCAAATGAATCATTTAGGCATTTAGGAAAATAAGAAATAGAATAACCGTAAAAGTATAAATATTTAGAGAGTCGGACATTAACGATGAGAAACTGTCTGGAACGCGCTTAATGGAAATGGTAAATACTGTTAAAAAAAAGACTAAATAACTGAACTGCTTGTGACAGTCAGGTGACCAAACCAAGAGGCTATGTGTGACATAAGACTAATGAACCCTTATAATATGGTCATGGACTTCCAAACATCTTCACTGATGCGGCAGATGAGTGGGGGGAAAACGCTTATTTTACAGCAGTTGCCCTTTTATATGAATGCATTTTGTTGTTGTGTTTGAAAAAGAAAAACAAACCAAGCTAAGTCACCAGAAATGCTGCATTCAAGTGAACTGGGGAGGTTTTTCTTTCCCGAGATGTAACGACATTGCCCCCAGTTGGTTTGTGTTCATGTGCTTTTTATGTGGTAATGAGGGGTCACCAAATACAAACGGTCTTTTATTGCTGATTAGCTGATTGCTTTGGTTGGTTCAGGCAAGTTCTCTTTTTGCCAGCATTAATGTTGGGCATTTCTCTCGCAATTCTGTTACTCCAAGGACCACAACACTGGACAACACTGGACTTCAGAAAGTAGCACAGACCACATTTTCTCCAGTTTGGCATTAGAAGAAGAACCTTTATTTATATAGCGCCTTTCACAGACAAAGCCACAAAGCGCTTTACATGAGAGCATTTTACATTCACTCCTCACTCGGTGGTGGTAAACTACGTTAGTAGCTTCAGTTTCCCCTGGGGGAGACTGACAGAAGCGCTGTCGCGACTACACACATCGCGCCTACGGTCCCTCTGACCAACACCATACATTTACACACACAACATTCATCCTGGCCTATTGTACATGTTTTTGGTGGTAGGGGAAACCGGAGTACCCGGAGGAAACCTACGCAGACACGGGGAGAACATGCAAACTTCACACAGAAAGGCCCCGTCCAGGTGGGAATTGAACCCGGGACCTTCTAGCTGTGAAGCGAGAGCACTAACCGCTGTGCTACGTTAAGCAAATCTAAACGTTTCTTGAAAAAAGCGTCAAAATGGCGATGAAAATGAGGATGAAAACACAAGAACAAAGTGGTAAAAGAGCAACAAAAACGTGCCTGAAAAGCAACAATAAAAAAGCATCAGAAACGTGCCGAAAAAGACGTAAAAAACACAAAATACAATTATTTTTATTGGTCTTAGCTTTCAAATGAGGCGTTTCTCTGGCCAATACGCTGTAAGCTCCAGTCGAGAAGCAAAACGCTCACATTAGACATTAAATTACCAGTTGAGCTGTTTTCCACAGTCAGGAAGGGAAAGAGGAAGGTTGCTTTGACTCGAGTTCCCCGTTTTTATCCCCAGTTGAGCGAGTTTTCATGTGCACGTTCCAACTAAGGAAGCATTTTCCCCCGTTCCACGAGGACCACATGAACGCAGCAAAAGACTTGCAGCGAAGGAAGTATCAGCACAACAACAAGATCTACAGATGTGTCCGTAGATTTGATACAAAGTCGCACAACATGAGCACTGAGTGACTTGTCTGTAAATGTTTTAGTAGTGATGTAATCCAACTATAATCTCTCCAAAAATCTATTTGAGTACAGCTCTGACACGCTGAACCCAAACAGGAATGATCAACATAGCAGTGACGGCTTTTGAGGGTTTTTTTTGCGACATCAACAATTTTCACAAGAGCTAATGTCGGTCACCGCTGAGGGAATGGCGTGCGTGTAATCAGCCGCAGATTCAGCACATTCAGGTCGGCCGCACACACGCTCTGATGAAAACGTATTATGGAAATGGACCTCATGCCTCCTCTGCTACTGTACACCGGATTAGAGACCGCCCAACAACAGATGTTAGCAATTAGCATCGCCGCGTTTACAAAAGCGGTATCTTTTTCTCAGTAATTACGAGGTTGTATTTGGTAAAAAAAAAAAAAAAACAGAGATTCACCAAAGGCTCGTCTTACACAGATCGCACCAAATCCAAACATTCTTGACAGTGAAATTACAGTGTGTGCATGAAATTGCATGTTACGCCCTCTCTCCACATAAAACCAGCAGGCAGACACCACCAAAGAGAAATAAACAACATACGACTGCGAGCATCTTCAAGCAAGGGGTATATAGGAGAAAGATACAACTCAAATACTTCAAGAACTGTTTTTAAGTACTGATATAACCTTACAGACAAAATAAATAAAACTAATCTTAAAATCTGAATATAGTCATACAATGGGAAGAGTAAAAATACTGCTATAAATTCAAGTTATAAGTACGCAAGTAAATGTCCTTTACTCACCCAAGTGAGACCCAAGTCTGAAGGTTATCATCATCTTGTCAACATTTAATATCTGAAAAGTGCTTCATGAATTCCAGAACAATTTTGTGGAGGTCTAAGCAGTAGGGTTGGCAGGTTTATAATAAGACTGCATGGAGGCAAAAGAGTTTGTTGCAGAGGACATTATCGTTGCAATCTTTGTGCAACTGTCCAATCTAAAAAATGTTTAAAAACACAGATTTAAAAGCCGCCATGCTTTTTCCTGATAGTTTCCTCTGACAGCGTCTATTTCCTGCCAAGACTTCCTGGCTACAGTGAAGGTTGTGTAACAGGCCCCACTTGGACAAATCGCTTCTGCTGAGATGATCAACATTACATTATAATTACTATTATTTATGTAACTTTGTTTAATAGACGTTTATTGCATCCTCATACACTACAAGTGAGGTTTGCGAATGGAACTAACAAAAATATAAAATGGTCAAAGGGTTTCAGTTGTGGTGCTCTGTTCAACATAGGTGTTAAAAACACACATTGATGTAATGTGTAATTGTAAACCACTAAATGTTACTTCAGTAAGATTGTGTGTTTTATAAAATGTTATACGTAAGTAATACGTAAACTTAAGCATTTGAATTGAAATGGGTAGATAAGCTCCACTCAATAAAGAGGTTACTATAACACTACATAGAGTATATTAAGTGCATGGATGAAGACATTTCATTCTACAAACTACTGCTCTTTCTATTTGTTACGGGTAGAACAGTCGTCGTCCAAACAGTTTGATCTAAACTTCTACAAACGCACCGTTATGGTGTCTTTGGGCAAGACAGTAGGTCACAGAACCCATTGGTGCAGATTAGCAAAAAGGGCACAATAAGTGCCCAGGTGAGACCAGCCATGTGCTAAATATAAGATTACATTCATTTCACCCTTTCATTGATTGAATAAAAATAGCAAAACTGACTTAAATGGTGTAGTGATAACTACTTATTAATATTTCGTTTTTTTTAAAGGAATTGTTTCCCCGAAGTCTTGACTCGACAGGACAGCTCAGGATAAAATGCCATAAAATACCCGAAGAAAGGGGAGAAACACCCAAAAAACTGCCTGAGCCAGAACTCAAAGCCATGTCACCCAGGACAGAGCAGTGCTGCACCACATGTGCAGCAGGTCCAACCATGAAACCTGTGGCCCTCAGCCTGGGTGAATGGAAAACATGCCCTATGTTAGTAACAAACAACAGCGGTTTGTACACTCGGGGTGGTGATTAAAAGACTGCACTGGACCATCAAATGTATTTTATATTGTGCAATCACCTCCTGATGAACTATAACGCCCTTACTCCCATGTTCCAAGCGGTTATAACACTTTCTTACTGAGGGAGTGGTGAGTGAGTATGCACATGTACGTCCCTCATAAGGAATGCACACGCTCACTTCCTGTCTACGTCCACCGATGAGGTCACATGTGAGGTAAAAGGTGCCCCCGCTGGGACCAAATATGGGACGTCCACTCCCTCCCTCTCCTCTCGCCTCATGACAGTAGTGCGCGGCCTTCTTTGTTGCCTGGGTGCACTTTGGTAACAAGAAAACATCAGAAGAGCCACCATCGTTGCAATGCTACCGTGAAATCTAGTTTGCCAAAGGAAAATCTATGAGGCAGGCGTGATAAAAGCTGCCCGACAAGTTCAAAACGGGGTCTAAAATGTAGTGCAACTCACTAGTCAATAACACTGTCTGCCATTGTAGTGTGTGGGCAGGAAGAGGGCTCATTCCCATCACCACAAAAGCTGTTTCCAAAACATTTGTATGCGCAATGTGGTGGGGTAATGTGGTCAAGTACAAAAAAAGGGGGGGGGGGTTTGGAATGCCATGGAGATTTTAAGAACAAATAAGGAGCTCTTCTGGAGTATATGCAGTTCACTGCACACAAATCTAAGAAAAGACCCGAGGATCAGGGAATCATTTTTCAAATCATTATTCATGTTGGCACCCATTTTAGTTCTGGCTTAGTTCCAATATCCACACTGGCCCAAATGACAAATGGACTGGTTTAGAAAGCATCTTCCAAAAAAAGGACACTTCTCCACAGTGCTCCAGGGCCAGCCCAAAAATAAAACTGTAAAAATGCATACGTCAAAAAACAGCATGGTTAAAAATTATACTCTTCTCAGAGTTGTCATGGGAGGAAAATTGATTTTTACGATAAAAGTCTTTGGAGCCTGGCTTTTAAGTCGTTTGTGACATGTGTAAAGTCCCCATTGGTTTCCATATTACAGCAAACCTTCTGGAGTTGCCACTTGCCACTAGGGGGTGGTATTGCAGCAGTGTCAGCACCCTGCCATGAAGACCAAAGAGAAGTGCTTTGCTCGCCCATTCGTCTAAAACTGACCAAAATGAGTATGAATTATGTCTAAACTTCCTGTTAACCATGTCTACATCAGAAAAACACCAAACTAAATGCATCAATAAAAAGTTTGAGAACCGTTGTGCCAAAAGAATACAAGGGTATGGTCTTTCATCGGTATCACAGATTCCTCAGGCCCATATGCCAGTGACCATGTTCAGACATACTTGCAATAACACTGACTGCGCATAGTAAGCAGTTGGAAGTCTTGGTATTAATAGAATGTTCCATTGTGTAGTTATTACGTCAAACAAGAAGCGAAAGTCGCCCTCGCAGACCTTCTGGTTGCTGTTCTCCAATGGCTATTTATGGCTTTGTATATGGATTACAGAAACACTTTTAAATAATTCAAGAAACAGGCAAATGCTAAAAGTGTAATTCAGCGCATGTACTCACCACCAGTGGCGTGTTGTAGCCTGAATATTTTAGGAACAAATTGATTTAGAAGTGGGCAAGCCTGGCAGTCCGGATTTCGTACTCAAGCATAGCAATGGTCGTGGCTACTAGGCTTCATAGTCCAAGCATGAACATAGCGTGATATGTGGAGAACAGTCCCAAAGACATCTGTTTTTGGAAATGTACAAATGTATGGATTATGGATTTTGGGTTCTTTAATCTGAACAACCACTCACAAGGCCACACTTGGAGCAACGACCACAGTATAATACTCCTACTGAGCTCGGGATTTTGTGTATCCAAATAGCGATGTATTCTGGGAAAATAATAAACCAAAGGGGATTATTTTTAGCGCAGTTGTTACGTGTCTCTTTTCTCATTCCCACTACATGGTGGATTTTTGTGGCAAGGTCTAATTTATAACATGTAATTATAACCAATCTGTTTTTCCTGGGGTGGACTGAAAATCCCCTTAGTATAGACGACTGTTTACCACACACAAGAATTTCTTTTTCACTCCACTGGTGATATGTCTGGAGCATAATAAATAGATGTATGCCCAATGGGACGTAAGTGGGAATAAACCAGTTGTTTTTGCTGTTACGTCGTGGGGCTATGCAATATATCGAAATTGAATCGCAATCTTAACTTTGGTCCGTCACAATAATAGTCGAGGAACTTTGTAATCGTCAGCTTTGCAGCCAGTTCTTTAGTAGTAACAGCTCCTAGTTTGGGAGTATAATGGCAGATTTTGTGTGGGTAAAAAGATACTGCAATGCATTGTTTTTTTGGTTTTAGATGAGGTTTGCACAAAAAGTCTATGAATATGTATATGAATATATACTGTTTTTGAATTTAATTATAGGGCGGCACGGTAGTACAGCGGTTAGCGCTTGTGCTTCACAGCTAGAAGGTCCCGGGGCCTTTCTGTGTGGAGCTTGCATGTTCTCCCTGTGTCTGCGTAGGTTTCCTCCGGGTACTCCGGTTTCCCCTACCACTAAAAACATGTACAATAGAAGCCCCTTATGAGAGACCAACATGCCTGGTTAGAACCATGAGGCCGTCCCTCTGTGGGCCCACCACCTGCAGGAGGAGCCATAGAGGCTGGTGCAATGTGACTTGGGCAACTGCCCCCATGACCCGGCAACGGACAAGTGGAAGAAAATGGATGGATGGACTTTAATTATCAAATAAAATCTCTTGTTTGGACATATTGCCAAGCCCTAAATGTAAATTATATCACTGTGTTGCCATTTAATGCTGGGGCTCCAAATTAGCATGCGAACAATCTGGGACCTCCACTGTAAAAACAAATATTATTTATTAAGTCGGGACAGGGCATGTTTATAGACACACATGGGACTCATTCATGCACGCAGTCATTCATTCTGGCCTATTAATGTGTTTTGAGTGGTAAGGGAACAGTGGAGCACCTGAAGGGAGCCTACGGAGTCCAGGGGAAGCATGTATCTAAGAAAAAAACATTCCAAGTCTGTTTTAGTAATATGTTTTTACATTGTAGACATTGTTATTTAATCTCAATTCACAAATCTATGCCACTTCCTCATAAGAACTATATCAAAAGGTAATCTTTTTTAACATGAAATCACAGAACACCCAGTTCAGTGCTCCCGACCCCTCGGGACCCCACTTTAGGAACCACTGATCAAATGAACATTATATTGAGTAAAAAAATAAATGCATACTGTAAATAAATCAATTAGTAAGCCCCCACTCCCTCAAAACAAACTGTGTGTGCAGCAGCCTAACAACTTTTTATTACTATGATAACTTATATTTGAACCTACCGTCGATGAGCGGGCACTTGGCCAGGTCTCTCCCGTCCTCCGGGAACGAGTCCAGCAGCCTCTTGAACAGCCGCCCCAGGTCCGAGTAGCTGCGGTGGAGGTAGAGGATGGTCCTGTCCGACCACTCGGTCCTGATCTCGAAGAAGTCCTCCTCCTCTCCCCGCCGGCTGATGACGAGCCGGCGGACCCCGTTCACCCAGCAGTCCCGCACGAACATGTTGGCCAGCGACGTGCCCTCGAACACGGCCGAAGCCATCTATCAGCTCCCCCCCACCCACCCACCCACCCCTCCCCTCCGGCCCCCGGCCCCCGGTGCCTCAGTCCAGCTCCAGCTCCATGAGAATACCGCGGGGAGGAAGGAGTTGATATCAGCCCAAAGTTGGCGCAAACTTTCGGTGGTTAGCTCGTTAGCGCTCGCGGTGACTAGCTTAGTCCGTGCAGCCCGCGAGACTCTGCGGACAAACGTGGCACAATAAGGGGAAAAAAGAAAAAAAAAGGTCTGCTGAAGATAACGCCCCTAAGTATTGATTTTAAGATAAACACTCCCCGAAAAAAATAAAACATAAAATCTCTGACCGTAGGTTTCTTCTATGTGAAATAGCTCGTAAACTAACTAACTCTCGTAACTTTGTCTCTGCAGAAAAGTCAGCCCGCTCTACAAACAAGTTCACTGTCAACAGGACTCGGGCTCCTCTCTGCACGGCTTCCTCGCGCCTGCTCCCTCCCTCCTTCCCTCCCTCCTTGACAACAGGGTATTATCATGCGAAGAATGCACGCGGCTGCAAAGAACACAGCATCCTCCATCCTTCACAACCAGGACCAGCGGACATGGTAAACCTTACAGCCTTTAGACCTGTGCTGCGCCTCATTTGAAAGCTAAGATCTACAAAATTGGTCTAAATTGATCTTAGACGCTTTCTTTGTTGTGTTTTCATCCTAATTTTTGTGTTGTTTTGTCGCTATTTTGACCCTTTTTTTTAAAAAAATAAGCATTTTAGATTTGGGTAATGCCAATTTCCAAACCGGAGAAAACGTGCTCGGTTCAGGTGGGGGTTAAGAGGTTAAAGGCCATGGAAAGCAAAAAGATGTCCCGTCTCGAGGGAGTTTTAAGGTGTAATAAAAAGGACAAAAAGGACCGTCTTAAATGAGAATAGCCCTCGTTTTAATGATGCGGGGAACCCATAAAAGTCTCTTACAGGAAGATAATGATGACGATTCAGCTCATTATCGCTAATGTCACAGTGGCCCTTACCAACACAAGACAGGAAATAGAATGTTAATTGCAAATATAAACCTAGCTGTATTTACTCTGGCTGCAAGAAGCAAAGACGGCAGGTTTTATTACATGCATTACAGTAATGGCGTCTACTATAAAGGGAAAACATTAAACTCCATACAAGTATCAGTCAGTTAAGTGTCTTTTTGACAGCCACATTAGGAGCATTTGTCCAGTGTCCTGCACATTAAAAATTGTCAATTTCCATCGCAAGTATGTCTGCATAAAATGTTTGTTCATGCAAGTAAACCCAATCCCATAATGACTTAAAATGATTCAGTGGAAAGAATGTTATTATGTTTAGTGACCATAGCCAAAATCCTGCTGCTGTTGGCTGGTCCGGTCAAACCAAACACCAGCTTTTTTTGTCATAACATCAAAACCGCACGTAACTGAAGTGACGTAAGCCGCATCCAAGGATCGAACAAAAATATAAGGAAATATACAATGAAAAAGAGGTACTTCATTATCATTAAATCGATCACCTCAGAGTAATGCCTAGACCTTGGAATAATGTTTCATTTGTGGTGCCGTCAAAGCCTCATGTACAGCCTCCAAACCGAACTCCATATAGAAAATGGACCAGTCTGATTCAACATTAGTGAGACCCAACATGTTTGTGTCAATCCAATGGGTTGATCATTAATGAAAACAAGGATAGTACACATTTTGCAGTTTTACGGTGAGAGTATTCAGAGTAATAGTTGTTCACCACTTTAATCTACTACTACAAATATATACACATGTCCAAGAATAACTAAATTATTATTTTGTTGGTATTAACCCTATACCTGATGTTTGACCCTATACCTACGTTTTTTTGTTTGCTGCTGTTGTTTATAAAGTTTAAATTATTAGTTAGTGTGTCCACATTTTTTTTTTCCTTTCCTATTTGTTCACAGTATGAGTTTATCATAGTGTTGTTTGTGGTTCCTATACCAGTTTTTCCCCCCATCCGAGCCGAGCCGATTCCAGTCCAATACCACAGCAAGTGAATACAAACAATAGCGAAGCCTGTAGGACAATCTGTGGTATTGGCATGAAATCCAGTATCAGTATCGGAACAACCCGAGTTTAACACATTTCACTACTTCCAGGGTCACTTTTCAGGGTCCAATTTGCAATAATGCTAACAACTTGCCGGCTATTTCTTGAATGGAAAAATAACAACTTTATAATTAGATGCAGTGTCTCTTCACAAATGTCTGAAAGAGGAAAGAACAAATTCCATTCCCCTACCAGGAAAAATACCAGGTACCGGGGCTCTTAAGTTAATATTTCAAGTGTATGTCACAAAAGCTTCTAAATTAATGGAAAAAAAGAGCCCACTCTTAGTAAAGAACCCTGTTAAGGTATTCTTCCCCATTAAAACACGTAATGCTTGTATTTCACTCAGTTTATTGGAATATATGTGTTACACAGTGTGGCAATCAGATAAATAGAAGAGCAACCTTTTCTAAAATGATGTAGTCTGACCCTTATCCTATACTGGCCAAAGGACTTTGGCATTTCCTCATGATCAGCGTGACTACACGTTTTTGTTGTTCCATCTCATGCTACTATCTTATCTTAAAGGCTTCATTTGGCAAGAGGTCAGTGTGCGTCTCGATCTCCTGCGTTCACGCGGAAGTTTAGTACAAATTACAATAATGACTAAAGAAGATTTCTACAAAATCAGTGGTTAGGGCAGCTGTGTGGGGGTTTGTTGATGGGGAGTTACCGCCCTCTTCAACTGGCCCGCTCTACACTCACACACTTTTTAATGCACCACACTATGCAAGGATACATCATACTTCACACATAATCAAATCAAATCAAATCAAACTTTATTTATAGAGCGCTTTTCATACAAAATGTAACACAAAGTGCTTTACAGTGCTTAAAAATCATTAAAAATAATAAAAATCGTCCGCACCAGTAAATATACATAAATAACTACTACCCCACCTCCCACCACCCGCACACGCAGACACACAGACACATATACGTACAGACAGCCCAGCAGTTAAAAGTCTTAAATAAAAATGGACATAGAGTTGAGTACGTAAGGCTGGGTACAGATGGGCCGAAAGAGGAAACATCATCCAAGGAGCCGTCTGCACCAGGAGCAGCCCATCGGCCACAGCCACAGAGCGCCAACTCAGGGGGGCCGGAGGAGGTGTAGGAGAGACGTCCTACCTCCATCCAGGCACCCCCAGGAGAGCGCCCGCACGGCCACAGCCAACCAGCACTCCCGGGGCAGAGGGCTCCCTCAGAGGAACCACTAGGAGAACATAAAAAATAAATGAATAAAATAAATAAAAATAAATAAATAAATATTTAATAAGAGATACATTAAAAACAGCTAAAACTGTGCGTGAAATAGCACAGGATAAAAGAGGGAAAATAAAGAAAAAATAGAACTAAAACCGGTAAATAAGGTTAATATAAGTAAATATTAGTTAAAAGCTAAACTATAACTCAATTAAATAAATATATAATAATAATAATGATAATTAAAGCCGCAAGCGGCATTGGGAGGCCCTCGCGGGCCGCGGTGGCCGATTGACGCCGGTTCCCGCACGCCGCCGCAATAACCGGGAGGCGCTGCCGCGCCCTACCTGCTTATAATGTCGCTGCCACCCTCGGTGGAGTTTATAAAAGAGCAAAGGCAAGGATTGGCGCCTTCGGCGCCGATAGTCCCAAAATGGCCGACCTCCTGTTGGTCACCTAGCAACCATGTAATGTACAATAGCCGGGGGGCGCTGCCGCGCCCTACCTATTTATAATGTCGCCGCCACCCTCGGTGGAGTTTATAAAAGAGCTGGCAAAAGAAATGGCGCCTTCGGCGCCTTTTTTCCCAAAATGGCCGACCTCCTGTTGGTTGCCTAGCAACCGTGTAATGTACTTTTTTGTTGGGACAGTCATGACGCACGAGTGTACCAATTTTGGTTTGGCTACGACAAAGTTGACATTGGGTCGTTGCCATGGCAACACGGTGGGAAAAGGGGCGGGGCATCAATATATTTTTTGTTCGGGATCACGTGACGGATGTCTGTACCAAATTTCATGCATCTACGACAAAGTTTAATTTTTGGCTCCATTCATTTTTATTTTGTGCTCTGCAGGGGGCGCTATTGCGGCAATTTTCAAATTTCCTATATCAAAACATCCGGGGTCGACGACTCGACCAACGATTCAAGTTTTGTTCAAATCGGCCAAAGTATGTGTGAGTTACGGCTGTTTGAACACGGCGGCGAGCGGCGAAAACAGACGCCAAATTCATGGCGTTGCCACGGCAAAACCAAAAATCCTATTAAAAAGTTTTTAATAACTTTTGATGTCCCACATGTGGAGATGATCTGGAGCGAACGGGGAGTCGCTGCGTTTAACGGCCTAGGACGAGTTCGTTCAAATGCGTGGGCATGAAATGGCGCCTTCGGCGCCAAGTCCCTCTTCGGGCCAATATGGCCGCCATACTGTTGGTTGCCTAGCAACCGCGTAATGTGTTTTTTTGTTTGGCTTCACGTGACCAATAACTGTGCCGAATTTTTTTCGTCTACGACGAAGTACGTTTTTCGGGTTTTGCGGTATTTTGGGGCGTCCTGCCATAGGGCGCAATGTTAACGTCGTTTTTCCAGGGGGCGCTGACGCGCCATTTTTTTGAATTTTTACAATTTGGAGATGTGAAGTTTTTTTTTTTCACCTAATTGAATTTTGGGCAAAAATTCAGGAGTTTTCGTCGGTGGGAAAGTGCCGAAACTGGCGTTTTGGGGGAGAGGAAAAAAAATAATAATAATAATTAAAGCCGCAAGCGGCATTGGGAGGCCCTCGCGCGCCGCGGTGGCCGGTTGACGCCGGTTCCCGCACGCCGCCGCAATAACCGGGAGGCGCTGCCGCGCCCTACCTGCTTATAATGTCGCTGCCACCCTCGGTGGAGTTTATAAAAGAGCTGGCAAAAGAAATGGCGCCTTCGGCGCTGATTGTCCCAAAATGGCCGACCTCCTGTTGGTCGCCTAGCAACCATGTAATGTACTTTTTTGTTCGGACAGTCATGACGCACGTGTGTACCAATTTTGGTTAGGCTGCATCAAAGTTGACATTGGGTCGTTGCCATGGCAACACGGTGGGAAAAGGGGCGGGGCATCAATTTATTTTTTGTTCGGGATCACGTGACGGATGTCTGTACCAAATTTCATGCATCTACGACAAAGTTTAATTTTTGGCTCCATTCATTTTTATTGTGTGCTCTGCAGGGGGCGCTATTGCGGCAATTTTCAAATTTCCTATATCAAAACATCCGGGGTCGACGACTCGACCAACGGTTAAAATTTTGTTCAAATCGGCCAAAGTATGTGTGAGTTATGACTGTTTGAACACGGCGGCGAGCGGCGAAAACGGACGCGGAATTCATGGCGTTGCCACGGCAACACCGTTAAACCTATTAAAAAGTTTTTAACAACTTTTAATCTCCCACATGTGGAGATGATCTGGAGCGAACGGGGAGTCGCTGCGTTCAACGGCCTAGGACGAGTTCGTTCAAATGCGTGGGCATGAAATGGCGCCTTCGGCGCCAAGTCCCTCTTCGGGCCAATATGGCCGCCATACTGTTGGTTGCCTAGCAACCGCGTAATGTGTTTTTTTGTTGGGCTTCACGTGACCAATCACTGTGCCGAATTTTTTTCGTCTACGACGAAGTAAAATTTTCATTTTTTTCGGTGTCTCTCCATAGGCGCAATGTAATCTTGATTTTCCAGGGGGCGCTGACGCGCCATTTTTGTGATTTTTTGAACGAAACTTTTTGACACTGTGTATCGCCGTGATTTCTAATTTTGGGCAAAAAATGGGGAGTTTTCGTCGAAGTTTGGGCGATTTATTCCAAAAAAACACGGATAGAAGAAAAATAATAAGAATTAAAGCCGCAAGCGGCATTGGGAGGCCCTCGCGGGCCGCGGTGGCCGATTGACGCCGGTTCGCGCACGCCGCCGCAATAACCGGGAGGCGCTGCCGCGCCCTACCTGCTTATAATGTCGCTGCCACCCTCGGTGGAGTTTATAAAAGAGCAAAGGCAAGGATTGGCGCCTTCGGCGCCGATAGTCCCAAAATGGCCGACCTCCTGTTGGTCACCTAGCAACCATGTAATGTACTTTTTTGTTGGGACAGTCATGACGCACGAGTGTACCAATTTTGGTTTGGCTACGACAAAGTTGATATTGGGTCGTTGCCATGGCAACACGGTGGGAAAAGGGGCGGGGCATCAATATATTTTTTGTTTGGGATCACGTGACAGATGTCTGTACCAAATTTCATGAATCTACGACAAAGTTTAATTTTTGTCCTCATTCATTTTTATTTTGTGCTCTGCAGGGGGCGCTATTGCGGCAATATTCAAATTTCCTATATCAAAACATCCGGGGTCAACGACTCGACCAACGATTAAATTTTTGTTCAAATCGGCCAAAGTATGTGCGAGTTATGACTGTTTGAACGCGGCGGCGAGCGGCGAAAACGGACGCCAAATTCATGGCGTTGCCACGGCAACACCGTTAAACCTATTAAAAAGTTTTTAATAACTTTTAATCTCCCACATGTGGAGATGATCTGGAGCGAACGGGGAGTCGCTGCGTTCAACGGCCTAGGACGAGTTCGTTCAAATGCGAGGGCATGAAATGGCGCCTTCGGCGCCAAGTCCCTCTTCGGGCCAATATGGCCGCCATACTGTTGGTTGCCTAGCAACCGCGTAATGTGTTTTTTTGTTGGGCTTCACGTGACCAATCACTGTGCCGAATTTTTTTCGTCTACGACGAAGTACGTTTTTCGGGTCTCGCCATACGTGCAATGTAATCTAGTTTTCCAGGTGGCGCTGACGCGCCATTTTTTTGAAATGTAAAATTTCGAAATTGCACGATTCGAGCGGTTAACATTTTAGAATGATGTGCCAAAATTCAGGACTTTTCATCACAAGATAAAGGAGTTAAGGTGGGGAGAGGAAAAATAATAATAATAATAAGAAAAACTCATACAAAAACAATATGGGGCCGCCTCCGGCGGCAAACCTTATATATTCGGAAAGGTCTCATGTCCAGTAATCCACCCGTGGGGTTCAAAGTACAATACGAGCGCGTTGCGCTCGTCTTTTACCTCTTCTTTGTCAATGTTTCTCTATGGGATTTTTTTTCCGTATTTTTGTGAGTACAAGAACAAATTTGCCGCTTTCGCGGCAAATACTTATATCACCGGAAAGGGCTCGATGCCCCGAGTCACTGTATCAGTGTTTTGGTGAGTGGCCATGGTCGATGACGAGCTTCGCTCGTCATCGACCACTTTCTTGTCCATGTTGCGCCTTCACTGTGGTTTTCACCTTTTTTTTTTTAAAAGCAGCAACAAATGTGCCGCTTTCGCGGCACACGCCTATATCATCGGACAGGTGTTGGTGCCGGGAGTCCCCTGATTACTGTCTCTTACATGGGTCTTGAGCGCTCCGCGCTCTTTTCCCGTGGGACGTGCGCTACGCGCACGTCTTTTTTTAGTGCGCTCCGCGCACTGCTTGTACAATTACAAGAGGCCCGAGACCTGCCAGGTCCGCTCGGGCCTAATAAGAAAAACTCATACAATAACAATATGGGGCCGCCTACGGCGGCCAACCTTATATATTCGGAAAGGTCTCACGTCCAGTAATCCACCTATGGGGTTTATAGTCCAATACGAGCGCGTTGCGCTCGTCTTTTACCTCTTCTTTGTCAATGTTTCTCTATGGGATTTTTTTTTCGTATTTTTGTGAGTACAAGAACAAATTTGCCGCTTTCGCGGCAAATACTTATATCACCGGATAGGCCTCGATGCCCTGAGTCACTGTATCAGTGTTTTAGTGAGTGGCCATGGTCGATGACGAGCTTCGCTCGTCATCGACCACTTTCTTGTCCATGTTGCGCCTTCACTGTGGTTTTCACCTCTTTTTTTTTTTAAAAGCAGCAACAAATGTGCCGCTTTCGCGGCACACGCCTATATCATCGGACAGGTGTTGGTGCCGGGAGCCCCCTGATTACTGTCTCATACATGGGTTTTGAGCGCTCCGCGCTCTTTTCCCGTGGGACGTGCGCTACGCGCACGTCTTTCTTCAGTGCGCTCCGCGCACTGCTTGTACAATTACAAGAGGCCCGAGACCTGCCAGGTCCGCTCGGGCCTAATTATAATAATAAGGATTATGATAATTACACCCAAATTAAAATTATACTGAGAATGGTAATGACAACTGGGAAGTATCAAGATATCGGAGTATAATATCTATTAAAGTACCTTTATAACATAAATAATTTATAACGTAACTCTCTGTTATCAAGGGTAAAAATCTGAAAGAAATATATTAAGGATCACTTTTTTTTTTACTGCTTTGTTCTAGACATCGTACATGAAACAAGATTGTTGTTGTAGCTGTGCGTTGTTTCAATTAATTATATAAACAGTTCATATATATTTTGTAAGTTTGTAAGTTGGTCTGTACGAATGTAGCTGCTTGAAATGTTTTGAAATGTTCTTTTTTTATTTTATTTCACTTGGGGGTGGGCACTCATAAGCTTTTTGCTTCAGCCCCCTCCTTTTGAGCACAATGTGTACTGCTCAAATAAACAAATAAACTAAAATAAACTACTTTGGCACAGGAATTTATTCTGAACCTTTGTTGATACAATTAGGCCTACTAGATGAACTTTTCAAAACCACTGAGATATTTGTTGAACTGATCAAACCCACTTCTTAACCAGTTCTCACAGTAAACTCAACATGAGAAAAATCTCCATTGAGACAAAGTAAAGACAAGTTACATCTGTCAGTCTAAAAGAGCATCTGCTCACCTGCGGCCTTTTGGGTCGTAACTCTGTCCTTGGCTTTTCATGCAACAACAGCACGGCGTAGAGAGGGCAGGGTTTGACACTGGGTTAGCAAGCCGCTATAATAGCATCTGTTAGCTAGCATGGTTTATGGTCTATTGTGTTTCAGAAGAAAGACGGCTCCGAGAGTCTCTTTTTCAGGGTCGTGTCTATAGACTCCGGAGTGGCCCTAAGCAAGAGGGAACGATTACACAACATTAAGTCACAACTTGTACAAAGTATCACACTAAATAAACAATTGAATGGAGTGAATTCATGTAGTTCATGATGTAATATTTTTCAGATAAAATTTGAGCAAAGCAGTCACGTCTGTGGGCCCCCCTCAGTTTGGAGCCTGCCTTGCTTTGCTCTGCTGTATATGCAGAAATCACACATTGGGATTATAATCTGAGAAAAATTATTTATCGATCGATCTGCGTTCCCACCCACACCTATGGTCATGAGATTTGGGTAATGACCGAAAGGACAAGGTCAAGTGGCCAAAATGAGTTTCCTTCGCAGGGTGGCTGGGCGCACCCTCCGAGATCGGGTGAGGAGCTCAGTTACCCGAGAGGAGCTCGGAGTAGAGTCGCTGCTCCTTGACGTCGAAAGGAGCCAGCTGAGGTGGCTAGGGCATCTGTTCCGGATGCCTCCTGGTCGCCTCCCTCGGGAGGTGCTCCAGGCATGTCCTATTGGGAGGAGGCCTCGTGGAAGGCCCAGGACACGCTGGTGGGACTATGTCTCCGAGCTGGCCTGGTGTCGTCTCGGGGTCCCCCCAGAACAGCTGGAGGAGGTGTGCGTGGATCGGGAAGTCTGGGCATCTCTGCTGAGACTGCTGCCCCCGTGACCCCGGATAAAGCGGAAGAAAATGGATGGATGGATGGATGGATAGTAGAAGTAAAAGGTTGTGATCCGCATTAATTACTTGAACTGTGTGGGGGTAAAACACTTTAGTATTTGGTAGTAAGTATTGGTGTAATTTGACCAGTGTATTGAAATTCTGATGTTTCCAGAGAGTACCGGTAAATTATCATTTTTAAACGAAATGATTCGTATGAAAAATTACATGAATCACAAACTATACATTTTTATAATTGTAAACACAACGTTTCTGTCACTTATATTCGAAGGGGTATATTGCATGTTCTAAGTATTGATAAGATTAACAGTTAGGCCCTAAAACAGTAAAAAAAATTAAAAAAAGCACACACAAAAATGTTTTATTTTCGATTAAAAGGTGCTGACAGTTTGAACTTGAGACCAACTGTTTTTTTGTCAGATTTTAAAATTAACCGCCT
The DNA here is from genome assembly GCA_021464625.1 of Proterorhinus semilunaris. Lineage (NCBI taxonomy): Eukaryota > Metazoa > Chordata > Actinopteri > Gobiiformes > Gobiidae > Proterorhinus > Proterorhinus semilunaris. The sequence goes on along the minus strand of CM038362.1, from coordinate 23,257,816 downwards.
AAATGTCTTTTAAGGAAAGTAGTAGGAATGACATTCAACTCCATAATTCAGACTGCAGACTGTAGGCTACTGGTCTACCGTGAAGGAGGCTCAGTGTACTAACAAATGGAATATTTAATGTCCCAGTGGTCACAATAACGCTCACAATTCAGACAGAATGTATTAAACATCAGGTGTCTTAAACATTATATTCTCTGTGAGCAACCTGTAAGTAACAAAAAATAGCAGTTACTTAAGTTTCCAAGACAATTTTGTGACGTACCGTGGAGAGTTAGTAGCTAAGATAACATGCCAGCATAAATACGTTTTTTTTATTTATTACTTCAGTTTCCTTTTTACACTTTACAATATTAGCCAAGTATTTTCCTAATTGTATTCAATATATTCTGAACAAAATGGAAATGCATCAAGCGCAGGAAAGTAGCAGATCATTGGCCATGATCCTGGTTCAATTGTAGCAGAACGGCAACATCTTGTGGCCAAAAAGTTAAATTGATTTTTTTTTTATTGCAACCTAACCCTCAATGTCAAATAAAATGTCAAATAAAATACATTTCAGTGAGTGTCAAATAAAACAATAACAAATTGCATTTATCAGCGTTGAAGCTCATGTGGCTTCTGTTGCTAACTGGCAAAAAAACAACAACAACAGCTTTATGTCAATGTTATTTGGCTGATTTACAGCCCCGCAGGTCTTTAGGACGTTAGGTTCGGAGGGAGGCAGATGTCACATGTCCCTCAAGTTCTCCATCAATTAGGACTTTTTGGGGCTTTGACTGAAAAAATGTGACTCCATGGCTTCATGTTCAGGTTTGCAGAGACTGAAGGGGTGAGTGGGAGGCAGGTGTGCACCAGGCTGGAGGTCAAGGTCAAGTTTATTTATAAAGCAGATTTAAAAAACAGTCATCACTGCCCCAACGTGCTGTAGGTACATAGTGCAATAATACAAAACTACAAAAAACACAACAATATAACACGATAAGAAAAGTAAAAAAAAATGTCAACTGTAAAAAAATGAAAAATGCTCAGCTCATCTTGTGTTAAAAGCCTGCGCAAAAAGATGAGTCTTTAACAGAGTTTTTCAAGCTCTCAACTGACTGTCTAATGTTCAGAGGGAGGGAGTTCCACAGTTTAGGGCCTGCTACTGCAAAAGCTTTATCTCCTTTAGTTTTGAGATCTTGGACGATCCAGCAAACATTGGCCCGAGGATCACAGAGCTCTGACAGGGGCGTGCAAAGACAACAATTCAGATAAATAACAGGAGTAATATGTTCATGTCGTTTGGTTCCTGTGAGCAGGCGTGCAGCCGCGTTTTGGACCATTTGGAGCCTGTGAATCGATGAATGCCATCCATCCATCCATCCATTTTCTTCCGCTTTATCCGGGGCCGGGTCGCGGGGGCAGCAGTCTCAGCAGAGATGCCCAGACTTCCCGATCCACGCACACCTCTTCCAGCTGTTCTGGGGGGACCCCGAGGCGACACCAGGCCAGCACGGAGACATAGTCCCACCAGCGTGTCCTGGGCCTTCCACGAGGCCTCCTCCCAATAGAACATGCCTGGAACACCTCCCGAGGGAGGCGACCAGGAGGCATCCGATACAGATGCCCTAGCCACCTCAGCTGGCTCCTTTCGACGTGGAGGAGTAGCGGCTCGAATCCGAGCTCCTCCCGGGTAACTGAGCTCCTCACCCGATCTCGAAGGGTGCGCCCAGCCACCCTGCGAAGGAAACTCATTTCGGCCGCTTGTATTCGCGATCTTGTCCTTTCGGTCATTACCCAAATCTCATGACCATAGGTGAGGGTGGGAACGTAGATCGATCGGTAAATCGAGAGTTTTGCCGCTTGGCTCAGCTCCCTCTTCACCACAACGGTCCGATACAGCGACCGCATCACTGCTGACGCCGCACCGATCCGTCTATCGATCTCACGCTCCATCCGTCCCTCACTCGTGAACACGACCCCGAGATACTTGAACTCCTCCACTTGAGGCAAGGACACCCCACCGACCTGAAGCGGGGAAGCCACCTTTTTCCGGTGGAGAACCATGGCCTCAGATTTGGAGGTGCTGATCCTCATCCCGGCCGCTTCACACTCGGCTGCAAACCGCCCCAGTGCGCGCTGGAGGTCCTGATTTGAGGAAGCCAACAGAACAACATCATCTGCAAACAGCAGAGATGAGATTCTGAGGTTCCCAAACCGGACACCCTCCGGCCCCTGGCTGCGCCTAGAAATTCTGTCCATAAAAGTAATGAACAGAACCGGTGACAAAGGGCAGCCCTGGCGGAGCCCAACACGCACCGGGAACAGGTCTGACTTACTGCCGGCAATGCGAACCAAGCTCCTGCTACGGTCATACAGGGAACGGACAGCCCTTAGTAGAGGGCCCCGTACCCCATACTCCCGAAGCACCCCCCACAGGGCACCACGAGGGACACGGTCGAACGCTTTCTCCAGGTCCACAAAGCACATGTGGACTGGTTGGGCGAACTCCCACAAACCCTCGAGCACCCGATGAAGGGTATAGAGCTGGTCCAGTGTTCCACGACCAGGACGAAAACCGCATTGTTTCTCCTGAATCCGAGGTTCGACTATTGGCCGGATCCTCCTCTCCAGCACCCTGGAATAGACCTTACCAGGGAGGCTGAGAAGTGTGATCCCTCTGTAATTGGAGCACACTCTCCGATCCCCCTTCTTGAAGAGGGGGACCACCACCCCGGTCTGCCAATCCAGAGGCACTGTCCCCAACCGCCACGCGATGTTGCAGAGACGTGTCAGACAGCCCTACAACATCCAGAGACTTAAGGTACCCGGGACGAATCTCATCCACCCCCGGGGCCTTGCCACCGAGGAGCTTTCTAACCACCTCGGTGACTTCAGCCTGGGTGATGGACGAGCCCCCCTCCGGGTCCCCAGCCTCTGCCTCCTCATCGGGAGACGTGACGGTGGGATTGAGGAGATCCTCGAAGTACTCCTTCCACCGCCCGACCACCTCCCCAGTCGAGGTCAGCAGCCCCCCACCCGCACTGTAAACAGTGTTGGTGAAGCACTGCTTCCCCCTCCTGAGGCGCCGGATGGTTTGCCAGAATCTCTTCGAGGCCGACCGATAGTCCTCCTCCATGGCTTCTCCAAACTCCTCCCAGACCCGAGTTTTTGCCTCTGCGACTGCACGAGCTGCAGCACGCTTGGCCTGCCGGTACCTCTCAGCTGCCTCCGGAGTCCCACAAGCCAACAAGGCCAGATAGGACTCCTTCTTTGTTTATTTGTTTATTTATTTGTTTATTTGAGCAGTACACATAGTGCTCAAAAGGAGTGGGCTGAAGCAAAAGCTTATGATTGCCCACCCCCAAGTGCAATAAAATAAATAAAAAAAGAACATTTCAAGCAGCTACATTCATACAGACCAACTTACAAACTTACCAAAAAAAAATAATAATATATGAACTGTTTATACAATTAATTGAAGCAACGCACAGCTACAACAACAATCCCGTTTCATGTACGATGTCTAGAACAAAGCTTCAGCTTGAATGCGATGAATGCTTTAGACCAAAATACAAAGAATTACAATAATCTAAACGAGTCGTGATCAATGCATGGACAACCTGTTCAAACTGGTCAGCGGAGAGGGAGAGAAAGAGCTCAACTCGCACTGAAAACATCTCCAAGGTCCTGACACAAATACAAAGGCTTTTCTTTAAGTCCAGTGTCTCCCAAACAATACACAATGTCAAATAGGGCTGAGTGTTTCTCGCTCTCGTCTCACAGCAAGAAGGACCTGGGATTGACGCCCAAGTGCATTGAAGGGAGGGATAGGTGAAATGCAGACGCCATTATGTTTTCTGACATTCAACAAATACCATCAACTTACAGTAGCTGTTATATTTCCAGTCTAACCCAAAAACAAGTATTTTTTATTTATTTACAGATTTAATAGCGATTGCATGGGCCATCCCTAAGCAGGAAAGGCCCGGTCGGTACTCGGGTGGAGACCGTTTGGGAACATCAGGAAGCCTGGGTGAATGTAGTGAATGAGTGGGAGGGGCCGATGGCACAGACTGGTTGCCTCACTTCCGTCAGTCTACCCCAGAGCAGCTGTGGCTACAATAGTAGCTTACCACCACCAAGTATTGGAGTGAATGAATAATGCAATGTAAAGTGTCTGAGTGTCCAGTAAAGTGCCATATAAAACCAATGCATTATTACTATTGTTATAAATGTTTGTATTGCAACGCAGCAATACAAACATTTTGCTTTGCCATTTGAAAATGGCTTATTATGATGGAACCCCTGAAACGTGAATAGCTAGAATCAAAATGACTGATTTTGGAAATGAAACATTATTAGACTATTTTTTGACTGTCACACAACATTGGAGGTTTAATTGTCCACAGTTTTGAAAAGAATTGTGATATTTATGTAGTTATATATTTGTATTCATGAAACAATACACGGAGCTTCGTATTTGGTCGCTATATTGTTGAGTACAACCACAATGAATGACTGAACTTCCACTTCCGGCTTATACCAGCGTAATGACGCAAAAGCATGTGTAAACTTATGGCAAACATGAACATTGATTCAGCATACTAGCCTGATCTGGATATTACATCACTTCTTTTTTTATATATATAACTCAACATTCTCTGTCACTTCTGGTTATCTGAATACTCCAGTTTAAACATCCACTTGGTCTGAACAACAAAACACTGACACTATAAAAAAATCAAATAAGTGGTGCTTTCCCAAAAGTTATTTCAAAACATATAACATTAAATAAACCTTTTAAAGATAAAGATAACTCTAATTGTGTTCTTTTCGACTCTCTCATTCCATTTTACAAACTTTTTATTATTTTTTTTGTATTTATTTTTTTAAGCTATATCACAGTCACTGAGGCGTTGTGGAGGCCGTCGGCGCCTGGCCGGGTATCTTGCCAACACCGGGACCATGTCAGCCGTGACTTCGTCATCCTCTTCGTCTGTCGCAGATGTGTCGCGTAGGCCAGGGTCAAGCTTCTTGAAAAAGGAGGAGTTTCTTGTCACAGTGTCCATTTCGCCCAGCTGTGACCATAGAGCCCTGACGGCGGTCACTCTGTACGGCTTGGGATTGTAGGCTGCAGTAAGTTTGTTGTGCCTGGGTTGAGCGCACAACACCATGTCACCAGGCCGGAGACGAGGTGTAGCGCATCAGCGAGTGTCCGCGTACTTCTTCATATTGGCTTTGGCCTTGCAGTCTCTCTTGCGAAGATCCTTGTCCGACCCAATGGGTGTGCTCACTGAAGGCATCTTTGTATGTATCCTGCGCTTGAGCAGCAACTCAGCAGGTGATGATGCCGTCGTGCTGTGTGGTGTTGCACGATACTCACGCAGGAATGTGTAGAGATACTGCTTCCAGGGGATGTTCTCCATGTGAGCAACACGGAGGCACTCTCCGAGCGTTCTCCTAAACCTCTCTGCAGTGGCGTTTGCCTGAGGCCATAGTGGTGTGATCTTTCGATGTCGGAACCCCATGTAGGCCGCAAACTTGCCAAACTGATCAACATTGAAACGGGGCCCGTTGTCTGTCTTCACAGTTCTGGGGACGCCAAGCATCGAGAAGATCTTGTCCATAACCGGGATAACTGAATTTGCAGAGGTGGAGTGCAGGATCTCTACTACAGGGTATCTGGAATATTCATCCATAATAACTAGTAAGTGTTCACCTGTCGGCAATGGGCCGTAGAAATCTGCACTAACGTCTTGCCAGACTGTGTCGGGGAGATCTGACATCTGCAGAGGTTCATTGTGTGACTCAGGTGTAGTGGCTTGACATGCCAAACAGTTTCTCACCATCGCCTCGGCTTGGTGATCAATGTGTGGAAACCACACCTTTTCTCTCAGGAGGGCCTTTGTCTTTGTGATTTCCTGATGTGCCTCGTGCGCGAGCTGGAGGACCCTGTGCTTAAGTGAGGAGGGAATGACAATCCTGGATCCTGGATTGGCTCCGTTCAAATCATGAATAACATCATCTATGGTAGGAGTCAGGCGACGTTCTCTTTGGATGGCCGTGTTTGCTTGTCGCATGTCAACACATGTCGGGATCCTTGGGCTTTGATGGCGTTACAGTGGGCGATACCCAAGATGTCGGGCCTGTCACTTTCTCGATGATGTCTTCAGCTTCGAGTTTCTGTTACTCAGCTTCGACTTATTCACATACATGGAACGGGACTCTGCGGTGTGGCTGGCATGTTGGTTGTATGTCTGGGTTAATGTGTAACATGACTTGAAAGTCCTTAAGCTTGTAAACAGCTATCCTGAGCTGTTTGATGGCATTGGTAAGCGTCCTTGGATCCATAGGCCAGTACCCTTTTAACAGTGTATGCATAACATTCATCACTGCTTGAAGATGACTCACGCAGAGCTGGTTCAGTTTGTGTTTCTACTTGGTTGACTCTTTTCTTATAGCCTTTCTTGTATTAATCAATCAATCAATGGTTTTGTATAGCCCAATATCACAACAGCCTCATAGGGCTGCACCGAACATTAAGGAAATAAAACAGAGCAGTAAATAAGACAATGTAAAGTTCAGGCGAATCAAGTATCCAGGGCAAACATAATGTCCATGTTTGCCTGGACATACTGTATGTCCGTGTCTCTGTTTTCTGCTCCGTGTGTTGTGGTTTCGACCTACACTGTCTTGCGAAGTGATTTTGCTTCCCACATGCTTTGCACTGTTTGCCTCTTGCAGAGCATTCGCTTGTGTGTGGCCACTCACCGCCACAGTTTCTGCACCGGGCGCTGCTGCCACCAGGACGTTTATTGTAGGTTTTCTGCTGGGGTTGTTTATGCACTTGATTCACTGCTGCCGTGAGATTGGAACCCTCTTCAATTCCTTTTGACTGCAATTCAGATAGTTCAAGAGTCCTGCCATATTCAAGGAGTTCTTTCAAAGTCTTATTCGTCTCCCTCAAACCGTATTTGCGCACCCTGGAGGACGTGCAGCTTTGAATGATCTGTAACTTTATTTCATTGTCCACATCAACCAACTCGCAGTGTTTAGCTAGCATGTGAAGTTTGGTATTATAAACATCCAGACTCTCACCTGGTAGTTGTGTAGCCTTTCTGAAAATGTAGACCTCGTACTGGATGTTCTTTTTGGGCGAGAAGTAGTCGGTGAGTTTTGTATAATTGTGTCCTTCTCCCGCCACTGTGTCATAGATGTCATGCATTCTTTCACCGGCCAGATGCAACAGAAGCGCTTTCAATCTTACATCCACAGTAATGTTTATGGCTGTGGTGTAGTTTTCAAATCTCTGAATCCACTTGTTCCACCGCAGTCCGACAGAGCTGGGTTCATTCTCAAATCGAACGGTGGTACCGCCGGGCCGTGCGATAGCATCATGTTGACTGCTAACTAGCTAGCACACTTAACTTTCTTCCGCACGTAATATTCCGCTCTCTGGGAACAACGTCGGTGCGGCCGTCTTAACCTGGATCCTCATCGCCAGTGTGATATTTATGTAGTTATATATTTGTATTTATGAAACAATACACGGAGCTTCGCATTTGGTCGCTTTATTGTTGAGTACAACCACAATGAATGACTGAACTTCCACTTCCGGCTAATGCTATATACCAGCGTAATGACGCAAAAGCATGTGTAAACGTATGGCAAACATGAACATTGATTTAGCATACTAGCGTGATCTGGATATAACAAGAATATCCTTTAAATGTCTGCCTCCATTGTCGATGCACTGATTCAGACGATTTCGAAAGTTTTGGTCCACTCTTCCGAGCATGTTGACCGGTATATTGGCTATTTGGGTTCGGATGTTATTCTGCAGGTCTTCCAGGGTCTGCGGACGGTCTTTATAAACCAGGGATTTAAGATAAGCCCACAGGAAATAATAACGGGGGCTAAATCAGGCGAGCGCGCAGGCCAGTTTACGTCCCCTCCCAGGGAGATTAGTCGCCCGGGGAAGGATCCTCTCAAAAATCCATTGAAATCCTGGCGGTGTGGGCAGTGGCCTCGTCTTGCTGAAACCACACATTGTCCAGTTCCATGTCTTTGAGGGAAGGTAAAAAAAACTCGTGGATCATTGTCCAATAACTGTCTGAATTCACGGTTACAGCCCCTTCTCTTGAAATCACACACCACACGGTGACACAGTCTGAATGAAGGGGCCCCTCATGATGTTCCCGGGGATTTGATTCACCCAGTAGCACATATTCTCTTTGATAACACAGCCAATCAGGTGAAAATGTGCCTCGTCAGAGAAGAACACGAGTGCGTCTTAGGGTAAGGTGTCAAGCAGCTCCTCACAAGAGCTTTGTCGTGTTACCTAATCACTTTCCGCCAGTTGTTGTTGGGCCAATATAATTTTGTATGGGTTACAATGAGTTCATCGTGAAGAATTCGACGGAGCGAGCGTGCACCATGCCCAGAGCTATCGCACGTTTCCGAGCAGACCGCCGAGGAGACTGCAGCAGAGATCGGCAAACTCGCTTCACATTTTCAGGCGTTGTAACGCTCCTCGTCGGTCCTTTCCTCCTTTTGGACACGTCCCGTTTCCTTGAAGGGATCCACCCACAAAGGAATCGATTTGCGATCGGGGACACGGCCTCGCGGAGGGAGTTCATACTAGTGACGGCGAAAGGCCCGTTGCACCATGATGACAGAGTTATATAGATAAATACGTATCTAAGGCAAAAACACTTCTCCCTCGGCCACAGCATGTTGGGGGACTGGAAGGAAGGACACAAACCTCCCACCCCCACCGGACTGTCTGTCACCCCTCTGAACATCGACACTCCCTTTTCAAACAAGGAAGTTCTGTTTCGTATGGGCTACGCCCTCTACGGGCTTCGCTATTGGTTATAACCCGAGGCATCGCCTCGCGCCTGATAGATAAAAACATCTACCCGCTCCAATCATGTCAAGGTGATGGTATATCCATCTGGGGTATAAAAACCCCATCTGACCACCGCTCATCTCCTTTTTTTAACTCAGCGTTTGAGAGAGCAAGTTCTTTTCAGAACTCACTTCTGCGAGCACGTTCTTCTCAGAACGATACTTCTAACTTACCTTCAGGATCTTCTCGCCGCTTCTCTGCTCGAAGATGACTTCACCTGCCGGTGTCGAGTTCCGCAGATGCGGCAAATGTCCCTCCATTCTCCTCCCTGAAGATCAGCACGAGCTGTGCTGCCGCTGCCGCGGTTGGCACCATGCAGCGGGGGATGCTGACTGCCAGGCGTGCTTAGCGCTCTCCCGGGAAGAGCGCGAGCCGCAGCACGCCACGGCTTCGTATTCTCCTACCGGAACGTACGGGGGATACGTCAAGGCGGCCGGTACCTTTGACCCATCCGCGGAGCGGCAGTGCGGCCTCGGATCATGTCACTCCGCGGGCTGGGGCTGCCTCTAAACCTCCGCTTGGCAGGAGGCGGGGCGGCCCTTGGAGCATGCAGGGGAGTGAGACTGTTCAGTCTAAGAAGCGTAAGTCCTCTCTTGACGGCGCGCCTTCCTCGTCCGCAACGGCGCCGCTGTCCGGGGGTGGGGAATCCCCGCAGCCCTTTTCATCAGGGCCCCCTACGTTCTACCCCGTAGGCCGGGGTGGAGGTGGTCGGGCCTGCTCCGTTTCTACTCCGCGGACCAGTGAGGCCCGTGACAGAATTTTATCAGGAGTGGAAGAGCCTGGGGCTTCTTTCTTCTCCCTGGTTAGACAGGACGCTTCGCAGGGGATACGCGTTGCAGTTCGCTCGGAGACCGCCGCCTTTCAGCGGGATCCTCAGGACGAGGCTCCGAGGTCAGGCGGAGGCCGCGGTCATCCAGGAGGAAGTAGCCTCTCTGCTGCGGCGCGGGGCTGTGGCAGAGGTGGCTTCGGACGTGGTGGAAAAAGGGCTGTACTCCCCATATTTCCTAGTCCCCAAGAAAAGCGGGGGTGTACGTCCGATTTTGGACCTGCGCGTCCTGAACCACTGCATCGCGGAAAGGCCTTTTCGCATGCTGACGGTCAGGCAGCTTTTGGAGTGCGTCAGACCAGGAGACTGGATGACGTCCGTGGATCTCACAGATGCATACTTCCACATTCCTATTGTGTCGGAACACAGGAAGTTTCTGCGCTTTGCAGTGGGGGAGAAGTGCTACGAATATCACCGCCTCCCCTTCGGTTATTCGCTGGCCCCGCGCACATTTTCCAAGTGCGTGGAGGCGGCGCTGGAGCCGCTTCGTCGTCGTGGCATCCGAGTTCTGACTTACATCGACGACTGGCTCATCCTGGCCTCGTCTCGGCAGGAGGCGCAGGCTCACACGACGGCCCTATTGGAACACATCTCCCGATTGGGTGTCGATAGAGGATGTGTGCTTGGCGGCTTCCTGGTCATCCTCGTCGACCTTCGTCCGCTCGTACTTGATGGACGTCGCTTCTGGGTCTGTCGCTCATTCGGTTTTGAGCGGTGGGCGGGTTTAATTTGATCTTGACTGCCCAGTGTAGGTGCTCTTGGGAGAGGCGACCTGTCTGGGCGTGGGGGTGCGGGCGCTCTTGGGAGAGGCGGCCTATGCACCTTCACTCCTCCTTTTCGGTTGTGGGTGCGTGTGTGCTCTTGGGAGAGGCGACACGCGTGCTCTGTTTTGTTTTGGTTGCATGTGCGCTCTTGGGAGAGGCGGCCGTTATGCTTCCTTCTGTATATGGTGCTAGGTGCCTTGGTGCTCTGGTGGAGCAGCCCGTGGCCCTGCTCTGACTGCCCATGGGTGCGTCTGGTTGGTGACACTGACTGCGTGACGTTGTCCTGGGTGCGCTCCAATCGTGGTAATTTGTGCCTGCTGGGAGTACATTCTTCCCTACGGTCTTCGCGCAGGGTTTTAACCAATAGCAAAGCCCGTAGAGGGCGTAGCCCATACGAAACAGAAATGACAGTTACTTGACGTAACTATAGTTCTGTGAGTATGGGCGTAGCCCTCTACCTGCATGCCCAGCAGGCCCATCCTGTCTTCTATGGCTGAGTTCAAAGGAGATGAGCGGTGGGCAGATGGGGTTTTTATACCCCAGATGGATATACCATCACCTTGACATGATTGGAGCGGGTAGATGTTTTTATCTCTCAGGCGCGAGGCGATGCCTCGGGTTGTAACCAATAGCGAAGCCCGTAGAGGGCTACGCCCATACTCACAGAACTATAGTTATGTCAAGTAACTGTCATTTCCCACGCCCCACCCCATGGATCAGGGATGTTCCAAACTGACTGTGGACTGTAATGACTATGTTTAGACAGAGGTGGGCAGAGTAGCCACAATATTCACCCAAGAGGAACATTACTTTGAAATATTTTTTACTCAAGTACAAGTAAAAAACAATGACTCAAATAAATACTTCTATCCATCCATCCATTTTCTTCCACTTGTCCGTTGCCGGGTCGTGGGTGCAACAGTCCCCTATGGCTCCCCCTGCAGGTGGTGGGTCCACAGAAGGACGGCCTCATGGTTCCAAACGGGCCTGTTGGTCTCTCATAGGGGGCTTCACCCATTCACACTCTCATTCATACACCAGTGTAGGCAGACAAATACAAACTTATCTAAAAATAAAAATAAATGTTGTGTAAGATTACAGGTCTGCTCTTTACATGATTTGAACTTGACAGACAAAAAATTTGAAAAAAATGGCTATAACAAAACCCAATTTGTTATGAAAAGTGTTTTTCACGACTCAAAGATTTTTGGCCTGATCACAAAAACGAATAAACAAATACATCTTTGTTAAAAGGAGATTAATAACATAGGCAGATTTCTTCTTAAATAAACACAACTGTCTTGGTGTTATAATGGGGTAAATTGACCCAGAAACGTTGGGGTAAATGGAGCCGTCTCTGCTCCATAAGAAACAATGAATAACAAACTACAGATCATTTTAATAATAATAATAATAATGCATATAGCACTTTTCCAGACGCTCAAAGTTACAATTTTGGTGCATTATTCATTCACTCCATACTCGGTGCTGATAAGCGAGGAAACCAGTGTGCGCACATCAGCCCCCACCACCAACCACTCACACACACACACTACATTTGCCAGGCTTCCTGGTGCTCCCAAACGGTCTCCCGTCCAAGTCCTGCCAGGCCCTTCCCTGCTTAGCTTCCGAGGTCTGACGGGATTAGCCACAAATGTACAATTCTATAGTTTTTGTATTGTTTATTGTTAGGTCTGGGTCTAATAGAGACAAGCAAATGAAAATGGAATATTACATACAAATATTTGGGTTTTTTTAAGAGTCAAAATTCCATAAATAAAAAATAATAATTGCATAAAATGTCTTATGGGAAACACTAATATGTAAAAATAAGACCGATTTCATGTTTAGTGTTAATTTCAATTTTAAATCTGGTGGATTAATTTACCCCAAGACCGGGTTCAACTTCCCTCGCTCCTGGGGTACAATGAGCCACAAGACAACTTTTTTTTTTGAAGGCCAACATCTTTAAAACCAAGATGCAAACAACTAGAAAACGTCCCAAAATATATGTCAATAGTAACATTTTGTATGTATTTTATACTGTTTTTACACAACCAACGCCAAAGCAAAAAGTAGCTCATCTTACCCCACTCTCCCCCATTTGGAAAAAATGTTGCTCGAGTACTGTGTGAGTAATTGAGCGTAAAAGCCCAATTTGTTTCAGTTGTGACGTAAATGAGAAACAAAATCCCCCAAAATTTAGTAAAAAAAGATATTTCTGTAGAGAAAGGGAGACGAAGAAACTACAAACAGCCTATTTTAAACATGAAGCTTAAAGATAATTCATTACAATATTACGTAGTAATACGAAAGTAGAAAGTAAAAAGTACTGAAAGATACTCCAAGGACAGTTTCTTCTTGGGTGGCACGGTAGCGCAGCGGTTAGTGTGGAGTTTGCATGTTCTCCCCGTGTCTGTGTAGGTTTCCTCCGGTTTCCCCTACCACCAAAAACATGTACAATAGGCCAGGATGAATGGTGTGTGAATGTATGGTGGTGAATGTATGGTGGTGGTCAGCAGGACCGTTGGCGCAGACGTGTGTAGTCGCGACAGCGCTTCTGTCAGTCTCCCCCAGGGGAAACTGAAGCTACTAACGTAGTTTACCATCACCGAGTATGGAGTGAATGCAATTGCTCTCATGTAAAGCGCTTTGTGAACATGTCTGTGAAAGGCGCTATATAAATAAAGATCTTCTTCAAAAAGTTCCAAGTACATGAGTAACTTTTTACAGCAGCAACAGTAACTTGAGTCCAATTGAGAAGTAATTTCTCACACAAAACACGTACATGATGTGCCACTAAAATAGCCGAAGTTTTGCTAGTTTGACTTCATAGACCAGTGGGGTTCACTAAATAAAATATGCACAAAAGTATTCAACAGTTGAAATACTGTACCTGCTCCTGTATGGATCATCAATAATAAACATCACCAAAAATATCAAACCAAGGAAAAAAACTAACCTTTTTTGTAGAATCTTTAATATATTTATGTTCACCATGTTCTGGTGAAAATGATGTCAACTGTGGCTTCATTACCGACACATTTACCCAAACCCTGGAAACCAAATGAATTGAACCAAATGTGGTTTACAGTTGGAAACATTTTATTACTAAAAAGTTATTTTAAACTGAAGGTGCCCTCTGAGCGGTGTTTCCACAACTATTTATTTTATTGAAATCACAAGATTGATTTTTTTAAAACACATAATGGGGAGAAACAGAAATCATACACCAAAATGACAGCGAATCCTGGGCTATTTACAACATCAGGAGCGGGAGGTGACAGGAGCGGTGCCGTTTAGTTTCGAGGCTCAACGGGAGGCACTTGAATCGAGAGAGCCTTGACACGAGCCGGGAGACGCGGAGAAACGAGGGGGTTCAATCTTTCAGCTTTTCGTCGTACTTACACGTGGGGCATGGATGCGTTTACACGGGGGCCCCCGCACAACAGCGACTAACGAAAGCATGCGTCGCCCCACACTGCACGACATGGTTTAAAAATTAAAAAAACAAAACAAAAAGGAGTAAAGTTCACTATTATCCAACAGCGTCAGATTGTTAAAGCACTATTTACACCATTTATACTTTGCTTCCATGTGGTTTCAATGCGAGTTATACCAAGTCCGTAACTGCATCGCCGAGTATGAGGTGGTTTGTGATAACTGCAAAATGTCGGCTACGGTAAATAATTGATCCTATTTACAATAAAAGCAGTTCCGAAGTGGCGGAGGGCGGGGATCAGATCTTCTCCTGGATGAAGGGGTGCTGCAGGGCCTGGTTGATGCTGATGCGCTTGGCCGGGTCCAGCATTAGCGTCCCGTCCAGCAAGTCTTTGAGCTGCATGACTTTCTTCCTTTGGTCCTCGGGCAGGCGCTGGCCCCCCACCATGTCCGACAGCAGGTCTTTGGTGGGGTTTATGGTGCTCATCACGGTGACCTTTTCCTGCACACAGTGAAGGAAGGTTCAGAATATTGAGGATTTAAATAGCAAGTACAATCAATCAATCAATCAAGTTTTATTTCTAAAGCGCCTTACAACAACCAGTCAAATGTTCATATTTTTACACTTGACCCAGTGTAAAAATGCAGCTTTATGGGTGCAACCTGCCAGCTGGATTTGTAAAGCCATTTGTTAGCATAGTTTAAAACTTTTACTATTCTGACCATGCTGTTATTTATGCTTTTATCATAATCAATGGTTCCAAAAGTGGCGGTCCCTAAAAAAAAAAACAGGCCGCTTAGATATAGAAATATATGTTTAAAATTAACTACTTGCTTGAAATCTATTTTAAGTTTAAGTTACAGTCCTTGATTAGTTTTTGCCTAAATACATTTAGGAAGAACAATATTACCTGTTCTTTTAAAAAGCCTGACTTCATTCCTCTCTGGACTTTAAGAAGTGCTGCCATAGATTAGAGACACCCAAAACAACAAATTAACTTTGAAATCTGATTAATCCCCAGTAACTAAACTTTATTTTGATGCACCTAATATTAAAATTATAAATACTAATTTAAAGCATTTGCTCATATTTCAATAACAAGCATGAATTGAAGCTCGACTGCTTACTTGCTTATTTAACTCTGTTAATTTTAAAAGCAGTACTAAGTAATTCATGCCCCTAGTAAGCGCCACTGCAGGTGTTGCGGTTTTTTACTCATTAATTGTTCATGAGAGTAAATACTCCGCTGACAGAAAAGACAAAGGGAGAGGGGAATATTGTACATCCAATTACACAATGGGGATAATTTTTTTCACTCAAACTTGGCTGTAAATAATGTTCAAGTGGTGCTAGCCCGCAGTTAGCTTTGCCCGTTAACCCGTTAGCTTCTTCGTGATTACATTAGTGTGTATTGGTGGCCCCGACCCGGTGGAAGGCAAGTTGCAAGCATGGTTTTCTGGCCAAAGACACCAGGGGGAGATGAAAGACCCTCCAATCATCCCATTCACACTTTTATTACCCCCAGAGGAAACGGATTTATTAAAAGGTGAACAAGTTACTTAGTACCGCTTTAAACTAATTACAAAAACAACGTTTATGTAATGAAAATGTTTAGCGAACATTAACTCCTGTCCCTGACATGAATGGCTCAGTTCAATACTCTGCTTCTGGGTATTTGGCTCAGAATAATAAGTCATCCTAGGGCTGGGCAATTAATCGAAATTTAATTGAAATCACAATCTCTACTTTGGTCAATCTCAATAATCGTCATGGGACTTTATAAATCGACAGGTTTACAGCCATTTCTTTGGCACAAACAGTCACTAGTTTGGGAGTTTTAGGCGAGACAATGGAAGACTTTTGTGTGTTAAATTAGACTAGATGAAAGCATTTGTTTTTGTTTGAATAAAAGATGTATTCAATTTTATGAAATCAGCAAGATGTATTGAATTTATTATGAGAAAATAAAATCGAAAATCAGTATGGGGAAAATAATCATGATTATATTTTTCCCAAAATCGCCCAGCTCCAAGTCATCCTTTGGTGTCTCTAATTGCGGCTTGTACTCGTTTCCTCAATACTTCAAAATTAGACCTTTGATATGGACACATCAGTACTATGGACTTGATTTGCCCAGTAGGGATTACTGTGCTTGAGATACAGGAGTGGGTTAGGTCAAAACATAGGATGTAAATAATCCATGATGATTAAATCTTCTTTTTTTTTTTTATGTTTGTGTTAAAGTGTTGACTTTGACAGCTCTAGAACAAATGCAAAATTCATCACAGGATCATTTGATTGTTTCCATTCCATAAATGGCTGATTAAACTGAATCGTATTAACTATATTTCAATTCAATCCACTTTATTTGTAAAGCCCATTTCATAAGAAAACGTTTACAATAAAAATGATTTCTTGCTAATCAAATTCCCAGTAGTGTGTGCAAAGATGGCCGTTTACCCTTTCTGTCACTTTGTCTACTTCAATGTAGAGGAAGTTGAGGTTCTGGTCGAAGTGCTGGTCTTTGAACAGGCCTTTGCGGATCATCTGAGGAAAGACAGACAGGAGGTTTCGTCAGCCACACTTCACCTCTGAGCCGAGAGCGAGCTGCAGTCGCTCAGGACAAAGAGCGAGAGATGATGCAAGCGCACGCACCTTGTTGGGCATCTTCCCCTTCAGGTCCATGGCCAGTTTGAGCATGTGGTTGTTGGAGGAGCCCGGCAGGAGGATTTTTCCCGTGTACAGCTCGTACAGAGTGCAGCCCACGGACCACATGTCGATGCCGTAGTCATACGGTTTTCCTATGACTTTTGGGAAAAGGCAGAGGCAGGTGTGAGCATGAGCATCGTGGGGGGAAAAGTACAACACGGATAATGAACAAAAGGAGGCGGACGTACCGATTTCTGGAGCTCGGTAGAACCTGCTGACCAGATACGGCGTGATGTCGTTATCAGCCACGTGGGACGCCGAGCCAAAGTCGCACAGCTTCAGGATGGTCTTAGACTCGTTCACCTAAAGAGAAGTCAGAGGCACAATCAGATACAGAACCTTTTCATCATTTTACTCAAGGTGTAACAAGTAGTAAAAAAGTACCCAGGGAAAATACTACCCTGTGCTAGAGTCATGACATAAATGAGAAACAAAACATGAAATGATGTAAAAGTCATAGTTTCTCCAAAGGAAATGCCAGAAAAATATACAGAATATTTCTGAAGAATAAAGTACATGAAACACACACTAAACCTATTTTATGTCACATGAAGCTTTTGCTTAAAGATTTGGTTTGTGTGTAACAAGTAAGATTACAGATACTAGTTGCTGAGCTCCAGGAAGTAGGGACTTTACGAAAAATATTATATTACACATGTTATGACATAATTTACATCAAAATGCGAGACCAGGTTGTCCACTTTGCACATTTTATAAAGTTTGTAAAAGATTTAGACTTCCAGACTATCACTTTAATGACATTTATCACCCATCAGAAACTACAGCACTTTCTCACCCAACAGTTTCCTTGTGACTGCTGACAATGTGAAAAGATTCCCTTCCCTCACTCCTGACTAGAGAATAATGGGAAAACTTTAGAGTGATAGGAAAGGTACCAGGATGTTGTCCGGCTTGATGTCGGCGTGGAGGATGTTGCAGCGCTTGAGCAGCTTGAGGGCCAGGAAGAGCTGCTGGCTGTAGGAGCGCACCGCCTTGATGTGCAGCCCCACGTCTTTGCCGTACTTCTTCAGCACCTCGCGCAGGTTCATGCTGAGAGGACGACAACACTGTCAGACCGGGACAATAGCTAGTGCCATTTTTCAGACTCTACTGTGATGGAGATTAGAGTAAAGGCTGACGGGTATTTGGCTGTAGCCTTTTGATTCATGGGAAATATCTCGTTTAGGAATGAAAGTTTAAACTCACTCATCGTTTATAAAGCATTTGTCACGTTATACAAAGACGTTCCACAACTTTTAAAGAGAAATCTGAGCTTCACCGTCACTATAATGTAAACAACTTTCAGCCTGTTAGTTCATGAACAATAAAAATGCTTTACAATTACATCACTGTTTTTGTTTTGTTGTTGTTTTTGAACAATGTTTGCTTTGACAATATGCTAAAAAGAGAACAAAAGTAAATTCACTCAACTAGTTGGGCAGAATAAGTATCCAGGTTTCTAGCCCGGTTTCTTTAATGTATCAAAGATTTAACCATTTGGTGTCAGTAACCGACAGCAAAACGTTTCAAATGGAGATCTCTAAATGTAAAAAGCTTCAATATTGGCCTGCAGTGCGTGGACATGTTTAAGGCCAAAGTATCAAAAGCAAAACTAATGTAAGAATCAGTACAAGCTTGTCGACTCCTTAACTACAGGATTAGCAGGTTTAATAGTGTAAATGATTTAAGTTAGGGGATACCGGGATGTCAGTGGCTTTACCTGAGCGGCTCGAAGACCAGACACAGGTGCTGCTTGTGGTAGAAGTGTCTGAAGAGGCGCAGACAGTGGAACTTGTCGTCCGGATCAGCGTCGTTCAGTTTCTTCAGGAACTCCAGCTCCTTCAGGCCCGTCTTCTGCCTGTGCAACAGCAAAACACGAGTATCCAGTCGTTATGTGGAGGGAAAAGGGAGGAATATCTGCCTCCTTCACATTACGACGGAATGTTCTACTCACATGAGCTCGTTGTTCCTGATGATCTTGACTGCCACCTCCTGGCCGGCCCGCGCCGTGTCTCTGGCTCTGATCACGTTACTGAACACGCCCTGTCCCGTGTAGCCGTACACGTCGTAGCGCTTGTCCAGGGTCTCCCCGATGTTCACCCCTGACAATAACAAACAAAAAAGGGGGGACATTTGGAAGAAATTGAGTTCGAGTTCCACTTTCACTGCTAACATTAAAGAAGTTACAAATGACTGAATCGTTTTGAGAAACGGCTACATGCAAGTTTTCAGCAGGTATTTGATAATAAACACATCTTTATCACTGTCCCACACTTTGTTGGTAAGAAAATGCAAAGTTGATCTAAATCGGCTGAAAGAAAATATCAAGTAGTTTGATTCCCTAGTAATTCAAGCGAACCAACTCTAAGCTCCGATCCAGCTTTTTTGCTTCCAATACTGAAGGCTTGAGTATCTGCCAATGTCTGATATTAACCAATACCACTTTCTTAAAGTGTCTTTCTCAGTGAAAAAAGTTAGTGTTTCTCTTTTCTTCATTCAATAAAATCTGATATTTTCCTGTCATGATGTTACAGCTCAATTATCAGTTATATATATCAATGAATAAGCTAATACAAAATATTTAACAAGGATCAATGGACTTTATATTCTGGGCTACATGATAGGTTTTTAGGTTGCATTAATATTATCAACTCACATAAAGTGATCTGATCATTACAACTTATGCATAACTAAATACGTCAGAGCAGTTATTCTTTAACAGCATTTCATAAACTCAAACAAACACTTGGCCACTCCAGCAGAGGCCATTTTATTGTATTAGGCCAATTTAGGTATTTCTTAGTTTCTAACCCAGCCTTGTTTATTTGACGTTAGCATTAGCATGCGCCTGCTAGCTGTAGCATACTGTTGCTAGCATCTGTGGAGGTTAAAACTCAATCAAATTCTCCAGGTTCTGAGCTTCAAAATGAGGTACAGCCCACATTCACTTAGATTTAGGTGGTAAAAGTGAGATCAAAAACTGGTATCGGTTCAGTATCGGGTATTTGTCTCCGATACCCGATATCGTATTTTTTCCAGTATCGGCTCTAATATCTGATACCTGTATCGGTGCATCCCTAGTTTAAACCTCTCTGAATGTCTCACTGCATTGCGGCCCTTAATGCAGCATAAACTTCAACACCCCCACTTTAATGTTTAAAAATGTGTACAATGTGGTATCTGGTCTTCCACCACTGGGGTCTCTGAAATGTTAGGTTCATATCATTTCAGAGACCCCAACTGAAAGTGAGGAGTTGCGCTGCACAATGGAAAAAAAAAAAAATTGCAATATTTGGTAACGGCATTAAGGCATTATTGTGATTTCATCAAAACAAGCCTTAGGTAAAAAGTTAAACCTGTAGCAGTAAATGAGGAAAATCAGAACAATCTTTAACGCTCAGCTACAGGCCAATGGAGAGTAATCCTACTGTAGTAGCCCTCCGCGTCGGTCCAGTTGTCTCGGAGGTTTGGGTTTTCCTTGAAGTCCTTCCCCACGCCGGCTCGCATCCTGGCGCTCTGCACGAAACACAGACGATCAGATAAAGAGAAAAGTCCTGATGAGATAGTTTCAAGTGCAGCGTTAGTGAGCTCACGTCGAAGTCTGCGTTGAACATGTCGTCCGACTCGGTGAACATGTCGGGGGCCGAGGGCTTCTTGGGGTTTGCTCCTGGAACACAGACAGAAGGGACCACAGGGTTAGTCGGGCTAAAGACTGCACTGGACCGTCATCGGGCTCATGGTGCAGGGACATACTCTGCAGAGATTCAGCCAACACACCACAGGCTGGATACAAGCCAGGACTGATGGAGAGAGACAGCATTAACCCAGCACTACAGCACACACTACAGGGCAACAACATTTGGGCTTTTCTTTACTGCCTTTCGTGCCTCACTTCCAGCCTAAACCTTGTGCTTACCTTAATTCAAAATCTGTCTGTGAAACGAGCTTTTTTTGGGTTGATCATTTTAAGGGTAAATAATTGAACATAATTGTTGCAGACCCCGTAGGTCGGAGAATGTCTGTGGACCCGTACCTTCCTTCTCCTGCGCGATGAGGTTGAGCTTGGCTTTGACGCTGGCCTCGAAAGTGTTGATGTTCTCGCGCTCGTACTCCTTGACGTCTGCGGCGGCTCGCTCCAGGATGTCGTCGGGGGAGGGCGAGCGGCTCCGGGTGCTGCTCTGGGGGCTGCACGGCTCCGACGCCATGTTGGAGTCCTCGTTCAGGATCTTGTATTTCTGCAGGAACAAACGTCGGATGAAGAAAAGTTTGGACCTGACAGAACCAAAGTCTCCACCCGTCGTATGGATATTCTTATACCGATCAAGTGTTTACTTATATTGCTGAAATTCTCAAGTACAGTAAAAGATATGAAAGTATTTAATGAACAGACTTGAACAATGGCCAGCCGCTGCTGCCTGCGTTGTTCGATGAGGGCCTCTTCGTCGACTTCCTCTCCTTCAAAGTCTTCCAGCCTGATGAACACACGCATCAGATTAGCACATGTCAACTCCACACGTGTGCGTTGGCGTACTCACACTTCCTCCCCGGACGACTCCTGCTCCACCTTCATCCCTTCAGAGAGGCTGCCCTTGAACTTGTCCTCGTCCCGGCTGCGTCTCCTCCTCCTGTCCCTGCCTCGGTCTCCCCTGTCCCTGTCCCGGGACAAGGACCTCCTGTACTGCCGGGGCCTGCCGTACCGGTCCCTCTCGTCAGACCTGCAGCAGTGGACACCAGGACGACGTGAGGCATGCTAATAATTGGGCAGTCATAATGGAAACTTAACTTCACACATGGGATAACAAACCGTGGGCTTGTGTTACCTGTGCATGAAGGGAGACCTGCTCCTCCTGCGGGGGGAGGAGCGCGACCGTCGCCTTGGAGACGGGGACCTCCGTCTCAGTGGAGAGCGGCTCACCCTGCGCCGCAAGGACGCCCTGGGACTGGCCTCTCTGGAGCGGTCTCTGCCGGCGCCCAGCTCTGGTCGAGCCCGTTTCCTGAAACACCACAACAGCTCCGTTTAACAGGGAGGTCAGGAGAGTGGTCCTACGATCGGCTGAATGACTATTATACAAAATATATATGACAGTACCGGTAACTACAACAGCCTTAAAGTGGTGAATGCACTTCAACCGCTGTTCAGTACTGCTGATCTTACTTACAATGTGTTGAAATATTGGCAAATAACTCTACAGGTCGATCATAAAGTGTTTGAGATACAAGCATCTCTCTGCACGAAAGTAGCTCAGTTTAAAAAAGGTTGGAGACCAGTGCAGTGCAGCCACATCTACAAAACCTTAGCCTTTACTGTGTGTTGAAACTGAAACGACCACTACTGTGTGTGGAGAGAATGGAGACAGATAAACTTTCATTCATTGATATTGACCTGACGGGAGAGTCCTGCCTGTCCTCTCTCCTCCTGGTGTCTGGGGAGCGGCTGCGTCCTCTCCGGGGCGATGCTCGTGTCCTGGAGGGGGAGGTCTGTTTGGACGCCCTGTCGGCGGCGGGGGTGGGCTGGTCCCGGTGTCGGGGTGAGGTGCTGCGCCGCAGGCCCAGGCTGTGGGGGCGTCTGTGGGGGGAGCGATTCTCTTTCCCAGAGGAAGCGTCTTTTGAGGGGGATTTGGTGGGTCTTTTGTCCCGGTCAGCCTCGGCCCGCCCGGACCGCTCTCTCCCTGTAGACCTGGACCTCCGCGGTCTTTCGTCCCGTGCGGGGGAGGAGCGTTTGTCAGCGCGGCTGGCTTTCTGCTCAACTCGGGACGGGGACACCCGGCTGCGCTCCTTGGATCTGTCAGTGCTGTCTGACGCCTTTCTATCCCGGGACTTGCTCCGGTCTCGCCCTCGGTCTTTAGTGCCTGAGTCCTTGGTGCTTTTGGTGGCCTTGTCCCGGGACTCTTTCTGCGGCTTGTCTGCAGATTTACTGCGACTGTGCCGCTTGGAGCCAGACTTGTTCTCCGGGGAGTCCCGTTTGGATTTGACACTTTTGCCGCCTCTGGGAGAGACGGCTTTCCCTGAGCGCGGCCTCTGCTCCCCGTTCCTCACTCGTCCCTCTGGGTCCTCCTCAGAGCCAGAGTTATACCCTTGCAGGATTAGCCCCATGCCCGACTGCACCTTTCCCTCCATCAGCTGACTGTCCAGCTCTGCTTTGATCATGGCCCTCTGCTTCTCCAGGTCCTCCAGCAGCGCCCGGTCGTCCAGGCTGGGGTTCCCTGAGGAGGGGGAGGACTCCCCCTTCTTGTGGGCTGCGGACGGGGAGGCATCTTTGCGCTTGTGTTTTCGATGTTTGTGCCGGTGCTTGCGTTTGCGCTCCTTGTCCTCGTCCGAGGCGTGTTTGTGCTTTTTGTGTTTGCTCCGATGCTTGTGTTTCTTCTTCTTGTGTTTCCCGCTGCTGCTGCTGTGATGTTTACCGACCTCCTCTTTCTTCTCCCCATTGGTCTCAGTCTCCTCCTGGAAGAGATGAAGTGCACGTCAAATTGTTGTTGTCAAGGATCACCCAATGTTAATTAACACTACTCGAAAATGTATGATAAAAAACATTAGTTAAACTTATACCAGACAATGATACAAACACATGGACATGCAAAACAGACCTCTTCCTCCTCCTCTTCCTCTGAGACACCGCCGCTGTCCTCATTTCCACTTTGGTCACGGACTTCCAAATCCTGGCTCCTGTAAAAACACAAAGAAACTTGACACACAGCCTGGAATTTACATTAGGGCTGAAAAAAGGAATTGTAATTTGATATACAACTTTAGTGATTTTCACGTGTGATTTGTTTTGAATCAAGCATTAATATAGGAAGCCTGAAATATTATGACACATTAAAGTATTACAAGAATCACATGCACTTGATATGAAAGAACATGAGATGGCAATAGCTGTAGAAAAAGCAAACAATGCATCTGAAACCAAGGGCAACCAACCAGGAAACCCTCCTCGCAGACGCGCAATTATTTGCTATTGGAATACCCAACATTAAGAGTAAAGAGTTAATGCTAGTTCTGTACAAAGCTTGTGTTCAAACAAATCCAATTCTAGAAAACGAATTAAAGTAAAGGCGTCTAAAAAATACACACCAAGTTCTACCCGAGTCTGATTGTTCTAATTCAGATGTGATTATGGATCTGTGCCAAGTTAACCAACAGTTATTTAAACAAAACTGCAATATCCACACAATACCAAAGCGTGAGTATAAGCATCTGGGGTAAATACAAAGTCTCGACCTCTTTTACGTTCGTTAAAGAAACTTTACTGGAGCTGTCCCTCTAAACAGGACCGCCGCCAAAACAGAAACACATTAGCCCCCGAGTGCTAACCGCGGAGGGCAAACTTACAGGCAGCTAACGCCGAATAGCCATAGCTTACTACGGGCTATTGTTAATGTTAGTGCAGAGGGTCTGCTGGAGATCGAACGGTCAGAGCTACGTCTAAGTGACTCCTTATGACGCAATTAAAGAAGTAAGTGAAGTCCGATCGCGTTAGACTCTGCGTGGTGTCTAAAAACCACTAGCTTGTGTCGGCTAACGTAAGTGAGCCGTGGAGAGCTAACCCCCGGCACCAACGTGAGCCTGCCTTCTCCTCTCCCTCATTCTTTGGTCTTATCTCAAACACACGCGTTCATCTGGGCCGAGGGTAGGGCTGGGATCGCGGGATACGCGTGCCATGAGTGTTAGAAAAAGACTTACACGTGCTCATTGCCATTATTCATTCTCCTGGACGCGATATCCGTCTCTACGTCGGCCATTTTCCTTTTACCTCAGCTGGGGCTTTACTTCTTCGGCTGTTTTCACCTCGAGACCAGCGGAGCCCAGCTGCGCCCCCCGGAGTCTGGGAGGAGAGAATTACAACAGCATTACCGCCCTTTGTCCACGAGAGGGTGCTATTGTATCACACAGTATCATTGTATTCTTATTTTCTGTGGAAAAAATAAAGAAAGAAATGAAAATGTTCGTAGCCCTGTGCACAGAATGGAGCAAAAAACATACGTCAACGAAGGTATAAAATTAAATACATAAACGTATGAATTATTATTATTATTATTATATTATTATTATTATTATTGATAATAACAATAAGTTATCAACAAACAGGCCACTCAATAATATGCCATGACTGGTTTGTAGGGTCGCATTAGGTTTACCAATGACTCTATCAGTATTAAGTATGTCAAGCTTTCATGTTTGCCACTTCCTTAAAGAAAAAAACCCGAGGATGAATAAAATATGAAATTTGTTTTTTTTGGTCAAAATGCTCAATTTAATGGCGTTAACTCCCATATGTGAATATGTCTAACGTGACATATTCACTTTGAGGAAGTAGCCTAATGCAAAAATAAAACCTTGTTCAATCTACTGGCTCAGTGTTTATTATAATCCTGTTGATTTATTGATATGGAAAAGTCTATAAAACGAGATGATGTTCATAAATTGACAAAATGCCCCTCGCTCCTCTTAAACTCCGGCTGTTACTGTGGGCGCACTCAAAATTCCATCATGTACCCACTTGTAGCCGCGATCCTTTCTCATCCGTCCTCTCTGCGCCGTGGAAAGACTTAACCCTACAAGATTACACCATTTGGAGTCCCAAAAGAGATTCACTCAGGTAATACCCCCTTCTCATTTTCCTTCGGAGCCTTAAGGAATGACGCAAGGCCTATCTATCCGCACTTGCATTGAAAAGAACCAAAAGCAGGCCATGGTAAGTGGATTTCGGCCGGTCTAATAGATAAGTAAGTGGGGAGTGAATACGCGCAGGTTTATACGCACCAATCTAAAAGAGATGAGGCCAGGTTTGAATTTCAAACGTAAGCCGAGGAGTTTGTCTATCAGATGCCTTCTGCAGGGGTGTCAATGTGGCGCGTTGGCCAGAAGAGGGCGTTAAAAGAGTAAATATAAAGTCTTCATCAACTTAGCCAAATATAACTGGAGGAGACCTCATCAGGTCCATACTCCTTGGTAGAGAATCACGCACATGTACATTCTTAAACTCTCACTAAAAGCTTTGTGTAGTCTTATTGGTAGTCTTTGTGTAGTCTTATAAGTTAAGTGTGTGTAAGAGTTTGTGAAGAACAGGAAGATGCAAACAGACATCGAGTATCGTTGAGATTTTTATTAAAACCATACAAACATTTGTTGTGAGTTATAAAAGTGGCTCTGGTGGAGTGTTGCCACGTCTGGCCATGTCCCGCAGCCTGAGAACCCTGTTTACAGACAGCTTTTATTGGCTCTTTTCTTCTGCTAGATCTACACAGGAGTAATGTATTTACACAGTATGTATAAAAGAGCACAATACATGTCAACACAAAGTAAAAAAACAAAGACAGTACAATGCTTGTTGCAAAACTCGACAGAGCTGACTTTTCTCATATAAATGTCCCAACATTTGATAGTTTCCAGGTCTACGGGACTCTGTACAGATCAGAATTCACAATGGTGGGTTGGCAGTGTTCATTTAGTTACTGACAGGCAGATACGTAAGGCACATATCTCGATGCAATTCCCTTTGTCCAAAGGAAATGATTCACAAAACACAATTTCAAAAAGTACCAAAACAAAAAAGTACCTCACCTCACTTAACTGGTGAAAAAAAGGTCAACTACTTAATATTCGGGGCAGTCTACAACTGCATTAACACTGTCGACCAAGTCACGGCTTTACTGGCAGAACACAAATCATTTAAGAGCTTTAGAGAAAAAATATAAAAGCATGGTCACTGTGACAGTTCATGTGCTGTGGACCTCAGTTGGTCTTTAAGACCGTTTAAACATTAAGATATCGATGTATGTATGCACAAAAAGCACCATGACTTCAACCCTCGGTCAGAGGAAACGACCACCAGAATAAACCAAAGATTTCAAACACTGTTTTATGCACGTACAATACAGAGAACTCGCGACAAACCAAGGAAGCCTCCACATTTCCGTCTGTGGCCTCGTCGTGATGCTGTGAGCTACTGCCACCAAACACTGTGTGGTAAAGTTTGAGAAGCACAGAATAGATGACACATAAACATCTGTCCATTTGTACACAGTGAGTTCTGTTCCTTCTTCACACTTGGCTCATATGAGCCAGTATTTTGTCCATTCTGGAGTGCATGCAGTTTACCAACACAACAGTGTACAGCAAAACAGTGACAATCCACAGAATAGTGAGTAATACAAACCAAAGGCTTCTACAAACCAGCCTCCATTCCACAAAAGGAATATAACCATTTGTCTGTACATGTTCTACATCCCAGGTCTGTGTGGGATGACCATTTACAAAATATATGTTTTTACATTTTCATAAATTCATACACATTTGGATAAGTTCATATCTTCACGTAAAGCAGAGTCTTGAGTGTTTGTCCATGTGCCACAGGAGGAGAGAGGCTACTGCATGATTGCCAGGAACTTGCTCTCCTCTGCCAGGCTGGTGAGCAGCGAGCTCATGTCTCCTATGGCCATGTTATTTAGCCCGGGGGCCACGGGGGCCACAGGGGGGAAGGCTGTGGATCCGTGAGGGGTGGTCAGTCGGGACGATGTCCTGGACAGACCCTGGAACATGGAGGGGCTGAGTATCCCTGACACCAGACTGCCCTGGTCATAGTCCTCCAGGATCACTCCCAAATCATCCAGGGCGTCCACTGTGCTGGTCACCCGGTCCGAGGCCTCCTGACCTGTACATTCAGAAATGGACTGGAGCTGGTCCTCCAGCACAGGGAACAGAGAGGGCTTAGTCTCCCTGGACTCAAAGGACAGCTCTTCAAAGCCCTGCTGCAGGTATCTATCATCCGGAGCCTCCACTTTGACCATTGGGCAGGTCCTACTCCTGTCAGGCCTGTCAGAGCTGAAGTAGTGCTGTGAGCGGACAGACTGGTTCCTGTTAGGGTGGGCCGGGGGGCGAGGGATGTGGGTCAGCCTGTTCTGAAGGTTAGAAGTCTGGGACAGCCCGGAAAGGTTGTCCATTGTTCTGTTCAGTATCAAATTGCTTCCGACATGGCACGATGGTATGTAGTGGAGGTTCTGCTGCAGATGAGCCGGCCTCTGAGGGCCACTGAAACACGGCTGTTTTAAGATGTGACGAGGCCCTTCAGGAATCTGGGAGAACTGTCCGAATGTGGAGTTCTGAGGTCCTCTCAGCTCCATACAGGCGTGTGCAGAGGACTCCGTCTTCACAGCCTGGCTCATATTGCAAGCACTCTGGGCACAGGGGTTCTGAAAGTCAGGGGGACACTGTTGGACCACCATATTGGAAAAGCGCCCAAAGGGCTTGTGCTCTGTGCCCCATCGCTCACACTGTTGGTAGGGCCCTCTCTGAGGAGACATGTCCGCACTGCCGGAGCTCACTTCATTCCACTGGATGGGCAGTTTGCTTGGACTCTTTCTGTCTGGCCCCTGGTGCTGAGGGAACCCCATGCTGTGTCCCAGGGCGTCTGCTTGTACCGGGAAGTCCCGTTGGCCCTTGTCCTCCACGGGAATGTAGTCCCCTTCTGCCTGGACCTGTGAGTGCAGGTACTGGACGAGCTCGTCAGGGAGTATGCACTCCTCTCCCAGCAGCAGTCCTGTCTCCACATTGTCCTCCATGGCCAGAGCTTCCAGAGCAGCCTGCTCCGCGATGCTGGGGGTGAACTCCTGCTGTAAGCTGCCCTCTGGACCAGTGCAGTTCTGCAGACTGAAGCTGCGTATTTCAGGGGCAGGCTGTTGCGGGAGGGGGGGCAGAGGGTGGAGGTTGTTAAGGCTGTTGAATCGTTGCATTGGGGCCACGTTGTAGGCATCGTGCACTTGCGTCCGTACAGGGTCACTGGCTCTGCGGTTTCCACTCATTGGGCCCTCCCCGGGATAAAGGACCCTCCTCCTGGAGCTTACGTGTGCCCCAGAGTCACTGCAGCGCTGCGGCCGCACCAGAGGGGGCATCGGGTTGGTGCTAAACTCTTCCATGGCGGCCGGACGAGTCTTTAGGCTCACCATGTTGGGCAGAGGAGTGGGAGGAGGGCCCCCTGTAGCTGCGGCATACTTGGCCTTCAGATGGTAATGCTGAGCTGGAGTCAGGTTCAGCGCACCCCGGGACCCTCCCAGGCCCACCCCGCCGGGGTACACCCCCAGCCCGCCCGGGCCTCCGCACTGGCTGGCCTCGCTGGAGCGACGGGAGGCGTCGGTAGAGATGGGGTCGTAGGAGTCGGTGGAGCTGAGGTTATGCAGGCGCTGGTGGGTGGAGTTCTGGCTGGAGCGGCGGCTGGAGAGGCAGGGGGAGAGGCTGCTGCTCAGGTAGGCCGAGCTGGCTGCACTGCCACTGCTGTCCCGACGGTCACGCAGCAAACTCAGCACCGTGAGCTCAGTGCTGCCCAGGTCCGACACCCCCCACGGACGGCCCTCACACCAGCCTGCACACATCAGAGGAGGGGGAGAGTTCAGCAAGACACACATGGAATCAAACCATTTCCTAATGTCTACCTTCCTCCTAAAAGATCACACTTTGGTCTTAAGTGGACACTTCATGCATAATTGTGGCTTAACGCGGCATTTATATGTTCCTTTTATCAATTCTGACTCAATCATTTTGTGCATAAAGAGGTAAATGAATGCACCGTATGAGTGGTTTTGCCAAGACAAGTCAAAAGTGACTGAACAGGCTTCAGTAGAAATGTAGGAAGCCTCTCCTCTACAGGTGTAAGCGTGTTTCATTCTACAGTAAGTTTGATTGGCAGGTTACTTCCAGCCCCACAGCAACTACTTTTCACTGCTGTAAATGAACTGAGGTCAAAACTACAAATAATGCTTTTTAAGAGGTTGAGAGAGAGAGGTGATGAAGTTGAGGTGGGGAAAGTTGACGACGTGTGGAGAGATCCTTCAAACAGATGTCACGAGCTGCTCAGGACTGCTATAACGCTCAGTATGAGGCCGTTTTAAACACAAATATGATTTTGTGAATTTTGATCTACCTTTTTTGGTCTTGTTTTACTATGATTTTGTTTAAATGTAATGAAACTTGCTGCGTTGAAATGGTTTAGTACAATATTGCAAAAGTACAGTATTGTTGTTAAAGACAATACTGTACTTTTGAAATACTTTTGTAATATCACATTTCTTCCTCATGTTGTGCAGCCATACTTTTAAACACTTTTTCAAACTTTAGTTTGTTTTAAGGCAAGGTGAAGCTGATTTTTTATTTTTATTTTTTTTAAACATTTCCTATAGAGTACTGACATAAAAATGAGGGAAAAATTGACTGCATGTTTTCTGTTATTTATTGTTTAAATATACAAATTGTCAAAATTGTCAATATTTTGTTAATGGACTCTGAATAGATAGATAGCTAGATAGTACTTTTACTTTTTTCAGAATGAGATATTGAAAACGCCCTCTGAATAATCTTGGTGTCTGTAGGCGCGTTATTGCCACAATGTTTGGAAGTTACAATTCCCTTTATAAACGTAGGAAGAAATGGGGACCTAGTGCAATAATTAAGCACCTTAATGCTAAAACCAGACGATAATTTTTTTCGTGAAAGTCTATTTGTTGAGGGAGAAAATCTTAACATTGATCTATTTTCCCTGAAGTTGTAAATATAATGCTGAAATATTTCGACTAAAAGCTCAGCAGATGTTGGTGAAAGTCCTTACCCTTCCCGGTGACACTGGGCAGTGCGGGCGCTCTTGGCGGGGGCGTGGGGGACAGCCTGGGCAGCGCTCCGTTCACCTGCTTGAGCCGCTCCATCTTCAGGTGCTCCATCCAGCGGAGGGGGCGCCCCAGGCAGCGCCGGGCCTGCAGGGTGAACATGGCGGCCGTGCTGGCGGTGGAGACGGTGGAGTCCATGACGGGCGCTCCTCCTCCTCCCCTCTCCTCCTCCTCCTCGCCCTGGCACTCCTCCTCCCCCTCGTCGTCCTCTCGCTCCTCGCCCTCCTCCAGCAGCCCCTCCCCGGACAGGAACCCCGCGCTTACAGCAAGCTGGACTCCACCGCTGGGATAGGCGCCGACGGGGGACTGCTCACTGCTGCATGTAGACTGACTGCCAGGGCTTGGCTGAGACGTCTGACGGAGAGACGGGACAGACTTCATTCGTTTCCTTTACGTCTATTGACATCTTTCCAGGAGATTGTAGGAATACAAAAAAACTATTTTTTGTGTGTTGGAGAATATAACATCTGCTGATTTGTTTGCGATTAAATTTATAAAGAAAGTCCATTCTACAGCAGTGGTTCCAACAGTTGGTCCCGGAGCCTTTTTCAGTGGGTCACGAGCCTTTCCCAGAGAAAATTTCTATCAAATATGAACCTACTGATTGAGACACACTCCCTGAGTCTGTTGAATCGTCTGTTATCGTCCTGAATTCAGCTCCTTAGGCGTATGGGAAAAGACTGGGTCAGCTCGAGGTCGGCAAACTTTTCTTTCGTAACTTTTAACATAATGTCCAGGGTTCGGACATACAGTATTTCCTATTAAATTGCGGTGGTTTTATAATTCAGATGTACTCCCAGTGGAAAGAGTAACCAAATTGTATGACAATTTATGCCAATAACATTAGCCGCTTCACTCCCTCCTGAACCGATCACAATATCTAAATCTAAACGTTTCTTGGAAAAAGTTACAAAAACGAGACGTAAATGAGGATGAAAACGCAACAAAAAATGTGACAAGAAGTGACAAAATAGGCGCAGAAATGGTAACAAAAGAGCGGAAAAAAATGTGATGAAAACGATTACAAAAAGTTTTATAAAAAGTTACAGCAACAACGGTAACAACAGTAAAGGGGCTGAATAATTTTGCACGCCCAATTTTTCAGTTGTTTATTTGTTAAAAATGTTTGAAATATCCAATAAATCTCGTTTCACTTCATAATTGTGTCCCACTTGTTGTTGGTTCTTCACAAAAAATTACAGTTTTATATCTTTATGTTTGAAGCCTGAAATGTGGAAAAAGGTCGAAAAGTTCAAGGGGGCCGAATACTTTCGCAAGGCGCTGTATGCAGTCATTGCTCTTGAAAATGTTAAAACATGAGCATATATATATTTATATATCTATATTTACATAGTAGAGCTGCACAATGAATCAATAATTTTGCCATTTTATTTCTATGTTATTCAAATTGTTAGGTTCTTTTTTTATTCAGCCCTAGAAATTAAGTATATTGACTGGATAAAAAGGCTTTGGGGTCCGGACTAAAGACTCTGGAGGTCCGGAACTCATGCCCCTAGAGGCCATAAGCGCCACTGCAGGTGTCGTAGCATGTTGCGTTTTTTACTCATTAACTGTCCATGAAAGTGAATACTCCGCTGACAGAAAAGACAAAGGGAGAGAGGGATATTGTTCATCCAATTACACAATGGAGATAATTTTTTTCACTCAAACCTGGCTGTAAATACTGTTTAAGTGGCGCTAGGCCACAGTTAGCTTTGCCCGTTAGCCTGTTAGCTTCTTCTTTGTGATTCCATTAGTGTGTATTGGTGCTCCGACCCCGAGGTAGCGAAGTTGCAATTGTGGTTTTCTGGCCAGAGACACAAGGGGGAGATGAAAGACCCCCCAGTCATCCCATTAACACTTGTATTACCCCCAGAGGGACAACGGAACGGATTTATTAAGGTAAACAAGTTACTTAGTACTGCTTTAAAGGCTCCCCTGATCGCTGGCACAAATGTTTTCTATTCCTCTTGCTCATCGTTCTCACTGAATACAAGGCAAATGCATTAATAAAACAGCAGCGTACATACTGTGGTACATCCACTGCTGCTAACACGTAATGCATCTGTAAATACACTCAATTGTTGTTGTTTTATCATATTTTATGTTTATAGTTTTAACAATTTTATAGTTTATTATTTTTCTAAGTTTGTGTTTTATGTTTCATGTTGCACGTTTGCACTGAAGAAAATCTCTTGTTTGTGAACCTGTACACTAACAATGGGAATAAAACCAATTCTGATTCTGACCTAAATGTGGTGCCCCTCGGAGCACTTGATGCCCTTCACACAGTGCATTAGGAAGTGGTGGCACTGTTTTTCTGGATTAGACATGGTTTATAGCCAGTTTAGATCTACTTAAGACCAGGTGTAGTCCTGGTTTAATAGGAATTGAGGTCTGGTGGTACTTGGAGGGTGAAATATTTTATGAGGCCATACCATTTGGAGAATAGTTATATTAGATTATAAAAGTTGATTTCAGGTAAATTAGATAAAGTCCTTCAGTCAGCCTCAGGCCACTATCGTGCATCATTATTATTCCAACAGGAAATAAAACATGACTAATGAATGACGTTGATGAAATGGCGGTACGTTGTGAGTGTTTTTCCAACCACTAAAACATATAAAATAGGCCATGATGAATGAGAGTTTGTTTGTGAGTATGTGAGTCCCACTTATGAGCATTTACTGTACATGCACCTTTCTGACCAAACCACATCAAAGTACACAGGATGAGAGTATGCAGATGAGAAAGTGGAACAGATACTTCACATGTGTATCTCACCTGATCACCCACTGTCCTCACAAAGAGGAGAGGAAGGCCAAACATTGGATAGAAGGAAAAACGCCTTGTTAGAAAGTTGTTAGCACATATTTCCAGAGAAAAGTGGGAGATATTCATGCGGCTGCCTACGGTGCAAAAAACTGTTGATTTTTATTAGTTTTACTAGATGTATTTATCGTTTTAGATATTTATTGTTTGAGGCATGTTTCAGGACATTTCCACCTGTTTCTAGCTCTAGGTACAAGCACAGGGCCCCACATTCACTAGAGCAGGTGCCTGGCCAGCCATACTCACTTCTGCTCAGGCCACATGGCGAAGCAGCCGTTTTTGCATGTGTTTGTCCCGCCTTGATCCCGCGCCTAGCAACCGATACCTAATATAACGTTTCCAGACTACTCTTCAGTTTCGAATAAACAGAGGAGAATAGAATGGCTGGTCAGGCTACAACGTGATGACCTCCAGCATAAAAAACCTCTGGCTATACACATCAGAGATAGCTGTTAAACTACTCTAAAAATGTTGCTTTTAAATTTCCAAATTTCCTTATATGATGTGCATTGCTGGGATAAAGAGAAAGTGACGCTTTACTTTTGGTTCGGGCTCTGGAAGAACTAAGCCCACTTGCCTATACCTGCACATGGGGACCTCTAGACATTTGCCACCCATAACTGTATACCCATGTCCAGTATATTGATTTTTGAAGTCTCACCATGGGCTTCTCCGTCTTGATGGACTTGACCTGCAGACAGTCGTCCTGCTTTGAGGTAGCGTGATTGTACTCCCTTTGGTCCGTGAAGGCTCCCAGCGGCAGGGTGCCCGGCGAGCGCCCCTGCCCGTTCGCCCCCGGGTCTCTGGGCTGCGGAGGACGGGGGTAATCCCCTCGCTGCTTCTTGGTCACGTGCGCTTCGGGCCCGTGCACCGTCTTGACGTGCTTGCGGAGCGAGCTGGGGTCGGTGTAGCGCTTGGTGCAGCCGGGGATTTTGCAAACGTAAGGTTTCTGCAAAAAAGTGAAGAGGTAAAAGATACATACTGAGTGGCGAATATCAAGATGGACACTTAGACACTCCGGTAAGTTTGTATTTGACCGGGTTTTTCTTGATTAACAAACTATAATGATGTCGTGAGGTGGTGTGTCCCTGTGTTTTTAATCAAAGACAGTTTTATTTTGGTCATTTCAGCACTAAACCTGCCACAACTACAAATTCTCTTCTGCTAATAGCCGACAAGAAAAGAGGGCCAGGGCTTTTTGTGTGGTCATGAATCAGGGTTGAATGACTTTTTCTTGTTTTCCATAGATTTTTTGAATTATAAAATGTGAAATACAAGGCAGGGATGTCCAAAGCTTTTTTAAAGAAGTCAGTGTAAAGCAGCTCCTATGTTCAGAGACAGGATATTATTTTAGATATTTGGTGATTTTGTATACATTACAGAATACAATCCAGTTTTCCTCTATTATGTCAATTTAGACCTTAGTTCTAGGTATGAAGCCCTACCTCATTGGAATGCGTGCGGTTCTGATGCTTGGCGCGGTCCGAGGCGTTGGAGAAGGCCTTGTTGCAGCCTTCATGCTCGCACACATAGGGCTTCTCTCCGGTGTGCGAGCGCAAGTGGGTCTTCAGGTTCTCCAGCCGAGAGTAGGCCTTTGAGCAGCCCTCGAACTGGATGGGGCAAAAAAGATTGTCCCGGTGACTACTTTTAAAATCTTGTTATATAAAAAAGTGCTTACATCTACATCAACAACTCATAATTCAATGTACAGCACATTGCATTTGTAGGTTCAAGAACAATCTTTCCAATGTAATATCCCTCTTGATATACTTTCTTGTTAGCTCTTCATAGGTGCAGTTGTCTACAGATGAACAAACAGAGCTAAAATCCAAAGCTTCTCCTTTGCTTGGTAGAAGAGTTGTAATCCCATCCTCACCGTGCACTTGTGTGGCTTCTCTCCAGTATGGCGCCTCATATGGACCACTAGCATGTACTGCGCCTTGAAGGGCTTCTGCTCCCGCGAACACTCCTCCCAGCGGCACACAAACTCCTTCTTCTCCCCGTGGATGTGGTCATTGTTGATGTGCTGCAGAGAAGGGTATGGACAAGAAAGTGTAAGAACTTATAGCCTTCCTTTTTAAAGCCACACTGCGGAACATTCCAGGTTGAGGTCGCTATGTCAGAGAAACAACTAATTCATCATAAATTCGACTCATTTCAGTGGTATTTATCACCATTTAAAACACCCACCGTAAAACGAAGGGCCCATAACAAACCAACCAACCAACCAAGGAACCAGCCAGCAAACGAATGAAACAAACAAACGAACCAACCAACCAACCAACAAACGAATGAAAGGAATAAACCAACCAACCAACAAACAAATGAACAAATGAGACGAACAACCAATCAACCAGGGAACCAACCAACCAACAAACAATTTAACCACTGAAACGAACAAACCATCAAATCAACCAACCCAGAAAAGTAGGGCTGCAACGAGTAATTGATTAAATCGATCAACTCAATTAGTAAAATGCTTCGAACATGAATTTCCCGCTTTGATGATTCGCTTAATTAATATATCTCATTAAAACCACATGAAACGGAGCCGCTTACGCGCCCGGAACTTTAAGCGGCGCTTGTTCCGCACGGCCGCTTCTGAGGAGCACAACTCACTGTATGGTTGTAAACAGAGCGGAGCTAGCGGTGCTAAAACTCGTAGCCGGGCAGAACCAGGTAGCAGAGCGGAGAACCAGGCTGTCGTAAAATAATCAAAACATGGCTCAAACAAGAAGAAACTCAGCAACGAGTATGATGGCGAACGTGCCTCCTTTCCCCCCTCACCAAATGCAGACTTTTACATCCTACTGTATCAATTTCTCCCTTGCTGAAAAGTTTTTTGCGCTAAATATCTTTACACTATATCTACCATTTAAATTAAGATAAATAAATACACATATCTAAATGGTGACCACCTATCCCTCTTTTGGTCGGACTGCAGAGCCATGTCGTTCTCTGTCCCTCCTGGTGCTTAAGATGTTCCACTTTTTTGTTAAAACCTACCTCGTGATTTTTTTTTTTTGCGTCTAACTGCTTTATAATATATTGCGATCTGTTGCTAGCCCAGTGTTATATAAGTTGTAATAATGAAAAGGTGGATGTCTTTCTTTAGTGGGATGAAAATGCCCGATCTATAAAAAAACACGAATTTCTCTGTCCTTCAGTTCTGCCAAATTGTCCCACTGGTCTCTGTTCAAACTATTTGAGGTGGTCACACTATTTCAAAAGCAAAATAAAACTCCAACACAGTCATACTGTTTCACCTGTACTTTAAAGTCTCTCATATCCATCCTTTCATTGCTCACAACAAATACATTTATGAACCATGCAAATTGACACATTATTCCCTGCTGTATGGAAATACTATGGCCATTTCTCAATCTGTGTAATTGTGTGTACTTGTGTGGACCTGTGTGTACTTGTCTGCTCGTGGACTCGTGAAACGTCATCATGCGCGGCCCAAGTCCTGTTCCAATTCAAAGTTCGCTTCTCAGCAAGTCCGCTGGAAATCCCTGGATGATTCTCCGCCAGCTATATTTCCCACAATCCGTTTCGCCTGCGGAGGCCCCTCCTCCGCGTGCACCGAGCCGCGCTCCAACTGAACAACAGCTGATCGTGAGCATGTAAGTAAATGCGGAGATGTGACCGGTTTAAGAGTCTTTAGATGCTCAAGATGGTTTTCTGAGCAGATGTGTTGAAACAACTTGATCATGCTTTCATTTTCTCATAATGACAGCAATATCGTCATGGACAGGTTATTGAGGACAAATGCATTTTATTTTTACATTGTTTTATTAAGGGGGCACTGCAGACAAATCTTTATATGGGAACTTCCAACAGTTTCATATTTTAAAGTTGAAATTGTTTGTTCGTTTTTTTTCATAATAATTTACAATCCCCAAACAAATTAATAAATAATATTTGACCTATTTTTTTATTATTGTTTCAGTTTGCACATCAGATATTTTTAATAACTTTACACATAACGCCTTATCCATGTAGGCTATAATTGTATAAATAATGTGAAATTGACTAAAATGTAAAATGTTATTTTTGCCTATGACAAAAATAATTGAAATCTTTTCCCTCTTTTAGGAAACCCCTCTGGTTGAGATCCTGGGAAAGAAATGAATCACCTGAGCATCAGCAGAACATTTTAAAATCATGTCTCCAGACAGGACTTACTTCACTGGAATAAGAGTAAAAGTTCTTATAAAAGACATTATGAAGCTCTCTCTCCTCATCATGGACATAAGGACAGGTGTCAAATGTTGCTGCTTTTGGGACAAACTGATAAGAAATGAAGAATAAATGATGTTATTTCTAGCAGAAAAATCCTTTGTTTAAAACTATGTTTTTCTCCTTTTATAATCTGCTCTAATGTCATGAAATTTAGTTTTTCAATATAAATAAAATACTTATCTGATTAATCGATGTAAATAATGGTAAATGGTCTCAACTTATATAGCGCTTTTCCACCTACATTAGGCACTCAAAGCGCTTTACAGCAAGGAACCTCTCCCCCATTCATACACCAGTGTACGCAGACACTGGTGTATGAATCAATAGATTAATCGATTACTAAAATAATCGATAGTTGCAGCCCTACAGAACAGTATACTGGGGGATAAAAGAGCTTTCCAATGAATTAGGTTCTGTTTACGCACCAATAATCTCAACAAAAACACAGCAGCCTCGTTCTCTCTCGATCTGCTTCACAACACAATATAATGAGATCGTGAGTTTAGCCAGTGTTCCGATCGGGCCGAGACATGAGCGCTCTGCGTTCCTCCTCGTATTCAACAGTTCACATGGGGCAGAGCGGCTGACAACAGCTTCCTGCTGAGAGTTTTCAGTGAGGCCGGGTGTCAGACAATACTATATGCGTTATTGTGTAAAAAAAAAGTAAGTCCGAAACCAACGTACCACCGTTTTGTCACCGTTGTCACGACCCCTCCTCTGCCTGATGGGGGCGGGGCCCTGCAGCCAGGGGCGGTGCTGCTGGTAATTGGAGCCACCTGGGCTCAGTATATAAGGTGGCTCTGTACTAATCATTCTCTCTCTCTCTGCCCTCAGGTACGCTTGGGTTTTTGCTTCTGTTTGATGCCTTTGTTTGTTTCTGTTACACTTCCACTCCAGAATGCACATACACTCTCATTCACCCATGCACCTTGCATACACCACAGATATACATTGACATGCTTCACTTTATGGTTATTATTGTCTGTTGTTGTGTCCCCTCATTTTATGTCACCGGCAAGAGCCAGCCTGTGACAAGTGGGGGCTCATCCGTTTTTCAGTTTGGTAACTGTTTTGTATTTTGTCACGCTTTCCCTCGGTAGTTTGTGGTTCAGTGTGTTTGTCGTTGGATTTGTTTTCACTAGTTTTCTTTATTTGTTTATTAGGTTGTATGGTTTTGTAGCTTGTATCGGTTTGTTTAGTTCTTTTAGGATCAAGATTTGTGTTTTGAGGGGATATCCAGGTTATAGGCCAGATTTTGTTGAGAGCAGGGAGGGCCAGGTCTTCCTTGGTTTGTTAGTTTTGGTAAGCTAGGATAGCATTAGCAGCTCATTTGGGCTTGTTCTGGGTTGTGTCTGGGTGGGAGCCCTCTCCTGTAGGCTTAACAGCGAGTTTCAATAGGGGACTCGTGGTGTTTTGGGTTAGGTGGCAGTGAACGTGGGTAGAGCTTCCCTTTTTCCCCTTTCCCCTACATCGGCTCGGGAGCACCTCCAGGGTTTTTTCCACTGGTTTGGCGTGCATCAGACCCCACCATATGTGACTGCCCGAAGACTAGGGTGCAGTTAGGTTTTTGTGGGTAGAGGGGGGTGGTTCCTACTCGTAACCCAGACTGGCAGCTTGTGAGTTGGTTTTGTTTGTTTGTTAGGCTTCTACTATTGGAAAAATGTCGATTTTGCAAAGTTTCGTTAGGTCGCCTTCAGAGCTAGCCTTGGATTTGTGCAACAAGGAACAGTTGATTGAAATTGCGGACCACTACGACATCGAAATAGTGGACAGGAAGTTGAAGGATACGGTTAAACTTGTTTTGAAGCAGGGACTCATGGAAGCAGGTGTGCTCGGCAGTCCAGCTGCAAGTTTTCGGGCCAATTCCGCAGAGTTAAGTTTTGAGCAGCAGAGGGAGCTTTTGTGCATGCAGCTTGAACTGGAAAGGATAAAAAGTACCAATAGAGGAGAGACTGGAACGAGAGGGCCGCAGGTTGATATAACACAAAATCTTCGTTTGTTGCCTTCATTTGATGAGTCAGATCCGGACACCTATTTCACTCTATTTGAGCGCATTGCTGATTCCAGAGCATGGTCGGATGTGGACCGGACCACATTGTTGCAGTGTGTGCTTACAGGTAAAGCGCGTGAGGCATTTTCAGCACTGAGTGTAGCTGACAGTAAAGTGTATGCGACAGTGAAATCTACAGTTCTGAAAGTGTATGAGCTTGTGCCAGAAGCGTATCGGCAGCGTTTTCGGTTTAGGGAGAAAATAGATTCGCAGACTTATTCAGAGTTTGCTCGTGATTTGATTTCTGCTTTTAATCGTTGGTGTGCAGCTTCTTTGGTTACCACCTTTGAGGGTCTGTGTGACCTGGTTGTCTTGGAGCAGTTTAAGAATTCAGTGTCTGAATCAGTTGCAACATATATAAATGAGCGGAAAGTTGCGTCTCCGTCTGATGCAGCAATTCTTGCAGATGAGTTTGAGCTGACGCACAAGAGTAAGTTTGGGCAAAATGGTCTGGTACTGGACAGGAAGGGGTTTGTTCACAGGCAGGGTAGGTCT
Organism: Proterorhinus semilunaris; assembly: GCA_021464625.1. Classification (NCBI taxonomy): domain Eukaryota; kingdom Metazoa; phylum Chordata; class Actinopteri; order Gobiiformes; family Gobiidae; genus Proterorhinus; species Proterorhinus semilunaris. Next base: position 23,217,911 of record CM038362.1, on the reverse strand, counting down.
GTAGAGGGTCCACTTGGGCAGGGGGGGTCCTCTACATGGTCTAAGACTTTAGTACAGAAACCTCGTCAAAATTTTGGACGTGACGGTTCTAAACTGTCTGTTGGTGCCAATACTTGTAGGTACTGTTTAACGGACGGACATTGGAAGAGGGACTGTCAGTTACTGAGAGCCAAGAGGGTTGGGCAAGTTAAACCCGCAGTGATGGCAGCTCCTCTTACAGTGTCTGACCATCAGAGGGAGTTTTGTCAGGTTCAGGTTGATCCACGGTCTAACACGTCTAATCATGATTTTTCTCCTTTTGTTTCAGAGGGTGTTGTATCCTTGAAGGGTAGCAACAGTAAAGTTTCAATTAACATCTTGAGAGATACAGGTGCTCTGGATTCTTTTATTTTGGAGTCTGTGTTGCCTTTTTCTAAGGAGTCATATACTGGTAGTTGTGTTATGATTCGTGGCATGGGTCTGATTCCATTCTCTTCTCCTGTACATAGGGTTACTCTAGCGTGTGATTTGGTAAAGGGTGAGGTTGTTGTTGGTCTCCGACCTCAGCTGCCAGTAGAGGGAGTGCATATGATTTTGGGGAATGACCTTGCGGGCAGCAAGGTATGGGCAGATGGTAGTGGGAACCTCTTCGAGAAACCTGCCGTGCCCCCGGTAGATCTTCCGTCTGATCTCAGTGCTGCTCCTGGGGTATTTCCGGCTTGTGCAGTTACCCGTTCAGCTCGTCGTCTGAAGGAGTTGGAATCCAAGCCGGAAAACCTTGAGTTGCCGGTTGAAGTCCAGACCGATCGGCTGACTGACTCGAGAGAGGTCCTGTTGGCAGAGCAGAAGTCGGATCCAACTTTGCGTGACCTGTTTGATAGAGTGGTTCCTGATGCGGCTGTGAGGAGCAGTGCTCAGTGTTATTTTTTGCTGGACGGTCTTTTGGTCAGAAAATGGGTTCCGTGTAGTGATCAGGGATTGGGAGATTCAGTATTTCAAGTGGTGGTCCCTACGGCATTGAGGAATAAAGTGCTCTGCACATCGCATGGTGATGTGGCGGGTCATCTCGGTGTTCGTAAAACCTATGAGCGTATACTCCGTCACTTTTTCTGGCCGCGGTTAAAGCGGGATGTAGCTCGGTTTATTGGAACGTGTCATGTTTGTCAGCTCACCAGCAAACCTAATCAGGTGTTACGGCCGGCTCCATTACAGCCAATACCAGCTATAGGCCAGCCCTTTGAGCATCTTATAATTGACTGTGTTGGGCCGTTGCCTCGTTCAAAGTCAGGTCATGTGTATTTGTTGACTGTGATGTGTCAAGCTACTAGATACCCTGCTGCTTTTCCTTTGCGTTCCATTACTGCTAAATCAGTTGTCAAAGCGCTAACGCAATTCATTTCAATATTTGGCATTCCCAAGGTAATTCAGTCGGATCAGGGGTCTAACTTTACCTCCCACATGTTTGGTCAGGTTCTGAAACAGCTGAACGTCAAACATAACAAGTCGACAGCATATCATGCTCAGAGTCAGGGTGTTTTGGAACGGTTTCATCAAACATTGAAGTCCTTGCTTCGTGCTTATTGCACTGAGCTTTCGGTGGATTGGGGGGAGGGGTTGCCCTGGTTGCTGTTGGCGGCTCGGGAAGTAGTGCAGGAGAGCACAGGATTTAGTCCCAATGACTTGGTTTTTGGTCACACAGTGCGTGGGCCGTTGGCCGTGCTGCGGGATGGTTGTCTTCCTGATGAGCCACCTCGGAGTCTGATTGAGTATGTGAATGGATTTAGGTTTAAATTGTATCGGGCTGGTGAGCTGGCGAGAGAAAAGTTGGCGCGTTCCCAAGGAGGTATGAAACGGAAATATGACCGTAAGGCCGAGTTACGAGAGTTCAGTCCTGGCGATAGGGTGCTGGCTCTCTTGCCTGTGGTGAGCTCACCGTTTCAAGCTAAGTTTTGTGGTCCTTTTACGGTCTTGAAGAAGGTGTCTGATCTAAATTATCTAGTGGAAGCCCCGGGCCGTCGAAGATCTTCAAAGTTGTTTCATGTTAACCTCCTCAAGTCGTATCAGTCCAGTGATCCTGTTGCGAGTAGTACAACAGTAAGGTCAGCAGGTGCAGCTGTGCCTGTTGCTGGTTCGGGGGGCTTGGACTTTGGGGGGGGAGGAGAGGAGTTAGCAGTGGCTTCGGATGAAATTTTAAGAGGTCGTTTGAACAATTCTCAAACGTTAAGAAACCTGGGTGTTTTGGTTGACCATTTAGATATTGAGAAGCGTAAGGAGTTGGGGGCGCTCATTAAGGACTATTCCTCACTGTTTTCGGATACTCCGTCGCGGACTCATTTGCTTGAACACGATATAGACATCGGAGATGCTAAGCCAATTAAACAAAGATTTTACAGAGTGTCCGTGGAGAAAAAACAGCAGTTGCAGTCGGAGGTTCAGTATATGTTGGATAACGGTATTGCTGAACCGTGTTCCTCTAATTGGGCTTCACCTTGCCTATTGGTTAAAAAATCTGATTTGACACTTAGGCCCTGTACTGATTATCGGAAAATTAATGGTATTACAAAAGCAGATCTTTATCCTCTCCCCAGAATGGAGGATTGCATTGACCAAGTGGGATCAGCGAAGTATGTCAGTAAATTTGACCTTTTGAAGGGGTATTGGCAGGTCCCCCTTTCTAAACGAGCTCGAGAAATTGCTGCTTTTATAACACCGTCTGGTTTGTTTGCATACACAGTGATGCCGTTTGGGTTGCGGAATGCTCCGGCCACCTTCCAGAGGTTGATGAACCTTGTGGTCTCAGGCCTGGAAGGGTGTGCTGTATACCTCGATGACGTTGTCATCTATTCAGACACTTGGGGGGAGCATGTCCGTCGGGTTCGGGCTTTGTTTGACCGGCTGGTTTGGGCCAGATTGACGGTAAACTTGGCCAAATGTGAGTTTGCCCAGGCTACCGTGACGTACCTTGGCAAGGTGGTGGGTCAGGGTTTTGTCCGTCCAGTGGAAGCCAAGGTCCAGGCCATGGCGCACTTTCCGCAGCCCACAAATAGGAAAGAACTGATGCGCTTCCTGGGCATGGTGGGGTATTACCGTGCTTTCTGTAGAAACTTCTCTGTGGTGGTGACCCCCCTGACCAACCTGTTAAAGGCCAAGGCTGCGTTTATCTGGTCCACTCAGTGTCGGGAGGCTTTCGGGACCGTAAAGGCTCTGCTGTGTTCTGCGCCTGTGTTGGCAGCGCCGGATTTTGGAAAACCCTTCAAATTGGAGGTAGACGCTAGCAACGTTGGCACGGGGGCGGTGTTGCTGCAGGAGAATGAGGACGGTGTCGGTTGTCCTGTCAGTTTTTTCTCCCGGAAATTTAATAAGTATCAGAAGAATTACTCAGTGATTGAGAAAGAGGCTTTGGGCCTCATTTGGGCTTTGCAGCACTTTGAGGTCTATGTCGGTTCAGGGTTGACTCCGTTGACCGTTTTCACAGACCATAACCCGCTTACTTTCCTCAAGTCTTTGCAGAACCCTAATCAGCGTCTTATGCGCTGGGCTTTGTTCTTGCAGCCCTATAACTTGGACATTAGGCACATCGGTGGTAAAGATAATATTATCGCCGATGCCCTTTCACGAGCGCCTGTGGATTAGTTTTCGTGTGTCTTTGCTTCCCTCAGCCTGCTGTCTGGCCCTCCTTTTACACTGTTTCCCCAGGTTCCTGGGTTGCGGTGAGGGGGGAATGGACGTTTGGTTGGCGGATGCGGGTTCCCCGCGGGAGGCTTGGTTCGTAGTTATTTTTGGTATGTTGGAGGGGTGGTTTTTCGCTGTTTGGGGATGAGGGTTAGTACCCTCATTTTAAGGGGGGGGGTGTCACGACCCCTCTGCCTGATGGGGGCGGGGCCCTGCAGCCAGGGGCGGTGCTGCTGGTAATTGGAGCCACCTGGGCTCAGTATATAAGGTGGCTCTGTACTAATCATTCTCTCTCTCTCTGCCCTCAGGTACGCTTGGGTTTTTGCTTCTGTTTGATGCCTTTGTTTGTTTCTGTTACACTTCCACTCCAGAATGCACATACACTCTCATTCACCCATGCACCTTGCATACACCACAGATATACATTGACATGCTTCACTTTATGGTTATTATTCTTCTTGGCTATTACTTAAAATAAATCAATTGAAAATTGGCCTGTCTTGTTGTTGTGTCCCCTCATTTTATGTCACCGGCAAGAGCCAGCCTGTGACACCGTGTAAACTGTGCCTTAAAGTAATCGGAAACTGATCAATATGATCAACCCGAAAAGTCTGAAAAGACTTAATTAAACCAAGTTGTCCAGCAGCACTTTGACACAGACAGAAAATTTGAAAAATTTACTCGGCATTGTTCTGTCGCCAAAATACTTTTTAAATTGCAGTATGCTCGATCTGCAGACTAATCACAGTTGCTAATCTGTAGCAAAAACACAACGTAATATAGCAATTTTTATACTTGAAGCTGTTGCTGTATTTTGTGCAGTACCCCGTAGTTGTGATTCCTGTTGTCTCTCTGTGACAGAAAAAGAGAGACAGGCAGTTGGTTTCATTATTGTACTTTACATTGATTTACTGGGTGTAAATTCCGGCAATGTGGTGTTAGTTTTAGCGTTATTAGTAGGACCACAGTCTTTGCCGTAAAGGAAACATGTCAGAGATGAATGCATAAACTGTATTGAATTTCACTATCCGCCTCACACGCATTAGCCGTATTCACTATCTCTCTCTCGCACAAACACCGGCGAGGCGAGTGTCCGACTCCAACCGGATTTTCAAATAAAACCCTGTCACTTCACATCACATCGGGTCCGCGGCCCTTTGTGACAAGAGCTGACAGTTGTGCTGCCGTGGCAACTTCCAATCTCGAGCTTAACGGTGGCGCGAAGAGAGAGGGGGAGAGAGGGGTGATGGGGAAGTGAATTCCACGTTCGGTGGGAGATTCTCCAAATGCTTTGCGACCCCAGTCAAGCATTTACACCAGCGAATATCTGTAAGAGCCACCTTTCTCTTCATCCTTATCGCCGCCTGGAGGAGTAATGGGCTGCGGTCATGTGACAAAACATTCTACAGAAGAAGTCACTTATTATTGAGATGGAGCGCCAGAATTTTATGGTATTTGCCTTTTAAGGCGAGACACTGCAGGTGAGTAAGGGAACAAAAAACTTGGCTGTAGATACTGACATAAATATAATACACATTTACAGCAGGTTTTCTGTCATTTTTCATATAAAAATAAGGAACTTTATGCATGAATATGGCCAAAAGCTGAATAATAGATCGAGCCATGGCAGGTTTAAATTTACACTTTTACTTTGTTGATATGTTAGTTACAAATATTTCTTTACAGATCTTGTTAAACACATAAGGTAGTTATCAGTGAAAAACATAGGCACAAATTAGATATGAAAAAGTTAAACTTCAAATTATTCTTGAGAACAAGAACATTTGGAGTCTTTAAGAGTTGGTGGAGATGTTGTTGCAGGAGTGTAAAGAAAAAGGTAATTTTGCGAAAAGGGGTCCTGTCATGGTACTGTATATACCAAATGTCAATATTTTGGAATGTATACATGTGGGAAAGATGCCGGAAAGTAAGTCTCATAAAGGGTGAGTTTGGTCCTTTTCTGTTTTACACTGAAGAAAAAAAACAGGCAAAAATTCTCAATATAGACCACAGCGTGACAAATCAATGTCTTCATTTGTCGTGTTTTACCTACAAAACATTCTTTTGGAAACCTGAAATTTAGCATTTCAAATTTTGAAATTATATATACACACACACACAAATATATATATATATATAGTGGGCAAATGATAAAACATTGAAAACAAGCTTTCATTTTCCATCTAAAGCAGCACCGTGATGAACACACTGTAAGTGCGGAGCAGGGAACATTTTACAAATATGGACGGCTTTGTGTTCTATCAATGAGGCAAGAAAAAAAAGTAAGAAACATCATGTCAATAGTACTTATAGCTTTATATTAATTAAGATGCTGCTGATACTTATCCTACCCAACTTTCCATAACTGCTGCTGTGCAACCATACTGTACCAATAGGCCATGAGCAAGTCTAGAACTCTCCACTGAATATTACTCATGTTTGAGGAGATAAGACGGGCAAATATAATTTCAACCTTTCTTCTTAAAATTGCGCTTTACGTTCATACTGACATTATCAAACTAATCCAATCATAGTTACAATTGAGGTTTGCAGCTCTGTTTACATATAGGCCTAAATCATGACTTTATATTTCTAGAACGTTGTGAATGCTGTAAGGTTTTACAACACAAGGAATAGTCGACATCTGGACATAAGGAAGCCTCGAGTGCTTCTTCTTAAGCCTGGACAGACATAATATCCTGAGCCGAGGGAAGTGGAATTATTGCATTCCATGGTCTGTGAACCTCAGGGCATCGCAGAGGGACGTGGCGGTGACAGGAGGGAAAAGCAGCAGAGGATGAATCGAGACCTGACCTTAGAAGCTCTGGGGAAAACCTCCTTTCTTGGAGTGCTCTTTTGGAGTCAAAGCTGCGAAACACGCAAAGGACATAAGGCGTTTAGCCGCGGTTCCCCTTTGAGGATGACACGCTGCTGACCTCGCTTCTTTAGAGTTGCCGGTGGAGGAAAGTGATAGAGACTTCACTGCTCAGTCCCGGAGTTCAGAGTCAAAGTAAGAGTTTCAGAAGATTTTACAAGGCCTCCACACTGAAAGATTGATTCTTCATAATGCCAATACTAAACGTTAACATTTCTTTCATAATAAAAACCAACAACAACAAGCTTCTGCAATGTCAAAAGATTGATTTCCATCCAATGTTCTTTTTTCACTAAGATCTTGTATCGATGATGGGAGGGTGTGACCGTGCGCAAAACCTTCTCTAGCACATACCAAAGATTCTCAATTAGATATATTTAATCAAATCCAAGGCTTTCAGAGCTGCTTTTTCAATGAGAGAAAGGGATCATCAGAGCAGCACAGTGGCTCTGTAAACTAGTAAAAAACGTGCAAAATTCAAGCCGTTTGTCTGCGAGTTTGGTTCACTTTTCCAGATACTTTTGGGCAGGGCTGGCTGCTGGGACCAGGCGACGCTGGTGCCCCACTGGACCATCGGCTGCTCACAAATCGATTCATTTTGACAATCCGTTTTTATTAATTAGGTTTGTTACAATATAGGAAGGAAGACCACTCATGAGACTAAATGGCTCATTGTAACAAAAGTTGATGTAAAAGCCTGAGCTATTCCCGCGCGTCGGCCCAGTGGCCGTGTAAAAGCTGAACGACCGGCGCACAATTGACACTAATGTATCCGCAGAGGACCTCCATTACTCTCCCTTGACGTTTTTTTAATTTCCAAGTGACAAAAAAACAAGACTAATTCCGGGGGAGATGATTGGCCACGCGGACGTTAGCGAAGTTGGCCTCAGATTGATATCCTCCCCACCTCGCTGAGAGACTGAGAAGCCCCTCTTCTCGGCCCGGGAGGGAATCCCCGTGGCATGTGAGGAGCGCTCGATATCCCGTGGGCCCGAGAGCGATGGGCCACTCGCGCTGGCGGCCCGATCGTGCTGGCGGCTGGCACGCACACACACAAGCGCACACGAGTATTTGTACAGATGAAAGAGGAAGCTGACAGCGTGATGCATGAGGTGCGGAGCTGACAGAGCAAGGGGGGGAGAGAGGAGAGAGTGCGGCCCGCCGACAAACCTAATGGCATGATCTAATAGCAATTCTCATTGAATCAATAATCTCCATGCTGAGCAGACAGGCCTCGTTGGTCCGGCTAAATCGACAAACAGGTGCTGATAGCAACAGCGCGCCGCCTTATTCATCTTCCCCCCTGCCAGCTTATCGGCCGACAACTGTAAACCCGCCACCAAGATGGATTTAGGACGGGGAGCGGCGGGGACGCAGGGGACATGGGAGACAGCGTGACGCATGAGGCGCGCACACGCAGGTGCCGGACTCCCAATCTTTACTGCTCTAACACGCCACGAGTGGAGCAGATTAGGCCCTTTTTAAACCCATAGCTCATTTTGTCATTTGGCCCACATGTTGCCAGGGAAGTTGTGTTTCCCCAAACAGGCTGAACATTGGGCACTGTTTTCCAAGAGGGTTTCCAGATGATGCCAAAATCTTTTTGATAGTGGACTTCAGCCCCTTACAAAATCTTTTAACGATCAAATGGCAGCCGCTATGAGCTATATTTTTTCACCTCAGCATTGACCTTTGGGCAAAAAAAACAAAACAAAAAACAAGATTAGGCCCGGAGCACCCTCTACAGGTATTAGCGGGAATGACTCATGATGAAACAACGTGAAAACAAGCTTTCACTTTAGACAAATGGCATGTTAGCAAATACACAGCGCCGCGATGAACACACTTGGAGCACAGAAGGGGTCCACTGGTGAATTATGGGCTATAAAAATTATAACAATAGCTTTGTGTCTTATTGGTGCGCAAAAAGAAACAGGAAATACAGGTTGGAGCACTTACAGCACAGCAGAAGAAGAAACAACCAAGTGAAAATGACTTTAAGTAAAAAAATAAATAAAAAATGCCTCTTTTGAATTAATATTCACGTCGAAAAATGAAGACACTGCTGATATTGATAGAAAAATAGCATTAGGGTTTTACATTTTCTGGGCAAATTCAACATTTTAGTTCTGAAGCAGTAGGCTCAGAGAGCATTCATACCAATTTTGTTGCTTGTATCACACCGTGAAGGATTTTTGGCGTAATCTGCACCGCCACTCACTTTTACACTTGGTTTGTGCTAAATAATGATCCCCCTCTTAGCCGTACGCAGCACCACGCGGTAATATGGAGGAGTCATTTGTTAGCCTATTTCCCAGCGTTTACCCACTTTGGGATCCATGGCCACGTCCCCTTATCAAACCCTCTCTGGGACGCGGCGCTCATGCATTAGAATGCAGGCGTGCATGAAAAGAGCGCCTGTTTACAAGGCAATTTCGCTAAGCTTGTGGGACCCGCAACACCGTTTAGCTTTATCAAACACGGCCTAATAAATCATATGCTCTTTTGTGATGTCAGATGCTGAAGCGCTTTGTGTAAAGAGTGGAGGGGAAAAAGAGCGAGAAAGTAAAGGGGGGTGGGGGGGGGCTGGAATTGGCATGTGTAATTCAGCGCGCTCTTTTCATCTCCGGGTAAGATACTCCAGACAGATAAGGGCCTAATCCTTCTACTGATCAAAAAAGATCTGCATTTTACCAATTAAAGGGCTGCGCCGGCAGCCAGGGAGGGGGCCTGCCTCCAGACTGTTCCTGCTATAATCTCCCTTCAACACCGCGCAGGGAGAATAATCACAAGCACAGCGCCACCTACAGTCTGACGGCCGCCTGGGCACAAAGGCGCGCTGAGGAGGGTGGCCGCCTGATGAGCTGGGGGAACACACACATTAGCCCCACCAAATCAGTCACTGCACTTTTTGATAGCGAAGGAGTGTGTAAGCACCGCTGGGCACTGTTAATTTTTTTCCTGATACCAGTACTTTAATGCTACATGGTTTATGATACCATTACCTGAACGATCCTTTATCCGATACCTACTGTATACTCAAATATTTATCGTCTCGAATGTAAAAAAATGTGTGAGAAATGGGGAATCATTTTGGGAAACATTTTGGGGGCATTTTATTATGCCTTGAATAAAAATGGTCAAAAATAGGGAAAAGATTGAAACAATTAGAAAAAATTGTGGCAAAATTATTTGGGAAACATTGGGCCAAAAAAATGAAAGAAATTGGCAAAGATTTGGGGGGAAAATTTTGTGAAAATCATTTATTTGAGCTCCCTTTAATGCATCAAAACCTTGATGCATTAAGGTTTTCGTTCGTTTTTCATTTTTTTACCTGTAGTACCTAAACTATTTCTCCAATATCATACTGGTATCGTTTAACAGTACCCAGCCCTACTGTTGAGTCACAATTCTTTTGAGTCATCTGAATTTGACTAACTGTTCTGATCTGGTGTTTCTGCAGTTGGTCAGATCGAGGTTCAACAACACTAGAATGAGATCAGCTAACGACCTGAACATCCTGAATGACCAGGTTATTCCATCAACTGATGTGCTGGAGAAGGCTTTACGCGGTGGTCACCCTCTCCCATCTTCAATACAAGATCTTGGTGAAAATTGAACGCTACGCTGGATCTTTTGATATTGCAGAGGTTTATTGAAACGACACCACAGCGAATGTGCTGGAATCAAACCAAATATTAGAGCATTCTTTTTTGCTTTTGTGGTAACTTTCAGGCAGTGTAGATGTTAAGAAGGTGGTCAGAAAGTAAGGAATGAGTTTGGATCTTAACTAACAATTTGAACATAGGGTGATGGTTTGGACAAAACGTAGGCCCTACATTGAGCAAGTTGGAGTCTGAGTGGTGTCCTCATCTAAAAGTACAAGTCCAGAGGCTTAAGTGCTGTATCTCACGCTTCGAGCGGCCATGCTTCCTTGTAGGTTTCAGCATCAAAGTCTGTCAGATGAAACAATGTGCAGAAATACGTGTTAAGCGAGGCCATTTGAGGGAATTACGTTTCAGCGCCTTTAGCCACGAGCGAAACAAGCCCTACTTCAAGAGAGAGACATTAAAGAAGCCACTTGGCCTTATCAGGAAAAAAGTCCTCCCTTTGAGGAGGCGGGCGGGCGGGAGGGGAAATGAAAGACGGCCCTTCGCCCAAGAAGAGTTGAAACGTCACGAATGAAATAAATAAAGTAAAATAAAAGCGGGGAGGAAAATTGACACCCGCCTTGCTTTTGCTGACTGCGTAGGCCAGATAAGTGCACTAAATTGCGCAGATGCGATGTTTATCTTATCGCGGGCGCGGAGAGCGCTTTAAACACGCAGGATAAAGGAGCGTGTGGCGTGTCGCGGCGGAGGAGAGGGTAAAAATATGCAACGGGGGGAAAGCGCTGCGGGAACGCTTTTGAACAAGGTGCAGAGCGACGAGGGTGGCGTGAAAGGCTTAATTTGAAAATTAGGCCAGTGCTCGGTAAAGATGTGAGAGGCTGCTGCTACTTTTAAGGCTTTGATAAACGTGTTCAACAGAGCCGCTCGCTTCCTTTACATTCATTTTGACAAAGATCTAGAGCTAAGGAGGAAGAAATTTTGAAAGAAATGATATAAAGGGAAAATGCGGGACAGGGTGTGTGAGCAATATTTAAAGGTATCAAACAATAGCAGCTTTGTGAGTTCTTGAAAGATCCTGGAAACTTGAAGTGTTACCTTTTTATAAAGCCAGTGAAAAAGCGTCAAAGGTTTGGAGCTGTGTCGATGTCTGCGTGAAACGTCAAAAATAATCTAAAAGTTACACTGACATAAATTGGAAAAACAAGAGATTTACATTCTTATTTCAAGTGGGATTTTCCTGGTCACTGCAGATATAAGTTTGCTTAAAGAGGGGGCTCTGCTGAGCTGAGGAGCAGTGGTTGGTAACTCGGCTGGTGATGAAAGGTCCAGAGGCGTCTCCAGGAGGTGGGGGCATTCCTAGAAGGACTGAGGTATAGCTACACCTAATGGCTGTTTTTAAAGATAACTCAAACATACATGAATGAGCCAAGGCAAAACTCCAGGCATGTGTTTAATGAGGGAATGACATAATAACATGATGTAAAGCTTGAAAAAGTCGATTTTACATAATCCCCCCCTTTAAGGAAACAATATCAGTCAAATATTAAAGTTGCTGTACCCACTTTCAAACAGCCATAGAAATAGTTAAGATTATTCTTAGTCGTGGCTTCAACTGATTTCTAGTTCTCACAAATTCTCGAGGATGAATTTGTTTCAGATTGCTAAGCGGAAAAACACTACAAGAAAATGATCCAGATTTATCAGCGCATTCTTTCTGGTTTGAGATTGCTTCAAATGTTAGTTTAGGCGAGACACAGCAAGTGCTCAATGTTGAGATGTTTAGCTAGTTTACTTCAGCGTATAAAAAAGACCCTTTGCTTTAGAGCACAGTTTTCTTTCCACTCACTCCACTTTAGTAGCACCTACAGCCAGTCTTGTATTTATTTTGAAGGGGTCTTTTTTCTGATGGAAATGTTTTACATTTAATTCCTTGCCTTATTCATTGAGCTTTGAAATGGAAAAAAACAAGACCTTTCTCAAACCTCAACGAGACATCTAAAATCACTTCTGAAAAAAACCAAACTAATAACTCATAAATCCACAGAATAAAAATTTTTTTAAACCTGGCTTGATCCATGATTTTAGATTTTGCTGCTGAAAATATAAGCAATTTTGATGCATTAAAAGGCCATATTTTTATATGAAAACAGAAAACGTCTCACATTATGTCAGTGATCTACAGCCGAAGTCTCAATTTGATATCTCTAATTTGATTTGACTTTTGTTTCCCTATTCACCCGAAGCATGAGGCCTTAAGTCACATGATAATTTTTTTTTTTCCTCCAATTTGTTTAAACAATAGCTTTTCTCCCTGAAGCTACTCTAGAGCAGGGGGGAAGGGGGTGCTCAGTTGTTTGCTTATATGGAACCCCCACCACCACCACCACCACTACCACCACCATCGCCTCCGCCACCGTGTGAGAGCCCCACCCCCACTCCTTCCAGCGCGCGTCCCGAGCCGCTGTGGTCCAAATACAGTACTTATCCTATTACTGGGGGGGTGGGGGTCCCAGCCTGATAAGAGCATTTTCCCGTCCGTGCCGCTGAATTAGAGCGCAGAGACTTCTATTGGCATCTCCCGCCGTATCTGCATGTGCAAATGAGAAATAAAAAATGCAATATCTCCAAGTGGCGACAAACTGGAGAAACAATTTGGAGATAGTGAAAGTGGAGAGTAATAAGGATTTTGTGGGAGCAGTTGGAGGTTATAGCGGGGAAGGAAGGGTGTAACCACGACCAAAAATGTGCAGCAATATTTAACAATACACAATATAATGGCCATTTAGTTGGGACGCTTTTTATTAGGATTTATTTTTTGTAAGTTTTTGAGCGGCAGTGGCTTGGCCTCTGCGTCCTGTTGTTGTGTCCTTGGGCCAGACACTTACTGTAGTGCGAGAAGTTTGTGAACCTTGTGAAGTGCAATAAAAATCCCTAGTCATAAATATTAGTCATCGTAAAGATCTAGCAAGTATAGCAGGTACTAAGTAAATATACTTCAGTGCTGTGCTACGAGGAGCAGTTTTTGAGGATCACTGCTTGACTTAAGTAGTATTTTTGTTGAGAACTTATTTAAAAAGTATGTAAAAAGTGCAAGGTTGGTCTCATTCAAAAGCCTGATTTTATCGATTTTCTGGGGGCTCATGCATGTAAACGGGCCACACAAGTATTGTAACCAGGGGCTAATTTCCACCCTTCTTGTCCTTATGTTTAAGATATAGTTCACAACATATTATTTTCTATGGCAAATACTTAAGTCCTTTTGCACATGTTTTAATACTTTTGAAAATATGACTTCTCTGGATGGATAAAATCTGATGTAAGACATAATTATAATTGTATTTCAGTGAAGCAGCTCCTGACAGGAAGTGACAAAGTCCAGAGCAATTTGACTCATTTCCCATTGGCATAACATGGTCAGGACGGCAGTTTAAAATGCTTTGCCTCTATGTATGTCACTTCCTGTCAGTTTCCAATAAGGAAGTGAAACTATAAACATCTGAAACTCAAGAAAACTGGGTACATTTTTAGCAAAATCTTAAATATAATTGTGTAAACTATGTTTTAACAAATCTTGCGTCTAATGTGTCATATGCACTTAAAGTAATAATTTAACTGAGCAACTTTACCTTGTTCTTCCGTTCTTCTTTTACCAAACCAATGACACAAAGCAGTGTATTCAAGAACCAAAAGCTTGCCATTTGATAAAGTCTAAAAGCTCATGAAAGTATTGTAATATTTTCATGTTTCCTACACAGCTCATAAACAGAAGTAGAAACACTGTCTTAGTTTGGCCGGCCACCTGGTGCGACTCTCAAGCCTTCTGCTCTCCCGTAAAAAAGCCTTCTCCCTCCTCCCCGACGCTCCCCCGCTGCCAGAAACAGGAGCAAGAAGTTGTCAAGATCTTCAACCTTTTGAGCAGAGCCCTTCAAACACGGGAGGCAGCCCATTCCGCGGCGCAGGATATCAATTATAGATAGGGGTTACCACCGCGGCAGAGGATTGCCATGTCAGGACGGCGAATAGACAGCCGTGAAGAGGCCCCGGGATCGGTCTATCAGATGTGTGCTGATGGGTGTTTTCACGTGCACGACTGCGGTGCGCACGGCATGATTTGACCCTCTACACTCAGGATCATATAAGCATGTTTTCCAAGTTCAAGTGTAGACGGGTCGTGGGAGGCTATAGGAACTGCTTTGGGGCTCTTCGGCAGTGTTATTTGACCTTTTATTGTGTGGAAGAGAGGCTTTATCACCTGGGGCTATGTAGGTTTGGGTCTGAACGTTTGGTTACGGCACCCTCCGCTGGCAGCAGGAGGAATTATGCTCCTTTGCTGAAACTGGTAACAAGCATTTTTCCCATTTTAAAACAACGACTTACGACCTCAGAGCGTTCCAGCTGGATAAACGAGAATGTAAACAAAACGGCTAATGCTACAACATTTAGCTAATAAGATGCTAATGCTACGTAACAGTTTCTTCACAGCACATATGGTAAATGGCCTCAACTTACCTACATAAGGCACTCAAAGCACTTTACATCAAGGAACCACTCACACTCTCATTCATACACCAATGTACGCAGACGCTGGAGGAGGAGAACCCCTGACCTTCCAATCATGGGACGACCTGGTCTACCAACTGCACAATTGTTCAAATATAATACTGAACAATGCTAAATAATGTTATATACATTTCTCCACTGGGGGCCGCCATTGCTGCCTTCATCTCATATAGATACATATAGGGCAGCACGGTAGCACAGTGGTTAGCGCTCGTGCTTCACAGCTAAAAGGTCCAGGGTTCGATTCCCACCAAGGCCCGGGGCCTTTCTGTGTGGAGTTTGCATGTTCTCCCCGTGTCTGCGTAGGTTTCCTCCGGGTACTCCGGTTTCCCCTACCACTAAAAACATGTACAATAGGCCAGGATCAATGAGAGTGTGTTTGAGAGTGCACATGGGGGACGACGGATGGAAATTAGCCCAAGGCTACAATCCGGTTTGGCGTGTTTACATGCATGAGACCCATGTATGTTCATTAACATGCACTGTCCCTTCCAAATAAACCAATAAATACAATTAATAAAAATAAAAATACAGACGGCATCTCTGGAATCGCCCATACATGGTCATGTTTGAAGACGTTGAAAGGGGAAAACAAAGAGGAGAAAAATCTAAACTTAATTACTCCAAAACTACTATAACAAATGCTGAATTATAAATATAATTTTATACTAAATAAAGATACAAAGACATGGAGAGGAGCAAAGTGGTTCAGCAGCCCATAATTACATAAATAACGGAGCATGCTAACATTCATTTTCACTTTATCATGCTATATGCTAACGCTAGCTATGACTGCTGTTTCGCTTCTACTGAACAATCTGCATTGAAAAAACATCCATATGGGCCCGATTTGGACTTTACTTTATTTGTGATATATGCCACCAGAAAATGGCAAAAAGAGTGAAAAATTGTGTTTCCCAAAACATACTCCCTTCCCCCTTGGCGAGACCCCCTTGTATGACACAATGCCGACTGTATCTATCTGAACTTGGAGCACTCTGAACATCTCTGAGTTTACGAGTTGGAAATACCAGCTGCAGCGGCGTTCCAACACATATTTTCAAGTTGGAGGTTGGAAAGTCTCCTCTCATCTGGAACGCAGCATTAAACATGCTAAAAACCTGTATACAAGCCTCCATTTTGTCCCCAACGGCAAGCTAACAAATTGATGGTGCCATGATGAATACAGTTTAAGTGCAGAATTAGAGCTGCTAGAGAAGACACTGTTTCATGTGGCTAGGTCTATAATTACAGAGGTATTAAGCATTAACATGTTGAATTCTGGCCTGTTCTCCACCTCAGTTTATTCAGTTTCGATGGGCTCTTTCGGGAGTATGATGTCAAGTGAAACCAAACCAATGAAGAAAAATATAGCTGACAGTTCAACGTTACGATACAATCTTGGGTAAGCTGGGATTGTATCAGTAATGCGATACTGCGTGGCACAAATCAAAGTCAAAAGGACATTCACAAATAGAAGCAGAAGGAGAAGCAGAAGATCATGCTTCATTCAGGCTTTTACAACTACTTCATAGCCTTAATTTTTGTTGTAGTATAATTTAAATTAACCTGTGCCCAAATGGTGATGTAGGTTTCAAATGTACCCAAAATGACAAAGACTGGGGAAAAAATGGCGATTTTGACAAAAAATAAAAATAGTCGCTATTAAAAAATATTATTAAATGAACAGCACAAAAATGCCAATCATCCTTTTAGTCTAGTTGGCTAACCAGAAATAATATTAATGTTTTGTCAAAAATAAAATAGTGATTAGCTGCAAGTCCCATAGCACCACTATATTTGCATGTTTCTGATGATGTGCATTTGTGCAGATACATGTTTTTACTTAGTCAGTTCCAAGTGTTGTTACGGCACAACACTCTTCTCGAGGGCCGCTGGAGGGCCAGGAACTCTTCTCAGCTCTGTTGTGTTTAGCCGTAGCGGAGGTGACACGGCCATAATGTCATTAATATTTAGCTGGGGACTGAACCCGCGGGCGCCGCTGTGTGATGAGGGCCATCCATCTTGCTGCTGGTGTGAGAGTTGCGATAACAGACAGGAGGAGAGGGCCGTACACGGGGCACACACACGCACATACCAGCTCTGGGAGGCTTAAATACCGCAGCAGTTAGCCGCCGCGTGCTACTGCGAGATGTGCTTTCCCCGGCTTTGGAGCCCATTACAGCGGCGTGTGGATCCAATCAGGAATCCGGCCGCGGTATCAGTCACTGCCAGTGGCTCTGGAGGGCAGGCCCGGCCACGGCCAGGACAGATAGGGCCGCGGCTTGTAGGCTAGTTCATATTATATCTTAAACTGATTAGTGTTGCAATAATATGTGTGTGAATGTTCGACACGGTGGCTTAAAGGCCAGCACTCTCGCCGCACAGCAAGAATGCAAGAATTTCGGGTTCGATTTATGAACCTTAGTGTTTCGTGTGTCTGGATGGGTTTTGTCCTGGTGCTCCGGTTTCCCCTGTCAACCTGAATCCAACAGCTTTTTCTTCAACAGGATCAGTGTTTCTGATGTTGTGCTACAAATACTGCTGGTGGTTCTCTATGGCAGTGGTTGGTATAACGTCGGGACCCACCATCCCCCTGGGATAACAATCCGTGGCCCAAATAGACTTGGACTTACAAAATATAACGTAAAATATTGCCTTTTCCTAAAAAATTATTGTTGATCAAGCATTCAATAATCAAAAAGCAGCAGAAAACAAAAAAACAATAACAGTCATTTTACGAGATTTAAGTAGTGATTATAGACTTTTTCTATACCTAAATATCTAGGCTTGCGACCCTATTTTTGGTTCCACCCTATTCTAAATATAGGCCAAAATTGCATTTATTTATTTGGTAGGGACAGTGCATGCTAATGAGCACACAACACCGGATTGTAGCCATGCATCCGTTGTCCCACACTCTCACACTCAAACACACTCTCATTCATCCTGGCCTATTGTACATGTTTTGAGTGACAGGGGAAACCAGATTACCCGGAGGAAACCTGCGCAGACACGGGGAGAACGAGCTTCAGGCCCGCTCTATGGGGGAAGCCAGTCAAGTGCTATTCTATACAGTCTATGTTCGGGACCCAAACGCAGGCATATTTGATGCGGGCATCAACCTATGTGCCATATTGAATAGTTTGTCATCGTAGTGTGATGGTGGTACAAGTTGAAAGCCACTGCTCTAAGGTACTTTGCTGCTCTAGTATAGAGGCTATGCAGATGAGATATGCTGTTGTCATTTCAACATATCAGAATAGTGCTGATTTCATCAAATGTTGAGGGCTCTGTGAATTTTATGCAAATCTTTGGCCTCTATTGAGTCTGTCATGATTTAACTCTATTTGAGATGTGGTTTGTCCCTAGTTTAGACCAGATATAGACTATTTGCAGTGCTGCCTTTGTTCCCCAATACTCCTGATCAAATTTGCAGCATTGCAGGAGATAAGTATTGCAAGAAACAACTAAAAACAAGATCATTTTGAGTTCCATCTGAGAACAATTCATATTTCTCCCTCAAGAGTCAGAAAAATACACTAAAGCTTGTGACACGGTCCCGCTTTAGTCGAGACCTTTCTTTAATTAACTGCTCTAGACTTGTTTAGGTTTGGAAGTTTCTCATGATAGTTTGGTTAGGTAAAAACGTATGTACAGTACTGACTGACCTGTACAAGCTGCTCCTGTGTGTCGAACTCGCGGCAGCAGTTCTCCCAGTGACAGTTGGTCTCGTACACCACTTCGGGCTCCTGCTTGCTCTCGTCTTTGTCTCCTTCCTCCTTTACCAGCGTCATGCCGTCATGATGGTCCTGCAAAAGGGGAATATCTGCTTCAGAAAAACAATACAGAGCAAAGCACAGTAAAACCGACGAAAAGCAAAACATATTGTATTAGGAATGAATCAAAAACGGCCTCAAAAAGAACAAGATCTTTTTTCTTTCACTTGGGCAGTCCGAGGGTCAGTACTCTTGTCAAACGGAAGTCTAACAACTGTACACTTTTACTGGTGTGAAAATAGCACAACAAGTACAACCTTTCAATTTATATCAGGACATTTCCCTGTATGTACAAGTTCAAAATCTCCACAATTCAGTCCCTGAGCTTTAACTAAAGGAAGCCTGAACTAGCACTTGATGAGGACAAGAGGAGGCAAGTTTAGATCAGAGAGTGTCCTTGTAGGTTAATTTAAGTGGGTAACTCATTCTGCTTTCTGATTGAATAAAAAAGTAAGAACCAAAACAAAAAAAAGCAGCTTTTACTGAACGTAAAATGAGTTTTTAATTGTGAATAACAATTGTTATCAAGTGTCTGTGCTTCTGTTGTCGTGAGTTGTATCCTTAAGAACAAAGCTCAAACGAAACCAAATAGGTTATCGGGATAAACCTACAGGAATAAGGGGTGGGATTAAATAGAGTTTACTTCTCCCCACTACTTTTTGGACGGACTACCACTAAAAACAAGTACAATAGCAATAAGGATGAAAAAAGTATTTCAAAATGTTTTGTTGTAAATATATTGAGCTGTATATTTTGTAATGAGATCACAACTGGATCACTCCTGGCAGATTGGAATATGAGTTTATATAAAGCTCTATTTTTTTCTATGGCCTGAATAACATCTTCATTCATTCAAATAAAATCATTTTTTGATTTAAACACTGTGAACACGAGGTAAACGTTATAAAATATCTAGAGAAAACCTACCATCCTTTAATAATATAATAATGCACCAGTGTATTTGTATGTGGGCATTGTTTAGGCTTTTTATTCAGTTTCCGTTTGGCTGAGAGCAGAGCTGCTGTATGACAGAACTGAAAACAAGCTCAAATTGCCTCTGTCCTGCACATTCCCCGCCTTCCTCTTCATTTCTCCTGCCACTTACATTTTTGATTACACAAACACACACTAAAAAAAACAATTTCCTCCGAGCGTTTGACAAAATCAATGGGGCAGTTTTTTCCTCGGGAGGTGTCCCCTGGATTAGGAAGTCAGTATATATACTATAGCTCTCACTAAAATGGAAGCTGCGTAGAACTCCGGCGGACAGCGCTTCTCCTCGGAGCCGATTAGCGCGGACAAGGCTCTCACCTGGACGCTGAGAGCGCCCGGGCTGGGCAGCTGCTCGTCCGGCTTCAGCTTGGAGCGCTTGTGGTGCATGGGGTCTCCTGTGCTGCTCACGGCCGATTCACTGGTCGGTTTTATCTGCGGAAAAGTCAAACAAAAAACGGAATAAATGCTCACTTTTCTCCAAGAGTCTGGAACATCGTCTTGTCCCCACAATTTCCAATAGGCGTTATTGACAGGCAAATTGATCGGCAGCCTTGCTTCCGTCAGTCTACCCCAGGGCAGCTCTTAAGATCATAAGGTTGACTATCAAGAACTATAAAAAAACAATTCCAACTCTTTGCAATGTGACCAGTTTGATTTAGAAAAGTATCATTTGATTTTCCTTCATTTGGTGTATAAACATCTATACTTCCTCCAACCCGTCACATTTATAAGCTAATCTTCGAGCCTGATTAAAAATGCATGTGTTTCATAAAAGCCACTGAATCACTTTCTTAATCAGCCAACAACAATCGTTCGAAACGTAATGATTGTATATGCTCGGCGTAAAGCATACAGCGGCGCTAATGGCAAACTATTAAACGCGGCGTGTTGCATTAGCCGAGCTAATCACCGGAATTAAAACGCACTAAAGAACCAATCCAACGGGCCGTTCACAGACGGAGTGTGACCTGTTTGTCGCCCGGGCACAGTCTGGCCTCGGGGAAAGTCTTCTTTAAACAGTGGGCCCATTCTGAACCTCACCGCAAAATGCAGGGAACTTTTTGGATGATCTATCAAATTATGTTTTATTACCACTGTATGGGTTCTAAAAGTTTGTGCGCCCTTAATTACCTCTATTTTATCATATAGCATTTTGACACTAAACTCGTATAACTTTTTCTATTAGTAAAAGTTCTAGAATAATTCAAAATTGCTGACAAACAGCTGAGGAAAATACAGAAAATTTAGAATAATTGTGTCCAGTTTAGTTGACTGTAACAGTCATGGTCAGTCTGCCCCAGGGCATCGAGTGTGGAGTGAATGTAAAAATGATACATGTAGCACTTTGAGAAACGTGTGACAAAGGCTGATAAAGTGCAATAAGTGTAAGCCAGTTCGACACCCCTGTTCTAGGCGGTTGCGCCGACGCTCTGGAAGGATCTACCATCTTCCTTACGTTCACTTGATTCTGTTGATGTTTTCGAGAGCAAACTAAAAACTTCTCTATCTGTGAAAGGTGTTACAGTGCCTTGCGAAAGTACTAATACACCTTGAACTTTTGCACATTTTGTCATGTTTACAACCCTAAACGTAAAGATTTTTTTATTTCACACACAAGTAACAGACAACTGTGAAGTGAAAGAAAAATTATACAGGATTCTGATATTTTACCGTATACCTACCTACCCTTTTTTTTTTTATGAGTCCTGGTATGATCTTGATCTAGACTCGGCTGTACTTGGAAGGTCAAATATTACAGTGGAAAGTTATACGACAACTCTAGACCCAACTGCAGAAAAGTACCTTCATGTACCCAAGATGCAGAAAGGCACAGGCTCTACAGTATATCAGATTGAGTGTAGATTATGTACTGTGTCTAAAGGAATCCATGAGTGTACCAGTCTTTATAGTCACTGCTCTTAAGTTCCTCCAGAGCAGTGTACAATTTACATACTGCAGTCGGGCGCACAAAGTTTCGTTCTGTATTTGAAACTTTGCCGTGGATATTTTCTTTATACATTTTGCCTATGTTTGCACTTGTATTTCTCAAATGCGCTTCAGCTGTGCCCCAAAGCAATATGCCTTCATCCAGGAGAGGGAGAGGAGACAATTTGTGGCGTGCACAATTTCAATCAGGCCTGGTTCGCGCTAACGCAGGATTCCAGCTGGGAGGAGCAGTAATAAACACTGAATATTTACTTCAATTGTGGGCCCGCACATACAGTCAGGGTTGTGGAGGGGACACGGGAGCCCCTTTGGATCCATCTATCCATGTCAATATTGGCTCACTATATCCTTGTTCCCCTCTCTAGTGATTAATGGAGCCAGCGCTGAGATTCTATGCTAACAAGCCCCTTGTTGTTTGCGGCAAGCATGTTGCTGGCAGCCTAAAAAACAGGGAGTCAACACGAGTAGGAGGAAGAGTCCCAGGAGAGGGGCTGCTCCGAAAGAAGGAAGGGGGGGGGGTCCTGCCTGTACATGGCGTCGTGCACGTCTCGCCTGGATGTGGGGCTGGCACCGCGACAACACCTATCTATTACGGCTGATGATGAATGGCACCGCTCCTCACCTGCGCCGAGTCGCTGGAGAGCACGGAGCGTTCGCTGGCGCTCAGGCCCGATGGCGGGATGCCTGGCACAGGCCGCTGGGTGGCGAAGGCGGGGGTCGGGTGGATCAGGGGAGGGCTGTGGCCAAACGCGGAGCCCACAAGGCCCGGCTGCCGGCTCATAAGCTGCTGGTGAACGTGCAGGGCCACGGGCGTGGGAGGGTAGGCAAAACTCAGGGCTGGGCTGGAACGACAAGAGGAAAAAGGGCACATTAGAAAAAACTGTTTCAATTGAAAGTCCATTAAAGGAAGGAACTTCCGGAGTCAGCCCCCATTTCCTATTTGGCTTCAGCCTCTAATAGCAATGCTACATCCATGTTTTTCAGTCTATGGTGAGGCAATCTGACAAAAAACGGACCCCATGCCATTGTAGAATGATGAAACAACTCCCCAGCAGTTACAGTTAGCTTTTTTCGGGTCTCAAGTGAATGAAATCCTTTTAAATATTATGCAAATGGTTTATTTTTCAATATATACCTTGTGAAAGTGACAATCTAGAGATAATCTAAAGATAATTTTATGTATTTAAAATGAATGAAATTAAAGTTTTTACATAGGGCTGGGTACCATTAAACAATACCTGTCTAGTATTGGAAAAAAAGTTTAGGTTCTACTGGTATCAAAAAAATGAAAGTATCAAAAGCAGGTATGTATATCTATTGTTTCTCCCTATTTTTCCAAATTGTTTTGCCCAATATTTGCTCCATTTTCTTCAAATTTTTTACACATTATTTTTCACATTTGCAAAAAGCTATTTTTTATTCCTAATATTTTCCCCTTTTCGTCCATATTTCCCCACCACCTTTTTCCTTTTTTCAAAATGTTTCCTTAATTTCACCACAATTTCTCAAAACTTTCCCCCATTTCTTGACATTAGAGATGACCCTGCTATTGTAAACTTGCAGATCTTCCACACATTATCGTTCTGTTTTCTGGTTCTAGACGACAAATATTTCCGCATGGGTATCGGAAAAAGTTCCGGTACAGTATCTATATCAAAAACCAAGTATCGTTACTATCGGAAATCTTTTTTACGGTACCCAGCCGTATTTCTACAATGGATTTTAAATATCCCATGTTGCCCAGAATGTATTATCGAAAGCAACTTTTCTGTTGACCCAAAAACCTGGTGGCGACCTACTGTAGCCCTCACAAAGCCATATATTGTCTTGTCTTAGCGTGCGGCTCCTCCTGTTTAGTTAGCACTTTTTTTTTTCTGCTCATGAATTTTTTACCCTGTATTATTTACATACTGCCAGCACATGTGCATTCACGCGTGCTGTAAATCATATTACCCAAATACAGCTTCACCGTTCAGTAAATCCGGCCCGATGAGGCGGAGAGGAAAAAGAACAAGTGTGGTTGGTTGGGAGGGGGGTGAGAAAGGCAGTGGATAAATGGATTGTTCTGGATGGCTCTTATCCCTGAGGACGATCTGACAGGGGCTGGCGCGGTAATGCTGGAACCGCGGCTGCCGGCAAAAGCCCTGCCAATGAATGTTGGGCTTGTTAACACGCTGTGAATTATCATGTGCTCGGTGTAAGGCACTATGTCATTCTTCTACTGGGCAAAAACGATACAGGTGATAAATTAGCCGCGCTGGAACACGCTGGCTCGGTAAATAAAGCGCCTTTTTGGTTTGCTTTAACTGTGGTTTTAGGGAGTTTTTCTTTGCAGAGAGGATGTTTACAGCAGTTCTCCCAGTGTAGTGTTAGCGGATGGATGTTAGCTAAAGACAGAGCGCTCTATGAAATAGTGCGTGTTTGGGATGGTGCGCCAATTTGCCAAAACAAGTGGATTCCTGTCCAGGCGTTTGCTTGGAGATGATTCGACCATGAGGGAGGAATTATCATAAATCTTATGAAGGAACTTTACTTAGTGAACCTCGATCCGGAAACTACTTTTTTTGGAAAGATACTTGGACGTTTTCTGGTGGACTATAAACCTACTGAGCACACACCAATATAGTCAAAATGAGGTCCGTGTGAATGTTTTGTCTCATTCTTACAAAAGCAAATGTAGCAGACTGTCCAGTAGAAGAAAGTTAGCATGTAGCATGAAGCTCTCCGTTATTTCTGTATTAAGAAGCTCAAATCTCACACCGAAGTAGAAATAAAAAAGAGAAAATGCTACTTGAGTACTGGGAGGGCCGAGCAACTGTTCGAGTCTGATTTAAGTTTCAGCCCTGGCACAAATGATGAGAAACAAAACCTGTAATGATGTGAAAATCCTTATCAGTGTCTGCGTACATTGGTGTGTGCATGAGAGAGTGAATGGGTGACTGGTTCCTTACTGTATAGCGCTTTGGGCCTGATAAAGGTAGAAAAGCACTATATAAGTTATACTTCCAAATGAAATGCCATGAAAATATGTAAAAAGAAACTTCAATGACTGAGGAAGACAAAACACAAATTACATCTTTTTTGTACAGTATGTCAACGCAACGCTTGTAGATACTTTGTTGGTTATGATATTACTCAATTAGATATAAAAGTACTGCATGATTAAACTGCTGAGGACTACCCACCTCTGGTCCTAGGGTTGGCAGGTTTGCAGGAATAAGAATATGTCAATTATACCGTAATTCTTAATAAAAAACAGACTCCATTTTGTCAGACAGATACTCAAATCCAAAGCCATCAGTGCTTCTCTCTCTGTGACAAACAGAGTGAGAGAGAAGAGACAGCGAGGCGGTATAATTAGTTAAATTCACCTTGTAAATCTGATGGATTTGGGCTGGTTTGGTTACCTGTTGTCACCTGGCACCTCTGCACGCCTTAGGCCAGGGTCTTAACCAGAGCCCCAGTGAGTTGCCTTCATTGAAATGAACCTTGCACAGTGACCACACCCTCACGGACTTGGCAGATACTTGAATTAAAGACCGTACACCCAGTGAAGGTTTGACCCAGTGAACCATCTTGCTTTTCTTACAGTCTTAAAAATCCCATAAAAGTAAAAAGGCAAAGCAAACATGTCTAAAGGTGTATAAGACGGTCCCAGAAGCCCTCTCTCTGCGGCCGCGCTCTGAGAACCACAGGTTGAACCACAAGATAAACACAGTCTCCGGCTCCAGCACAGCCCTTTCATTCATCGCCGCGGTGACGCTCCCCTTCCTCTGCTGCCCCATACGTCTGCCGATCTTATTATGAGGCCAGTGGAAATCAATGGGCCGAGACGCATTTGGGGGCCCATCTGCTTGTCATATCACTCATCAGTCTGTTATTCGGGCGCTGTCATTGGAGGACAGCGGCGAGCAGCGCCGTTGATTGATCTGGTTCTTCGTACAGATCGCTGATCAATGTCCGTGGGTGGGGCCATGGATCTCCCCCCCCCTCTCTTTCCCGTTTTCTCCGCTCTCTCCGCCGCCGTGATGTATGTGACGTTTCCGGCGAGGTGCAGGGGATGAGTGACACGAGCCGCCGGGGAGGCAGGCCCGACTGGAGGCTGGGAGAGGGTCACCCACACGGGGCTTTGACACACAACGTCCCTCTGAGTCAGGACTTTGGTGTCGGAACAGTAACAGCAAAATGGTCCGACAGATTCCTGGGTTAAGCAGCAAGTGAAATCAAATGCTTTTTAATGCCATTTTAATATCTGAACACAATATTTTGAACACCACAAATGTAAAAGATCTATGCGTATATCATTTCTAAAGCAGTTTATACAGTTAAAAAGCAAAATGGACACGACAGGAAACTTGGAATAAAAAAAGTTGAGCATGTCACCATTTCCAAAGACATTTAAGGCCTGTTGGAATCTAAATGAACGCTTTGCAATGACATGTAAGGCCTTAATTTAAGCACAATTCATTCAGTGGCTTTTATAATGACCAGCGGAAAAATGACAAACTAATTCAAGACATTTTGTAAATATTAAAAACACAATAAATATAGAAACAAAAAATGCATTGTATTGAAAAATACAGTGCCTCTCAAAAGTACTAATACACCTTGTACTTTTGCACATTTTGTCATGTTAACAACCATAAACATAAAGATTATTATTTATTGTTTTAATCTGAAAGTTCACACACACAAGTAACAGACAACTGTGAAGTGAAAGAAAAATGATACATAATTCTGTTGTTTTTCAAAAAATAGAAAAGTGGGGCGTGCATAAGTATTCATACAGCATGAATACTTTGTGGAACCCCCTTTTGCTGCAATAACAGCAGCAAGTCTTCTGGGGTTTGACTCTACAAGGTTTGCACATCTAGAGACTGACATTTTAGCCCATTCCTCTTTACAAAACAACTCAAGCTCTGTCAAATTAGAAGGAGAGCGTTTGTGAACAGCAGTTTTCAGGTCTTTCCACAGATTTTCAATAGGATTTAGGTCAGGACTTTGACTGGGCCATTCTAACACATTAATATGTTTGTTTTTAAACCATTCCATTGTAGATTTAGCTTTGTATTTAGGGTCATTGTCCTGCTGGAAGGTGAATCTTCGCCCCAGCCTCAATTCTCTTGCTGACTCCAGCAGGTTTTCCTCCAAAATGTCTCTGTATTTGGCTCCATCCATCTTCCCAACTATTCTTACAATCTTCCCAGTCCCCACTGAGGAAAAGCAGCCCCATAGCATGATGCTCCCCCCACCATATTTGACACTTATGGTTGTAAACATGACAAAATGTGCAAAAGTTCAAGGTGTATTAGTACTTTTGCAAGGCACTGTATGAAGCCTATTTTGGGTTTTTTGTTGAGTTGAGATTATTACACATCGTCTTTTGCCCACTTTTAGCTAAGTGGGTTAGTCAGTCAGCAGGAGACATATAGAAAATCAATAACTCCCACTCTGCCTTCAGGGAAACACGGCTTTGACCTGTTATTGGCACCTCACCTCACGAGTCTCTAACTTGAGATAAATAGTCAATACCAGCATCTAAATGACAGGAATTCATGTTAAAATTTAATTCTAACACCTTTTGTGTCCTATTTTTTAGTCAGTAGACAATACCTTTAAATGACATTTGATTATGTTTATCTAAGACCCCTGTACTTGATTTTTTCTTATTGTAAAGTAAATTATTGTCGAAATCCCCAAAGCTCAGAGTGTGAGATGTGGTACCTGATGGCGCCGGCTGACAAGTGTCCATAGGAACCGCTGGTGGACGAGCTGGAGCGCGAGTGGTTGAGGATGTTGACCAGGGAGAGCGAGTTGGGCGAGTTGCGGATGGTCTGCAGGTCGAAGCTGTGCTCGGAGAGGGGCGAGATGGGCAGCGGCCGCTTCCTGCTGGGCCGTGATGGCAGCCGCGGACTGGGGAAGCGGGAGTCTGACGAGACGGGAGCAGAGCGAAGGGGGACAATGTTAGAATTACAGAGTTGCACTTTACAGCTAGGCCTGATTCGTCGGGATGAAGAGAGTATAGATCTCATATTACTGTTTGAATGTCACAATTTGACAGAGCAACTTTTACTTTTGTAAGAGCAATATTTGACCAGTAGTACCACCACTGATTATTTGAACAGAAGAGGAATAACCTGCTTTCTTCTTAATCTCGTCAGAACTAAGTGTTTTTCCTTTCAGAGTAAGACGGCCTCACTGATGGGATCATTCCTAAGTGTGATTGAAACAGTTAAACAGTAATTACTATAACAAGGTTAAAAAGCTCGCCTCAGCCTCCTTTAACCCGCTGTACCCCTCACGGATGACACTTTCGTCAATCATCAGACAAAGCCGTCGCCTGAATGAGCCTTCGCCTGTCACTTGACGCTCTGTTTGACAGAAAACATGCCTTTTATGTTGGAGAGATGGTAATATTTTCACCAAGTCCAATTCCACTTCTCATTCAAATGCAATCAGTGTTGACTGGAAATACTAAACGGAGGGGGAGTTTTGAAAAGGTAGAAAAGAAAAAGGAAAAAAAAAGGCTGAAGCGGCGTACGTACAAAGAGCCACGGGTGGAGATTAGGAACACGACTTTTGTTTGGAACATTGTCTTTTCACGCCGAGATGTCACAAACAGAACAGCGGAGGAGAACAAGGGGAGGGGAAAAGAGACGCCGAGGGGATGTCGCGCTTTTGACACTTCGTGACTCAAGACTTGGAAATAAAAACATTCAGAGTTATTTCATAAAGGCTATGACAAAACAAAAAAAACAAAAAAAAGAGGCCTGGATCACCCCACCTCCACATTTACGCCCCCCTCTCCATCCATCTCAACGCTCCATCTCTCGCTTTGACATATCCTGCGATTACGGAGCGCTGCATTCACATGGTAATCAGCGCGCGTGGTGAGTGCGAGGGAAAAAGGAGAAAAAGCAACAACCCCCGCGGCCTGCAGGAGCAGGCCGCGGGGGTTTTCTTTCGGGAGCCGATGCGGCGCAGAAGGCAGCGCTTCGTTTACGCTGTCCTCGCGCGGAGAACGTACAGTTCAAATCCGAAGGGACAGCGGCCAAATGCAACACTTGTGGGCTCGTCACTGACAAATTGTATGTCTAATTTGTTCCTTAACAGAAAAAAAGTTTAGGGTTGTTCCGAGTCCTCATCTGTTTTGGATTGTCGAGAGCAACTTGTGGGTCTGGACCTAAAAGTGGGCTGCGAGCCTTTTCCAGAGTACATTTCTTTCAGTATTTATCTTCAATAAAAGTATAGAAACAACTAGGGCTGAACGATTAATTGCATTTGCAATTTTATCGCGATATTACACAACGCGATTTCGTAATCGCAGGGCACGCGATTTGGGAAGTAAATAGAGCAACGAGATATGGCAGCAAAGTCCGCTCCGTCGCGTGCTTTTGTTTACGTCTCAGTCTAGTTAAGGTGCGCGGTAGATTGTGGATGTACAGTGAAAATATCAGCTTTTATCATGCAGCCACCGCGAAGGAATATTGCTTTTCTCCGTTAGCATTGCGTTAGCCGCAGCGCTAATCACGCCATTCCGTCGCCGCTACTACACGCTCTGGTGATCACAGAAACTCCCTCACCTCCGGATTCACACGCCTCTGCCTCCACAGACATATATGGGTGAGTCTGTGCTGATTGTAAAAAGTAAAGAGTCGTTTGTGGCTCAGTTTAGGGGGCTTATGTTTGGGAATGTTGTGGATAAAGAACTTATCTCAAAAGCATAATGACGGTTCATGACCATTAAGTATCCGCGGAGGCGAAGTGCCATGTGCCTTTATTTACCTTTGCGTCTACCGCATATCCGCTCCGTAGGTCGTACAGACGCTAGATATAAACACTAAACTGCAGTATGAAAAGGGTTGGTAACTAGGATCCGAGACAGGAGTCCGTGTCTTATTTTGCTGAGGAAATGTGCTGTTTAAGCTGAAATGTCACTAAATGGCTGCGAGTCAAAGATACGTGTCTGTGTCTGGCACCTCATGTCCCGTCTCCTTGTGTCAGTGTTCTTTTCTTTCTTCATATTGTCCAAAGTTACATCCCAAAACCAAAATGCTGCTCCTAATTCCACTGTGTTTTGGCGTGTGCTCCATCTGGCCTCTCCGTGTCCTTCAATAACGCGCATCTGAAGTACTACGAGTCGCAGCTCAGACTGGGATTTGATTGGCCGAAATAATAAAGTACTATTTAATAAATTAAATAGCTTATTTTGTATTAATTGGGAGTTTGATTTCCTAAAACTTTTCCAACTAGTTAAAGCAGACGTTTGTTCTTACTTTCCTGCACTTTAGTATAAGTGATGTTACTGACTGGATCAGTGAGTTATTTTTTTTTTAATATCTATAATTTAGCATTTATTTATAGACTGTACTGTTAAGTTCAGACAGTTTAAGAAGTGCAGTCCACACACATTTTGAATAGGTCAAGCAACAATTTTGTTGCAATTTTCACTTCAAATATTGTTTATTATGAAACAGGCTGATTTATTGCTTGTGTTAGGTGAAAAATACATGAGAAGAGGACCTTGCAACAATAATCGCATATTTAATCGCAATCGCAATATTGAAGAAAAAAAATCGCAATTAGATTATTTCTCAAAATCGTTCAGCCCTAGAAACAACACAATATTGAAAAATGACTGTTGTTTTGGACATCATTTCAGCTTTATAAGTTGCATGTCATTCTTCTTTAGGGCATTTGACATCCCAGAATCATGGTTGGTCCTGACTAGAGAAGAACCGATCCAGCTTTTTTGCTTCCGATACCGATACTGAAGGTTTGAGTATCTGCCGATATCCGATATTCCGATACCAAGAGACTTTCTTAAAGAGTTTTTCTCTGAGTGAAAAATTTTATGGTCCTCTTATTTTCATTGTGAGATCAATACAATTTTATTTTTTCATACATATCAATTATATCTTATACATATTAATAAACAAATGGAAAAACATAGGATCACTGGATTTTCGACACTATCCTTGGCACAGGCTATTTTACATTAATATAAACATCTCACATGAAGTCATCTGATCATTACAACTTGTGCATTGCAAATATCTTATATCGGCTCAGTATCGGATATTTGTCACCAATACCCGATTTCCAGTATCGGCTCCGATATCCGATACCAGCATTGGAACGCTGCATCCCCAGTCCTGATTCCATCCCACCTGAGAACCTCTGTTATAGATAATAGATAAATGTATAGATTTGTTGATCATTCTTGACAATAAGATTTATGATCAATGTCTACGACTCTGGAGAAATATTTGTGAGAGGAATTCAGCCGTCGTTTCAAAAACCATCCAGTTTCTCCTGAAAAGGACAAAGGCATGGCAAGTTTATTTGTAGAGCACAATTCATACACAAGGCAATTCAAAGTGCTTTCACAGTTGCATAAAATTACAAGCCATCGAAGACATGAAGTCCCGTCAGGTTGAGTGGACATCGAGTCAGCTGTGTTCATTTAGTGCACACTGTTTCTGTTTGCAATTGACATTTGAGAGACTAAAATACGAATGGCTAAGCAACGAGAGGCACGCACATTTAAGAGCATGTATGCAGAGCGCTGAACGACCCAATAGGCAGGTTTGAAACATAGTGAGACCTTTGATCAATCATTCCTTCTTCCTTTACCCGTATTTCCCGCTGGAGCATGTCTCTGTGCCTCTCTTTCCCCACACGCTGGACCCACTGATTGTGAGGGACAGCTTCCACTTTGGTGAATTAGGTGACGGGGGCATTGTCGAGCAGCCTAACTCCCCCCCACCCCCCGCGTCTCCCTCCCTATCCCCGGCCCACCTCCCGGCCCAACCCTCACGGGAGTGGTGTTTATTAATGCGCGGCCCAAATGATAAATCGGCCAACCGGGTAGAGCGGCGGAGAGGCACGGAGGCGGCGGGTGCGATGTCCCTCTAATTTCCCCTTGATTTATGGACGGGCCGGATGCTTACATGCCTCGCCATTAATTCTCGCGGCCAGGGAGGGTTGTAAAAGACGGCGGCGGCCCCCGACTGATGGAGTTTTAGACGTGGGGGGAAGTAAAAAGTGGGGCTGAACCCTCGCCGACTCACCTGAGGGGCCACCGGAGAGGGACGCGATCACAGGGGAGGCCCGCCGCGTGAGGCTGTCACACATGCCTGGGCTGCTGCTGCTGCTGCTGCCGCTCCGCGCAGACGAGAGGGAACTTTTATAGGTTACATGTGTTTTAGGCGCTGGAAGTTTAGATCTGGAAGTTGAAATCTTCTATAAGAGGTGCTGCACGACGGGTTGGGGAGTTAAGGCTGCGACGCGAGTGCTGGCCTTAGCATCGGGTGTTCGCCTCTCGGCTCAGTCAAGCTCTCAAATGAAGCCTACGTGCCAACATTATGAAAAAAGCCTCATGTAAAATAGACAAGTAAACAGGTGGAGAGGACAGGTAATAATGAACAAACCACCAGTGTTTTTATTTGGTCTTTTGTGCTGCACTTCTTAAACTGGCGTAAAGTTCAGCACATCTCAGCACAAAACAGCCTTGGTACCGGTCAAACGTTTGGAAACACTTTTAATGTATCGACTTCTCTTTATTTTCAACAATATTAACAATGTGTGATTCTCATTGAAGACATTAAACAATGAATGAACATATGGGATTATGTGGGAAACAAAAAAGGGTGAAATAAATTCTGTCTTAGATTTTAAATTCCCTTTATTCTTGGCATTTTCTCAATGAGCTTCATAAGGTCGTCACCTGAAATAGTTTAACAGTCTGTGAATTCAAAACCATTTCTGTGATGACATCGCGAAGCTCAATGAGAAAATGTCAAAAGTTCTAAAAGTTTAGAAGAATTTATTTTACTTTTTTGGTTTAAAACACTTTTATAAAATTATGCCTTCAGTGAGAATCTATGTTAGACTTAATGTAGAAGGTCTTGAAATAAAAGAAACACCGATGTATAAAACAGCATTACCTAATTTATGACCGGTACTGTATATATTTCTTGTGCTACGATTCAGCATTTGTCCAGTTTTCTATTAAAACTCCAATATGCAGTAGACTGTTCCTCTCCCTTCTCTCTTCATCAGCATTATGGGCTACCCCACACACATCACACAGTCCCTTCAGGAGGAGACTGTGGAGTCTCTGAGCCAGGTACAACTGACTGAAGGAGAAGCTTCATCCACCTGGCAGTCGGGAAGCTGAACTCTTGTTGTTAGTCTTAAAGGTGCACGACCTGAATGATCCCGTTTTCAAACTGTGAAAGCTGGAGGTGAGTATAATCTCTGACCTGCTGCCTAAATGACGTAACATGTTTAGGTCTGAGCTCAGACTGAGACAGTGTGGAGAAGTGAACCAGGTGGACGGCCAAAGAAAACACCTAAAGGCTCTAAACCGTACAGTAAACCAGGATGAGGGGCGTAGCAACTTTCTCACACCTGGGACACAGTTCTGAAGAAGTCGGACTGCAGATGGCGATGTCGGCCACATCACAGAAACATCACGTGACACTTCAGAGGAAACTGTCATGGTACGAAATAACATGTAGGTCTGGCTATATTGTCATCCTCCTTTAGTAAGTAAGTAAGTAAGTAAATGGTATCAGATCCATGAACTTGCAGGACTAATTCAGTGAAAGTGACACTCTCCTAAAGTGTGCGGGGCGCACAAAACGAGCGCTCCGTGCACGTGCACATGTATCAGAAAACGGCCCTAAAATTGGACAGCCCTATCCAAAGTACTTGGATAACCTTTGTGGATTTTACCCTAAGTAAAATGTAAAAATATGCTTCAGTTTGCAGATATAGTGTGATACAAATTCATAAAAATGTTTCTCTGTATAATGTCAAAATTAAGCACGGACTGCTCAGCATTGTCAAAAAACACAAAAACCTCTTTTTTTTTCTGAGAAAAACTGTCAGATACCGAGAGTGCGTGTTAGCGCATTCCAAAAATCCTAAGACTAAGACCCTAGGGAAAAAAAGTTAAAAACTGAAAAAACTGTGGTGAAAAAAAAACCTTGTTTTGGGGGTCGGATGGTAAAAATGATGAAATATCCAATATCCTAATTTTGCATATCGTCCAGACAACAATTTGGATATTATCGTCTAAACGATATATCTCCCACCTCTAGGTAAGACAGAAATAACAGTCAGGAGCAGGTATGGGTAAGTTGTGGGTCAGGGACCATAGATGAAACAACATGACCATTTGCCATTTAAAAAGTGGGGAAAATAGCCTAGTGTAGTCCTAAATCCCCGTTTGACAGTGGCAAATGGTTAGTGGTTCTTACCCAGGGGGGCAGGGCCCAAATTTAGGTCATTATGTTCCCTTTCTGCCCTGCACTACTGCGTGTAGTAGTAGTTTGCTTAGGGCCTCAGAAGAGCCAGCACCGGCTCTGGCGGCGTGTGACAGCGAGCGGAGTTTGTAGCTAAATGAAAATCAGTGCGTCTTTGATGGTCATTTGGCAAAGGAAGGCTGAGCGTCTTCTGAAAAATAAAACGTAAAACAGTGTGGTCTAAAACGCGTCTGATAAACGATGGACTGGATGATGAACAATCCAAACCACAAAGCTAACAGGTTAGCGTAACGCGAGCTAAAGAGCTAAAGTGCTAAACAGCTGCTTCTCAGCCGCACTTGGCATCTTTTAACGCGACAGATCCAAACAAAGCTTCATCTCAGCAGCAGCATTGATGTTCACGGAGGACAGTGACTTTTTACTCTGCTGCTACGGGCCGTGTTCAACAGGCTGACGGCCGAGAGAGAGATGGTCTGCGCCGCGGGGTCAGGTGAGGAGTAGCGGAGCAGAAGGGGAGAGCGGGGGTTTGCAAGGAGTGCAATTTTTTTATTGCAAGAATAGCTTATAAAACAACAGGGAATACTTACCGTAGTGATACCGTAGCATTTTAATACCGTGGTATGACTAGAAACCGGTTATTGTCACATCCCTAGTTTACGATTCAGATCTGTGGTGGCAAAAGAATAAGATTCAAGAAAATACAATGATTACAACCACTACGGTGGTGCAATTTTCCCAATTTTGCATGCGCCCTATGTGTTGTGAGATTGTCAAGCTGACCTCATATTTGTATTAACTCACTCTCTCCTGTTTTTCGACTAGCCAAAGTCTGGGTCTTCACTTACTACAAGAAAAACAGGCACAGCAGTCAGGCCAGTTTATAAATCAGCCTAATTTAAGAGCCGATAAGCGGCGGCACAATGCAAGTGAAGTCATAAAGAGCTCTAATAGTGAACCAAGTGTTGAGACGTATGATGCTATGGCACTAATTAGGCAGCAAGACGGGATACAATAGCCCATTAACGCGCAAATAGGCAGGACAGGCCCGTTGTTTCATTACGAAGGTAATTACCGTGATGGGGAAACTGACTAAAATAACCACTACACCCCGGATCATCAGTGACTCTTCACAGACTCGGATTTTCCAACGCAGCTTTCAAGTGTTAATCCTACTGCCGTGGAAAAAAAAAGAAGAAAAGAGTTGTAACGTGATGACTTATTACCAGCAATGATCACAGAGCGGAGTGTCTCCTCTTAAAAATGTGGCCCTAATTGTTTTGTTTCGACCGATTAATCTTAAAAAAAGTGACACAGAAGAAAAGGAAGGCTCCAATGATGAATGGCGGGACATTCCCATCTCCACTTAAGAGCAATTAATTTTCTAATACACACTCAAGTTTGGTTGGTTTTAATGAGTTTGTGAGAAGGGGGGGGGGTCGCGATGAAAGCGGCGTCTGCCCGGTCTGTATTCACATCAAAGGGAGCGGGGCGAGGCGCTGCAAACACCTCCAAGATTCAGCGCGCCTTTAATTTCCTATTTACACTTTAAAATAACTCATTAGCATAAGTCCCCAGCCCAACGCGTTAGGACAATAGCTCATTTAAATCATGTCAGAGCCCAGATACTTTGGTTAAGCTGCTGCTTGGTCTATATTTAGCAGAAATAGGGTGGTTACATTAAAGGTGGAATTCCCAGCGGGCCCACCCATGCTCTAATGTCCCGCTGTTCATTTATAACGGCCTGAAAACACAATAGACAATGCTGCGGTGGGTGTCCACTCACCTGCACCACTCAGTCCAAACTTGTTCAATTGTATGGAGCAAGCTGGAGGACTAAAAAACTATCGCTTTGTGCTTGGCTTGCACTTAAAAGTTTAAAGCGTGTACGGATGGTCAGGCTGTGTGCTCCCAATACACTTCTTTAATGCATCATATTTTTCCTGAAAAAAATTCCTAGATTTACGTGATTTGATAATTTGTGATGTTTATTATTGGTTGACAGTTTTAAGGAACGTTCCCTCACCATCACTATCAATAGTTTATCTTAAATAGTGACTTTCACACCTTTCTCTTCATAAATTTGAAATGTTGCTGATGCAAAACTACCCACCTCAGAGTAATAACAGTTAGAAACACATAAAAAACTGTCATGTGCACTTTAAGGCCTATCTCAAACTGCACATGACTTTAGAATTAATTAATTTTAATTACAGAGATCATCATGTATGCTTTAGTAATGTATTTAAGTTAGGTGTTGGGTTCATTTTGTCCAGTTTTAGGGCTTTTATTGATCCTTTTTGGACCCAGTTATTCATTCCCGATTTGATCTTGACAAGACCGTAGAAAGGAGAGCTTAAACACATTTTAAATTTTTAATCAAGTTAGTCATGTAAAATAAAGGCTCTTTCACGATTATTTTTTAATTATAATATATATATTTTTTTATCTATGCTGCCTGACCAATAAAAAGGTGGTCACCTGGACGTTACTGGATGTTCTGGAGCTGCAGTTGGTCTGGTCTTGGTTCACCAACACTATAAGCGTCTTTCCACCGAACACGGCTCTACCACGCACACCACAATCCAAGTACTCGTCTTGCCATGTATCGACTCTACCCAGTACACGCTTCTGTTTCCACTACAGGACACAACCACAGTTGTTGTGGGACGCCCCACAGACGTGCACGCAGAACGGCATTAAAGGTTTTGTAAGCCTCGATGAGAACAAATGTGGACACATGCTGCCTTCTAATGGGTTTATGGAATCATTCAGAGATGCCAAGGCAAATACTAGTGGAAAGAAGCAGCTAAAATACGCACTATGAAGGTAAGCAACATGCTAATGTTATGCTAACACTAGTTAAAGTTGCACTAACAGCAGCAAAATTCTAACATTGGCAAAACCCCTTTTGGTGGTATGATGTTGTAAAATAATAATAATAAAAGTACATTTTATTTGTTTGCGCCTTTTTTAACACCCAAGGTCACCCTACAATTCAAAATATTAAATCCGTATGTCCTGCATGTTAATAGTGAGGGCTGTCCTCTCTCTCGTTTGCCAGTCAGAGGCCAGCGTCTGTTCACGTTACATTAGCTGCCTTTCCACAAACAGCGACTCAGCCAAATGCCTGGGCAACCCAGTCAAACCGGTCTGACCAGGTATAGATTTTGTGACCAATCTCTGGCTGTGGCCAAAGCGCTGAACCGAGACTAACGTAACGTGAACAGACTGCTGGCTGCTGAGAGTGAACGGGAGAGTGAGCCCTCACTAAGACATGCAGGTCAGACAGAATAATATTTCATTAATATTTCACAACATCACACCGCTGTTCTAAAGGGGGATTTTGCTGTTAGCATTTAGCCTCTGTTAGTGCAACTTTAGCTGGGGGTTAGCATAACAATTGCATATAGCTTACCTTCATAGTTTATGTTTTAGCTGTTGCATTTCTGTTTTATTAGCCCTGGCACCTCTGAATGATTCCATGACCGCCACCAGAAGGTAGCATTCGTTCACATGTCGCGGTTTACAAACCTTTTAATGATGATCTGTAAAGCACGCTCCTCGCCGGGGGCTCTGCCCACAACAAATGTGGGTGTGTTCTTCTGTGGAAACAGAGGCATGTGCTCGATACGTGCACGACACATAGACCGTGGCGTGCATGGTAGATCCGCGCTGTATGGAACAACGCCTATTAGTGTCAGTTTAACGCTTTGGTCACAGCCAGAGGTCAGTGCTAAAACTTATACCTGGTAAGACCGGTTTGGTCCTGGCCTCAGCAGTTGGACAGCTCGCCCAACCGGGTTTACCCGGCACTGGGCTGTGTAGTGTCTGCCAGTGGAAAAGTGGCTTATGAGCCCAAAGAATGAGATCAGCTGATGACCTGAACATCCTGAATGACCAGGTTATTCCATCACTGGATTTCTTCTTCCCTGATGGCACGGTCTTGTTCCAAGATAACAATGCATGGATTCATTGGGCGCTCATTGTAAAAGAGTGGTTCAGGGAGCATGAGATGAATTGGCCGCCACTGTCAATCAATCAATCAATCAAACTTTACACACACACACACACGTATATACATATATATATATATATATATATATATACACACACACACACACACACACACACACATACATACACACAATATACAATATATCATTAGGACTAAATAAATAGATGTGAGTTAAAAGCTAAGCTAAAAAGGTGGGTCTTGAGCCTGCTCTTAAAAACATGAACGTTCTCTGCGGTCCTGAGCTCCTCCTCAGGTCGTTCCAGAGGCGAGGGCCATAATATTGGAAAGACGCCTCGCCGTGAGTCTTTCTGTTGACTTTAGGAATAACTAGGAGACC
Organism: Proterorhinus semilunaris; assembly: GCA_021464625.1. Classification (NCBI taxonomy): domain Eukaryota; kingdom Metazoa; phylum Chordata; class Actinopteri; order Gobiiformes; family Gobiidae; genus Proterorhinus; species Proterorhinus semilunaris. Next base: position 23,179,868 of record CM038362.1, on the reverse strand, counting down.
CCTGCCGGAGGAGCGAAGGGACCGCGAAGGCTCATAAGGTAAAAGCAGTTCTGAAAGATAAAAAGGACCAAGACCATTAAGACATTTAAAAACCATTAAAAGAACTTTAAAATCTATCCTGAAACACACGGGGAGCCAATGCAGCGACTCTAAAACCGGTGTAATGTGGTCCCGCCTCCTGGTCTTAGTCAGGACATGAGCTACTGAATTTTGTAAAAGTTGTAAACCTGAAATATTCTTTTTGGGAAGACCAGAAAGCAGAGCATTACAGTAAGTAAATATCAGAACGTGTGACATTTTATTTTAAGCTCTTGAAGGAGGTGACTTGGGTGAGGAACGTTTGGAACTAGATTGTTCTATTGCTGTATTTAATATCTTTGACTAACAGTACTTCCTTTGCTGCTGTACTTTAATACTGCACTGTGTGAGTAAGGCAGTGTGGCTCCACTCACTCTCCATGGCCTGCAGGTACTCCATGTGCAGGGCGGTGGCTCCGCTGGCCCCGGCTGTGGAGGCCACCGAGGGCAGGAGGTCGGCCGCGTAGGGGCTCCTGTGTCCCGCCAGCAGGGCCATCTGGTGGTAGTACTCCGCCGTGGTCAGGCCTGTGTGAGGAGCTGGGGGGAGAGCAGGGGAGAGAGAGAGGTCAGCGGCCGGCAGAGACGGATGAGCGGATAAAACAGGGCTGCGGGTAGAAATGATGAGGCGACGAGGGGAACATGACAGGCACCTGCGCCACATTACGGCCCACATTCATTTAACATGAGACGATCATCAGCGCCGCGCAACAGTAACGAGCGCATTAGCAACACGGGCCGCTTTACGCACAACAGCTGCAAGGGGAGCGTCGCCTGAAGTGGGCGCCGCAGCGGGGATTAGCTTGTTCACAGTGCGCATTAGGCTTTGACTGATGCGTTCATTTACACAAGGGTAGAAGTAAACAACATGCTCAGACTCTGTTAATTTGCCTGTTGGAGGAGAGTACAACTTTGTAGGATTTTTGTGTGTGTGTGTTTTGGTCACGTTTGTGTCACTCTTTTGCCGCTTTTTTGTCATTTTTTTTTGGTGCGTTTTCATCTTTGTTTTTGTTGCTATTTTTTTTCAAGAAGGTAATGCCGACCTGGAGAAAATGTGCTTGGTTCAGGTGGGGGTAAAAATATGAACACCTGCCAACCCACACAAAAGGGTAGATTTGGGCTGTGGCGGGTAATGTGGTCACCCTATAGTCCTGGTGGCAACTGGTCTGATTCATTATTATTACAGTGTCCACACAAACACGCCCTTTACAACAGCAAGTTATATTGCTGGATTGCAGCTTCTAGAATGTGATGATGTCACAGGAACAAGTGGGGGGCAGGAGCCAGTTTTTCCTATTAACAGCATTACACTTTCTAAAAAGAAAATGTATGAATTACAAAAATTACCATTAATATCAGTCCATAATCTCTCTGTACAAGACCAAAAATGCCCTCAAAAACAAAATAATTTTACCTCTATGTAATGTTAAATGCCTTTAGAACGCTGTGATGTCACTTGCAACCCAGCAAAAGGCAACATATTCCATTGAAAAGATTTGTCTATTAGTTTAGCAGTTCATACTTAACACATATGACACATTTGATAAAAGTTTCGTTCAAACACAGTTTATAAATTCTATTTAAGATTTTTTTTTGAGTATTTGACCCAGTTTTCTTTAGTTTGACAATTTTCGTGATGTTTATAGTTTCACTTCCTTATTGGACACTAACAGGAAGTGACATAGTTAGAGGCAAAAAAATGTAAACTGTTGCCATGCCGACCATGTTATGTCAACGGGAAATGAGTCAAACTGAACTTTACCTCTATCTATAACACTTCTTGTCAGTGGCTTAAAAAATTCCTTTCTTCCCAACATTTCTTCATTAATTTGCTGCTTCACTGAAATAAAATGATAATTATTACTTACACCGATATATGCACTTTTAAATGTGAACACTCCTATAGTTCTATGTGCACTGTGAACTGAATATAGATTTTGTAACATAAATCACACTTAGACATAGATCACATTGTGCAGCCGTAATGTTGCAGCCCTGTCAGCAAAACACATCAGGACTGAACTCCATTGTACTCTGATCAAATGCACACGAACTGAACGACAACCTCGTCAATCCCCCACGTGTCTGATTTGTAGTATTTCTTTCACTCCTCCATTTGAAGCTTGGCATCGATCGACACATCTCTCAATACGCTCCTTAAACAGTCCTTTCTTTCCACACGATGAATCGCCGCGCGGAGTGCGTGTGGTAAGATGGTGTGGGCCGATCCGCGGCCGTTGCCAGAGATCGCTTCCTCTGCGACGGCGAGATACAGCGCGAGAAAAAAAAAACCTGCTCCTCGACTGTGCTCCTTTAAACTCTATAGAAGGCGCCCAAACAAAAGGCCTAAATCTACACTCCGATAGATCTGCGCGCATCGGGTACATCTCTACCCTCAAAGCACGTTCCAAGTGGGCTCGCTTTTTAGTTACAGTAAGTCCTTGAACCGCGGCCTAAAAATAAACATCTGGCGGCTGGTGGGCTTCCTTATGCAAATGCGCGAAGAAAAGGGGAAGAAGAGAGACTAGCGGTGTGGTTTCGGATGCAAATGTGGAAGCGGTTCAGGCCCGAAACTGAGAGAAAATAAACAGAGATTTCCACTCAAATCTGGCCCGTATCCGCGTCATAAGCGTTCGCGATTGGTTAGACGGATGTTCGGGGAAACAAATAATGAATTCGACGTGGGTATTATGTTTGAGGGTAGTAAGGGGGGAGAAGAGTTGCTTGATTGTGTTGCGCCTTAGCTTAGCATTCATCCATAATGTGGACCATTCAGCAGGAAAAGGAGGGGTGATAAAGAAGATTTGCACAATTTCGAAATAATAATAAAAGAAACGCCCCGGCTTCGGAAAAACGGCATCCTCCAGGCGAAAAAGAAAGAAAAAACGGAGGAGAGTGTGTGGGGGTGATTGTGTGCGGCGGTCGCCCCGAGGTGGGATGAGCCACCCGAAAACTCAAACCTTTAGTCGGGGAGGAGAAAAGAGGGTGGCGTCTAATCCCACCCACTCCCAAAATCTCCCATTTGTTTCTACTAATTAATATGTCATTATTCAAGCGCACTTTCTAGCCGGAGAAACGTTGGGAGAAAAGCGCGGCGCTGTACTAACGGCTGATGGGTTAATTCATCACCGGCTTGATTAAAGGCGTAATTAGGGGGGCTCATTCGCAATGCAAAGCTCGGGGGAGGGGGGCTGGGGGTCATGTGGTTATGTTTTGGTTAATGGTGAAGTGAGGGGAAGGGTTTGACAGGTCGAGCCGCGGCGTCCGTGTGTATAAGCGCAATTTCAAAATGTCTGGAGCGCTGTGAAATATAGGCTATTGGGTGATTATTAATAATTAAGAGCTCCTTTAATGATCTATTAAATATTATTCACATTTTGAAACTGGGGGCTATGATAGTAAAAGGGTTTGGGGATCACCCACCTACATGAGGATGGTCGTTGGAACCTTTGCCAAAGTAGAGTCAGTCATTGTGGTGTTGGAAAAGAAGTACGATATGTGGCAGAAGTGGGTGATAGAATAATAATAATTCATGTGTTAATCTTCGTAAATTTATTTCATTCATGATGCTCTTTTTTGCTGCATCAAACTAAAAATGATGCCTGATTGGTTATTGCATTTAACCGTCAGAGGTAATCTCAGACTGGGTGGAGTTTGCCTGATCTTTGTTGTACAGTTTTATAATGACAAGGAAAGAAATGTGTCACAGGGACAAACCAAACTGGAGAAGTAGATGGGTGTAGCAGATAACATGAAGGTGTCAGTGTTTTGGCAAAGAGCTGCTATCAACGGGCGAGAAAAGCCCTTCTCTTTGGTCCTCACGGGTGCGGATATTGCTGCGATACCACCCCCTAGTGACAAGGGGCGACTCCAGAAGGAACTCTTTACACGTGTCAAAAATAACGTAGAAGACTGGCTCCAAAGACTTTTATTGTTTCTAAAAATAGAGTTTCCTTCCGTGACAACACTGAGGGGAGTTTCATATTTTTAACTACGCTGGTTTTTGGGGTCTACATTTTGAACGTTTTAGCTTTGGATTATGATTGACAGGCCCTGGAGGACTGTGGAGGCTTGTTGCTGCTCAGCCCGCCTCACAGGGGCGGAGTTTCTTGCCTTTTTGGCCTTTTTTGGAAACATGCGCTGAAGAGGAGACTGACATATGACATTCTACTGGGAGATCATGATTTGGTACCACACCTAGATTTCATATGATCGTATCACCCAAGTGGTTAGTTGGGACAGGAAGGGCGTACAAAACTGTGCTGTAACTGGTTATGTGCCACTATGTCAAGTCGTGGAAAAGTTGAAAAACATATTTCATTTTTAAACCAATAGCAGCAACTTACCGAGAGAAAACACCGGAGAGCAGCTGTGGGATTTTCAAAACAAAATGAGATCGTATTTCATCTAAAAATAGGGCTTACAGAATTGTAAGCGCTTTTATTTACATTTAGAAATAAAGTAAATGGTGGTTGGCGTTCTGACTACAGAGCTTTAAACAGAGTTGGTTGAGATGAAGACAGAGTGCCCCGTGGCTATCTGCCTTTTTCAGAAACACTCTCTGGCGTGAGGCTGAGAGGCTAAAGTGCTCTTGGACACTTGAGCGGCAGGAGCGGGCTCATCGGGGCACGAGCAGACCTAAGACTTCCAACAGCCCACTTTGTATATCAGCAATAGGCGAAGTATCTTGTTTTTTTATTTACAAAATAGAAATGAGTTTGGAATAGAACAAGACACTTAACAAGGCTCCAGACTGAGACCAATTTGGCTCTAACTCTCAATGGGAGAGTAATCATAGAAATGCCTTTAGTTCTGGGCCATTTCCTACTAATGCACACATTTTGTTAGCCGTAAAAACCCAAACCTGATTTAAATTGCTCCATCCCCATACAGATGAACAGGGAAGGCAGGCGCAATACTAACGTATGGGGAGGTATATTTCATTGCATTTACATAGTTTCTGTGGTTTATTTTTCATTAACATATGAGAAGATGATGTTTAGTGGCCACTGGATGTGTATCCGACTCCACAAAAAGCAAAAACTTAACTGAACTTGAGTCAGCATTTAGCTCAGAGGACACTTTTACAAGCTAATTTGTATCTAAAGTCAAATGGTAGAAGGTCAGTACGTTCATTCATGATTTCTAATGAGACTTTGACCTAAAAGTGGTTGATGGTTGACAACAGCTGAAAACATCTGTATGGTTCTTTATATGCGACGACTGTATATAAATTGAGCAGGCTGAAAGACTAGCCGACTTGCTCACTTTCTGCACGCCGCTTCTCCTTTTTATTTCAATGGGAGTAATAGCCTAAAATAATGCTTTTGCAGTATCAGGAGAAAATATCCATGTCACAGATGTCGCTAACTCCTCCATTTGATGAAGTTTGCACTTTTCCCACTTACACTCCCTAAACAAAAGTACTTGAATTTTAGCTTTGTTTTAGTTTACCCTATTTTGACACATATTGCTGAGAAAAGAAAGCATCCAGTCGTACTTTAATTTTAATCTGAAGTATTTCCAAGTATTCTCTGCCAGTGGCCCCTATACCTTTGGTTGGAAAACACTTCAAAAGGCTGTTGCATGTAGTTTTTGAAATAATGCTTTCACCTTTAGGCTCTTTTCCACATGCAGGCGCGTGTCAGCCGAATGGCTCTTTCACCCTCTTTGTCGAGCTTTTCCATAACAAAGGCCAGTGCCAAACCTGTCTGACGAGGTATAGGTTTTGGGCCCGACCTCTGGCTGTGGCCAAAGCGCTAGCCCGTGTCTGATGTGACGTGAACAGACTGCTGGCCTCTGATTGGCAACGAGAGACTGGACAGCCCTCACTATTGACACGCAGGTCATATGGATTTAATATTTCACAACATCATACCGCTGTGCTAAAAGGGGATTTTGCCGATAATAGCATTTGGCCGCTGTTAGCGCAGCTTTAGCTGGTGTTAGCATAACATTTGCATGTAGCTTACCTTCATAGTTGTATTTAGTGGTTTCTTTTCTGTTTTAATACAGCTTGGCACTTCTGAATGATTCCATAACTCCACCAGAAGGCAGCATTTGTCCACATTTGTTCTCATCGCGGCTTACAAAACCTTTACTGACGATCTGTACAGCGTGCGCCTCTGTGCGGCTCCGCCCACAACAAATGCATGTGTGTGTGTGTGGTGGAAACAGAAAGGTCTGCGGGGTTGTGTCGATACGTGCACGTAGATTGTGGCGTGCGCGGCCGTGGAACACTATGTGGAACGACGGCTTTTGTGTATTGAGAATGAGGAGTCACGCGCCGAGTTGGGGTTATTTGGGGGGGGGGGGGGGGGGGGGGGGCTCTGAGCCTGTCGGCCATGTTGGAAGCCGATTAGGGGCACACCTGCAGAATTTCACGCATTCCTCATATTCCAGAGCACTTTAAATTTTGCGCATTTACGTTTTCGGCAAGACAACGAAAAGGAAGAAAGTAAAGCAATGCAAAGAGGTAAGGGGAAAGAAAAGGGACCTTACAGGAGCAAGCTCATACCAAGCGCTAAACAGCGGTATTTGGAGAAGCTTGCGGACATCCAAACCATCGACCCATTCGAGCTTCCTGCAGCGAGAATGGCACAGAGACCTGGACCATTTACCTCCATGCACATACATGGACTTCTACTGTGGCTGGGTCCAGGACTTGGCTCTACAAGCCTCCAGCTGGAGAAAATAGTGTCGTACTGGCAAAACTAACTTTCTTCACATGCAATTTAGTGTGTTGTGATTACATTACATTTGGCGGACACTTCTTGACCGAAATGACACAGTAATAAAGTGCGTGTTTCGTAAACACTACATTGTTACGAGATGTTAAATGTACACAAACGTTTCCAACATGTTTTGACAGGTCAGAGTGAGACTTGCGCTCCTTGATGCTGTGTCCATTTCGGTAACCTAAAAAACGGTATCCCATTGTTCCTACGTTTCCGATGTCTAACGTGTGAGGTATTGGTGTAGTTTTTAACGCAGCAGTGACTTCCAGGCGGTAAAACAGTGCGGAATAGCAAGAACCTCCGCTACTACTGCGTTAACAACAAACGTAAACAATGTGTATTGTCGCCGGACTGCTACCATCATGCCGGCGAGGGGGAGATCGCCGGCATGATGGCATTTCTATCATAATTGCCTGTAACTCCTGGGATGTCAAACCTCCTTCCCCTCGCTCATACCGACCCCTCACCCTGAACTTGAATGCTCCGCTCTCCGGGTGCATGTGCCCTGGCCCGGCGCGTGACCCCGCGGCTCACTCAAGCATCCTCCCGAGGTCTCGGACACGACTCGCAGATCAGAGGGATTAGCCCCCGTACCGTGCTCTAATAGCATCTGCCCGGACCAGCTCTTTTAATAGAGATGGATCAGGCACCTCTGCAATGACCCCCACTGATCTGGTATTAAACTGAAATCAAGCAATCAAAGGCGGACGATCAATTCCAACCATTATTTTTAAGGGTCTGGTGAAGCTCGGCGGTTTTAAGGGCTCTTTCGGGGCTCAGGGTTGCGCAATATATCGCCACATTATCGGTATTGAAAGACATCTTAAAATATCACAATATGAATCATGTACTGATTCTTAAATGTGGTGGTGGCGCAGATGGTACAGCGGGTCGTCTCATGATCGGGAGGTCAGAGGGTCGAATCCCGCCTCCTGAAGATCCACTCTGTCGCTGTGTCCTTGGGCAAGACACTTCACCCAACTTGCCTCCAGTGTCTGCGTACATTGGTGTATGAATGAGAGTGTGAATGGATGAGTGGATCCTTGCTGTAAAGCGCATTGAGGGCCTAACGTAGGTGGAAAAGCGCTATATAAGTTGAGACCATTTACCATTGAAAAGAGACTCAGGACATACAACTTTCTCTTCCTTGTTTTAGAGCAGAGGTGGGCAAACTAACGCCCGGGAGCAGAATGCTTTGGGTAAACAACAGCCATAATTTGACTGACAAAAAGAAAGGTAACGCAAAACTGTTTTGTTGCCTATTTTGTTGTTTAGGTAATGACTGTCTATTTTAAATGTAAACATATTGCGTTATTTATTTTGTTTAAGTTTTCTACCGAAACAACACTATGGTCTTTAAGTTTGGATTTTGACGTGGTTTTACTGACACATATATCAAAAACAAAAGCAATGTATGTGGTTGTTAAACTTGACTGTGTCAAAATTTTCTTGTTAGGCTATTTGCAGTAATGTTATCACAATAGTTAAGACAGTTGAAATATCATCTGTGTGCTGCACAGATGTGCGTGTCTTGTGCGAGCGTTTGTTTTATTCACCATCTGCCGGACTGAGGCCGCGGGTGGCTGAGAGCACAGAGAGAGAGGGACTGCTGTGGAGTGAGCGGATGTAGTCCATGTAGGGGTTGATGTAGGGGTGCGGAGGGTGAAAGGGCGACTCCGCCCCCACCGAAGGGTTCCGCTGGGGCGAGATCCGGATCAGAGAAATATCAGAGAAGGCCGGACTTCCCGCCAGCGACGGAGTCCTGCGGACACACAAGAGAGGGAAGACACAGAGATCAATTCAAGCACATTCAGGACACAACAAAAGACGATGCTTCAACTTCTAACATTGCTTTATTGGCACAGTTTGACATACAAAGTCACATGGGCAATGAAAAGTCAACCAACTACAACTCCCCATTCATTTCCCTAATGAAAAGTGTCTCACTGTACAGCCAGCATGGAGGCCTGACCAAGGAACTGCTCTCTTTCTGCAATCAAAAGCCAGAGACGATAGGCTCACCTCACCACTGACCAGAACCACATGCTGTGTACAAAATTGCATATGACGGACACCAGGCAAAGAGTTTGACCACCGACATGAGCAGAAAAATTTTGGTGGAGGTGTCCAGACTATACAATTCCGATGACGAAACAAAACAACACCCACGGTATGTTTTTTGATAGAGGATAGAACATGATTAAAAGCTCCAGATAAGCTTTAAAATATAAACATTTTGACAACCGCTCCAACTCTTCTACCTAAAAATGCACATCACTGGTGTAAAACAACGATCATAATATCCCGTCAAAACCCTATATGCACTTAACGCTGAAAGTCCAAGCAGACTCTTTTATCAAAGCCCTTTCAAACCCATCGCCTCCGCTTTTGAAACTTAAGCACAATCGCGACGAAACTTCTTTCGTCAGGAATGAACTAATTTTCCTCTCCATTTTATAATTGGCTAGGAAACCTCATAATGATGGCCTTAACCACAAAGGCCTTCCCTGGAGGACATGTAGAAATCCACATATCAGCCAGACATTAGCGGGCCGAGAGATTAGACTGAATTAGCCCCCCTGTAACCCCCCATTGGCTCGAAGGACCGGTCTGCTGTGACAAAAGAACCCCGGGAGGAGCGCGGGGAATGAAGGGAGAGGAAACAGAGAGATGGAGGAGTGAGAGAGAGCGATGGGGGCCAGCGACCTTGAGGTAGAGGCCAGGGGAGTGGAACAGCCCCAATTATGACCTCCGCCTGTCCCCCTGGTCCCCTACCACTTCACTCGGCTCCTAATGAAAGAGCTGAAGCCCGGCCGGTAATGAGCGCCAAGTGGAAGAAACACACCTATGTTAAAAAAGAAACAGAAAAAAGTTTGGGTAATTAGCCCAAAGGGGTTAAGGGACAATTCCAGGGCTTTGAGCGGGTTCCAGTGTGTGACAACATGCCTGAGGGGTGTAGCATGGGAAGAGAGCGGAGGCATCAGTCTCAGAGGAAGAGTTGAAGAAAGGGGACAAGCTGCTGCTTCAACACAGACCTTTGAGTCAAAATAATGAGGGTAAACATGCCTAATATTGTTTATTGTTACCATCAGTCTTTGTACAATTTTGATGATCCTTTCTCAAGTTACTTTACCTGGATGTTTACATTTAAGTCTGGGGAAAGCGGCAAGAAAAACAAAATTATACTGATCAACCTATATATTTTTATTATATTTTTTCATTAATTACTTTACTTACACAAAACTTACAATGTATTCCTTTTTTTTCTGTATAAGATCGATAATAAAATTCAAAAGCTTCTCCAGGACACATCAAAGATTCTCAATGGGGTTAAGATCTGGACGGCCCGTGTGTGATAATGATGTTTCATACTCCCTGACCCACTCTGCCACCCAATCCTGGTATTGTCTTCTTGGAATTTGCCTGTGCCATCAGGGAAGAAGAAATCCTTTGATGGAATAACCTGGTGATTCAGGATGGTCAGGTCATCAGCTGATATCATTCTTTGGGCTCATAGTGTTGCTGAACATAGACCTGACCAACTGCAGCGACACCAGATCAGAGCATTTAGAACAATCTAGTGGCTAGTTTTCATTGTATGCCTCCAAAATGCAAACCCCAAACAATGAGCCACTATTGTCACAGAAGGCTTTACATAAGTGCATTAAAAAGAACTTTGCCAATAATTGCAAATTGGTCATAGATTAAATCATGATTCAAGTGCTCCCATTGCGTCAGCTAATATGCTGCAATAATGTGTTCTACCACAACCTATGCTAATGACATTCAGATGTACATGTGTCACTGACAGCGGCTGAGCATGGGCCTGTAGATTCACTCTGTCACTGCATTCAACAGAACACAAAACAGTGTTGTGTGTCAGTATTGCTACAGTCCTGAACAGACTTCCAGAAGATGTGCGACAGGCCTCAAATCTGACAATGTAAATCCAAATTGAAAACCGTTTCGCTGCGCATATGACATTGAACGTATTTTATCTGCACTCTTTGCTTTTGCCTTGTTGATCTCCTAAATATGTGTAAATCACTTTCAGCAGGAATAGAAGCGCAGGAATGACAGCAGATTCGGGTGAGTAATGTATGTAAACTAACCTGAACAAAGTGCAAAGTGCAAAAGGTCATGTGAAATCCATGAGACAATCCATTCTGCTCTATCTCTGTCTGACAGGTGACTTTGAGCACGTCTCCTCGTGAGAAAGTTGGACTTCCTCCTCGTCAGATGGGCCACGCTGAGGGCACGAGGGAGGCTTCAGACAGGTGTGTTTGTGATAAGCGGGTCAGGTGCCCATATACCCGCATTGCAAGGCTCATTTACACACATCACAGCGCGCTTTAAAGTCACGCGGTTGACCGCGCAAATCAGACACGTACACCGTGTTGCATAAAGGCAGCTGAAAGAAAGCTTTGTCACTGATGATGACAGAGGATAAGGATGACTTCAGTGAAGTGTCTTTGTCAGATTTCACTTTGGCAATGTTGACAACCTTCCCAAAGGCATTCTACATTTCTACAGAAGCTATAAGGGTCAAATTGGATGACTCTCTTGGCAAGTCACAGCAAATGACTGATGAGTAATACACAATCTACAAAGAATTAAATTGACTTTCTTTCTTTGTGTTCCACCTATGTCTCATATTTACTCAAACGTCCACAAAGCAGCTTGATGTCAGTTTTATTTTGTAAAACAGGGTTGGGCCAGTTCTCGATGGCCGGACATGATTTCTCTTAAATTACTTGTGTTATTCATCATAGAGATACACTTGAGTGTTTGGGTGTTTAATCAATCAATGGTTTTGTATAGCCCAATATCACAACAGGAGTTGCCTCATAGGGCTGTAACAAACATTAAGGCAATAAAACAGAACAGTAAATAAGACAATGTAAAGTTCCGGTGAATCAAATATCCAGGCAAACATAATGTCCAAATAAGCGTCAGCAGTGGGTGGCGACGAGCAGTGGGTGGCGACGAGCAGCTCGGGTGTCCCCTGTCCTTAGACTCTCCAGCCCGGCAAGGAAAAACTCAAAAACCCAGTGGGAGAAACGAGAAACCTTGAGGAGAACCACAGAAGGAGAGATCCACTCCCATGGACGGACAGGCTATAGAGACCCAGGGCCGAAGGAGTCCCTCAGTAGACGGGCCAAGATCACAGACCGTCCAGTCCTTGTTGTCAGTAGGCAGGGTTCCTCCGTTCAGCCGGGTTCCTCCGTTCAGCCGGGTCCCTCCGTTTAGGGATTTGAAACCCGGCCCTGATAATGTAAACCACTGTTGAAAAAGTAGCTCAGAAGGCTCTAGATACACTGGTGGCATACAGTATTTACTTCTGCTCCAGGGAGTAAATTTCCAATCTAGTGCAATCTGCAAATCACAGTAGCACTAAATAAAGTGCTAAAACGTATTTTCAAAGTTTGCCAAATATTACTATTAGACAGCTTTACCGCACAAGTGCAATATGCTTTTCAGTGTTGCCTGCGAAAGCCTCCTTCAGGACAGTATCAAAAGACAGGTGTTTAAACTCTTGTCACTCGCATTCAAACACTTAGTGAACCTGGAATCGCTTTGTGACAATCCTGACATTTAAATGATGAAATAAATGCCTCGGGAGGAAAGTCGGACAGTTTTTCATGATGTCTTTTCCCCGTCTGGCCCCCTCCCCGTGCGTGTGTGTGAGAAGAGCCAGGCCCTCGCTTTTGGCTGCCACGGCACTGATTAACCCTGTCATGAGCTGGCTGCTTCTCCAGCCGCTGACCCTGGCGAGGTGCCTCCACTTGGCTTGTTTTTCCAATTAGAGGAGCAGAGCTGTGGTAGAATGCCAAGGAAAAGAATGGAAAGGTAAACGGAAAGCTTGGTAGCGTAAGGCGGTGAAAATGAAGAGAAGCATGCCACGCTATTAGATAATGTCCCAGCACAACAGTGTAATCACAATTGAACTGAAGAAACATCAACACATCAAAAATATGTCTCCATATGGTCGTAATATGTTCTGCTAACACTGTAGACAAGAAGAACATGTTCTGAAAGGCATGAGGTCCAGTGTCTACTTTATGAATCGCATTTTAATAGAAAAAAGCAAACAGAAAGCAATGAGAATGCGGAGGAAAGAAAGTTCTGTATCATGATTGTTGATGCCAGATCAATCGTTAAGTCTTTCTGCCACTAATGCAACAATTTTTGCCAATCGGTCTTTGTAATTCACGTGACAAAAACGCCACTGCCGCCATGTTGAGTAATGTCGTAAATGTAAACTATCAAACTGAAGTCACAAAGGTCCTACAAACTGCTTCTTGACAGTCAGGATGGGCCACAGTGATTACAACAACTATAGGGTATGTAAGAGCACAAACTCTTTTCACTTCAAGGGTTTTGGCTAAAATGCAAAGTAAAAAGTCTTCTAGCAATTGAAATATACTGCGTAAATGTTTGGAACTTTCCATGCGTTTGGAAAGTTCCAAACATACATAAGGTAACCATTCGTATAAGAACTTTTAGAGCTACATATAGCTATTTGATATTTGTTAGAGTGTTAGAATGGCGATGTGCTGGGGGAACAGTCTGATTTATCAAACTGGACCTAGACACTTTTTTGTGGGATAAAGCAAGTGTTCTGCATCTTCCAGCATCTCTGGGCTGAGGTGGGTTGCAAAAACACAAAACAGTTTAACAAACAAGCAAGCACTGCTGAAAAGATAGCTGTGTTTTGGTCATAGCATATGCTCATGGTCAGGAGTCTGAAAACAAAGTTTGAAGCTGTTTACATTTTTGCATTTGACCCATTAGCACAGGTGGATCCGACATTATTGCCCGTGCGTATACAAAAATTGTGGGGAGTAGCCGGGGGGGGAAATTACAAGCGGGGGTGGGGGGGGATCTGAGGAGGACATGTTGGAGATGGATGTTTGAAAGGCCAGGAGCAGGAGATGGCTGATCCTCCGTAGTCCGTCCAGCCGCGGTCCCGGGCTTCTGCCGGCGAGCGTTAATCAACGTGACGGACGGAAGTTTTCTGACAGTGTGTGGAGGGTGAGTGCGCTTTGTACTGTACAAAAAAAAGGGGGAATATCTAAAATGAAAAATGAATCCTGGATATTAGTCTTTTGCTTTAGAAGAGTACCACATTTATTTACTGTAGAGATAAGGCCAAAGATCTATGATTTGTAAGATACTGTACAAGCCAGAGTTAGATTATATGTTAGCTTTTGTTGTTTGCCAAATTGTCACAATATTTGGAGACGCAATATTGCAGAGGTCTTCCATCTGAAGAAACAACAAATGCATGAACTGAAAAATGAGCATAAGTTCTTTTCGGTCATGATTGTCCTAATTTTGCTACAATTTTTATATTCTGCAGCTCTCCAGCAGGAATGTTGAGAGTTCTTGATCAAAATCCCACAATCTGGGGCCAACAGTTTATTATAATGGGTCCAATCTACAGCACATAAATCAAGACGAATACTATGAGTTTTCGTAAATTCATCTCATGTGTACATTCATTTCAGTGGTGGAGTCTTACAGAGGCTTAGTAACACCTGATTTGAGATTTACATCAAAGTCATACCGTTTGCAAGCTCTCCCAAAGGAGATTTGGAAAACTTTCTCCTCATTTCTTTTCTTGGCTCTGTAGGTTTACACGTTCCCAATAACCCTCAAAGAAGACACGCTACAAAAAGGGCACGAGAGATTATTGAGCGTCCCACATATGGAAGTCATTTCCTGCTCACGTGGCCTCGCTCAAACCAGCCAGAGCCTCTTCGAAAGACTATTCACCCCGTTCAAAATTGTCACCTTACTTCACCGAATGTAGATGCAGTCGCCATGGCCACGCAAGATTCTGAGGTTAAGTTGAGTTTGTGGGTTTCTGAAACCTCACTTGGAACAAGGTTAAGTCAACAGTGAGGACTCTTTTAGAGAAAGACAACAGAAGAAACACACATTTGTGGCAGAAGTTGATGACTTTACCCAGACTAGAAGGGATCATTGTGGTACAAGTTTACGACCAGTTGGTACCGATACGGCCCTTCAGTAAAACAGTAATTAGATGTAGCAAAATAGTGTGGAATAGGCGTAGGGCATGAGAAACAAATATTTGAAGCGATGTAAATCATGTGACTTGATATATAACCCTGGTCCTGGCCAAGGTTCGACAGTAATGAGACAAAATGTACATGGTCACAAACAAATAACTGTCGCTGAATCAACACCTAAAGAACATGTTGTACTTACCTCATTGTTTACTCTGAGTGGACACTTTAGAAAATGACCGGACTGATGTGACAGAGCTACAAGATGTCAAAAGACTTGAACACGGGCATGCTTGTTTCAAAGTTCAATCGGTTTCGCCTTGTGGCTGTTCGTGGTGGTTTTGTCTCAGGTTGTGTGCGATTTGAAGATCATTTGCGCCGGTCATTTCAGAGTTCATGATGGGTATAGTCACTGAAAGTGTAGTCACTGAAAACTCATTAATTTCCCCGCGCGTTTCCCCTTCCCGTGACAACGCAACTGTTGCAAAAAAAAAAGGCGTCACATCAACGTCTCTCCAACCGCGAGGATAGACATGCCCACGACAGCAATGTGCAAAGCCTACCAAAGCCCTAAACTTATAGTGACTAGAATACTCAAGGTCATCCAAAATGTCTGTTAACGAACCGTTGTACTGATTTTATTTTGTTCCTGTTTTCAAATAAAGATTATTAGTTGTGGTTCAAACTTATCCCTAACTTTCCTCACACACTCCCAATTCATCCCAATGTTTAGGTTTTTCGGAGGTCATTATTTTTTGGGATAAGTAATAGTATTATAACTCTCACTTTGACCGTGTCACTTCAGCCCTATTGGCATCTAAAGGTACATGGCTACTTAATATGCGTAAAACAAAAGGATGCACTTTAGCTCCTGATCACGGCTGTTGGACTCAAGTTTACCAGAGTTCTAACTATACCTCTAAATGCTAAAAGAAGCACTGCAAAAGTAACAGGGATTCTCTGTAATAATTATGTTTTTAGGCGGGACGGAGCCTCCTCTGCGAGAGTTTAATCTGCTGTGGACGATAGCAGTAGCTGTGATAGCCACAGTAGCATTTGCGGGACCACCAGACTGTTTGGCGGTCCGAATTAGCGAATTGAATAGGCCGGGTTTATATATTTTATTTGCTCATTTAAACACTAAATCAAAAAGTTTTACTGTAGGTACTCTGAAGTATTTTATGGCCACTCTTCCCACCTGTGACTAATGCCCGCGACCCTAAATCCCGACTCCTGCATCTTTCAATTCCACACCATATTCCACAAATCCAATAAAACCCGGGGACCTTTTGTTGACTTTGCGTTGGCGGTCAGGAGGTGCTGATTGAGCTGGGAGCCGGGAGCCTGTCAGATGTCCAAACCGCACCCGCTTCCTCCTATAACCTGTCAACAACATCGCTGCCTCCATCTGAGCGCCTTTCCTCTGCCGACCCAAACCAACCACAGAGCGGGGCTGCCACCGCGGGACCCTCTGAAGGTCTAAACCAGAGAGGAGAGTAGAAGAGAAGAGGGGGGCTCCTGACAGCGGAAACACAGGCACTTTAAACCCCTCCACCCCCCCACCCCCGACCCCTTCACTCAGATCAAAGGCCACAGGAACAGAAGAGAAGCCGGAGAGCCAGACGAGGCACAGACAGACAGGGAGGAGAAGGATGTGCTGTTTGACGTACTTTATCAGGGAATAAGGAGCTGTTGGAGACACTGCCGACTAAGGACAGCAGCAGGTGGATGAAAATGATCAGAAATGACCGGAAGAATTGAGTGAAACGAGATTCGCTGGCACTTTCCGATAACTTAGCTTTGCTTTCATGTGTTTATAATGTAATGTGCATTAACGCGCACGTAAGAAAAACAAGTCAACGCTATTAACAGGAAATGACTGGGCACTTATATATATATAGACGAGCACCACCTCATGACATCAGCAGGTGGGGGCAAGCATTTTTAGCTCTTCATAAGGAAACACACAAAATATGCAAAATATTTCAAACAATAACTCATTTATATTTTTCTATTTATGGTTTCATTAAGTTATTTACTTTGTATTCTCATTTATTTGGTTTTACTGGTTTAGTTATTTTAATGAGGACTGATTGAGCTAACTGGAAAATAATTTACTTGTTTTTATGATTGTGCAGCCCAGTTTTTGTTGTTTAAATTCAAGATTCAAGATTGCTTTATTTGTCAAACCATGACTGATTCGAAATTCTATTTCTCTCATCCTTGATTGTGGAGCGGAGGGTGGGGGAAGAGGGGTGGGAAAACAATGTGAAACACAAAAACTGCAAAAGCAGTCTGCAGAAAAGGGTAGAAACGTCGCTTTGTCAAGAGGGAGAGAAGCCGCAGCTTGTTTATGCGCCGCCATGGTGCCATATAAACAAAGTGGATAGGATTCAAACATGTAGGAATGAACTTTGGTTGAGCATAATATTGGCCCTTTCTGACTCATTAAGTTTAAGACTTAAAGTAATCTTACTGAGCCATCACCTTGCGAATTCATATTTATAAATAAATATAGCTATATTTTTTCCTTCCTTCCTTCCTTTAATACAGACATAGTAATGGCACTGGATGAACAGGATGTATCCTTTAAGTGTTATGGCACTTATAGTAATAGATTACATTATTTAAAGTTAGAGTAGATACAACAACATTTCATAACAAAGATCAAAACACATGAGAACAACTCTGGCCCGACTTCAGCCACTGAGCGGTGGCTGAGTGGTTAGCATACTTGCCCCACAGCAAGAAGGTCTTGAGTTCCGTCCACGGACAGTGGGGGCCTGTCTGTGTGGGGCCATGTTTCTGTCCCCGTGTCTGGATGAGTGCACCCCCAAAACATGCACAATAGGTTAGTTGTACAGCCAGGTGATTCTGACTGTATAAAGACAAAGAAAACACCATAACCTCTCCAAAAGATGTTAATGTTTTAGTCCATTGGGGAGACCATTCCACATCCTGACCTCCTTGAAGCAAAAGCTGACTGTCTAAAAGATGCTGTGAACTTAGGGAGTCCCTGCTGACTAAAGCTCTGAGAGATGCGAACACGGTGGTGACATAGAGATGTGTATCCAAGGTTACAATTAAATATTAGCAGTAGATTTTGGGTGAGATTGATACTAACTATTGATACTAACTACCCTTCATTTGGGTTTGGTAAACGCTCCACTGTCTCTAGCTTTCTTAGATACAGTAAGTGCATTCCAGGTCTGCCCTCAGCACGGCCCATGTTTTCTGAATTCCCTCCTTCCAGCCGACAGCCCGTTAAGCCTTTTTATGTAGTCGGGGCAGAGGGAACCATTAGGCTGGCAGGGCAGGAGGAGGAATGTTGCCATGGGCGTCCGAGAGACAAGTATGCCCCCCTGGCGCTGTGAGGGCACAGTGTGACCCCCCGACATCAAAGGAGGAGGAGGAGGTGGGGTGGGTCTATTCATGGGCACCGGCCAGTAGGATTCCCCCTCTGCGGGAGACCTCTGGAGGCGTGCCATGCATTCCTAAAGAACTCCTCCTCATGAGTGTTTCAGTCGCACTCACACTTTGTACACTGGCTTTGTTACGGTAGTTTTAAATCCTGCCTGTTTGTGATTATTGTGAAGCTATATGTAACCAGGAAGATGACATTTTCTATAACCCGTCAAACCAGCTGTACTGCATCCAGTGACTAATACTGTAGAAATTATCACAGTGTTTTTTCCCCCAAGGGGATTTTTTTTAAATGGCGTGTTGTCAATGCAAAGATTAATTAATATTGAATCCTAATCCTAACTGGAACAGGCACAAATAATGCATTTATTGGAGTAAAACTGCAGACAACTAAATGTGGTGATGGGTGGATCAATACCAACATGTGAATATTTCCACACTGGAACCAGTATCAAAAGTATTCATGCACGACGTGCGTAAATATCCACACTTTCATTTCTTTAAAATTATTTAAACTGTGCATAATCTCAGCCAATTACATCTACTACATTTAAAAACAAAAAAACATCTCGGGATTGAGAGCTGGAATACATTTTACACACAATCAATTTAAGCAGGTTACCAGCATGAAAGATTATCATTACCAAAGTTTCAATGCAATTCATGGGTATTGGTATCGGATTGATATTGCGATACAAGACCAAAGCTAGTTTCTATCAGATCAAGTCCAGAATCTCAAGGTCTCCATGGGGCTTTATCATGTATAAAACTTGCTCAGCCTGTAGAGTAGACATTCACAAACACACTCTGAAAGGCATAATGTTCCTTGTTCTAGTTTAGCAGAACATATTTCAGTCTTTTTTCAAATCTTTACACTCTAAGTCTAATGTCTAAAAGTTTCACTGTGGACTGAATCACACGGATCTTTGTCACAAACTGTCCAGCCCTAATGGATACAGACCATCAATCTCTTTGTCAACAACTTGTATAGTACATTTGGCCATTCAAACATTTCTACATCTTATCTAATCACAAATGTTTATCATTCTTTTTCAGTGACTGCAACCAAACCAGTGTCTGGGGTCACGAACTGTCCGTATAGCCTCAAATACACTTTCAAAGAGTTATCACATACCAATCTGCATGGAGGTTTGACAATGAGCAAGCCCTTTTCCTAAAGTTTATGTTGGCAGCGCTGAGAGGCAGGGGGTGGTGGTGGTTGGCTGCTCCCAGTCTGTTTTCAAAACCGTTTTTCCCCCCCTCTTCCACACTGCAATCAAATGTAATTTTAGCGGGGAGATAAGCACGTCTACTGAAATGTGTCATTAGCGCGAGTAGCAACAAAATTAAACATGAAAGCAAATGACACAAAATGAGCCGCTGTTTCTTCCTGTAATTTCTGGCGAAGAAGAAGAAACAAAAATCTTTGTTCCTTTTTGACTTTGGAGCCCCGTGTTTTGTCGCTTGATTCTTAACAACAGAGCGCTTCACACAGGACGCTTTCGCCTTCATCGCCAAAGTAAAGCGCTTGATTGTTTTCTGTTTCAAAGCCGGGAAGCAACTAAAAAGCTGGCTTTCCACCGGGTTTGCTGCGAGTTCCTCTGGCATGCCCGGGGCTATAGGGTGCGAGACAGAAAAGGGGGGGACTCTCGGGGTCCCGAAGAGTTAAACTTGTGAAAACATGGAAGGGGGCGCGCGCGTGTCTATCTCCAATCTCCAGTCGTCTCTGTGGCCTTTTACCAGTCCGACTCATCTGACGCCTGCAGCTAAACACTCTGGTGCTGGAGCTTTTTTCCGCGCCTCCAAAAGCTAACCCGGTAATGAGCGGGCGCCCTCTCAGGTGAAAGGGGAAGCAATCCGGTGTGGCCTAAGGGTTTCGGAGGAGGAAGAGGTGCGCGGCGGGAGGGTGGGGGGAGCATCACATAGCGGCAGGGCGAAACGAGCAGGCGTCAAGCCGGTGCGCCCGAATCACAAAACAACAATACCGAGACGAGCGCGGCTGGAAACGGCTAATCCTTCAAGAAGTACAAAGAGGAAGGCGTCAGGTACAAGAGACAAAAAAAAAAGAAACAAAAAAAGAAAACCCGTGCGGGAAAATCTCTCCTTTAGAAGCGGAATCCATCACGTTTCCTTATAGTACATACTTTCGGACAAGGAGAAGAAAGTGAACGCGCCGCAGCCTACTTTATTCTGGCCGTTTCATCCATCTTGTTGGACTAATAAAATGTCAAGTGGAGTTCCTTGATATTTAATCATGAAGCGGCGGTGGTGCCGAGCGCGGGGCCTGACGAAGCATCGGGAGGCTTAAAAAACGCAGGCAACACAGGGGGGAAGAGTTTGGCTGCACCCGAAGGAGGAGGTTACACAAAGCTGCAGTATCAGGGAAGCAGACTGATATGAGCAGGGAGGGAGTCACTAAGAACTGCTCCAAATCTGACTGGAAAGGTTTGACACGGAGCTGGTTGTAAGTGAATCAAACTGTTGCATTCATGCTTTGGAAGAACATAGACTTGAAAGTGAAAAGACTAGGTGTGTGTTAAGATCAACATACAGTATCCTTTCCCTACTCAACTATACTGTCCAATAAGAGAATGCCAAAAATATCTTAAAAAGGTTGCACTGATGTAATACTTAATCAATAAAGGCCCCGTTCCCAATTTCTTTGGATCTCAATTGCCAACAGACGCGACAGGTGGTTAAGATAGTAACTTTGAGCAGCAGCCCCAACTAATTTCTAGCTCAGAAACTTCCACACGCTTTCCACCTACTTCTGATCTTCACGTGAATTCATTTAAGAGTAAGTTTCAACTTCTGAACTGGGGAGTTTATGTCATAACAGGACAAACAAAAAAATAAAATCTGGAACAGTCTTCATGAGGATGTGAGACAGGCCTCAACTCTGACAATGTTCAAATCCAGGCTGAAAACAGCTCTTTTTACCCGAGCAGATGGAAACTGAAAGTATTTTATCTGCACTCTTGCCTTTTACTGTAATTGATTAATTGTTATGTTGATGTTTTATTGATTGATTTGATCTGCTTTCTTGTAATTTTATGCAACTGTGAAGCACTTTGACTTGCCTTGTGTATGAATTGTGCTCTACAAATAAACTTGCCTTGCCTTGCCTTCTTAGTTTGTGAGCGATATATATGGTACAGGGCCTTGAATTGCACCAAGGTTTAATGTGTGAAATGCAATATAAAGTGCGCATACCTTGGAAATATTTTTGCCTTACTGTAGTATGCAGTGAGCAAATATTGTGTCACTTGGACAGATAACTAGAGTATTCATCTAGAAATTACAAAATGTGGTTTGATGTCAACCCATGTCAAAATGTGGTAAATTCTCAAAAAGGCCCATTTTGACTGAACTGGTGCAGTGTAAGAGCCTTCGAAATGGGTTTCAAAACGACTTGGAAACCCATTCTAAGCAAAAGCACATCAAAGTTGAAGATTCGTATTGACCAAAAAGCTTGTTGCGCGGCTTCGACAGAGTGCCGTCGTGCCAGGCTCCGAGCGTGAGAAAATCTCTTTTTTTTTTTAGGCTAATTCCTAAGCCTCCAAAAGACATTATTAGATGAAACCATTCCCAATCTCGCTATCAGATGTAATGGACGCCACATCTGATAAGAGAGATAACAAAAGGCTGGGAGAAAAGATTCCGTTTATGTGATTGAAATTCATTTTCACTGGTGCAAAAACTGTAAAAAGAGTGAAATTCCCCGGGAGATAAACAAAACGTGTGATGAATGAACTAATTTCCTCTCATATGGTAAAACTGGCTTCACGTCAAATTAACGCTCCTATATTGCAATAACTAGGCTGGTCTTGTCTTCTGGTGACACCAAGGGATATGAAGCAGTTCACAATGAGCTAAAAACAGCTAGTAATACACTGCCACACCTAAATAAAAGGTCACACACTCTAATATTTATTTGTTGTGCCTTTAGCTTTGATTTCACTGTGGTGTTGTTCCAATAAAAGGCTGCAACGTCAGAAGATCAATTTATTTTTCATCAAGATCTTGTATTGATGCTGGGAGAGCGTGACCACTACGCAAAGCCTTCTCCAGCACATCCCAAAGATTCTCAATGAGGTTAGGCTCTGGCTAATCCAAATGTGAAAATTATGTCTCAATCCATTGATGGAATATACAGTGGTCAGATGATTCTGTGAGCACATAGTGGTACTGAATCTAGACCTGACCAACTGCAGCAGCGACCGATCAGAACAGTAAGTTAAATCCTGGTAGTGACTTTTTAGAACAGGCAGTATATAGAGCATTTGAAATGGGGAAAATGTGAGCTCTGAAGTCATCAGTGCAAGTCCTGTGGCTCTCTGGGCTTTAAAAACACAGAGGAGCGAACATGGTTAAAATTTCAAATATGGGAGCTTTATTCTTGTTTGGCATCGAATGGTATATATTCAACAAATAATTTATGTCACTCTAGTATTCCACATAACCTCAGTAGTTAACATGTGAAAATCCTCCTTTTGGCTACAAAATATTCAAGAATGTTAACAAATATTCCAACTTTTTCTAACATTGTGCAGCTGTAAAATTTACTCTTTTTCCTGAATTACTTTGTAGTTTTGACGACGTAACTCCGAGCTGCAGAACTTGTCCAGTGCAAGTGGCAATGTGTGTTGTATTCTCAGTTGTTGGGCTTAACTTCGGGAAAGATGGGAAGTCGAAGCTGCACAGAAAGCAGCCTGGAAAATGTGCGGCGCTCGCAGAGGATTTATAGCCCTGTTCCACTGCTCTCTTTACTTTGCTATAACTGGGCCCTGGAGTAGGATCGCTGGAGTCTAAAGCCCAAAGTCCTGAGTCCGGAGTAATGGAAATTCCACATTGTTGCGCGATGACGTCTGTGGGCACAAATCAAAACTCTCCATGTCCACTCTTCATTTCCCAGCGACCTCTTTAAACTGCAATCAGCGCAAAAGCATTAGGGAAGGGACGGAGCATTTCCTCTTTGCAAATGTCTTCTAATTGGCACGGGGTAATTTCAAGCGCTCTCTCGTCGATTTTGTGTTGGTGAGAAAAGCCAGAGAAACAGCTGTCGCCTGTAGTTGGTGGAAGCGATACGAAGCTGCCACCAGCTTGTTCCGTATCTCCAAAGAGACTCCCCACCCGCGAGACGAGGGGCCCGCTGCAGAGATAATTATGAAGCGGCGCGGATCAGAAATGTGACAGAGCGCCACACCCATCGAATTACCACCAAAGTAATGGAAGAGAAGTGGTCTTCAAAGTTCTATGAAGTGAAAGCCAGAGGGTGAGGATGTGTGTTAGGTTTGGTGGTCTGACAGCGGGTTTCTGGAAGACGACAAGAAATGGGTCTGAAGACACAGCATCCTTGCCGAAGAACGATCTCAAGTTTGACTTTAAAGATGAGAAGTGTATGGGATGGGTACAGGGTAACTAGTTTAACTGAATGTACTTTATATGACATGTACACTGCCTGACCAAACAAATGGCTACTAACTGTTCTGATCTGGAGCTGCTGCAGTTGGTCAGGTCTATAGGTTCAGCAACACTTATTTGCCTAAAGAATGAGAACAGATGACGACCCATACATCCTGGATGACCATGTTATTCTTAATGGCATGGGTATATTTCAAGATGACAGTGCCAGGATTGTGAAAGAGTGGTTCATGGGGCAGGAGACACAATCGAGTAACCGTGTGTATGAAATGTGCAGTATAAATAGCAAATATGCCTTGCCATTTTCACACATGGATTGGCCGCCACAGAGTCCACAGATTAACCTCATTGAGCATGTTTGGGATGTGCTGGAGAAGGCTTTGCACAGTGGCCACACTCTCCCATCATCAATACAAGATCTTGGTGAAAAATAAATGTGACACTGGATCTTTTGACATCGCAGAGGCTGAAACCATGCCACAGAGAATGTGCTGTAATCAAAGCTTAAGGAGCTACAACCAAACATGAGAGTGTGTGGCCTTTTTTTTTTATGGCAACCTTTTTTGTGGTCGGCCAGTGTATTTATTTCGTATTGTTAATTTAAATATTATGAACTGCATATTTCTTTTTTGCTTCTTGCTTCAGTGTATAATAGTGAATTTTCTATATACTGTATCTTCAACTCATTAAAAAAAATCAGTGTCCCGCCAATTGCAACCCTTCCATGACGTATCGAATTTGGGTAGGACTCTGTTACATTTACTCAAGTACATGAACTTTAGTAACAGAATTGTCACATCGTTTTATGTTTTGTCAGTAAAACATCACGCCTGGAACTTATATCAGGCTTTACGCTTAAATAAATACTCAGACCTACATCTTTTTACCACTCTTTACGTACACATTTTTGGGTCACTACCTTTTACTTCTATTTGAGTACATTATTCTTACTTGAGCCAGTATTTTGGCTACTCAACACACTTTCAATACCAAACAGAAAAAAAAAATTCAAGCTGTGAATGTTTGTTTACCAAAAAAAAGACATTGTTATGTGATATTTTAAGTCAATAATTGTACAGGTTACATTACTGTAAATAGTCCAATAGAAAGAAAGTAATCCGTCAGGCCATAATTGAAGGTGTGTGCGTGTGTGCGTGTGTGTATATGTGTGTGTGTGTGTGTGCGTGCGCGCGTGTGTGTGTGTGGCTCGGTTGGCACCTGCCTGTTATCTCTCCCCCTCAGACCTGCACCTCCATTGTGCTCCATGGGAGAGCTCCAAATTGAGATCTCAAACATGAAGAGCTGACAAATGACTTGTGTATGGAGGCGCATGTGCACTAATGTGTGACAGGCACAAATGCAGCAGCTTTCATTACAGATTAGTGCTCTCCCTTTAATTTATTTTTTACATCGAAACATTTTTAATGGACCTTCAAATTAAATTGAAGGGGTAATCAGATTATTTGAGAATGTTATGTAAGGAAACACTTGTGCGGCGGATTTCAAAATCATTCCCCTTTTTGAGATTACTATTAGCCTTAGAGTCGTGCTGAATATTAAAGCGAGGGAGTGGGGCCTCAGCCACAGCAGCGCTAAGGCTGTGCGAGCGAATTCATGCGCCGCGCGTTTTAGAGGCATGTCTTAGCAGATCCGCGCGGGTAATGACACAGCTCTAAAACCTTTACGGGCCTTGTCAAATATCCGCCATGCGAAAGCGCTTTCTCACTTTCTCTTTCCGACCTGCTGGATCCATCATTCACAAGACATGCAGGTGCCTTTTGGAATAACACGGACGGGGAAATAGGAGAAGAAGGAAAGCCATACGGATTTTAATTAATTTATAAGGATACGTATTTAATCATTTCTATTTTATTATGCACAGTCTGAAATTTAAATCATTAGTTACCAATTTGTGAAAAAGTGGTTTCCAAAGTGAGAGGCCTCAGCTGTAGAGCAGGCCCACAAAAACTTGTCAACAGAATAAGTACATTGACAAAAATTGAGTTTGAAAGGAAATCTACTTGTTACATTTTACAACTTGTAATCTGTATTTAACCAACAGTCACTGCCATTTGTTATTCTATTTGCTTGGTGGAGAGCCAATTTTCTTATCATCAAAACACCAAAGGCCGAATCTTCCCATTGTAGCCCAAAGTAAAGCACCACTTCGACAAATCCCAATGTTGTACTTAATATTAAGATTATAGGCTGTTTTGCAAGGGATTTTAACATGATGTACTGTATTTTCTGCATTTGTAAAGTAGTTCACAAGGTACATGATCTCAATATTTCTCAATATCATCTTAAAGGGCCAGAGGTTCCAAGCTGGAGGACCGGATTTGGCCCCCAGGCCTGTCGTTGCCTACCCCTGTAATATATCAAGTTGTATTTCTATTTAGAAAATGTTATTAAATCGTTTGGAAATAATTAAATGTGTGATCCTGTAACTGTCATAATAAATAGGTTTAATGTCATCAAATGTTATGGAACATTCGTAAAAGTCTGTGGCAATTTCCAATCATTTCCATTTATCACCTATAGTATGACAGCCAGGTACTGCCTCTATATGAGCCTTTTTTCCTTAAGAAACTTTTTTGTATCAGACGCCGACATAGTAACATAGTAAACAGAACCTACTATACGCCTGAGAAAGTGCTTTATTACAATGGATCGACTTTTACTTCACTTGTGCTTAGGCATTTATCTCCTTTCTCTCTAAATCCTAAAATTGCCTCAGAAAAAAAAGCCCCCATCTTCTCTGCGCATTTGCAGAGTGGTGCACAACTTTTCTCTCCCCCCCTTTTTTTCTTTCTTTCCTCCAGTGAAAATTGAAGAGGCTTTATGTCAAATGCGGCTAAAGCCAAGCCTCTCCGTATCAAACAACGCGGCGCGAAAATGACTGTGGCTATGATAAGGCTGGCAGATAGAGCGGGCTGAGGAAGGAGGGGGGGGGGGGGGGGATGGGGGGAGGATAGTAGCAGACGCGTATGGGGGAGGAGACAAAACTGAAAGGAAGTGACTCTACTCAATTATACTGCAAAATTGGTATGACTGAATATTTTTCATTCAGGTGACTGATAGTATCTGCGAAACGGCAATGCAGATAAATAAAGGAGCCCCTCTGTCAAGAATAAACACCATTAATCATGAAGCCGGGGACTGTGTGACCGTCTGGCCCCCCCTCCTTCCCCTTCCCTTTCCGACTTGCTCCATAGAGGAAGTATTAAAGAGAGGAGAGGGATGAATATGGGTGACCTGAAGGAAGTCGTAGCCCCCGGTCAGGGAGAGGAAGGCGAATGAAGAAGTGGCCCGCGTCGCCGGCTCGAAGGACCGCGGTGACAGCGTCCGTATTCCGACAGAGATTATCAGATGTGATGAGGAAAACCATCATTAATTCTTATTGTTATTTATGACTTCGCTTTACATGCGGGCCCAGTCTAGACATTATTCAAATAGAGAGTTTGGTAAAGTGACCGGGATATGATTTTAACCACCTTGACGTAGGAGAGCAATGACTAATTGGATTAATTGTACTTTGTTGACTATTAAAGTAACCGGTTGATATCTTTAGAAAGTTGTATAAAACAAATGTAATATACAAAAGTACTCACTATTAGTATTTCATCATGAAATCAGTGATTGAGTAGTTTCCATTGCATTAAGTGATATACAATACAGTATATGATGGGACAATGGCGCTTTACTGGTAGAATTATGGACAGTGTGGAATACTTTTACACAACTTCTTGTGCAACCTGAACCCATTTCCAATAGAGGGTATTCAGATGACGTTACGTTTCCCAAATCTTCACAGAATTAGTTTATGCATTTAGAAATGGTAAATTATCTAGACCCCTACCTACCAAAAGGGTCAAATGCAAATGGTAACGCTAAAAAGCAATGCAGTCAATACATGGTATTGTTTTGCATTATGTGTATCTGTGAGTGTGCAGCACATAGCGAGGCCTCATCCCATCTGGAAGGTGCTGAGATAAGAGCCAGTGTTTATGCTAAACAACTCGCCGCTCCTCCATGCTAAGATTGGGCGCTTTGACAACAGTTTATGTAAATAACCAAGCAACACACAACACATTTTTGTTTTATCCCAAAGAATATGGTGAATACAAAAGACGGGGTTTGGGAGAAACTGAGAGAAATGAGCGGAAAGAGAATTTGGAGCGAGGGATTTTGAGGTTAGGTTCTTATATTACGCTACATTCAGGACTATGAAAACACTTTAGCATCTGAATATTCCTTACAACTTATAACTTGAATCAGTTAAAAAAATAAGCATACAGTGGCGCCACACAAGTGAAAGCTTTTTGCACTTAAGTCAAAGCTAAATGCACTAAAAATGATTTGTTAGACAGTTGCAGCCTCTTTTTATTAGATTTGATTTACAAACCCGTTTTTCAAAGTGTACATTTTAGATGATTTGAATAAAAAAGTTTGCATTTTATTAATCACATCTTAGATATTGAGAGTTATCTGGCTGGCGTAATTACAATTTTACATTAAGAAGAGTTTTTTGAACGGCTTTTTGAAATGAATGGATCCCAAAGACTCGGCTCCCAGAAAAGAGCCGTGAATCCCATCACTAATATCAATGCTGACGCGCCTCAAAGCATGTTTACAAGCCTCAATTTAAAACCACCAAAAAGTCAGTTTAGCAGCATATGCTCCATTTCACACAAAAATACTGCATATCTGATTGATGGTGTAAACTGGAGCAGGGCAAAGTCCATTAACAGTGCGCCTGTCAACTTTCTCTCTGCAGTTGAGGTTTTGGCCGCGATGACAGAGGCGTGCTCTCCGCGGTCCCGCTAGAATACCCTCCAGTCAGGACGGCCCGCAGCTGAACAAACAAAAGACTGAATGAAATACCTACGCGCACACACGGGGCCCCCACCAGCACCACCTCCGCCCATTTCATTCAGCGCTTTGGAATACTGCTTCTTATATGACCTACATAGAGAAACGTAGTGATTCAAGACTGTTCTTTCTACCTTGTTCCGTATCTGCCTATCCACACGTGCGCCACAACTCCTTCTACTCCACAACTTCTTCCAACCACCCTTTCTAGCAGCACTAGATTCCTTACTTTCATCCACACTGTCCGAACCATCTCAAGAACCTTTGCTGCCAGTGTCTCTGAAACTCCTTGGCATCGTCACAGTCTTTCATATCCTTTAGATCGTAGGAAAAATGGCATTCCACAAAACTTTAATGTCCAGAAGTTTAATATAAGTTTGTGTAGCTAATGGGAAAGGAAAAGTGTTTTTCTACTTTTCTATAGTTTTAAAATGATTACGTTGCAGAATCTAAAAACTGTACTAACTGTATTTTGACAAGAGGATGCGGATAGTCCCCACCTGGAACCACCACCTTAACGTGGTGGAGGGGTTTGAGCGCTCGAATAATCCTGGGAGCTTTGTTGTTGGGGGATTCTTGCCCCTGGTAGGGTCTCCCATGGTAAACAGGTCCTAGGTGACAGGTCAGACAAAGAGCAGTTCAGAAGTCCCTTATGAGAGACCAAGAGGCCCGGTTAGAACCACGAGGCCGTCCTTCCGTGGACCCACCACCTGCAGGAGGAGCCATAGGGGCTGGTGCTATGTGATTTGGGCTGCCCCCACGACCCGGCAACGGAAAAGTGGAAGAAAATGGATGGATGGATGGATGGATGTGGATAGTTTTCGGCAAACTCATTGGACAGATATGATGCCCAAGACACTACACCCAGTGCCTGTGTGGAGTGAGAGTGAGTGGCTGGTGACGGTTGGATGGTGCAGACTGGAAGCCTAAATCCAGTTTCCAAACCAGAGGAAGATCAGAACTGAGATATCCTCCTGGACTACTTTTTGAAACCTTTTGCCACTTTGGAACAAAAGCTGACGGATCTTTGACTTGATCTCTGTCGTCGCTGCTGCGTCTGTGAGGCAGAAGACACTTCCTGCCTAAATAAACACATTGATGGGTGAAGAGCAGCTCTCCGCGGGGGCTCTGTCCCCTCTGCTGCAGCCTTTGTGTGGGACTGGCTTAATGGAGCGAGCGAGGAGACCACTTCTTTCAATGGCACTTTATTACTTGACCATGGAACACGGCTAAATAAAACAGTCCTCTCACACGGCTCAGTGGCAGCTCTCGGTCACCCGGAGACGGCGCAGGACAAACAAAAGTATTCAGCACGAGTCAATTATAAGCTTCACACTTCTGTCTGGGCGCGCGGGACGTTTCAATGTGAGCGCTAAGACAACAAAACATTCTTAGGAGATAAGTAAATGACGAGCAACCATGTGTTATAGCAGTGGGTTAATTTGGTTTATATCATAGTATATCATCTACAACATAATATCCAAATTGCTGTTTGGAAGGAATGCACATTTATAATACCGAGAATATCTCCAATGTCAATAAACCAACAAAAAAAACTTTTGTAGTTTATTCAAGACAAATATCTTTATGAGCGACAAAGTAATCTGAAATGTAGATGTTTGCAGCACAATATCGCCCAACCCCAATGAAAACCACATTATAAATACAGTATAATTTGATAGCTACAGATATGAGGGCAGGAGTGTTCTCTGGGTCGGAGAAGTGAAAAACTATGCATTGAATCTGATTTGAAAGTAAGAAATTTGGCCAAAAAAAAATTAGCAGATAGGATGTAGTGATGGGAATTCAAATATTTAAAAGTGACAACAAATAGTTCAAGTTGGAGGCACACTGGAAAATGATAACATGTCTTAGATATAAGTGCCTGAATACAAGAATGTTTTTAGTGGGATTGCAAAGGTTTTTGTGTTATTTTAAGGGTAAAACTTAATTTCTCTTATTTTCAGTGCATGAATGCTTGCTCTATTGGCAATTTTATTTAAAGACAGTCCAAACCACCTTAAAATCAGCACATACATTTTTGATACAAGCACATTTTAAGCCCTTTATCTAAGTGAAGACAGCCTTTTTCTAGTTTTCTTAGAGTACTATTTATAAGCTGCAGCCCAAACTAAGCCTAAAGGCAAAATGCTTTCTCTATATTCACTTTGGGGAAACAAACCTGATCAACGTTCATAAACAGTGGAGGTACAATAGCACCACCCTCTCCACTCCCCTCTCAATTCATTCAGGTTAATTTCAGGTTTATTCCATAGCACCAAAGTTCACCTCCACCCCCAGACCTTAAGGCGCTAATATCGAATGGCGCAGCCATTCCCTCACCAATTCATAAACTCAACGATTAGCCTGTGTCTGTAATTGTGCTCTGGTTCCATTGCCTAATCCAGCAGGCGAAACAGAACCCCTGCCCCCAAAAAACAAAGGACAGTTAATTTGTGATTTCCTCTGCTCATTTGAAGGCAAATTAAGTGTCAAACAGCTAATATGGAGCATATTTCATTTCACGAGCTTTTCATTTAATTCCTCCGCCTCCTATCGCCGGAGCCTGTTAGTTTGCGCCCGCTCCTCAGTTGCGGGGGGGGGGGGGCAAAAAGCGCGAGTCATAAATAAACATGTTTCAATTAGGCCCTTCAGTGTAATAGGATATGATTGTGTTCATTTGCCACGTACGGACGGTGGATGTGGCACTGCGGCGTCCGAGATGCCCGGATTGTGTGCGTACGCGCTGGACGGGAGGTGGGAGGGAGGAAGCCTGGGCCTGGATTGATGGAACCGCCGCGGGGCCAACCCAACTGTAATTACAGGCAGTAATGAGAGGCTGCATGGGGAAGTACCGCAATAATAGTCCCTGTGTACTTAGGCATATCTTTGAGGGGGCTAATAACGATTAATTCTGCGCGGCGAGGAGAGAACTTGTCCTAAAACAATTCAATATTTCTCCATAAGCAGCCTCCTGTCCTCCCGTTACCCCTCGGGCAATGGCTGTAGCTGTACCCCTGGCTCGACCGTTTACGAGCTAGCGTTAGCGCGAGTGTTGACTTTTTTTGGCGTCGGTTGGGTGCTTGTAAAATGAAAATTAAAAAAAAAGTTTGGCGAGGAGGAGTTGCCCTTGAGCTGGAACTGTAATTATCCGCAGTTTGCCGTCAGGTGCTTGGACCTGAAGGGATGATCGCTGCGTGGAGGAATTCGGTGCTGCTTTTTTAATCAGGCAATATTAAAGCGGTGAAGCCAACGGAACGGCAAGAAAACCACTGGATTTTGTTCTGGATCCAAAGGAAGCTAAAGAAATCATGGTCGATATAACGAGGGTCATGTGTTTCCGAAGCAAGAGTTGGCCGTCTTAAAATGAGTTCAAACTGACTGGACCTAAGAGAATAATCTTTGAAATTAAGGACATCTTTGATGTGTTAAGGCCAGATGAACCTGTTGACCCCAAAGTCAGGACAAAACATGGTTTCAGTTTTCTGCAGCTCAAATCTGAAAGTCCTGAGGATGCGAGACATGCCTCAACTCTGACAATGTCCAAATCCAGGCTGAAAACAGTTCTTTAAAGTTGCATATATGACAATGAAAAGGCATTATCTGCACTCTTTGCTTTTAATGTAATGATATAATGATTATATTTACAGTACGTTTACACTGTATGTGTTATATCTGTAATCTAAAGCAACAGTGAAGGACTTTGAACTGCCTTGTGTACGAATTGTGCTCCACAAACTTGCCTTGATCCTGTAGATTTGAATGTTTTTGCACCTTTTGTTTCTCAAAAAGATAGAGAAAAATTACAGAATTTTTCACTTTATCGTATGGCCATGAATCAAGAACAAACTCCTGGTTCCAGTGGCAAATATTAGTCCAACAATTGGCAAAAATAAAAGTGTATTCACAGTGATAATAAACTACATGAACTCACACTTATGCCTGTACTGAAAGAAAGCAAAAGATGAAAAGGCGACAAATACTTCTTATAAACGAATTCATCAGAGTCTCACCACTTTTAGTGGCATATTGAATTTTCCATAAAGTTTGGTCAAATCAACAGAGCAGCTGTACTTTTAACAAGCCTAAGAGGGATTTTCATTAGGGCTGGGATAAAATATCAGATCAGATTGTATCGCAATACTTTTTGCTGCACCAAGTATCAATACTTTTAATACTACTTTAATACTGCTTGGAGTCATCCAAACACAATCATGCACGCCGTTGTTTTCCAGTGACACAGCTACACATAGCATTTGTGCTTTGTGTTAATGCACTTTTCAATCTTAACACTTTTCTTAACACAATTTTGGACACATGACTTTTTACACATTTTGATGTAAACTTATTACTTATCATAATTACTTACAGAAGGGGTAGGCAAGTTTGCTCGGTCTGTAATCTGAAGTAACAGTGAAGGACTTTGAACTGCCTTGTGTACGAATTATGCTCTACAAATTTACAGTAACAGAGGAACGAATTTCCTCATCGTCAAAAGACCAAGGGCCAGACCCTACAATTGTAGGCCAAAGTAATGCATCACTTACTACAAATGCCAGTGTTGTACATCATATATGGCCTAAAGGCTAAGACATTTTAAAGGAATTGACAGTATTTCATTACTTTACATTACATTTCTATAATACTTTCATAGGCATTTGATCTCTGCTTTATGTAATAATATTTCACAAAATCATCTTGAGGGCCAGAGGTTCCTTGATAGAAGGCCAGACTGGCCCCCGGGCCTGCAGTTGCCAACCCCTGACTTGTGTCTCTGAGTATCGTGACTAAAGTGTATCATCCCAGCCCTAGTTTTCATACTTTTAAGTTGATTTATTTTATTGATTTTTTTTCGTCCCACTGAAAAAGATTCTGCGCCAAATCTTGCGTTTGCATTCTAGCCTTGAGCGAGTGCTATACAGTGCCTTGCGAAAGTACTAATACACCTTGAACCTTTGCACATTTTGTCATGTTTACAACCCTAAACGTAAAGATTTTCATTTTCATTTTTTTACTGAAAGTTCACACACTTTTCACTTTTCAATAAAAAAAAAAAATAACAGAATCATGTATCATTTTACATTCACTTCACAGTTGTCTGTTACTTCTGTGTGAACTTTCAGTAAAAAAATTAAATCGTTTAGGGGTTGTAAACATGACAAAATGTGTAATAGGTGTATTAGTACTTTCGCAAGGCACTGTAGTTATCTTCCATACACGTACATCCATTTTGCATATGACAGACAATACTTAAAATGATCTACGCCAATTTGAACATTCTGGAATCAAAGCCTCCACAGTCATTTTCTATAAGTCTCCGGCTGATATCAACAGAGAAGAGCGCAAACACGCGGCTTTGAACGCGTCGCGCTCCTAAACAGCTGTCGTCTAATCATGACAAATAGTCTCTCTGGACGTGGAGTGTCATATTAAACAGCTCTATGCCTAATGGCCTGGATAAATAGGCCATAAGTAAGTAGCATGGCGGCGCAGCATCCGTGTCCGCGCTGACAGCCCAGAGGCGCGCGTGCAGATAGCGCGGTGTCCAGACTGACTTCATGCATACGCTCCCCCCCGCCTCCCCTCCTTTCCCCTCCGCCAACCTGCGCTCCCGATCACGCCAAAGCGCTCCTGACGGATAACAAGCCGTGCTGTTTGTTCGCACCTGTGTAGCCGCCGCGTGTTTGCCCCATTATCTCTGCATAAGCTAAATGCTAAATTATATTTGCCATTTTGTTTGCGGTGACACGGAGCATCAATCACAGCCCCCTATTTTATTTTTTTTATTCCCTCCCTCTTATTCTTCCGAGCGGGGTCGAGAGGTGGGGGGGAGCATAAAAAATTCATTACGCTTAGTGGCACATCAGCATGGGAGAGATATGCCTGCCAGAAGAAGAAGAAGAGGAGGGGTTGTGTTGATAATGATGAAGAATATCAAACATAATACGGCCCAAGTAGCTGCCCCGTCCAATTTGTCCCGGCCGCGCGCTGATCGCTTCCTCCGTGCGTCTCGCATGGAAAAACGGAAACCGAGAAGCATCTCCGGACTTTAGGAATACAAATGACGGCGGCGCGCGGGGGGAGAGCCAGGCGAGGCGGAGTGATTAACAGCGAAGGGAGTGGTGGTCTGCGCGTTCAGGGACACGGGGGCCTTTGAAGTTCCTCCGCTGACCTGGGCAGCAGCACGAGCTAATGCCAGCTCCCTAATAAGCATTGTGCTGTATGAGCTATTCTTAGGCAAATCTTACTGGAGAATGAATCAGGCGAGAGGTCTTTTTAGGCGAGACACGACAAGGTGAAAACATGGATTTTAAGCTAGTATTCTCCCTTGACATCTTTGTATAAACGCCAGAGTAAAACGAAAAAGACCAAACTCACCCTTTACGATGTCTACTTTGTGACTTTTACTCTACTTGCCCGCTGTTTTTCAGGATATAACTAAGCATATTCATTCACAAATGTTTGGTATCCATGTGTGGCAACAGAGATGAATACAATACAAAATGAAGTTTTCTTTATACTCTCGCAACAACATTTCCACTTTAGTAGCTCCAACTGACGATATTACAGCGCGAACGTCAAAGTTCTCCAGGTGTTATTACGCCTCATAATATAGTGCCCCTTTTTATCTGTGTTGGATTTTGTGTAACTAGACTTGGAAGATGTAAAGGCTCACGTAACTGTATTTAATAAGGGAAATCGTGGAACAGCTTGGTAACTTCTAACTTCACCCCAGTTTGGAGCAATACCTATACTGGTAGAAGCTAAATGCTAACAACATTTGCTTGACTGAGCGCACGCTCAGACTGTTACGCATCAACTCGTCTAAGCTAAGGTAAACGGTGGCCTATTCCTTCAACAAATTCCAACTGCAAAGTGTTTTATTTGGGTCACTGCTTGTCATCGTGAGGTGATGGTGTTTCCAAAGGTCAGAAGTTTATTTCTCATAATAAACTCTCATCAGACACGCTTTGGTGGAGCTTCACTGACTCACGCCTCGCAGCAGGAAGGTCTCGGGTTTGATTCCCGGACCAGTCAGTGGCCTTTCTGTATATCCTCCTCCTGACCAACGGCTGTATTCTTGTATTCTCAGGAAAAACTAAGCTCTGGGAGTCCCTCTGTGGAATGTAAAAATAGCATAAATGACACTTGAAATAACTGAATCCTCCCTGATTGGACTTCCTGCTCAAGGGCAGCGGATCAAAGTGCAAGCGACGGCATTCACATGTCAGAGGCACGCAAATGAACGTGAACATGAGCCACAGGAGAGACAGAGAGGGGAGACATGAGAGAGAGGGGGGGGGGGGGGGGAGAGAGGAGGGAGCAGCATCATAAGAGCCGTGATCAAGCCCTGTCAGGGGGAGAGGGGCTGCTGACATCCCTGACACACCAACTGTTCTCTGGCAGCTCACCTCATCTGTTCACTCATCCACTGGGAGCCATCGCAGCGCTGGAGTTTAGGCTTTACAGCTTCCCAACTCTCAAGGTTTATGTCTGTTGGGTTAATAGAGAGGTAATGGAGAGACCCGGCTTGTGTTTGGGCTAATCTTGTTGTTTTCTGCCATAAAACTCACACAAATAGATTGATTACATTCCCATCTGAGACAGTTGCAGGTGTATCTCCATAAGTTCTCCTGCTTTGCGAGGCAATTCTTTAGTTACCTATTTTAGATATTAGGATCTTTTTATACAGGCACTGAAAAGAAACTCAAAAGTTTGGGATGGTGATGGGCTTTCCGGCTCTTTTTGACAAGCCAGATCATATGGCTCTTCTATTGTTACCTACTCAGTTTACATTTATAGATTGTGATTTAGGCTTTTTAAAAATAGCTATTCAACTACTCCCTGCACATAATGACTAATCAGACAATTTAGTTTTTTCATTGCCATAACTTGCCTTGACATCCACAATTTTATAATTGATATTACTTTTTATTCATGTAAATTTTTATTTCCATTTCAAATCCTGAGTTAGTGTTTCCCAGTGAGGTCCCAGTCCCTCTGCTGCCTGTGTCAGCTCCGCCCCGGCTCCCGCTCCAGTCCCGTCTGTGAGCAGCTGCCAGGATGGACTGGACACAGACTCCAGACCTCACTTAAGTCCAAACTTAAGCCAGGACTCCTATACTTCTGTGTGAAAAAGAGGCCAACATATCGCCGCAATGTCTTTCACTCGACAAATCCAGCGTAATCCATTAAGCCATTTATATTATCGTTCACTTAAAAGACGTGACTTTATACAGATTCGATCGCGACCGACACTGACTAGTTTATTCCATACGCTGTTTTTTGGAGATGTAGATTTGTATATGCAAAGTTTGTTTCGGTCGGGATTAGGGATGTAACGATTCACTCAAGCCCCGATTCGATTCGATTTCCGATTTGGAGTTCCCGATTTCGATTTCCCCCGATTTTTTTAACCCTTTTTTTTTTTTTAGAAAAGAATGACTCCTTCATACCAATGTTTCTTTTGTTTTAACATCTGTATTTTTGTCCTTGTAACAAATTGCAACTGTCTCAGTAAGAGAACTTTACATTACAAAAAATGAACTATAATAATTTAGTGCTTGTAAATGTACATGTTTTCAGCATAAATAAGATGTGTAGCAAAGCAAACATTTTGAGATTATATTTATTTTATAAACCCTTTTTTTTTTTGCAGTTTGAACATAATACTACCATTTAGAACTAATTTTACAGTGCAGTTTTTTCCACACTCGAACGCCTCACTGCCTCCGGTGCAGCCTTTGTAAACATAAGGAGGAAAAAGACCTGACAGCTCCTGTAGGTATTGGATTATTTGACAAACGGACATTTGATGAGGATTTCAGCAGAATCAGAGCAGGTTGGTCAGATGTTTGTCAGTTTATGATCTTTGGTAAACTTCTGTTAAAATGCTAAACTCTGCGTTAGCTGCTAACGCTAATCTCGTAGCCGCTAACTTTAGCTGCGTCTGTTGCTTCGATGCCTACACGTGTATGTGTTTACATGGTGTGGCGTGTGTTGGGGGTGAGGTGGGGAGGTGTGGAGCTTGAATTGAAAAAGTTAGCGTTGTTAGAAACAACAAGCTATGTTCCGGTCTGTTTCGGTCGCGCAAAATGGAGTAGCTGAGGGTGGCGTTAAAATCGATTATTTTATTTTTTTACATTGATTCACATTTTACGCATATTAAATCGATTTTAAATCGATTTTTGATGAATCGTTACATCCCTAGTCGGGATAGTTAAAGGAATATTGTCTAAGAAAAGTTTATTGTTTTATGAGTTTTTCTGAGTATCTTTACTCTGTATGTTTTCAAAGACTAGGTGAAAGATGTGTTCAGTAGTTGCAGACTTGGAACTACACTTTTGAAGTGAACTGATGTACTGGGAAAAGAAAAAAGAGCTAACCCATTGTGGTCTTCTTGCTTCAGGTCATAAGCTTAGAGTGAGAAAGAAAACCTTGTGGGCGTGTGTACGGTGAAACACCAGGTAATGCACTTGACATTGTGGGTTTTCCCTCTCTACCTGCCCAAGGGAACATTTGGCAGTGGAGATTTCCAGGCCCCACGTTGGCGAGTGATGCGCTGGGATTAAACGTGTTCCTAAGTGGGATCTGAAGCGTGCGGACAGACTTACACGTGAAGCGGCGGCACGTGGGCGGGCTCGTAGATGTAGCGGCCCTGGGCGTGTCTGTCGTCGATGGGCACGGGCGGGTGGAAGGCGGGGAAGAACTGTGGCGCCGCTGCAAGGAGAAGGAAAGAAAATGTTAACCTTACAGTGGATACGTTATAATGTTGAGTGCATATTGTTCCTGCAGTTGGTCAGGCCTTGGTTCAGTAACACTATGTGCCCAAAGAATGAGATCAGCTGACGACCTGAACATCTTCTCCATTGACGACACGTGCGTATTCCAAGATGACAATGCCGGGATTCATCGGGCTCCTGTTTTGAAAGAACGGTTCTTAACCCCATTGAGAATGAATTATTGAAATAATGCCACAGCGAACGCGAGCTGTAATCAAAGCTAAAGGCGCTACAACCAATAAGGAGCTATATAATAGACCTTTTTTCAGATGAACCTGCAACTCTCCTACTTATTTTCAAAGTTCTTAAACTATCACAATGGACCTGTTCTAAGCTGTTGTGCCCTCAAAGTGTGTTCATTATAAAATCACATGAAATGCATTCATAGAGCCCATTTAAAAACAACTGTTGATTAGCATTGATTAGCTAGCACACCGTTCGCTAAAAATGAAAGCTTGTATTTGTTATTTTCACTCTTGTTTCTCTTTCTTTTTTCAAACTCCAGACCGGTTGCATTCACATGACATCACAACAGTGTAAAGAGCACTGGTAACTATCAAAATGCAGATGTTTTTCTTACATTTCTTAAATACACCATATATATACCAATACCATTTCTTTTTGGTATTATCTTTGGATAATATCTTAACTGTATGAAAGTTTTCTCTAAAAGGCGTTCAAAAGTGGTGACGATATTCGAAAATATGAGCGTGATGTTGGCCAATAGAAACGGTCAATTTTCTTTTTTGGGAGTTTTCTTTCGACCATAGAGTTGTATCTTCAAATCTATAAGATCCACAATCACAATCTTTTCAACCAATTTCAATAACTGTTCACAAAACTTGCACGTCTATCTCCAAACCTATTTTTTGTTTCAACATCTTGAGGTGGAATTTACACAAAACAAATGAGAAAAGCTGAATGCAAAATGACACGTTTCCAGCCCATCCAACCAATTGTGCGACGACATCCTTTTCAAGGGACATTTGCATAATGTAGGCTTCCAAACCGTAATCTATTTTTACCCCTGAAATTGAGAGCGTTCTAGCGGATTCCCTTGTTCATGCTTCTGCGCTAACCTTGACTGCTCGACACGGCTTAATCGTAAATATGGAATTTGGTGTTGCAGCTGTGCAGCCCATTGTTAAGACAAGCAGCAACAAGTACCGTTATTCCCCCTCTCTCCTCTTATCCTCCTGCGATAACAGGCAACACCGTTAAGGGGAGAAAAGCTCATCTTTTGGGCCAGTTTGGACTCTAAATCAATTCACTTTCATAGTGTGACCTAATCTTCACAACGAGGTGTTTAAACTGCACTGATCCAACATTTCCCCATAGATTTTTATGGGAAACTTCAAGGGCCATTCTCTCTAAATGGATTTTTCTCACTTTGTGACGACAACATATC
Source organism: Proterorhinus semilunaris (assembly GCA_021464625.1). NCBI lineage: Eukaryota > Metazoa > Chordata > Actinopteri > Gobiiformes > Gobiidae > Proterorhinus > Proterorhinus semilunaris. The sequence goes on along the minus strand of CM038362.1, from coordinate 23,140,115 downwards.
CTCATGAGGAGCACCTGCAGACACCAAATGGTCCAGTCTTGTGCAATATTTTTGAAAGAGTCTTAAGATTTTTCAACATCTAATTCTTGTTGAGTTTTGACCCAGCAAAAATCAAGGAGAAATTTCCAAACTATAAAACAAGATATCCCAATCCCAAACATATACTACTGTATATGTCAACAAAGTTAAACTATAATTTTGAAGCTGGCTATATCCATTACCTCGATTGCGTCGCAGAAAATATAGGCATGGAAACGTAATGACAGTAAACAAGACCTCGAGTGCTTCGACATCAGTCCACCACCTGGAAAGCAGCACAAGCCTGCAATCATTGGCAGCCAGCCCTTCGCATTGGACTGCAGACATATGAAACCACTCTGTCCCATAACAGAGATGTAAAAAGACAAGCAACCAACACAACTACACAGTCAAATCCAACTTACACCCATGACATTGGTGGCCGTGTCTGTCAATCTCCACAATCACAGAAAACACGGTCGAAGACAGTGATGCCAAAGACTTGTTATGTTTGAGCCACAAAAAAACATTTACTTTTTGACCCACTTTCTTTCCATTTTAACCTGCGTATTAAAAAACTAAACATATCCAAAATTACCTTGGAACAAATCTTTGTATGTCAACAAAATAAAACTCTGATTTTAACGTCTTAACCCCGGCTTTAACCAAGTGCATTCTCTCCAGTTCATCTTTACTAATATTTCAGCCTACAGGCCAGAGTAACGCCTCATTTGAAAGCTAAGACCTACAAAACTCATCTAATCAAATCTTTTTCCTCGCATTATTGCTGCGTTGTCGTCACGTTTTTGTTTGTTTTTTCATTGCTTTTTTGATGCGTTTTCGTCACACATTTTTTTCACTTTTCCATAACTCTCTTGTGGCTTTTTTGTTGCGTTTTCAACCCTTTTTTTTGTCACTTTTCTGTTGCTCTTTCATGGGTTTTTTGATTGCATTTTTGTCACTTTTTCATCGCTTTTCTGTCACTCTTTTGTGGCTTTTTTGTCACATTTTTGTCATTCTTCCATCTTTGTTTCTAAAATTTTTGTCGCTCTTTTGCTGCATTTTCACCCTTGTTTTCATCTAATTTTTGTCGCTATTATAACGCTTTTTTTCAAGAAGCTTTTAGATTTTGGTAAAGCGAAACTGGAAAAAATGAGCTTGGTTCAGGTGGGGGTTAAGAGGTTAAAACTGGCTCTATCCATTATTTAGATTTTGTTGCAGAAAATATAGGCAAGAAAACATGCAGTACATTTTCCCACTTATCTTAAGTCAGCAATAGTTCACGGCCCTATAACGAACAATGAAAGATAAAACGACGGTGGCGCAGATGGTAGAGCGGGTCGTCTCATTAAAGGAAGGTCGGGGGTTCGAATCCCGCCTCCTGAAGGTGCACATTGTCGTTGTGTCCTTGGGCAAGACACTTCACCCTCCTTGCCTCCAGTGTCTGCGTACACTGGTGTATGAATGAGAGAGTGAATCGGCCCCCTATGAGAGACCAACAGGCCCGTTTGGAACTATGAGGCCGTCCTTCCGTGGACCCACCACCTGCAGGAGGAGCCATAGGGGACTGGTGCTATGTGACTTGGGCAGCTCCAACAGCTGCCCCCACGACCCGGCAACGGACAAGTGGGAGAAAATGGATGGATAGAAAGATACAGTATTTATAGGAACTTTTCTTAGTCTTTCTTAGAACTTTTCTTAGTCACTGTGACAGAAATGCTAGAAAACCAACCAGCAAGTTCATGAAATTGACACTTTGCAATTAGATGGATGTTTTTCCCACAAATGTCTGAGTTTACAATACACTAAAGCAGGACAAAACAAAATTGTCCCACTACAAGAAAACAAAAAACTGGTATAGTGCGTTTAAGTCAGTAATCCACATTAGTTCCCATTCACCTTCAAATCCGCACGGCTTTAACTTTTAAGCAAACAGCCGAGCGAGCTAATTCGAAGTGCACAAACTGTACAGTCACGTTACTGCCGGGCACATGTGGCTTTTATGGGCTTGTATGGCGAAGTTGCGTATCACCACCTCGGGGCGATGTTAGTGCGTATGTCAACATCTGCATGCCTCGGCGCGACGAGGCCACGGGCTGTCAGGGACGTGTTTTTTTGCGCTTGTAAACAGCTGCCGGAGGGTGCACCCGTAGCTCGCGCAAGTGCCGTACGCGCTAAACACAGCTGCCGCGCGTTAACTCATCATTCATTTATTTATGGCAGTCGGGCCGGTGCCAGCTCGGGTCTGACTGAGCGCATGCCGTTACGGAGTCATAAAACCTTAGCTATTAGGAAATGTTCTCACCTGAAACTTCATTATGGTTATGATTTGGCGTATAAAAAAAGCCTGCGGGGGGGGACGTGTTTGGCTTGCAGGGATAAGCGGAGACGTATTTGCTCGTAAAGTCAAAAGGAAGACGTTGCAGAACTGGAGCGAACCCTAAGGAAAAAAAATTTTGTGTCAATGTACAACGCAATGTACAACGCAATGTACATTGCAATGTACAACGCAAAAGAGGTTTGTGATTTTGAGGCTTTTTACTTTCCCACAGCAAAAACTTTCACTGAGCTGCTGTTACTTTCATTGGAGTAAAATTAGACCAGTAGTAGCAGTAATGAAATCAAGTACCACCACTGTTTTATAGAAGTAAGTAATGGTACACCTCTTTAACAGATTATAGAAAAAGGAAAAAATCATCTAAAAATCTTTTATTTCCACTTCCAGTTTCCCAAGTCTTTCAAAGCTGCTGGTCTGGAGCACTTAAAAAGCCTCTAAATCCGCGCCGAGATACCCAGGTGAGGTGATGTAACTGAAGTACATTCCGGAGACATAAGACGGCTCCCAGCTATGAAACTCCACAGCTGTCTTGCCCAGCCGCTGCGCTCTCCACACGACTGGGAAACTGCGCTGGATCCCGGGTATAATTGGAGGAGTGCACTGAACACTCTCACAACCGCTCCATTGAGACAACACGGATCATTTTTGCAGCAAGGAGCAGAACCACGTATCCCCATACAGACACAGCGACCTCTTCATAGGAATGAACTAGGAAAGAAAACAGTCGTAACCCTAGGAAGTGAGCATCACTAGGCAACACAGCCTGTTGGGTTGTTAAATGTGACATCACACATGATAACTAAGCTACTTCTGGGTCCAAACAGTACAAACACAGCAAAAACAACTACTTGTGAATTAAAATGGTAATGGTAGTGATTTGTGCGAACAGAAGCTCTGAAAATCCCATCAATAATAATGATAATGGCTTACACTTGTATTTTGCTTTACAAGTCTGCATTACAAAGCGCTACACTGTCGTCATCATTCATTCATGCCATACTTATTATGGTCTCCCATGGCAAACAGGTCCTAGGTGACGGGTCAGACAAAAAGCGGTTCAGAAGCCCCTTATGAGACCAACAGGCCTGGTTAGAACCATGAGGCCGTCCTTCTGTGGACCCACCACCTGCAGGAGGAGCCATAGGGGCTGGTGCAATGTGATTTGGGCAGCTCCAACAGCTGCCCCCACAACCCGGCAACGGACAAGTGGAAGAAAATGGATGGATGGTATAATTTAAAGGAGCTACCTGACTTTTTTTTTCCTTTTTGTAAGGTAAAATTCCACAAATTATGATTTGTTGATGTTGTGTATGGTCAATATGTGACGAAAAGGCCAGGACGGTAAAAGTACCCATTTCGTCACAATTTGACTAAAAAGGTTCAAAATATTTTGTATATTCCCTTTAAGAGACAAAACTACTCAATGCAGTTAGACCAGCTGAGATCCGGGCATATACATTTCTCTCTCTGCGTCTCCCTTGACCATACGACCTCTCCCCGTTGCATTGTCCTTCCCGGCTGAAATGAATCGTAAGCCGCGCCGTTGCTATCACACACGTGCATATACCTTCTCCAGGCCGTATCAGCGACACAGAGCTGCATTTTTATTTTATTTTTTTTACTTATTCTGTCACTTGCTGATTGCTATCGCGCTCACACTTTGACCTCCGTCCGGACCGGCAAATCAGAATAATTTTTCATACTGAAGCCATACATATGCATCGCGCACAAACCCAAGCTGATTGTAGACAAAATACCGCATTTCATTTCCACTGAGGCCTTAAAGAAAAAACGCTTAAATAAAGATCTCAAAAAAAATATCCAGCCCCGGGGCAAGTATAAATCATACAGGGAGCAGTCAGGCGGAATATGTAGCCAAGTCGTGCCCGGAGAGTTAAGCTGCGGCTGAGGAAGAGGAGGAAGAGTTAGTCTGGAGGAAAGCATGTGGGCAATAGAGAGGTGGATAGATTGGCACTCCACTGAGGCCTTTCAAAACATCATTCAGGAAGTGTACCTACCTCTCCATTCATTATCCGACACTGACGATACATATTCTTGAAAATAATCGACATTGAGGCTTTTTAGAGGTTGTTTTCTTCAGTTCGTGAGCAATGAATACAATATACAGAAAAGGGTTCGCAGCTTTTAGGCGCATTGAGTTGCCTTGTGTACGAAATGCGCGGTATAAATAAAGTTGCCTTGCCTTGCCTAGGTGGAGCTTTTTAATGTTCATTTTCTTTTCCTGACACGTTTTACATTTCGTCCCCTTAGAATTATACGGTTCTGTCTGCGTTCAACGAGTTTAAAGTTTTGACCACTCAGAGAACAAAATGGGTGATACGTTTTTACTCATAAAAACCTAAAAAAAAATCTTCTAAACTCTGTAAAGAACGGGTCCTGGTCCTTATAATTGTAAGAGGACTATTTATATTTGGAATGTCAAATTAGATTTCAAGAGAGTACCTGCCCAGACTTCATACATGTAATTGTTTAGCTGTGTGTCAGACTATAAAATACTATACTTTAATGTACTTTTTAACCTCTTAAAGGGATATTTCAGGATTTTTCAGGACACACTCCACAGTGCACCTGAGGCAAATCACTTATAACACCAGACTAACAATATAAACGTCTGTTTTCAATAGAGCAATTTTTGAAATATAACTGACCTTGCATCACATGAATTACCACATTTTGAGGGATTATTTTCTAAGAGATGACTCCGCCGCTGCGTAGCTTACAACCACGAAGCTGATGCTGCTCAAATATAAGTTATTTGATATGCAAAATGGCTAAAATTATTCAGTCAACACAGACATTTATATCGGTAGTCTGGCGTTATAAGAGATTTGCCTCAGGTGCACTGTGGATTGGGTCAGACTGTTTTTAATGCAGTCTAGCTGTTACCATAGAAATGTGCTAGCCTAGCACTAGCCTAGCGCCACTAGACTCTTCAATATAAGAACTGCATGCATAAAATAAAATATATATCTCCAGAAATCAACAACACTGAAATATCCCTTTTACCCCCACCTGAAATCCAGTTTGGCATTACTCAAATCTAAAAGCTTCTAAAAAAAACCCCCGTCAAAATAGGGACAAAAGAGTGCCGGAAAAAGCAACAATCACGCAAGAAAATAAAGTAACAAAAACGCAAAAAAGTGCCGTAAAAGCAACAAAAGCATAATAATAAAGCAAAAAATAAAAAGCAACAAAAACGCCACATAAAGCGATGGAAAAAGTGACAAAAAAGAGAAGAAATACGACAAAAAACACTTCAAAAATGACAAAAACACAGCAACAAAACTCATTTTTATGAAGATATTTTTGACATAAATCAGGGAAATTCCAGTCATGTTTTGATTAAAATCTTAAATATAATTGTGTATAAACTATGTTCAACCAAAATAAAACACAACACTTTGTTACGAGTAAAAATGATCACATTGTCACGTGACCTCCATTTCTTATGATTTAAACCCAATATTGGTTTTAAATCCACTGTAAAACGCCATAGTCGAGACACACGAGCAATCACTGCAAACAGCCACAACAATCTGTGAATCCTAAACCCCCGCCCTGAGAGCCACTGGTTAAGTACGTCCTTGGGCAAATATGCATAGGCTTGTACAACCATGAAGGAGAAGGCATTGACCGACTTGTTCAGTCTAGACAAACAAATGAGTTCTGACAGTGAGCGGCGCTGGAATGTATGCTCTCACACAGCACACATTATTGGACTTTGTGTACTACGTCTTCTCTCTTTTCTAATTGCATTTAGCCACAGAAAGAGCGTGTGTAACTGGAGAAACATGGAGCCCATAAAGAAAACACTTACAGCCGAGTATTGATCTAAGGGAGATAGTATAGAGCGATGTACCTGGCCGGCGTCATGTGATGAATGGCAAAGGAATCGTGTACAGTACGAGAGCTCCGCGGAAGAGAACATTAGACTAATTTATACAGCGGTAATTAGGCCATTAGACTTGAAACAATCTGGGACCTGTAATTAAGCAAAGCGCTCGGAAAGTAAACAGCCAGTCCCAATGAGGCAGGCGAAACAGCGTTGTTTACATGTCCAAACAGCTTGAGGTCTGAGTGCAAACAAACAAGATGATAAAGAGGCTGGAGAGAGCGGGAATTCACAGCTCAGCCGTATCCCCCAATCCAGCACTACTCCGGGACCCCTGCATCACCACAGGCACAGCACTGAGAGGATAAGAGCTGTAGAGGAGGAACAAGTCTGAGAACCTGGCTTTAAAGTGATTAAATACATGGCTGTGATTTAGAAAACACCACAACTTGATTCATCGATTAAACACCGTCATCTCTTCATATTCTGACCACATCATAAGACTATGTACAGCTCTTCGCTCTCATGCTAAAACTCAGTGTGTTTCCTGAAAGGCTGCAGCAGAGGTGTAAGAGGAGCGTGTCTGAGAGCTGAGATCATGAGTGTGCACACAGAGGTGGCATAATGAAATGTGGCAGTCCCAGCCAAGGCACAGGCTTCATCTGTTCCACATTAGTAATTCACAGGCCCCAGCGCTCTGCGCTCTACTCACTTATGACAATCTGTCACTGGCTCTTTGTGCTCTCCGTCCGCTGTTACAGCGAGTCACTGAACCCTCACCGGAGTGCGCCGCCGCTCGCCGTTAGCCGTCAAAACAATAAACTCACAATGCTGAGTTGACAACAAAAGACAATGGAGAGAAATTGTTTGCCTTTTATCAAAAGCCCAATAACAATTGTGAGTGACAGCTCAAGTATCACATCAGTGTGATTCCAGCGCAGTGTAGAGAAGCTCCTTTGTGGGGAAACTTCATTATGAAAGGAGATTAACCAATAAGGATATTGCAAATGATGTGCTTTAGGCTTTATCCTCCCCTTGTCATCCTCTTCTTTTGAAATGATTCAAGTGTCCAATAAAGGACAAGGCAATTACCATCGTCTGTCTAATGAAGGGAAAGCCGAGCTCTGTTTGTGCTGAATTAGAATTAATGAGCTTGGTCAAAGTTTCACTTTAATTGCCCTTTCATTAGGACCCATTTGTAATTGTGTCTTAATGACTTCATCCCCTCCTTTAAACTCATATTTCCACTCTGTAAAAGTTAGATCATTATGTGGTAAACGGACCAAGTGAAAATCTTCAAAAAGATGTCTTTAATTTCACTGCAGGGTCCTGACGCTGGATAGAAACGGTCTTTAAAAACCATTTCCGTTTTCCTTATTGATGTGGGACATTTCACTTGCACAGAATCATTGTATATTCATCATTTACTTATTCCACATTTCTCTTCAAACACGTACAACATAAAAACACAAACTTCAATGCAGTGTGTGGGCGCAGTCGGGAGTGGGAAAGTTCTCTGGTTTTCCTTTTGTAGCCGTGAGTATTAAGTGGACCGGGATGCCCCCAAATATTCACCAGCGCAGGGGCAATTTAGCGCGGGAGTAAACAATCGCGGTCCCAACAGGAAACGAGGGGGTTGGGGGGGGGGGGGGGGAGATGGATTGCAGGATGGAGTCTGCCCTCTCTGTTCTCGCTCTGCCACTGTATACATTCTCTCCAGTGACACTCGCGGCCTGTTTGCCTTGCTAATGGAGAGCAGCGGCGTAAAAGAGGTGGCAGGCTCTATTTAGATAGGACTGTAGCAAAGTAAACTCCGGAGTGGCTTTTAAATAAACCTCGGTGGACGGTCGGCAGCGCGCAGAAGCAAAAGTTATGACCCACAGTTTGGGAGAAAGGAGGGAGGCCGAGAGAGTGATGATAGGGGTTCAGCGGTATAAGGTGGTAAAGGCTCTTTACTTTTGGTACGGAGTGTGAATTTGTAAAAAGCCGCGTTGAATCGGGAAGTGTTTGTTTTCAAGCAGGTCAGCTGCAATCAAAGTGTCGTGACTAGGGCAGGGTATTGTTAAACGATACTGGCATGGTATTGAAAAAATAGTTTAAGTACTATGGATATCGTGAAAAATATATATATATAAATATTAGAGCTTTGACGCTGTTGGTCCAGGGACAGCATTAAAGGAAGTGAGTTGGTTTCAGCTCAAATTATATTACATTTTTGTTCCATTGTTTTCAAATTCTTTATTACTAATATTTTATCACTAATTGCCTCTGCATTATTTCTGAAATTGTTGCCCCATTTTTCCCTTTTTACACAATATTTCCTTCTTTTTTGTCACAATTTCTCCTCATTTCCCCATTTTCTTCCGAACTTATTCCCCATTTTTCACACATTTCTTGACGTTGGAGATGAACCCGATATTGTACATCTGCAGATGGTCCACACATTATTGTTCTGTTTTCTGGTTCTAGACGACAAATATTTTCGTAGAGGTATCGTAAAAAAAGTGTTGTTCAGGTATCGGTATCAAAAACCAAGTCTCGTTAAAGTACTGGTGGTGTATTCACCATTTCACAAGATTATGGTGTTAATACGTCTAAGTAACTTTTACTGGTGGCACTTGAGCCACATTTTCACACAAAAAATGTACTCTGCTTCAGCTGCAGGTCAATTACCAATTAGAGTTACGCCATTTTCTCCTCAAAAATATTGATTTGCTATGGTTTTCTGTTTATACTATTGTGTCTAAGCTGTTTAAAAGGGTAGCTCAGCGTAATGTGTGAGCAGTAGTGATACTAAAATAGGCTATGTGTTCAATATATTACAATGTGTATATATTGCACGTTCTGTTTATTCCATTTTCACAATGAGCCAATTAACAACAAAAAAACATCCAAACCATGAACACATTTGTCTTGAAAATGTATAACGTCCGTAACATTCTTTGTTCATGTAACCATTTTTTTTTTTTTTTTGTAAAGCAGCTCCATTCTTCATGAAACTTGGCGTTCAGTAAAGAGCACTTTCGAAACATCAAGGAAACAACAAATAAAATCTGAATTGAATGCAGGTTGAATTTTCATCAATATTTGTGACACTGCAGGCGAATAAAGAAAACTATTACATTTAGAGATATCAATTTGAAACTTTTGCTGCACATTAATGACAGAAATAGGAGGGGGTTTTCTTTCAGTAATGTCATTTTATGCTTAAAAATGTTTTGAGCCTGGTTTGAATAAATGGTTTTATTGTGTTGATTTATTAAGTCGGAGTCTGCATGAGGTACAAAATGTGGTTGCAATTTCTTTGTTTTCTGCTGGTTGGCGCATGTTGGTGTAGGAGTTTGAAAGCCATAAACAAAAGGGGGATCTGGGTAATTCAGCGGTGGGACGTGGGAAGGAAGGTGTGCTGCCAGGGTGAATAGGTGCGAGTCTTTGTAATATTGCTTTAATCTCTACAGTCAACCTCGACCAAGTTCAGGATGAGGCACATAGCGAGGGATTGGGGGAGATTAAAGAGCAGAGAAAGTGCTCGTCCTCCCACTGTAAAAAGAAAAAGTTCATTTGTGAGCGCTCGGAGCCGTGGAGCATAAACAAAGCAGGATTGCGGACGTGTCTACAGCAGCTCTCTACATCCCAGCCTCCCCGCGCACATGTACGGTCGGCCTGGCCCGGCCCGACGGGGTCCACCGGGACAGGCCCGTGATGGAGGGGTCAAGAACTGTCAGAAAGACGGGCTTCTCAACAAACGCGATGGTCTACGGGGGGGGGAAAGGTTATCTGTGTGCTGTGTCAGAAAGTTTGCACGCTGTGAACGTCGAGATTTGGGTTTGAAGGCGAGACGCTGCAGGTGAATAGCGGAACAAATCAATATATTAGAGATATTCATATGAAACTTTTGCTGTGGATTCTGATATAAATATGAGTGGTACAAATTGAAGGAGCCAGGTTTGAATTTATGAAATTATTTTGTTGATACATTTGTTACAAAGTAACAGAGGGGATTCTGGATTTCTTGTTTAGTTTTTGAATAAGCTATAAATCAGGCTAGCTATTAAGAAATCCCTCAGAAAAAAACAAAATATTCTTAAGTAAAAGCCTAGAATGTTTGAAGCTACTAAAGTGGAGAAGTTGGAAAGAAAACCTAACCAGTACATCACCGCCTGTTTTTGCTGCTGTTGTCTCCCAGAAAGGAAATGACCATATTTGGCGTGATCTCCGTTGTCTTTCGTGCTACACGTGGATACCAAACTTGTCAATATTTGTGAATGAATACACATCTGAAAGACAACTGAGTGCCATGATGTTGGATTTACTGTATTTGCTGAAAATCTTTGGCTCACTAGCCAACATTGCAAAGGGTGAGTTTGGTCTATTTTTTTTACTCTGACACTAAAACTAAGCATGTTAAGAGAGAAAACTAGCTAAAAATATTTTCATCTGCAGCATCTCACTTTGAATTCTAGATTTTGAAACAACAAACTAACACTATGCAATTCATCGGAATCACAATTTAATGTGTGTTAAATGGTCGTGGAAGTGCAAACTCATAAGAACATAAATGTCATTAAAGTGCATTACATTGGATTCCACCAGGCACTCAATCTAAATTTGTAAGAAAATAATGACGTGCTCAACTATTTTACAGCATGTGTTTGTCAAAAATACTAAATCATCACACGTTTGACACATTTAACTACTGCTTTGGCTGAAATTGTACATATTTTGTTGCTTAAAAGTTCTCTCTTGAGCATTGAATTTCCCCTTATTCCTTTATTGATACAATGTTTGCAAATCTTAAGAAATGAAACATTCACAGGTTTTTTTCATGTTTGTGGCCTTAAAACTATAATAACTGGGCATTAGTTCCTCATTACTTCCCCGTTGTTTCCGTCGGAGGGTCATCCGTGAGACTTACCGCTCTCTTTGAGGCGCACTAAAAGAATTTTCCCAAAGACAAATAACGTCTGGAGAATTGGACCATGTATCTGCACCATTTTTGAAGCGAGCATTAGACATCGTCAGCGCGGGCCTCTGGGGGGTTGGTGTGACCATTATTTGGGCTAATGGAGGAAACGGCGTGTCAGCGAGGGGGAAGACAAAGCCCAGTGTCACAACAATCAGACAAATGGTGCTGCGCCGGTCCGAGCGAGGCTACGGGCTGCGCGGTCTCTGCGCCAATTAGGTCCGAGGAGAGGACAAACATCTGGAACTCTGGGAGTTTGTTATTTTTTGGTCACCTTTGTCTCTTTCACCCACAGATGTAACGCTTTATTTGGCACACTTTTACACACCTAAGTATTGATGTTGAAAGTCAATGTATTGAAAGTGAGGTTTATTCCCAAAAGCGTTGCAATAAAAGAGGTTGCTTTAAAGTTTGAAAGTATTTGCTGTAAATTAAGCATTAAAAGAAAGCAAACTGAATGTAAAGTGTGTTGCAACTTAATAAATGAGAATCGCACACAAATTCCCCCTCTGTGCGACGATGGGGACAGACTTTCTTCAGTTGTCAGTGCCAGTTGTCAGTGACTCACTGGCATTGACAATACATATGCACAACTAACCTGTTAGCTTTGTGGTTTGGATTGTTCATCATCCAGTCCATCGTTCATCAGACGCGCTCTAAACCACACTGTTTACGTTTTATTTTTCAGAAGACGCTCAGCCTTCCTTTGCCAAATGCTCATCAAAGACGCACTGATTTTCATTTAGCTACAAACTCCGCTCGCTGTCACACGCCACCATGGCTACTACTACTAGCTACTATGTGATGTAAACAAACATACGCACTACTCCACTAAAGTCTCCCTAAACAATAATCTGATGCATCGCACAGGCAGATAACATGATTATTCTTTACCCTCTAGTCGTCACTGCAGGATAAGGGTTGGACATATGTAAATACCTTTACCTGATGCAGTTTGATAGTCGGACAATTATTAGACAAGCACTCAAGTTTGTTGACCGCTTGATGCAACACTTTTTGTAGCCTATACTATTAGGATTATTTTTTTATATGAAGTTGAATGCACAGACTACTAAGAAATCAAGCAGCAAATTATAATGGCAAGACTGCCTTTGGAAGTTTTTGGTCAGATATCGAACAAACAGTGATTAGCATCAGCGAACATGCTCCGTCTGTGAGTAAATGCAGTGGTGTCCCAGTCACCAATCGCACTTTCCTCTATCAGAATCTGGGTATTTTGGGGGTTACATTTATCTTTATTAAGTAGGAGAGGTCGGGGATGTGAGTGCTGTGGTTCACACACACAGTGGAGCGGAGCAGAGCCCGTAGATCAAATCCCCGTCTCGGGTCTTCTCTCCTCATCCTCCCGCTCCCTGGCCGCTCTGTGACCGGCATGTTGTGCTCACATCACAAAACAGCTACTAAACTACCTGACTAAAGTTACTACACCAGAAACGCTGCGCTAAAGAACTAACTAAATACTATGCTAATAAATTGCTAACCTGAAAATCGATGTAAAACGCTCACTCACTATTCCAACTCCAACTCGCTACGGGGGCGTGTGCGAGACTTTGCTGCTTTTAAACCCCGAGCAGCAGCGACGGACGTCACACAGACCAAAGTGACGTCACGCAGCACAAAGTGACGTCACACAGCTGGCAGAGCGAATGGGGAGGACGGGCACGAAATTCAAATGTAGTGCAGCCGAAAATGTAGAGAGGGCGCTACACAGACGGTTTTAGCCTCGAAAGTGAGATTTTATCTAATTTGCACTTAAATGTCAAAAAAATGACCAGGTAGAGAGCACTATAAGAAACATATTTATGCACTTTATAAAGTTGATTTGGTGCTTAGTTGTCCTTTAAGGTAAAATTATCCATTTGGTCAAAGTGTTATTTTGGATAATAGGTCATAATAGTACACTTTATTGATCCTTAGCAGCATGTAAAGACATAACCAATTACAAATGTACCATAAACAAACCCTGTTTGTTGAATCCGAACCGTTTTTACTTTTCAAATATAAAACATGCAATTTCACGGTATACCGTGATATCGCGATATTTTTTGTCAAGGTTATCATACCGTGGAAATCTCATACCGTCCCACCTCTAGGTGCTAAATTATTATAGCAAATTATAGCAAATTATTTTCAGCAAATTATGTCTTTTGACATAATTGTCTGAAAAACTATTTACTTACGATCTGTGTCTCGTTAGAATGGAACATGTGAAATGGTTTAGTGGAATATCGCAATGATATTATCGCGATAATTGCACAGCTGTATCGCATGTCGCAAGTTACTTCAATATTGTTCAGCCCTAGCGCCACCTACTGTTCTGGAGTGTGCATCATAAGATCCTCCAAAGTTTTACACAAGTACAGAAAGTAAATATACTTTGTGACTGACCACATCTGGCAGAGCACGGACTTGTTTTATGACACATGTTGTGATTTTGATACTGTATATTGACTATTTGAAAAAAAAAAAAAAATGGTGACAGGCCTAGTTCAAACACAGAACCAGGTGAGAGTGTAAGTTATGTTAAAAGGTTGAGAAGCACAGATAAATACAGTGTCCTACAATATATCGAGCCTTCTAGTTTGCACTTTGTTTGGTATAAGGTGTCAGAAGTTCAATACATTTCAATTAAAATAGTTGCTTACAGTTTTCTTTTTATTGCCTACAGTATTTGCATTGTACTCAATATTAACGTTTATCACAATATTTTCTGAGACGATATATCGTCCTCAAAAACAAATTATCGTGGCAGGCCTACATGGGAGTGCGCCCTATTCCCTTTTTATGCTCTCAAAGAAAATGTTCACATTTCTGTCTTTCAATCAATCTTACACAAAAATATTCAGGGATTTGTTTTACTTTCATCCATTTTTGTTTTAACATGACTTGTTGAACACTAAAACATTACCAAAATGAAACTTCATTGGGAAAATCAAGTCTAACACTGAACTCTTGCACTTTGTAAAATTACCATGCGCTTTGGCTTCAGGCTATGCAAAAAATTTGTAAATGTAATCTCGCGATAACAATAATATGGCGATGATCTTTTACTGTCATAGGGGAGTGACGTCAAAACAAATGTTACCAGGTATTTGCCAGAAATAGTTTGAGGTGGAGTGATGGGAATACCAGAAAGAGTCCCATAAAGACGCAGAGGTGGTCGGTGACAAAGTCAATTTACTTGTACTGTACTTTAGTTTTTTTCTTTTGTGGATCTTACTTACTACTCCGGTACATTTCCATATTAAGAACAGTAGGTGACGCTGCGCAGATGTCAATACCACATGACAATGGGTGTAGGGTTCTTTTGAAGGAGACTAAACGCAACTCCAGGTATGTATTTCATGAGGGAGCTGGACCAGCAAGGTCAAACTGTGAGCTCAGCAGCATGAACTCCTTCACTAAATCCTACTTGAGCGCTATTTCTCCTCATTATTCAAAGCACATCCCCCTGATCTCTCTCCTTCCCCTCCTCGCCGCATCCCAAAACAAGGACAAACTTGTAATCCATTTACGGCACCGCCGTCAACAGATCCCTCCCCAAAATAATCCGTAAAGAGCGACAACCGCGCCTAGGTGCTATCAAGGGAAAAAAGGGGGAATGCGCAGGAGGAAGTTGTGTCACGGTCCTCGCGGTCTTTGTCGTGCAGGTGGCGCCCAGGGGGTAGAGCGGGACAAACCGTTGGTGAAACCGTTACAAGAGGATTAGCCTGGCTTTAATGAGACCTGGAAGTGGTGGCACCGAAGAGGAGAAGGAGCCGATGATTGAGTGGGATCCCAGCGGTCCGAGCAAGCCCAGAGGCCCAAGGGCGATACAGCGGCGGGCCCAGGGGTTGCAGCTGTCTACGGGCCGCACTGCGCAGCTTCAAAGCTTTGAGTTGGAGGGTAACGGGGGTACGGGAGGCAGGTTGAGGGAGAGAGAGGAAGAAGTGGGCAATTGTATTTCTTCTAAACTACAACACAGATCACCAACTGTTGTACACTTTGTATTTGTCGACTTTACAGTTCCAACGGAGAACTATGTCTTCAAAGTTGTTTTGGATGCAAAACAACTTTCTCCAACTAAACTCAGACAAAACTGAGATCATTGTTTTTGGCCCACAGACACAAAGACAAAGTGTTATCAGTCACCTTGAGTCTCTCTCTCTAAAACCAAAAAATCAGGTTAGAAATCTAGGAGTAATCATGGACTCAGACCTGAACTTAAACAGCCACATTAAAGCAATAACATCATCAGCTTTTTACCATCTGAAAAACATTGCTAAGATCAGAGGAATAGTGTCAAAACCAGACTTGGAGAGACTCATCCATGCATTTGTCTCCAGCAGGTTAGACGACTGTAACGGCTGCTCACTGGCCTTTCTAAACGAGCTGTTAGAGCTGCAGAACATCCAGAACGCTGCTGCTCGAGTCCTGACAAGAACCAGGAAATACAACCATATTAGTCCAGTGCTCCGGTCCCTGCACTGGCTTCCTGTCACTCAGAGAATAGAATTTAAAACAGCTCTGCTTGTGTACAAGTCGTTTCATGGTTTAGCACCAAAGTACATCTCTGACATGTTAGAGCCGTATGAATCATCTCGGGCCCTGAGAACTTCAAGGAGGGGTCTCCTGGTGGTTCCCAGAGTCAGGACTAAACACGGTGAGGCTGCGTTTCAGTTTCATGCAGCAAAAATCTGGAACAGTCTTCATGAGGATGTGAGACAGGCCTCAACTCTGACAATGTTCAAATCCAGGCTGAAAACAGCTCTTTTTACCCGAGCATATGAAAACTGAAAGTATTTTATCTGCACTCTTGCCTTTTACTGTAATTGATTAATTTTTATGTTGGATGTTTTAATGATTGAATTGATCTGTTTTCTTGTAATTTTATGCAACTGTGAAGCACTTTGAATTGCCTTGTGTATGAATTGTGCTCTACAAATAAACTTGCCTTGCCTTGCCTTCAACGTTTGACCCGAAGACAACAGAACTTGTTATGGCAAAATCATGTACAATCCCTTTAAGACCAGGACTCCCCTGGAATGTGTGAATTTCAGAGGGACTTTCATGATTAAGTAAGGGTCTAGTAAGATAGAAGATAAATAAATCTTGGCATGCTTTTGGGGGGTTGTTTGAAAGACCTTACCCATAATCGAAATACTCTTCAAACCAGTTAACATCAAGGCCCATGATTATCACAGATGATTATCATGATCCTCATTTTAAAAATGTTTGTCTATGAACTAGAAATATTTTGTTTTGTTTTGCACTACACAGCAAAAAGGGAAAAAAGGATATCTTGATATGCTAGAAAAGACTAAGATTAAGAATATTTGACCTTAATTTGAGTAATTTTGATAAGGGAGACAGCAGCGGCTAAAGACGAGAAACATACACAAATGCAGACGTTACAAACTTTAAGGCCCATTTTCTCAAAATTAGGTTTTCTTTCCATCCGTCTACCCCAGGGCAGCTGTGGCTGCAAAAATAGCTTACCACCACCGAGTATGGAGTGAATGAATAATGCAATGTAAAGCATGTTTGAGTATCCAGAAAAGCGCTTAATAAAACCAATGCTGTATTATGTCCACTTTAGTAGCTCCTACAGACTATATTATGAAGGTTTTGTCAGTGGGAGTTTTCAGAAGCTAATTCCTAGCCTGATTTATTGAGCTTTGAACCACCAAAAACAAGGCAAAATTTAAGATTTTTTCACTTCTATGAAAAAATCTTTGTCGCCAATATATCTATAAAACCATACATTTAAACCTATCGATATTCTCGCTGACAATATCGGCACATTTTTATCTTATAATACCATAGTTTTATATGAAAACATAAAATGTCCAAAAACTTTTCTCATATGTCTATCAGTAATGTTCAGCAAAACTTGATATCACTAAATGTATTTTTGTTTACCCTATTCACCTGCCGTGTCTCGCCTCAACAAACAAACATGTGCATGTGGGTCTGCACTCACATGGAACACAGAAGCCCGCGCACAAATGTGATGTCATTCAAAGAGTTCAGTCGCGGCCCCTTGGCCCTCAGCCGCCCGCTCACACTTGAACCACATCAAAGCCCCGTGTCTGGGGGAACCCCGAGACGAGTGGGAGGAGGGGTGGGCATCGGGGAGCTGGAGTCTGGATGGAGGAATCCCTTATCTGCTCCTGAGAGGATGCTGCTCTGTGGTTGAGAGATTGTCTGGAGCTGCCACCTGTCCCAGCCATCTTTGAAGGCAACATTAAAGCCGTGATGGGCCTGACCTCCTCCAGCTCCATTCTTTTCATGTGTCTCTTCCGTCTTCAGCCCCGTGTTACCCCCGCGCTTAAGTTCCCCTCGAGTGCCCTCCCGACTCGCTCTCCCTGCCGCGATATCTTAAGTTTCGCCCGGGCTCCGGGAAACGTTTTAATTACACCGCAGTCATCAGCCGTCCCTTTTCTTGGCGTGGAACAATGTATACTTGTAGCTCTCCGGAGACACCAGGCGAGATACGGGTTGTTGGCTTAAAAGGGGATGGGGGCGCTTATCTCGCCCGTACTGCTCAGCAAAAGGAATGCAAATTTAAAAAAAGAGGGGAGATTGGGCGAAAACAAACAGGTCGCAGGGCAGCCGGCCGAAGTAGTGGATATCCAAGAGGAGCAATGACAGGGGGGTTTTGTTTTCAGCTTTTAACCATATTATAATGACTCTCCCTCATGGTTTTGGTTTTATTCGCACGGTCTGAGTAATCCTGCATACTCAGTCACCATCCCACTTACTGGTGTTTCTCATGTTTGAACCATTTCAATCCTCAAATGGCCCTAACTACACATTATTTCTTACCCATAGCCCAGGGTTCCAGGCTAACATTGTGGTTGGTTGCACTGCTTTAGGAGTGTCTGAAAGTTTTTTACAAACAACATCCACTCCCAGGGCTTATTATTTTATATCTATTGGACACCAAGTATTATATTTGAATTGTATTGAATTATTATCTTGGTTACGGGTGAAATCTTTCTTCAAAGCAGAAGGAGCTCTCATCCATTTTAGTATGTAAAGTAGCTTGCTAGGTAAAAAAAAAACCTTTGAAGATCCTGGTCAACGAATTGGTATGAAATAGATGTATTTAGATGAGCTCTGTGAATAGTGTTTATGTATATCATGGCCGGTAAAGGACAGGTGCCCCAGTGCAATCAAAGAAAACTATTTAGTCGCACTCATTAATGTTTTGGTAATTTTATTCAACCTCACTCCCTAGACCTGTCACCATAATTACTATATTGACGTTCAATAAATGACAACGAATGTGATTTCTACTTTTTTGAGTTGGTGACATAAAACGGTTCTCATAAAAAAAAAAAAAGATCTCTTTTGTTCTTGGAAAATGTGAAAATCAGAAGACAGCAATATGCTTGAACTATTTTTGATATAAATGTTTCCTAATCTAATATTTTCCAAAATATGGCGCTGTCCTATTTATAGCACAACTTATGTATCCATTCATGTGTGCACGTGCATTAGTTAAGTTAAAAACATGGTATACCGAGGCCGTGTTCAAAAGTATTTCTTAAAAGCTCGAGTTTGCATGAGAACTTTAAGAAACCAAGTGAAAATATCCCGATCGTGTCTTTTGTAGCGTGTCTTGCTGATTCCACTGTTGCGGCTGAATCACTGTTGAATTTCACAAGGCTCAGCAAAGCCTTATTTTAATCACAACGGGGCCATTGTTTTAGGCCTGTGTGAATTGCCCGATTAAGAAGCGTGCAATTCTAAAGACGTAAAAAAACGCTCGGACAGATGTTGCGGCAACGATACCAAGAAACGCATTTGAGCATCTTAACTTCGTCTTAATTCTTCTCTAGCCCGTTCGCACTTAATCTCCTCATTGTTCACGCGAGCTGCCATTCTTTTTGGGGGGGGGGAGATATCACCACCAGCTATTGCGGTAACATGAGCGTCACATGACCTCAAGACAAGAGCGTGACTTCGAAAGATCTTAGCAGTCCATGTACATGTGAGAATACTTTTTTTTTTAAGTTAGGGCTTGTTGAAGAGTTCAGTCGCAAAATAAGATATCTCTTCGTGAATATTTCATAAACACAACCTCTCCGTGCCCCCAGATGTAAGGTAAACATCACACATGTTCAAATCAATGTTTTAGCCACAATTAAGGTGATTATCCTGTCAGGAAGCAGAACACGCCCCACACTGAGGGTTACAAGATGCTCTGGCTAAATGCACCATCCACATTACCCTCCTACTTACACAATCTCTGCACCCATCCCCAATCAAGTCCAAATTAATGCTAGAGCAGCCTCCAGTAGTTAAATCTCTGCAACTAAACTTTGGAGGTTCTAAGCTGTCATATTACCGGCCTGAGCCAGTTTGACAATGAAACAAACTCAGGCAAAGTTTGTGGCAAATATGAAGCACTGCAGGTCCACAACTGGAATATGACGTATCCACAAAGACAAATTAAAAACCACTCATGAACACAACTACATTAAACAAAGTGAATGAAGGGAAGTCTCAATAACAGCTAGGGAAATGATTTCACTCAAAGTCATTGTTTCCATGGAGCTTCTTCCGGGCTGGATCTGTGACAGTGACCAAGGAATGAAATTGTTCTGAAACACATTTATAGATGATCTCTATACTCCATAAGCTACATAGCTACTTGTTCAACACATTTTAACCTATCATAATAACATTTCACATAAACAAAAGTGTGATAGACGTGAGTAAATGGTTGCTAATTCAGTAAAAGTTCCACTTACTACACAACCTTCAAAACAGTAGATGACGCTGTTTTAAAATAGGATGTATCTGAAAGTGCTGTCATGAAAGCGCAGCTCTCCGATCTGCGGATTCAGAGCCAGGCCCATGTTGCTCTTTCCTGATGAAAGCGCTGGATGGAAGGGGTCCCTCTACATCGCCTGCAGTGTGCCCCGGGCTTCTCTCAACTCGCACAACGCTGCTGGGGGACTACATCGTGTCACCGCAACTCCGAAAGCCAATATTGAAACAATCACAAAGACAAACAGTCGGGCTTGAAGCGGGCGCGAGTCTCCTCACCCCTGGGCGCAGCTCTTCGGTCGGGAGAGCGTGTTTAAACCGATCCCTACCCGCTGTCCGTCGACTTTAAAGTCAGAAAGTTTGTTTTCAAAGAGGAATCTCAACACATTTTGTAACTTGGTGATGGATACAAAAATGGACTTTGCTCGCAGTTAGCCGTGGTCGAGCTCTCACAAACCCTTCCGTACGTCTCGGTCCTTTGCATGTGTTCATTTTTGTGCATGTTTACAACTTTTAGACTGCAAAGTGAAGTTTATTGTTGCGGTAACGGTAACAAATGTTTTGCACTACAGTTGAAGGAATGCAGCAGTCTCCTCTTTTCACAAATGGCTGCTCATATGGAAAAGAAGAATAATCAAGATGACTGCCTTTTAAAACCTCTGCTCGTAACTGTTGAAACAAAACAAACTAACTTACAGCCAGAGATGTACACCTGATTTACATTTCAGTTTAGAAAAGTTTCCAAGAAAATTCCTGCTAAACAAATACGGTACAACTGTCCACTACACTTTGTCCCTGAGCTTGCAGCTCTTTCAGTGCCTGTAAGTGAAAGTCCATATGAATCGAATGACCAAGCACTGTAATTAACTGTAGAGGGGCCCGGGGTCATTGTTGTGTGGATCACGTTCTCTTCGGTGACAGCCAGCTCATTCAGTTCAGTGGTCAGCTGCATTTTGATATTAAGGCAGACAGACTGACGCCATGGCAGCGGCTGGAGTGCCACGGCCGAGTAGACCTGAGATCAGGCAGCCTCCAGCCACTTCCCTTCAGCGCACGGGGCCACTCTGATCCAAGGCAGCAGTCACCTCTGGCCAGGCTCAGAGCGGAGGTTTTACTGTGATACTTGTGAAGGAATCCAGCGGGCCGACACTTCCATACCTCCACTGCCTCCAGCTTAGGGGGCCTGCTTTCTGAGATCAGGCGAGGACAGAGGGGCTTTGCTCAGAGGATTAGGCCCTGCCAGTAAGACCTGGGGTAGATTTCTTTCTTTTTTTTTAAAGGAGGGAGTTGGAAGACGGAAAGGACACTCAAAGTCAAAATCTGTGGAAAAACTGCTCTGCTCTGAGACCTTTTTGTTTGGTGAAGAAGAGCAAGTCTTTAAGAAACGGGCACTTTCAAAAGAAGCATCCCCATGGAGAACACTTTAAGACAGCAGCGTGATCCCACAGGCTGCAGGACTGCTGACCGCCTAATCATGACACAATGTAAACAGATGTTTATGCTGCACGTCCCATTCATTCTTCACACAATTCAAATCTTAAAACAGATTCCCCCCTCATTAATCCCCCCAATCCTTTCTACTCATCCCGCTCTAAAGCCTCATGTATTAGTGTCGTGGTAAGAAGGATATGGACTCTTATCCAGTGTTTGCTCAAGAAAAGCGGCTAAGACGCAGGCATCACCACGATTAGCTAATGCTAACAAAGGGGGCAATGTTTCCTTAGTGCCTCTTGTATTCTGCGCTGAAGTGGGTGTAAGAGTAAACAGTCTTAGACTGTGGACGTACGCCGAGTGGGAGAGCAGCCGTCTGGGTGAATAGTACAGATTTAGTGAGTGTGCGGACCCCTGAGAATAAAGCCCCTTTTGGATGTTGTTTGGACTCCCACGCCTCCCAGAGCTTTGCCGCCGCGCTAACGACCGCTGTCCAGGTGTGGGGAGGCTGCAGGTGCCATCACATTTAGCCACATTAAGCACTGACACACAGCGGCGTAAGAGTAATCGGATTTACTGGGAGTCGGCCGCGCAGCGTGGTGCTCACTGCAAGCGCAGCACAAAGACTCAAGGCCCCTCTCGATCACAAACACACAAGCACTCGCACACACCTGGGATACATTAAAGAGGTGACAAAACCCTCACAGAAGGGACAGCCACTGCTGCTGTAAGACCCAGATGCCACTGGCGTTTCCACCTGGAGGAGCGCCGCGGGCAGATGCTCCAGCCCTGGGTTCAAAGCACAGGACAGGAAGAGGAATGGATTTGAAGTGGTTTAAGAGGAGGGACTCTCTCGCCCCACTGACCCACACTCTTCTGTTTGTTTCAATCACACACAATGGTTCCCCTGCTTCTGGACACCGCTGTTCTAACACCTGAGGCCTCGGGGAAGTGCTTTATTAGAACACAATATCTGAGGGCAGGAAGATACTACTGATGCTACTGTACTTTACCGCTTTTTTGCTGTCACCAAGCTTAAATAAATGGCTTTTGAACACACTTAAGTCAGAAGAAGGCTACTTTGAAAAATGGATTTTTGGTTCCAGAAGAGGTGACTCGCTCGGGAAGTCAAATCTGACGGCTCTTTCCCAGCATGACCGCGCTGCGCAGTGAGCTCCCCTCTCTTCTTCCTTTTCATGATTGCAGTCTTCCAGCCTCTCGAGTCCCAAATGCACAAAGAAAGCCTCTTAAAGCTCCGCGGCCCTTTTTGACTTCTCCCGCTGCCTTTGAACTCTCCATTCCGGCCTGTGATTTTTCCACATGACCCTAAGCCTCGCAGTGACCCCCTTCTTCTTCTTCTCCTTCTCCCCCCAGCAGGCTTCAATGACTTGGAACCCGCGGCGCTCCTTCGCACATGCCCCTCGCGCGCACATAAAATAAGAAGTGGCAGTGTTGCTGAGTCGGGTCAGGATGTAATTGGCAGTAATGTTTCGCCCTCCGGGGTCCTATGTCGGCGGCACCAATGTTTTGCTTTTTTAAGTGACCTTTTTTTTCCCTATAGAGAGGCACCCTTTTGACTTTAAGGCACCCAAGCACCAAAGTAACTAATGAAGTGCCTGGGTAAATAGAGTTACAGTAAAGACTAGGAGATTGGTCGGGGTCCGTTGGAGTTTTCATTACCGCTGTTAGATTAAGATCGCCCTGTCCTACTCTTTCGACCCTCGCCCCCCCCCCCAATTCAGAGCCAATTTAAACCAAACTAAACAAGCTATCACATCGAATCCTTGTCTGCGGGGCTAAGTGTCGGCTGTAGCGGCCGCCGAATTAACCTCCCTAATCAGGCTCTTACTGCGCGATCATCTATCTCCCGTGCACAGTTCCGACCAACTCCCGACGACTATCGCAGCGTCAAGTGAGTCGCGGTCCACTGTAAGGCCAATCTCTCGAGCGTCGTCTGTTAGTTTCCCCGGTTCTCTCACGCAGCCTTGCAGGTCCCAGAGAGAGACAGAAAGGCAGTGTTAGGAGGGGGGGCTTCGACTCGCCGCTGCTTCGGGGGCCTTTGAAGTGCGCGTTGATGAGAGAAAGTGGAGTAGCGCGTTCAGACAGGCCCCTAATGAGGGAATTAAGGAGCTACGCCGGCCGCTCAACCCACCACCCCCCATACTAAACTTCCAGGGCGAAACAAGGTGTGTGAACGTTTAAATCGGTGTGATTGTTTGGTTGCGGGGAGGTGAACGTGTTGCGGTTTCACGGCGACGGCCTCTGATCGTTGCATTGGTGGAGTCGGTTCAAACTGTGGGTAATCTTCTCCATCGGTTCATTGATGCTTTAGTAATGCAAAGTAAAGTTCAGTGTTCAGTGCTTTTGGTTTAGACACGGTTTACACCCAGTTTAGACGCAATTTAGTCCAAAATTTTGTGTGGATTTTTTTTCTTGATCTTGGCATGAAAGGACAAATATTTTCAGGAGGCAAAACTTAGTGTGAAAGGTTTGAGATCCATTGCCATAATTGCCTAATAAATAGATATTACAGTTGATTTTATTTTGCTTCTTAACTAGGGCTGAAAAATATATCAGATATATATGATATGAACATTCAAGATATCAATATCGCAAAAGAAAAATATATTGTTATCGTATTGATATCGAAATATGAACATTCAAAATATTAAAATCGAAAAAGCAAGATATAAATGATATAGATTTGCTTAGTTTTCACCTAACCCATAGTTATATTGTATCGTATCGATATCGAGATATCTGACATGAATATCGAGATATGAAATTTTTTCCATAT
Organism: Proterorhinus semilunaris; assembly: GCA_021464625.1. Taxonomy (NCBI): domain Eukaryota; kingdom Metazoa; phylum Chordata; class Actinopteri; order Gobiiformes; family Gobiidae; genus Proterorhinus; species Proterorhinus semilunaris. The sequence continues at coordinate 23,115,934 of CM038362.1, read as the reverse complement.
CGTTCAGCCCTATTTTTAACTGTGAGTTGAGTAACTCTGAAGACAAAGCAGGATAACCTGGAATATTCCACAGCGCCGCTTGAAATTTGCAGCACATTAGACACTTCGCTGGCCTGATCATCAGGAGTTTGCCTTAGTTTGCGCTAGTTATGCTTCAAGTTAGAACTCAAGAAGTACTTACAATAGTGCGAGTCCAGGTAGCCATTGCGGGGGTCCATGGCGAACAGCGTACCCCGGTACGGCAGGGCATGGTCGGGCAGGTGGGGCAGGGCGCTGTGCAGCTCCTTCTTCAGCTGGGAGGGCCGCTCCTCTGTGGAGGTGGAGGGCTCCTCGCTCACGCTCCTGTCGGCAGGCGTCGGTGCCACAGAGCTGATGGCGTTCCTCCTTTCGCGGTGGTACGGTGGGCCCGAGCTCTCATCCTCTGGAGAAAGAAGGGTGAAAAGGGGGAAACTTAGGACTGTGAGATAGGACAGGGGAATAAGTCGCAATCCAATCAGGAGTGAAGGGTTGTTCAAGTCGCTATATACTGTATGTGCTGTACTAAAAGTCACAAAAGTCACAGAATGGATTGTGCTAAAATGAAGGTCTTAAATATAATTAAAAAGCACTTAATTTAATTCCTACATCTAAATTTCTTTGAAAATATAATCAACTCTTTGTACAAGTTTTTAGAACAGTTGCATGTTTTGCAATGTTTTACATTATTGTTTTGCTTAAAGATTTCCTCTCCTGCCTCATTTCCTTTGTTTTTTTCCGTCATACCACTGTTTATTGGAATCAAATGTTTAGCTATTATAAATGCATAGATTTGAACAAACCTCGTTAGAGAACCAGGTCTTTCGCTTTTCACCGCAAAGGTTTTGTCAAATAAAGATGATATGGCTCTACTCTCAACAACCCAGACAACTACACAGGATTTCCGCAGGTAGCAACAAGTGACACCAAATTCTCTTCAATGCCCAAATTCTACATATTTAGTGCAAACATTCCATCAAACGGAAGACATTTTGATATTCCAATAAAGCAAACAAGGATAAAATGAGCATGTGCGAAATTTCAGCCAAAACTGCAGCAGAATTTAGATAATGATTTCTATACTTAAAATAAAATAGTAAAAATAGTCAAGATATTGTGATTTTTAAGCCACTTGGAATCCAGCACAAAGTCGCCCATTACCCAACTTCTCACGTCCGCAATTTTTACGCCACATTTCAAAATCATCTGGAGAAAGTCATCTGCCCCTAACCTCTGGCACATAACATATCCCATTACACGCAGCCTTTGTCCACGTGGTAAATTAGAACTGAACAACGGACACAATGCCACCAGGCCGTTTGGACGTGCATATGCGTCAGGTGAAGGATTCAGAGGTCACGGCTGCGTTTCGGGAGCAGTTGAACTCGACACCATGTTTATTCCTTTTACCCAGCATGCCACAGTGAAGGTCTAAATTAGCCTGCGGAGTGAGAGATTTTGTGCGACAACAGCAGAAGTGATACCCAGAATGATATCAAATATAAAAAAAACAGTCCAACTCATTACTCTAGGAGTGTTTCCACAAATGTACTTGAGTTATTTTTGACAACTCTACTCACCGAAAAGATCCAAAAAGACAATGTAGCAAAATAAAAGCTTCAAGTCATAGAGCTACGTCACTTTTACTTATAGTTTCATGATGAATCTAGTAAAAACGCAGCAAACCTGGCGATAGTTTCTCCGTGATCACGATGTAGCAAGTTCCCCCCTATAACTACGGCGTCCAACAGCCGATGAACTCAATCATGTATTTTGTTAACAAAGTCAGAGTCCTAATAAGGGAAACAGTGTGCAGCGTCAGTCGAGATGAACTGTCATCTTAATGGAAAACAGTACATGCTAACGCTAACACACTCAAGTCAAACATCCTCGCAGTCAGACAACGTTGGGCTGGGTACCGTTACCAGTACTTTAACAATACATGGTTTTTGATACCGATACCTGAATGATACTTAAACTATTTGTTGTCTAGAACCAGAAAACAGAACAATAATGTGTGGAGGAACAGCTAATGTACAATATCAGGTTCATCTCCAATGTCAAGAAATGTGTGAAAAATGGGGAAATGGGGGAACATTGGGAGAAATTGTGGCAAAAATAAGGAAAATTTTTGTTAAAAATAAAAAAATCGGGGCAAAAATAAGACCAACATTTGACTTTTTCTTTTCTTTTTTTTTTTTATGGACAAAAGTGGGGGGGAGGGGGGAATGTATTTGATCTGAAACAACAAAGTCACTTCCTTTAATCCTGTCCCTGGATCAACAGCATCAAAACTTGGATCTAAAGATGTACGATTGTACCAGCAGTTCCTAATCTATTTTTCCAATGCCAAACTAGTATCGTTTAATGGTACTTAGCCCTAGATAATACTGCAATTTCAGAATATCTGGCACATAAAACATGACTAACATCGTCTAATTAGTCTAGCATTAAAACTCACCAAGCGAAGGGAGGGCCCGCTTAAGTGCTGTGTGTGAAGTACCCGCTGTAGTGCTTGCGCCACTCCAGACTAAAGTGCGGCAAAGTGAAAGAGCTGCTACGGGAGCATGAGAACGATCACGCTCACTCTCCTCTCACTCCCACATCCATTACCTGCCTTTGGCCTGTAGCCTCCGATCCCGGCGCAGCCCTGGCACCCAATTCATAGGTTTCTCTAATGCGGAACTGACAACCGCGGAAGCGCCCATCCACGGGAAGAAAAAAAATGACAGCTTCGGTTATGATATAAGTATTTAATCCCATACTGCACAGCCCGTGATCTTATTAAGGGAATAATGCCACTTATACGGTTTAAGGCTGGATTAATAGGTCTGCGCGCTCAAAGCTCAATATTAACATAAAGGGATTTTTTGGGGGAATGGCTTTCCTGACATGGATGGAAACGCGCTCTGACTGTAAACCAGCGTGGGATAGCCGTGTATAAGCAGGCTGGTTTGGTGTAAAGCTAGTGTTGCATTTGGGGGAAACTCATGAATCTACTTATTTATGGGCGCTTTTTTCATCTTGTTCATACAGATATTTGATGTTTTATAAATAAACTCATCGCTAGACTCCAAAAACTACCCAAGAGATTAGAAGTCCTACTTTGTTTTACTACAAGATTTGATTTAAGATCTCATTTTGCCTTTTCTCTCCATTGAACGTCAGGGCTACAAGAAAAATCGGATCCAGTTCAGAATGGTCGCAACTAGCAATGGTCAAAAACTGCCATTACTGTTTTGGATGAGAGGAAATATAGAAGTTTCCTGTGTCTGTAGGGTCTTATTACATGGTTTATATAGCAGCAAGTTAAATATAAAGCTTTTTAAAGATTTGTTTCCATTCCAGAAGAAACAATTTGGAAAGTGAAATTGGACACAACATAAACTTTCGATAAAAGATTTGTGCAAACCTGAAACGTTTTGGAGAAACTTTCAGCAAAACCAGCAAATGATAAGTTTTGGAGCTTATTTTTTTTACTGTTTATGGTCCGCAGACTGCAGCACGGTGGTACGGTGGTTAGTGCTCCTGCTTCATACCAAAGTCTTGGGTTTGACCCCAAGGCCGGTCTGTGTCTGTGTAAGTTTCCCCTAACACTTGCCAGGTTGAGTGAGAGAGTGGGACAACGGATGGAATTACAATCCGATGTGAGTTTGCATGTATGGGTCTCAGGTGCTTTCATTAACATAGGAAGACTTTTGATAAATGTGTTAACAAAAGTGAAGCCACTTTCCAAAGGATTGTTCAAATCCAATTAAAAACGTTGAAATGTAATTTAAGGCCTTACTGTATGTTTCAGCACAGTTCACTCACTGACTTTTAATGCTTTTAAACCATGTATTATGCCAACATGAAACCTGCTAACCTTAGCCCTCTACATACATGTTCTGAAACGCATGGGATTCTTGTATTTGTGTAGCAGCTCGTATTTCTGCCTCCTTTCAAATGCTCCTGGCCATGTTTATAATGTGCACTATAAACTAGACCTCGACTTTAAACATAAATGCCAAATCTAATTACCATTTTCTTCCCCCAAATGTCCAGCCCGATCTTGAACTATCGTGTTTTTCTCTGAGACTCCCACATGCCTTACCTCAAAGGGAGGTCAAGCGACTAATAGTTCAATCACCATGGTGTCACGGCCACGCTATCCCCCACCAGTGATCACAGGGGGGTTCATCACGGGACAATCTCACACATTAGGGGCTTTATTAGAGGGCCATACAACCCTAAGTGGTTAAAGAAACACCAGTGAAGAGGTCAAGTCCTCTCAGACACTGTCAGACTCTCTGCGGGTTTCCATCTCACATCTGTAACCTTTATTCCAATGAGGTTTTGCATTTTAGGTGCAAAACTATATTTACATTTAAATATGCATTATGCAACTTTTTATGGGGAAAAAAGTTAACATTGACCCAGCAGCTGCATGGTTAACATGGCGCCTTTGCTTTCCATCGCGGTGGCCTCTGACACTCCAGGACCAATTGCTTTTTAGGGTTTCTGGTAGGTTTTAACTACTGATGGATCTGTGTCCATGGTTACATTCCATCCAGAAAAATAGAAACCATGAAAAACCTGAAATAAAATTGGTCCTGGTGCTTCCTAGAGGCCACCAGGATGGAAAGCAAAGGCGCCAATAAAACCACCCGCTGGGTCACCGAAAGGTCAAATACGCACTAATAACTTAATTTTTCCACATAAAAAGTTGCATAATGCACCTTTAAGTTTATACTGTATGTACATGCCTGAATATAATAAGACAAGTCTTGGTAAGACTTTATAATAACTACACCTTATTTAACCTTAATTAATTATGAATTAACACTTAATTCATCATGAAAAGTTCATTAGTTAAGTATGACTAACACTTAATAACTACTTAACAATAAATTGGCATTAGGTGTTAGTCACACTTAACTAATGAATGATGAAATAAGGCTAAATAATACGTAATTATTATAAAGTCTTACCCAATTCTTAGAAGAAGTCGTACTCGATTCTGACTGATATTGTTACAAAGCAGGGAAACCATTTCAATATGGAAGTGTTCCATCTTAAATCTTTTATTGTAATATTTACTCCTTGTTTTTGCCAATCACATCCAAGTTTTAAAATGTTATTTGTAAGTTTAGCCTTTTTCCGTCAAAGCTGTGTAGTTAATAATTATTAATGAAAGTGCACATTCTTGCCAAATGCAAAACCTGGCGCCCACTCACAGCAATACTGCCAGACAATCAAGTTTGTAGCACAAGATTATCAGTATTGGACAAAGGAAACCCACCTCAGTGTCCTAATAGTACTAATAAAACTAAAGAAAAAATGTGTAAGCTCATGCTAATATGATGTGTTTCAAGTCAGGTGTATGCAGTTCTATTGATCTGGTTGCACATTCTGCACTTCATGTTGCCCCTTGTTGCTTAATTTACTTTGGGAGACAGGTTCAAAGTGGCACCAAAAAAAAGTCCTGGAAAGTGAACTTTAGCGTGCAACTGTCAGGTATCTGTCAAAAGTATGTAATGAAGACAGAGGGGGAAGTAAACACATCCAACTTTAAAAGTCGGCCTGTGCAACACCTTTCCGCGCCTGACCATCTCCCCGACAGGCCGGCTCCCATTTGCACCCGCCGCATTTTTCATTCCCCTTTTATTTCACCCCCTTTTTTCCCATGGTTGTTGCATCTAGTCCTCTACCAGTTCGCTGTTCTATTCAGCCCGACACAAAAGCGGCCGGCCAGTTCTCTGCGGACCAGAGGAAAGCAGGCCTCTCAAAAAAAGAAAAAAAAAAAGGGAGGAAAAAAGCCCTATCCTGCTCCCTCTCTCCCTTACTCTCTCTATGGTGATTGAATTTCTTAACATCTTTTCAAAAAGCGCTTAAATGCCTGGAGGCGAGAGGAAGAAACAACCTAATGGTGGATGGGGAGCACTGAACAAATTTCAGAGCCCTTTCCTGCTCGCGTTTGAGGTTGAAAGCGAGCTCCTGCCTTTCAACTTTCAAAGTCCTCCTTCCTCCTGCAGTGTCACTGAAGGATTTGAAAAGAAGGTAATTGTGCTCACTGCCGTCCTGATCAGAGCGCTCTAGTATTTCAGGAGCTTTCTCTGCCACTATAATGGTACCTGCTGCTCCCATCCTTGCATTCTTCCTTTACCCCGACTCTCTCCTCTGCCACAACCCTCACTCGCTTCTCCATCCTCCTTTCACCCCCAGCAAGCCCCTCATTAAATGCTAAAGCCCACTTTTCTCCCCCCCCATCTCCCCCCTCCCCCCTTTTCCTTCCCCCCTATTGTAAACTGCTTCGAATACCTTCAGAGAAAACTCCGAGCATGGCCTTTAATAGAGCGCCGCCAACAAAAAAAGAAGAAGGGTGCGGATGCAATGACAAAATGAAATTCAAAAGGAGATAATGAGAGATGGAGTAGGGCCAATTCCTTATGGGCGCCCGAGACGAGACAAGAGGGGCTAAAGTTAAGAGAGGCCCCGGCCAATTCAACGGCGAAGACAGGCGAAACAAAAGCGCGGTTGTCTTTGAAGGTAGTTGTTGGGGATCAGGGGGATTGTTGGATGTGTCCTTGACTTCGAAAACACTGATTCGCCCTCCCCCTGGGGTCGGGACTCTCCAAAAGAACCAGTTGCCCGTTGTGAATCTTGTGGAAAAAAAGGCCTGCAAAACATGAGAGGTGCGTGTTGTTTTGCGGTGTACCTCAAAGCTAAAGATTCCACCTTCGAACTCGTCAAAGAAATGGGTGGCACAAACAGGTTTTGGCCAAAGCGAAGAGAAGCAGAGGATATACCGTCAACATTTCTTCAAAGCGCCTCACTCCTCCTGCGCAATAATCTCTTGCTCCCTCTTTTGTCCCCCCACCTCCCTTTCTCTTGCAAATCAACTCCCGGGAAAGACTCGAGTCTCCCCAATTAACAATGAGCAGGGGATGAAAAATTCCAGCAGCTGGCTAAGGTTTAATAAGAGCACCTCTCCAAGCGGCTTAGGCTTACCTGATTCACTGGCCCTGGCATTGGCGCAATAGTCGCAGGCAAATCATTCACGATTAGCGCAGGGGCTGAAAGGGAGACCGCTCGAAGTCTACCCAAACCAACACAACAAGGGAACAGGAGATTAGCCCAATTGTGTGAGGTACTTTCTTCGTCTATTCTTTTACCGATAAACGTCTTGGCTGGCTGAGGCTTGATGACACAAGGAGCTGGGAGTTTTTGCGGAGCCCAGGTTGTGTTGTGCATGGATGTTAGAGGGTCTCAATGAAAGTTGTGTGTTCCAGAGAAGAAGAAAAGACACGTTGGTACAGTCGGATTGAATGATTTGCTCAGACTTTGAGTACAGTGCCTTGCGAAAGTACTACTAATACACCTTTTTTTACTGAAAGTTCACTCACAAGTAACAGACAACTGTGAAGTGAAAGCAAAATGATACACAATTCTTTTTTTTAAAATAGAAAAGTTAAAAGTGGGGCGTGCATAAGTATTCATACAGCACTTCTGGGGTTTGACTCTACAAGGTTTGCACATGTAGAGACTGACATTTTAGCCCATTCCTCTTTACAAAACAACTCAAGCTCTGTCAAATTAGAAGGAGAGCGTTTGTGAACAGCAGTTTTCAGGTCTTTCCACAGATTTTCAATAGGATTTAGGTCAGGACTTTGACTGGGCCATTCTAACACATTAATATGTTTGTTTTTAAACCATTCCATTGTAGATTTAGCTTTGTGTTTAGGGTCATTCTCCTGCTGGAAGGTGAATCTCCGCCCCAGCCTCAATTCTCTTGCTGACTCCCGCAGGTTTTCCTAGAAAATGTCCCTGTATTTGGCTCCATCCATCTTCCCAACTATTCTTACAATCTTCCCAGTCCCCGCTGAGGAAAAGCAGCCCCATAGCATGATGCTCCCCCAACCATATTTGACATTGGGGATGGTGCACTCAGGACGATGAGCAGTGTTAGGTTTGCTCCATACATAACGTTTTGCATTTGTGTCAAAAAGTTAAATTTTTTTCTCATCTGACCAAAGCACCTTCTTCCACATGGTAGCTGTGTCCTCCATATGACTTCTAGCAAACTTAAAACGGGATTTCTTATGGCCTCCTTTCAATAATGGCTTTCTTCTTGCCACTCGTCCATGAAGGCCAGATTTGTGTTTATTTATAGTTGTCCCAGGTACAGATTTCCCCAGCTGCTTTAAACTTCTCCACAGCTTTATCCCTGACCTCTCTAGTGTGCTCCTTGGCCTTCATGTTGTTGTTTAGTGACCAATACACTCTGACCATAGCTCTGAGGCCCTCACAGAACAGCTGGAATTATACTGAGAGTAGATTACACACAGGTGGCCTATATTTAATGGTTAGGGCAAGGTGTGAACATTCTGCAGTCATTAGGAATGTTATAAAGGCAATTTAATGCACTCAGAAAATGCTGTATGAATACTTATGCACGCCCCACTTTTCACTTTTCTATTTTTTGTAAAATAACAGAACCATGTATCATTTTGCTTTCACTTCACAGTTCTCTGTTACTTGTGTGTGAACTTTCAGTAAAAAATTCTAAATAAAATCTTTATGTTTAAGGTTGTAAACATGACAAAATGTGCAAGTGTGTTTGAGAGTGCGCATGGAGGACGACGGATGCAAATTAGCCCAAGGCTACAATCCGGTGTGGCTTGTTTACATGCATGAGACCCATGTATGTTCATTAACATGCACTGTCCTGACCAAATAAACCAATAAACAATAAATAAATAAAATAAAAGTTATAGGTATATTTGTACTTTCGCAAGGCACTGTATATAGATTTTTTTTGTGAGCAACAGAACAATGGCACCAAGTATATACATGGATTCCAAAATAATGAGAAATGGTGACCGTTGCCATTGCAATTAGGAAATGAAAGCAAAATACTGTATATTTAAGTATCAAAAATAGTGCAAAATGACATGCATAAGAAGAAGAAAAGGCAGGACTTGGTTCTTTGATTTGTAAGTGGAGTTAAAAAGTGAAAAAAGAGTTGCAAATACAAGCAATAACTGATCTCACTGAGCAGTTTCCAGTCCACTCCAAACTTTGATCAAGTTCAGCATTGAAGGCTTTGTATAGGCTAAGCTAAATCATGTTGAAAATCACTTAATGATTGATGTTTGGCTAAATTGCAGAGGGAAGCAATGGCAGGTCAGGATGCTCTCTCCTGGTTGGATGCCTTTTGTCAGGCATTGATTTCCCACAACGTGCCGCCGAATGCCCTCTTCAATAATCATCCCAGCTAATTCGACGACTCCCACATCTCAATTTGCCTGTTAGCAGCCCACGGCTCAGCCCCATGGCTCAGCCCCACGGCTCAGCGCCTCAGTCCCAGCTCCTTCTCAATGCCGCCGGGGGTCCGCCGGGATGCACCCTGAGCCCCGCATCTCGCAAGTCCCAGCCTCCCAAGCCCCGGGGCTGGGGAGGGGCAAATCAAAGCCTTGCATGGCCCCTGCCTACTTCCCCGCGTTCACCTCAAATCAGCCTCACAGCGGGGTTGTGTCATGCCGAGCCCCCGCCTGCCCCCTCTTATTCACCCATTAGGGGTACAGGCCCACCGTAGAGCGCTGGAAACCCCGCTACCCTTCATCAGGCCACATTGTGAGGGGGAATGAGTTGCGAGCGCAGAGTGAGCTCAAAGCGCTGGCTCTGAAATACACACTGATGCATTTGACCGTGGATAGTTATGCTTTTGGGCTATTTTACTCAAAGGGCACCTTGGCCTGCATTCTTTGAAGACTCAAGACTGATCAATCCTTCAAAGAGAGGAAAATGCCATTTAGCGCACTGAATGGCTTACAGACTGAATACACATGACTTTACATGCCAACTATGATCAGCCACAACCTGTGTTATTTGGGCTGACCTTTCCTCACAATATAGCGTGATTGCCCGCTAGAGCACAATTAGAACCGGTCGGGATAGCAGGTTTTTTTTGGGGCGGATGTAGGCACACTGCCCACCAGTACGGAACAGGCCAGATTTCAGCTGGGCCTCAGCGCTGGAATCCCACTACTGACACTGTGGAGTGATCCCGACCAAGTCTGCGGCACTTAGATTAGAAAGAGGTCGCGAGAGAAATGAACATGCAGCCAGAGCGAAGAAGCACAGAGCCAACAGTTTGGACAAAATTAAAAAGGATAATGCAGCAATGGGCGCTGTTGGTTATCCCACCTGACAACAGTTGGACAAACTTTCGGAAGGGGGACGGAGTAAAGATTGGCACGTAAAAACTAATGTCACAGCATTTGGATAGCTTGGGTCAGGGCTTGACATTGATATTTTTTCTCAATGTCTTTTGCGGCTAAAGAACCTAAAGAATTCTGGTGAGCTCCAGGCATAACATATACATTTTCTGCACAAACTATCAACAAGGAAAATCAAGGCATTTGGATATTTGGTCAATGGTCTTTTCAAGCCCTGGCTCAGACACGTAGGGCGTTACAAGAACAGTTGACCCTCATTTAGCCAAATCCGTATAATTAGGCCCCTCAAAGATACCTGCCCACAATAATCTCACCGGGTGGAAAGAATCATGGGCCCATTTAAAAGCATGTTAACTCCTATCTGTGGCTAGCAGGCTAATTTAACGTTTGACATTTGATATCAGAGGAATGAGAGGGATCAGCCGTTTAGCTGGAACAGGATTACCCTCCGACAGCCCTCCTCCACGTCCCTCCTCCACCCCAGCCCCTCTCTGGTCGGGACGGATTCATTAATTTTCCTGCCGCTAAGCACTTTATCAATGACTGGTGAATGCCAAAGTCAGAGGCGGGCTCTCCCAGTCTTTCGCTACATTGCGCTGGTGGTTAGGCGGTCACATGTGAGGACCATTTCAGAACGTTGTACCTGCTTTCACCTGGAGAACGCCACATTATAGTGGGGAAAATTGGAAAGAGATTTTCAAAGTTTAGCTTCTCTTCTCAGATGAGCTAAACTTCCTCAATTTAGGCAACTTAGAGGACCTCAAGTACAATGGAACACCCCTGGATGACTAAGATCTTAAATTGTTAGGAAATCTTGTAGAGTACAACACCGATTCAAAGATTTCCATTTTATATCAGCCAAAGCAGTTGATCGACTCGGAGAGCTGCTTGCTCTGCTTTTGTTTACATATTACACTATTTACGTACCTAAATGTTTGCAGATTTTTCAGATTGTCTTAATAGATTACACATTAAATGCAGGAAGAGTAAATGCATCTCTGTGTAACTTGCATTGCTTGGACACTAATCATTTTTTGACAAATTTAGCTTCTGTAAAAAGTAGAAAGCCTTTTTGATGATTTGTCAACATGCCACTGGCTTTAAACAGAGGCCAGTACATTGTTTTCACCATGTTTCGCTTCCCTGCAGTCCGCCCTCTGACCAAACAAATACAGCTCTTGTATTGGAAATTATATAGGTAGGGAAGCTGAAGTGCCCATAAACAAGCCACAAATATGCATGACAGAATGGAGTTATTCAAATTGGTTATGTTCCTTAAAAAGAGCTCTGCCATTTTTAACAGAGGCGTTTTGACATGCCCCGTTGCAAGTAAAAGCTAATTCGTATCCATAACTGTCCTTGAGTCCCATGCAGCCCGGGCCTCTGTGTTGAATGTCTACATTACAGGCAGTGTGACGGATCTGGGTTAAACGAACAGCGCGACCGGTCCTTTGATGCTGCAGCTGGTAAATGCTTACAGCTCTGACCCGTCGCAATCAGACATGAGGCCTCTTTAACGCAAGCCGTGACAATCAGAATTCCCAACTACATGCCAAACGCCGTAAAATAACCACGCACGTGATTTCCTATTTCACTGTGCGCCCACAATTCCAGGGAATCTGCAACATTAGAAAGATGTAAAACGTTCTACTACATTGTTTTAAAGGATCCAAAGGAAAAAGTCCATTTGTGTTTTGTTCATTTTAAAATCCTTAAAATACACACTCCAGAACAGTAGGTGGCGATGTGCAGATGTACTGTCAAATGCCATTGACTCACAAACAAGGAATAATAATAATAATGCATTGGTTTTATATAGCGCTTTACTGGACACTCACAGACGCTTTACATTGCATTATTCATTCACTGCATACTTAGTGGTGGTAAGCTACTATTGTAGCCACAGCTGCCCTGAGGTATACTGACGGTAGCGAGTCTGCGCCATCGGCCCCTCCAACCACCACCCACCACTCACACACTCAATACATTTGCTAGGCATCCTGGTGTTACTAAACGGTCTCCCATCCAAGTACCGACCAGGCCCTTCCCTGCTTAGCTTCCAAGGTCTGACGGGATTGGGCAGAGCAAAGGCGGTACGGCCACAAAGGAAGAAGGTTTGTCCCCGTCGTGATGCTGTGCAGAGGGTGATGAAAAAGGTGCAATTTTAATGTTTTTGAAGACCTAAAGCTATTACGTATTATTATATAAAATGGAATCTGTAATTTTAGTCAAATAATGAAATCAACTTTGACCATGCTGGTCTTAAGTACATTAAAGTATAGAGTGACTTCAAAAAGTTGCTATATCTTACTTTTTAGCAGTCGGATTATGCAATAAATTTTCCGTTCAATTTGTAAATAGCCTACACCAATTACCCGACAGTAATACAAAACATATAGAAATTTTAAAGGTTTTGAAAAAGAGTGGAAATTCAAAACTAAAATTTCAGTGTGACATAGTGCAGGCTGCAGACCGATTGAACTGATCTAAAACTTTGTAGAAGTTTAATTTGAAGGTACATTATGAGTAAAACAAGTTTTTAGCATAATAACAGAATGGACACTTTGTCAACTCACTGTGTCTAAATCTTAAAATGCCAAGTAAATGTTTCAGGTCTTAAATATAGTTTAGCAACAACTCATGAACATACATTATACGATACCTACCAACTTTCCCCAAGAAAAAAGCAGTTTCTATTTCACTGGGTTACAAAGACTACAATTATTTAAGCATGTACAATACAACAATAGCTTACATTTTGTTCCAAACCCTTACATGCTTCATGACCCCGCAGTAATCCAGGTCTCGCTTTTCCCCTAAATGCGCAGGTGAAACGTAGACCCCCTCATTACGGCGGCCGTGGCGGTGCGGGGAAAGCCCTCCAGATTACAGGAGCCTCCATGTTGGCCAAACAGACTTAAGCGCTGTCTATTTGCAATAGGGCTGCAGGCTGGAGAGAGGGATGACAGGGGGCGAAGAGAGAGCGGCAGACATGTCGTGTGATTAGATAAGTGGCTCTCAAGTGGTCCGCCAGGAAAAGTTGAATGATCGGACGCTATAGGCAGTCGTCGTCATGCGAATACCCAAGAGGAGCTAATTGAGTCTTAGGTGCAGGTGGTCTGGCCTTTTCCTGCGTAAGAAGTGCTGAGTGAGTGGAATTTGGCGGATTTCCAGGATGCGGATTAGTTTTATGGAAATAATAAAAATCTGTCGTCAATTTTACAGATCTTACGAATCTATAAGCTCTATTGTACTTCCAGGCCTTTTATGCAGCCTACTGTACGCAACGAGTCCTTACATTTCACCACTTCACCGACATCTTGAGTTTTATGAAAGTGTGTGAATGATTTGGAAAATATCATCTAATCGCATACTGCATTTAGATTTGTCAATTATGTTTTGAAATCTGAAATCTGATCACGGTGCGCATTTTGAAACAAGTCTATGAGCATAATCATTTTATAGAAAACTGAAATATAAACTACTATACTATTGCAATAATGAAATGACATTAGACCAGCGGTTCTTAACAACATTTATCTAAAAGTATGACGACACTTCTTGTTTGAGTTGTTAAGATCATAATTTTGCATTACAAGATATTACATTCTATTATCTTGTTGTTTATTCAACAATAATTCATCGTAAATCTCCATTCTTGGTAACACTTTATAATAGCAACACATTCTTTAGCCTTAATAAATGATGAGTTACCACTTAATCATGAAAAATTCATTAGTTAAGTGTGACTAACACTTAACTAATGACTTCATGAATAAGCTGAATGCACATCTCGACTCGACTTTCAAAAACGGTGCTGATGTTAAATATAGTGGATACATTTCCATCTGTCAAATTAGTGATCAATTTGCTATGTTGTACACCATCAGATCACTCGTAAATTTCATAGTGTATGTGGATCTCTCTGGTCACAATTAAAACAACGATTTTGTTACTGTCCACCTCCTTATTGACCATAAAAAATTACATTTCAGTTTAAATGTTCTGAATATTGGCGACATAAGGCCACAGTTTCAGACCCAGGACCCAAAAGTTGCCTTCAAGGGTCTGATATGTTTTTCTCACATAGTTATTCCAACTATGTGAACAAGGACTGGTCGTCACTTTAGACAGCATCTCTTCGTACGAACGGCCGTTCAGTTCTTTCAGTTTCTGTCTATTACCGTACGCAGCCTTGCTTGTAAAAATAGACTTTAAGCTAATATTGTAACAAGCTCCACGGCGACGACCAAAATGCTTTGAAATATCAACTTTCCAACGGTTAAAATGGTCCAAATCATAGCTTCCTTCATTGCTTTATGCTAACTATCAATATTGTTTGGTAGCCAAAACAAATTCCCTTGCCCATAATGCAACGGGCGACCCGAGATGGGCATTCGGCTTATAAGTCAAGTATGTGAAGAACTATTCATGAAGAGTTAGGCATTAATTGTTGTAGTTAAGTGTTAGATTCCGATTTGATTGTTGTCAGTTTTACAGCCCTCATTTGAAAGGAAGGCTCTTTGTAATATTGAAAGCACATTACTGATCTGAGTCCCGAGAAATGGATGAATGAGCTCTACACTTTGGGTTGCTGAATTCCATGGTGCTAGCAATAAACCTAAAGGGATCCTCTCTGATTCAGAGAAATCCCAGCAACAGCCGCCAACTCAGGTCCTAATTAAAAGCCCAGTTACTTTCAAAATGAGGCACTTAACACCTGCATTCTGTGTGTAAAACTGTGCTCTTCTCAATAGGGCAAGGTTGGTCTATGCCTTTTTTTAATCCAGTAAGAGTGCAGTGCACGCTTTAAGCTCTGAAAGTAGCTTCTAACGCAACATCCAACTTACTCCTGTCTCTAAACCTTCTACCCTTTTCTGCACGGGGCCTCACCTGTCGTTCTCTTGCCCTCTGCGTAAAGAGCCTTCTTTATGTATGACCTCCTCTGTCACTCCAAAGCCCGGCCCGTAATCTCTCTGCCATTAATCCCACATTCTATGCCGAGAGAGCAGCTCCGATCGTACGCTGCTGTTCGCTTTAATGGAATAAATAACAGAGCCTACTTTGAGATGGGCTTGCAGAATGCTCCTCTTCAGGGCTCTCTCTTGTTTGCATAACCTCACCCGCCCCATCTGAATTACTTTACATTGGATAATGGAGTTGGCGGTGCTGTGCTCAGATTACACACACCAACATGATGAGAGGAGGTCAGAGGTCTGTGTCGTCTTAATCCTTTGAATACATTACAGATGCTCAGTGATGACACCACGCCACCATCTCTTCAAACAAAATACAACCCCGCATTTTAGTAAACGGCATGCTAACAAACAAGGATTGCCTTTGGGTTCTATCTGCTACGTGACCAAACCCAGGAAAAACTGAGTACTTCTGCAGTAGAAGTGATGTTCAAAGTATAAAGGCTAACTCAAACCTGCATGAAAATCTCCAAATATGACTCCAGGTATGTTTTTGATGAGGGAACAATGTTTTGACGTGGTTAAAAGACCAAAAACATTGATTGTGTAAGACATTTTAGAGTTGTTGTTGTTGTTTTTTTTAAACCAATCTTATTCCGAGTAAATTGAGATTTGTTATCTAATTTTAAGTGCAATGAGATGTTTGTTTTATAATTTAAGTGCAAAAACACACTAGCAGCTAAAGCATTTGCTGGGCCGTTGTTTCAATAAACTGCAATATCTGAAGATCTGGTGTTGCGTTCATTTTTCACCAAGGTCTTGTATTGATGATGGGAGAGTGTGACAACTGTGCAAGGCCTTCCCCAGCACATCCGAAAGACTCTCAATGGGGTTCATTTAATGGGCACAGTGGCAGCGCAGCTCAGGACTGACACTTGAACACTATTTCGTTGTACAGTTGTACAATGACAATAAAGCACTTACTTACTTAAGACTCCAGGTCATCACTCTGTGGTGACCTGAGCCACTCTTTCACAATGTCCAGGGGCCAGAACTTTGCGTAGCCAACTTTGCGCCAAAGGTGGTATTTATAGAAAACAAACTGAACGTGAAACATTGTGCTCCTCCATGCAAACTATATAACTGCCATACGAGGTACGCACTTTTCAGAAACACTGCGAGGGGAAGTCAGTTTGAGGAAGTCATGTTTGGTCAGTTTATAGAACTAGTTCAACTTTATTTTCTTCAAAAATGACAAAGATTAGAATGAAATGAGCAACTTATCACGATATTTGTGAAAAACATATGCAAACCCTTTTAAACGGGAAGCAGGAAAAATGAATGAATGAAATGCCCCACAGTTTACCGTGTGGTTATAGGCAAACCCAAACCTGCCTATTGGCAAATACAGCCAACGGTTAAGGCTCCTCTTTATGTTCTAAACATGTGTTTTGAAAAGTTTTATTGATGGCATATACAGAAAGATGCCAATACGTGTGATTAGAGAAGCAGAGCTCACTTTTCATTAAATCTCCTCGAGCCCAGCATCAGCCCCTCCGTCTGTGTCCTTCGTTAAACCCACTCAGTACCGCCTCATGTTTAGGGGAATCTCATTCATAAGTCACTTTGCATTGCCTTTTATGGTCAAATGGAGGCGGGCTGAGGGCGTGCCGGGATGTCCGCAGCTTTCTGCTCCACGTGTAAACAGCGAAGGAAAGATTTCGGTCAGGTGTGCGACACATTCGCAGGATTTTATAAATCGGAAAAAAACGTTGCTTACAGAATTTTTCGTTACTTTGCGACGCACTTTCAAAGTCAGTCTCACGCACAGTTTGATAAATGAGGCCCCAGGCATTGTCATCTTAGAATAACCTGGTCATTCAGGATATTCAGGTCGTTAGCTGATCTCATTCTTTGGGAACATGATGTTGCTGAACCTAGACTTTACCAACTGCAGCGACCCCAGATCAGAACAGTTAGTTAAATCCAGGTCGACACTTTTTTGTGAGTGTGTGTAACTGGCAGACCTGGCTTTACTTACCTACTCAAATCAAGGACAAATACATACTTATTTCGAGAAAATTGTACTTATTTCTAAACTAGAAATTTAGGATGTGGACTAGGATGTGTATCTCCTTCGCGGTTACTCACTCCCTTCCCTCATCTTACCAGTTCCCATGTCTTTCCTCCTGAATCTCCTGTATCCCCACCGCCCCCTTCATCCCTTTTCCCGTGCGCTGTCACTCGGCACCCCATCCTGCCTGGCTGCCCCTTCTCCAGGGCCAGAACTCACGCAAACCCCACGCTGAGCCTCTTCGGAGCCAAGGCCCGGAAACAAAGAGCCCATTGAGCCCAAGCGGAGACATAATGCTGGGCCGCCCCTGACAGCGCCGCGCCGATGAAGTCATGAGGTCGGCAAACTTGGGCCTACAGCTGCGCACAGGGTGGGTACAGTTGGGGGGGGAACGTGATTATGTGCGAGCAAGGACTTAGCTACAAACATGAGGACTTTCAATGTGCTGAGGACTGTTGGTGTTGGTAACTTCATACTGGATACAGAAACGCATCACTTTGGAAAGACTTTCCTTTGAGTCCTGCTATTTGGGAAATTTTATATTTGACATATTTGTTTTGGACTACTTCCAAAGTAGTTCTATCTAACCTATTGATCTATTGTTCTCTGAACCATTCTGTGCTGGTGCAGTTTTGAGGTTTTTATGAGCAAAAACATTTCCATTTTGTTCTATAAGTGGTCAAAACGTCAAACCTAAATATCTCAGAACCTGATAGGCCCTGATCATTTTAAGGGGATGTAGTAATTTTGGGGGGGAACATTTTGTCAAATTGTCTACTTCTAAAGTTTTCTGACAAGAATTTTCGAAATATGAACTGTTAAAAGTAATACAAGAATCTCATACTTGTCAGAACATTGTAGATGTTTAAAGTACAAGGTTATCAGGTTTTACACACCATAACCCCATGGAGACAGGATATTTTGGTGTTTGTGTAGGATACAAATTGCCTAAATAATTGTCAATAATACTAGTCGTAACCATTTCAAACCGTGAATTAACTGTGCACCCTACGAGACCGTTGCCTATTGTTCGAAAGTGCTTGTAAGCAGCAAATCACAATGGGAAATCTGACACTGCGTTTTAAACATGATGAACATTCACATTTCTTGAGAAGTTTTGGCGGGGGAATATTCATGACATCTGTTAAAATGCCTTTGCAGAGCCACTGGTTTGTCAGGAAGAGGCCCCTGGGCAGAGTTGGGTTTGGGACAGGGGGAGGAGGAGAAGCAAGCGGCGGCTACACAACGCTGAAAGACAGCTATGCAATTGATTAACATTGGAAGGCCCTGCTCGAGTTCAGGCAGCACGGCCCCTTGGCTGTGAGCTCTCAGACATTTGTTTCCCCGCCAGTGCGATGTTTCTTTCAAACGCTGTCTCTGCTACACATCTGAGTTCAATTCTCCGCATGCCCTCGCTCTGAAAATCAATTCCTCCCTCCTCTTTTCTCTCGCTTTTTTCCTCCAGCTCTGCAGGAAAAAAAAAGAAAACAGACCGGGGCAAAGGGATTACGCTGTCCCTCCCCAGATCCAGGCAAGACAACAAATGCTTCTTATCAACTGACACCCCCCTCCCCCTCCTCCTCCTCTGCCATCCAGGCGGAGGAAGAGCGAGCAGGCAGCCCCGGCTTGGCCCCGGCTTTCCAACATGGAAGCGCCTGCCAATCGCCGCAACTCTTCCCCATCGCGCCGAAAAGGCCAGAGCTATTTCCAAAGAGCCCGGGGAGCGTGCGCGCGCAGCACCAGAGGGTGGGAAGCGCGCCGCTGCCTCTCCGACCTCTGCTTCTAATCAATCAGCAGAAATCACCGCCGCGCTTTGTGGCCTTTGATCCCAGCTCCTCTTTCACACTGCGAGGAAGCGGGCGCAGGGAGAGGGGGCCAGGGGTCCAGGGCCCAGGGGGTGGGGGGGTCAGGGGGGAGAGATTAGGGCCGAGCGGCTCTTTTCACTCCTACCATCCAGAGTCAATTAACACAAGGGGGATAAAGCCAATCAGGCACTTAACCACTAAGCACTGGGCTAATGAGAAGTTTAGCGCGATTAAAGATAGCAATGATTGTCTGTTCTATGCACTTTCTTTTGCCAGTATATACTTTAGGGCTCTTGTATGATGCCAAAGGTTCAAAATGTGTCTAAAACGTTGTGTCTGTTGCGAAATATACAATTTTTTCCACGTGAGTAATAGTGTTTAGCGTCTAAAGTAGTACATTGCTTCATGTTTGTGTACGCTCTTATTCACCCAGGCATGTTAAATTGTGTCAAAGGTTTTCATGAAGAAACAAAATAGTCTGGATTGGGTTGCTGGTGTAGTTCAGTGCTGACAAAAAGTTATGGCTAACTCTTGTTTATATATATTGTTTTGTGGTGTATCGTGATATGTTCTTTTCGTATTGTATCGCAACATTAAAGAATATTAAAGAAGGGGGAAATTAACACTATTTGAATATGTGTCTGTCTTTCTTTGTAGTAACTTGTAGTTGTATTGTTTCGTGCACATAAATATTTGTTAACAACTCAAACTAGTTGTTTACATGCCCCCCATATAAAAGCATCTTCTTCATTGTGCACAAAATCAGGCTGGAAACACCGACACTAACGGCTTGAAATGTACTGGCTGTGACAAAGGCCTTACTCAATAACCCCGGGGCTGCCTTTGTGAACGCGCGCTCGTGTAAACTCTCTGCTCCAGTGGCGGTGGTGGTTGTGGCGGGACACTTGTTGCTGCCTCCTCCCATTGAGTCCCATTCAAGCCCTGGTGCGGTAAGAAGGTGTGAGCCAGAGAAGAACACAGTATAATCGAGTTCGGACACACCAGCTTTATCGATGCTCACAGCAGGCGAGGGGGCAGAGACGCAACGAGCAAATGGACAAAAGTAGGAGTGCACGTGCAAGTTTTCATTAATATTATTTTCAAAAGATCATAAAGATCATCATTTAAAAGAGATTTACAGTTTAAAAAAAAGTTAGTTCTGTTCATTGAGGGGGACTTTTTAGTTTTGAATAAGGACTAACCTAAAATAGGATAAAACCATACCTAAATAACAGTATTTTAATAATTTGCTAACGGCTAAAGATCTACATTGCCGTGCTGTATGGCTTGAAGACTTTGAGGTTCGAGCTGGAGATGAGGCTGCTCTGTCACACAGAGAAACCTGATTGGTTCTGAAGCGGTCTGTTGGTTCAGAGACTTTTATCTGACCTCTGTGACCTCTGACCCCTGTGCCTCTCAGCATGTCAGTGAAAATGACATTAAGACCTTCAGAGGGCCCATTGTGACGCTCACCACCGCCGATCAGAACTCGTTAGAAGAGACAACAAGTGCTCTCGGTGTTTAAGATTTGGGTCAAAGGAACTGGGCTAAACTAAACATCTCATGATTTCAAAACCATGTTGTGCATTTACTACAATTGCTAATACAGGCTAATCTCTCTCTCTCTCTCTCTCTAATACTTCAACTTTACAAAACTAGTACCTGAAAGATACTTTTTTCAAACCAATATCCAGTCTGCGAGGGGTCTTTATATCAAGTATTTTTTCAAACATTGTGGAGTCCCATCACAAATCATGTCCACTAAATATTCTCACCTGTGTGGGCCGGTGATAGGATTGAAGGTTCTTTAATAGGTGCCGAATATCTTATATTGATTTTTTTAAGGAGACAGCCAGAAAACTCATATTGTCTTGAGTTTGATGTAATTACCTCAGAAGTTTACAGATTAATTAAAATTACTGATGCTTACAGCGAGATGCAGTCTAACCTTTGAAATGCATGCCATGTAAACAAACTTTATGAAAACAGACTGCAACTGCCTTACCAAGTTATCTTTCCTTCGTATATTTCCAATACTACATTTTGATACCAGTTGCACTACCTCAACTTATCAACTTATCGTTTTATGTTGACCAGGTGGGACTTCTCTGTGTCAGCCATTGGTCAATTCCAGTTACTTTGGGCAACTTAAAACACATTATGGTAAAATCATCCCATTAGGTACTCATGACAGGTTGCCCCAGTGGCATCGGAGAATGATGCGCACGCAGAGGACACATTTTCCTTACGGAACAATAAAATAAGCCTTAAACCATAGCAGGGGTACACTATGGCCAATGAGTGCCCTTTGCTTCAGTGTGGCGTAAGTTAGAATCAGAATCAGACACTCCAGTTGCTTCTCCACAGCGTGAAGAAGTCTGGAAGCGTATTATGCGGCTTCCAGAATTGAAAGACAGCGAGGTTCCAGAGGGCATATCCATTCGAACATATGGAAATGTACCAGACAGAGTCCAGGGCCGCAGAAGTTCCCCTCCAGCAGCAGCAGGAGCGTGGCTAAGCTAATCCAGCGCCTCGGGTCCCGGCGAGGTGATTCTGCCAAAGCTCGTCCCCCCACTGCTGCCGGAAATTGCCTTGAGCGCAGAGGCCCGTGAAATGTCCGTAGCGTGGCACCATGCGCTCGGAGGGGCCTGAAGTGACTTTACAAACTCACTCTACAGGTAGCAGCTACTGGAGACCACATTTACAGCAAGTACGGTAAAGCCAATACTTTTCTTTACGAGTTAAGTGCAACTGTAAAGCGTCAGTACTAGCTTTTCCTTAGTCGTCATAGAGGACTGGGATGCAGCACCGTCTTCGGACAGATGAAAAGGCAGGTTTAGTTGTAGAAGTAATAAAGCAGGTCTGAATGAGGCATGGTTATTTGAGAGGAGTCAGCTTCTTACACATTTGAGAGATGCTTGAATGTAAAATCAGACGATGGAAATGACCTGATGTCAGAAGGGGTCCAGATTAGGGATGTCAAGATTAACCGGTTTTACGATTACCACGATTATAAAAGGACGCGGTAGGTTATCCGTAAGAATTTCAGAAGCCACGGTTTACCGCAAACATTTTTCACGCTGACGCACAAGCTGCTGCACGCCATAAACAGCGCGTGAACTCAGCGGTAGTTGAGCGAGGCAGAAGGACGCTCTCAGCAGAGTGGGCCCTCTTTAGGATCCAAAAGATGACCAAGGTGTTGTTGTCGATGGACGTCCGTTATGCAAATCCTGTCGTCAGGAATTTGCCTCAAAATGCGCTGATATTGGCTACGTCGAATATAAACAACATCTTGGAGATAATCCGTCGCTGTGAATGTCCAGGTCAAGGTAACGAACTGCATACTTCCCAAAAAAGTTGTCCAAATGTTCGGAAATAGCCGCCACAACTGGCTCAGGATGTAAACAATAAGCTAACGCGCTCTGCTCTGCTTCAGCGTAATAGAAATGAAAGTGAAACCGCACATGTGGAAATCAGCTGTTCAAAAGAGTCTCCTTAGTCATTTTGTAAACACCTTTCATTCTCAATCAAAACAATTGACAAATAATTAAGCACCAGCATGACTTATGGTCATTATAAAGAAGCAAAGTTGACATTGTTTTGTATTATTCAATGTATCCATCCATTTTCATCCACTTGTCCGTTGCCGGGTCGTGGTGGCAGTTGGAGCCCAAATCACATTGTACCAGCCCCTGTGACTCCTCCTGCAGGTGGTGGGTCCACAGAAGGACGGCCTCATGGTTCTAACCGGGCCTGTTGGTCTCTCATAAGGGGCTTCTGAACCGCTCTTTGTCTGACCCGTCACCTAGGACCTGTTTGCCATGGGTGACCCTACCAGGGGCACGACGGCCCCGACAACAGAGCTCCCAGGATCTGGTCGATCACAGGCCACTATATTGTTTTTAATGTATTTATTATTGCTCATGTTGATTGTATTGTATGTCTGTGGATGTATTGTTTTTATCGGGCCCGTATTGGCACTTCCTCTGCAAATGAAGTTCCTAACGGATAAATAAAGTAAATTTGAATTTGAATTCAGGTGCTCAAACCCCTCCACCACATTAAGGCGGCGGCTCCAAGAGGGGTTATTCAATGGAGGGTTATTTATTTTAATGCAAAACAATCTTAAAGCATTTTTCATTTTTAGAAATGGTGAATGTTTACAAGTATTAAAAAGCTTTTTAAAGACAAAAACTAAAAATATCAGGTCTTTCCTGTCATTCGGTCGATAATTGTGAATAATCGTAAAATCGCAATATTCGCAATCGCAATATAATCGTGACTCAAAAAAATTGAAATCGTGACACCCCTAGTCCAGATGCTCCTGTTTTTCAAAGAAAGTAGTAATGGCGAGGCTAGACCCTCAAACTATTAGGTAAGTGATTTAACTTACAAGGAAAGTGACCTTCCTTTGCTTCTTAAAGGCTTTTAAAAACATGTTTGGACGCCGCAGCAATGCTCCTTCATTCTTTGAGTGTATGAAGTACCGGCAATTC
The DNA here is from genome assembly GCA_021464625.1 of Proterorhinus semilunaris. Taxonomy (NCBI): domain Eukaryota; kingdom Metazoa; phylum Chordata; class Actinopteri; order Gobiiformes; family Gobiidae; genus Proterorhinus; species Proterorhinus semilunaris. The sequence continues at coordinate 23,092,408 of CM038362.1, read as the reverse complement.
AAATGGAGCTAAATAGAAAGGTTGAAGGTTGAAGACATATTGTACGAAGCCCAAATCCTTCTGATACAAGTTTGTCGTAATATTTACCTGACAGACTAGTGTAGTTTGAACACCAGCGTTCTGTCCTCTCCTTTTACCAGTGTGGGGTTGTGTGTCAGCCTCAGAACGCCTCCTCCATTGTTGCTGTTTGACCCGTGGGCCAGTCGGCGCTCCCATGGGGTCCCTTATCCCTCCATCAGTCCTCTCTCATTAGCCCCCACAGGCACAGCCCAGAGAGGGGCCTACAGTACACCCCTTCCGTCTCGCCAGCACGTGGGCAGCTTCACCTGGAGACCGCCCACCTACTGGAGTTTTGATCATTCCGGCACCAAAATGACCTCTCTTTCGCCTTGTTTGCCTGCTTCGCTCCCCTCTTCGCCGCCAAAGGATGAATCTAGGTGTTTGCACAGTAATGTGTATCTGCTGTACATTATTATAGGCTTAAAATACTGTCTATTGGATCTTTATTCTATATTAATTTGGGAAATATTCGGCAGAAAACACTTCGCCATTAGGGCTGCAAGGTTTGACATGATACAGGTGTGCCAAATTCCGATTTGCTATATTTACTTTACAAAAAAACACTAAAATGCCAAAATAGTAGTAAATTTGATTAGAAACATTTATAAGTGCAATGCATTCTTTTGTTTTGTGCTCAGTTTGCAAAAATATGTCAATCTCAGAAGAAAGACTTTAGTGATTTTGCGATACAGATTGTGAATCACACAATATTCCAATACGATATTTTTGTTGCGATATATCGTGCCGCTCTTTTCCCCATAGAGCCAAAAGGGGCATATTCTAATGAAGCACAATTGTGGATGACCCCCAACAAGAAGGTGACAGGGTAATATCCTGGTCATGCAGCACTTGTGGGAGGTGCGTTGTCTTTCCTGATTAATTCTAATTTTGCGTTCAGATCCTCTTAGTATTAATCGCCTGTCATCTCTTAATGGCAGTTCCTGTGTGTTCTAGTTAATTTCCCATAGTTTTTTCTCTCCTTCTTCCCCTTGTTAATACAGTGTAAAGCAGGGCATGACATGGAGGAACCATGGTGGCAAAGGGCGGAGGAGGGGACGGGGCAGGACACAGCGGAGAAACAGTTGATTATGAGTCCCATCAAGTGATCAATGATTTCATTAATAAGACAGATCACGCGCCTGTCATAGCTGTGACACGGGCTGAGGGATGATCCGCTCCCGACGCTCCATTTCCCCCGCCCCCCTCCCCATAGCCAGTCTCCCATACACTCCTTCACTCGCACCAGCCCTGTCCTCCATAAACATCCCCCCTTGCCCGCGACAAGGGAACACCGCAGAAAAATCGGGGTGGAAGGAATAGACAAGGAAAGGGGAGGCGGTCATGTGGGAAAGGGGACGGGGGGAGAGAGAGAGAGAGGGGAGGAAGAAAAGTGAAAATCCATTTTGAAACCCATTTTCAATTAGGGGTCCACAAGCTGTTATCACAGGTGTCCCAGAATGGGGGCCCGTAAGTGAAAATGTCTCCTATCCGTTTCTGAAATGAAACCTTATCTGGGAGGCACAAAGATGGCGGGGACAGCGTATCTGTAAATTACTTTCCATCCCCGCTGTTAAGGGGAACTTTATTTCTGTCACATGACATTCCCCTCTATTTACTGTTGATCATTTAAATGGCCGCATAAAAAAAAAAAAAAAAGAAGGTGGCCCCTGACTCGGCGGGGCATATCTCCCCCTCCATCTGGGGATGTTTTCAAAGCATTCAAGTGTTGGTTTTCTTCCATAAACACTTTCTTTTTTTCCTTCTTCCACAAAAGGCAGAAAAGCGCTTGCACTTGAGGCTTCTCCCTTTTAAACCCGGCGCAATAAAAAGGTCTTACCACAGCTATTTCATAAACAGATGTTTCAACCCTGACAAATTTCCCAGCTAAGTCTATTGCCTCACCCTATTACTTACACTAACTCCCGCTCCATTCAAGCCCATATGAAAATCCAACCACAACCTTTTCCCCCTGCATACAAGCAACCATATAGCCCCACCCTTCCTTAAGTTTTTTTATTAGCAAATTATCCCATGACGACGGGATTTATTCCACCAAGGGCCATGGATATCTTCTCTTTTTTGTAAGTTTTGGAGCCAACAAAAGAATCAGGGGACTTTGTGGTCCACCTGCCTGCCGAATGATGAGAGGGAGGGGAAGGCACCCCACGCACCCCTCCTAAAGAGCACCAATCACAGCATTGTTGTGGCACAGTCGGCCCTTTTGAGCTGTCAGGGGAGAGGAGGAGGCATGGAGATGAATGGCATGCAGGATGAAGCCACCATTTAGCCAAACCATGTGGGAACGCTCTGCTAATTACTCCTGGATTTATCAACTTTGATTTGATTCACGTGAAAAAGAGGAAAGGTGTAACTTTAAAATATAGGCTAAGTTTAAGTTGTAAGACTTATGCTATGCCAAGTGTGAAGTATGCTCAAGAGTCACGTCATTATTGTAAACATTATCTGAACTGGTAAAAGTTGTTGAATCTCAATCAAGGGATAACAGAGAGTTAGATTAAATAAGGATTGTTTTTTAAAATGGTCAAAGGTTTGCAAGTAAAAGCTAAATATAAGTAGTTTAACATAAAGTAAGTAGGATATAATGTTTTTACAGGAATTTGGTGATCATTTCAAACACATCTTATTCATAATCATATTTTGTTTGTTGCAAAAAGCTACACTGATCTAAAACAGAAGATATCAGAAAGTCCAACAGCGTCTTGTTTTGTTGCACATTATTGCCTCTTGTTAGTCTGCAGAGAAGCAGTAAGCTTAGATACTAAGAGCCACTTCCTCCTAACATAAGGCCGCATGGGACATGCTCAAAACACCTCCTCAGGGAGGCACACGGAGGCATAAAGAACAGAGGCGCGAGCCATATCCAATGGCTCCTCTCAATGTGAAGGAGCAGCAGCTCTACTCCGAGCTCTTCACAGGTAAATAAATTCCTCACTCTAAAGAAAAACACTCCTCACTCTCTACCGGTGCGCCCAGATACCCAGTGGACAAAACATATTTCAATCGCTTGTATCAGCGATTCGCACATGACCATTGACCATGTAGCAACACAGACCAGTAAATCAAGAACTTTGAATTTCGACTCAAAACTAATCCTCACCGATACACATCTCGACCACGCCACTGCTCCATCTATCCCTCACTTGTGAACAAGACCCTCAGATACTTGAACTACTCTACTTGAGGCAAGAACTTTCATTCAGTGTTGAGAGTTAATAATACAACACGAGAAGAGTCTCTGCACTTGTTGACTAGCTCTGTTGCCATTATCAAAGTCTATTGGTTCAAAAACTTCTGTTATTCAATTTACTTCACTTTCTATAGTCGGAAACCGCTTCCCCACCAAATGGTGTATCTTGATCATAAGAACTTGGTTTAACATCTGCAATGTGCAGGCTCCACTTTTCATAACTTCACATCCTGTTGCTGAGCTCGCCACGGGATCTCCAGCACCAAAATCGGGGGGGCCACTGCTGGGCATAGGGGAAAAGAGTTGGCCCATGTCCCAAAGAGAAGAACCAGTCACCGGGGTTCCACAGCTGCATACAATTACCTTTTGTTTGGAATGAAGAGCCAGGGCGAGGGCTGTGGGGGTTAAAGTTGAGATGAGTGTCGGGTTACACCTGATAAGAGGTTATGAGTTCTGGGGCAACTTGGGAATGCGCTGTAATTATAACCACACAAAGAATGTGTAAGTTATCGTATGATTCCGTGAGGGAGATTGGGATCTAAAAGGGACCTTTCTCAGCCGATAAAAATCAGCTTTCCCCTTGTCAAGTGAATTATGAGACTACTGTATGTAGCAGGAGCGTGACATAAGCAGCATGCTCCGAATCCCGGTCCATCTGGATGTCTTCCCAGTGAGGCATTCAAGAAGAACTATCTCCTAGGTTGGATTCATCACGTGGCATCATAACATTCTAAAGATGGAGGACAGTATTTGAAAGGAAAACTTGGGCGTTAATGCTTAGAATGGTGGTTACTGGGTCTGTTTATACAAAACATAATAAGCAAAAGCCCTGGCATTAAGTTCAATGACTTGTCTGTCAGAAAAATGAACTACGGTGAAACACTTTCCTGTGATAAAACTAAACATTGGTGGCATTATTCAAGCCAGAGGATAAACAATGGCAACTTTAATTTCGAGAACAACCCAAATCCGTCCGAGATTTTCCCATCGTGTCCTCGGGAAAGGTCTGTGTCGGGTCTATAGGCTACCGCAAAAGCCAGTCTAATCGCGCACTCAAAATTCCTGGGCAACCAAATTTGTGTACAACTCAAGTCAGTGTGACCAAACGAAAAAATAGGTTGTGCAAGTGCAACGAGTAAAGAAATTAGTCGAGAGCGCCGATCAACAGAAAAATCTGCAAAGAAAAGCAGATTTTTCCATAAATGTTTTCTTAGCTGCTGCCTCCTGAATTAATGAAACAGCGCAGGCCATCTGGGAATGAGTAAGAGTGAGCATGTTCCCAAGATGTCTGAAAATGCATTACCGTACTCACTCCTTGTGATAACTCCCATATGGGCAAGAGACGTAGCCAGTTATTTACCTTTCCCCCAAACTGTTTGCCTTTGCCTTGCAGTTACAATCTTATTCATCGGTTTCGCGGAATCGCAAGTGTGATGTCAGCAGCTTCCCGTGCCACCGGCCCACCACTTCGGGACGCCAGCCCCTTCTTAATCCTCCCTCTGCTAATGAGCACAGCTGCGGCGTAGACCACGAATGATCTCAACCGGTTTTGTTTTGACTCCGACTTGGACGCTCGAGGTTTTTTTTGACGAAGAAAAAAAAAAAAAAATCACCATCTAATATTCCATCCTCGGCGTCGGAGTGCGATGACAGAGTGAATGACGACAGGCCTAATGAACTGGAAGCTCCCAGGCGCTTTAAATAGCATGTGCTAAAGACGCGGCTATGTAAACATGCCAGAGTTCCGCTTAGCAGTCACTTCATGTGCGCGAGTTACCGAGAGAAGTGCAAGAATAGATGAAAAAGTAAACATTTGTGCTCTGGGTGTTTGGAGAGGATCACTTTCATGTTTACTGCAACGGAAGATGGTTATCTCAACATATTATCTTTGAAAGACTTGGCTAGGAACACTTTGCACTGGGTCATGAAAATAAAGCATCTGGAAGAGGACCTAAAGTATTTAAACCCAATTGGTGGTGCTACAATGTGCTCTTTTTAGGAGCTTAGACAGTTTTACTACACTTGTTCAGTTTACTCTTAAATTCCCTCCACTAATAATCGTTTCTTACTCACAGCTGTATGTCCAGACAAGTTGGGCTGTTAGTTGTTTTGCCCAAAGGTAATTTAAAAAGCCTAGATAAAGTATTAGAAAGGACCTTGCATTTCTAAGCTTAACAAATCTCTGAGTCTACAAACACTGCCTAGCTAAGATGGATGCATTTGAAACTTAAGCTACACTGACACCTTTTTATTTTTCCATTTTTCAACGGCTAAATGACAAGTCCCCTCAAAGCTTGGGAGTGTCCCGAGAGGAGCTCATTATTCGAGTATAAATCATAGCAGAGCACGGCGTCACAGAACCTACCGTTTGAGGTGGTGCTGGAAGCCACCGCCTTCTCGCTAATGTCATTGCGCGCTGATGATCCTTTGGTCGCCACAATGGTCTCCACCCTCTTCTTCTTCTCAGCTGCTGAACTGGCCTGGGATTGGGTTTCCATGATGAAGGCTCATTCCTCAGCACCTCATGGAGACGGAGAGTGACTGGGGGAAGAGAACAAAGGGGAGGCAGCTTTAAAACACTTACTTTCGTGACGTCAAACGTTTTCGAACATTCATATAGTGAGGGAAGATGAAGTGTTTTGCCCAAAGACACACTGACAGGAGGAAATACTGGAAGAATCAATTGAACCACCAACCTGAGTGTTAATAATAGTGATGTCAAATAGGGTTGTACAATATATCCCTGAAAATATGAAAAATATAAAAAAAATATGATCGCAATACTAGGTGATGCTAAATCCATATCACAAGAAGCCACAATTTCTGTCAAGTCTTCTACTTGACAGAGATTCACCATTTATTTAGCAAACTTCGCATAGGACAAAAAAGCTAGGAGCTAGGAACTAAAACTGAAAGCTCATTTTTGGTTCAATTTTTTCCTAATTCATTTCCATTTTACAACCCCGTTAACTGCTACCTTAACGTGGGGGGTTGTTTGAGTGCCTGAATGATCCGAGGAGCTACGTTGTCTGGGGCTTCATGCCCCTGGTAGGGTCTCCCATGGCAAACAGGTCTTAGGTGACGGGTCAGACGAAGAGCAGTTCAAAGACTTCTATGGACAATATTACAACAAGGACCGTGACGTCGCCCGGTATGGCGCAGCCGGGGCCCCACCCTGGAGCCAGGCCTGGGGTTGGGGCTCGAATGCGAGCGTCTGGTGGTCGGGCCTCTGCCCACGGGGCTCGGCCGGGCACAGCCCGAACGGACGACGTGGGCCCGCCCTCCTGTGGACCCACCACCCACAGAGGGATCCGTAGGGGTCGGGTGCAGAGAGGACTGGGTGGCAGTCGAAGGCAGGTGCCTCGACGACCTGGTCCGCGTGCGCAGCTTCTGGCGTTCGGGACATGGAACGTCACCTCACTGGGGGGGAAGGAGCCTGAGCTCGTGCGGGAGGTAGAGAGATACCGGCTAGATATACTCACCTCCACGCACAGCCTGGGTTCCGGATCTCAACTCCTGGAGAGGGGCTGGACGCTCCATTTTTCTGGAGTTGCCCGCGGGGAGCGGAGGCGGGCTGGGGTGGGTTTGCTCATAGCCCCCCAGCTCAGCCGTCACGTGTTGGAGTTCACCCCGGTGAACGAGAGGGTCGCGTCCCTACGCCTTCGGGTCGGGGACAGGTCTCTCACCGTTGTCTCGGCCTACGGGCCCAACATCGGTGCAGAGTACCCGGCCTTCTTGGAGTCCCTGGGAGGGGTACTAGATGGTGCTCCGGCCGGGGACTCTATTGTTCTACTGGGGGACTTCAACGCCCACGTGGGTAACGACAGTGGGACCTGGGTGGGGGTGATGGGGAAGAACGGTCTCCCCGATCGGAACCCGAGTGGTGTTCTGTTATTGGACTTCTGTGCTAGTTACGGTTTGTCCATAACGAACACCATGTTCGAGAACAAGGATGTCCATAAGTGCACGTGGCACCAGGACACCCTAGGCAGGAGGTCGATGATCGACTTTGTAGTTGTGTCATCTGATCTCCGGCCGCGTGTCTCGGACACTCGGGTGAAGAGAGGGGCTGAGCTGGCAACCGATCACCACCTGGTGGTGAGCTGGATCCGCTGGCAGGGGAAGAAGCCGGTCAGACCTGGCAGGCCCAAACGTGTTGTGAGGGTCTGTTGGGAACGTCTGGTGGATCCCTCTGTCAGTAGGGTCTTTAACTCCCACCTCCGGAAGAGCTTCACCCAGATTCCGAGGGAGGTAGGGGACATGGAGTCCGAGTAGACCATGTTCTCCTCCTCCATTGTCGATGCGGCTGCTCGTAGTTGTGGCCGTAAGGTCTCTGGTGCCTGTCGCGGCGGCAACCCCCGAACCCGGTGGTGGCGCCCGGAAGTAAGGGATGCCGTCAAGCTGAAGAAGGAGTCCTATCTGGCCTTGTTGGCTTGTGGGACTCCGGAGGCAGCTGAGAGGTACCGGCAGGCCAAGCGTGCTGCAGCTCGTGAGGTCAAAGAGGCAAAAACTCGGGTCTGGGAGGAGTTCGGAGAAGCCATGGAGGAGGACTATCGGTCGGCCTCGAAGAGATTCTGGCAAACCATCCGGCGCCTCAGGAGGGGGAAGCAGTGCTTCACCAACACTGTTTACAGTGTGGGTGGGGGGCTGCTGACCTCGACTGGGGATGTGGTCGGGCGGTGGAAGGAGTACTTCGAGGATCTCCTCAATCCCACTGTCACGTCTTCCGATGAGGAGGCAGAGGCTGGGGACTCGGAGGGGGGCTCGTCCATCACCCAGGCTGAAGTCACCGAGGTGGTTAGAAAGCTCCTCGGTGGCAAGGCCCCGGGGGTGGATGAGATTCGTCCCGAGTACCTGAAGTCTCTGGATGTTGTAGGGCTGTCTTGGCTGACACGTCTCTGCAACATCGCGTGGCGGTTGGGGACAGTGCCTCTGGATTGGCAGACCGGGGTGGTGGTCCCCCTCTTCAAGAAGGGGGATCGGAGAGTGTGCTCCAATTACAGAGGGATCACACTTCTCAGCCTCCCTGGTAAGGTCTATTCCAGGGTGCTGGAGAGGAGGATCCGGCCAATAGTCGAACCTCGGATTCAGGAGGAACAATGCGGTTTTCGTCCTGGTCGTGGAACACTGGACCAGCTCTATACCCTTCATCGGGTGCTCGAGGGTTTGTGGGAGTTCGCCCAACCAGTCCACATGTGCTTTGTGGACCTGGAGAAAGCGTTCGACCGTGTCCCTCGTGGTGCCCTGTGGGGGGTGCTCCGGGAGTATGGGGTCCGGGCCCTCTACTAAGGGCTGTCCGTTCCCTGTATGACCGTAGCAGGAGCTTGGTTCGCATTGCCGGCAGTAAGTCAGACCTGTTCCCGGTGCGTGTTGGTCTCCGCCAGGGCTGCCCTTTGTCACCGGTTCTGTTCATTACTTTTATGGAAAGAATTTCTAGGCGCAGCCAGGGGCCGGAGGGTGTCCGGTTTGGGAACCTCAGAATCTCATCTCTGCTGTTTGCAGATGATGTTGTTCTGTTGGCTTCATCAAATCAGGACCTTCAGCACGCACTGGGGCGGTTTGCAGCCGAGTGTGAAGCGGCCGGGATGAGGATCAGCACCTCCAAATCTGAGGCCATGGTTCTCCACCGGAAAAAGGTGGCTTCCCCGCTTCAGGTCGGTGGGGTGTCCTTGCCTCAAGTGGAGGAGTTCAAGTATCTCGGGGTCGTGTTCACGAGTGAGGGACGGATGGAGCGTGAGATCGATAGGCAGATCGGTGCGGCGTCAGCAGTGATGCGGTCGCTGTATCGGACTGTTGTGGTGAAGAGGGAGCTGAGCCAAGCGGCAAAGCTCTCGATTTACCGATCGATCTACGTTCCCACCCTCACCTATGGTCATGAGATTTGGGTAATGACCGAAAGAACAAGATCGCGAATACAAGCGGCCGAAATGAGTTTCCTTCGCAGGGTGGCTGGGCGCACCCTTCGAGATCGGGTGAGGAGCTCAGTTACCCGGGAGGAGCTCGGACTCGAGTCGCTACTCCTCCACGTCGAAAGGAGCCAGCTGAGGTGGCTAGGGCATCTGTTCCGGATGCCTCCTGGTCGCCTCCCTCGGGAGGTGTTCCAGGCATGTCCTATTGGGAGGAGGCCTCGTGGAAGGCCCAGGACACGCTGGTGGGACTATGTCTCCGAGCTGGCCTGGTGTCGCCTCGGGGTCCGCCCAGAACAGCTGGAGGAGGTGTGCGTGGATCGGGAAGTCTGGGCATCTCTGCTGAGACTGCTGCCCCCGCGACCCGGCCCCGGATAAAGCGGAAGAAAATGGATGGATGGATGGATGGATGGATGGATTTTCATTTTACCCTCGTTTTATGCGTTTTCTGAAGTCTTGTTTTGACACAATTCACTGAAAAACAAATTAGTTACGATTTGAGTTATGGAGTGAATGGAGTGGAACATACCATGCTGAAACGGTTAAGTTAAATATCGCAATATCGTTATTGCAATATTACACACCCGTATCGAATATCGCACTTCTTTATTTTCAATATCAAGCAGCCCTAATGCCAATAGCAAAATACTGATGAATGATTTGGCATAATCGACAAAACTCATTTAGAGGTTTCCTTGGGATACTTTGTACTATTTGACGAGGTTAACAATAACAACACTAGCAGACTAACACAGCTAACTGGCATGCTAATGTTGGTGAGGTTAATGCTAGCTTATCTAGGCTAATGGTAACAAAGCTAACAACATTTCCTAATTACTTTCACCCTGGGGCGTGAGGGTCAGTAACAATGTACTGTACTGACGTAGAGTTTTTGAGGATCTGTACTTTAGTATTTTTTTATTGAGAGGTTACTTTTACTCCAGCACATTTGAAAGATAAACATAAAACGTTGTAAATTTCTACAAAAGCTCCAAAGTAAACAGAAAAAGTTGGCAATTTTTTGGCCCATTCTAAGCCTTATAATACACACTCCTGAACAGTAGTTGGCGCTGTGCAATTGTCAATGCCATGATGTTGCCGTAAAGGTGGTGAACTTGGGCACGATCTTTATGTTTTCTAAGCAGCAAAGTTGTTATTCACTTTAAAAAAAAAAAAATTTTACGATTTTACTTTGAATACTTAAGTACTTTGTAATAATTTGGCTGAGCAGCTTTTACTTAAAAAATGACTAATATTTGACCAGTAGTGTCTGTGTTTTTATTCTTTTAGGTAATGAAATAAAGTACTTTAACCACCTCTGACTGCAGGGTCATAAAAATTGTCCTTGCGTCCAAGCAACAATTCAGTCCCATAAATTACTATCTTATAACGTAATTGTTTAGCCTTAAAAAAACGTGTTTGTCTTGCCTGATCCAAGTTTAAACATTCTGTCAATAAACAGCCCGGAGAAAAAGACTTCAACACGGAGGCACAAGTGGAAAAAAAAATCTACAAAAAAAAACTTCAGATCTAACCTCCCTTTCATGGATTCCCCGAGCCCCCCAAAGGTCAATCCGCCAGCTCGACCTGATTTATTTTAACTCAAAACAGCCAGTGTCTGAGGTGGCCTGGATATCTTCTCACACAGCAGGAAAACTCGAGCTTACGTTTGACTCTAACCTCATTTTCAACCATAGTAAACTTGTGACTTCTCGTCCAAAAAAAACAAAAAAATTAGAAATTCAACAACTCTATGGATTTATACCTCAGCATAACGGCGGCTTGTGGATAAACTGCTAATCCCGCTCGAGTGAGAACGCACAAACCTTAAGGGGATACCACAGAGAGAGAAACATTCGCAAGTGCTGAAAAAACAAGGCTTGTTTGAAGGCCCTTTTGGGAATAACATGGTGCCGGGCAATTTTTCCTTTCAAAGAATAAAGGTGGTTCAAGTTAATACTGTCTGTGGGTTTAGAAAGGGGTTGAGCCAACAGTCTGGCAGACATGCCGCTCAGTTCAGCACCTCAGAGGCTGTCTACAAACTTGATCTAGGTCACGGAGGTCCTTGATTAAAAAGACTACAGTGATACACCCCAGTCAGTCATTTTGCTCAAAGTACAGGACAGCTTCATTACAAGGCAAAACCTACTCAGACGCCAACGTTCGAGGAAAATTGCGGTAAATATTTAGCACAGCACACTCTGTTTCTGCAACCTACAGTGGGGGAATAAAGTATTTAGTCAGCCAACAATTGTGCAAGTTCTCCCACTTAAAAAGATGAAAGAGGCCTGTAATTGTCATCATAGGTATGTATACCTCAACTATTAGAGACAAAATGAGAAAAAAAATCCAGTCTGATTTTTAATGAATTCATTTGCTGAAGTTTGCTAGAGAGCATCTGGATGAACCAGAAGAGGACTGGGAGGATGTCATATGGTCAGAGGAAACCAAAATGGAACTTGTAAGTAAAAACTCAACTCGTTGTGTTTGGAGGAGAAAGAAGGCTGAAATGCATCCAAAGAACACCAGACCTACTGTGAAGCATGGGGGTGGAAACATCATGCTTTGGGGCTGTTTTTCTGCAAAGGGACCAGGACGACTGATCCGTGTAAAGCAAAGAATGAATGGGGCCATGTATCAGGAGATTTTGAGTAAAAACCTTCTTCCATCAGTAACGGCATTGAAAATGAAACGTGGCTGGGTCTTTCAGCATGACAATGATCCTAAACACACTGCCCGGGCAACGAAGGAGTGGCTTCGTAAGAATCATTTCAAGGTCCTGGAGTGGCCTAGCCAGTCTCCAGATCTCAACCCTATAGAAAATCTTTGGAGGGAGTTGAAAGTCCGTGTTGCCCAACGCCTGCCCCAAAACATCACTGCTCTAGAGGAGATCTGCATGGAGGAATGGGCCAAAATGGAGACGTAGCATAGTATAGGATCTTTATGAAGACTTAGCATAGTATAGAATCTTTATGGAGACTTAGCATAGTATAGGATCTTTATGAAGACTTAGCATAGTATAGAATCTTTATGGAGACTTAGCATAGTATAGAATCTTTATGAAGACTTATCATAGTATAGGATCTTTATGAAGACTTAGCATAGTATAGAATCTTTATGGAGACTTAGCATAGTATAGAATCTTTATGAAGACTTAGCATAGTATAGAATCTTTATGAAGACTTAGCATAGTATAGGATCTTTATGAAGACTTATCATAGTATAGGATCTTTATGGAGACCAGCTAATTATGCAACAGTAGTGTTTAATTGTTATATGCGGTGTAAACATGAGCAGGTACAAAGAGGAGCTCTTAAAGTCAAGCCCTAACGCTAACACGGGCTGGAAGAACAACAACACAAGCGCAGCCGGTGTGATTTTAACTCCCTCCCCGGGGACTTGCTGAAGTAGAGGAGGGGGTCGGCGGTTTGGTGGTGAAGGGTAAACTTCAGACAAACACTGAAAGCTTTGTTTATTTTTTTTTTTTCTTCTTCCAACCTCCAGAAAAACCAAAGTCTGTCATCCTTCCTAACATCTGTAAGCAATCGCAGGCTGAAACGCCGAAACAACACAATGCAATCACTCCCCTACCAATCAAAAGGGCATTAAAACGAAAGCTCGTCCCTCTAATCACTCCCACATGTGCGCGAGTCGTCATCGCTGTCCTACTTCTGCAGATATCGACTCCGATCGCGGCTGCTTTGATAGACTGCAAACGCTCATTACGAGGGGTCTTTTACAGTTAGAGCAGGGCGAATGTCTTCCTGAACATGCAGGGAGTGATCAGAGGTGTCACTCACTCGAGCCTACACATGTCGATACAACTGAGACAGAAGAAAGACAAGTGGAGGAATTGAGGAAATTGAAGAAAGTGATGTACATTGTTCTATCAATCAGGAGGGTTTGGACGTTTGACAACCATGGAGAGCTTTTTGTACTAGTCACTACAATGATGATGAGGTCTGATACTGACAATGTTGCTTTTTTATATTACATTTTATCTTAAAGGTCCATAGAGAGGCCTGATCTTTCTGTATCATGGGAAATGTGTTTAATTTACCACAGACCTAAACCCAACTATGGCAAAGAGCAATGAGCAATGGAAATTGTCTACATTTGTATTGTTTTCAAATACAGGGGAGGGGTTTGAGCGCCCGAACGATCCTGGGGGCTCTGTTGTTGAGGGCTTCGTGCCCCTGGTAGGGTCTCCCATGGCAAACAGGTCCTAGGTGATGGCTCAGACAAAGAGCGGTTCAGAAGCCCCTTATGAGAGACCAACAGGCCCGGTTAGAACCGTACCACAATTCATTATTTATAGTTTCAGGTTCAAAATGTCTGTGTGTAAGCATGTGTGCTAACCAACAGCTGCATACGGCCTGCAAGTCATGACCTGGATCCCATGTCGTTTGTGACCACCACACTCGACTTTCATGTGGAGTGGATCAGCGGTTCTCAGACTTTTTACATTGTACGCCACTTTATGCCTAAAACCAGACGATATCAAGTCTAAACAAGGGCATTGGTCAAAATCGAAACCTCGCTGAAGTTGCTGCATTCATAACATCAATGTAGAACCTTTTGCAGGTGCGATTAGTGACCGCTGACAGCCATGTTTGTCTGGTTGGATCACTTGTGAGTATGTGTTCTGGAAGAGCAGAGAAAGCTGGCATTCCACTGGTCCGACAAATATTCACAAGTCCAAGCCAGTGAAGCGTGTCCGACCGACCTTTTGTGTTTGGCGAGGCAGGCCACAGTTCCAAAGCAGCAATTAAAAGCAAGACCTTTTCACCCATAATCCGTCTGACCGGAGCGCCCACAGCCAGCTCTGCAGATGTTCCAGCTCTGGAGGGGCCTGGCAAGTTGGTCATTTCAACAGCAGAAACGGCTGACGCCTACATCTACCTATGAGTCCGAAGAAGTTATTATTTAGGGCTGTATGTTTCACATCCAGGTGACCGATGAAGAAAGGCCTTGCTAATTTAATTTGCAATAATTGCATTATTTTTCCCAAAGACTGCCCCGATCAAGCAAAAGAGTGACTGATATTGTTAGGAAAAATAAATGTTAATGTCATATTAATGTCATTTATGTGAATTGTCTGTCCTATGGCCAATTAAAGAACAGAGTGCCTCTTCATTTGTGTGTCAGTCTAATCCCTCTGCAGCAAAAGGGAGGCGATTAAACAGGTTTAAAATACCACAATTCAGACGGTTCCCTCTGAAAAAAAACATTCTTATTTTATAAGCACATTAGGCAAATCAATTTAACATAAATTACACGCCTAGCTGACAAAAGCGCCAAGTTGAAAGTCAACTGCAAATTGTAGACATCAAAGTCAAACGCTAAAATAAACTTCAGCTTTTGATCGGAAATGAACAGTGCTGTTGTTTTGTTGTTCAAACATTCAATCACGCAGCCGTGTGTTTTCACCAGCCCCCCTTATAAATGTGCTCTAGGTACACCTCCACCGCAGGCCTTTATTAGGGACACATTTACCAAATGCATACAGAATGAGCCAGGTCCCACCTGGAGGAGGGGACATTTGGACATGAACTCTTGAAGTGTCTTCTTAGATTTGTCCAGCTCCACCCCCACCACCGTGAGGGTACTGTATTTGCGTTCATTTCATTAGGGCCACTGTTCAGCGTGGAGGGCCCCCTGAGGGAGGAGACTGGCAACGCTGCAGCATTCATCATCATTACATCAGCGACCACCGAGATCTGCTATCTTAGGCTTATCAGCAGTGCACAAACGCAGCGCAGCACAGTAACAGGGAGGGAGATGGGAGATGGAGACGATTGAGCAGATTGTGTGCAGAGGAGGGATAAGAGGAGGAGAAAATGAATGGGGAAAGGAAGGAGTTGTGATAGTGGATGTGCGCGCCCCACATGCCTGCACATGTTCCCCTGTGTGTCGAGTGTTTGTGCACATTTCGCACCTATGCCAACAATATTAGGGTCACAGCACAGCTGGAAGAACTAAAACACTGGAGAGACAAGTGGAGGCCCTTCACCACATTAGCTGAATGCAGCAATAAGAGAGAATGCTCTGGCGCGTACTGCTGTGTTGAAACAGGCTAGTGCAGGGATGAGGCCCCGTGAGGAGACAGTTGAAGTGTGTGGTGGTGGTGGTGGTAAAAGAGCCTGTCATTGGCTCAGATCCCCACTGAGACTGTGTGCCCAACACTCAATAGCTCTGTGAAGAAACCACATGCTTGGGTTTCATTCTTGTTCAACCCTGCTCTCACGACTTACCCTTGGCCCTGGAAGGCAAAGGAAAGAGAGATTGGGGATTTGGCCTTTGTGGTTCTTATTCAGCAGAGAAACATAAGATTGTGCCCAGATGGCACTAAGTCTGGCCACTAGCTGATGGAAGTTGCCCTTGTGGTAAGGGCCTTTTAGGAGGACTTTGTCACACTCTGCCACACACGTGTCAAATATCTGACAAGAAGAAACATTAGCTGCTTTGGAGTCTGTGAGTTGGTTTAGTTACTGCTGCATTGACCTGCATTGCCTAAGTTGAAACAAACCAAAACTCTCATTTAAAAGTACCCAATCTTTTCAGGGTCACATTTTTTAGGGTAAAATGTTAAAAACTTGAAAAAGCTATAATACAAATGAGGCCTGTTTGTGCATTTGTCAAGGACATGCCGCGCAACAACAGAGCCCATCAGCAGCTTTGAGCGGAGCTAATGAGATTATCCTAGCGAGCGCCTTGGTCCCTCAGACCTCTCCACTTAAGATGCTTTGGAGGGCTGGTGAGGGACCCCGTGTGCCGCACCGCAGAATGAGCTGAGTGCATCTTACATTCCTGTGGAACAAACCACACGATGTAATCGCAATGCTTTACACGACGCCTCTTTCTCGCTTGCTGCCGCGGCGATAAGGGCCAAATAAAGCACGCACCACAATGGAAAACACTCACATTCTCCCAGAGTCCCACAGCTTATTACATTGTTTATTTATATATTTGGATTGCAATTGTTTCGTGTTTGTGCAAGTTGAGCCACGAAAATGAGTGTCACAGGCAGCTTTGGCAGTTCAGTACGGCACTGCACTCCACTCCAGGGTAGCCTTTGTTTGACAAGACATGATCTGTAAAAAATATGCAAGTTCAGCCACAAGAAGGGACTTAAATAATTAGTTTAGAAAAAGTTTTACATAGTGTAGAGAGGCTTTACAATTAGGAATTAAGTCTCTCATTGAAGTTTGTTGAGTTCCTATAGTTGCATCAGCACAAAGCCAGAGTTTCCATCGGAGTGGCCCCAGCGCGTTGTAAAGCAAAAAAAAAAAGGGGGAGTGAGGTCTGTATCCTGTCAGCGTGCCTCTGAGCTCCAGTGAAAACAGACTTGTGTTTGTGGAGGCATTCTTCAAAACAAGGCTGTTGGAAGGTGCAGGCGCTGCGAGGAGCGGCAACCACAGAGCGACAAGAACATCCTTCACGCGCTTTTCATGGCAAACTCCACATGTTAGTACGGCGTGGAGTGAGCACTTCCTACATCGCGCAGTGACGGAGTGTAGTGGTGCATCCGCCAGGTGCTCCGTTCACTATGCAAGTCGCGATGACGAAGATGAAGGAGAATGGGGGGCGGGGGTGGGCCCCAGGGAGAGGATGAGTGGAGGGAAAAGAGATTTCTGTCTTGAAGAGGAGCGGTGCGGTTTCTTTTTCCCCGTGTGTGCCTCGCCGCTCTTGTGCACACACAGGGGTATCAAGCGGAGAGACGGAGTGAAGGCTGTGCAGTGACAGCAGGTAGGGCTTTGATACGAGGCCTTTCCCACCGACTCAGGGGAGTGGACGGCGGTTTGCAATCTCGCAGACGGACAGTGCTATGTTCACTGAAATCTTCATGGTTTACTGTCTAATTATGGTTTCAGTTTTACAAGGAGGTAAAAGACATCAAGGAAATAACGTGCACGCCAAATACAAGAAGATAGTGAGATAAAAAGATCTAAAATTGTGTTAGTTTTACTTTTGTACTCACTCAATGACTTACTTATCAAGGTTACGTACTAATACAAATACATTATTCACATTTGAAACAGAAACCAAAACCAAATCATAACAGCTTCCATAACTCAATCGTGCCACTCAAACAAATTGTCCCTCTCACTGTGGAACTTAATGACGTCATGTGCAAATGTTCAATTGTTTGATGATTCCTCAACTTTTTCAGCAAGTACAAACAATTGACAGTGCAATCTACAAAGCAGAAAGTACTTGGGAACAAGTGGGAGTTTGCAAGTTATGGGTTTCTATCAGGTCTTTCGGTTTCCCCCATCAACCCAGAGCATGCACATGAGCTAGATACTCCTGACCAAACCCAAGGTCCCTCACTCTTGCACTGTGTTCGTCCGATGCTCCTGACAGGTTGGCCCAGTGGCATTGAAAGATAAGGTCAAATGCAGGATCAAGTATACGTATCTTAGCCTTAACACGGTCTCTAGAATGTACCACAACTTATTTTACTAAACCATTTCATGAACTTGCATTTGATATGGAATAATCTTAATTCCTCATATTCCTCTTTATGTCACCATACACACAAATCAAAAATGCTGAATATGCACCCACCAATGTTCGGTTAGCGACGCCACTTGTTGAGTGGTAACAAACCGCCTCGACAGTTTACAAAGTTGTCCTGAACTTTATTCACGCCGTAATCACTTTCTTTCCTTTCTTCGCTGCCTTTCCTTAATTCTACTGTGTGATTGGTGAAAGGCGTTGAAAGGCGAGTGCATCAGTGCCGCTCTGTGATTAATGACGAGCCTGGGCATCTCCGGGGCCGAACGCTAACAACAGCCAGGGGCCAGCGCGATAATGCGCGGTAATAAAGCCGGCAGACAATCAGCCAGGCAAAGCAAAGGCCTATTAGCTCGCCCCATCAGGACGGCTAAGTGAGAAATTAGCCCTTCCCAAGCTCCGCCACAATTCATCAAGCGCTGCCCCGGATTCCCCCCTCAAGAAGTCATAATGTTTACTTAAGGACTGGCCCCGATGCCCTAGCGGCTGGCTTTATTGGCTCTTATTAATTCCCATACTAGCCCTCGCGGCCGTGCCATTTAAACCACATTAAAGAGGTGAAAATTGGATGAGATGAAGTTGTCTTGTTGTTTGGTGCTCCCGTGATACAGCCAGAGCTGAACCCGGAGAGACTGGGGAGAAATAAGAACAGAGGGGTGGAAGTAGAGGGGATGGGGGGGCGGGTAAATATATTGAGATGCAAAGGAATGCTGAATGAAGCTGTCCGGAAATGTGTTGCAGTCAGTCAGAGGAATGCAGGCAGCGGGATAAGGAGGCGAGAGGAAGAGAGAAATGAAGAAATGGCATTGCTTTAATGCTAGACTTCCTGTGTGGACGGGAACGCGTCCAGCAGGGGAGCGTCGGGTCGGACATTCCGCAGATGCAACAACCAGCCGCGGACTTGTTTCTTAGCTCACTTCTTATCCGTCATTGAGGACCCTGAATGGCTCTGTCAACGCAGCGGCCTAAACTAATGAAACATGTCGGGGATGGACAGGGACAGGCTTACGAAGAGGCAAACAAGTCAAGCTGATTTATGTATAAGATGGGCTTGAATGACACAATATTGGTACAAGTATGGAGCTCAACAGTCCTGCCTACCTGATGGTGCCGGAAGTCAAAATTCCATCCCAAATCTTCACAGACTGAGCAAAAAAAATACAAATATTCTCTTTTTTTTAGTAGCTCATCAGAATGTGGTAATGAACCAAAAGGTTATAAAAGCATTTTGCCTCATTTTTAGCCATTTGGTATTGTGGTTCTTGTAAAAAGTAGTTTGCATATTGCTGATATTTCTGTTTCTAAGGAGATTAATATTGGGATGGCAGGATTATGGATCGTAAGACTAAGACCCGAATGAAATAAAAAAGAAGACATAAGATGAGTTTCCAAAAGTTATCAAACAAATTGCTTAAATGCTGGCTCACAAAAGACAGAGCAATCTACAAAGCAGAGAGTACTTGGTTTGATTGCTGGAGCATGTAGGAGTTTGCAAGTTCTGGATTTCCATCGGGTCTTTCGGTCTCCCCCATCAACCCAAAGCATGCACATGAGCTAGATACTCCTGACCAAACCCAGGGTCCCTCAGTGTTGCACTGCGGTCGTCCGATGCTCCTGACAGGTTGGCCCAGTGGTATTGAAAGATAAGGTCAAATGCAGGATCAAGTATACGTATCTTAGCCTTAACACGGTCTCCACAACTTATTTTACTAAACCATTTCATGAGTTTGAATTTGATATGGAATAATCCTATTTTTTGCCATGTGGTATTGTCGGAGACTTTTAATGGTATGGCGGGATTATGGATCGTAAGACTTGAAATAAAAAAGAAGACACAAGATGAGTTTCCAAAAGTGCTTAAATGCAGGCCTCTAATACTGCCCATTCCTGTGCTGACAGAATAAGAGTCGACATCTGGCTCACAAATGACTTTGAAAGCCTTCCTTATGGACAAGAACAATTATGAACCATGTCTATCAACGTCACAAAATCTTTTAACTTAAACATTACAACTCTCATCTGAGACCAAGCTCTACCCAAAGGTTTCTCACAATAAAGTGTCCACGATCTTACCCCATGCCCTTGTTCTTTGGTGCCAACTTCCCCCTCGAGTTTAACCACTCTGCAGCCTTTGTGTGGCTCTGTATTCATAGGATCCAAGTGTGCGGCGCTGTGAAGTGGGTCTGTTGTGTTCCAGGACCGGCGGCAGGTGAGAGCACGTCCCGCGGAGTAATGTGAAGTATACGGGAGGTGCGAAGATCAAAGTCCCTGAGTCTTCCAGCTCCTTGACGGCTCTCCCAGCGGCGGCATCGGGAGACAACTTTCTCCCTTCACTTTCATATCATCCGCACAGCCCCCCCTCCTCAATCCCTCTGTGCTGACTCCGAGGCTCCACACACGCACTGTTGCGGTCTCCGAGGATTTGCCGGTGATGCTAAAGCTGCACCCATACTTTACCGGCGCATCAAAAACACACAGTGTATTTCAGCTTTGGAGAGGAGTTTGAAGGAAACTCCTGTCTAAGGCCTGAAACAAAAGCTTCAACTCACACAAGGTGCAACATGCAAAGAGATGTCATAGCCACATCTGAGAAGTTCACACTGATGAAAAGAGGTTTGGGGAAAGCTGGACCCCATTGAATCTGAGGAGATACTTGTATTCCAATTTAAGACAATTGAGTTGGGGGCGACAGTGGCGCAGATGGTAGAGCGGGTCGTCTCATGATCGGAAGGTCGGTGGTTCGAATCCCGCCTCCTGAAGGTGCACATTGTCGTTGTGTCCTTGGGCAAGACACTTCACCCTCCTTGCCTCCAGTGTCTGCGTACACTGGTGTATGAATGAGAGAGTGAATGGGCCCCCTATGAGAGACCAACAGGCCCGTTTGGAATCACGAGGCCGTCCTTCTGTGGACCCACCACCTGCAGGAGGAGCCATAGGGGACTGGTGCAATGTGATTTGGGCAGCTCGAACAGCTGCCCCCACGACCCGGCAACGGACAAGTGGGAGAAAATGGATGGATGGATGGAGTTGGAAGCCCCTTATGAGAGACCAACTGGTCCGGTTAGAACCATGAGGCCGATCTTCTGTGGACCCACCACCTACAGTAGGAGACATAGGGGCTGGTGCAATGTGTTTTGGGCAGCTCCAACAGCTGCCCCCACGACCCGGCAATGGACAAGTGGAAGAAAATGGATGGATGGATGGATGGACAATTGAAAATGTTGTGAGGGGAATTCAAGTGTGTGCATTTAATAAAGAAATAAATACATTTACGAGTCGAGTATTTTGTTGGACCTCCTTTAGCTTTGATTACAGCATGAATTTTCTGTGGCATTGTTCAAATCAGCTTCTATAACGACAAAAGTAGAGGCTGATATATGGGTATTTTACTAAATCGGCAATCGACTGATATAATGTCGAAAAAAGTGTCTGAAAGTGACTTCCCTTCCTCAGAGGAGCTGAGAAACAACGCAGCGAATATCAGTCACAAGTTTGTACACCATGTACCTTTAACTTAACATTAGGCTACTCTTCCCACCTCTGTTTGTGCTTATAGTTCAATAAGGGAAACATTCTGCCTGGGTTTAATGTCAAGTTTTTCAAAGATGTGAGAAAGACAACTATTGAAAGCCAACCAAAGAAAGAAGGCTGCAGACGAAGAAAATTGTCCCGTTAATTAAGAAAGAAGAACAAGTCAGCCATTGGACCCTCGGCTGCCCTAGGCTGACACTCTCCATCACAAGGAAGCGCAACATCTGGCTGTATTCTTTCAGCTGTTCGCAAAACCACCTCAAATAAATCTGGGAGACAGGAACAGCATTGCTCGGGACAGCTCCTGAACAAACACTTCGACGCGCAGCGCTACACATCTCAACTAGTGGTGGGGCGGATACATTTGCGAGAGGGAAAGGAGGGGTGCCTTAATTGGAGCGTTTGACGGGTGCCTATGGGGTTAATTGGGAAGCATGGAGAGCAGCTGGCTCCAGTGTGGAAGTTGAGACAGGGATAATAAGTTCACCCTTTGCGGGAGAGACGGCGAGTGATGAGGCAGATCAGAGGAAGAGTGTACTGTAATCATGCGTACATCCACCCTTCCTCCACCCCTGACACGTACAGACAACCTGGCTCGGGGCGACCAAATCTGGCACCTATCAAGCGCAACCGTCACTTCACACAAAGGGTTCATTAGGGCCGCGCAATTGCAATTTGAACAGACACTGAAAATACATGTATGTTGTCTTCTCCAATGGGTCTTGTACTGTTTTTGAACCGGCTAATTCTGTAATTTAGATCTTCCTAATTGTGGAATTATTTTAGCTATTCATATTTTACTCTTCTTCTAAATGTCAATGCTCCCAGACATGTTTACCATGTGTACAGTGAAGTGAATTAGTCAGTCAACTGAAAGACCTCAGTGATTTCGTGGCTTCTTGCGATATGGATATTGAGTCACCTAACATCGCTGTAAGGGTAATTTGGTGATATACTGTGCAGCCCTAAACTGAACACTAAACGCAAAACCAATCTCAATTTCCATGCTTGTCAGAAATACTGCAATGAGGTATTAGTCCAAAAACGTGCAGCCCTACTTCACACAGCTAATCAGTCCCTCGTACAATAACTCTTACCTCCAGGACACGGAACCCCGTCAGCCCACCGGTCAATGTATGTAAATCTCTCCAACCCGGTGTGTACTAATGGCTTATTAGCCTCCTTTAGCTGGTTTGCATTGATCTCTATGCCAGAGGGAGATGGGGACACTAGAGCAGTTTGCTGCTCATACGGGCCACAATCGCATCTCGGCTTGTTTCAATAAAAGCAACATTAACATAGAGTACATTCAAACCTTCGCCTCTGCTGGGTCCAGGCAAAAAGAGAAAAACTTCCCTGGGTAACACTTGTCACCAATGCCATATACAAAGGGTTTGTATTTAGAAAACTGCTTGGATTTTGCTTTGGATGAGACATATGGAAAGAGTTTAATGTATCAGGAAGTGGCAAATTTCAATGAACTTTGAGAAAAGATTTGTCAAGATTGTAACTTACCAAATCGCTAGTACTGCAATTATTAGACAAGAAAATACCCTGTTTCCACTGGTCTTATTAGAATCTGCGAACTCTTTTGTTTAGACCTTTACAAACATGTTCTGTATGTGCATGTGTAAATCTTGTATTGCTTTAAACTTTAAGGTGTTATATTTCAGTCTTCTCTTAAGCATTAATATTCCTGGACATGTTTAAAATGTGTAAACGGAACTTGATTTCACCCACAAAGCCTCCAGAATCCTAGATGATCTCACACACCTATCACACAGCAAACGGTCTCTTCAGATAGGGGACAGCGAAGTCTACGGGCCAGGGCCAGCCAACAGCTTCATCTTCCAGGCTGTAAAGAAGCTCTCTCTGCTTCGACCTACATTCACAAACTATTGTCTAAGTCGTATTTTAAGGCTACTTTAAGGGGCAAAAAGAAAACCCCCATTGAGATGAGGTTTTCTTTGGGTTGTAACGTGACAATCAGCAAATCTAATACCTGTCAGAAAAGTTGCAATTAGGTATCCATCTAAAACTGTGTAGGACTAGACGGAACTTATTTAGCAGATGTTATTTTATAGAAAGGGAAAAGTAGCTGTGGCACATTCCTTGAACCACTTGAGATAAAAGCACGAACAGAGTTGCCTGCGCCGCAAAGGTGGCTGAGGGGGAGCCCAGGTAGAGTCGTAGGCAGTAATGGGAGGAGACAGGGACTTAAGAGCGCCACACAAAAAAAACCCAGCTTTATAAATAATTCCAAAAGCTAACAGGATCCCTTGTATGGGTGAATGTGCGGAATACATTCACACCCCGGTGCGCACACACCCAGCGAGCCACGAGGGAGAAGAGGTTATTCACACGCAGCTCCACTGGGGCTGTTGGGGCCACTGACCTGCCAGGACTGCTACATTCGGGTGGATATCTTTCTTGCATAGATGATGCAAAGGGAAAACAACAGAAAAACGGCACCGTTCGCGAGAGGAGAGACGCACACTCACTCATAATGCAGGGCAGCGGCGCACACTGGAGACCTGTCTTGTAAATCTCTTTGTGAAAGCAGCTTTGGGGGGTAGACAGGGGCTTACACACTGAGCCTTGAGGTAGAACTTACAGACTCCACTCCCCCATGGTTTGCCTCCCTCTCCCACACACTGCGCACTCCTCTCCTTCCTCACGTTCTCCTTCCTTCTTCTTCTTTTTTTCTTTTTCTTTTGCCCTTTCCTCACCTTTCCCTCGTTCCGTTCTTTCCCTACAGCGTTACTCTCTTCCCCTCGCCTCTGTCCCAGTCCTTAGCCTCGCCGGGCTCCCGTGGCGTTTGCGGTGACTAATGCCCTGCCTTTGCTCAGACAATGAGTTTGAGACTGAGCTGGGGAAAGTGTTGAGGAGGGGAGGAAAAAAAAGAGAGAGAGAGAAAAAAAAAAAAGAGTCCGGCACCTTTGACAAATGGGAACCCTTCGCCGTCCCGTGCCCGCTGAGGGAGGCTTTACAATGTCTCGCTCCACGCTCCGTGTCCTCCGAGGGACGGCTGCAGCCCGCGAAGCCGCATCTGGGGGGATATAATGAATTCTTTGGGAAGTCTAACCTGGCTTTCTTTATGAATAAGATATATTTCCAAGGCGTGTCGACCCCGCTTAATAAAAACACCAGTCTGGCAGGAATAACCAAAGCCGTTTTAGGGCCCCATGTACACCTTAATATTTCTGTTTCCCTATAAATTTTCTCCGGCCCACTTCTTTGCAGGCCTGTCAGTGCAAGGCCTCTGCTGCGTGTTCCCCTGAAAACTCCGTAGGAAGGAGAGAGGCCTGATGGCAGACTGTCATTAAAAACCGGCCGTGGTCCCATCTCTTTCAAGGAACTCCACCTCATGGATGCTCCCTCCACCGCCCCCGTGAAACCCTGAAAGGAGCAGGCTTTGTCTGAAGGACCCCCCTTCTCTATCCCTCTTCATCTCAACACCCCCTTTCCCAAACCTTGTTCCGTGCTCCCTGTGGAGTATTGTTAAAACATAGCCCCCCCTCTCTTTCCATGGCCCCGGCTTCTTAAAACAGTGTGCTTTGCATGAGAAAAAACGATTAGTCTTCAAATGTTTCACTGTCAAAGGGGCTGCTTTCTCAGGTCGGGCCTAATATTTGCTCAGATAGTAGCATTCCCCTTTTGTTTTTTCTAGGATGACGCATTATTAAAGCCAGACTGTGTTAGCATTCATTGCAGAGGTGAACAAACCAAAGGCTTTTTTTTTAAATCATCATCACCCACCTCCTCCTTTTTTTTTCCCAAGTTGCCCCACGTCTGCAGTAAACGGAAATGAGGCAGCAGAGGAGGAGAAGCGCTCATTCAAACATGTTTGCAGAGTAAAGAATGCAGTGGCTTGTGTTCCTTTCCGGTATTAACCTTGGGACTTACATTTGACATGACAACAATAGCCCCCTCCTTGACCTACACTCCAGGACGGAGCATGACTTGGGGATAACTCCCACCAAAAGCAGCATGGGTTTGCAAACACATAGGTGGCTCGGCTTGTCAGGACCGTTGCATGACAAAACAAAACTTAATCGCCTGTGTGAGTTGTGAAGTTAAAGCCATAAGAGATGGTTGTTTATGAAAAGGAAAAGATGGGGCTCCAGGTTGAAATAATGCACGGGGCAAAGCGAATGGACGGTAGCACGGTGATCCACGGCGTCACACATCACAGAGCAGGGCTAAGTGACAGATCATTGTTCACTGCGAGCGGCTAGTTCCTCCGTCCCCCTCCTCCTTCCCCAGTCCCCGAGAGCACGGACCCCCTCACGGATGCCACAACCGTGTCCCATCAAAGCGGATGCAGTGCCACATCTGCAGTAACAGCAGCCCAACCCAACTTTTCTTCTTGCGCACAAGAGCAAATGGGGCCAAGTCGTAGAGCGCTGACTTTTTTTCTTTCTTTTTTTTTACAACTGCACAGACAAACAGACAAGGCGATGAACGGCGCTCACAAGTAGATGCGAACGTCGAGTTTCAGGTCTCAAGTGTGGGAGAGAGTTAAAAAAAAAAAAGCTGGCGTTCGCACAAACAGGAATGTTGATAGTTAAACTTAACAAGAGCGAAAAGCTTCCACGTATTTGTCTATTTTACAGGCTAACTTTAAGGTTCTAGTAGTTCAATCATTGAGCATTTTGTGTAATGGCTAAAGAATCCCAAGATATGTATTATTCTTATTGATAGATGATAGAAAAAAAAGGGCAAAGGAGTTTTTCTTCTAAGCGGTTTTCAAATAGTCTCAAGAGAAGCTTCCTTGGTGTGTGGAATATACATATCTAAAATGAGTATGATATCAGGAGTGCGCCGCCGTATGCCTTATCCAAAGAGATCACCCCGGCTTGAGAGGTGCCTTTAGCAGGCTTCTTGAAGCGGGGAGCGCGGCGTCCCACTCTGGGACAATGGTGGTGGAGGCGAAGGGGAGCCGGGGGAGCAGGAACACATAGCATATTAAATTTGCTGGCAGAGCGGGGTCGTCGGCGCGCGGGAGCTATAGAGAGCAGATCTGAGGCATGCCCTGAAGGGATGGCTGGGCCTGGGGATTGGGAGGCACAGCCCGAGACCCCCTTCTTGTCTCGGTCCGCACGCAAATGCATCGGGACGTTTCTGACGCTCCTCAGGTTTGCCGTCTCCCTCTTCTGCCAAACTTTTTTACCCCCCCCCCCCCAAAAAATCTCTCTCCACACACACACACACACACACACACACACACACACACACACACACACACAAATGTCCTTACTGTTCGGCCCCATTCCCTCCTTCGACACACTTTGTCCTCTCGTCTTTCCAGACTGTCTGCTTCACTTCATGTCAACATATCAAAGTCGGCGTCAAAGTCGGCCTTTTGATTCGGGAAGCTTTCCATTCAAGTCCAACGGCAGAAACGCAAAGGTAGCAACAGCTAATGAAAACACTCTGGGGAATATTCACAAGTCAAACCGCAATAACCTTTACTTTTTTTTTTTAAACATAAGAGTCAAAAGCAAACAGCAGCAATAAGAAAATCCTCGCGGTTCTGCCAGTAAATCAATTTCCTTCACATTACCCTTGCTTTAACAAAACATTCAGCACCTCTTTGAGTTTCTTTGCTTAGCGTATTAGCACAACAACAGAGCTCATTAGGGGGTTCCAACATACAAGGCTAATAACTGCTATTTTCCCCGCGAAAGAAAAAAAAAAGGCCTCAGGACACAACCTGCCTTTTAGCTGTGAATACCAGGCCCTTAACTAGAGAAGAGGCCCATAGCTCAAAAGCTAATAGCATGTCATCTCCCCGCATTAACATGATAGCCCTTATTTTGCCAGGTCACGGGGTCACAGACGGACTGGCGTGGCTATGCATAATATTCCAAGCGGAGGGAGATAAAGCGGTCCGCAGTTATCTGACAGGCTGACTGGCGAGCGGGAGGAGAGCGTTATCCGTGCGCTCCTGTGCCGCGCGAGGCGGAGGAGGAAAGCGGCGATACATCTTCACCGGGCTACAGTACGCGAGGCGCCGTTGTGTTGTTGCGTCTCATCCCAACAGATTAGCATCTTTAACACTGCTGCATTCATCACTGCGGCCGCATCATAATGAGATGGCGGGGAGGAGGTGCACCTGTTTGGCATTAAATGACCTGCAGCCGCAACTTTGGAAAATACATTCCAGTCCAAGTCTTTGCCTGTACTGTGTATTGAGAGAAAGTTTATTACATAATTATATGTATTGTGTGTATTGATTGATGTATTGTACATAGTCATTATGTATACTGCTATTTCTGTGGATGTCTCTGACAGAGGAAATCGGAACCTTGTATTGCTCAAGTGTACACTTTGCTGTACTCATTGCTATTTACTGTTCATATTTTGTTTTTTCAATTTTCTTATTATGTTTGAATGTATTTTTCTCATTTTGTAAGGGATTGCTTTTTGTGAAAATTTGGAATTTCTCTGTCCATCACAAGGGAAAGGGGGATGTGAGGAACAAAAAGGGGATACAACAAAAAGGAAAAGTGTGACGCATACAAACAAGTGTGAAAATGTTATGCTATTATGATAACACGAATAACAAATTGATAAAAAATAAAACTTTGGAAAATAGATTGTAGCTAAATCCACTCCTGTTACTATTACTGTGAGCAAAACATTAAGAAATATTAGATCTAGAATATAATTTTTTTTAATGACTAAAATGGCACGATGATATGTGGAGTTGGAGTAAGAATTAGTTGGAATTTAAGCAGTTGGAATCTTACATTTTATTCTGACAAGCTGCTTCCCTCACAATGATAAGAATAATATGACAGCAGTTATATACTTTTTTTGTTGCTGAAGTTATCTATTTTTTTGGCCACATTTTTCTTTTTTCATGACAGTTTTTTAAATGCATTTATTTATTTTTATAATTCTATTTAGTCGTCTAATTTTGGCATTTGCCTGGATTCATTTGTTTACTCTGAAGAAGGGGACCTGACAGGCCTAAGCGGCAAAAAGGCCTGACAAATAACATGACAGTGATGAATTCCACCCCAAACAAACAAAAAACCGACCGGTGTTTTCATAAATAACACATGGGAAATATCTGATGTCAGTTTCCGTGACAGCCCTTTTTACATTTTATTGCATTTGACAATTTTAACAACCCTCAACTAAAAACTGTGCCAAATCCCTCGCAGAGATGAATCACGGAACCTGGCTCCTAAACTGATTTCTTTTTTTCCGCACACACACACACACACTTTTTTTTCGGTTTAACGTCTTCTTTTTTCTTCTGACACGCCGCGGCAGTCGGCACGGGACGGTGATGTGTGTCCGTAATCGTTTGCCAAGTGTCCGAAAAAACAGGGGCTGGGGTTTGGCTTGGACGAAACCCGAGAGCGGACAAGCAGATAAAATGTGGAGCAGCTGGCAAAGGAAAGGAGGGGGGGAAAAACTTTCAAACAAATCGCTGCACATGTGGAGGCTGTGAGCTTCCACCTTTTTTTTATTTTTTATTTTATGCCGTAAAGACCCCTAAACTAACATACAACTTCTGCTCCCCTCCTTACACGCATTTAAAAACATTTTTCCAGTAATCATCAATTAATCATCTGGATTTATTTTCCTTTCTGGTCCAAGTGCTTATCTTTGCTAATCTTTACAGTTCAAACACATTTTTAAACGTCAGAATTGGGTTCAATCTACACTGTGTGATATGCTGTGTATTTATACCCCGCTCTTATTTTGCTTGGGGGGCCCCTGGCACTCCCCACACGGACTCCTGCAGAGCACAGACCCCACTGTAATGGGCTTAAATTTCCTTTGAGCGCATGCCTTCACCACAATGTGTCTGAAACGCTTACGTTTTTTTTTTTTATGTGAAAGGAAACGGCGACTAATTTGAAAAAGTACCCCACAACAATCAGGAATAATTTAACGTCTACAGGCAGAATTAGAACACATTACAAAAATCTGGACTTGACAGTTTTTAATCCTTTTTTTCTTTTTTACTCTTAACCTCTTAACCCCTGCCTGAACCGAGCTTATTGTCCCCAGTGCGGCTTTACCCAAATCTAAAAGCTTCTCGACTGGGGAGCAAGAGTGTAACGCCGCGTTTTCGTCCCGCTTTTGTCACTATATTGATGCTTCTTTTTTAGCTTTTAGATTTGGGTAAAGCCAAACTGAAGAAAATGTGCTCGGTTAAGGTGCGGGTTAAGAAAAAGAAAAAGAACGTACTTTTTTTTTTTTTTTTGGCGGGGTGGGAATGTCATAAATGCATGTCCTTTCAAGGGCTGACTTTGAGCACTTAAATAAACAATAACAACACCTGTGCACGCTTCTTTTTTTTCTTTTTTTTTATGAAAAACAGTGGAGCTTTGTATACACTTCCCCCCTTTTTGAAACGTAATAAGTGTAAGGTCACGCTTGGGGTCAGCGTGGACCGTTACATAAACACACCCGGTGTCTTGTACACGGCCCCTGCGTATACCTTCGCATAAAGTGCTCTCCAAAGTCTGGCCAACTCTTGACAGCATAAACCGAATCCATAACAGACCGCTGAAATACGGTCGCACGTGCGCATAAATATGCATACGCGCGCACACACGCGCGCACACACACACACACCTCTGACCCGTCTCGTGCGCGTTTTTTCACAGGCTAACGTCCAATACAAAGTTACACGCGTGTTGCAAAACTTTCTACCGTCGCTTTCGGCGCCCAGCGCGATTTTTCCCCAAAGGCTGCGACACACTCCACATTTCACTTCGCCAACTTTTGTGCAACTTTACCAGAGCATCTGTCCTAAAAAAAAAAAAAAATGAAAATAAGCGCTGCGCGTGCGAAGGGGGAGAGTCTGCGCTCGCGTGCTTCTGTTAGCAACATTCCTAGACAACGCTTTTTTTTTTTTTCTTTTTTTATTGTAGAATAATTGAGTGTGAATGAGTTCAACACGTTAAAAGTGTTCCACGTGTCTACAACGAAACAAAGCCCAGACACTAAGTTCAAGTGTCACGGCTCGTGAGCTAGCATAAATGCAAAGTGAAGTAATGAGGGGGATAACAATTTGAAACACGTCGCGGTTGCTCGGTCCGTTCATTTTTCGCTCCAAAACCAAGCTAGCAATCCCTTCGTCTTTCTCCTCTTCCTTATGCTCCCCGGGAGAGGAAAAAAAAAAAAAAGTACTTTGCAACAGCGCAGTGTAAAACGTCCACTTACTTCATTCAAGGTCCCCGTCCCTAAAAGTCTTCAAAACTCTCTTCTCCGCTCGCGAAGTTGCAGATGTGCTTCCTCCGGTCCGTCTGGAGTTGTTGGTGTGTGTTGTTGTTGCCTGGGACTTTTTTTTTTTTTGCTCTCTCTCCTTGCGCTGCCAAGTCTAAAACTCCAAAACGGCGCTGCCAGGGAGAGTTTTTTTTTTTTTCGTCCCTCTTGTTCGTGATTTTTTTTTTTCTTCTTCTTCTTCTTTTTTGCTTCTCTCCTTCTTCTCGCAGTTTGCCGTGTTCAAGCGAGCGCTGCCGGAGCAACACCGTGAGCCTGTCGAGAAAATCTGCCGAAAAATGCGTGCAGGGGGGAAAAAAAGGGGGAGAAAAAAGAGGAGAAGAGGCGTCAGAGAGAGAAGCGCGTGGAGGGGAGTTGTTATTACATTTCGGGCGCTTTTTTCGAGCAGGAGAGGGGCGAAGAAGAGAAGTGTGCTGTGGGACTCCAGCTGCTCCTTCCCCCCCCCAGCCTCCGCCAGACTCCTCCCTCGGAGCTCCCTCCTTTTCCTCCCCTCTGCCTCCCACCTTTCATTCAGCGGAGTGGAACATGAGTGGAACCCCGACACAACTCTCCGGCTCTGCGCTTCGGAGTACAAAACGTGGAACTTCTGAGCCTCGTTTGAACACATTATAGGCTATATGAGCAGGCTGAGGCTTTACGCACGGCTCGTCGTCCGTTTAAAAGCGTGTTAGTTTGAAGAGACTCGATCATAACTAACATGATACAACAGAAAAAGTTGGTAAAAGTCTTACTTCGGGTTTTCTTAGCTTAAAACAGCTGGATGGCTCGATTAGCTCAGCTGCGCTATTGACAAAGGCTCAGTTCCATAGCGAGTGCTATTATAAGTTTAAGATTTAAAAAAAAAGGTTAAATGCTAGAATCAATAGTCTTACCTATTATTATTAATAATAATAATATGGCTTACACTTGTGCTTTACAAGCGGGTGTTGACAGGTTTCTGCCAGTCTGGGGTTAGGGTTAGCATATCCAGCATCATATCCAAATCTCGAAGCGTATGACAGGAGATCTTACAGCCTATTATGCCAGTGTGATACCTCATTTGAAAGCCAAGACCTTCTTGTTTCTAAAACTATGTGTAAGATCTGTGTGAGTGAAACACATACACTGTTCCTAATCCCTAACCCTAGCCCCCTGATCATGGGGGACGACAAGTAACAGGTTAAAGCACTATGTTGTAGTCTTTATTCATTTACTCCATTGGTCAGGGGTTTGAATCCAAATGAATGGAAATGTTTACATATTAAATACTGGTGTTATTGTTCACATGAAAGCATTTAGACATTACCGTGAGTTATATACAGTGCCTTGCGAAAGTACTAATACACCTTGAACTTTTGCACATTTTGTCATGTTTACAACCCTAAACATAAAGATTTTATTTTGAATTTTTTGACTGAAAGTTCACACACAAGTAACAGACAACTGTGAAGTGAATGCAAAATGATACATGATTCTGTTATTTTGTTTTTTTTATAGAAAAGTGAAAAATGGGGCGTGCATAAGTATTCATACAGCATGACTTAATACTTTGTGGAACCCCCTTTTTCTGCAATAACAGCAGCAAGTCTTCTGGGGTTTGACTCTACAAGGTTTGCACATCTAGAGACATTTCAGCCCATTCCTCTTTACAAAACAACTCAAGCTCTGTCAAATTAGAAGGAGAGCGTTTGTGAACAGCAGTTTTCAGGTCTTTCCACAGATGTTCAATAGGATTTAGGTCAGGACTTTGACTGGGCCATTCTAACACATTAATATGTTTGTTTTTAAACCATTCCATTGTAGATTTAGCTTTGTGTTTAGGGTCATTGTCCTGTTGGAAGGTGAATCTCCGCCCCAGCCTCAATTCTCTTGCTGACTCCAGCAGGTTTTCCTCCAAAATGTCTCTGTATTTTGCTCCATCCATCTAACCAACTACAATCTTCCCAGTCCCCGCTGACGAAAAGCAGCCCCATAGCATGATGCTCCCCCCACCATATTTGACTCTGGGGATGGTGCACTCAGGACGATGAGCAGTGTTAGGTTTGCTCCATACATAACGTTTTACATTTGGGTCAAAAAGTAACATTTTTCTCTCATCTGACCAAAGCACCTTCTTCCACATGGTAGCTGTGTCCTCCATATGACTTCTAGCAAACTTCAAACGGGATTTCTTATGGCCTCCTTTCAATAATGGCTTTCTTCTTGCCACTCGTCCATGAAGGCCAGATTTGTGTAGAGTACGACTTATAGTTGTCCCATGTACAGATTCCCCCAGCTCAGTGGCAGTACGTCGCAGCTCCTCCAGAGTTATCTTGGGGCACTTGGTTACATTTCTGACCAGTGCTCTCCTTGTTCGGTCTGTTAGTTTAGGTGGACGCCCGTGTCTTGGTAAGTTCGCAGTAGTGCTATACTCTTTCCATTTCTGAATGATGGATTGAACAGTGCTCCGTGAGATGTTCAAATCTTGGGAAATCTTTGTATAACTTAACGCTGCTTTAAACTTCTCCACAGCTTTATCCCTGACCTCTCTGGTGAGCTCCTTGGTCTTCATGATGTTGCTTAGTGACCAACACACTCTGACCATAGCTCTGAGGCCCTCACAGAACAGCTGGAATTATACTGAGAGTAGATTACACACAGGTGGCCTCTATTTAATGGTTAGGGCAAGGTGTGAACATTCTGCAGTCATTAGGAATGTTATAAAGGCAATTTAATGCACATGCTGTATGAATACTTGTGCACGCCCCACTTTTCCCTTTTCTATTATTTGAAAAATAACAGAATCATGTATCATTTTGCATTCACTTCACAGTTGTCTGTTACTTGTGTGTGAACTTTCAGTAAAAAATTCAAAATAAAATCTTAATATTTAGGGTTGTAAACATGACAAATTGTGCAAATGCGCTCACCTTTTTGTGCAGTACCTGTATTAACATAATGGACTGACCAGCACTCGTCTGTGAGAAGAGAAGAAAAGGGAGAGCTCTCGTAATTTACAGGTTATTATGTCTATATTTGATCTTATTTTTTTTTGCATTATTACTTTTTGATCCAGCACACTTGCTTAGGAACGGATTGGCATGTTTTCACCTAAACTATTAAGTTAAGTTATCCTAAACTATTATGTCCATTGAATCATTTTGAAATCGGGACAAAGTTGCCTGGGTGTTCACAGATTTGGATGGGTGCTCGAGCCCTGCAGCACCCACAGGATCACAGGAAGTTCAAGTTTAACAATATTATTTTTGCATCTGGAGTAATGCCCTAAATTACTACAGCATTGTCACATATTTATTCCTATGTAAACGTGTGAATTTAGAAGATGGAGATGAAAAGGCAAATAGTGGACAGATTGTTGAAGTACTGACATTAAACACTATGTCCTCGTGTAGTGGTTCTCAACCCGTTTTGTCTTGCGGACCCCACACATATTTTTTACATTAGCTCACGCAATAACATTATAAGGCAGCCCTCACCGTCGACTTATAAAGCGGTCCCCTGGGCCCAGCTTTCAGAAACCCACCTAACGCTCCGGCCCTTCCTCCTGTAGGGTTAGGCGTGATCAATATACATAGTCGATATACAGGGAAATGATGTGGTAAGAGAGGTCTTTAGGGCGCCGTCGCAATCAATGGCGGGGTGGGAGTTTGGAGAGGGAGACCGGCCTTTAATCGCTTTGACCGGGATCTCGGCGCGCGTGTGGTCAAGAGGTCAAGTCTGTCGGCTGTTCAGCATGATGTAGACGATCTCATTAGTTCACCTGTTAATTACTCAAGCGCATCTTTTTATTTATCCTTGCGTAAAGATGCTGTTTCCTGCGGCAAACATGAAGTCCGCTGGTAATTACCACGTACATCCATCACGGCTTCTGTCACTGATTGTCGACATGTTTGCCAATAAATCTGCGGATGTCCAACTTTTGATTTGGTCAATGTTTAGATGGATGACTTTCAAAGGACTGCCGAAAAATGAGCAGGACGCGTATAAAATAGTCATAACAGTGGTCATGATAGTAGGGATGAGCCACATTCAAGATACGAAGAAGCGACGAAGGAAAAGAGTGAGTTCAGATAGGTTAAGCCTTTATTGATCTCACAATGGAGAAATTCACTTGTTACATTCAGCTCTCAAGAAAAAACACTCAGGGTGTGCAAAATAGACAGGCAATGTGCTAACAATTAAAGGGACTATATGGAGTTTTAAAAATGTAAAATAAATTATGTACTTTCCTCCCCCTACATGTTCCAGCCATGTCCTAATGTGTAGAATGAGCCCAGACCTGTTCACCACTAAAATCCTGCACTGTCACTCAGAAAGTTGTTAATTCAGGTCCGTCATGCACGAGCTTAATATAGAGACTGCAGTTACACGTTAGACCTGAGGTGGCAGTAGTGAGTATAAACTGTCCAACTTGCATCTAGGCCCTTTAAATAGAAAATTGAGGTATCTTATATACATTGTTTTTTCTCTGTGTTTTTATGTAAAGCACTTTGGTCTGCCAATGTGTTGTTGTAAAGTGCTATAGAAATAAAGTTTGATTGATTGATTGATTGATTAAATGACTACAATGTAATTCAGTGCTTCAGCGATGACACTGAAACTCGCTTGATACAGTATATGATGTAAAAGTATATGTAGTAGAGTCATGGGAATTCTATGTCGTCTATCCTGAAATGATTTTTTTTTGTTAAAGTCACCAAAACGTGAAAAACCTGGGAAAACGTTTGGCAAAATCTTGGTCATTCCGGTTAAAAATGGCCGATCGTTGATGCATGGACACTGACCGTGGCAGGATTTATCGGGTTGGAAAACAAAACAAAACACATACATCCAGTCTGAATTAGTGTGCAGGATCAAGAGCGAAATGTCGGCGTCGAAAAACGTTTGGTGGTTTTGTTTTAAAACTTACTGGATTGAGTCATATCCGGATCGTTGACGAACCAGCCAAGATATTCTCGTGAGCTTGACCATTATCATTTTTTCCCAGGGATGAGTAAACAAATATCATCGGGAAACAACGGCCCCAATGTGTTCGCTTAGTTCTGGTGGATAATGAGTACATTGTAACCAAAAACATTGTCTCCAAAAGAAGAAATGAAAATAACTATTGCTTTTCCATCAGCCGTGGGCATCGATAAATCATTTCACTTATCGCGCATTTGAATGACTAAACTCAAGTCCAGGGCCGAAGAGTGCGGAAAGCTATAACTGCCGTACAATGGAATTCGATTTGTGATATAAATCATTGTCAGCTCAATAAAAATGCTCATCTCCGTGACGACAGGGAAGGAAGGAAGGAAGGCGGCCCGGAGAGAGAGGTGCTCTCTCCAAAAGACGCGGCTAATTCTCCTGTCAGTTTGTCAGCCGGCGCTCATCTGGCCCAGACTCTACGCCCAGATAAAGTCCTTGTTATGATTCTCTCACAGAAGGGAATCCGCGGCTTTGTGCGGGGAAGGGGGGGGGGGGTGTGGAAGAAGGAAGGTGGGTGGGTTAAGGTTTAGGGGCGGGCGGTGATGAACAAGAGGGTAAGGCGTACAGGGGGGTGGTGCGGTGTGTGTGCGCACATGGGCATCTGTAAGGGTTAGCGGCTCCCGAAAGTATTTCATCAAAGAGGGGCCAGGATCCCGGGGATGGAGATTCCGCCTGGAGGCAAGTAACCGATGGTCTCTCCGCGCACGAACGTATTCCAAAGCAGGACCCAGGCCCGGGCCCAAAGCGCACATCAAACGCACCTCTGCGGCCAAAGTGGATTCTGGAGGAGAGAGAGACAGAGAGAGACAGAGAAAAGGGGGTCCAGTGCCTCCCCCTGTACCGGCCCTGCCTCTCACCCCAATTAAGAGGCTGCTTTACAGACTGGGAGGTGCGCTCACGGAAACGCGCGCTCATGCGTCGTCACCCTGCGTGATAAAAGATGGTCCTCATTTATTTCACTACAGATAAACAGAGATATGACTTTTAACCCTTTCCTTTAAGTGTATAGGAAAGAAGTCAGTTTCCCACATAGAAATAAGGCCCAAATTCTAAACAAAAATAGAAACACTACTTAAATCAAATGTATTGTTGCATTGCCGTTGTAGGGCTATAGTAAGTTTATTGATAAGCGCCAACCGTAATGTCCTATTTACGTGAGTGAGACTTATGACTTTACACATAGGCACAATGCGTTATAAATTCGTAACATTATCTAATGCATCTTAATACGTTATACTTTACATTGACTTTACATCCAAAGTCAATGTAAAGTATACCGTATAATGTATTATGTATATTATGTATTTGAATATGGGGTATAGGCACATAAGCTTCTTGCTTCAGCCTGCTCCATTTTGAGCAACCATAACTGTATGGGTATGAATTTTTGAGAGAGAAAATCAATGTAAACTGCTCAAATAAAACTACAATTAAAATAAATAAATAGGGTTCTTAACCTCCTGGGACCGCCACCTTAACGTGGTGGAGGGGTTTGAGCGCCCGAATGATCCTAGGAGCTAAGTTGTCGGGGGCGCCTTCGTGCCCCTGGTAGGGTCTCCCATGGCAAACAGGTCCTAGGAGACGGGTCAGACAAAAAGCGGTTCAGAAGACCCTTATGAGAGACCAACAGGCCCGGTTAGAACCATGAGGCCGTCCTTCTGTGGACCCACCACCTGCAGGAGGAGCCATAGGGGCTGGTGCAATGTGATTTGGGCTCCAACTGCCCCCACAACCCGGCAACGGACAAGTGGAAGAAAATAGATGGATGGGTTCTTAACAGAGGGCAACGACTTGTGTTGTTCACGGAGGAAGTTTTTGGTCAACAAATCTTTCACGAATGTCACGATTCACCCTCAATTTGTGGAGGTCGCAGCAGAGCGTGGCCTTTCATTATGGTTAGTGGTGATTCGTAATTCAGTGTAAGAGCATTCGTCGTGCAGGAATCACTGTTTTCTCTCACACTTTTTACACGTTTTCTGCTCAAAATGTATAAAAGCCCGGTGCCGATGGACAGGGCAGTGAGCAGCAGCTGGAGGGAGGAGCACGGTGTGAGGCACGGGTTAAACGGGACAAATGAGAAGCAAAGGCATGGACCAGTCACAGTTAATTTAAATATTATTGTAACAATATGGATCAAACGAAGGCAACTTTGCAAAGTTTTGTTTTCGCTTATAAATTAAACTGCAAGTCCACATGAACTCTGACAATATACTGCAGACCAAAACGGGAGCCTTTTTATTTTAGACTTATTTATACTTACAGGTACCACATTCGCCGATTCTTAACATTCTTAACAGAATCCTGACAGGACGCGACAGTTCCCCATGGCCTGTAGCAGCAACAGTGCAAGACAATACTCTGACTGTGCGTTATAATTCGTGCCATTAATTGTAACACTTGGAAACAGTTCGCAACATTTTGTGATTGTGCGTGAAGCCTCTGCCCCAAATCATCAAATTCCATCCACCAATGTGGATTCTTGCCGTTTGTGACTTGGCGTCGTCATGTGTAAACCTGCCAGTGCAACGGAGAGTAAGTGCAGCCTGTAGCGCTTCAGGCCGTCGCTTCATCCAGAACGCGATCGAACGGTCCAGAGTGCGTCCCTCCCGTGCGCTCCTTCCTCTCTTTTCCACATTGCTTCCAGGTCGTTCATGAGCACGTACTTATAGCTTTGACTGTATGCAACGTTCATAAAAAAATGACTGTATTTAGTTGTGAAATAAACATGTCCTGAGGAAAAAGAGAAGAGAAAGTTTGTGTTAGGGGCCGACATTGTCCGCCATTGCTGCAGTACCTATTATATGGGCGGCAAAACAAGCTAGTTTGCCATTAGATAGCGTCGCACTAGACACGTTCTAAACAACTGTAAAGCCTGGTGCCTTTCTACAGCTAGATATTGCTCCTGTGATAACGCTGGGTTAGTTACAATTAAAGGAAGCAGGCTGGTTTTTGTACGGAACATTTTAGAAACCGGACTTCGATTGACAAGCCGTTAGCATTAGAGCTAATGGGACGGGCGTGGCTACGACCGAACAACACGCCCCGCAAGGGATCCCACCCAGATGCCCTTTTTAGAAAATGCTCCGCCACAGCAGGGTAAGAGGAGTCTATAAGTCCGCCATGATTTTCCCCTCGAACATAGTTATTATGGTAAACGGGAGGAGTGAGGATTAATTCTACAGTCTATGGCTGTTACACGTGACACGCCACAGACCCAGTCTGAGGGCGTAACACCACAATCTCAACTCAAGCAGAGAATATTTCAACGCTACAGGGGAGTCGTAGTGCAGTAGAATGATGTTGAGATGTTCCCGCCTTAACCATGCACATTTTATCCAGTTCAG
The DNA here is from genome assembly GCA_021464625.1 of Proterorhinus semilunaris. Lineage (NCBI taxonomy): Eukaryota > Metazoa > Chordata > Actinopteri > Gobiiformes > Gobiidae > Proterorhinus > Proterorhinus semilunaris. Next base: position 23,053,634 of record CM038362.1, on the reverse strand, counting down.
CTTTACCCAAATCTAAAAGCTTCTCGACTGGAGAGTTCACAGCTCATTAGGTCTAAGATTTTTCCTTGCATTGTTTTTGTTGCTTTTTTGTAACTGTTTTGCTCATTTTTCATCACTTTTTTGTTGCTTGTTTTGTTACGATTTTGCCAGTACAGATCCTTTAACATTGTGTGATCGGCGAATCCAGCTACAGATACAAACTAAACAAACTTTATCACAAGACAGATTTACTTTTTCAGGGCTGTGTGCATTGACTGGAAAAATCGCATGGTCTGACACCTCATTTTTGTAGTCTATTTTATTCAAAAACCATACACAACGTACGGAACGGAAAAGAGGATCTGGAAGGCCGCAGCCCGATAAACGCCATAGCACCGGCACTGGAAAGGAAAAGCCATACGTTGTCACTTCGCGTTAATAAAGCGTACGTCAGAAGTGCCCGGTTGACAAAGCCCAGTTGTGCTTCGGTCTCAGTCGTGTGATATGTGGGTTACACATATCACAGCGTGTACTGTGTGTTACACGAGGAGCAGTAAATCAATACTCCCAGAATGTAGCGTAGGCATTCGGACTTTTGGTTTCTGGGCCGCTGGACAGATGTCACCGTGAAATGGATATGGCCGAAAAAGCATATTATATCCAGGCAGAATGTGAAGGGGGGAAGCATGAAGATCTGTACCTTACATGAGCTGTATTTATGTTGAGGACTTAATACTTTTACGTTTGAAAGATTAACCTAATACATTACATTTTACTCCAGTACTTTTCTACAAAAGGCTCTAAGCTAAAAAGTAGCTTTGCTTATTTGAAAAGCCTCAAGATGCCCACGCCATAACAGTGCAGGGCGCCCCCTGCAGATGAACTGCCAAATTCACCAGACGGGTGGTGTCAAAGTTAATATTCATACCATTTATTTAACCTCTTAACCCCCGAGTGCCTCATTTGAAAGCTTAGATCGACAAAACTCATCTAAATTGATCTTTTTTCCTTACGTTGATGCCGTCACGTCACCTTCTTTGCCATTTTTTTGGACACAGGCTGTTTCTCAATTGCGAGGATCCTCGGCGTCTCGGCAGCTTCGGACGGAATCCACACCATCACAGCGTCGCCGAGTGATGTTCCAGTTCACTTAGCCCCCTCGCTCCGTCGCAGCTCGACTCCTCCGTTTGGCTCAGGATGTGGAAATTTCCCTACGGGGACAATAAAGTATACAAACAGAGAGCTGAATATTACCCATAATGCACTGCACGCGTGGGTTTTTTTTCACCCAAACTTTATTTAGCAATTAAACCACCTAAATATGATACGTATAAGTGCTGTAAACAAGTAAAGATGTAATGAGGTTTATTTACAGTTAATCTTAATGAAAGGCCTAATTGATAGGTCTAGAGAAATTAGACCTATGGTTGTTAAAGCAGTACTAAGTAACTTGTTTACCTTAATAACTCATTTCCATAGTCCCTCTAGGGGTAATACCAGTGTCAATGGGATGATTGAAGGGTCTTTCATCTCCCCCTGGTGTCTCTGGCCAGAAAACCACAATTGCAACTTTCCTGCCTCCGGGTCAGAGTCACCAATACACACTTATGGAATCACGAAGAAGAAGCTAACAGGCTAACAGGTAAAGCTAACTGCGGGCTAGCCCCACTTAAACAGCCAAGTTTGAGTGAAAAAAAAAGATCACCATTGTGAAATTGGATGTACAATATCCCTCTCTCCCATTGTCTTTTCTGTCAGCGTAGAATTCACTCTCACGGACAATTAATGAGTAAAAAAAATGCAACATGCCACGACACCTGCGGTGGCGCTTATGGCCTCTAGGGTGCACAAGTTACTTAGTACTGCTTTAACGCAAGTCTGCAATTGTAGCTATGAGCAATACACTGGACCTGCTAAATATACTGTAGCCTATTTGACATTAGAATTGAATTCCTTGCACATCCTTGCAGAAATTTTATTTTATTCAGGCCAAAATGTTCAAACAGTAGGACATCCAACCAAAGCCAGTTCATAAACTGCTCCCTGGCCTCTTTTGTTCATAAAAAAGTTGTTTTTGTAAGCATAATTTGATATTTTATCATATGATTTGACACGTGACATGACGCAGCCACTCGCTAGCTCAAATGCGGCGGTGAGAGGACACTCAGCTCTGTTTTGGCGGAGCCCACCCCCGAGTCAGTGAAGTGGACAATGGAGGAAGGATCCTGGCAATTGAGAAACAGCCATTGTTTTGTCACTTTTTAATCACTTTTTGTCACTTTTTTAATAACTTTTCTGTCACCCTTTAGGTATACATATTCATCTCTTGCTATTTTTGATGCTGTTTCCAAGAAGCTTTTAGATTTGGGTAAAGCCAAACTGGGCTGTTTTGCTGTGGAACATACTTTTACTGAATTATATTGTATGTGATCCCAGACAAAGCACAAAAGACATGAGTCTAAAAAAAGGGAATGTGCCAGGTTATAACAAAACATTTCCATCCTTGGACAGGTGGATATTATTCTTCCCAAAGTACAGGATTACAAAATGTAAACAAATACAAACACACAGAGGAATAGTTTGACTGCATAGAATACAGTCACGTAAGGTCGCATACTCCCTGAAAGGGCCCCATGAGCGCCCCTCCCCCACCTGCTTCTCAGGGGGAAGGAGAGAGAGAGAGAGACAGAGAGAGAGAGAGAGAGAGGTGGCGCAAACCCACGTGTTGGTGTAAACAGAGCAGCTACGCATCTCCTCCAATAAAATGAAGAGAAGTTATGCCTCTGGCAGCAAAAATGAAAGAAAATAAGAGAGAAGAAGAGGAAGGAGAGCAAAACAGGAGTGTAATAAGTTACTGTAGTTGTATGTCTCTGAAGTGCCTTCTTTTAGCAGCCTTCATTGCTTGGCATGCAAATACCATCGTCGCCTCCCCGTAGCAGAACACAAAATGGCCGTCAGAGGGCCCACTACTGACATTCCTGCTTGGGGCCCCCTGGTACCCTTGCTACGCCACTGCAAACACAGACAAAGCAGTGATTACTTCACTCACATTTTCAAACCAGTCCCATTTCAGGAAACAATCAAACCATCCCATACATGTTACAGTCTCATGCAGGTTTGTCGTCACGATAAAAATATTGTGGTCTAGCGTGTAAGCGTAATGTCATTTATAAAACCTCGTACAAGAAAACGATAAGCAATAGTTGCCTCGTGGAACACTGCACTCTACTCTATGTGGATTGAGAGATTTCCTTTGCACTCAGTGTGAAAACATTCTCAATGCAGAAATGTTATGAATAATTTAAAATAGAAATTTGGTTAAATTTGATCAGGTTTTTAATACCAGCTAGGCTTTTCATTATGAGTTTTTAGGCCTCTTGTTTGTATACAATGATTCTAGTGGTTTTAATGACGCTTGAAACGCCTGAGACCAACTAAACATCAGTCAGTCTGTGGGCAGGCTACTACCAATTCAAACATCAATTCAAGTGTTTGCTTGTCTAATCTTAACCAGCTGTAAGTGAGCCTCTCCTCAGATGGAGTAGCCACTTCTAAAGGCAAATAGTGGGTAAGGCCTTACACGTCTGTCCACACCATCTGCAGTATTTTGCACTGGACTCGTTTATGTTACTATCGGACACTTCATTCAGGGATCCATTGTGTTTCAGTCTCGTAACTACTTCCTTTATATGGCTGCCAATTTGAGCACTTTACGCCATTCAAAAGAGACTCTCAAACACACCTTTATCACTGTCGTACACTTTGTCGGTTAGAAAATGCAACATTGATCTAAAAGAAGCTAAAACAACTTCCTTGTTTTCAAGCAACCTCCCCATAAGACCTTCTAGCTCCCTGGTTCGATTCCCACCTGGACGGGGCCTTTCTGTGTTGAGTTTTCATGTTATCCCCCTGTAAGTTTCCTCCAGGTACTCCGGTTTCCCCTTCACTAAAAACATGTACAACAGGTTCCCCTCTGGGGCCAGGACTCCCCTGAAAAAAAGATATTGTTAATTTCAGTGGGACTTTCCTGGTTAAACAAAGGTCAAATAAATAAGCTCCTCCCATCCCCCCCTCCTCTTGCGCCCCTTCGCTGAGCAGCTGTTTCAATGAAGACAAAAAAACATAGCTGTGGCAAATGTTTTTACTCCGCAATGCAAGAATTGATCTTGGCAGGAGATAGAAACGTTAGGAAAACATAAGAATGGCCACTGTTAAATGTACAATATGTAACCTTTTATGCAAAATAAAAGTAAGTTCACATTAGTGCGTATTTGACCTCTCAGTGACCATCATGGTGACTTTACTTTCCATCCCAGTGGCCTCTATTTTTGGTTTCTATGGTTACACTACACTCCATGGAGAAAACCTACCAGAACCCCTAAATAACAATTTGTCCTGGACTCCATGGCAACCCCCATACAGCTGCGGGTTAGAGTTAAGATCGGGCCCAAAAAATCCAACCAGCCCGAGCAACAATAATTTATGTAAGGCTCAGTCAGAGCACACTCTGGCAGGCCGAGAGGTGGGTCGGGTCGGGTCGGGCTCGGGCCGAAGATCTAAACTCTACCAACGGGTCACTAAAAGGTCACATACACATAAAAAAAGTCACATTGTTTAATGTGAAAAAGCTCCAAGAAGTTCGATTTTGCATAATACCCCTGTTTAATTTCTTTGGTAACTCATGGTCTTCATATTTCATACCAGTCAATACACATTTTTGAGAATGCATGAATGAAACAAAACTCAACTCGAATGAAAGAAGAACATTGTAGCTTCAAAGCCTCTAAAAGTTTGTCAGTCTATGGGCTACCGTAAACCACTGATAAGCGAGCCCCGAAATGTTGAGAAAATTAGCATTTCCAGATGAGTTATTTCAAATCATAAATAATATAACTCTATCCACTTAAACAATTTTTCCGCGATAACATCCCCGGGGTGTTTCCAAATGATGACATAATGGAACCGCGATGCCCATGCCCCCTTATCTCGCCGGATTAAGACGGAATAATGAAAGCGTTCGGAGCCTTGTGTGGTAGGAATATGATTATTCCGTAGACGCCAACGGTGAAGCATGTTCTTGCCAGGCCTTTCCCAGACTCTCTTCAGCTCGGGGCTCCTCTTAAGACCCCCGCTTAAAGTTTTTTAGCGTCCGACATCCAAAGTTATTAAAACGGTAGTCGTCTATCGGCACATGGGAGGGAGAGACATCCGAGTTCTGACTTCAGGCGGTTATCAATATTCGTAATTTGTTCCATTGAGATGATTGCTGCGCGGAGAATGTGGGTCATTTTCACGCAATCGCATATGAGCATTTTACGAGTTTGTGTTGAAAATCGCGTTATACGGTCTGAGACTGGGCTTGACAAGGGCCTTTGTGTAGCAGAAAGAGAGAGAGCAGAAAACTGAAAAATGGCAACGTTGCAATGATAATTCAACTTGTGGACAGCTGCTTCCAAGAACTCCTCAACAGTGGACAGGCTCCTATTTATATCGTTTTTAGTTATTTGATTTATTTGACCGATCTTTTTCCCATCTGTATTTGACCATGTAAAAAAGCAGGAAAAAAAAACCCGTGAGAACGAGTAGGAGAATGCAGCGTGTGTTCGGAGTTACTCTGTGAATCATCCATCCATCCATTTTCTTCCACTTGTCCGTTGCCGGGTCGTGGGGGCAGCTGTTCGATCTGCCCAAATCACATTGCGCCAGGCCCCTATGGCTCCTCCTGCAGGTGATGGGTCCACAGAAGGTCGGCCTCATGGTTCTAACCGGGCCTGTTGGTCTCTCATAACGGGCCAAAGATCAGACAAAGGTCTTCAGTCATTTGCTCAACAGCTGGCCTTCTGTCGGATGGGGCAATGTCACTTTCCAGGTGCATCAAATAAATTTACTTAAGACTTATATACGTGCAGTTTTTCATGCTCTGTACTTTCCTTGAGTAGTATTCTTTTTCCAGTTGGGATCCTGGAGCTGTATTTCGGGGGAACTCGCACATCTTTGAGAAATCTTTGAATCTTCCCCAGTATAGCTTCTTTTAGCCCTGAAATGGCAGCTCCCAAAAAGCTCCTCCTATCGTATCCAGGAAATGCCATCTCTTGCGAAGCGTAATCCTTTAATTGCGGGAGTAAAACACTCGCCATGGTGTCCCTATTCTTGTCATTTATTATTTACCTCTTTACTGAAACAGCTGCACAGCAAACGGGAGCAAGGGGGAGGGGTATTTGGGAGGAGCTTTGGGTTAGTTTGCTTGGTTATTTTTGTTTTAGCTGTTTTAGAGGAATATCGCATTTTCTAACCAGCAAAGTGAAAGACAGTGATGAAGATGTGTTTTACATGATCACCAACTGCCTGCAAAAAGGGGAAGCATAATACCCCCCTCTTTTAGCCAGATGCCCTACCTGCAACACCCATTCATCGATTTGAGCTTGGGGCGACATCAAAAGCAACACTCGCTTCCTTGAACTTCTGACCTCGTTCCGCGCCCAGTCCCCTCGCCACTTTACGCTACTGCGCCCTCTAATCTTCCTACAGCCTTTTTTCTCTGTTAGCTCCACTCGTGCTTTCGCTACAAGGGCGGAACCGTTCCCATAGAGATTTCAGTCATGTCCGAAGAAGACCTATCACGTTTGCTTTCCCACAATCGCTGTTGACTGATTTTGAAGATTGTTTTCTTCTCTTCGCTTTTGATCAAAACCCCTAAAAAAACAATAAAGAAGTTGCCCCTCTGATTCATGGTTCCCGGAGTGGGGGGTCATCATTAGTCCCATTACAAGCCCACGAGTCTCCTGTATAACAACGCAGGTAAAGTCCATTCTCATCTCGCGCTACGCATTCCTCAGAGCTAGCCGGCGCTCCCATAGGACGCAGTTAACACCGAAAAGAAAAAAAAGAAAAAGAGGAGAGCATACATTTTTCATCAAACTACTGTCTTTGTTTCTCGTCCAGATCAAAAGAGTGTGCGGTCCGCAGTCCTACAGGTAGAGACGGCTCTTTTGTTTTCGCTTCTCGGGTAGAATACAGAGAAAATAAATGAGATAAACTAAAAATACTGTATGCTGCAGGTGCTCTCGAAAATGTCCACTGGTTGAACTTTAGGACCAACAGTTGCAACGTTATATTCTGGTTCTTGAACTACTTTAGAAACCTTGGCCTACTCCCACTCTCATTGATACACCAATGTACGCAGACAGTGGAGGCAAGCGGAGCCAAGTGTTTGGCCGAGATTCAGACTGCCACTGTCGCCCCGGTATGTCATGTCAGTGCTTTACTGTTGTAGGCTACATCACCATTTCTATTATCCATCCATCCATCCATTTTCTTTCACTTGTCCGTTGCTGGGTCGTGGGGGCAGCTGTTGGAGATGCCCAAATCACACTCCACCAGGTGGTGGGTCCACAGACGGACGGCCTCACACAAGGAGCTTCAGTACCGGTCTTTGTCTGACCCGTCACCTAGGACTTGTTTGCCATGGGAGACCCTGCCAGGGGCACGAAGCCCCCGACAACAGAGCTCCCAGCATCATTCGGGCGCTCAAACCCCCTCCACCACGTTAAGGTGGAGGAGGCCATTTCTATATGTTTCTGTCTTGTAATCCTGTGCATTTATAAATGGTATTGCAGTGGTTCTCGAACTTTTGCACCACAAGTACCACCTCATAAAGTATGTGACCTACCCTCAGGCCTAGGTAGATCGAGGTGAAATCAGGACAAAAAAATTATATATTTTTTGTTGTTGACAAAATTATGTCTAAACTGGGTGTAAATCATGTCTATGCCCAAAAGAATAAATACAAATATAATAATAACACCCTAATGAAAGGCATATTATTAAAGCAGACTATACCACAATTTTAGTCTAAAACTTGCATTATTTTTTTTTAAATATTTTTAGCTGCTGGGACGTTTTCCCTTGTGGCTCAATAAAGTTTGTCAAATTGTAAGTCAAAACTAATGAATGTGTCTGGAGTATACCCATCTAACGTAGGATGTTATGAAATGCAGTCATACAAAACACCTGCCCCTGCTGTCTCAAAATGAAACTTAAAGGGGACATTTGCGGGATAAAGAGACCACTGCTAAATTGTAATGGAGTAGGCTAGCGCATGGGTCATGGAAGCAGCAGCGATGCTAACAACAATTAGCTTGATACATGCTCATAACCGCGTCACTCTGCTCGCTTAAAGAAGAGAAGACATGTATTGGGAAATTTAGGAATAAGTATGAACCACAACTCACAAAAGTAATATATTTCATTTTTGGTGGGGAGGAGGTTTGAAAATGAGAAAAACAAAGTTAGCGGTGATTGCTAACCGCAAACTTGCTAATCTGTGCAATGAAGCAAGTTTGACTTTGGACAGGCAGAACAAGTTGGCATGAACAAGGTGTCTAGACTTTGAAATTCATTGAAACTCCATGGATTACTTCTTGTGACATATATCGGAGGCCGAGAGACAATATGTCAGACATAAGAGGAAGATGTGCGAGTAAAGCAAAACACCGCTCCAGATATGTTTTTGATTAAGACACGATATTATAACATGGCAAATAAATTTAAAAAAACAGTGTCAATTTATTGGCAATCCTTTCCATTCTGGCAAAACTATTCAATCAAAGAAATTCAAGGTGTTGCTTTGTTTCTTCAATCTCGCAAAGTTGTTAAGATCTTTCACTTTTCGTCCCTCATGGCTGTACACGAGGCTTTAGACAGTCCAATTCATCTCGAGATCTTGTCAAAAGTCTTGCTTCCATTGCTGCTGAGGGAGCGCGTCGGTACAGGCGAACATACTGACTCACTGTCTGCGTGGTTTTTCATGTATTTTTAAGTGTGGGCCGTCGATGGGGAACGTCATCGGCAAGAGAGTCCATGAGAGCTAGCGAGCCTTTCTGGCACAGATAGGAGATTTGGGGGGGAAGAAACTTTGCATGACCTGGTTTCAACTGAAAACTTTCAGGTAGTTGATGGCGTTAGCTCCATGCAGATATCCCCCAGATGACATTTTTGACTCGCAGTCCCTCGGCCTCCTCTTCCCCACCATCACCCCCTAGACCCCATAGGAGGTATTGCATTATTTTCTTTAACAAACTCATCATTCCGTCGCTTCATCTCGCCGCTGCTCCAATTCTTACTGGTTGACATGATTTAAAAGTGAATTAGAAGCAGTTTGTTTGGCACCAGTAAATTTATCTGACCTCTATGGGCAGTGGTTTCCAACCTTTTTCGTCTCATGTACCATTAAGTCGTCCTTTATTCTACAAGTCGCAACCCCCTTGAACATTGTGTGTAAGGTTTAACAAAGGGATTGACTTACCTCATTAAAGTAGAGCTAAAATATTCTCAATTTCAAACCTTTCAAACCTAACCTTTATCCAACAGTATTATGGGAATACGACTCAGTTTCAGTTTCCATCGCTTTGGAGCTCTGAGCCTTTTGATCTATGGCAGATTAACTGCCATTAAGCATACACAGCATGTTTGTGCAATCTTATTTTTGAGTTGTAAGCGTGTTTCAGTGTTTGTTTATTCTGTTGCAGTGTTTAGGCATGCAACTCAAACTTATTTAAGAAAAAACTAAGTACTAGTGTTTCAAGTGTATCCATTGTAAAAGTCTATAGAATTTGAACATTTTATGGATTTCAGTATTTGTTGTTAATGATTTGTTTGTTTTTTAATGAGTTTTTGTTTTTACCCCCCAAATGTCCTGTGGTTTGACATATGAAAAATACATTTATTAAATAAACAAAACAAAAAATATTGGAATAGGTCTGGGTACAGTTCCAATTTTTGAATATCGGTACTTGGTTTACAATACCGATACCTGAATGATACTTTTTTGATACTTATAAGATATTTGCCATATAGAAAACAGAACAATGACATGAATTTATTCCATAAAAGACTATTTATTTTAAATTTGTATCATTTATTTGAGCTGAAACAACCAAGTCACTTCCTTTAATGCTGTCCCTGGACAAACAGCATCAAAACTTGATTGGAATAATTAACCAATAGAACTTAGATCCATTACATCTTTATATATATTCAAAACATCTTTGTATAACCTACTGAGGGACTATAGAGAGCATCCTGAGAAAGGATCTGCGGAGCCCCTCTCCCCAAGCCCTCAGAATCACCAGAAACCCTACGCACCCATCACACAGTCTCTTCAAGGTAATGCCTTCAGGGAGGAGACTGCGGAATCCACGGGTCAGTTCCAGTCGACTGAAGAACAGTTTAATCCACTAGGCTGTCAGGAAGCGACAGCCTCCCTTCCCAACATGTAACCTTTTCTTGTTTTTCACTTTTTCTCTGCACCTGTTGTTCATATTGTACAATATTGAGTATTTAAGGTGAGGGCAATCTGGGGAGAGGGCGGGGATGGACCGGGCGAGACATGAGACTGTGTGATTGTTATTATGTGTATGTGATTGTATGTATGTGACAATACTTGTTATGTTTTGTTATTTTGTGTTCAGGACCCCCTTGAAAAAGAGATGGTTATCCTTCAAATACATGAAATTAAATAAATAAAGGAAACTTGGATCTAAAGATTTTTTGTTTATACCTGCTTTTGATACTTGTATTTTGCCCAATACCAGCAGTACCTTTTTTGTTCTAAACAGCCCTATATATTGGTGGGTATTTTGTGAAGCGCTTCGGAAGTTGTTTAGTAAAGCTCAATTCAATAGTGTTGAAGTTAGTGTAATACATAATCATACAGCACCAGTCCAGTCTTTTCCCCAGAGCCAGTTCCGAGGTGCTTAAGAGGACAACAGCACTGGGGTTAGTGCTAGTTTAGAACCGGGATGTTCTTGTGTTAATGCTCCTGGACCTCTTGCCACAGGGCAGGACACTACATAAACAGTGCGCAGCATGGGGCGGGGTCGTTTCAAATCTCGAGACCTTTCCCTTTTGGCCCGGCCCTCCTAGATTTTCAGACCGAGATGCCCCCTCGCTCTGGATGCAGAACGTAAAACGTCAACGTGAATCCATTCGGTCCAGGTCAGTAGAAATCACACTCGTTTGCCGAGGCTCTCCTGAGTGAACTTTTTTCGGGACAAGTGACAAACCATCACGCGGACACCCCCTCTTCCTTAGAGCACCTATGGGATAAAACGCGTTACATTGCCCCTGTCTGTATCGTCATGTCTTATGTGTATCTAATTACCCGTATATGCAAACCCGCCCTCCTCCTCCTCCTCCTCCTCCTGTACATCTCCCCCGGTCGACTCCTCTCATCACGGCGTGGATCTCTGCCTGTCAGCCGAAGCTCGGACAGTGACAAACGACGCTCGCAGTCACTCGCGCACTTATCGGCGCGCAGGTAGGCTAACACGCGCGCCCGCCGATGACTGACAGCTAATGGAAACGTCTCTCAGGCCCGGAGTGAAATATTAGCTCCGGCAGAGATGGCCCGCGATAGGAGGCGGGAGTGGTGGAGGTCTGGCTTCGAATGCAATTCTTTTTTACGCCTGCCATATAGAGGCTTTTGTACAAAGGGGGAAAAAAAAAACAAAAAAACAGCTGCTTTAAAAAGAGCGCAGGCGCATTAAAGGGACAGCCGCGGTTCCCCCCAAAATGACCGAACAATTCCAGAACCACAAGTGTTGCTTGTGACAATATAAAGCTCCACGACCTTTGAAATCTGGTTTGAAAACGATCAAAAACCACTGACAGAACAACCGTAACCGACAGTATTACAGCTGAAGCAGGTGTGATAGAAATGAGAAACATGATCAATTGGAAGATGATCATTTTGAGTATGATACTTTTGAGAATGCTATTATTGTCATTGTTGTTATGGTGATGATAATATATGTATACTAAATATGTGAGCTAGTAATGTATGTCTATGTGTATGTATATCTAAAACACTATGACTACTTAAACAATAAGTAAATCAATAGAATGGTGACCAGAATGGTAATATAAACAGTGATAAAAATAAGAGAACATTATAAAACTAAGTAAATACACTCAGAAATCACAAACGTTTCTATTTTCGCTCTATGTTTTTCATACCTGTAAGTTGTCTTGTAAGTCTCATCAGATTTTTTTTTTTTAACTTAAATGTAAATTTGAATGATTAATGCTGCTAATCAATAATTGTATTTTGACATTGGGGTAGGCACTTATAAGCTTTCTTGCTTCGGCCTACTCCTTTTGAGTTATTATTTATTTGTATGGGTTTTTTTTTGTGATAATGTAAATGTGATGATGTATATATTATAAATAATAACTCCACATACCTTAGCAGTTTCCAATGAAGAATTATAGCGTCAATACTCACAGTTTTCATGTATTGTTTTTTTCTTTTATTCCTTTAAGACTATTTACATGGTAGAATCTCACCGAATGCCTTCATTTATGAATGAACACAGACGGAATTATGTTTTAAACAAAATACGTTGAAATAGATTTCTGTGATTATTTTTGACATTTTCTCAGTGAGCTTCACAATGTCGTCACAGAAATGGTTTCAGGGACGGCCCTATGAAGCTCATTGAGAAATATAAGAAGAAGAATTTAGAATATAAAACATATTTTGAGTTCAAATCTGGAACCGTCTTAATTGAAGACAACGTTCAATCCGTGCTTTTACTCTAATTAATTCATCTTCATGTTGATGTTTTATGGACTGGTTGTGTCTACCTTATTGTACATTGTATGCAACTGTGGAACACTTTGAATAACTTGTGCATGAATTGTGCTCTACAAATAAACTTGCCTTGCCTTCGTTTAGTTTAGTTTATTTCCGCAATTTCACACATTACATTTTAAGGCTGAAACTACTAATATAAAATATAGTACAATTTTAAAGTCACTTTCCAACACTCATCAGAATACAATGAAAAACTTGAGTGTATTTAATATGACAGATGCCAGGACGACCACTCTGTCATTTGAAGGTTTTTAGAACACAGTTTCCTCAAACAGACACATATTGACAGTCACAGTACCTTTATACCTCAATTTGAATTTGATCCATGTACCAAGAGAACGGAGGTTAACCCTCAGCCGCAGATCCCCGGTGTATCTCTTGCTTTTGTTTCTTTTTAAATGTAGATAATGAGGCAGATTGTTTGAACTTAATATCCAGCTCCTTCAGTAATAACATAAACGTAGTACTGGTTAGGTTCCAGCGTATGTCTAGTGTGGTGTGTGTGAGAAGGTGAACATAATGGAAAGCGGTCACACAATCTAATGTTTAATTTGTTGACAACATTGTACATTGTGATAAAAGTTACATTCAGGAAGCTTTAGTAGGTCATATGGAGGAGAGCATGTGTATGAGAGTTACGTGTGGACCATAATGACATAGCTCTTATGGCTTTCTTTTGTTATATCAATATATGAGTTATATGAGTTCCTCAATACAAATAGGGGAAGTATTATTCCAATATATAAAATATTACAATAGCACTTTAAAGAACAAACCTATAATTTTAGATCATTTTTTAACCAGCTCATCAATATGTTCATTCATGTTTTATAAGTTTATGAATTGATTTACGTATATGACCATCACCAACAAACTCACACAGAAACCTGGTGTTCCTCTGCTTTCTCATTTAGGTGCACAGGCCTTGATCTCTTTCTACTCGTCTCATTATTATTGTACAAACAGATATTTGTGAAAAAGACCGTTGTGCGTGAAAGCATTTAATCAATGTAACGTGCAGGCAGTTATTACCATGACATCAATAAAAGTTGATTTAAAGTCATTCAATGATTTTCTTTTTTTCTTTGTATCCTACTTTAGTTTTGTTGCTCAAAATTAAATAGTCATTATTATTATTTACTTATGTTTACTTTACACATGAGTTTTCCAAAAGGTAATTTTGTAACTAGACCTAAAGCATCTGGAACTTTCAGGTGATCCTTCCTTTGTCTATTGCAGGCGTCACCAACCGAGGGCCGAGGGCTACTTCGAGAGCATTGCGTTGTTCGAGAGCTACAAGTTAAAAACAAATCCTAAAGACTTAAACGTACACTGTTTACTTATAGGATATTGACCCCATATTATATCAATTGCTTTATTTTAAAGTCGTACTGAGTCACAACAACAGAAATAATTGTATTTTTAAGAATCAGATTCAAGAAAATGAAGTGTTTTACACCTTAGAGAAAGTCTCAAGGGCTACTGGGCATGTCCCACAGGGCACCTGGGTGTCCGCGGGACCCACGTTGGTGACCCCTGGTCTATTGTTGCACCGAGAAAAATTCCTAGTTTGTGAACCCTGTTCTGAAACAATGGCAATAAAACCTATTCTGATTCTGATTGTTCCAAATATTTGGCTACTTGCAGTCATGAACAGTTAACACTGCACATACAGGTGACTCTCAGACCTGAGCGCCTCTTTATGTTGTTGTTCCAAATGGCGGCGATGCAAAGTACAATCTAATTTATCTGTCTGCCTCTCAGAGGACGGGACTGAGTGCACATGTTTGCCTTTAGGGCTCCACCAGAGGGCGCCCGTGTCGTTTGTAACCTGTGCACCGCGCGCTAGTGCGTGACTGCTGCGCTCGTGCGTAAAGTCAGATTAGATGTGCAAGGTCCGCCCTCTTGTGGATGAATATGGTACTGCAACACACAGAGGCGGGTAGTACTCCGTTACCTTTACTCAAATACTTGAGTAGCTTTATGAAGAAACTGCTTTTATTAGAGTAGTTATATCAGTACTTTTTACCTCTACTTGAGTAACATTGTAAGGAAGTATCTTTACTTGAGTAAACAAATTGTGGCAAGTATTTTTCAAGTCACTAAAGCTTCACGTCGACCTAAAATAAACGTAGTTTGTGTTTCATGTCCCTTTTACTTTAGAAATGAATATATTTTTAAATACATTTCAATGCAATGGAAATATCAGGATTTTCTCATTAGTTTTGTTTCTTTGGCGGTCTGCAGGTCAACACCTGCTGGTCTCCAAGACCAACAGTAAGCAGTTCTTTTTCAGTGGCCTGAGGCTCTGGAACACATTCACTCAGAAGCACTCACTCTCTTACTTTTACTGTCCCACGTATTAATAAAGAAATAGGACGCAGAGCATTTCAGTTCAAAGCCCCCTCTGATTGGAACAGTTTACCTTTATCCATTCGTTCTTTAACATTGTTTGGTTTATTTAAATCCTCCTTATTTTCACACCTTGTTTGTGTCTTTAAGTGGACCTTTAATTTGTGGAATATGTATAATTCTGTTCTGTTACTTGTCTCAAAGTTGTTGTTGTTTTTTGTTTGTTTCTTTTTTACTATATTTCTGTTGTAAATCTTGTCTGGGTATCTTGGGGGGGTTTGGGAGGAGCAAGTTTGTTTTGTCTGTTTGACTGTCTTGATGTGTATTCTGTCCTGTCTGTATACTGTCTTGTACTGTGTCTTGTTAATTGTTATTTGTGTCTTGTGTTTATGGACCCCCTCGAAAACGAGATGGCACATCTCAAGGGGCATTCCATCAATAAACAATATTCAACACTACGAGCCATGACTGACCTGACACTACTGAAAACATACCCTTTGATTTGACTGCTAATTGCACATGTGTCATTTATTAGTTTTTCCTATTTTGTGCTGTAATTGTTTTTATTACATTGCACTTATGTTCAGCAGGTGCTGTTGTGAAGTGATATACAAATACTGAAACATAAATCAGACTTTTACTCAAACTGTTACTCACTGTACTCAAGTAACATTTTCTCCAAGTATACTTTTTTACTTTTACTTGTATAGTAATAGTATTTATTTGGGTCACTATACTTTTTACTTGTACTTGAGTAAAATCATTTCAAAGTAACGTTACTCCTACTTGAGCAAGTATTTTGGATACTCTCCCACCTCTGCATACACACCCTTTTCTTTCAAAGAAAAAATACAACTTTTACAAAATGAATAAATAATATGACAAAAATAAATAATAGAACATATAATAATAATAACATAAAATATATGAAACTTTATAAACACATGAGTAATATCAGGACAACACATGTTCAAACCAAATCAGATCAATAAAAACAGTATATTTGCAGTGCTCTTACAAAGATAATCAAATCATTTTAAAGTGCATATGGCAGGTGTAATCAGAGGCTATTCGGGTTGCGTTGTTATGGTTTAGTTTTTGTCTTGGTTTGTTGGGTTTCCGTGTGTGTGCGTGCGTGTATGCAGGGGTGCATGGGTGCTACATTTGACTTGCTTTGTATTAGACATCGTATATGAAACTAGATTGTTGTTGTAGCTGTGCGTTGTTCCAATTAATTATATAAACAGTTAATATATTTTTTGTTGTTTGATGTAAGTTGGTCTGTACGAATGTAGCTGCTTGAAATGTTTTGAAATGTTCTTTTTTTATTTATTGCACTTGGGGGTGGGGGCTCATAAGCTTTTTGCTTCAGCCCACTCCTTTTGAGCACAATGTGTATTGCTCAAATAAACAAATAAACTAAACTAAACTAAACTATACATCAAAGTGAATGGTATATATACTCTATGTAGGTGCTATGTATTATTATATTATTAAATTAAACCTAAAATAGGCCACAATGTCATAAATAATCATAATAATATAGAAGAGAAAAATAACATAATAAATATAGCCTACCTTATTGCTCATGATCATTATGAATTACTGTTTTTATTATTATTATTATTATTATTATTATTATTATTATTATTATTATTATTATTATCATCATCATCATCATCATCATCATCATCATCATCATCATCATCATCATCATTACTACAATTATTACTGATGAGTTGCTGAGTGCTTGTGCAGTAAAAAAAGATTTGTTGGTTGTTTGATTTGATTTAAAACCTTCTACTCTTTCTTAGATAATAAATATAATCATTTGCACAGATATCCAACAACAATACATTTCAAAGGAGTGGGAAATAAATGCTCATGAATCAACATAAAAGTAATAATAATAATAATAACAGAAGCCGACATAATCTTTGAATAGGGTGTCACCCCCCTGAAATCTCAGCAGGAATCACAGACAGACCGGGGCGCGTGACTCATAACGCGCGCGTGCCTCCTTCACTTCAAAGTGGAGGCGCTCGCTCTGATGTCTCTCTGCGACTCGCCATTTCTGTCATCCGAAAACACCGGAAATCAATCACAAACGGTACAGTCACCACCACGAATCCGAGATGAAAACAATGAGTAAAAGCCGCCTCATGTACAGCAGCGGTTCTCACACTCTAGCGCCTTTTGGAAAAATCGGACGGTCTAAATATGTCGTATGTGTCACTCCCTTTACACGACACAGTGATGATGACACCGTATTCAACTTAACGTTTCCAAGAAAGGTTTGAAACAAGAGAAAGTCACTACAATTTGTTTCGGCAGTTCGGCTTTACCCAAAGCTAAAAGCTTCTTGAAAAGCGGCAAAACAGCGACAAAAATTAACCAAAAAAAAATAAATTATTATATAGAGTGACACAAATGTGTGACGAAAACGCGACAAAAGAGCAATAGAAAAATGACAAAAAGAGATGGACACAAATGTGACAAAACAGTGACGAAAAAGTGACAAAAAAGCCACAACAAGAATGTGACAAGAACCCAACAAAAAAGCGGTGGGATTTTTAATTTTTTTTTTTAAATGACCCCAACGCGAGGATAAAGCTCCCCTCTCTATGAAGAGGGGTTTTGTAGGTCTTAGCTTTCAAATGGTCACTGGATGGTCACTTATGGATTTGGGTAAAGCTGAACTGGAGACAATGCTCTCCGTTAAAACAGGGGTTAAAAACCCAGGTTCAATTCCAAAGCAATGGAACCGTCACAGTGACAGGAGTCAGATTATGGAATGCACTTCCGAAGCAACAAAGTAAGTGCCTTATAGTTATTTATTTATTTATTTATTTGAGCAGTAAGTCTGCTCAAAGGGAGTGCACCGAAGCGAAAAGCTTATAAGCGCGCACCCCAAAATTAAACACAATAATATTTACATTAACAATCAAAGCAAGCAACGTAATGCAAGATAACAAATCATAAATCATAAACAAGGGAACATGAGGAAAGGTAACAACAAATAATAAGGAACAATAATAAAAAAACAAAAGAATATACTACAACACTCACAATAATTGTTCGTATTTAATAAATAATAATTCTTTGTAATTTTTTAAATGTACCAGGTTTTTACATATTTTAATGCTTTCATCTAAATGTGTCCATATTTCTACACCACGTCTCGTGGGACACATGCTTTCCAAGGTTGTTCTGGAGTACTGTTTATTGAAACTCATTTTATCTCAAATTGTATTTAACTTCTCGTTTGCAGAACATATTTTGTATACTTTCAGGAAGCGACTTTTGTGAGGCTTTGAACATGATTTGAGCCATCTTAAATTCAGTAAGGTCCTCAAATTTTATTGTTTATGATTTAAAGAATAATGGATTTGTGTGATCACAGTATCCAGCTAAATGGATTATTCTTATTGCCTTTTTCTGAACTTTAATTAATGGGTCAAGATTACTTGACCTGTTTAACCCTCGTGGTGCCCTTGGGTCATTTTGACCCAAAGGTCACTGGACAGTGCGGGGTGGCGCGGGGCGTGCGGTTACAGCACGATATCGGCCATTTCCACACAATCTTTCCTCTGATCTGATCCTCTGAATCTGCCCGGTCTAAAAGCAACAAAAGTCACGAATCCTGGTTAAAGTTGAGTCTTTAGACTCGTCTGGAGCCTGTGTCTCCTCCTCACTGCTTAGCACGATGAGCAGCTACAGACGGAGGAGGAACAGGGGCGCAGCTGACACGAGCAGCAGAGGGACTGGGGCCCCACAGCAGAGGGGCCCCAGGGAAACACTTACACAGGATTTTGACAGTACATAAAAAATAAATAAATACATTGAAAATAATAAAAGTAGTCTAATTGCAGCTATACAAATCAGTGTTGCTTTTCTTTTCTTTTTTGTTTAGGAAAGTAATCCGAATGCAGTTCTGATTTTCATCACTGTATAAGGCTAATTCAAACAGCATTTTTTTTGCCTAAAATACCCAAAATTACACAACAATCTGATTAATCCAAATTTTCCTGGGTAGGACTGGCTGTTGCTCTAACTTTCTGAGAATATCTCAAACAACAGCACAGAAAGAAGAGTTATTCTGTAAAATAGTTTAAAATAAATAAGTAATATAAAACACCTTCTGTTACATGTAATCTATACACAGCCTATATCGGCCTAATGTAGCATTCTGAGTCTTCTAGATTAGAGCTCCACCACCTCCCAAAGTCCACATTAACCACTGCTAATCAGCATGAAATACCTAACCTTATAGAAAGAAAGTGCTTAACCGGTAAAATATATAATATATAACATTAATAAATAAATAAATAAATGATCCAACATTATTTGGATGCATATATGTTAAAAACATGGTTACATCAAATGAAAAAATAATCTGTAGTTACAAATCACAAGCTCTGTTGATTTCGTTGTCGCCCCCTCGCCCCGGTCGCCCAAAAGTGTCCCTTATTTTTCTGTTCTCAAGTTGGCAACCCTAGATCCTGGTGTTTTGTAGATGCAACTTATTAATATGTTTTTACTTTTTTCAAAACACAGTTCCACAGTTAGACATTCCATAAGGCATAAGGCAGTCATATTTTCAAAAAAAAAAAATCTTCATGCCGCTATTAACATTTAGCGCAACCCCACCCCCTATTTTGTGGTTTCTGTTTACTTTAAACATTTCATATCCTTTTATGATGAAGTTATCAGGTTTGTTTTCATTTAGCCATGTTTCTGAAATTGCTATAACATCAAAGGAGGGGCTGAATGGGTCTGAGTACTCGGTTATGTTCTCGAAATTTGCATAAAGACTGTTTAGGTGAATCACAGATAAGGTTTCCTTCCGGTTCATTTGATTTTGTATTTCACAGTCCTCGTAGTATTTGCACATACTGTTTATATCATTATAGAAGTTTGTATCAGTATCAATATCGTCAGTTGTTTGGTTTATGTTTGTTTAGTGAAGATGGGTGTATTTAGTTCAAAGTCTCCATTTATAGAATCATTTCTACCCGACTCCTTTTCTGATGATGATTCATTGTAGGTACTGTCAGTCATAACAGTGATTTAGGGAATGTCAATGGGGCACATTACCTTACTTTTGTATTTTTCCAAGTCATGCACATCTTTTAGCCATAAAACCTTGGCCTCTTCTGGGGAGCTGTTCAGTTTTTACTACTGTCCATGTACTCTGAATTTATTTTCCTTCTTCAGACAACGTGCTTCCTTTGCGATGTATGGGTTCTTCTCCTACGGTGACAGCCCTAGCGTATGATCTTGGCTTATGATCCAAAGCCGTGATAATTAGGTCATTGATTCTTGTGTACTGTTCCAGATCTGCAAGACGACTTTCCAGACAAGGAATAATGTTATCCTTCTCCTCGTTAATAGTTTTTAAGGCTTTCTTCCATTAGCTCCAATATGGATGTTTGTTGTTTCGCAATAATGTCATTTTGCTCCAGTACTTTGTTGAGCGACTTCTTGATGACCTCAAGTTCTTCCTCCACAATCGCCTTTTCGGGGGGCATCCTAAAGTTGTTAGCACACTCGCGTGTTCGCAGGACTCACTGGGTCCTGCGGGTCAATGTGATTTACTTTCATGCATGTCAGAGTAATGCAAGTGAGGACCAATACAAAACATAATAGACTGTCCTTTGACTGGAAAAGTGTCCTCAAAAGGCTCCACAGCGCTGACAATGTACAAGGTAAGATGACTGTCATACCCAGGCACATGCACAGTCAGAGCGTGCGTGTGCCTGTTTACGAACAGCTTTTACATTTCACGTCATATTAACTGGTGAAAATCTGACTTCGAACTAACAGTTGGAAATGGGCTCATGGTGTTGACAACGCTATTGGGGAGAAACCGTTTTTGAAAAGAAATGTCTAAAAATAAAATGTGCAAAAAATGTGGTACTTGATTATTATTTGGTTTAAGTTCCCAAACCTGCCATGTTAATCTTACGGCAGAACGTTCTTTGCTCTGGACGACATGACGCATGTGGTTTGGAATATTGTCAATAATAACTGGACCTTAGTTTACATTTGCTGACAGACATTTTTGTGTCATGCGGTTACCACAATGACAGAGATATTAACCAGGACTCTGCTGAAGAAAACATGATGAAATCTTAGCCTTCCTGTTTTACTAAAATCATAGAGAAAAAAATAGGGGAAGGCCAGATTTACGGAGAAAATGGTCTTCAGATGGGCAGAATGCTTGCCAGTGTTTAAATGTGACAGTGGCAGTTTTTCAAGTTAGTTTAATCAACTATCTGGATGACTGAGAAACTACATTGTTTTAGTGGCAGTTTGACAGTGCTAATGTGAAAGTTGGTGGTTTGAGCCGAGGTACAGGTTCTGCACACTGCGTTTGATGCAGCTGTGCGTCCTAGAGTGTTATACCAGTGTCAGATAAGGCCTGTCACAACGATCATCTACTTGTCATTTAATAATTGACAGGCTAACAATATATTCTTGGGCTCAGTATCTATCGTCTGTACATTTGTTTGCTCTTTTTTTCCAACTTTCCTGTATAGTACTTTGTAAATTGCATTTTATTTGATCAAATGTTTATTGCCACTGGATATTTTAAGTTAAGTTTCCTGTCACTTTTTACGCTTTAGAGTTGCTGGTCAATAATTGTATTTTTATTGCAATATTTCACTGCTTCACAAAACTTAAAATGTTGTTATCGTGACTGGCCCAGTGTGAAAACGCTACAATTGATCTTTCGCAAAATCCAGCTCCAAGACTGTATTGTCCAATCATACCTCATAGCAACCGTTGCCACCAGGCATTCTCCGTGTTTCCTTCCATAGAAAGTAATGGGACACTGTGTTTTTTTCTCCACATTAACAGCAACAGCAACTGCTAACTTGTAAGCCAACATAACAGAGTTTCATAAGCTGTTGTTGCTGGACATGGTCATAAAAAAGCAGTTTCTGCTGCTGGAAAATCTGCCTCGCTGAGTCGCAGCTGTACGGGGGAGACAGAGCCACTGCAGCCTCTCCACAGCCAGGAGCGAGGGAGACCCCAGACTGGACATATTTGAATCAATACTGGTCTAACATAAGAAGAGAACTTACTCAGTAGTTCAGGAGCATGACTAGTCCTCACAGTTGCATTTAAGGCAGCTCCAGAGATATTTTTATGATTTCATGAGAGACTGATGCTTTAGTTTCTATGGTTTTAGCGTCCCCTTCGTTGAATATTCCTAATACAGTCCTCCACTTTACATTGCAACCTATTTTGCCTTGATCTGGAGGATATCGTGCTAATATTGCACCAAAATGAGTCACCGCTAAGGGGGCGGTGCTTTTGCAAAAGCTCAGTTGTTTGTGAACTTGATTTTTATTTTCGTGTCTTACAAATGATATGGTTGTACACGATTATCAAAACATTTGCAAATAAAATAATTGGAAGTAGGGCTGTAAGATCACTCACATATGAATCAAAGTACATTTTGGTCATTCAAGTAATGTCATCATTTATGCAATCGAATATATTGAGGTCCTGTGAGGCGTCAACCTTGTCTTCTCAAATCTCTGCAAACATGTTGATCTTCCTCTTGACGTAAATATCTCACCACAAAAAGCCTGATCTTGAGCATCAAACACTTCTGAACAACTCCTGTGCAGAGAAATCAGTGCCAGTTGTTTCTGTTCCCCGCACGGCGCATCACACGGGGTTGTTGTTGAGCGCGGCTTGTTTCCTGTCGTGAGAGGACGACCAGGTAGACGGTCTGCTGGGTAAACCAGTCGCTGAACCTGCGGTGTCACCTGTTCAAGAGATTCGACCTCAGACGCCACAAGAACACGGCGCTCGCTGTTCCGTGTAGAGGAGCCAGTGCACAGCTCCCCTCCGCACGCCAATGTACGAGCATCGCGGCACACACTGCACTGGACTGTAGAGGAGCTGAGCTGCTCTTTCAGTGAAACCTCAGTGTAAGAAGGAGCGCTACCGCAAGGCCTTCATCCCCACTGCTGTCAGACTGTACAACAAGACTGTGAAGTAACGTGTGCAATAACCGATTTGTAGAACACATGCAATAATCCCCGTATTTACATCACTTACCCGCGTCACTTTATCAACCACTTGCACTATGACGTAAACCTGCACTGCTGATACCGACTATACAATTTTTTTTTTTTTTTTTGTTGCAGTCTGTTTACTTATTATTATTTACTGTGTACGCTTTTTGTCCCCACAAAGTCCTTGTATATAAGATACCACTATTTACTATTTAATTGTTGTTTATTTCACATTTCCTGCCTATTTGCACACCCTGATTGTTTCTAAGAGCTGTGAAACAATCACAGTGAGATCAATAAAGGCTATCTTATCTTATCTTGTCTTCTCCAGCTCATGCCAAAGATTCTCAATGGGGTTAAGATCTGGACTCTGTGTGGACCAGTCTATGTCACACTCCCTGAACCACTCTTTCGCAATGCGAGCCCCATGAATCATCGTCATCTTGGAATAGTAGCTACCTTCGGAGCACTTCGACATCAGCGCAGTAAAGTCGAAGTGCTCCTAATTGTGTTATTACGCCTTACAATATAGTGCCTCTTTTTATCTGCTTAGAAAATCGACATTTTTTATTTTGTGTAACTATACGTGGATTGGGTAACTACTCACATAACCGTATTTAAATTGGGAAAACGTGGAAGAGCTTGGTCGCTTCCAACTTTACCCAGGAGAGGAGGACAGGCTAAATACAACATCTTCGCTCTTTTTCGTGACTGAGCGCTCGTGTAAAGACCAGACAGGTACGCATCAACTCGTCTAAGCTAAGGTAAGACCATATCTCAGTATGCAAAAACGGTGGCCTATTCCTTGAAGCAGAATTAAGCTCAAGTTATTGTCGGTGCGGTCCTCTTACTCAATTCAGGTTACTCATATGGCCCCTTGTGAAAATTCATTGCCCACCCCTGGCCAGCTCTGCGCTATCGCTGCCTGGGAACACTTCAATAAAGGAGGAGCTACGCACAACTTTGCATCGATTGGATGAGGGAGAATGCCGGCTTGTGCAAATACAAGCCTAAAAGTAGAAATACGCATCGATTGCTCATTCAACCAAATTATCAAATAAATAGAATTCAACCTGGATAGACTCAAACAGAGACAAAGCAGCGCTTAGAAAGATTTATTGACATATATATGGATCGTAGTTAGTTTGGATGGGTAGGTTAAATTTAGGGATGTCTCCCCCTGGACACTAGTGGTGGTATGGGAGCCTAGGATGTTACAAGGTGGAGCCACAGACAGAAGAGGCGATGAAGTAACAATAAAAAATTCTCTGAAGAGAGATAAAGACAAGATCATAGAAACTTCCAGGACTCAGGTTGCGAAACGTGTGTGGGTGTGTGATTTGAAGTCCTTTTCAGTTGACAGAAGCTATAATGTCAATTTGAAACTATTTGTAACTTACCATGTAGCACTGCAGACATATCTGTGAGTAACTTGTATCTGTATCTCTTCTTGTTTGTCCGGCCTTGTTCTAAGTCTATGCAGGGTTACTGCCGGTGACTAATGAATACGCGTTGGTATGTATTGGTTGAAAAAAAAGTGACAGCTCATTACCAAAACCTCGATCAGATCATTCAGCTCGTGTGGTTCCAAACGGTCGACACTTGTGCGCTGCACGCACAGTGAAAAACAATGTGACAACTCCACTCACCACCAACACTGAGTGAAAGTGCCACTTTCCCACACTCACCAACAGCCTACCAACGAGACACGCTCAATGTGGAAGAACATGCGTTCTGAAATGATTTACTTTGATAATTAGATTATGAACAATTCAAAACAATGAAATAAACAAATACTCCATTTTCGATTCAGAATTGTGTTGGTCAGGATCAAGGTGACAGAGAATCCTTACTTCATTACTTTATTTTTGACCTTTTTTGACAGTGCCATTTTTACTTGCATTGAAAATGGCACTGTCAAAAACGAATCACCCGCCAACCAGAGTCACCGGATTGATTCTAGACACAACATTTCAATACTTTGGTACGTTTTGCTCAGCTGTTAGGACACTGTTCCTGACACATTTCCTTAAACACCTCATGCTTTTAAAGACGAAGGTTTAGCTTACTTAGATAGTCCCTCACCTAGCTGCTCGAGAATGCAATACATTTTCACATTGAGGTTACCACACACATAATCTGACATTGATACATTTAGAAATTGTGCTAGACATTTATTTATTCATTCATGTTTTTATCAGGGACGATGCAATCAACACAGGTTTTCAGCTGATGCGACGCATAAAGAGCTTCTTACTGATGCTAATTTGCAGCTCATGTCCCTGGGCCTTTCTACACAATTCACAATAGTAAAATACAGTAATAAAAAATAAATGTTTTCAATCATCACTCTTTGGTTCTCACAGACTCAGTGCTATTTAGATATGGAAACAGCTTTGGTTTGTTTCTAGCCAAGACTCAACCCTAGAACCCAGCATTGGACCTGAGTACGAAATGGTAGACTGACCAAGTGACTCCGTTGTTGTGTAGTCTCTGTATAAATGAACTGAGCGGCTCAGATGCAGATTGTTGACACATATTACAAATATTAGTTTGCGAAGGCACAACTTACCAAAGTTTTCAAAGCTTAGCAGTTTGTGTGTCTCCAGAATATTGCAGTGATGGTCGCGGATTGAAGATAGATAGATAGATACTTTATTGTCCGATCCGAGGATCTGAAATTAGTTTTTTGCAGTTCTGTATCAACACAAAATACAAAGACATGCAGATATAAGGCATTTCATTAAACTCCTCATTTATTTTCAGGATGGCCTGATGGTCAAAAAAATTTCTCAATCTGACCTTTTTAAAGCGTGGCACACAGTACCGCCGCCCTGATGGTAACAGCACATATTCAGAGTTCAGAACATGGCTGGGGTCTGAGGTGAAGTTCTTAGCCAGGCGCAATGTGTTGTTATGGCCTCATACAGTCCATCCAGGGGCTGTCCTACAATCTTTGAGCAGATTTTAATCAAGTGTCTCAGTCCAGATTTGGCAGTGACAGAGAGACAGCGGTACCACAGTGTTACAGTACTGCAGGACACTGAGAATCACAAGTGAAGAACAGAAGCAGCACCTGACCGCAGGCGACGGAGGAAATATATTCTTTGTTTAGTCTTTTTACAGATGAAGTCAATGTGGTGTTTCAAAGACAAGGAACAGTCTAACACCACACCCCGATATTTGAAGGACTCCACCTGTTTGATGGGTCCGTTAGTGATGACAATTGGAGCTGTAGTTAACGGTTCTAAATGAAATACCACCTCCTCTGTTTTTTGGTATTTATTTTCAGAGCGTTGTTTTGCTCCACATCACAACCTTGTGGACACCCTGCTGGTGTAGCCCAGGACTGTCAGTGTTTGACAGGAGAGTCACCAGGGCCGTATCATCAGAATATTTGAAAATGTGTTGATAATTGCATCAATTGTATATAATTGTATAATGATCCAATGCTGAGGGAGCGGCCTGGGCCCATGCGGTCATACAGTATGACATGTGCGAGAATATCATAGCGTCACGTACAGGAGGGTAAAGCCTGGTTTGGGATGTAATGTCTTATTAACTTAAAACTATTTAGATTACTTTGTGTTGTCTGATATGTTTGCCAAACTTCAGTTGGGAGTCGAGGACCAATCCAAGGTGTTTAAATTCAGCCACAAATTGTATATTTGTATTTCACAAAAGTATTTGCAAACTTTTGTCTATGTTTTGTTTTCTAATAGAGAAGCACATGGAAACTGTTTTAGTAATGTTTAGCACCAACTGGTTTTGATTTCAGCCACTGACCTCACATACAAATGAAATGTATCTGACTTTTTACACCTGGCTAATGGCTTTCTTATTCAGCTCCGCCTGTCTTTTTCTATTCATTCCTTTCCTCCACACAGACACTCCACTATACCAATAACTGACGAAACCTTCATATTTGGTAGATTTGTAACTGTATTCATGTCTCAACTAGGCCTATAACAGCCCAATTGTGAGAGAAAACGTCCCAACGCCCCACAACACCCGACACGCAACTGCACTCTCGTTGCAAAAAATGTAAACTGTGTCGTCAAAAACTGTGTGTGACAAATGAGTCCAACCACTTACTGGCTTGGTGCAGTCAAGGACACTTCCATAGTGTGTTATCAATCGAGAAAAAAACGTACTTACTAGTGAAGACCAACGCACGACTTATATGTGGACGACTAATATCAAAGGCTTTCTTACCACTTCCCCATCTGCGTCACACACACATCCCCTTTTTTCGCTTGTGTTTCAAAAGCCCCGAGATGTTATTGACTCTAGACTCTAGAGTCAATAACACTCTAGAATCTAGAGAAACTTGTATTTCATCATTGTTTATGTTCAGCCTCAGAGAATTAGTCAGGCAAATTCTGAATCGCCATAAATGAAAAGATTCAGAAGGGAAGAAGATTGACAAACTTTCAGTTAATTTTTTTAGTTTTAGACACACTCTTTTTGGTGCAGAATTGGTTCACCAGCTCAATGAAACCAGAGCTGCAATGCAGGCAAAATTTGTGTGGTTTGTGTTTGGTACATGAGCAAGAGCTTCTTAGTTGGGCAGATGGATGGGTAGATAGTGAGTTGCTTAGTTAGCAAAAGTCTGAAAGATAAACAAACATTGACCTTTGCTGCTTGTTCACGACACAAAGAGGAACCTCAGAAACATGTGGACTGACCAGCTGGCACAGTGGCACGGCCTCACGCTGGTCACCTGCCTCTGTCTGGTCATGCTCCCTTCAGGACACGTGGCCGTGACGGTCACCCTGGCATCAATAACATGCCCAAACATTAGTGTGCAGACGTATAATTGCCTTCACAACGAGTAATGCCTTGTGTATAGCTAGCAGCTCATTACTTTGTTAATATTAAGATATAAAACTATGACACAATTACTATGAACATTTTATAATGTGTATTTCCAATATGAATTTCATTATGGTATACGTTTTTATCTTGTGTTACTTAACAATTGTTTTTAAGGTGACCACCTAAGTAGTGAAAGTGGATCACAGGTCTTGTGACACGGTGGGACATGGAGGTACAGACACGGGAAATTCAAACTTAGATTACATAGAGATCATTATTGAAGCGTTTCCTTTGCTTTTGTGGCCCAAAATCACACACACAGATAGAAATGGGTCACGAAAGTTGGGACACAGTATTGTATATTTTATGCAAAACTAAGGTTCTTTAAAACATTAGCTCAAGCAAAGGAATGGAGTAGAATTTGGATATTTGGATATACATTGGGAAAATAAACAAAATGTCATCAAAACATGCAGTCAAATGTGCTTTGGACCACACTTTTTGGATTTTTTTTCTGAGATTATGGCATACAAGATCAATGTAGATCTAATCCCGACTTGAAACAACTGTAATGCTTTTCGGTGGAATTTAAGATCTTAATTTTGGTTCTTTAATGACTAAAACAACTGGGAAACACTGGTGGATCATTTGTCATTCTCTATGTCTAACTTTATTGAAAAAGTGGGACATTATCAGCCTAATTGTATTATGAGTAGTAGCTGAATGGGGGGTCTGGTTGTCCTCCCCTGGGAAAATTTTAACACAACTCCTGTAAATTCCTATATTCTGGTGCGTTTCTGGTGTCATATTTTCTGCAGGAGTCCGATCTTGAGTCCATCTGCTTATTTCTATTCAAATCCACGTTTCTCCCAAATCACTGAATCATTTTAAAGTAGAGAAAATATTTTTACACCAAGCTTTGCCCACACCCATTTGCGTAATGCTTACCATTCAACTAGACTGACTGATGCTACGAGTGTTGAACCCAAAAAACAATCGTGAAATATGTTTGGAGAATTTTATTTCATTTTTGGCACTCTGATAAAAAAAACACCACACACGTATTTGCATCGTTACAGCAGCAAAATTGCATGTAACACAGTATATACAATTAATGCTGAATTAGACACAATGTAAAAAAAAGAAAGAAATTACAGATATGTACACTTTATACACATGGAAATGTCAGTGTGAAGTATGTAAACAAAATGTCGATGTTGTAGATATTGTAAAGATAATGCATGAGGAACCCTGTACTGGGTACCCTGTAATCACTGTACCAACAATGAAAAGATGATGCTCAGACCAGAATTTAAAGCCAGCCTGACTTACAAAGAATCAGTGAGGTCTGATAAACACATGTCAAATTGGAAACCAAACCAAGAGAGACTTTGAATAAGCTGTTTTAGACCAATGTAGCATTTTCAACCAACAAAATGTAAGGTTCTGATCAAGATGTGTTTGAAATGATCACAGAATACCGGACAAAAAACATAGAACCTTTGGCCTTAAACTTTTGCACTGGACTGCTTTGACCCAAATATATTCGATTTCCCCCGACTTCATAAAGACAGCGCTGGCGTGGTTTCAGTGTCGGACATGACGGACGGCTGGGAACGCTTGGAACTCACGGGCGATTTGATCAGACCCACTTTGCTCAGACTGCCCGGTCTCATCTTCACTATCTTCAGCAGGTCTTGTCGGAAGCGCACGCCAATGAACACGTACAGGAACGGGTTGAGGCAGGCGTGGGTGTAGGCTAAGCTCTTGGCCACCTGCCCCGCGACGTCGAACTTCTTAATCGTCTCGCAGTCTTTGATGGTCATGTTGGTCGCCTGCGTCGCCTCCATGATGAGCAAACCGTTGTACGGGAGCTGCGAGAGCACAAAGACGAAGACGACGGCGAAGATGACGCGCAGGGCCTTGTGTTTTTCGAAGTTCTTCGCCTGGACAAGAGTGCGGATGATGACGGAATAGCAAAAGATCATGAAGAGCAACGGGAGACAGAAACCCATGCAGATTTGCAAGGCTAGCACCAGGATTTTTGTTTCGTTGTGTGCGTTGTTTGTGTAGACGAGAGTGCAAGAGACGCGGTCTTGTTGTGTCTTCACCGTCGCGAAGATAAACTCTGGAAGCGCCAACAAAACGGACAAAACCCAGACAGCGACGCAAACTAGTTTGCTATAGAACAGTCTCTTTTTCTTGAAGTTCTGCGCTTTTGTAACCTGCACGATGGCGATGTATCGGTCCACACTGATGCACGTGAGGAGGAGCATGCTGCTGAAGAAGTTGATCTTGTACACGGCGGAGACGATCTTGCAAACGCCCTCGCCAAACACCCAGTTGGTCAGCGCGTCCTGGGCCCAGAATGGCAGCGTGCACAGGAAGAGGAGGTCGGCCACGGCCAGGTTGAGCAGGTAGACGTCGGTCATGGTCTTGATGCGGTTGCGGACGGTGCAGTAGATGAGGACCACCATGAGGTTCCCCACGACGCCCAGGACGAAGATGATCCAGAAGAGCGGGGGCTCGTACCGGCCGCGGAATTGCCGCACCCAGGAGCGGTCGCAAAAGCCGCCGTCCATAGGGCCGGGGGAGTATAAGTCATCCGGCTCATCAGTCTGCGATCAGAAAAGAGGGGGGATGAGAAAATAGGAAATGGAAAAGAATTTTGTTTTGTGCACGTACAACATAATGATTTGTGCACGATAATGACATAAATGCAACATATGCTAACTTCCTTGATAACGGTTTTCTTTCTGTTAGAGTTAGAGTCCTGCTGGAATAAATAAATATTTAAATAGTATGACGCAGAAAACAAGCAGCTGGTAATTACTAGCAACATGTTAAAAAGTCAGGATGTCAGATTTCGCCATGAAGCTAAAGGCTAACCTTAATATAATGCTAACAAAGGATAAAATAGCACCACCTTCTGAACTATGTTTGAAACACACTCAGCTTGACGTTTATTAAAATGTTTTTCTATTTTCTTAATTTACATTTAAAATGTGGAAAGGAAGTAGTATTTGTCCTTCACTGGCTAACAGGAAGTTAGCCAAAAACGTTCAGCAAACCGAACATTTGCACTTGCATTGTTTGAGTTTTCCTTTCAAATTGTATAGTTCTTTGCAAAGGCTCTTGGTGAAAGACTGACATAAAACAGTCATACACAAGACTAGCCGACCAACAAAATCCAGAGTCTATTTACAGGGTAATATACTTTGTAACTATTAAAATCATCAGTGGTTCAGTCGTTGTGAAGTTATGCTCAAATGTTTCCACTTGTACAGATCCAGCTAGGCATTCACTCGCTCTTTAGATGTGAAACTGTAAAAGACGCTAGATTGTTTTGGTTCAACAAAAATGATCTGGACAGAGCCCGAGGAGACACGGTTATCTCAAAGGGAGATAAGACTGTCAGGTCCAACTGGCTGAAGACCACTAGGCTTCATCCACACTAGGCTGTCAGTAGACTCTGAATGAAGTAGAACTGACAATATAACTAACTTAACTAAATATAGCATCTCTATACAGTAACAAAAGGCCTGTCACAATAAGAGAATTGGAAGGTCGATGTATTGATTCAGAAAAATATCACAATAATCAATCATATTGACCACTATGTGTCACTGAAACAATAACCGTAACTCATGAAAATCACAAGTATCCCTTGTTCTAAATGCACTATATTTCTGAAGCACAAAAAACATTCTTTTTTTTTTAAATGTCAAAAAGCTTGTATTACAAGTTTTAATTTATCCATATATATTGTTTTGCAATATAGTGTGAGCAAGCACTTTCCCATCAACTTTATAAATATATATTAATCTTGCAAAAGTATTTTGTTTGGATTGCAACCCACTCTAAGGCACTATCCTCATCAAACTTATTCTTTAAACTAAACCTGCTAAAATTCTGTCTGATCAAAGTCCCTTGCCTGATGATTTTATTCTGTATTATACATATAGGTACAATACTCGTCAGAATGGTTCGGGTTACGTTGTAACTCCACACTGTGTAATGGTCTGGAGAGATGGTCTCCAAAACGATATTTTCATTTGCCTAAATGTGTTGCATCAGGAGCTCAGTTTGTGTAAGTTATAGAGAGTGTCCGATTTTTGCATGTGGTTTTAAATGTGGTTGGCACATTTTATCGATTAGATCATAAATTGACATGGCAGGAGAGAACAAATGTTTGACCTGAAATATGTCACATTATACATACATCACATTATAAAACATTAAAAACAACATTTGAGACAATGTAAAATCTCGAGGGCATCGATTTTATGACTTTTATTTTGTTTGTGTGTATAAATCAATTTTGGCTTGGTTTAAGGCCTCTCCATAAACTTTGACAAATGTTGTATGTAACAAAATAATAAAGTAAAACAAACAAAAAAACAAGCGGAAAAAAAAAATATGTAGGATAAATATTGAGCCCACCAAATATATTCTCCAAGTGGATATAGTAATATAGTACTGCGACAGGGCTGGGCCTGGGTAACATAGTTATTGCATACGTGAAGTCACTCTGAACCTTCTGCATCTGATAAGCCTTGCACGTTGATGTTGTCACTGATACGGCTTGGCACGTCTCCTGCGGTTGTTGCTCTGAACGCGGCGTTGAGAGAGCGTTGCCATGGAGTTGTGTACATGGGAACGCTGGAGCCTTGATGTCACGCACTCGCGCTGACGTACACGCGCCAAACCAAAGTCTACAAGTGCAGGTGCTGTCTCTGCCTCACAAACCACGACTGCTCTGCTTCCTGCTGCACACTCGGCAGCACGGGGGGTGGGGGGGTGGGGGGGGGGCTTGTGGGTAACCATTCAGAAGGGGGGGGGGTCCCAATACGAGGGGGCTCCAGCAGCACGATGCCGTTCTTTTCTGGAGATGTACAATGCAGATAAACGACCACGTGAGACGGGGCCTCAGAAATGATGGAAAGTGCTGCTGAAGATGACATTTACTCGACTGCAGATGTGCGGCTTAAAGTGGGTTTGGGAAATAAGGTCACTGACAACGACTGAAAAGTAAATGTGGTACGTTAAGGTTAGTGGCTACACGGTTAGTGGAAAGTCGCATTTGGTGGAACAGTTTGGGAGCATTGCTAACAACACAGTTTGAGCGGAAAATGCAGTCTCCCATGTTTCGCAGTGACTCATACTCAACATTCATTTGATTTTGTTTATATCCTCTGTAGCTGTAATCTGCTGAATCTACCCAAACACTACTCCTCATCCATTTTATGACTGGACATACACTACCGTTCCAAAGTTTGGGCTCACCTAGGCCAGTTCTATAGCTCCTCTAATCAGCACAACCGTTTTCAGCAGTGCTAGCATAGTTGCACAAGGGTTTTCTAATCATCCATGACCCTTTAACACAATGTGCCATTAGCACACTGGAGCGACGCGCCTCTGTACGCCTATGTAGGTACTCCATTAATAGGCATTCACAACATTAACAATGTCTAGACTGTATTTCTGATTCATTTAATGTTATCCTCATTGAAAAAAAAAGCAAAAATAAGTTACCCCAAACTTTTGCAGCTGCAGTGTATATGTGACAACGTGTTGAATCAATTTTACAAGGATAATGGACATTTGAGGGAATGTGTACATGTGTTCAAATTCTCGTTCCGATGGGACAGTTCTTAAAAGTAAAAATATGAAAAGCCGTCTCTTTTACCAAAACAAAAAAGGATGCCGGTCTATTGCGTCAAAGTGCAAAGGAGTACAGTAAAGTGAGTGAATATGAATGAGAAGATCATGCAGAAACACAATTTGCATCACAGCGCGGCCACAAACACCAGCCCCCACTCTGAACCCAGTCACGCTGTATAAACAGGCAATTAAGAAACCTATGAGACGATATCATACAAAGGCGTTTTACCTTTCAAAACTTTGTCAACGTTAGATTTTCTAAATGGACTTTAAACAACTGTGTGTCACGGCTGCTCTCCTGTCTCATGATGAGCCGTCAGGGCTCAGACCGTCCACCAGAGCCTCCGTTAAGGGAAACTACAATTCACACAATCTTTGGGACAGTCCAGCTTCTCCATCAAGGGGGCTAGACTATGTGAGCGAGGATCATTAGCAGAGAGCTCAAAATCGGGCCAGAGTTTGTGTTTTATTTAGTGTAACCTATGGACAGGTGTTGAAATGTTATTGCTATGTCCATATTAAAATCAATGTATTTTCTTGTATTTAGTCGCAGACTTAAAATATTAAATTCCCTACAATTCCATAATGAACCCAAGTGAATAATGAACGTTGCCTATTGCACAGCCAGTAGGGCACACATTCGGGCATACACTCACACAGAAACAACCTTTGAAATGGTTACTCGTCATTTAACAACCATGAAATACCCCTGGCATGTTGTACTTACACTTCCGTAGAAGTCATAGTCCGTTGAGGTGATGATAACAGCCATGTCGTCCATTGTCTGCAAACAATACATTTCATTTCCATATCTGTACATCAAGTTATGTGAAATAATCTTTGCAATGAGGCGTTTTGTTATCGCATTGATTACATTTTGTCCCCATCGGTTGAGATGGGACCCCGCGCGTTTTTTCTCACATTGTGGTGCTAACTTTTCAGCCTTTTTCTTAGCAATATTTCTTTTTTGTGTAAAAAAAAAAAAAGGATTAATTGTCTGACTTATTGAGCTTTGAACAAGGCCAAATTTAAACATATCTAGATTTCTGTTTTTGTTTAGTATTATTAAAAGATGGCATAATCTACTATTCCCTAAAAACAAAATTTGTATATGAAACAAAATAAACCCAGATGTTTAAGGCTGGCTTCATGCATGATTTAGGTTTAGATTCCACAAATATATGCAAAGTTTCAAAGTCATATTTCAAATGTCATTCCTTTCTCTCCCCCGGCTAATATAAGCCAGTGTAAGAAGAATCATATCTGTATGTTATAATGACAAAGACTTACCAGAGACTGAAGTGATGTTGTTGTCAAGTTCCAGCTGGTTTCGGCTCTCAAAGCCATTTCTCCCACACTTATATGCCTTCTGCCTGCACACTACAGAGCCACGTGAGTAAGGCTGGCTACCTCTGTATGTAGAAAAACAAAGATGTGGGCAGGGCATCCACTCCATCACACAAGCCATCCCCATTTCAACAACATCCAACACACTAAACGGATAATATCATTTTTTGAAACAAGCCTCTTCGCAAAGCTGCGTTTTTGTTGATGTTTTTTTACTCTTTCTGGATGACATTGTCAAATATATAAAAATAATAATAATTAAAGCCGCAAGCGGCATTGAGAGGCCCTCGCGGGACACGGTGGCCGGTTGCCGCTCGCCGCTACAATAACCGGGAGGCGCTGCCGCGCCCTACCTGCTTATAATGTCGCTGCCACCCTCGGTGGAGTTTATAAAAGAGCAAAGGCAAGAAGTGGCGCCTTCGGCGCCTATTTTCCCAAAATGGCCGACCTCCTGTTGGTCGCCTAGCAACCGCGTAATGTAATTTTTTGTTTGGCTCGAAGTGACCAATCACTGTGCCGAATTTTTTACGTCTACGACGAACTAAAGTTTTCGGTGTCTCTCCAGGGGGCGCTGACGCGCCATTTTTGTGATTTTTTTAACGGGACTTTTTGACACTGTGTGTCGCCGGGTTTTTAATTTTGGGCAAAAAATGGGGAGTTTTTGTGGGGAATATTGAAATATTGAAATTTTTTTTCAATATTTTCCAATCCGTTTTTTTTCCGTATTTTTGTGCAAACAACAACAAATATGCCGCTTTCGCGGCAAATACTTATATCACTGGATAGGTCTCGATGCCCTGAGTCACTGTATCGGTGTTTTGGGCTTTGGTGAGTGGCCATGGTCGATCGACTACTTTCTTGTCCATGTTGCGCCTTCACTTTGGTTTTCACCTTTTTTTCTTGCGAACAGCAACAAATGTGCCGCTTTCGCGGCACACGCCTATATCATCGGACAGGTGTTGGTGCCGGGAGAGCCCTGATTACTGTCTAATACATGGGGAGCACTCCACGCTCTTTTCTTCGTAGCGCACGTCTTTCTCCGCGCACTGCTTGTACGATAAAAACAACAGGCCCGAGCGGTCCCGCAATAATGCATATTTCATCATACTGGCGACTTGACTCGGTTCACCAATGAAAGGGAAATCTGTCAGCTGTCTTTGGTTGTTTCAGAAGTCAGTCAGTCGACCAAAACGTGGTTTTATGAGACTGACTTAAGTAGTTTATTTTCAGTTATGTTTCTTGTTAATTCTACCAAATGTATAGCCCACATGAGAATTAATTTCTTTGTTAAACCCCAGGTGTAAAAAAAAATATCCTACTGGTTCTGTACTAACAATATGTTAAAACATAGTGGCATTTAATTTATTATCAAAGGAAAGTCAATTTGAATGTTTCTTTTGTTTTTTCTTAAAATGTTTGAATTGGAAAGTACGGTTGCTTGATTTTGAATACACCACTACTAAATACTGAATAAAGTGAGTTTAGTGGATCACTGTTAAAATACAGGCAGAGTCCTTGAGGTAGGGGGTACGTGGCGGAGTGAAAATGAACGACTCAAAGGTTGCATTGGGGACCACTGCTTTATCATACAGCGCACTGCAGCGATTCCATAGTGGGGTCTGAGGCCCCCTGGAGGGCGTCAGAGGCACTGTGGGAAGCCCCCTATAGACAGTCTTTAAAACCTCTCACCACCCACTTGAACCGTGCACATTACCTCCTATTTTGGCGTTACCCAAATCCAAAAGCTTGAGGGTGAAAAATGGATGAAAAATGCAAACAAAAAAGCATCAGTAAAGTGACGAAAAAAAGCAACAATAACTCCACAAAAGAGGTACAGAAAAATGACAAAAAACGTGATCAGCCCACAGTCATTTATTGCAATTTGTTATTTTATTTGTAAAAAACATTACAGATTCTTTTGAACGGAGTGAGTTCATATTATTTGGGTGCTCCCGTGAGATCCTTACAAAAAACATTCAAGCATGCAGCAACAAAATCGTCCGAAAGTCCTTCTCTACAATACACAGTTTCACTAATTCACTAAAAAAAAAGAGAAGGGGGTGACTAATGCTCCGAGGCCTGTCAGCTGCGTCACATCTGACTGAAATTTCGCCACGTCCAATCCTGTCCTCGCCCCGCTTTGCGCCACGGATCACGCTTTGCAAATCAGCTGGGCACCAAAAAAAAAAAAAAAAAAAAAACCCCAGCGCGATCATGTGCCTCCTGCAGAGAGCATGCCATGCGTCCATGTGAGGATTGTGGCGAGGAAACGGCGGCAAGGAGGAAGTGTCGAGCTATTGCCAAAATAAACAAAGAAGAAGAAAAAACGAGGGGGAAACTATTCAAATGAGCGCGGGGTCACGGAGTCAGCTGGAGAAAACAATTATAATGATAAGGGCAGTTGGATATTCACATGGAGTTTAGAACAGGAATAAATAGGCTGACCTCACCTCGCGAGTTCACATTTGCATTTGCGGCGCCATTTCCTGTGCTACATGC
This sequence comes from Proterorhinus semilunaris, assembly GCA_021464625.1. Classification (NCBI taxonomy): domain Eukaryota; kingdom Metazoa; phylum Chordata; class Actinopteri; order Gobiiformes; family Gobiidae; genus Proterorhinus; species Proterorhinus semilunaris. Next base: position 23,016,284 of record CM038362.1, on the reverse strand, counting down.
GATCTGACACACATTTCTACTCTTATCTGTCACTCAATGTGCTTTTTCGCAATAAATCTTCGCCTCTGTTTGCTCTGCGGGGCGATTCAAAGTGTTTCAGCTTTGAACCTCGCGTGATCGATAGTTCCTCAAAACATATTTCACTTCATCGATTCAAGTTTGAATGGAGCCTGTACTGTACAGCTGCAAGAGGTCATTTGTTTTGGACTTCCCGTATTTTGGTTAAAAGGACGAACACAGAACTGCCCGGCCCGTTATCAAAGCCCATAAATGATCACTGTGAGCAGTTTTGCACTGTAAGGGGGTCATTTATAAAGGCAGGCGCTAAATAACTTGTGCAAGCTGAAAAATAAAGTTTGCAATTTTGATGGCATATTGCACTGGATTTACCAATTGTGATATGTAAACGAGACAGTGACGCGTGAGTAAAAGATGCTTAACTGGCTCTGCTGCTGGTCCACAGTTGTACGTGCTCCTCGCTTTGCACATGAGCACACTTTTGGTAAATGACCCCCAAAGTGCGTTCATTTGTGCCGTTGGTTTGCCAACCTGCCTTTAGCTAAAAAATTAAGCAATTTAATTTCTATAGTACACACAATAAATGTAAACGCACACTTTTGTTTTCTTTGCTCTCATTTTTATATTTATTACAATGAAAATGTACAAATAAAACAAACAAATAAATGGGTGCGTTTTAAGACTAAATTGTAGGCTAGTGTTAGGCCTTTGTTAGTTTTGGATCCAAATTATTATTAATGCTGTCAATTTATCTGGACAATGTATCAGAAACTCGTAAGACTCGTTTTAAAAGTGAATGGTTGGGCTAACTAACAAAGCTACATTAGCTAGTTTGGGTTGTAAACAGATCTGACAGTTCATTTCAGAATCAGAATCAGAATCAGAATTCGTTTTATTGCCAAGGTTTGTGAACAAGGTTTACCCATCCATCCATCCATCCATCCATCCATTTTCTCCCACTTGTCCGTTGCCGGGTCGTGGGGGCAGCTGTTCGAGCTGCCCAAGTCACATAGCACCAGCCCCTATGGCTCCTCCTGCAGGTGGTGGGTCCACGGAAGGACGGCCTCATGGTTCCAAACGGGCCTGTTGGTCTCTCATAGGGGGCCCATTCACTCTCTCATTCATACACCAGTGTACGCAGACACTGGAGGCAAGGAGGGTGAAGTGTCTTGCCCAAGGACACAACAACAATGGGCACCTTCAGGAGGCGGGATTCGAACCCCCAGATTGAACAAGGTTTACAAACTAGGAATTTTACTTAGTGCAAATGTGCGACATAAAACATATAACACAGAATTAAGATAAAAAATAAGCTAAGAACGTTAAACTATAAGGCTATAAGGGCATGCATAAAATAAAAAATATTAAATAAATAAGATATAATAAAGTGACATATGTTAAGACAACAACAATTTGACAATGAACAACAGCGGTTGTATATACAGATGTGTTGGCATATAAAGTGGTATTAAGTGTTTAAAGTGATAAAGTGATAGCAGCGGGTCTAAGTGTGGACACACCGCACAGTGCAAGTGCAGATACATCCATGACTCTGTAACTGAGCTACAGGGACTTGTTTTTGTTCATGAGTCTGATGGCGGAGGGGAAAAAACTGTTCAAGTGGCGGGAGGTATGGGGATAGACCGTAGCCTCCTGCCTGAGGGGAGAGGGGTGAATAGTCCGTGTCCAGGGTGAGAAGGGTCAGCTGTGATCCGACCCACACGCCTCCGGGTCCTGGAGGTGAACAGTTCCTGGAGAGATGGGAGCTCACAGCCAATCACCTTCTCTGCAGCACGCACAATGCGCTGCAGACGGTGCTTGTCCCGTTCTGTAGCGCCGGGGAACCACACGGTGATGGAGGAGGTGAGGATGGACTCGATGATGGCCGTGTAGAACTGCACCAGCATCTTGGTTGGCAGCTTGAGTTTCCTCAGCTGCCACAGGAAGAACATCCTCTGCTGGGCCTTCTTGATGAGGGAGCTGATGGTCGGCTCCCATTTGAGGTCCTGGGTGATGGTGGTGCCCAGGAAACGGAAGGAGTCCACGATGGAAATGGGGGTGGAAGAGTCTGTCAGGGCAAGGGGGGTCGGTGGGGCTGTGTCTTTCCTGAAGTCCACGATCATCTCCACTGTCTTCTGGGCGTTCAGCTCCAGGTTGTTGTGGCTGCACCAGGACGCCAGCTGTTCCACCTCTCTCCTGTAGGCGGACTCATCACCGTCCGAGATGAGCCCGATGAGGGTGGTGTCGTCCGCAAACTTGATCAGTTTAACGGTCTGGTGGCTGGAGGTGCAGCAGTTTGTATACAGGGAGAAGAGCCAGGGGGAAAGTACACAGCCCTGAGGAGTTCCAGTGTTTGTAGTCCGAGTGTCCGAGACGATCTTCCCCAGCCGCACGTGCTGTCTCCGATCCGTCAGGAAGTCGGTGATCCACCTGCAGAGGGAGTCGGGCACGCTGAGCTGGTAGAGCTTGTCTCGTAGCAGTTCAGGGAGGATGGTGTTGAAGGCAGAGCTGAAGTCCACAAACAGGATCCTGGCGTAGGTTCCTGGTGAGTCCAGATGCTCCAGGGTGAAGTGGAGGGCCAGATTGACTGCGTCATCCACAGACCTGTTGGCTCTGTAGGCGAACTGCAGCGGGTCCAGGAGGGGGGCGGTGATGTCCTTGAGGTGGGGCAGGACCAAGCGCTCAAAAGTCTTCATGACCACAGACGTCAGCGCCACCGGCCTGTAGTCATTAAGTCCTGTGATCCGTGGTTTTTTAGGGACAGGGACGATGGTGGACGATTTGAAGCAGGACGGCACGCGGCATGACTCCAGGGAGGTGTTGAAAATGTCTGTGAAGACGGGAGCCAGCTGATCCGCGGAGTGTCTCAGGGGGGATTTCTTATACATTTTGTTGTTTACAACTTAGATAAAACATCAAAAATCGATAGAAACGGGCCCAAACTAACACAATATCTAAGAATATGTGGGAAAAGGTCGACAGCTCACACTAAACCCATTGCAGAGTTGAACTAAAAAGCAAACATTAAACGATAGCTGAACATTTCAGCTGGTTTCTGAAGTCAGGTGCGGAAGTCATGAAGCTTGTTTTGGCCCGAATTCCCCAGTGGTTTTTGGGGGTTGGTCCATTACTCCGATGTCTCATTATTCCGAAAATGTCCCATTGAGTAGGGGTTGAAAAATCAAATTAGGTTCAGGCAAGGTTAGGGGCAGTTGTATAAGGCTCTCTAATCCACAACACAACTGGGTTAGAGATGTCGGACTAATGGCACCTCTGCTCAATGGGACATTGACGGACTAACGAGACAGCGGACTAATAGGTTGTCGGACCAATGGCATGGCACCGTATCTTTGTGGGGCTGCCTGTTGTGGATTTTAGAGGAAAGACACGTGATCCATAACTCATCCATAACTCTCAGCCAGTGTACTGGATCGAAAAACAGTACAGTGAAAAAAATTATAGATCCACACAACTGTTATGCTCACCAATTATTTATTGCTTTCACCGGCAGCCAGTGACGTTTCGAGCACTCTTGCATATATATGTATATGAGATGATCGTGTCATCAGAGTATGAGTGTGAGCACAGGAACGGTCTTAGATAGAACTGTTCGTTGAGACCTTTTGGGCTTTGTGTGTCGAGAGTATAAATCCAGAAAGCTTCTCTTTTTGAAAGTACGTCGTTAATGTCACTGCCTCTGTTAGGGAGTTTGAGGGCTCTTGGGATCGTGATTACATATTAGAGCGATGTTCAGAAATTCTGTTTTTAAGAGGTCTTGTATTTTTTTCCGATATAGGCTAGCCCACAGGGACACTTAAGCATGTCGATGACATTGTTCATGCTGCAGGTGATGATTCCCCTTATAGGGTAGGGTTTCCCAGTCTGTGGATGTTTGAAGGTATGTATAAAGTTACACTGGATACAAAGCCCGCACCTGTCGTTGCCTTGTGGGATGTCATTTAAAAAGTGATGTTGGGTAGATGGAAGCAGGTTATCTCTTATAAGCATGTTGCTCAAGTTGGATGGTTTTTTATTTTTTTTATTGTAATCAACACGCGGTGGTGAAGAGAAGTCTTTGAGATTAGGATTTGATAGGATGAGTCAAAGCGGTCTCAGAAATCCATTTTCCCTTGTATTGTCTCTGTTCAAAGCGTTTTAACCAAGTCATCAGCTTGGGCTTGATAGTCTTAGTAAGAACTACAGATGAGGCGGACCCGGTTTAAATTGGTAGGCTCCTTTTAAGTGGCACAAGATGACAAGATTTCCTGTGTGAAATGGAGTCAGTGCTTTTTCTATAGGTTTGAGTCTCTGTACATTAAAAAGTCCAAGAAATTCATTTTGCACGAGTCCCTTCTTCTGTCCCTCCTTCTCTCTATTCCACTCCTGCCTATCCTTATCTACATTTTCATCATAGACACCATTTTTTGACAATTTTTTGAAGAATATGGAAGATAACACAAAAAGGTATTTTTCCACTCATAGTTAATGGTTGTGTGAAGCTATTTTTGAGTTGCCTTGTGTACGAAATGCGCGGTATAAATAAAGTTGCCTTGCCTTGCCTTGCCTATGGTGAAACAACTGAGTTTGCTCTTTTTAAATTATAACGAAAATAGAAAGTTCCAAAATGACCCTTATCCAAACTTTACCCCTGTTCTGTGTATTGCCCCCTTTAGACAGCTTGGAGTCTTTTGTGGTAGTTTATTTTATTTAATTTTATTTTATTTGTTTATTTCAACAGCAAACACTCCGCTCAAAAGGAGTGGGCCGAAGCAAGAGCTTATTAGAGCCCACCCCCAAAATCAATACAATTAAATCGATACAATTAAAATCATCAACAGACAGGAAGCACAATTACAACAACAGTCTTGTTTCATGTACGAAGTCTAGTACAAAGCAAGTAACAAAAGGCGATCATTCCATTTCTTTCAGATGGTTACCATGCCTAACATTGTTAGCATTACCAAAAGTCACTAGTTTTATGTTAAAAAGACACATTAATATACATATTATACTCCATTATTATATACATTTTACAACTACAACAACGCTCTCATTTCATGTACGATGTCTGGTACAAGCAAGAGTCAAAAGGCCATTACTTAGTTACAGATGGTTATCAATGCCAAACACAGTTAACTGCCCCAACTAGCTGATTTGGTAGATGATGTTCCTATGCTGTGTAGTGCGTTAAAAACAAGGTATACGAGCCCGTTGGGAGAGTCCCTCTCAACAGATTTGGAGCTTGCCTACTCTACTTCTCTATTTGTGATTTTGAGCAATACAATGACAACTGTTCAGAGCAACAACACTCTTCCTTAATTAATTGAATGCAAATTAATCCTACTGCTCCCCCTAGTGACAATGCGTTTCTTCTTCTCTGTCCTTTCTGTACTGTATTCATATTTGAACAAGTTGATGTTTGGACATTTCCTCTCCATCTCCAAATTATTCCACAATTGGAACCCATTAACTGTCGGGCTAAAACCTTTCAAAGTTGTGCTATGTTTCTGCATCCTAAAGTTCAAGTTGCAGGGAAGTTTCTGATCATAAACTATTGATCAGGGTAATTTTGGGTATTTTCTTTTTTCATTATGATTTAAAAAGAGCAAACTCCATTGTTTCACCATGAATGACTTCACACAACCACAAAAAAATATAAAAATAAATAAACAATCTTTCATATTAAAAATAGAAAGGGGTGAGTGCATCGCTGGTCTGGAAAAAAAGTAAAAAGTGAAAAGAAGAGACTAATTCTCTGCCAAAGTTTGTGCTTTGTTCATGTGGGAGAAGCTCCATGAAGCCGAGGACCTTGATGATTATAATCAATATTTTACTAGTGGCCTGTTTGTGGGGTAAACACATAGATACACATAGGCTACATAGTGAATAAATTAGGTAAGTTGTAGATAAATACGTAAATAAATTAAAACTTAATAGGCAGCTACTTAAATGAAAATAAATTGAATAAAATGAAAGAAAATTCAGCCGCTGTAAGTTCATATCGTCAACACAGTGGGGCGCTCTAGCGCTGTCACTCCGTTACTGCATACGAAGAAGAAGAAGAGTGAGCAGCTGTTAGCTTCTGTTTACGTCAAACAAAACAATGGACTTTTGTCACTTTATACGTGTTTTTTGAGGATTGAAACGTCTAAATCCGGATTTAGAGCAAATGATTTTCTCTTGCGCGGCTTTATACTTTAATTTGCCTGGTAAGTCCTTCATTACTTTGTAGATTTGTGCCCTGTTCGAAAGGGCAAGTTGATAACAGCGCCACAGCACCGTTAGCTTCGTTAGCATGTGGAACAAGTCGGAACAAGTTTTGAGGCGAGTTGCTCGTACTTTTGCTAAATGCCTGCGAGTATTCAATGCGTTTTTCTTGCTTTTACCCCTTTGGTGCTCGTGAAACGTTTCTGGTGGTGTATTTTCTCCAAAGCAAGGGAACATAAATTAACGTTAAAGATGACCGAAAGATATTTTTGGGTAGCAACTTTCATACGCTTGGCTGGGATTGACTGTTACGTGACAGACGTGCGCTTTAAGGTTAGGTTGTCTGTGGATCACCCATGGTCTATTTTTAGCTTGTCAACCAGGCACACTTGGGAAGGACAGGGGAGCTGTGACAGTGGATCTCAGGTGACACTAAAGCCAGCAGGAGGGAAAGTGCCCACGCTATGACTGATCACTCGACCGGGGCATTCAGACCAATGGGTGTGGGGCATTCGGACTGGGGCATTGAGGCAGTGGGGCATTCCGACTAGCACCCATCTGATGTACCTACTTTTGGCTGATTTTCAAGTCAATAGAAGTAGACTATTTAGTGTTTGGCCTTGGCAGGGGGGACCTGGCAGGTATTCTACATGTTCCACTTGAACTACTCTTTGAGGAATATGCCTTGGTGAAACATCTAAAAAGCAAAACAAAACAAGCATCTTCTAATTGTGTCAGTGTTAAGAGAAATGACATGTTGAAATACCATATTGGGGACTCAATCATTCATTCAAACCTTTAACCTAACCTTTTGACCCAGGAAAAATCTCCTTGATCAAAAATCTCTTTTACAAGAGTGCCCTGTATCGTGGTTTCAGCTGCATCGGCATACTTAATGATTAAAGCCACACCGCGTCACATTTAACCCTACTAAAATCCATGGAGATGCTGACAAAAGGCAGCCAAATACTAGATTTAATTTGATTAGGGCCCAATCTATTGCCAGAAAAAAATAAATATATTTTTTGTATGTCTAGCTTCTCGTGTTTTGTATTGGCAACCAACATGTTATGCAGTGTGCCTTTAAGTCAATTATATTCTGTTTTAAAACGTAGTATTTCACATTAGATGTAAAAGATTAAAACTTGAACAAATTCAAATTACATTTGCAGGTTACAGAAAAGCTAAAAGCCCTTACAAAATGTGTAGAGTTTGCAAAAATCCGACCCACTCTGATGGTGATCCTTTATTCATGACGGACGCCTGTGAGTTTCGAGCCAGCAGCAGGATCTCTCTCTGGGCATAAAGAGTTATCAAGACACCAGTGTTTTTAAAGGTGTATTGTACAAGTTTTTATCTGGAAAAAAGTTTACATTTTTGAGCATTTGACCATGTAGTGACCCAGCGGCTGTATGAGTGGTCAGCATGGCGCCTTTACTTTCCATCACAGTGGTCTCTAAAACGCTCCAAGATCAATTGTTTGGGAGGTTTTCGCTGCTGACGGAGCCTCTCAAACGAAAACCTACAAAACAATCGCCACGTTTAAACGTAAGCACATCAAGTAGGAAATATCTTTTGTGAGGAAGCCGTTATTACTGTTACAGATAAAGTGCCGTAAAACCATGGCCTAATAACTTCACTAAACATTGCTAATCTTTGCATTTTGGCAATCAATGTGTGATCCAGTAATGATGCAATTTGTTTCCTAATATCTTGCAGTTTTTATATGTTTTTATATATATTTGAAATAATTAATGACCAAATACTTTTCCCCTTCAGAGTAACCGCAGCAGGAGGCCATGTACTTCCAGAGCACACGGCGGAGAGGGGAGGATGGAATCACCATGATCATCAACTTCCTCCTCTCCAACACCCGGCTGGTTCTGGGCGTCGGAGGGGCGGCCATCTTGGGGATCGCCACACTGGCAGTAAAGCGGGTCAGTAGTCTGAACAATACACTTTGCCTTAAGTGTTACAGTAAAGATTGTGCCAACATTTCAGACAGACATAACTAGCTCGTTATAATGTTGTCATCGTGTCCAGCTAATTGAGCGCGCGGGCCGCGCAGCCGAGGAGGAGAAGGTGGAGCAGAAGATAGCGGAGAGCTGGGAGGAGATCAGCCGAGTGTCTGCCTCCCCCACGCTGCTCAGAAAGGGTCTGGAGGGTGTGGTGCTGCAGCATGTCTCCACGACAACCAAACAGCTGAAGGGTAAACCTCACTGTGCGAAAAAAACTCTACCCTCTGCTCTTGGAAATATTGTGTAAAAGTCCCCTCTGGGGCCAGGACTCCCCTGAAAAAGAGATTCTTAATCTCAGTGGGAATTTCCTGGTTAAATAAAGGTAAAATAAATAAAATTTAAAAGTCATTTGATTTTGTGAATGAGAAGTCGAAAGTGTAGCCAACACAAGTAAGTTGTTATCCAAATGATAACTTGGGATAAACAAGAAAGATTAACAACAAATGAAAAGACTAAACCCTGATGTGAATCCCTTTGGTACCCATATAAAAAATGAATATTATAACACCATAATTTAAAATAAACACTATTTAACTGGACAAATAGATTTTGTTGTTGGGGAGAGTAAAAAATCCCAGCCACAAGTACCTCAAAATGCTTAATCTAGGCCCTGTCTAAGAACCTAACGTGTCCTTACCTTTCCCCAGGCGACCTGTGCCAGCAGCCTCCGGTGTCCAGCCTGGAGGGACAAAGCAGAGCTGAGCCCAAGTGCAAGAGGCTGCAGCTGTGTGCGCCCACTCTGCAGGTAGTAAACCTAAAGGGTACTTAGGGCTGGGCGATATGACGATACTAGACCGTCTTACGATCTCCAGAGCTGACGATCTGTAATTTTTGTGGGATCATTTTATCACAGTTCTAAGCACTTCTGCACAGCTGACTCTTTTCACCGTCGGTGAAGTAAACTCGAGCCGCTCACTTATGCTGTGTTTACACATAAGCCCGATGAGTTACGAATGGCATTTTTCCGTCATTCGTGACGTTCGTGACGTGACTTAACGCATCTCAATGGGATTCTTAACAGAACGCATCAGCTCGTGACGTTTGTGGAGAAAGTTTTTCCACGAACGTCACAAATCACCCTCTGTTCGTGGAGTTTGCAACGGAGCGTTTCGTGAGGAGTAGTGGCGCTTCGTAATTCAGTGTGAGAGCATTCGTAGTGCAGAATCACCGTTTTCACGCTCAAAATTGACAGAAACCCACTGATGGCCTGACAGCGGCAGAAAAAAGTTTTTAAACGGTATTTGGGAACTGTATTTTCTTAATATTGACAACATGGACATACCTGAGGCTAGAGCAGAAAGCAGCGCCACAAGGTCCAGAGGAGCGAGGAGGAGCAAACGAGAATGGGAGCGCTTGTACACACAGAGCCGGTGACTGTGCGGCTGTCAGTCTGGTCCACATTCGCCCAATTCTTGACAGATTTCTGACAGAACGCGACAATTCCCAGTGACCCGTAACACCACCCCGCAGCAGCGCGGGACACATATTCGTGACCGTGCGTAATAATTGGTGCCATTAATCGTAACGCGTAGTAACAGGTCGCAACAGTTAGTGGTGGCGCGTGAAACCTCTACCCCGAATCATCAAATTCCACTCACATTCGTGGCCTTCGTAACGCATCGTGCTTATGTGTAAACGCAGCATTACTGCTACGCAATGTCGGACGCTAATGCGAGCGTTTGGTAGCGAGCCGCTCCTCTACAGTCGCATACACGACCAGGCTCCTCAATCTGGAGCTTTTAAACCAGCTTGTGTCTCTATTTCAGCTGTATTTATGTCAGCGTCTTTTCCCCGTAACGCCGCTGCTCTGCGTAAATCAAACAGCAAAAGACACGGACAACAAGCCTTTACCAAACTTTGTGTTACTATTTTACTTTTATTGTCTGGAGCTTTATTGTGGTTTTTCTAATGTATAGAGTTAGTTTGCCGTAGTTCTAAGTCTGTAACTGTGTTTTTTGCTGTGTTGATTATCACAAAGTTAAATAAATTGGTATATTAATTCAATCTTTTTTCTTCTTCAGTTTGTAATTTAAGTTACTTTAGTTACTATAAAAAAAAATTGTTCCCATTTTAAGAACTAGCCGTTACTGTAAGGGGATATTTTAGGGTCTGTCCCACCTTTTTAATGGTTATGCGTTTGGAAAAGAACATTCTGTGTCAAAAATGTAAATGTAGAGGAGAAAAGAGATGCAACGCACACCAGAAGTAGTCTCCGAGGTGCAGATGTAGGGGGAAATCTTCATAAATCAAAAAACAGCATTGCACACTCATAAGCCGATGTAAAAATGTATATGTAATCATAAAATGTTTGACTCCCAACTAGTTTGGAATATGTCCTGACCATTTTCATGTGTGTTTTAGTCAGCTTTGATCAGTTAAAGCATTACTTTGTCCTGTCAGTTCTTCAGGTGACCGTGTCTGTCGTTAGAGGGATTATTCCTAAAATGTCCCCTGTGCTTGTTGCTCCAGGAGCGTTTGCAGCAGTTCTACCACACACGGGCCGCTCTCAGCCCACAGGAGGTGCAGCGGGCCAAGGCTCTGGCCCTGGACATCTGCACTGAGATCCAGGGCTTCCTCCACAGCCGACACCCTGACATGCCCCTGGGGGAGATGAGCCTGGGCGGGTCGCTTCTGGACGACCTGCAGGTACGTTTGTCTTGTATACCTCGTTTGCATTGATATCAAGAGGGTTACAACTGAGTTTTCCCTGCAGGTGGTAAATGCAGACCACGCTTGTCTCCTGGTGCCTCTCCAGTTGGAGTCCTCTTTGTGGCGCCTCATCCCTGGGGAGGAGACCCTTCTCACGCACCCTCTGCACTGGATGGTCCGACGGGTGAACCTAGAGTATTTCCCCAGAGGACGCAGCTATTGGGACAGGTCGCCATCATAACAGAATCAGTGTCATCCTGAGGATAATGATCTAACCGTAAGACTCCATCTCCTTAGGCATCTGGTGGGCGGTTACCTGTCCTCGGAGGCCATAGTGAACTTTTTGAGTAAGTCGGTGATGGAAACGATGAACTGGCCCACCGTCAGAGGCACCATGGACTGTGTGGTCCGACCGGTGCTGGGAGGAGCGGACCAGAGGCTGGAGATTCAGTGAGTATGGCCCAATACGTCTTGAGTAAAAGTATATTATTTATCCAATCACCTACATCAGCTGCATTTAAAGTTATGTTTGTGTAAGCTCCAAGTTGTCCAGGAATGTGTCATTGTTGTCGACATTTTCAAATACACAACATCTCCATGTCACCCCTCACCTGACCACGCACCACGCAAAGACGAACATCTGCAAAGGAGCCGCAAAAAAGTGGAATGTTTGAAGAATGTCAGAAGCAGACAGCGAGAGTCAGCGCATCGTTTGTGTTTATGTAGAGCCTCACAAGGCTACGACTTCACGGAGTATGGCACAACTTAATACATACGTACATAAAGAAATACTTGTAAACAGCGCATTTATAAGTATAAAAGACGATCAAACTTACAATTCACTGTTAGAAGTCCAGCTACTCCACAGCTGCAGCCTCAACAAATAGTCCAAATGGTCCAAATACAGCGATAGTTTTCATCTTCGAAGGTAAACGTTTGTTCATGTGCGTCCTGATCCTCTGACAGCTCCTCCACATGTTTGTGTTTTGCCCATTGAAGGGTTTGCAGATCCTCACTGTCGCGTGTGACTTCCTGGTTGATAGTCAGAGTATTCCCTGGGCTTGATCTGACAGCATCACGGGGCCTGGATGTTTCTTTTTTCCTAGAATGCGACGATGGCCAATTCTTCTGTTGATTAAAACACACCACACGATTATCAAGATCGACTTATTAAAATTGCAATGAGATTAAAATTCGATTATTTTCCCAGCCCTGATCTAAGAGGTGCTGCCGGATTCTTTTACATCTCTACGCAGATGTGGAGCGTTTTTGCAAGCTGTCTTTGTCTTTAGACGGATGATGGTTCTGGAGATGATTAAATACGTTTGTTGTATTACCCAGTTTTTTTTTACAAGGGGGCCAAAGGGATTTTATTTTAAAACAAGGTAGAGCTGTGCGATTTCCCCCCCAAAACAAAATCTGCAATATTTTTAAAAATAAAAAACTCGATATTCGATTTGATTCCCCCCCTCCCCCATTTAAAACAAAATAACTGCAAACTATAAATATATTTAAAATATATATATTTATTGTATTTAATTAAAGTGAACCAACATAAACACAATTGTAAAGGCAAACCCTTTCTCTAACTCAAAAGTCACTGTGCAGTGTGCAACAAAGATTGTTAAACATCCTAATAATTGATACTGTATTTGGATTAAGCTAATAAAACAACAACAATCCTGACGTAACTGATGACATTATTGCTCCTGCATTGTTACAGAGTTGCCAGAGAAGGCGATGCCAGCGGCGACCTCTTCATCTCCATGCTGCCGGTGCTGACGGAGGGCGACGCCACTCTGAGCGCCCAGCCGGAGCTCACATCCCCCTGGAGCAACGCCTGGCACCTGTCCCTGTACCCCTGGGAGACGCAGCGGCTGGCCCAGCTGGACACGGCGGACGGCGGCTGCCGCAGGCTCCTGCTTAAAACGCTCAAGGCCGTGTGCAGGCTCAACCCCGCCCTCCGTCCCCTCCGGGCCGCCCCGCTCGCCAATCTCCTCCTCCACCTCAGCGACGACGAGAGCGACTGGTCAGGGGGCAGCTTTGGGGTGCGCTTTCAGCAGTGTGTGGCCGAGCTGATCGGGTACTTGGAGCAGGGGGCGCTGAACAGCTACTTCAAACCCACAGTCAATCTGCTGAGCGGGCTGTCGGAGGACCAGATCGACCAGATGGGGTTCATGCTCTACTGCGCCGTGTCCGAGCCCGAGATTCTGCTCATGTGACTCAACAATAAAACCACAGGGTCCTAAATGATTCAAAGGCAACTTCTATTGTGAGCTTTTAGCCGTATGTTGCATCTTCATCAAAAACATGCCGCGAGTGGGTTTGGTTTCATATTCGGTCATTATCCCTCATCTGCTCTCGAGCACGCCAGCCCACACTCTGGTAAACATCACACGGACTTCAGACACCTTTAACAAACTTCTTCTTATTCTGTCCGCAATCAAACAGTTGAGCGTCTTTGTACGGTGCTACTTTCTAGAAGCAGCTTTGCGCCCTCTGCTGGAACGAAATGGACCTGAACCAGCTTCTTGACAATGTCGTGTAGGGGCTACTTTTGAGAGCTTTTTCTGACTGCGTAAACTCTTAGTCAGTGCTTAATTGGCCCCCCCGTTTGGGGAACGCATTCCCCCAATTCGCAGTTTTTCAGGGTAAAGGATCCAGCAAAGATTTGATCTGATATAATGGTGTTTAATGAGAGTGTTCCGGCAAATGTTTTGGCCTGTTCCCGAATCCATAACATCAGACTAAAAGTGTTCCTGAAAATACAAAGTTACAAATTAAGCACTGCTCTTAGTCGCCCAGGGGTTTTCAGTTCCTAAAGGTCAGATAAGTGAGTCCATTCTTTTCTAATGACTATGGCACGTGCCTAGTCATAGTTCTATTGCCAAATACAACACTAGCATGTACTGTGGACGCAATGTGCTTCAAATAACTATTTTGTTGTTGTTTCAAAATATTGTAAACATTCTGATGGTGTGAGACTTGACAGATTCCGTTATTTTTGTTTAGTTCTAAATCATGGAGCATTTTATTTCAATATTTTTTTTAATCTTTACTTTAAAACGTCAACTGATTACGCAGATAAATTGCGCCCTTTTTTGTTTTATTTTGATCATTTTCAGCTGCTTTTTACTTGTCCAGATGCCCTTCCTGAAATAATGGCGCTAAACTGATGCAACTAGCTAACCAACTATGTAGCCAGATAAATGATAGGCCGCACTTTTCACTGGAACATAGCAGTTCTTAAAGAATCTGAAAATGCGAGAGTACATGTTTTACTACTGTATATCGTGCAGCCCAACTTCTAATCCTAATTACCTGGTGTAAAGGTGTACAGTGTTTGTATTTGCTGCTCATTTCTTTCAGTGAAAGAAACACGACACGGTGAAGTCTGGGGCGTGACGCCTAAAGTCACTCTTAGCCATTTTCTCAGTAAATAAAAGCTTGCCAAAACTTTCAGAGGACAGCTCATGGCCGCACTCGGTACTTGGCCTCTTATCTTTTCCAAACTTGGCTTCAAAACTAGTACGCATACGTTTTAGTATCGAACACCACAGTGCAAAGAAAAGATCATGTAACTCTGCCTTATTTGCCTCTGCACTAAAGCTGCTAATTCAATTCTGTTTTTCAGCAATAACTGTATGTTGTCTATTCCGTTTTATTGAGTAACCTTGCCTTATGTAATATTTGCTTTTAAAATGAGTTTTGTGGATGCAGAAGTTTGTTGACTAAATGCATTTGTTTGAACGGGAAATTGCAATAAACTTTAAGTATTGGTTTTGATTGATTGTATTTTTTATTGATATAAAAATCACCAAAACATTGAAAATGTTATTGGAAGGAATAGCAAAGTTGACAGTAAATGTATTCTGAAAATGTCGGAAGAGCTAGATAGTGTTTTGTGTATGTGGGGTGTAAATTCTTCACTGCTAGTGTTTTAGTAAAAGAACAACTGAACTTGTGTTGTCTTAAGCTGCAAATGAAGACACCATTCTTCATTTGAAAGACAAGAACCTCCAGAGTTAAGTTACTAATCAGGACTTGATTGGGAAAAGGCAATTTATACATTCAAACAGTGCAACCCATAGGTCAGGCTCGAACGCACTTTCACAAGTAATTTTTTACTTTTAGTTAATTTTCTCCAGAATAATCACATATAAAGACTTTGGTTTGGAGGGCAGGGTGGCTCTGTTGGTAGAGCGTTCGATTAGAAGAGCCGTAGCCCGTGATTTAAAGGTGTCGAGTTCGAATCTCTCACAAAAGTGAAGACGGCAAGTAGCTAAGACTTCAAATGAGAGTTAGACACGTACCAATAAATGGTACAACATTTTTGTCCTGAAAAGAGAAACTGAGTCAAGTTTGATCCCACAACCTCCAGGTGTGAGAGTGTCTTTCAATGTCGGTAACGTCCCTTCTGAACCACACCACAGCCGACTGCACTGGACCACAAGGTTCATGTGTGTAAGTTCTAGGTGTTTATAGTTAATGTTACAGTGAGTAAGGCCAAATGAAGGCAGGTGGTGGTGGCAGTTTAGCTCAGGGAGTAGGCGGCTCAGTCAGGAAGTCATAGGTTCTGGGCTCAAACCCCCACTCAACCCAGACACTGGATGAAAAGCACGGACGGCACCCAAACCAAGATGTGTGGAGCACCCATAAGGGTCTCCCCTGCAACTGTGGATCCACTGGGCACAAGACAAAATGAAAGTAGAGTTTTGTGGATGTTTCTCATTATCTAAGTATCTTCACAAAAATATAACAGACCCTCAGGCTGGACACAAACCTACAGTCTAACAACAGGGACAAGACTTCCATTTTAACTTGTAACTTTACCACAGCAGCACATATCAAGTGTCATCAATGACTTAACTTTATGGAAGTTCTTATTTTGCCCATATTAACTCCGTACAAAGGCTCCTGGTCAGAGAACACAGTGGCTCAGTTGGTAGAGCACTCTGTTATAAGAGCTGTGTTTCTGTTATTTAAAAGTTCTGAGTTCAAATCTCATTCACGTATGAGTGAAGCCACTGGGCACTAGCTTTAAAGTATTATCCAAACACATTGTAGACTTCGCGTCCCAGGGCTGAATTGAACCCACAGTCTCCAACATGAAGACTTTCTGTTGTGCATTAACTTGACCACTGGGCCACACGTGTACACATCACACATGGATTAATTATATATAAAGCGCTGCAGTTAAATTGGTCAGACATTGTTCCCCGAACAATCAGGACTGTTGCTGTGTGAAAATGAGGTGTCTGTTTTTGGTTTGAGAGCTGCCGGTGAACGGGAAGCAGATGTGCGCTATATTGTGGGAAAGTGCAGTCACAGTTTCACAGCGTGTAACCACTTCCTGCACAATCGAGTCGAGATTTATTTCACACACCAGCAGTGAGAGAAATAATGATGTTCCTAAATGTTTTTACAGATTTTTAATGAGTATCATATTTCTGCCTAAATTGGTCACTAAATGTGGTCTGATCTTCATCAAAATCATAAGAATGATTCAAAAGTGTGCTTGAACTGATACACCCAAATATTTACATTTTATCATGTTTTTTATTGGCCATAACATGTAAACATTCACAGGACAAGGAGGAATAAGTAAGTACACCGCCTGAATCTCACTGAACTGCAGCAGTTTTGTAAAGAGGGATGGTCCAAGATTCATCCTGCTCGTTGTGAGCGTCTAATCTGCAACTACAGAAAAACAGTTATTGCTGCAAAAGGAGGATCAGCCAGATATTTAATACATGGGTTCACTTACTTATTCCACGCTGTTGTGAATGTTTCTGCAAAATATCTTCGGAAATGTTTTTCCCATTGATGATATCACGTTGTCCAGGCCCTGAGGCAACAAAACAGCCCCACACCATGATGCTCCTGCTCCAGACTTCCCAGTGAGGAGAGGGTTTTGATGTTGGTGCTGTTCCATTTGTCCTCCACACATGACGTTGTGTGTTCCTCCCAAACTATTCAAACTGTTTCCCCTATCACTAAATACATGTCCAATAGGCCAGGATGAATGCCGTGTGTATGTACAGTGCCTTGTGAAAGTACTAATACACCTGGAACTTTTGCACATTTTGTCATGTTTACAACCCTAAACATAAAGATTTTATTTTTTACTGAAAGTTCACACACAAGTAACAGACAACTGTGAAGTGAAAGCAAAATGATACATGATTCAGTTATTTTTCAAAAAATAGAAAAGTGAAAAGTGGGGCGTGCATAAGTATTTATACAGCATGACTTAATACTTTGTGGAACCCCCTTTTGCTGCAATAACAGCAGCAAGTCTTCTGGGGTTTGACTCTACAAGGTTTGCACATCTAGAGACATTTTAGCCCATTCCTCTTTACAAAACAACTCAAGCTCTGTCAAATTAGAAGGAGAGCGTTTGTGAACAGCAGTTTTCAGGTCTTTCCACAGATTTTCAATAGGATTTAGGTCAGGACTTTGACTGGGCCATTCTAACACATTAATATGTTTGTTTTTAAACCATTCCATTGTAGATTTAGCTTTGTGTTTAGGGTCATTGTCCTGCTGGAAGGTGAATCCCAGCCTCAATTCTCTTGCTGACTCCAGCAGGGTTTCCTCCAAAATGTCTCTGTATTTGGCTCCATCCATCTTCCCAACTATTCTTACAATCTTCCCAGTCCCCGCTGACGAAAAGCAGCCCCATAGCATGATGCTCCCCCACAATATTTGACACGGGGGATGGTGCACTCAGGACGATGAGCAGTGTTAGGTTTGCTCCATACATAACGTTTTGCATTTGGGCCAAAAAGTAAAATTTTTGTCTCATCTGACCAAAGCACCTTCTTCCACATGGTAGCTGTGTCCTCCATATGACTTCTAGCAAACTTCAAGCGGGATTTCTTATGGCCTCCTTTCAATAATGGCTTTCTTCTTACCACTCGTCCATGAAGGCCAGATTTGTGTAGAGTACGACTTATAGTTGTCCCATGTACAGATTCCCCCAGCTCAGCGGCAGTACGTCGCAGCTCCTCCAGAGTTATCTTGGGGCACTTGGTTGCATTTCTGACCGGTGCTCTCCTTGTTCGGTCTGTTAGTTTAGGTGGACGGCCGTGTCTTGGTAAGTTCGCAGTGGTGCTATACTCTTTCCATCTCCGAATGATGGATTGAACAGTGCTCCGTGAAATGTTCAAATCTTGGGAAATCTTTGTATAACTTAACGCTGCTTTAAACTTCTCCAGAGCTTCATCCCTGACCTCTCTGGTGAGCTCCTTGGCCTTCATGATGTTGTTTAGTGACCAATACACTCTGACCATAGCTCTGAGGCCCTCACAGAACAGCTGGAATTATACTGAGAGAAGATTACACACAGGGGGCCTCTATTTAATGGTTAGGGCAAGGTGTGAACATTCTGCAGTCATTACACTGGGTAACAAAAAAATATTTTTTGAAAATAGTCCAGGGTTTTCCAGCTGAATTAGACTAATTTTGATGCTCTGAGTCCGAAAATGACCTTGGTTTTGCTCAATCAGGTCAGGATTTTTTGCTACAGAAATGCTTTAAAAATCGATTTTGCGTCAAAAACAAATTTCTGCGGATCATCAGCTGAGAAACCCTTGACGTTTTTTCCGTTTTCCTCAAGAAATAAAAGTCAACGTATCCAAAGTCATTCAGTTTTTATTTACATCAAATTTGATAAGCAGAATTCATAATAACGTAGTCGTACGTAATCCGTAACACTATGGCTGTATCTCAAAAAGTTGACCTGATAGAGCAAAATGCATGTGATATTCGGACTCAGAACACCAAAATGAGTCTAAATCAGTTGAGAAACCCCTGACCATTTTTTGGCTGTCACCTTCAAATCAAATCAAATCAAACTTTATTTATAGAGCGCTTTTCATACAAAATGTAACACAAAGTGCTTTACAGTGCTTAAAAATCATTAAAAATAATAAAAATCGTCCCCACCAGTAAATATACATAAATAACTACAACCCCACCACCCGCACACACAGACACACAGACACATATACGTACAGACAGCCTTGTGTTAGGAATGTTATAAAGGCAATACTTATGCACGCCCCACTTTTCACTTTTCTATTTTTTGAAAAATAACAGAATCATGTATCATTTTGCTTTCACTTCACAGTTGTCTGTTACTCGTGTGTGAACTTTCAGTAAAAAATTCAAAATAAAGTCTTTATGTTTATGGTTGTAAACATTAATGTGCAAAGGTCCAAGGTGTATTAGTACTTTCGAGAGGCACTGTATGTGAATATAATGAGGGATGGTTGGCGCACATGTGTGCAGTTGCGAAACTGAAGAACCACACTGACATAGGCTGTCATGCATAACTCTAACCTTAAACCAGATGTGGGTAGAAGAGTCAAAATGTTTACTCAAGTACGAGTAACGGTATTAGTAACGTTAGTATTAGTATCTGTGCTTGGGAATTTCTATGGCTGGTAACATAGATGAGTAAATACAGTCAGTCGCCTTTTTACTGTGCTAAGTTACTTTGAAATAATTTTACTCAAGTAGAAGAAAAAAGTAGTGGTCCAAATAATTACTCAAGGGTAAAACAGTACTCGTAGAAAATGTTACTCGAGTACTGCGAGTACCGAGTAGTGATAAATACAAAAAAAGTACACGTCTAAATGAAGGTTTGTCTCTTAAAATTTACAAGTTACTTTCTCTTTCACAAGTTAAGTTAACAAGGCCAGTCTTTGCCTTAAGTTAAGGCCCTCATCAAACTCAAATTTACTTATATAAATTTTTTTTTATAATCTTTTGATCCCCCCCCGGCCAATGAAAAGCATCAGATCATAAAATCACAATAAATGCATCCCTTTAGTCTTTATTTCTCCACAAAATGTACATAACAAAGCACTGCACAGCTAGTGTTAAGGTACAGATGTTTGACACTCTACAAGAGCATTACTTCAACATCGTGTATATAGATAAGTCATCCACAGAAATACAAAATATCATGAGCATTTTTTTTTTTTTTTATTATCCAAACAAAAATATATTATTGTGGGTCACGAAACAAAGCATTTGTGTTCACAATTTAAATCTGGAAAATATGTCGTTTTTCGTGATGGGACTTTCACAGAATGTCCCATCACGAAAAAAACTAAAGGAAAAGGCGTCTCACTGGAATAGCATTGGGTTTTAGGGAGCGTCATCATAAGCTAAATGAGTAAAAACTAGCCAGGCGGACGGTATACCCTGAACAAGGCCTCTGTTCAAAGACACGGAGCACTGAGGGAAGGTTTTTGGTGCCGGAGTACAGGTACAGTACAGGTCGGGTTTAGGAACATGCAGTAGTTTACGGTTTTGTCTCATTTTATGTCGCCTTTTTGACGTGTTTTTGCCACTTTTTAGTCTGTCTCGTGTTTTCCTCACGTTCCTCAAGAAGCTTTTAGATTTGGGTAAAGCCAAACTGGAGAAAATGTACTTGATTCAGGTGGAGGTTAAGAGGTTAAACAGTTTGTTTTAAGTATTTTTCTTTAGAAACGGAATATTTGAACTGCTTCGGTGGCCAAGGTTTGAGATTTGGTTAAATTGTAGTGCAATTCACAAAAATATGCTCTGCTGAAAGTCCATTCCCTTCAAGTCAAGTCATCCCGGATTGATTGATTGGACTTTGGTGAAGTTAAACCTGTTAAACATGTGGTTAGCATATTTGTGAATCAACTTGCTACATTGGCCATAGAGTCAAATAGTTAATGTCCAAGAGTCTAAATTCACCTGTTGACAGATGATCAGAGATGAGAACCTGGAGAGTAATAACACAGGAAGGACATACAAACCCTCAAGCTCTCATTGACTGAGAGGAGCTGGCACCGACTCACCACACTGAAACTGAGAATTGAAACAGGAAAAGAAACATGTGAAGGAAGCTGGTCTAGAAAGAAAAAAATACAGTAGGAAAGTAATATTGACATGCGTGTACAGCATAGCAACCGAGCGCATTTTCGGTTAAGCTTCTTTACAGGAGAGCTTACAGCCTATAGGCCAGTGTAACGCCCCATTTGAAAGCTAAGACCTGCAAAACTCAGCTTTCATCATGCTTTTCCTGCACATTTTTTGTCACATTGTGTTGTTTTGTAGGTCTCGAGAAGCTTTTAGATTTGGGTAAAGCCAAACTGAAGAAAATGTGCACTTGGTTCATTCGACGGATCATTTTGCAGGCCGTCCATCATTTGATTGAAAATAAGGGTCTTAATTAAAGTCATTATAAGTTCAAAATCTGTCAACGGGACGTTAATACCAACCTGACCTGTACTGTACCACACACGAGGCTCATCTTAGTCTCATCCATTTGACTAAACCTTTGAATTCCTATTTCATCAAGTTCCAGTTTTTATGTTTTTAGTCCCTTCCTTTCATTTCTATTTAGTTTTTATCGGGGAAAATATCTGAAGATTTTAGTCATTAACTACATTTCATTTGGTTTTCGTCCCTTTTCAGTCTGCGAAAACATGACTGACTAAAATGATGACAAAATATATGTTAAACATATATTTTTTAGTAGAGATGCACCGATCCAGCTTTTTTGCTTCCGATACTGAAGTGGCTTAAAACAGTGAAAAAGTGAATTGTTTGTATCTCCATTGTGAGATCAGACCAGAAGTCTGGTCATGATGTTACAGATCAATTATCGATTATATTTATTAATATAATAATGGAAAACATTTAACATGGATCACTGGGTCTTTGGGACAGGCTATTTTATATTAATCTAAACCACTCACATAAAATGATCTGATCATTACAATTTATGGATTACAAATACATGTATTTTATAACAGTTATTCTTTAACAGCATTTCATAAACTAAAACACAAACACTTGGCTCCAGCAGTGGTTATTTTATTTTATTAGGCTTGGGTGACCAGATGTCCCAGTTTACCCGGGACTGTCCCAGTTTTGAGTCCTTTGTCCCACGTCCCAATAGATTTCACCAAAACCATTTGTCTGTCCCAGTTTTACTCAGTCTCTGCCCCAGTTGTCCCGGCTCTTGGCCAATTTAGTCCCCGAAATAACACACTTCCATTGACAATTTATGTTTTTTGGCCCATATGAACATGAATTACCAAGTATAAACCAATTAAAATGTTCAATTCTAGCATCTCCTCAATGGTATCGGCTCAGTATCGAATATTTGTAGCCGATACCCATCTTTTTTTTAAATATTGGCCCCGATATTCGATACCAGTATCGGATCAGTGCATCCCTCATTTTTAGAACGTACGTACTTTACCGCAGGACGTCTGTACGTTCAGATCTTTATATTTGTTTTGAAGCTAATGGCTAACAATAAAATAAAAAAAAGCTACTTATGGTCCACTGTGTGAGCTTAAAAAATATCAATTTATTTTGACCAGACACATAAACCCGTCGGATTCTGCCTCGTCAGCTGGAACTAGCTTGGCGTAGCGTTCAGTTGACACCTCAGCGCTTTAATAATTCAGCCCCGCAGGTGGCGCTAAAGAAGCCGGGTACAGCGTGGAGCTCGTCTCTTTTCCATGTTGTGGTTTCTCTTCAAACCTCAGTCTCCGATCCAGCTGCCATGGAGGCCTTCTCACTCATCAGGTTCGTATCTACACACATGCAAACACAAACACACACACACAAGCTTTTAGATTTGGGTAAAGTCGAACTGGATAAAATGCGCTCCGTTGAAGTGGGGGTTAACACGGTGTTCTCACATCACCTTTGCAGTTTTTTCCTGAGGTCTTTAATCTGATCGTTCTTCTTGGTCAGCATCTCTTTCATGTTGCGATAGGCCGCGGTCTGTTGGAACTTCTTGTCCAGCTCCTGAGTCGGACACAAAAGAACTTGGTAACTATTCCCCAACACACCACTAAAACCAGCCCAGCCCAGTCTTCTTGCTGGCATGGCATAGGGAGGGTGGAGTTTTTTTTTGTTCTCCTGGGAGCAGTGGTTCTCAACTGGTGGGTCGCAGAACCGTTTTCAGTGGGTAAGTACAGAGTCATATCTTGAGTCTATTAAAATGATATCGGGTCGTTTTTATTTCATTTAATGCTTATTCAACAGTAACTTCTGAGAAAAGAATATTTTGCATTATATTTTACAAGTCTAAGTTGTAGTACTGAGTAGAGCTGTAGAGTTATTAACAAAATAACAGCAAACTGTAAATATATTTTAAATATATATATTTAAAGTGCATCAACATAAACAAAATTGCAAAGGCAAAATCTTTCTTTAACTGAAAAGTCACTGTGCAACAAAGATTGTTACACATCCAAATTATTTATACTGTATTTGGATTGAGCTAATAAAACAAGAAAAAATCCCGAGGTAACTCTTAGTTTAAAAATCGTTTTTTTTTTAAATATTAATCGAACTCAGCTCAACTCAATACAAATATTTTTTTCCCAGCCCTGGTACGGAGTTGTTCCAGCACCAATATTGGCGTCAGATAGTACACAGGTATCTGTGTCGGTGAGAAGTAAACCAACTAACTGATCCAATACCATGCTACATTTGCCTACAAAGAAAAAAAAAAACATGGCAACGCCCAGTGTGTTTCACTACAATGATTTCAGATAGTGGTGCTATTTAACGTTTGTTAGTGTCGAATTCAGTTTCGAGTGTAAATGTATTACAAAAGTAACGAGTTACAGAAATATGACTTTTTTCAGTAACTAAGAAATAAAATATATTATTTAAACAAAATATGTGAATATATTAGTCATTATAATTCAAGTAAATCAAGTTTCAAGTGCACTTAAATGGTTTGTATTTATACACGAACAAAAAAACAGACTCAAGTTGGATACTGGTGATTAAGATCTGCAGTCTGTAGCTAAAGTCGTAAAGACAAAACATGAGACAACGGGGAAAGCAAAGGAAAAGGAAATCTTTGACTGCACTTTTGCTCGGTGGCCTTATTACTATTTTCAGTTTGTATTTTGCCAAAAGTAACTCAAAGTAGTGTAACTCAGTTACATTTTTAAAGCTTTAACGTTTTAGATTTGTTGAAAATAAAGTTGGTGATTAATCTTCAGTTTTAAATGGTGTGTTTTATATTCATGAATTAGCACACAGGGGGCTGCTCCGTGCTTTTAAACAGAAATTTTTGAAAAGACAATGCATTAAATAATGAGATCTTTACTTCCAGCACCAACCAAAAAATCAAAACAACAACTTCTGGGCTTATATTTTGATACGTCAAGAATAAGAGGAAAGGGAAAAGTGACTCTTTTTTTTTTAACCGTTTGTCCAGCTACCTTCTCGGCCAGGTTGAGCTGCTCCTGGATCCTCAGCAGATCGTGCTTGGCGGAGACGAGGTTCTCCTGGAGGTCCTTCTGCGACGCGGCGTTGGCGCTTAGAGACTTCTCATAGTCCTCCTTCAGAGCCGCCACCGTGTCCTCCAAACAGCTGATGTCCTGCGCACAGGCCCGCCGCTGAGAGAGAGGAGGGGCAGCACAATGACCGTCAGGCTGGGAGGGCCGACAGGAAGGATACTACGCCTACGAACTACACCTAGGACGCCGGGGATGTAACAATAGGTGCACGCAGATAAATAATCACTGCATTTGGCTATTGCTTTTGGGACTTTTAGACTTTGTTTGACTTATGTGGCACTTTGGAGAAGTTTGTGCACAATAGCAATAAAATATAGCACCAAGACATTTAAAAGTTCCTCATACTATGACTTTAGAGTTCTGTAATTTGACACACATGGAAAGTACTTGTAAGGCTATAACTGCTGTGAATTTGGAGTGTGTGATATAAAGTATGTCATTTTTTATTTGTATCGATGGTGGATGGATGGATTATGTTTTAATAGACATTTTAATTTGGAGAGGCTATGGTTGGATTTGGCCAGACGAGAGAGGATCAAAATGGGTGATCTTGAAAATGTTAAAGTCAGATTTATACAATAGCGTGACATTCTAATATTGTTACATCCCTATTTGACACACAATGGAAACAAAAGTCACTCGGTGTACATACCAAAAAGGCCCAAGTTGGCAGACAAAAACAAAAAAACAGACTTATTTAATTTAAACTATATGTGTCCAAAAGATTGAAGAGAAAACTTAAATGTGTCAAAAACATGACTTTGCATAACTGTTACTGTACCTGCTGTTCACCTTGCACCGTCTGGATATCTTTCAGCGCTCTCTCGGCTCTCGTCTTTTCGTCCAGAGCACTCATGGCCTAAGGATGAAAGAACATACCGTAAACATTTGAACATACGACAAAACCCAAGAGGAATAACGGCTGTACCTGTGTCTCTAAAGTTCGCAATCTGGCCTTCAGCTTGTCGTTTTCCTCTTGTAGTCTCGCAATTTCCTGAAGAACAAAACAATAATATAATCTCTTCCACTCACTGCTTATTTCACATACAGAGGGAGGGACAAGTATTTGATCAGGATGAATCTTGGACCATTCCTCTTTACAAAACTGTTGCGGTCCAGCGAGATTCCTGGGTTCACTTACTTTTTCCTCGCTGTCCTGTGAATGTTTACATGTTATGGCCAATGAAAATATGTATGTATATCAAATGTAAATGTCTGGGTGGTTCTATTTGAAGCAGAAATGACCAATTTAGGCAGAAATGTGAGAAATTCCAAAGCGTTCACATACTTTTTCCTCCCACTGTACAGGTAGATCGATGCAAGTGCCTACCTTATTCAGAAGTTCAGAAACTCCGCCTTCGTTGAGCGGCGCCAACTTGGGTTTGTTCGACTCTTGGTTGGACTGGATGGAGAAAACAGAACTTTACATCAAAGACTCCCACAGAGTACGCAGCCCTGGCAACAGCCTCGAGTTACCCGGTGTTTTGACAAATGAACTCGTGTCTCGCCTCGCCTTTTGGCAGTTATACGGGTCAACATTCGAACACCATGAAGAAGGAAGAAGAGTATAGCGTTACGGAACCGTCGTGTCCTGTAAAAATGGACTTGTCAGCGCTCCACAATGGGCCGCCGTTGAACCGCGAAGTGGCTCCGGAATATAAAACTACTTGAAAATGAAGTGTAGCGCAGCTGCCCGGGAGCTGCGGTTTCTAAATGTGTGACTCACCTTATTTGGTGTTTTAAAGTCGGTCTTTTCAAACTCGGCTACTTGTTCCAACAGCTCCCTAGGGGGGAAAAGATCGACATAATATAGTCAATATCCAACACTGCTTTGTTCAAACTATTCACTACTTAATTGCATTATTAATATTTACTTTAGTTTTCTTGTTTTTCTCATGTCATGTTTTCAGGATCGTATAGTAGAGCAGGGGTTCCCAAACGTTTTAGGCCGTGACCCCCAAAAATCAACCAACAACTCAAAAAAAAATATCATACCGTCTATCAGACATCGTATTTGAAGTACAAGAGTAGGCAACATCAATCATAAGATATATAGTCAAAAGCATTAAAACCTGTCATATGCACTTTAAAAGCAGAATTTAGTAATTTTGTGTGTGAAAAAACCAACAACCTAATAGTATTTGACTATATGGTATTTGACCACTTAGTGACCCCCGCGGCTGTATGAGTGGCCTTTACTTTCCATCACTGTGGCCTTGATCACGCACTAGGATCCATTGTTTCCAGGGTTTGTGGTGGGTTCTCATTGCTGATGGAACCATCTCCATAGTCCTGCATACATTCCACACAGAAAACCTACCAGAAACTCAAATCAGAATCGAACCCAGCACCTTCTAGCTGTGAAGCATGAGCACTAACCATGACGCCAGAACAGTACCAGTATCAGCAACTTTAAAAACAACTGATCCTGGAGTAGGACTGGGTACTATTAAGCCATACCATAACCATAGTTTACGTACTACTGGTATCGAACAAAATAAGTATTGACAGCAGGTTCTGAAAAAAATAAAATAAATAAATACAAATCTTCAGAGTTTTGATGCTGTTGGGTCCAGGGACAGCATTAGGGGAAGTTACTTTAGAAATAGTCTTTTATGCCTTCAGGTTCTCGATGACAAATATTTTAGTATTGGTATCGAAAAAAGTATTGTTCAGGTATATGTATCACAAATAAAGTATTGTTTAAGTACCGGTATACATTTTCTTTTAACGGTACCCAGCCCAATCCTGGAGCGACCCAATGATGAGGTCTCAGACAGCCGCGAGGTCACTGAAAGGTCAAATATTAAGAATATCACAAAGATAGGTTTTTACCATCTAAAGAACATAGCCAGAGTCCAGAGTTCTCTCTCGGGCCAACACGGAGACGCTAATGCATGCTTTTATCACCAGTCGTATTGACTACTGTAATGCCCTGCTTTCTGGTCTTCCCAAAAAGAGCATCTCAGGTTTACAACTTTTACAAAATTCAGCAGCTCGTGTCCTGACGAAGACCAGGAGGCGGGACCACATTACACCGGTTTTAGAGTCGCTGCATTGGCTCCCCGTGTGTTTCAGGATCGATTTTAAAGTTAGTCGTAGTTATTCCTAAAGTCAACAGAAAGACTCACGGCGAGGCGTCTTTCCAGTATTACGGCCCTCGCCTCTGGAACGACCTGAGGAGGAGCTCAGGACCGCAGAGAACGTTCATGTATTTAAAAGTAGGCTCAAGACCCACCTTTTTAGCTTAGCTTTTAACTAATATTGATTTATATTAACTTTATCTGTTTTAGTTCTATACCATTTTTTTATTTATTTAGTTTCACTCTTTTTTGATCTGCTATTTCACATAAAATAAAAGATACATTAAAAACAGCTAAAACTTTTGCTGTTTTTAATTTATCTTTTATTTTTTATGTTCTCCCAGTGGTAAGGGTCCATAACAAACCAACCAACCAACCAACCAACCCAAAGGCGTCGGAACCACTCATTGTGAGGGGGACGTGTCCCCTCCACATTTACTAGTTTAGACTGGACCTTTTCTATAGGCTCCCCGAGGCCAAACAATTAAATATGACCCGCGCCTTATTTTCCATACATTTAAAAAATATTTTATGGCATTATCCGCGCCAGTATCGCGTCGCTCTGCGGCGCATACGCTCTGCTTTGCGTAGCTGTGTTTATGTAGGTCCGATACCATCACCTTACAGCGGCTGAAATGTAAACATGTCTCTGTAAACCACTGAAAAACGGCTAAAGTGAGAATACTGGAGGATTATCGTTGGACGGACGGACAGATTTGACCAAACAGAAGCACAAGGACTCGTGCATCGTGTTTCCGGAGTTTTTTACGGATTCTCACATGGAGGAGCAGGGCTTTTCGCGTCCTCGGCAGGTGGACAGCGTGTCTTCATCGGTACAAAGGGCCTGACCGGTAACTTTAAGGTGAGGAACATCAGTTTTGGACGTGTTTGTAAAGCGAGTGATGAAACTGATGTAGCGTGAGTTTGGGGAAACTGCCCCGGGCTAGCACGAGTGTTCAACCGGTCAATACGCCCGTTAAACCTCGCTGTCTGGAGTCTAACTTAACCAAATAACATCTGAATTATTCATTTGACGGATAAATGTTTGCTTCCTTTACCCCTTGACTCAATTTTATCTGCGTTTGTGGGAAATGTGAAGATACAACCGTTGAGATGTTTGTTTGCGATGGCAGGAGTCAACGGGTGTGGCTCTGAATAAATGAGGATACAAACACGAGCGCCGTCTCATAAGAGCTTCATTCACTCTCTGCCCCGGGAGTGCTGGTTGGCTGTGGCCATGCGGGCGCTCTCCTGTGGGTGTCTGTGTGTGCGGGTGTGGTGGGGGCTGTTGTTATTTACGTATATTTGCTGGTGGGGACGATTTTAATGATTTTTAAGCACTGTAAAGCACTTTGTGATACATTTTGTATGAAAAGCGCTTTATAAATAACGTTTGATTTGATTTGATACGCATTAATATCAAGTTGTTGTTTTTCCAGCAACAAAACGTTCCATAATGCACCTTTCAGCAGCACAAACTATATTTTGTAAACAGAATATACAGTCTCCTTCTTAGGTCTGAAACGTGCTAGCCCTGATGCTAAGACGTCTATAAACATGTTCCTAAATGTGTGAGATTCGTTAGTTGCATTAGTTGAGCCGTTCAGTCGAACATAAAATCACAATAACCATAAACGCTCGATCTAAAAGAGTCGACATCGTAACCTCCCTTGCAGCTTCTTTTCGTTTTATTTGAACTTCACGCTTTTGCTGTGTGGCCGTTAGGAATGTTCTATAAGGAAAAATTAACACCCATGTTTTTGATGACAGTTGTGCGCAGCTCTTCTCAGTTTGCGTTGGGTAACCAGAGCAGTTTGGAGAAAGCTTGGATGTGGTTTTATGAAAGTAAAAAAAAAAAGCAGTGACGAGAGGCGTGCGTGTGACAGGCTCGGGTCAAAGCACAAGGCTTTCTTACCCACCCACATGTGAAACTCGGGTCAACAGTTCAGCCAAGTTCATCTGAGAGTGAAGTGTGACAAAGAATAGCAGCTTATTCAAAACCAAAAACAGTAGGGGGAAATTGGATCAGGTTTCAGGTTTCGGGTCGATTAACATGTAAAGCTTGCACCTGAAGACAAAAACAAACAAAAAAATAGTCTACTCTACCCAATAATTTCACTGAATAATATTACTTTCCACTATAGATTTAAAACTATAATTTCAAGGTAAATTTTCTCAAAACGCACTTTTCTAAGACTCAAGGCCTCAACGTCTCTCCTTAATTTCCCCCGAGAAAAACCGCCTCTGTGCGTGAAATCATTTTGGACAACTTTCTGTTGGTCAGTGGAGGGAAAACAGACCATTTCCTGTCGACGTTCTAATGGAAATTGAAATTATAATGGGATACAAAAAAACAAATTACCCACAGAAGTTTTAGAAAAATTTGACAGTGTTTCTGAAATGTTCAAATATTGGCGCTTTTTGTGTGTGCCATTTGTTAGCGTTAAATTGACATTAGTCTTTAGCTTCAGGGCTAAAAGAGTAGAAGGTGTAAATACAGAAGTCTCCTCTGGTGAAGTACTTACTGTATATCCTGCGGAAAGTTAACTCTACGACTATTACTACAACTAATTAAGTAAATACTAACAATAATAAAGTTAATATGCCACATGTTGTAAGTGATTTTCCAACAGCTATTTGCAACTCCCAAACAAATAGACTAATTAACACAATATAATTTACTATGTGTCAAAACAAATCATACACATGATTTGGAATTTCCAAATGGAAATATTGCTTTAAATTTAAATCTTATATTTATGTCAGTAAAAGTTTTATTTTATTTCCACCCCTTTTTTGAGTTTTTGTTGTTCAGGCGTAAACATATCCAATATGATTTAAAACAATCAAAAAAAGGCAAAATATCTTTAAAAAAATATCTGTTCACACGCAAGACTTTTCAGCAGGTTTGACAACACTTGGCGAAAGACATTAAACCTTCTAGTCATTTTTCATAGAAATACAACCTCTACCTGAAGAGAACAATGCTGCAATTGTGGTTATTTCTGTGCATTTCCATGCACTTCAGTAACAGTCTTATTCTGTACTGCATCGCCAAGTCTTCTGATTTTTAGATCATCTCCTCTGAACAGGCAGAAAGTCAAATTGAATGCAGAATCAATACTTTCAATGTCACAAATGCAACAGATATTATATTCTAAATTAAATCCTTGGTAAAGCTTTGGATATAATTAAACCTCTGCAGTGGGGTTATCTTCAATTGTGTGCCTCTCCGTGACCTTTCTGGCCCCCCTCACTCTGAACAGCACATAGGAGGAAGTGGTCTCTCTTGAAACGTTCCACAGCTGTCTTTGCATTGAGATGAGGGTCGTGTGTTACTCCCTTTGACCTGCCGCAACTTGTTTTAAAACCAAATGTTGCGATTTGTTATACACATTACTACACAAGCGATCACAATGTTGTCACGTCCGAGGACTGTGGTAGGCAGATTGAGGTTTGAAAGAAATAATAGTTCTGAGATAGTTAAAACAATGTTCACAAAGAAGGCATTAAAGTTGATTTGCCTGGAGGTTTTATCGTATTTAATGTATTTTCACAGTACAGGGCCCAAGGTTCAAGGTGCAAGTGCGATATAAATAATAAGTTAGTTTTGAAATAAAATAGCTAAATGTTCATTATTAGGCAGCATTCATAATGTCAGAATAAAATTGGCAATGTTTTCTAACTTTTTAAAGCAGCTGTATCATAAAATGTGACTCACAATGCAAAACAAAATAGAAAACAAAAAGTAAAAAAGGGTCAAGTGTCGGTCGTGTGCTCGTTTAGTGTTCAGTTTTGGTTTGGTTTCAGACGGGTGCTATAACCCGCACAGAGGAGCGCATTTGATTTGAAGCCTGGGTTTGGCCTATTCCAAGGCAACATTCTGCTTGTACCTTTTGAGGCGGATTATGACCAGGATCTTACGCCTTTGCCTGTGCACTGGGTCGATCACTCACCGCGGCCTGGTCGTCAGCAGGAGAACCCATTACAAAACCACTGCCATTCCATGTGTTTGTGGAGGATGTCATTTTGCAGGTTTGAAATGTCTGCAGCCTTCAGTTTAACGGTTAGTGATGATGACACACATGTGCTTCATTTGGGTGCACACACCCAGAATTTAGCACCGCATTGTTACACCCCTAATTTTGATTAAAAGCAGTATATCCCTGTGAAATGATCTCAAATAACAAAATAAAGTATCCAAATAAACGTTAAAGGAGTATTATGCAACGTTTTGTGTAAAAAAAAAAGTTGATATTAGTGTGTATTTAACCTTGTAGTGACCCAGCAGCTGTACGAGTGGTCAGCATGGGGCCTTTACTTTCGATCACAGTGGTCTCAATGACGCTCCAGGATACATTTCTGTGGAAGGTGTTCTCTGCTGACGGACCCTCTCACCAGAAAACCTCCAAAACAGTTGATTCTGGAGCGTCCTAAAAACCCCTGTGATGGAAAGTAAAAGCTCCATGCTGACCACTCAGACAGCGCTGGGTCACTTCAAGGTCAAATATGCACTAATATAAACTTTTTTTCCCCCCCGCATAAAATTTTGCATAATGCACCTTTAATAAACCAGAATTCAAATGTTTTATACCTGGAATCATTCTAACCACAAATTACAATTTACAGTCTGGTGAGTTTTGGTGGATTGCGGGCCAAAACATTTGGGAACCATTTTCACAAAAAAATGGGTTTGACACTTGAGTACCAAGTAGTCAAGGTAATCATTTACATTTAGATACATTCAATGAAATATTTGAAGATTCTGTTCAACATGTTCATAACTGAATATTTGAGTTCAACAGAGCTGGTTTGAACATGCCCAGAACTAGGATAATTAGGTACATTGTGTAAAACGTGAACACTCATCTTAACATGTTCATTTTCGGTGTGACTGACTTATTTTTCACCTGTTTTCCAGCTCGGAGATGTCGGTCTGAAGGCGCAGGTAGAACTTCTCGGCCTCGGTGAAGAGCTGGCGCAGCAGGAGCACGTTGGTGTGGGCCGTGTTTATGAGCTCGGTCTCCACCTCTCCTCGCACCACCACCTGCAGCCCATCCAGCATCTCCCTCACCTCGTCCACCGTGAACGTCTCGTCCACCAGCCTGCACGCACACATAGCAAACACAACATCGGCTGACTCTTTCGAAAGGTCAATTAAAGCAGTTTAAAAAAAAACAACACCTGGCACCTGCAGCTGATGGTTTTAAAGCCACATTCAGCTCTTTGGTTGGTTTGTGAAAAGGTGTTACGATGAAGTCCTGGTTAAATCAGTCAGTTTTTACACTTTGTAGAGCACTACCAAACACAAGACAACAACAGGTGTCTGGAATGTACGGTACACGGGTTAAGTTAGCGCAAGAATCCACGATATATTGCAATACCATCTGAGATTTACACAAAAAAGCATAACTTGAATATGCAAAAGGTCAGTTTCAGCCATTTACGTTGATTTTTTAGTATTGTTCTGGTCTCGATATGCTATTTTAGTCTAGTATTGACACAATTTTCTGAAAAAAACAAACAAATGAAACAACAACAAGAGAAACAAACAAAAATCCAATAAGCCGAATGCCCATCTCGACTGCGCATGCGCATCCTAAATTTCAGCTACCAAACAAACCACACCGCCATTGAAATGTGCGTGCGAGTTCAGGCAGCGGAGCGTGAACACTGAATATTTATGTTGTCAATATCTTGAACGCGAGGAGACAGTCAGGGCGGCGGCTCCGTAGGCTGAGCGGAAGTTTCAAAAGTTTCAAAACAGTGTTTATGTTAAATATAGTGGGTAAATTTCTGTCTGTCAATTTAGCGATCGATACGCTATGTTGTACACCATCAGATCGCTCATAAATAATACAAATAGTACATTTAGATGGCATAGCCTATGTGTATGTGGATCTCTCTGGTCACAATTAAAACAGTGATTTTGTTTACTGTCCACCTCCTTATTGACAAAAAAAAAAGAAGAGGGAATTCTATGTTTTTTTCCCTCATTCCAGTTTAAATGTTCTGAATAACGGCGACGTGAGGCCACAGTTTCAGACCCTGGACTTTGTCTAACAGTCGCCTTCAAGAGTCAGAAATTGTTTTCCCACATAGTTATTCCAACTATGAACAAGGACAGGTCGTCACTTTTGAAGGCATCTCTTTGTATGAACGGCCGTCCAGTTCTTTCCGTAGTGTCACTGCGTAACATTTTAGATAATACTGTTGACAGCAACACAACACATGCTCCTAATCATCAGCTAGACACAGAAAATTGTATTATTGCAGCAGGTAATCGATGAATGGATTTGGATAAGGACCTTTGTATCTCATATTTGGCTGCTTTTAGTCTACATCGCCATGGAGATGAGCTGGAGATGTGTCACACACACCCAGTAAGGTTACTGTCAGATCTACGTTTATGTTAATTTTTGTTTGTTATTATTCAACAATAACATTATCTGTGAGGGGGGAAAAAGCTTGTAATTAATTATATATTCATTGAGTAAGTTTGTTATGCGGTGTGTAGCTTTACGTAACACTTAATAGTTAACAGCCTTTTAGAGCCAAACTAGCAATAGTGAGCCTAAAAAGTGCAAGAACCACAGATCACCTGCTGTCCTTGAGTTCTTCAAAGCAGGAGTCGATCGTCTTGAGTCGGAGGATCCTTTTTGAACGTGCAAATCTCATATAATTAATAACTTCACTTTTATGGTGCTCGTTGAACCCAAAGTCAGCCTGCGTAGAGGGGGAGAAAACAACAACACGTGAACGGACAGATTCCACAGACTGACAGCGATAAATGCGAAGAATTAGCTGATCTGCTAAATGAACGTAAGGGAGATATCCTCGAGCTTACAGGCCCGTGCATGCGTGAGCACACATCGATTCGGAACCGTGGGCAACTTGTGAAAAGCTTGGTTGCTCGGTGTTCCCATTCAAATTGGGCAGACGGAGGGATATATTGTGTCAGTGTGTATGATTCTGATGCATGAAAGCAGCCCGGTTTGCTACTTACCATGATGATGACTGTGGAGCTAACGTGAGCCTTACTCTGACACAGCTAGCTTAAAAGGTAACAACAACGAGGGACCCGGCTTCGAAATAAAAACCGAGCGGCGGGTAATGTGCACAATGCGAGGGTTTTCCCGTAAGAACAACTTGGTTACGCAAATAAAAAAGAAAAGACACGCTGCTTTTCTCATAAGTGTCAGGGAGGCTAACAGCGCTACCAGGCTAGTGTTTGCGTGTTGTGTCTTGGAAACGGAGCGGAGCGTCATCACCTTGGTTACGGCCCGGCGCATTCACTGACAGTGCGTAAATTATTCGATAGAAAAGATTAACCTCTTACCCCCTCGCCTTAACCGAGTGCAATTTCTCTCCATTTAGGCTTTACCCAAATCTAAAAGCGTCTGGACTGGAGAGCAACAATGTGACGAAAAATGTGTTAATGCTTTTTTGTTGTTGTTGTTGTGTTTATGTAGCTTTTTCATTATTTATTACGTTGCTTTTTTGTCTTGATTTCGCCACATTTTTGTCACGTATTTGTCGCTCTTTTGTTGCGTTTTTGTCACTTTTTGTGGCTTTTTTTGTTGTTCTAGTTTTGTTGCGTTTCATCCTCGTTTCCGTTGCTTTTTTTGGGTAAAGCCAAACTGGAGAAAATGTGCTCGGTTCAATGCTGCACATTATTTGAGAACGAAAGTATTATTGTGTATTTTGAACTCAACTATTATATTGTGTATTTTGATGTACTTACCGACGAACCAGAACGTAATCTTTTGCTCAGATAACTTTATCTTTATTGATTCCTCTAGATGGCGCCAAAGGGCTATCGTTATTAAATCTCTCCAATATTTGCATGGTGTGGATTTATTCATGGCACTCCTCTTTAGCCTTTGTCATATAGTCTACTACGGCATAAACTTTGTGCTAACCCTACACTAGCGTAAAAAAAAAAAGTTGCTACGGTTAACAGTAAATTAAACGCAAATAAATCAGCTAAAAATGCGAAAAGATTGAGCTACACGTGCATGTTAAACTGAATTTATAAGGAGCTTACCTCAGCGTAAACGTAACGCAACAGCAACGTAAGTTATGTACTGAATAAAAACTTAAAACAACAAGCAGGCCATAGCAGCACAACTAATTTAGGAACAAATGCCATTTTATTAGTGAGGTAAAATTTCCTTGCTGGATCAACTAACAAAAATCCAAGCTGTACCACTACTAACTAAAATGTGTTGGATTTTGTTACCTACAAAATGCCAGTCATTATTGTTTGCTTAGTAATAGTAATGTGCATTATAGAATTAATATTAATTTTATTTTGTATTCTATATGGAAGCTATAGTCTTAACAATCAGTGATTAACACTGCATAACAAAAGACTTCTTCTGATGATTGTGCAGGTGGGGGAGGGGTGTGCTAATGCTAACCTGGGGTGGCCCAGCAGAAATCAAGGGTGGCCCACCCCTGGCCACCCCCTAGAAACGCTACTGAGAGGAGAGAGTCCCAGCTTTTAAATTCTCAGGGACCCACAGAGGATCTCACATGGAGATCCTTGCCCTTGCTGCTGTTATAAAGGCTCAACAGCAGCTCTATTTTCTACAGACACCACGTGTTTAACGTCATGGTATGCAAACTGCACAGAGCCAGACCAGAAAAGCGGCCTCCAGAGAGTCATCCTCACGTCCAAAAAGATCATAGGGCGGCCATTGCCAGCTCTAGAGAACATTTTTAAATCATCTTGGGAGCTGTGACTCATCCCTGTCACCACCTCTCTTTGTTACCATCTGGGAGAAGGTATAAGTGCATCAAAGCACACACATCCCGGCTGAGAAACAGTTTTGTGCCTAGAGTCTTTATTGAGCTGAATTCACAGAAAAACATAGAAAGCGCAATATGTGCATTGGGCTGGGGTGTTTGTGGAGTTGTGTGTACGTATGCACTTCTGGTGACGATAAAGATGAGGTGAACTTAGGATACAGAGGTGTAGTGTTGGTTCAGTAAAGATAATTACCCAGTATGTGCTATTAGCTTCACTTTTAATCGTTGTTTGTCACATTGCTGTCGTAGAAATATGTGTGCGTTTTTAAGACTGGCCCAGCCAATTTCATGTTTCTCACCTCAGCTGTCCTGAGGAAGTTACCTGGCCCAAACTTTTCTATGACAGGGCGAGTTTACATAATGATGGCCAAAGGATCGGGGCCCAAACCCCAAACTTAAGCACCATCTTAAACAAAAACACTATTTTACTACATACAATTATTTTGCATATTTTCATTAGTATGGAGTACTGTAACTGGTGGTTTGCTCTGTGCTGCTTGCAGTATTATTTGTCAAAATCATCCGGAGGGCCAGAGGATATATGTTGGAGGGCCGGATTTGGCCTCCAGGCTTGACGGATATAGTATTTTGGGATGCGTTTAACACTCCACTAGAGGGAACTAGAGCAATGTTGGATCTCAGCTGGTACTGCTCATTTATTATGATATATATTATTTAATATTAAGATGAAAACATACATCCATACAATACATACAAGAATGCATGTCATAGTTAAAAACATTAATTCAACACGAATGTGTTTATTTAGGAAATTAATTTTCTATTCTTTACTTGTCATATGCACAACTAAAACTGCTTTCAGCCTGGATTCAAACAGACAAAAAGTTGGCAAAGTGATATATATATATTTTTAAATTGAAGCTACATTTTGGGGGTACCGTGTACCAGTGTTCATGCTCACAGCTAGAAGGTCCCCGGGCGGACGGGGCCTTTCTATGTTATGTGGAGTTTGCATGTTCTGCCCGTGTCTGGGTAGGCTTCCTCCGGGTACTCCAGTTTCCCCTACCACTAAAAACATGTACAACAGGCCAGGACCAATGATGTGTGTGCGGAGTGAATGGAGAACAAACCCCCTACACTGTGTGAAGCGCTCTGGATGACTTGTGTCATGTGAAAAGAGCTTCACAAATAAACTTCCATTCCTTCATGCGGCACAGGGGGCCTTAACACAGCACATTGTCTCCTGTTCGGCATTACCCAAATCTAAAAGCGTCTCGACTGGAGCTTCCAACCTTATTTGAAAGCTAAGACCTACAAAACTGATTGTAACTTTTTCGTTGCGTTGTTCCCGCTTTTTTGTTGTTGCATTTTTTAAATGTTTTTGTCGGGGTTTTTTTGTGCTCTGGTCACTTTTTGTTGCTCTTTCCCCAGATAGCAAGCGGATGTGGGCCACATGTGGCAAAAATGTGGATCTTATGGCATTTGTACGGCCCGTATGAACCAGATCTCAGCCAGACGTGGGCCACATTTGGCATACTATAAGTGGCCCAAATATGAACATACAATCATGGGCCACTTGTGGCAAATATATGGCAGTTGTGGAACTGAAATATGGTGGCTGAAACTGATATCAGCCATTAGTGGGCCACATTTGGCATACTATAAGTGGCCCAAATATAGCAATTAATATATGGGCCACTTGTGGCAAATATATGGCTGTTCTGGAACTGAAAAATGGTGGCTGAAACCGATGTTAGCCATTAGTGGGCCACATTTGGCATACTATAAATGGCCCAAATATGAACATACAATCATGGGCCACTTGTGGCAAATATATGGCAGTTGTGGAACTGAAATATGGTGGCTGAAACTGATATCAGCCATTAGTGGGCAACATTTGGCATACTATAAGTGGCCCAAATATAGCAATTAATATATGGGCCCCCATTTTAGTAACCACAGCCTTACGGCATCCATCTCCCCTTAGCTGCATTTGGAGTGACATCCAATGAGAATTCGCGGGGGCGTGGCTTCTGGCTCAACTTGGTTGGAAACGTTGGAAATCGGAATGGGGCGCAAAGAGCGCGAATTTTGAAAAACGCCATTAGACGGAGAGCTGCCCGCGACTGACCATTACCCCTTCTGCTGGTTGTGCTGACAGACACTGACCAGACCGGTAGTCTTTCGCTATCTTTTGTCCTCTCTTGGGTAAGTTTACTTTGTGTTGGAGAAGTTATTATTATTATTTATTTATTTACCAACTAACCTAACGCTAAGTTATAACTAGCTAGCTAACCTGAGCTGTAATGGCACAAACACAGGCTAGCGTTAGCTTTATACTTGTAGAATGACTAGAAATATACAAAATGACTTAACTAATACAATTAAATTAACACCATTATATACACTTTATAATATATCCAAGTAGCAAATAGCTGAACTAAAGCATTCGAACAAAAATCGCGCTCCAAACGCAGGACAAGTGTAACTGTGCTATCGTTAATCGTAAGTGTACTTCTATTTCTAATTCTAATTTTGTACATAATATTAAAATGATTTAAAGTCACAATCGATAGACGACACCGGAAGTATTACCCCGTTGCCGGGGTAACAACCCGTGTTGGCGCAAACGAAGAAGTAGAAGGCGAGCTGGAGATGACAGATGAGATGACTGCACATTACCATGGGAAAAGTTTTTGTTTAATACTTTGGATGGAAGAATTGCAGCGCGAACGGATTAAGGTTATAACTGTTTTGTAAGCTAATCATCGCATTGGATGTCTATATTCGCTAGCCACATAGCATAATTGCGTAGACCAAATATTATTTCAATGTTGATGACCGGCAATTATGCTATGTGGCTAACGTTGAAGATGGAGAGGATTGGAACGTTCGACGCAAACACATTACGTTAGCGAGCACATTTTCTCCAGTTTGTCTTTGTCCAAATTTAAAAGCTTTTTTGGAAAAAAGCGTCAAAATAGCGACAAAAACGAGGATGAAAATGCACCAAAAAGAGCCACAAAAAAGCATGGCAATTCATATAAGCAAATAAATATTACCATCACTGTTAATACTGGTCCAGTTTTTACACATTAGAATAATTTTAAAGTATAGCTTACTATTCATTTAACATTCATTATTAGGCCCGAGCGGCCTGCCGTAGCAAGGGCCTATTGTAATCGCAACGCAGTGCGCGCAGCGCACTGTACCTAGGTGCGCGGAGCGCACGAAAACAGCGCGAAGCGCTGTCCCCATGTCAAACGTAAACTCACCGTGTAAAACAGTGACTGCCCACACCTCTGGTGTGGGCCCTTATACTTATAATTGCAGCAAAATGAATGGGGGAATATGGCCAACTGTCATACGGAGGTGGATGACGAGCGCGAAGCGCTCGTCATCCACCTCCGAGCCCCACGGGTGTGTGGGGGAAGTCGAAAGCTTTAAAAAAATGCATAATATGTTGTAGTCGCGAAAGCGACTATATTGTTTTTGCAAGAAATATTATTATTCTTCTTTATTCTTCTTTCTTTCTTCTGCTCTTTGAGCAGGAATTTGACCCCCTGAACATAGTCAAAAACTCACCAAACTTTGCCCAAAATTCAGGTCCGGTGAAAAATTAATTAAAATGTGTGTTTCGTTTTGGGGAAATAAAAAATGGCGCGACAGCGCCACCTACAAAAGTGAAAATACATTGCGCCTATGGGGAGGGGGCCAACATAAACTTTGTCATAGAGCGACGGGATTCGGTACAGACATTCGTCATGTGACGACAACCAAAAAACATTATTGTGGCCACGCCCCCTGACAAACCGGAAGTCCGCCATTTTGACAGGAAGTCTGGAAAATGGTGAGTCAGCGTTTTCGCTGACGTCGCATTTTAACGAACTCCTCCTAGGGCGTTTCACCAAATGAGCCCAAAATCGCTCCAGCTCATCCCGAGATGTGGGGCATCAAAAGTTATCCAAATTTTTTGGCTACGTTTTACGGTTTGTTTGCGGCGAAGCCGCAATCTTTACGAAGAATTTTGTGACTTACCGAAAACAACAAAATGCTCCCATTTGCACAAATGAACTTCGATTAAAAATCGGAAATATACATTTTATTGACCTTTCACCCCCGGACACAACAAATGTGAAAAAGTGAGATTTGGCGCGATAGCGCCCCCTCTAGGCCGAGAACAAAAAATGCATTATGGGAAAAAAATTAGTTTCTCGGAAATTGATAAAATTCGGCACAATAATAGCTGATGGCATCCCGATCCAAAAAGCCAATAAGACCCATACCGTATTTTGTACGGTGTTGCCATGGAGACGATCAAGGCTCCCCATGTTAATCCAATAGGACTGACACACAAATATCACATTATACACAATTACAGCGCGCTAGCGCCCTCTGTCAGGAGCTTGTGGACAGTAGTAATTGAAGTACGGCCCGTCAAGGCCGTCCGATGCTGCTTGTGAAATAAAAAAGATTTGGGGCGCGCTAGCGCCCTCTGCAGGTTGGAGCCATCATTCACATGGAGACGCTAAAAATCTCATTTTGACGTTTACTCACAAAGATTAATGGCTCATCAGGGCAATAAAATGTAGTGTGGCCACGTTGGCGCACTCGGTGGGTTATGGCGCGGCAATGGAGGCACTAAGGGAGCCTCCATTACATGGTTGCTAGGCGACCAACAGGTGGTCGGCCATTTTGGGAAAAATCGAGTAATCAGCGCCGAAGGCGCCATTTCTCGCCTTTGCCTCTTTTATAATCTCGACCTAGGGTGGCAGCGACATTATAACCACGTAGGGCGCGGCAGCGCCTCCCGGTTATTGCGGCGGCGTGCGGCAACCGGCGTCAACCGGCCACCGCGTCCCGCGAGGGCCTCTCGATGCCGCTTGCGGCTTTAATTTTGTTTTGTTTTTTGTATGTGATCTACTGTATCTGATATTTTCTTTTAGGTGAAATATTAACAATGACACAGTCTTCATAAGATTAGGTTCTATGATTAAGAGTATCAATTTGAGGGTCCATTCTTTTCCCCTTATCACCAAAAGTACATTTTTTTTATCTGGCTTTTAGGATCAATGACAATGACAGCTTTTGAAATTATGACTCGTACCTAGCAACGGGTTCAGCCACACCTCCTCACTAACATAGGAGTTTTTGTCCATTCCTTGCTCAGAGTTCTCTGAGAATGTTCTGGAATCATTCCTAAGCTAAGACTCCTTGCTAGGAATTTTTAGGTTAAGTTAGGAGCTCTCTGAGAGGATTCTCAGAATCTTTAGGAATATGGCCCCAGATTATATATATATAGATTTTTTTTTGCGTTTTTTAAACAATCAAAACAAATAATGCAATCCATTTAGTGTTTGTAAGTTACATTAGGCTACTAACAAATTATGTTTTTAGTAATTATGTAAATTAACCAATTCATTGAGGCAACTAAACTGTAATCGAAGCATTTTTGACACTTTATTAATCGAGCAAATCAATTAATCGTTTGGCTCTAGCCAAAGAAATTGTCATTATTACTTTATTGGCTCTTATTATGTTATTGGTTTCTACACACCTTAATACCAGTTATTATACTAATTTACATCTATTCTTCTTTTAAGAGACTGTCAGAAACAACCCACTATCCAGCCGGGCAACAAACCAAGAGGTGGAGATGCTCATCAAAAGGTGGTTGCACCTTGCTTCTGATAGGGATGGGGGAAGGAGAGAGCGAGAAGGCAGAAGGCAGCGTGAGCTGAGTGTAGCTGCTGAGGCGTCCCAAGCAAGGCACCAAAACCAGGATTAAGGCTTGTTTTAAGGCCATGTTCATGTTAAAGGACTACCTAACCTTTTTTTTTTTTCCATAAATACATTTATTGTTTGTTCCAACAAAAAGTACTGTTTAAGTACATTTTGTGAATGAGATAGTTCTAAAATTTGTTTTTTTATTTGTGTTTATTGTGAATAAAACCGTATTTTCAAATGTATTTATTAGATTTTTTATTTTTTTACTGCTCATCTCAGTCAAATCATTTATCTGGTGAAGATCTGGTAAACATGTGGCATTGGTAAGGTTTTGATGTGGCCCACGTGTGGCATACTAGTGAGAATCAAGTTATCGCCGGACATCCACGCGGTATATGGGCCAAATCAAAACCCGTGTTGTGGGCCGCAAGAGGGCCACAATAAAGTAGCCACGTGTGGCAGAGTGGCACTGGGCCAGGTGTGGGCCAGAGATACACCTTCCATGGCCCAGGCTTGGGCCACTTGTGTTGGATATGGTAAAGATCTGGTAAACATATGGCACTGATAAGGTTTAGATGTGGCCCACGTGTGGCATACGAGTGAGAATCAAGTTATCGCCGGACATCCACGCGGTATATGGGCCAAATCAAAACCCGTGTTGTGGGCCGCAAGAGGGCCACAATAAAGTAGCCACTTGTGGCAGAGTGGCACTGGGCCAGGTGTGGGCCAGAGATACACCTTCCATGGCCCAGGCTTGGGCCACTTGTGTTGGATATGGTAAAGATCTGGCAAACATATGGCACTGATAAGGTTTACATGTGGCCCACGTGTGGCATACGAGTGAGAATCAAGTTATCGCCGGACATCCACGCGGTATATGGGCCAAATCA
This sequence comes from Proterorhinus semilunaris, assembly GCA_021464625.1. Taxonomy (NCBI): domain Eukaryota; kingdom Metazoa; phylum Chordata; class Actinopteri; order Gobiiformes; family Gobiidae; genus Proterorhinus; species Proterorhinus semilunaris. Next base: position 22,973,592 of record CM038362.1, on the reverse strand, counting down.
ACACCTCTGTTGTGGGCCACCTCTGGGCCACAAAAATTTTGCTATCTGGGTTCGTGGCTCAGATTTTTGTTTGTTTCCTTTTTCATCACTCTTTAGTCGTGTTTTTGTATTTTTTTTATTGTGTCATTGTTGCTTTTCCAGCATATTTTTGTCGCTCTTTCATCTTCAGACTTTATTTGCCCTTTTATGTCCAGCTGTCGGATTATCGAGGGCCGCACACATTACCGATTAGAGACTTCCGCTATTTTTCTTGAGTATGTAAATCTGTGTGGGAAACCTTTAACCACGACGGGACAGTGGGTCTTCCTAGTCGCGGTGGCACTTTTTTTTTAAAGTCTGAATCATGCTTTGACAGCTGCTTCCCTGGAGATCCCTGCCTGTTGTGTCATCCCACTTCAAAAGCTCTTGCGATCTCCTGTTTTCCAGTATTCCACATGGTTGCGTCATGTGAGCGGCGTGACGGACAGCCCGATTTGTTGACTTCTTAGTTTGATTTAAGGACACGTTCCGGGGAGATTCTTCCTAAACCGTGGACTTAACTCTTTAATGCCATCTGTGCGTTCTCTCCGAGTGGGCATCCGCTGACAGCGCCGTGCACCATTCTCTCAAATGTAATCACGACAATAAGATCAAACGCATATAAGCCCGTGAGCTCAGGTGAGGTCACACATAAATCCATAAGTCGTTCTGTCAGGCTGGCAACAAGCAGCTCTATCTGTCTGTCTGTGGGGACAAAGGGCTGACACGCACAGGGGAACGGGTCTGACTCCCTGCTGGAAATCGTCCAGGAACCCTTTCACCTGCCAACCCTGTATGGCGCCAGATCTTTATGCCGAGGGCGGAAATACAACATCGACGCGCGCGGTACACAGGGATCGAGGGCGCACGCACTAAAAGTGAGCGAGGAAAATGTCGAAGGGAAATGGGCCGAAAAACCGCGGGCGTGTTAAAGAAAACAGCCGTTTTCCTGTGTTGTCGCTGTACACAATAAAATAGTACCGCTACGACGGCGGTTACTTTTTCCCTATTTAACATTACCTTTAATTGACAACACCGCGTATTCAAACTGGAGGAGGAGTTGAGAGTCGTCAAAAACTACTCTACATAAAATAATTAAATACCAGGAATTGATGACACATCAAGGAGTTAAACAAGTTAAACGTTTATTTCTCTAACATGTCATCTCAATACAGAATTCTGTTTTTCCTATCCATCGTGAGTCTGCCTTCAGCCGTTCCCATGGTCAGACTGACTCTTCCTGGGGAAGCACAGCACTCCACATTCCATTGTCCACAAGATTTCCCATTGGCTCCCCAAAGCTGTCCATTCAGTTCCGTCGTAATTTGACCCCTTCTGTCCAAATGGCCAGTGGACCGGGTGGGGGTTGCTGTGTCTTGAAACAAAAGATTCTGAGGAACCCACACCTTTCTGCACTGAATGACAACTTTTGGTTAGTTTGCTAAATAGCCAAAGGAACAAAACATCGTATAAAAATATTATCTCTTCAGACCCCCTTTTTGACCTCCCAAAGGAGGACAACAAAACCATAATATTTTCAAGTTCACAAAAGTACAGCCTGTATCAAAAATCACAGTACAATTTCACATATTATAACACCAAAAAAACATGTTCACTGTATGTAGGGCATACTCAACCAGCCGCTGAGTGGTTTCAAAATCATCTCTCTCTTCCCATGTGTAACTTCCGCTTACTAATCTTTCCAGGCGGAACTCAGCTGGTTTTTATTCCGTGTCAATGGTACATGTCAACTTTTATGTCCCCCTGGGACCGTCTCTGATTGACACAAAAATAAACATTCCTGCACACAAAACACAGCAAGCGCAACAACACCGAACAGTGTTGTTTAGATATTATCTCCACCACAATATTCTCCATCACAGCCTTGTCGGGGGTCGTTCCATTCATATCTCAAAGCCTGCCGTACTCTTTCCAAGTACAGGCTGGGACCACCCCCTTCTGGCGTTTCCCTTGTCCCGAGCTCCGTGTCCCCCTGGGACGCATCACCCATCGTATAGATGCCCCCAGTGGAACCCAGAGCCCTGGAGACCATGCTGCGAATGAGAGGCACAACACAACAAAACAAAATACAACAAAACAAGAGTATTACACCTATAAGAATACCCACCTTTTGAAGGATATGGATCCAGGAACCGGAATTTAACCAATTTAGCCAGGTCCACTGAGGACCCTGGTCTTCTTGAGACGCGAGGAAGTCTTTGAGTTCCTTTACTTTATTTTTAATGGCTGTCCAATTGCCAGTTTCGTCGGGGAATATATGTACAGCAGTGGTCAAGGCCAACTGCTGCGCACATACCACCCTGTTCAGCGTACATGGCGTCTAACGCCACTCTACTTTGCATAACCACAACAGCCACTGCCTTAAGTTCTGGACTCCGTTCCATTTGGTCCAAGATGTCGCCTATTACCTCAGTTAGGTCCTCCAGGATCCACCATACCTCATTTAGACGCTGCATGGAGGCCGCCACACCGATCATAGGGATCAGCGTGGCGATAAATCCTTTCCCATCTCCGAACAGGGGCTTACGTCCGCCGTTATCAGAGAAAGGTACGTATGATTGACCGAGGGTACGGTTTCCCACCTGCAGGGTTGAGTTGGTAATCATGGCCGTGTGCTTAGCTAATTTTACCCATTTATTCTCTCCTGGTGTATGACCCCCCATATTGAAAGACCGTCGCTTCCTAGATCCATCTCCCTCTGTGGAAACAGACATGTTAGATACATCATAAATCACAGGTTTCAAAACAGCATATTTTGTTCCTTCTTTGTTTTCCCATGTTTTTATCATTTTTTCTGTACAATGGGTAATCCAGTCTAGGGTGTGTTGGTCCGACACTGCTTCTCTCATTTTCACCAACATTGTACCTGCATTGTTGCAGTAGATGACCAGATTTTCTCCAGGTGTTTTACCTACTTCTTTGCATACCTTGTAAAGGGCCAATTTCAATTCTTTGATAGGGTGTCCTCTGACCCGTCCCTCACAACTATGTGGATCGTCTATTTTTATTACTGTTGGTATGATGAGCAAGCAAAGAGCAAGTGTCAGGCCCCACACCCCGTATGGACACCTTAAAGGTCCTGGTTTTAAAACCCAGGCCTTAAGTCCATATTTGTTAGTCTTTTTTATGTCTTTGTGACCGTGTGGGTCGGGGTTGGTGTCCCCCACCCCCTTCAGTGGGGCTGTTAGACCCACTACCATATTCGTCAGGATGTGTCAACCGTCCGGGATGCGTATGAGTCCAGTGTAAGCCGGTTTTCTCAGAACAGGGCTTCAAGTGTGACCAGTGGTACCAGTTGTCACGCCCCTCTACCTTAACCGCGGTGGCAGTCCTTTGAGTCACTTCAAAAGGTCCTAAGTATCTGGGAGCGTCCAACAGGTCCTGGTGTTTTTAATGTAGACCCTCGATGGTAAGTCCGCTCAGGCAAGGTCGCTGAGTTAGACTTAGGCGGGCACCCGGGCATGGCCATTTTTATGCTCTTCCGCTGATAACAAGTTCGCAGCCGCCACGTCCACCAGTCCATGAAGGGTTATTAACTGGGTGTAAAAAGTGGAGCCGGACGCCCCGCTCTGTACATATGGAGGAGGGGCCGATGGGGCCAAAGCGGGAGCTCCTCCGCTCGGGAGGGGCTCTCGAATTCCTCCCCGTATTGATTCTGTCAGGTCGTTGTCTCGGTTCATGCTCCCTCCGCGTCCGCTATATTTTCTACATCACTATGCTTTGGTCAACTTTGATTATTGTAAGGCGCTTTAGAAATAAAACTTGATTGATTAATTTGGGTCAAAAACTCACAATTACGACCACTCACAAGCACCCACCGAGACAAGGAACCAACAGAGATCTGTAACAGAAACACAAAAGAACAGACGAAAATTACAAAAACAAAAATTCTCATCAGGGCCGCTCACCGTTAGAACGACCATGCCAGCTAATCTTGCAAATTATGGCTGGACTCAAAAACCTATTTAACTTAATCTATCTGTTGGAATGCTAGGGTCAATTTTATCTGGAAAATTCAGAAATTCAGGTTTCATTAATCTACAGAGAAAAACTCTCTTTTAGCTTCTGTTTCCCACATTTACCACAGATTCTGTGTGCACTTCAGAATCACAGCAAACGTAAAAAACAGAGTATTATAAATTGATTTACCTATCTGAAACTGAAATCTTAGTTGGCCATAACATTTGTCAATTCGTCACTTTATGTTTTCGTTTGTCTTGTCATTTAGATATATGTGTATCAGTTCCTTCTCATGCCAAAATAAACCAAATTATAATAATTTCCCCACATAAGTAACACCCCCTCTTGGACTGAGGACACTCAGTCCAAAAAAGAGTCACGTAACATGCATAAACAAGTGAGACCTCAATCCTTGTACAGGAAACACAACAAACCAACTCAAATTGCACTGGAGGTAAATACCTCCGGCACCTACATAACACAAAGAAAACAATAGCAAAATAACAAATGTCAGGTGCAGGCCAGGGAGGTTGAAAGTGGGAAGAATTGGGTCGACAGGGCGAGTGAGAGGTGGACACCACTCGTCAGGTTCGCGACCCGGACAGCATGTGAGGTCCAGGGAGTGTCCCCAAAAGAGATCACACCAGCACTGGTGCAGTCCAATCGCGGCAGAGGACCGTCAGACAGGCTTGGGAAGGAGCTCTCAGCGGCTCCCAAAGTGAGAATAACAGTCACCTCCAACCTGAGTACACAAACTAATGAGTGTAGATGGTGTCAATAGGGATCATAACATACAATCTTAAGATCAGTGTCCACTGGATTCCCGTGGAATCAAAGAGGAGGCTGAACTCAGGCAACAGAATGGCCTGTTTCAAGTTCATAAGAGTTTCCTCTCGATCTGCTCACGGATTGACGCCAGGAGCAGAGCAAGAGAAAGGATCGAAACCCAATTCACTTCAGCTTTTTTTTTTTTTTCAGTTCTATCACATGTCAATGCCCTCTAAGGCATCAAATTCAAATTTTGTATCAAAACATTCAGACAAATGCATTTAGTTGTAACTGAAAGATTATCGATTCAATTTAGTAAATAAACCAGCATCAGTAGGTCCTAAAGACCATCTTTATCTGGTGCATTAAGATATTTTCAGTCAGTTCATAAACACGTAATTCTCTATCATGGTGTCGTGGAATGATGTCCCAAAACGGACATAAGTCTAGCATTAATGTCTATAGAGTAGGCATACATGGATGGAGAGTACAGGACATTTTAGAAACTTCAATTTCTTACCAATCTTTTGTTTCACTCACGCTTTGGTCATGGAACAAATTCTTTAGCCTATTGTCCAGGAGAGAGAGCAAACGAGTTATAAACACATCATATTACTGTTCCATAGGGTGTAAACAGTTCGCAGTCACACCTCGTTAGCCTAATTAATTTTGTTTTTTAAAAGGACCATTCACGTCCACTAAGGTTAGCCTTAAAAGCTTTTCTATATCATTAAAGTACAGTGATCAATGGGTGGGTGGCTTTGGCAAAGTGAATGTTTGATCCAAGGTCAAACGTCAGTTGTATAGTCCTTCAGCTCTTCCCAGTAGATATATCTGCATTCAGCAACCACTGTCAGACAGCAAGGTGTTTGTCCAATCAGGGAAAAGTCACTGTTAGTCCATTCAGAGAGCACAAAACTGTTGCTCTCACTGTCATCAGCATATCACATCCGAGGAGAGAAACAGGAGTCTGAGTTGGCGTGTCAGATTCAGTCCTGTGAGCTGACTAGGCACTGGCTTGGTGAAAGGTTGTGGGTGGTCTTCCTGTATCCACCCAGTAGATGGTGTCCGTTAATGATCACAGTCTCATAGTTCACAGATGAGTGTCGTTCACCTTTATCCACCAGCACGTCAAGAGTCTGTCCGTTCACCTTCACAGGTAACAGTTCTGCCGTCCCATGCCACTGAACCCAGCAGCTGCCAATGATCAGAGTAGCATGGTTCCCATCAGCGTTGTTGTAAACGCCTCGATCTCCTCGAACGTTGTTGGTCATCTCGTCTGAAACAATCCTTGGCCACAATTACCAACACCACACCCACAGGTCACTGCACATTCAAGTAAACTCATTATTACTCTTTTTTCATTATTACTTTCATTACTCGCTCCTTTAAGCTGCACCTTTAAAAGTTGCACTCATTTCTTTCAGTTCAATTTTGCTCTCGCTTCTGGTCAAGGGCATTCTCAAAATGTATTCATTAATTTATTTGGTTGTCTTTAACAATAATTTGAATTTTGCATAATTGCTCCTTCATAACTTTTGGTAATGCGTCCAAAATGGCGCATAAAGATCAACTTAAACTCTAAATCAATAGTGGTTTGTACTTTCAATCAATGTATTAAAACTCACGACAGGTCTTCCCTGCTTCAGTTTTCATACCACGGCACCACCGTGTGGAGAGAGGTTCTATTTTTTTTAGCAACATCTCTCAGAGCCCTAAATGCTCCGTCAATCACAGGCTTAAAAAAATAGCATTTTTCTCACACTGATTTTGGATACTCGTTCTTCAAATGTATGCTGTGGAGACATAACTCTACCACCAGCAGAAATGTTCCTCTTTAAAAACAAAACAAAATAATAACTTTTAAAACAATAACCTTTAAAACAAGAAATTAGGTCAAAAAATGTTCTTTTTTCTACTTTTTTGTTTTGCAATGAGGGGCGGAGCAATTTCTCCACTTACCCTCCTACACGGATGTCTGGGCACAAAGGAAAATGGCCACTTTCCCAATGCGCCCATCACTTCCCGTTTAATCAGTCCTTTGCTGCGTCTACACAAATGCAGACACAGCAAATGCACTTTTAGTTTCACTCCGGACACACTCAGTCACTCTACAATAAAGAGAACATTACACAAAGAGACAACAAGACACAATAATTTCCACAAACAAAACAACAGTTAACAAAAAACCAAACAGACTAACAAGAACAACCAAAACAATTTAGTATTCTCCCCCTCCGGTCAACAAAATCAGATAAGTGTATAAAAATAAAAACACGCGTTAAATAGTATAATGTGGCTAAAGTCCGATGCCTTTCAATGAAAACCTAGAGGCCATACGGTTGCACTGCAGCGATGGCGGCCAGAAACTCCGGTATTACAAAATAACAGCCAAATAACAGTACTACATGGAAAAAACTAAATGCTAAAGCTAATCCTTTGTTCTCAGAGCTAACTTAGCAACCTCGCACACCAACAGCAAACAGATCATATCGAAAACAAACCATGCACCACACTTCAATAAAATCCTACACTACTACACAGAACAGCCTTCAGTGTCCACACACCGAGCTGGGTTTAACACATGTGTGGGTTTAGTACACGTTTATCAACAATATGCTGTATGCTAACGCACTAAGCTAACCATGCTGTATGCTAGCGCACTAAGCTAACGAAGCTAACGAAAGCTAACAAAGGCTAATATAAAATATAGAATTTAAGAAACCCCGTTTCTCAGGCCTTCAACCTATTTATAGAATCACCGTTCTAAGGGCCTTCAACCCGTCTTTTAGACAGACCCCAAATCTGTCTACGATTATTTCAACGTTTTATTTCAGACCGTGCGTCCACGGCCTTGGGCGATTCTGCCTACGTGCATTTCAGCTTTTACAGGGGTAAAACCCAACGCGCAGCCCGTTAATTACTCGTAATTTCAGTTTATCCCACTTATTTTGTCTTCTGTGGTATCTAAGATATCAAATTATAACGTTTCTTTCCTTAATTCCACCATCAATTCACAGATTACACCACACAACAGACAACTCCGTTAAAAAGTAATCTAAAATTTGGAAAAATATGCCAACTAGACGTACTTTGAGACTCACACAATAGTAGAGGTCAAAAGCAGTCTTACCTTAAAGGTATACAGGAGGATTTTCCCGAATTTTAGGAAAGAACCGCCCTCTCCACATTTTGAAAAAAATGCACATGCGCAACGCTCTACCTGCTCCCGAGAGGGAACGCCTTCTAAAACGTGTGCGAGAGACATGCACGAGCCCAGTTCTCCTCGTGCACGCTCTGTTTACAAGTCACTGTCGGCATCGCTCACACAAGCTCACTTTCCAAGAAGATTTGCACTTTTTCCACAATGTCAGACTCCCCACCGGTAAGTGAAAATCTATTACAACCATCAAAATTTGTTTTAAAGAATATGTATAAAGCCAATCGTAATCAGGGATTGTGAATACAAAATGTTTCGTGTCTATGTAGCGTTACGAGCATAAACAAGCTATCATTTAGCATCTAAATTGTTTTATTTCATTTATGTCCGTTTAGAGCTTTCAAGAGGACAGTCTTGTGGGATCAGATATGGACTACGAGCCCGTTCCCTGTGCATCCCGACCAAGATCCAGGAGGGGGGGTGCGCCTAGAGGCCGCGGGAGACGAGCTCAGAGCACAAGACCTCCAAGAGCCAGCACCAGCCAAGAGCAAGGAGAGAGAAGGGGAGGCAAGGGTCGGGCTAGAGCCCGTGGCCGTCTGCTAGCTGACCTGTCACGGGAGGACTTCAAAAGGGTTGAAGAACTTCATAAACAGAGGATTGCAACTGAGGAGGTATGTGTACACATATAACCGCTAACTTGTCATTTTTTTGTCGCAAAATACGTCACAGGCTAACTTACAAACTCTTATCAGTACAAAGCATTACTATTGTTATTGTAATATTACTGGTCCAGGGTGTCAGACAGACAGTGTGAGACGTGATCTTTCCTTTTGTTATTGTAATGCTCCCTCCTACATTGCGAGGCAGACAGTGAACAGTGAATACACTCAAAACTGGAGTGAATGTACTGCACTTTTCCCTTTTATTAGAAAATGTGTTCACATTTCGCCTGTTCAATGGTTTAGAAAGCTGTGTGTCAAAGGGCTAAATAGAACATTTTTTAAGTGTGATTTTGTTTTAACAGGCTAGGATAAAGAGACTGACATTAGAGGAGTGTCAACAACTTCTACAAAGATGCCTCAGTCGTGAACCGAGTCTCATCTTTGACCTCATGAGTCTCACCCCTGATCCCCCTCCACCAGGCCCTCCTAATCCACAGGCACCCAACTGGTGTGTCTGTGGAACCTGCAGAAATATGCCAACACTGCTGGAACAGAAATGCTGTCAACAACAACCACAAAACTGCACGTCACTGTTGCCACACATGGAGCTGTACATCTTGGAGGAAGGTGTGCTGAGACTGGCCATGCGAATCTGGAATGACCTTAGGGCAGAGGTGGACATCCAGGAGACAGGAGAAAGTCACAGACAGTTCCGCTATGCTGCATATAGGAACTTTATTGTCTGGCAATATGGTGTTCTGGGACCAGGAGTTAGAATTGTTATAGCGTCATGTTGTGTGTGGAAAATTAGAGATCGTTTCCCGGATTCTAATGGTAATTATGTAGGCTTTATTCCGGCCAGAGTGTAAACCTTGTGTACTCAACGTAATTCTTTGTGCTTTATTCCAAGATACCTCATCAGGTAAACTTGCACCATAAAATAAGCTGGATCAATACATGTGTGTATTTTATGCTAACTTTTTGTTACATGTACTATTTTGATTGATGTTGATAAAGTTTCTTACAAAGCATATCTTTGTCCATGTACTTCCATCGAGTTTCCCATACTTCTCTAAAATATTTGTACGTGGCTTTAAAAAGTTCACAAAGGACAATGTATGTAGGCTTGTACAGTTGTGCTCCAAAGTTTACATATCCTGGCAGAATGTTTTTACTTTTTTTTTCCCACTCAGTGGTTGTGTGAAGCCACTTATGGTGAAACAGTGTTTGCTCTTTTTAAATAAAATGACCCTTTTCAAAAGTTTACACACCCCTGTTCCTAATAATGTGTATTTCCCCCTTAGCATCAATGACAGCTTGTAGTCTTGTGGTCATTGTGGAGAATTTTCTGTATAATCTAATGGTAAACCGGCCCATTCTTTATCATAAACATGTGCTGTATGTGATAACGGTTTAGAACTTACATATACAAATATCAACGCAATTTGAGATAGCCATATGCAGATTTTGTCTTTTATTTGCTCAAATGTATAAAATTATATGCTGTTCTTTTATACATGACATACATTCACCATAAAAATTATTGATTTGCGCATTATGTACAGGGGAAATGAAGCACACGTACGTCACTCCTTTTGAAGCACCACATCTACAGGTCATGTGTGAGATGGTTGACCTTTAAAAAAAAATATAAATAAAATAAGTTTACATATCAGGACTTTATCCTATGCAACAGCAGCATACACTGTAGAGCAGGGGTAGGCAACATCAGGCCAAGGGAGTCAAATCTGGCCCTCCTGCATAAAACATGTGGCCCCCAAGATCATTATGAAGAAATATTATTCAATAAATAGGAGACCAAATACCTGATAAAGCACTCAAAAATGTTGAAAATACTGTCAATATTTTCACATTTCCTTCCAAAGCACTCCTTTAGATCATAAATGATGTACAAAGCTAATATTTGTGCTTTATTTTGGACGAGAATTGTAATTTTCGGCCCTTGGCATTTGGGCAATGAAGAAAATTGTCCCTCAATGACAAACTTGCCTACCCCTGCTGTAGAGGATTGAATTCAACAAAATAAGGCACTTGACTCGAATACAACTCACCTAGCCCTCTGCGGGCTTTCTTTTCCTTCAATTCTTGTACTGTTGGGGCAGGGCCACCGGACAACAGCCCCAGCCTTCGTGGATCATGAAGTGCAAGAGGCTGCTTTCCTGCCATCCCCCTAGGAGCCGACAGTCTTGAATGGAGAATAACACTCTGTAGATCTGTAATGTACTTGTAGGTTTTTGGGTTCTTGATGGTGTACAGCCGCCACATCTTTGATCTTTTGTTAAAAATTCTGCCATACCTTGGAGGAGTAAACAAAAACATGTCAATATTGCCATTGCGTGTATAGTATAAATTATGGATTATAGATCAGTGATAACTTACTGATATGAGCCATCTGCATTTGTTCGTGCTCCTCGGTTTAGGTGGTAGTTATAATCCAGCCCTGCCAACAGGGTCCGAGCATAGTACACTGGTGGTTTGAAGCAGAAGCGCTTTGAGGCGTACATAAGTATGTGGTTATGGAAGGACTCCAGGTCTGAGGTTGATCTATAAAACAAAAATAAAGAAGCAAATAAGACAATGTGTGAACCTGGCATTTTCCAAATTTTGATAAAGCAAATTGGTGGTTTGGAATGCAATTGCACTACAAAAATGTCTACCTGAAAGAGAGATACTTGGGTATATTTTTCAACCAGCGTGCATCGTAAACGATCTTTTGGAGTCTTCCATGTGCTGCAGAGCCCTTTGGAATCCATTCTTTATTCCGGTCTTCCTCCAAAGGACCATGTCGACAGGCCCCAAAGTACCACTCATGTTTGCCAGTTACATGATGCAGAACTCCTGTCCAAAGATCCTGTAATCAAATGTTTTCACTCAGTAAATTATGCGTACTATTAAAAAAAAAAAAACATTTGACAAACACCCTTTATATATTAGTATACTCTAATTGTGTAGAAATATATACAGTAAATAAAAACTTACGTTGAAAGCTTCAAAAGGTCTCTGCTTCCTTACAGCTGTACCAAAAATGATTGCAAATGTCTCTGTTCCAACTCAGAAGTAGTGCACAGTCCTTCTCATGTCCAGCCTAAAAAACAAATTTATTGAATTAGATTAACTGGTTCCTTGCCAAAAAAACAAAAAAAGGTCTCAATAACAGTAAACATACAGCCAGAATCTTTTTACTTAGGTTCTTTGCACCGTGCCAGATATCCAAACTGTGTTTCACACCACAGTCTTTGTATTGGCCATTGTCTGTCAAACATCACACAAGATTTTAGATCATTTCAGCGTGATGTCTTTTACCATTTGTCATAAGGCTACTTTAGACAAATGGAGAGCTTTCCCGTGTCTGCGCGGCGCGTGACCTGTGCCAAGGCTTCGCTAATCAGAGCCTACATTAGGATAAACTTCTCTCCTAATAACTACTCGGTCGATTATTCTCAAATCATAATCCAAAGCATACCACAACGATCCTCTTCTGAGTTCGTTTCCAGTTAGTGATTGGCCCGCTTTTAAACGACATTACTTAGTAAATGGATGCAGGAGCGGGTGTTCTACACGAGCTGCTACTCTGTTTGTTTGTTTGTTTGTTAGCAAAGGCTCCGAGCCATGAGGGAGGAGGGGCGGCGGGTACGCGATGATAAAGACGGTCACTCAGATAGATCTCATCTCATCCATTTTTATGTTTAAGAACTTTCATCGCAAAAATGACTGCTAGTACATTTAAAAATCTTGACATGCCTTTGTTTGGGGGCTGCGGTGAAGATTAGGAAATGTTAGCAGACCTGTGGCCATCGTAATAACTACTGACGATGCAAATTACAAACTAAATAAACTAATCTACCCTAGAAAGTTACAATATACAGTTACAATGTACACTTTTACTAGAAGTGATTTTAAATGGATTTCTCCAAATAGAATGCCAAACTTTACCTGTCGAGTAGAAACTTCGCGACTGAAGCGTCAGTGGGAAGCCCAACGTGTGCTTTCAGCGCACGCCATCGTGTGAAAGAATCTCCCAAAAACACTCTGGTCTTGTTTCTCTCTTCTGAAGCCTTTCTCTTCTTCTCATAAACCTCGAAGACACTTTTTCTCTTGCGACTCTCTGCCATTTTCAAAGCACCCGGTGAGAACTGCGAGCTACAGTGAAAAGCTGAAGGCGAAGCTCAACATATACACCTGAAAGTGCGCATGCGCAAAAAAACGAAAACTACCCAGGAACGAGCACGTACGACGTCCTTACGTAAACATATCACCAGAATGATTGACAATCAGGAGGACCAATAGTCTTGATGATCCACCCGGAAAAAGAACATCCTCCTCTACACCTTTAAGCTAGAATGACGTCCATGAAATTGTTGTTGTATGATGTGGAAGAAAGAACCTGGTATTTCTAACGCAAAATGGGTTTTTTTTCTCGAAGACCGAACCTCGTCGCGTCTCCGTTTGACGGCTCTTCAGCACCCCCTGCAGTTCTCCCGGGGTCACCACATAAAGAAAACAGCCGTTTTCCTGTGTTGTCGCTGTACACAATAAAATAGTACCGCTACGACGGCGGTTACTTTTTCCCTATTTAACATTACCTTTAATTGACAACACCGCGTATTCAAACTGGAGGAGGAGTTGAGAGTCGTCAAAAACTACTCTACATAAACTAATAATTAAATACCAGGAATTGATGACACATCAAGGAGTTAAACAAGTTAAACGTTTATTTCTCTAACATGTCATCTCAATACAGAATTCTGTTTTTCCTATCCATCGTGAGTCTGCCTTCAGCCGTTCCCATGGTCAGACTGACTCTTCCTGGGGAAGCACAGCACTCCACATTCCATTGTCCACAAGATTTCCCATTGGCTCCCCAAAGCTGTCCATTCAGTTCCGTCGTAATTTGACCCCTTCTGTCCAAATGGCCAGTGGACCGGGTGGGGGTTGCTGTGTCTTGAAACAAAAGATTCTGAGGAACCCACACCTTTCTGCACTGAATGACAACTTTTGGTTAGTTTGCTAAATAGCCAAAGGAACAAAACATCGTATAAAAATATTATCTCTTCAGTGTGAAGGGACATAGGCGCCCTGTCATCGCTTTTGCGCTCACGTTTAGTGCGTGCGCCCGCGATCCCTGTGGTCCGCGCGCGTTGATGTTGTATTTGCGCCCTGAACTTAAAGATAGTTTAGCTGACGACATAACTGAGGGACCTGTCAACCAGATGTACAAAAGATATGCGGAGGGAATGATTTTTTATTTTTTTTCGTTTTCTATTACTTCTCTTGCAGGGCAGCGATTTCGATGTACAATACATTTCTAGTTGTTATCATCAACAACATCACTGTCATCATCAACAACATCATCATCATCATCATCATCCTCATCGTTGTCATCAATGTCAGAATTCACAATATATCGCAAAAAATATCGAAAAGAATCGCAGCTCCGCCAAAGTCCTCATCCGACTGAGGTCGACACATGGTTTGTCCCAGTATTTATTTTGGACACTTTGTTTCATTTGCCCAACCCATCAGCTAACAATAACCCACCGGATTCATTCAGTTGTTTAAGTTAAGGATTACACTTCAGACTGTCCGTTTAAAACGTTGTTTATTTGTATACAAACTTCCCTGTACCACATGGCTGGAACAGAGGGAAGGCGTTAACTCCGCCCCTCTCTCCGCTCATTCCACATTTGCAGTATTATAAATATAAATATAACTGCAAAAAGTGAAGATACTTCACATAATGCAGTTATAAGGAGTTGACATGTGCAACACAGTTTCATAAATGGCTAACGCTCTCGGGTCGAGACCCTTTAGGCTCTACCGGCCAATACCATTGTAAAACCACTAACTTCCTTGTTGACAAAACATGCAGGTGTCATGCAGCGTTCTGCTCCATGTTTGGTTAAAACACATTTGTTTTGCTTTTCAACCTATTGGGAACTCGAAGAAATCATGATCATTAGAAAATGGTCATAGTAATTCATTTCTTTGTGCCCCACCCCAAGGTCATTGTTGCACAGAGAGCACTTTAGCTACTCTGTGTCACTCTTCTCCTAATTAATCCCATATCGACTTGTTATTCTGCTGCCGTCAGTTAAAATCTCAGGAATTCAAAAACGATTTTCTTCTGTACACATCCAACACTTGAGGCTTGAGCTTTTTGAAGTCAATTTCAAGTGAGGGTAGAGTTTTGAGCTGAGGGAGTAATTTGAACGAAAAGCAGACACACGTTCCCCTCCTCGGACCTTTTGCTTATCAAAGGGGTTGCAGCAGTGTTGAATTCATTATGCGGGGAGTACAATGGGAATAATTTGATACAATACCCTTCCAGTTATTTACTCTACACATTTAGCCATATTTCAACACAAAAACAGCGGCTTGGATTTTTTCTCCTTCTCAAGTTTCTGCTCCCTCAGTACCCAGCAGAACAAGCTATATGACGTAAACTTCCTGGGCACTTTGTTCCTTTTGACTTTTAGGAAGCAGTAACTTCATAGACTGTCAAGCTTGTAGGACGATTCCTTGAGCTATTTAAAAAATAAAAACAAACACTTTGCACCTCTCCGAAGTCTGATGGGAAGACGGTGCATTGTAATGGGCAAGCGTTACAGTATATCTCTTTAAAATAAGCCGTACTTATAGAAAAAATATAAAAAATAAAATAAAATATAACATTTAATATAAATAAATGTTTATAAGAGCGGCTGATGCAGATGTGGACTGTCGGCCGGGACTGACCTGAGAGATTCTTCATTTGGACCTTTGTTTCTCAAACTGAGCTGTGACGGAGAAACGTCTGTGTTTGATGATGTAGCTGTGTTTGTGTTTGAATTGTGTTTTATTTGTTCTGAAGGTCCAGGAACATGTTCACTCTGATATGTTGTCCCTGCTTTGGTGGAAGCTGTATTTAGTACAGTTTAGTTTGAGTGCTTATAAACTTTACATGAGCCGAACATGAGCTGCTCTACTGTTCGCCTGCAGAGGCAAAAGGCTGTGAACACTCAAAACTTTGATCACAGATCATAAAATGGGACGCATATCAGTGCTTTGAGTAGTTTTTGAAGAAATTATGATCAAAAAAGATGATTTTGTATAAATAAATGTGCATACTGTATGTCTGGTGTTTATAGAATGTCAGTTGTTTGTGTAACTTTTACAGCTTTGTTTTTCCAAACAAGTTCTGTCTATTGTAGTTTACTTTCACTGTCAAACTGCACTGAAAATTCAATAATTTGTTAAAAATTCATGAATTAAGATGTAAACTCTGCTTTGAGCAGATTTTTTGATGAAAATAGAGGACTCTCCTGAAATACGAGAGTGAGAATCACAGTTTGGCTATATTTCAAAACTGGGTTATGGCCATGCTTTTTGGGTCCTAAAACTATGAAAAAATTGTTGAATTCAAAATCTGGTAAATGTGCATGTAGAGGAGGCCCTGTGGAGTGTACAAAGCCGTCAGAATCACCAGGGACCCTACGCACCCATCACACAGTCTCTTCAAGGTAATGCCTTCAGGGAGGAGACTGCGGAATCTACGGGCCAGGTCGAGTTAAAAACAGTTTCATACACAAGGCCATCGGGAACTCCACTCCTTTTTTATTGTGTTATTGTTGCTTTTCCGGAATGTTTTTGTCACAGTTTGTTGCTTTTTTGTCATGTTTTCATTGCTTTTTAAAAATTGTGTTATTGTTGCTTTTTGACGCGTTTTTTTGTCGTGTTTTTGTCAGTTTTCACTGCTTGCTGTTGCGTTTTTGTTTACAGCCTATAGGCTTGTGCAATGCCTCCTTTGAGAGGTAAGACTTAGTTTCTGAAAATGTGTGTAAGATCCGTGTGAGTAAAACACAACTTAGAGGTTAAGTGGTTAAAGCTCGCACAGTCCATCTCGCGTCACATGGCACCATTAAATCCGTCCATTGACCATGATCTTTAACTTAATTTCGAACCTTCAGGGCGAACTGGTTTCTATCTGAACTATCTGAACATGTGGCGTTGGGGCGAAAGCTTGCGGATAACGCAGACCTCCATCAAAGCGTGAGACAGAGAGATAGGACTAAGTGTTCCGCAAATTGTGCGAGAGCTTATAGAACAAAGTGCAAACCAACACAGTAGAGAAAAAAGTTAATAAAGGTTTCAGCAGGTATGAGTCTGGTGCACCGAAAGTAGAGGAACAGGAACATTACGACTCGGGTACGCAAGAGGAGCCGGCAGCTTTTAGTTCAAACATGCTGAGACCACATTGAGATGATGATCTTATTCAAAATGACCTGCTGCTAATTTAAGAGCCGCTATTCACACGGGACAGCATGTTCAGATTTTAGACGCTCAGAAATTTGGGTAAATTTGTACCAATTCAGAGGTCGACCTTTTTATTGAAATGATTTTTTATTTCTTTTTTAAACATGAGCTTCAGAATGTCAACTGACATTCGAGCGACTCTCTCCCGTGACGCTCCTTTTTCATTTATTTTAGGCAGTGGCTCAAAAAACAGGTAGACAACAATCCCACATGCACTTACTGCGATCAGTTCTGATCGTAACCTCTTAACACCTTAACCTCTGAACCGAGCCCATTTTCTCCAGTTCAGCTCAAAAATACTGTGTTCCAAGGTTTATTTGCATACCTCAACGCCATCAATATATACACAGGTTTCAGACTCCATAGACAGGTCAAAAGAGGTAAGCCTCCACACTGCAACACCTGAGTACCCCCTCCTCCCCCCTTATATAGCGCAGGTTTACATAGGCACAAATTTACACATACAGAGCGCCACGCAGTGGCAGGAGGATCAAACGTGTACATGGTGCTAAAATGGCTCAAACAAACGCATCCGTGTCAAGGCGTTCGGAAGTGACAGAGGATGAAGATTTCAGTGGATTTTGTGATTTGAGATCGAGAGTTTGGTATCTGCTTTATGCTATAGTTATATGCTCTGTTTTTGTGACGTTAAGATACCGGACACCTATTTAGTTTGTTGTTTATGCTTCATGTAGCTAACCATGTAGCTAACCATCAATGTGTTACGTTTTTTTTTTCATTAGGCAATGTTTGACTAGTGCGTCTTATACTCCGGAGCGACTTATCTATGTTTTTTTCTTCTTCATTACATTATAGTCCAGAAAATACAGTAAACAAAAAAAAAAAGCGATGAAGGTGGAGCAAAAATGTGACAAAACTCAACAAAAATGTGTTGAAAACGCAAACTTAAAATAAGCAACCAAAAAGTTGTACAAATTTAATGAAATAGAACATGGAAAAAAGTGACGACAACACAGCAACAATGAGAGGAAAAAGATCCGCTTTGTGGGTATTAGCTTTCAAATGAGGCGTTACTCTGGCCTATAGCTCTGTTAAGGTTTAAGAGGTTAAAATGCCAATACACTTAAAAACGCATTTCCAAACAGTTGACGGGTACTGAACAAGCTCTAAAAACCTGATGGACTTTGACGGACAGCAGAGGTTCCCGTGTCGTTTCTGTCAAAAGCTTTCATCTGCTGCTTCCATAAGTTGAGCCATGTGTATCATCTTTAGATTTGGATAAATACCGACTTCTGCAGATCAGAAACACCCCCAAGAGACCCATCCGTCCATCTCTTCATCTTACGACAGAGACACGAATTAAAAATGAAAATAGCTACACGATTTTAAACGAGCCTGCTCAAAATATAATCCGCCTGTCTTTAGTAAAAAATACTTTTTAGACGTTTAATTTTTGTGGTGGTGTTTTTTTATACTAGCCGTTAGCGCTGAGACAAAAAGTCCTACCTCAAAAAACACAGACGCTTTCCTGCAGTCAAGAATTTACATCCAACGTAATGTTTTTAACACGAGTCACTTCGGATCAGTATCTTACTGTCAGTGATGTTTCCTTGAACTATACATTGTTTTAGACAAGACCTCACAGGGAAATAACGGAGACAGGATACGGAAGCACCGACTTAGGATCCACTTTGAAGGCACGATTTATTTGCGTGCATAGAGCGTTGATTGCTATCGCACATTTGAATAAAAGGCTGCTCAGTCGTTACCTGTAACTGCTGGGAAGACAACTGTCAATTTCCAAACTCATTTCAAGCTCCCGACTCTTATTTTTCCGCACGTAATGATGAAAGGTAAGTTATTATTCGCTGGATGAGAAAACACAGACAGATATTGTTCCAGCGATCGGCAAGAGAGAGACTGAATAGTCACTCCCTAATGCTTTTTTGTTGTTGCATTTTTTATCCGCATTTACGTCTCGTTTTTGTCGCTTTTTTGTCGTATTTTTTGTTGTTTTCTCGTTGTGTTTTTTTGTTGCAACGAGAAAACAGGGTCTTTTAGTTGCGTTTTTGGTCACCTGTCTTGTCGCTTTTTCATCAATTTTTATGACGCTTTTCTTGTCTTGTTTTTGCCGCTATAAGTATCGAAAGCTGGTACAGAAAAGAAATATAAAATCTTTATATTCAAGTTTCGATACTTTCAGTCATCACATTTTAAAAGAAAAAGAGAAACAAATGGGGTACATTTTGGGAAAAAAAATTGTGAAAATGTAGAACATAGAAAGTGTTTTTTGTTTTTTTCCTCCTCAAATAAATGACACAAATGCAAAAGAAATGAATGGAAGAAAAAGTAATACATTTACATTATTGTTCTGTTTTATGGTTCTATATGACAAGTAATCTAGTATAGGCATTGAAAAAAGGATCGTTCAGGTATCGGTATCGAAAAACATGTATCATTAAAGTACCGATATTGAAAAATCCCCGCCCTATTCACAAATGAATGCATGACATTTCTGCCTTTTGTGCGCGTAATCTGTCTGTCAGAAGCTTGATACAACCATCATCCCAATTTCCAATGGGCCAACTGACTGACTGCTGAAACTGAGTAAAACCCTTGAGTTTTTGTCGACTAAAGCTGGACTAAAGCCATGTGACTCAAAAAAAAAAGCGAGGGCTGCCGAAGAACAACTCTGCGCAACAGTTGGAGGAAATAGTTGTGAATTATCCACCGCTCCCGACTGACCTCTACGCAAACCTACCAGATTATATATTCCCTTATTTCCCCCATCCACTGAGAGTCATTAATGTCTCAGATTAACATTTAATTTTTTGGCCCCAGAGTTTCAGTGCAGCGACCTTCATCCCAACCTACTGCACCCTTTGCAAAGTATCCTGCGTTTTCAACTCTACTGTACATCGCATAGGTTTCCCGAGCCTTCTCTGAATACCCCAAAAGCGTAAATTATATATGTCCAATCGCTCAATTATTGAAAGGAATCCGCTCCGGGCTCTTTGACCTCCTGCCTGCGGTGTCCCGTGGACCTGGAGATCAACTGCACGGCCGAGCACACCCTTCAGTATGTTTGCTCTACTCCTCCAAATCCCTTTCATTCATATTTCATTTATTTTCGGATCGCGGGATGAGGTAATTCCTGGAGGGGGGCGATTTCAGGATGAAGACGGGCTTCGGGGAAGGTTTACAGGAGGATCTGACTTAACGAATGATGAAATGCACGTGCAGTCTGGGCACATGAATGGTTCATAATTGTAGCAAAGACTGCGGACACCTGCGGAGAACAAACTGTCCATGGTGTATATAACCTCCAAACACGGGTTAAGAACTCTAAACAAACAGGTTGTAGACAGTTCTGTGCTTTTCAAAAAATATATTGTGGGTAATCTTCTCACGATTGCAATATTACTGATAAAAATCAACCAGTAGAATAAGACCATGGTTCCCAACCTTTTTTGTCCAATGCACGAACCCCTTGAGACATTAATTTATGCTCCGGGTACCCCCTAATGTTTGGACAAAGTAAGCAACTACACATAGATTACTCACTATTTAGTAGAGTATTATGTTCAAAACGTAGCTAAAATATTCTCAAAGTCCTACCTTTTACTGAAAAACATAATTGAGACTAACTTTTTCTTTGAACGTTTATTTTTTTTTTATCTCAGGTCAAATTACCCCCTGCCAAATGCTGCAGTCCCCGTAGCCCTGGTTTGATAAACACTGGAATAAGAGACCAGTGTTTTGTGTGAAGTGATAAATGAAGCTAAAGATGAATGCTGCATCTGCTACACTGTGAATCCCCCCCCCCCCCCCCCCCCCGCGGGTCTGCAGGGGAATTCGATCACTTGTAGAATGTTTGCAGAGATGTTGCACAGATTAGTAAAAATGCTGTTGCCTGAGGAGAAGTCTGAACCGAGGACAAAGCTCCCTGAAAATGCGTGCCGTTGGAAGGAAATTGCAGTCTATGGAAGGCACACAATGCATCGTGATTTGGCACCAGTCTGGAGTTTCCTCCACAATCTGTGTGACAAGACGAGTGGTAGTGGTATTTTAAAAGAGCCAGACAACGCCATCCAGTGTAAACTGGAAAATAGATGTGCTTTAAGGCACACAGGTTCGACCCATAAAGACAGAGGCAGCATGTTCCTTTAACACAGTTTGTTTCTATGTTTCACTTTTGTTTTATCTTTCTGTTTGTACTTCATACATTGACATTTAATTTCACAGTTACATCTGTTAGCTCACGTTAGCTCAGTTTGTACATATAACGCAGTTCACATTTTCCTTTCCTTTGAGCACAGTTTGTACAAAACAAAACAAACAATTGGAAGCAAGACAGCAGCGTGGTGGAATCCACCTATACGCAACTAAAAAAGTTAATTAAGGAGCACTAGCAAAATAAAGGCTAACCACAAAGCAAGGCAATCTTACCGACGTACACCCATCTCTAGCTCAAGTTGGCCGGTCCGGTGCTTCGATAGCACCCCGGTTACGCAAGGGCCCCAGCAGACCCCGGACAATGCACCAAGAGCAATGGACGCCATAGGGTCTTCAATACAAAGGACTGCAATTCAAATGAACTTCCATAAGAAGATGGATTACGAGGGGGCATAACGTGGAAACATGTTTCTCGAGTAAAATATCCTTTATCAAAACAATCATTGCTGAAGTTAGTAAAAAATAGTTTTCTCCTCAACGTGTGACATGTGCTCGGTTTGAAGGAATATTCCTTTAAGCATTGAATGTGGTATAGTGCCTTTAATCCAAGTTTATATTAATAATGCTTTGATTAAGTTTCCCGGCTGCCACATGTGCAGTCTCTCATTGTGTTCTTATGAAAGACACCTCACATACTGTATGAGATTGTCAGCCTTGCTTCTTTCAGTCTGCCCCAGGGCAGCCGTGGCTACAGTAGTAGCTTATTGCTATTTTATTTTGAATGGCACTTTTGAGTTACAGAAATGTTTTTTTACCCCCTTGTCTTCGATATTCAAAGCTATTTACCACGTTACAATGTTGTTCTCTCGTCAAAAACAGACCTGGAGTTGTGTTTCGACCCACTCGCGCATTTTTGAGTAATCTTCGAATCTTCCCCAGAGGCCATTCTTATTGTTTTGGTCCTCCGTATGATAACAGGAACAATCCTTCTCTGAAACTGTGGATATTTAGCCCCGGTGAGTTGGTGCTGGACTATTGGATTATTTTTTAAGATCATCATATTGCCTTAGTTTACAGATCCAGTTTGTCCAACCGGGAAATTACCAACACAAAGACCTATCATCGAAATCCATATCGGTGTCGTCACGGTTCCCCAATGTGACGGAGTGCTTTGTGTTGTAGCCAGGCGGCGCAGTGAAAGCGAAGTGCAACTGTCCAGGGATCACACCAGCGAGCGAACAGAGTGAAGCGCAACGCTGCAGATGGCAACCAGTGCGAGCGAGTGGACAAAGGGGTCATGCAGCTTGTACCGTAATGGAAAAGTCACAAGTTAGATCTCCGAGGAGCACGCGGAAACAACTCTTCCATTAGAGACTCCTGCTTGAACCCATCACTTCGGCCCGCACTGTAAGAGGCATGTCCACCGAGGAGAGGCGGAGATGTTTAACTGGACCATGAAGCCAATGCGGACTGTTCAGGGAGATGATTAAAACAGCAAAGGAAGGACACAGCAATCTATCAATCAGTCAATTCTTCTGGTAACCTTAAAGCCACACCACGTAGAGTTTTACATAATAAATAAAATTCAAATTCCAGCATTTATTTCATAGATATTCATAGACAGATATTTTCATAATTGAAAAATGCCTCCCCTGTAGCTGGGTCAGTTACCCCCAGTTCCCCTACTTTGGTGGTGTTCCCTAGATCTCGTAGTTCCTCCGCACCCACAAACAGAAGCTTGCCTTCTCCGCCTCTTCTTTCAGCTCCTGTGTGGCCCTCCTCAGCTTCGCTCCTGTGATCCCGACATTTCTGAGCAAGTGCAGCGTGGACTTCCTCACAAACCCCCTGCTGCCCACCTCCACGGGGTATGGTTGCTGCCCACCTGGCCTCTCTGCGTTCTGCGGATAGCACCGTGTATTTCAGCCTCAAATGATTGTTCTCGTTTCTTTCTAGCTTCCACAAGGCCTTTTGCACATCCTGAACAAAAAGGTTTTACAACTTCTAGACTGAGAGACAGTTTACCATCACCTCACGGGCAACATCTACCAGAGCAAAAATAGTCAGAAACAGGACATATCTTGGACAAAGGCCCTGTTCATATTCACTGAGGCACTGAGGAGCATTAAACTTTCGAGTTATCATCTGTGTTATGCTGTGATATCATGCGGACATAATATAAATAAAACTCCATACGCACCATGCTGTGTGCCTTCGAGCGCCTTAAATTGACCAAATCTCCCATCTGATCAAGTTCTGGTGGAGATGTGCTTCGTCTGCTCCTGCCTCTTTAAGTGCAGATAATTGACCAGAACTGGCCACTTCAAAGATCAATGGTGCGCCGTGTTCCTGGGGGCCACACATCCCGCCGTGCGAAGCAGACACACGCAGAGCTCTGACCTGATAAAGAGAAAGTGGGGGTCTCTCAGAAAACCAGGATGTGAAGACGCTTTTCATTGTAGATCTAACTTTAGAATGAACTGGGTAGATTGGGAAACTATTAATATATCTTGTGCTGCCTCTATTTGAGGATCCTTTAGGTCATCCTTTAGGTCAAAGCCTTATTAGAAATCATTAATGAACGTATAGACCTTCTGAGATTTTACTTTAGATACTAGATGGTGTGTAAAAGAGTCCTCTGAGCTAAATGCTAACTCTAATTCAGTCAAGTTTCTACTATTAGTGGGATTACACATCCAGTGGACGTTGAATGCTAGCAAAAATCAGATCCAATCGTTTCAAAGGAGTTCACCCCTCCCACCTGATAACGGAGCTCAATTGTGAAGATCCAAACCCTTGTACGAAACGAAATGAGTACGAGGGTATGGTAAAACCAGGCTATCCCTATTAATTTGTATGGGGATAGTACATTAAATTTGAATCGGGTCCGGGATTCAACAGTTTGCAGGATTTGTAGGAACAGGCTCAGATAGCTAAAGGCATTTCTGTGATTTCAATTGTCAATTGCGATTTGAGTGACGCTATGCAACTCTCAACATTTCACCTGCATTTGTAATTGTATTCCCGCTTGACATAAAAGTGTGAGTTTAATGTCTGGTCTGTGCAAGATTTAAAACATAAATATGTAAATATGGATTGAGGGGTCTGTGTGATATGAACAGGGCCTTTGTCCAAGATCTGTCCTGTTTCTGACTATTTTTGCTCTGGTAGATGTTGCTCATGAGGTGATGGTAAACTGCCTCTCAGTCTGGAAGTTGTAAAATATTTTTGTTCAGGATGTGAACACAAGATAAAACAACAAGAACATTTTCCTGGTATTCGGGGGTAGAGTTTTTTTTATGTGTGTGTGTGTGTGTGCGGTGAATGTAGGAAATGATCAGATTTGCCCAGGTACCATTTATTACCACAGTATATTTAAATGGAGACCAAGATATACATCAGATGAAAATGTCAAACCAAGCATAAGGCTGCCACGGCTATGAATAATGTGGCTATTTCTGATCGTGGTGAATATATCAAGTTGGCTGCATGAGCTGTTGTACACTAATTACATGTCCCACGGGTCAGGTCTGTGAGAATAGGCCTACAGGCAAAGGCAGATGGTTCTAATGCTAATTATGTTAAACAAGCAGAAACATACTTTTTTTTTTATATTGGATTTTCTTTCTTTCACAAGACGGGGCTGAACTTCCTCAAGTTGGCCCAAACTCAATCATTGTTTTGCCAGCAATGTTGGTTGATGTATTTCCTAAATGGGGGGCTGGGAGGCCACCCCTCGGAAGATTTTAAAGGAATTGATAAAGTTTTCTCTATTTTCCGAGTACTTTGATACTCAAGCAGGGTTTTGACAGGCAGAAGCAAATCAAATGTAATGCTTTTTAATGGCCAAATACTATATTTTAATTCCACAAACGCAGAAAAAAATAAAAATTATAACATTTCTTAAGATTTTCAAACATTTCCTCAGAGGAAAACAAATTGGACAAAACGGGAAACTTTTGAGCAAACAATATGGTTAATTTCAGTAAAAACTGCATGTGAACACGTCACATCATTTTTGCCATTTTCAATGTACCTATACAGAAAAAATGGTGAGCAATGTCATTGTTTTCCAATACTTTTAGATTTAATGCCGGTTTGAACCCAATTTAATGCTATTTTTTAATGACATTGGCAAGCAATGCACAACATACAAATAGAAGCTTCTGCAGTTGTAAAAATGCCCCAAAGTAAAAGAAATTACTCATAACTGTGTATATCGAGTAAAAATACATTGCCTGACAAGAGAAAAAGGTCACAATGTTTGGTTTAGGCGTAGGGATATAACGATTCATCAAAAATCTATTTAAAATCAGTTTAAACTGCTTAAAATATGAATCAATATTAAAGCCACCCTCAGCTACATTTTGCCGGGCTGGAATAGTTGCATTTTCCAAGTTCCACCACACCATGTACACACAAACACATGTAGGCATTGAAGCAGCAGTTAGCGGCCACACATTCAGAGATTAGCGTTAGCGGCTAATCAAGAGTTTCGAATTAAGACAGAAGTTTATCAAAGATTGTAAACTGACAAACATCTGACCGACCTGCTCTGATTCTGCTGAAATCCTCATCAGATGTCCATTTGTCAAATAATCCAATATCTACATAGAGTTGTCATGTCTTTTTCCTCCTAATGATTACACAGGCTGCACTGGGAAGCTGTGTGAGGCGTTCGAGGGTTGCAAAGAAAAAAACTACACTGTAAAATTTGTTCTAAATGCTAGTATTATGTTAAAAAACAAAAAAGGTTTGGTAAATAAATATAGGTCTTTGCTACATATCTTATTTATGCACATTTATTTTTACAAGCACTCATGTCAAAAGGATTATAGTTCATTTTCATGTCTTGTAAATTATTTGTAATGCAAAGTTCTCTTACTGAGACAGTTACAGTTGGGGGTGGGGGCTCATAAGCTTTTTGCTTCAGCCCACTCCTTTTGAGCACAATGTGTATTGCTCAAATAAACAAATAAACTAAAACTAAACTAAACAGTTTGTTACAAGGACAAAAATGCAGATGTTAATACAAAAGAAACATCTTTTGGTATGAATGAGTCATATTCATTTTCTTAAAAAAAGGTTAAGAAAAAAAAAAGAAAAGGAAATAGGGAACTTCAAATCGGAAATCGAATCGAATCGGGGCTTGAGTGAATCATTACATCCATATTTAGGCGCCTTTAGCTTTGATTAGATGCACACATTGTTGTTTCGATAAGCATCTGCATCCATCCATCCATCCATTTTCTTCCGCTTTATCCGGGGCCGGGTCGCGGGGGCAGCAGTCTCAGCAGAGATGCCCAGACTTCCCGATCCACGCACACCTCCTCAAGCTGTTCTGGGGGGACCCCGAGGCGACACCAGGCCAGCTCGGAGACATAGTCCCACCAGCGTGTCCTGGGCCTTCCACGAGGCCTCCTCCCAGTGGGACATGCCTGGAGCACCTCCCGAGGGAGGCGACCAGGAGGCATCCGGAACAGATGCCCTAGCCACCTCAGCTGGCTCCTTTCGACGTGGAGGAGCAGCGGCTCGAGTCCGAGCTCCTCCCGGGTAACTGAGCTCCTCACCCGATCTCGGAGGGTGCGCCCAGCCACCCTGCGAAGGAAACTCATTTCGGCCGCTTGTATTCGCGATCTTGTCCTTTCGGTCATTACCCAGATCTCATGACCATAGGTGAGGGTGGGAACGTAGATCGATCGGTAAATCGAGAGCTTTGCCGCTTGGCTCAGCTCCCTCTTCACCACAACAGTCCGATACAGCATCTGCAATGTCAAAAAATCCAGTATTGTGTTCATTTCTTACCAAGATCTTGCATTGATAGTGGGAGAGTGTGACCACTGCGCAAAGCTTTCTCCAGCACAACCCAGGGATTCTCAATGGGGTTGAGATCTGGACTCTGTGGCGGCCAAACCATCTCATGCTCCCTGAACCACTCTTTCACAACGAGAGCCCGGTGAATCCTGGCATTGTCATCTTGGAATATGCCCGTGCCATCGGGGAAGAAGAAATCCATTGGTAGAATAATCCGGATATAATCAGGATGTTCAGCTGATCTCATTCTTTGAGCACATATACCGGTGCTGAGCCAAGATCTGACCAACTGCAGTGACCACAGATCAGAACCGTTTAGATCAGAAAGTGTGCTACTCCAGTAATGTTTAAGAAAATAATAATGGCTTACACTTGTATTGCGCTTTACAAGCCTCCATCCATCCATTTTCTCCCACTTGTCCGTTGCCGAGTCGTGGGGGCAGCTGTTGGAGCTGCCCAAATCACATAGCACCAGTCCCCTACGGCTCCTCCTGCAGGTGGTGGGTCCACAGAAGGACGGCCTCATGGTTCCAAACGGGCCTGTTGGTCTCTCATAGGGGCTTCACTTTACAAGCCTGTATTACCAATTTTCTCAAAGCTCTACACTGTAGTCATTATTCATTTATGCTATGCTGACGGTAAGCTACTATTGGGGTAGACTGATGGAAGTGAGACTACCGATCTGTGTGATCGGCCCCTCCGACCATCACCAACCACTCACTCACACACTGCATTGAGGTTTTTAGTGAAACCTACGCAGACACAGGGAGAACACGCAAACTCTCAAAAAACTTAAAACAATTAAATCAATGTAAATCTATATCAATATGCTGCTTGTTTGGTTGCTTCAGTCCATCTCTTTACTCAGAAATTGAATTGATCTACCGAGCTCCAAAAGATGCACGTTTCATCTCTTACCGTCACTTTGACCAAAACAGCAGCTATTCACCTCATGTATTACTCACAATCAAAGACGACTTGCTGCACCTTCAAACAACACCCCATCCTTCCTCTCCAGTCCACGCCGCGTAAACATTACGGTTGGGCAAACTCATTATACCCGAATGACCTCGCCGGCACACCTGAAAGAATCCCTCACCCATCGTTGTTTTGTCATTTTGCTTCAGCAGCTCACACGGAGGCGCGGCAAACTCAGGAATTAAAAACCAAACTCCTGACTTCAGACGCATTCCGAAAATCCAATGGATCGTGGAGCAGCCAAGCCTGACCGGGGAGCTAATGGACCAACACACATCACAGGTTCAGTTATTGGTCGAATCATTTCACAAGTCTCCTGTTTACCTGTTTACGGCATTGAAGATTCTCCGTGTTGCCCCATGAAAGACGTGACCGCGCTGCGCAATGGCAAGTCGAGGCTGGGTGAAATAAATGTCATGCTGTGTACGAAAGCAAACTAATATCTGTGCCCTGCTCACAAATAGACGCAAAGCCACTTGGGGGGGAGGGGCAGGAGGGTGGATGGGGTAGAGACGTGTGTGTGTGTGTGCATTTTTGTTGACGATACCGAAATTAAAAGTAGTTAATGACACTAAAACTGTGACGAAAATGTTCAGATATTTACTACTATAAATACAAATATAAAAAATAGAACAAGACTGCAGCTATCGCATGTGCTGTAAACGTAATGGTAGGAAAACAATAAAACCGTGGTGAATATTAAGCAAGTCCATGGATTTACGACAGACGGAACATGATGAGGAGGTGGATTTAGACTTCAGACTTCATGGGAATAAAGCCGCGACGGTGTCAGTCCAAAAACAGACTGAATGGAGGAGAACTCTACGGTGTTTCTTCTTCTTGGAAAATGATCGTTTAAAGACCCCCGAAAAGCAGGTTTTTACGTTTAGCCCTGAGCTTGTCTCTGTGTGGACGGGGCCACAGTTCCCAAGGTCAAGATCCTTTGTGGACTAAACTATTAGAAAATACGAAATATTTGCTAGTACCCTGAAACATTGCGGATATCCGTGATCAGAGGGAATTTTTAACATTCCAAGCCGAACTCTTTCAACAAAGGCCTCTTTGACAGATCTACTCTACACATTTAGTGGTTTGTGGTCAGCTTTCCTGTTTGAACAACGCACACAAAAATGATTGTTCTGAGAAGCGCCGAAACAAACAAGACATCAAATGAGAACAACAATAATGTGGACAATTAGGCGGTGTGAATGGATCTTAAAGACTATAGTGCCACAAATCCGGCAGCGCTAACAGCTCAAAGCGCACTTCACACCCTGCACTGGGCCGCCGTTCGCATACGAAACACCGCGTCAGGCCGTCGGACTCCTGTGTGTGGTACAAAAAAACTTTGTCGGCCGCAATCAGGAGCATATGAGGACAACTGGCTGCGTCCAAACAAAATCGGTGGATCTGCCAGGCGATCGCGGCAACGAGGCAGCATCGAGTGTGTATAGCATCAAAAGGTGTAAAGTTTCACTCACATGTGTGAAAACCGCGGTGACTCTTCTGCCGTGTTTGTGTGAGGTCACTGTGCCGTACAAATAATACAAAAATAGAACAAGACTGTAGCATGTGCTGTAAACTTAATGGAAGGAAATCAATAAAACCGTGGTGAATATTAAGCGAGTCCATGGATTTACGACAGACAGAACATGATGCGGAGGTGGATTTAGACTTCAGACTTCATGGGAATAAAGCCGCAACTCACTCCGGTTGTGAAATGAACAAGGTTGGGGAAGGAATTAAAACACTGCATCGATTTTTCACTGGCAGTTTTTGAAAGAAATTTCCAAACAGAAAATATACAAAAAGGTTCAGGGGCAAAGCTCTCTCACCTATGGTCATGTGATTTGGAATGACCGAAATCATAGAGGCGGTCAAAATGAGTTTCCCACACAGGGTGGCTGGGCATACCTTTCGAGATAGGGTGAGGAGCTCAGTCACCCGGGAGGAGCTCAGAGTAGAGTCGCTGCTCCATCACATCGAAAGGAACCAGCTGAGGTGGCTAGGGAATCTGTTTCGGGGCCTCCTGGTCACCTCCCTCGGGAGGTGCTCCAGGCATGTCCTATTGGGAGGAGGCCTCGTGGAAGGCCCAGGACACGCTAGAGGGACCATGTCTGTGAGCTGGCCTGGTGTCACCTCATAGGCCTCCCAGAACAGCTGGTACCTGATTGTTATTTGTTAGGCCATATTCTTCCTCCTATCATGGCAATGTTTTGTGAGCACTTTTGGTAAACTGGAGTAAAAAGAAAATCAAAGCCCATCCATCCAACGCGGACTTGGATTGTTCTGAAAGTTTCCCTGACCTTTTCCCGACCTTTTCCCGACTTGATTTGAAGTTTTCTTGAGCTTTTTTTCCCCAATGCTTACATGCGCCGATACACAGTGTCCCCGTCAGCGTAAGATCCCCAGGCTTTGGAAAAAAACAACCAACGGTATTTATGGATGCTCTCTAGATACAAAAAGCAGAAAAGTAAAAAATAGCAACAATGGTTGGAGAAAGTCTTCATGAGGTCAAACGGCAGACCTCCACTTGTACAGTCAGTAGGTGGTGATTGTGGCGGGGGAGTGCTGGGCAGTGGCCTATTGATCGGTGGAGTGAGTGTGTGGGTTATGCCGTCACCCAGGCGGAAAAGCAGTGAAACGTACCCAGTAAAACAAAAAGTTCAAAATGTCAAAATGTCATCATTGCACTGCATTATGAAACCACATATTGGATGCTTACTATTGTAGAGGATGGGGAATCGGACTCAGGCTCTCTTCAGTTTGTAGAGACGCTGAAGACTTATTACACAATTAAGAGAAAGCGTTCGTACATTACGAACTGTTATCGTATAATGTAGTTTTATTGTAAGGCCATCGATCTACCAAGGCTAGGTTGTGGATCTTTCATTCACACGAGCAAATCAGTGCAACCACGACATTAATTTTGTTATCTATGTGGAGGGACGCATTGAATGGTAATGCAGCTATACAAGTTTCTGAAAGCATTTTGATAATTGTTGAATCGAGTCACGCCACCTCGTTCCTTATCGGTGCAGCATGCCCAGTCTATTAATTACGATGGATTAATTTGATTGCTCCCCGTTTGCAATACTATGAGAATGCCACTGCACACTGGCTACATTGTCATGTAACAGGTATTTCATCAAATGTTATTTTATCCCACATGTATGTATAGACCCCCTCTTGGAACCGCCACCTTAACGTGGTGGAGGGGTTTGAGTGCCCCCAAAGGATCCTGGAGCTCTGTTGTCGGGGGCTTCGTGCCCCTGGCAGGGTCTCCCAGGGCAAACAGGTCCGAGGTGAAGGGGTCAGACAAAGAACGGTTCAGAAGCACTTTATGAGAGACCAACAGGCCCAGTTAGAACCATGAGGCCGTCCTTCTGTGGACCCACCACCTGCAGGAGGAGCCATAGGGACTGGTGCAATGTCATCTGGGCAGCTCCAACGGCTGCCCCCATGATCCGGCAATGGAAAAGTGGAAGAAAAGCGATGGATGTATAGACATAGAGATCATTGACTCGTTGTTAGCGCTGAGCCTGTTCCAACTAATGCGTGCATTAGTTCCCTGGACCCGTTTTTAAACGGCAAAGGCCCCTATATTCGCTTGAGGAAACAAACAAGGTCCGTTTTTCTTTCACAAATTTTCCGTTTACAATGTAGATCTATGGTTCCAAATGAATTTTAATCAAACAGAAGAAAATAATTTGATTACTGCAGCTTTTAGTGACCACTGGGTGTGTATTCGACCCACAAAAAAACAGAACTTTGATTTAGCATAATATAAATTTTCTACAGTAGAATCTCAAAAGGTCTGTACATTCATCATTTCTAACCAGGCTTTTACATCACCCAAATGTGATCGATGGGTTGACAACAGCTGAAAACATCTGGATCGTTCATAATTTGGAATGTTTGATGGATAATGCTAACGGCTATAGGAAAAATACAAAGATAAGTCTATCAAACGCTGGACTTGCTGGGTTGCTAATTGTCTGCACACGTTAGGATCAAACACCACTTAACCTCCAGCCAGAAAGATCCTAAAGCTTGTGGCCCCGAGATTGTTAAGTGCCCTTGCCTTATTCTTATAGAATGTAAGCCTGATAAATCTTGGAATATGCCCGTAACTTCAAGGAATACATCTGATGGAATAACCTGATTATTCAGGATGTTTACGTAGTCAGCTGATCTCGTCAGGGTTTTCTGGGGGCATTAAAAAGCATTAAGCATTAGTCATTAAATGATTTTTTTCCAAAATCAAAGCCTTAAATGACATTAAAAAGCATTACATTTGATTCAAACATCAGCCTATATAAACTGTCTCAGTATTTGGGCCCATAGTGTTACTGAACCTAGACCTGATCAACTGCAACAGTTAAGCAGTGTAATAACAAACAGCAAAAATACACACAGTAGCGAGAAAAAGTACACCGTCTGGTATTTCTCACCTTTCTGTCTAAATTGGTCACTAAATGTGGTCTGATTTTCATCAAAATCACAGGAATGATTAAACGGTGTCTGCCTGAACTAATACCACCCATTTACTGTACATTTGATCATGTTTTTAGTGGCAATAACATGTAAACATTCACAGGATGGTGTGGAATAAGTAAGTACACTGTTAGATTCAATAGCTGGTTGACCATCCTTTGGCATCAATAATAATAAGACGTTTCCTGTAGTCCCTGCAGTTCAGCAGATTCCTCGGATGTCTGGTGTGAATGGCTTCCTTGAGGTGAGTCAACATCATCTCAATGGGGTTTAGGTCAGGACTTTGACTGGGCCATTCCAGAATGCTTATTTTATTCTTCTGAAACCATTCTGAAGTTTTGGATTTGCTTTTGTGCTTTGCCTCATTCTCTTGTTGCAGCACCCCTCTTCTGTTGAGCTTCAGCTGTTGGACAGATGGCCTCAAGCTTTTCTGCAAAAATATCTTCATAAACGTGTGAATTAATGTTTTCCATTGACTGTGATGCTCCCTGCACCATACTTCACAGTGAGGATAGGGTTTTGATGTTGGTGTGCTGTTCCATTTTTCCTCCAAACATGATGTTGTGTGTTCCTCCCAATCTATTCAATTTTGGATTTGAACAAACAATTCATCAAACAATACATTTCTAAGATCATTGTACCATGGACAATATAACACAAAATGAGTTTCACTTTCAACCTCTACTAACTCACATAATCTACAGAGTCTGTCCTCTTCAGGAGTTTTAGTGAACCTGCCAGTTTCTAAGGCCAGGGGAAGGATGCCAGTTTGCAGCTGAGCCATCAAAGACGTGTATCTATCTGCTGCTTACCTGGCCAAAACAAGAGAAAGAAGAAGAAATCAATAAATCCTATAGAGCTCCTTTTACTTTACTTTCTAACTTTAACCCAGATGCATCCGCAGCAATTACTTTGTGCTGGGGCAGTTCATGTAACGTAACCTATGGTCCCATTGAGATTACACGACAACATAACCATGATTCAATTGGGTCAGTGCAATGTTTTTTCTCCCCACCTTTATAGACTTGTATTTCCACTTCAAAGACAGGCAGAGTTTTAATATGTTGTGATTAGATAAATGCGGAAGAACAGATGGCTGCAGAATCTTTTAAACTGTGCACCATAATTATATTACTGCACAATTTCATCATTCTTCGCTTATGTCATTGTCGAGCAGATAAGCCAAAATGCGTGTCTTCTGTAAGTTGATAACCGCGAGTCACAAGGGGTCAGAAAAGATGCTTTTGATCTTGTAACGATTACTGGGTACGGCATTTACCCCGAACCTTGAGGGTGGAGATAGAATATCTGGAATCCATTTTATTGAGCTCCTCGGTGTCCATCACTCCATGGTTAAAGACGTTAAGGCTAAAGACTGCTGCTTTCTCAAAATAAGTGGCAACCCTCGAATTGTCTCCGAAACCATCCCCTCTCGGGCCCGGAGCAAGAATGGGTTTGCACCTAGATCTCACCCAATCAATCACTTCCCTTGGGGGATGATCCAGGTTGATAAATCACGCCAACATCTCCTTCTGCCCTCACGATGTGATCCCGCATCTATTCACTGCTGGCAGCACAAGCACCCAGTGAGGCAGCTGCAGCAGCCGAGGCCCGCAGTGCACAGTCAGTTTAACATGTGGCCAGCAGCCCTCAACCTGACCGGCCCTTCGAGAAATCTCCTTACTTTCCCCATAAGCCACGCTGGCCCTGTTTATTTTATGTATTTGCCGTCGAAATTTTAAGACCTTTTAACCCAGACATGTCACGCTGGTGGCACGTGGGTGTCTAGCCCATTCGTGTACAGTTATGATTTTTAAGGAAATAACCAGTGTGCTCATTCCAGCCACTAGGGGGCAACTTAAATTAAAAAAAAGGAAAGAATTCCAGATGTGTCCAGCAGAGGGCACTGACATAATAAGAGATCAGGATATGAACAGCACCTTATAGCCACGTGGTAAATGGTTGGTCTGCCCCAGGGCAGCTGTGGCTACAGTTGTAGCTTACCACCACAGAGTGTGGAGGGAAAGAATAATGACTACAGGGTACTTTGAGAAACTTGTGACACAGGCTTGTGAAGCGCAATACAAGTGTAAGTTGTTATTATTATTCATTACAGTTATTGTTTTCAAATCACAGGTCATTATTATTCATTTGTTGGAAAAATGTTTTCTCAATAGTATTTTCATGATAACATTATATGCAACCCATCGAGGAAGCTGGATTTCGGCCCCTGAAAACAGTAAACCCAAAAGACAAAAGTGGTAAACATTAGTAAAACAACCTAGAGCTGTACGTAGTATCTCTTAGCTCAACACCTATAGTTTGTGGGGCCCTTTGCTTGTCCTTGACTTACATATAGTTCGAAACGACTGGACAGGATCCTGTCTCCAAGGAAAGCAACTCCACAAGGACTCTACAAAGACAAACTGCATCACTTTCATGTGCGTCTTTATACAAAATGTTTCTAGTCAGATTAAACCTAAAAACATCAGACCATCCTTCATGTTGACGTCTTTTTGCCTTTTCCATAATCACTTTATCGCGCACACATGGTATATGGCAAATGACCGCCTTTGATGGGAAATGTCTTTGGTCACTCATGGCTTTTGATGTTCGGGCGGTTTTCATAGCCAGAGATGAGAGGGATCCATATTTTACCGAAGCATATTTAATTTTCAGCAGAAAAAAAGCGAAAGTTATTTCCCGTCATGTAGATTAAACAGGGTGTCTTCCAAATGACTGGGTTGATCACGCTGGCAGGGCTTTGAACATGAATTAGAAAAAGAAAGTCATATGGAAATGGTTGCATTCCAAGGAACGGTGGATCATCAGATGTGCTGTGGTTTTACAGGGAAGAGAGGCTGGGAGGAAGTGATATTTACAATTCTGTTATATAGGGAGTGCTAGCAGATGGGAGCACAAAGACTCTGAGAACCTTAAACTGGAGACACAATATGCCATGCTGCCATACACTGTTCGAATTCCACACACACTAAATACAACAGCATTGGATGATGCGTGGAATCAAGGTGACAGACAGGAACAATATTGCTCATTACAATCGGAATGAAAACGAATTAAATATATATTCACATCCATGAAGGGTTGCCAGGGAAGATGCACAATGATATGGCAGTCACTTGTTTTGTTATTTTTACCACTGTGACAGGAGAAGGCTTAGTTTAGATTATAAATTTGTAACTTATAAGTGGACATAGGCATTGTCATGCTAGACTAGTCATGCTCTTGCACTACCGAGTAAGTTCTCTTCTATGTTAGTCTAGTACTGATACATTATGAATGCTATTGTTAAGTTGTTAAACCTAAAGGAGCACTATGTCTGCCCTGCGGCTTTGGTTCGTTATTCAGCAAGGATAGTTAGTCATGACAACAGCCCCATGAGCTCTTGCCAAACGACAAGACAGACATAAAATAATCTTTCTGTAGCAGTAGAATAGGAGAATGATAGGTAACTGTTGCAATGAGGTATAATTGGACATTGACAGTTTTGCAAAATGTCAAATACGCCTTTTGGTTGGAATGAGAAAAGGTCTGTTTAGAGAAGAAGGGGAACAGAATTTCATGAGAAGCACTTCTATCCAACTGTGGATCCATCATGCTTTTGGGACCAGTTCAACGGTGGAATGAAAAGTGGATTCAATTAGTTAAACCAATAGTATTGTTGCAAAAAAGAGCTACCTGAGTAATTCACAAAGTTCATAAAATAACTCATTATTTTTAAAATCAAAGATCATGAAGTTTTGTGACATTGTTGAGTTCCAAACTGTACAGATGTTATACAAAGCAAGGTATAAATTGTTACCAAGCCAAATACAAAGAAGGTTCCAAGAACGTACTGGTTGTTATGAATTACGTGATGAATTAAACTTTAGGATTCAGAAACATAGCACAAAAGTTTTAGTCCAACAGTTAATGGTGTACAATTGTGGAATAAACTGGAGATGGAGTTGAAACGATGTCCAAACATCAACCTGTTCAAATATAAATACAAACAAAAGACATTTGAAATATACAGATAAGAAGAAATGTGTTGCCACTAGGGGGAGCAGTAGGATCAATTATGTGTATTTTTCCTCTATAATCAAGGAAGAGTGTTGCTGCTTGGAACGGTTGTCATTCTATTGCTCAAATTCACAAATGGAGAATTAGGGTTGGCAGGTTATGGATCTGTTGAGAGGAATCCTCCCAACGGGGTCCAAACCTTGTCTTTTAATGCACCACTCGGCATAGGAACATCATCTACCAAATCAGCTGTTAGGGCAGCTGGATGGGGGTTTGTTGATGGGGAGTTACTGCCCTCTTCAACTGGCCCGCTCTACACTCTGGCTTTTTAATGCACCACACTATGCAAGGATACATCATACTTCATAACTCAATTAAATAAATATATAATAATAATAATGATAATGATAATTAAACCCAAATTAAAATTATACTGAGGAGGGTAATGACAACTGGGAAGTAACAAGATCTCGGAGTATAATATCTATTAATGTACCTTTATAACATAAAAGTAACTCTCGGTAATCACTGGTAACAATCTGAAAGAAATATATTAATGATCACATTTTTTTACTTGCTTTGTACTAGAAATCGTACATGAAACGAGATAGTTGTTGTAGTTGTGCTTTGTTTCAATAACAGTTCAAATATTTTTTTTGTAAGTTTGTAAGTTGGTCTGTGCTAATGTAGCTGCTGAAATGTATCAAATTCTCTTTGGATGAGGTCTTTTTGATGTTTTGTTCCTTCTGAACCATTGTGTGAAATGTACTTTTTTATTGCACTTGGGGGTGGGCGCTCATAAGCTTCTTGCTTTAGCCCACTCCTTTTGAGCAGAATGTATACTGCTCAAATAAACAAATAAACTAAACTAAATTAGTTTCCAACCAATTCTGAAGGAAAAACGTAACACAATCAGTGGAAAAAGCTAATGGAAATGGCTTCTACAAATGCCTAACACTCATCAAAATCCATTAAGGACGACCTCGAGAGTGTAAAGGTTTGCAGTCTCCTGACCTAAACGTCATTAAAGATCTGTGGATAAACCTTCAAAGAGCAGTGTGTGACAGACCGCCCAGAAATGTCTTACTTCAGGAAGAGTTTTGTAAGGAAGAAAGGGCAAAAATCAAACTAGAATTGAAAGACTCTTGACCCCCGAGAAAAACAGTTGTGATACTTGCCATACCACCTTTGCTATGCCCGATCCCGTCAGACCTCGGAAGCTAAGCAGGGAAGGGCCTGGCAGGACTTGGATGGGAGACCGTTTGGCAAATGTAGTGTGTGTGTGTGGTTGGTGGTGGTGGCTGGTTGCCTCGCTTATCATCACCGAGTATGGAGTGAATGAATAATGCACCAAACTTGTAAAGCGACTTTGAGCGTCTGGAAAAGACTAATGCATTATTATTATATTTGGGACGCAACAAAGTATTAACTCTGCAGGTGAAAAAGGTAAAAGATGATCATAAAACCAGATTTTTTTTTATGTTAGGGGAATGTTTCATCTGCAACCTGATGCCGTTCGGAGACCGTGTCATCTTCTTTCTTCCTTGTTCGCATTGATAACAAAATCCCACAGCAAGAAGGTCCTAGGTGGAATTCTCCGACCTTTTTCTTGGCGTGCAGTTTGCATATTCTGTCAGGACTAACCTTTTAGCAGAACTTTGCAATTACAAGCTTGCCACATACAAAGAAGAACATTACAACTCCTAAACCCATCGAGAGACAGATAATTATTTTCCATTCCTTTCTAATGTTTTTGTAATATATTCATGTCCCTGAACATTTCCCTATCATATTCCCCTCGGTCTACATTTGCACTGCAGATGATGATAACATTTTATTCAGTCAAATGCCTGTATTTCCTCTTTCCTGCCCTGATAAAACTAATTACGCTCGCTCCAAAGAGAATATAGACAGTACACTGTCCATTTAATGTTCCTAGAGAATTGGATTTGCCTGGAGACACGAGATCCGTCTTCAAATGTCCACATTTCTGTGAAATTATTTTATTAACAATTTAGTAACAATTTAAAAAGGTTAAAAAGTGATTTCATTTAAAAGATGGGTGTTTCGCGTCGGGGACAAGTCTATAAATACAAAACGAAATGTAATTAATGCGAGACATTCATTTTTCACTTGGTGGTCAATGATGAGATTTCAAGCTAGTTTTCTCTGTTAACATCTTAGTTAACATCAAAAGTTAAAAATATAGCGAGCCGGAGATTTCCAGAAAGGAACAATAGCATTGTCCCGCACCGGCCAGTTTCCCACACTTATTCATTCACAACTATTGATATATGTAGTATCCATGTGTACTGCAAAAGGCGACTGAGATGACGCTGCAATCCAAATATGGTCATTTCCTTTCTGAGAGACGGCAGCGGCAAAAAAAAAGACTGGAATGGGGCTTTCTTTCCAATCTTGCAAAACCATCTCCACTTCAGTAGCTCCTTTTTGTAGATGTCAGTCCTGCTTGACCAACTATCGATGTTCTCTTTGTCTCCTAACCTTCTTTTTCTGCCCTGTGCTCTTACTACCCTGCTGTAGTGTTCTGCATCGATTTCTCTCACATTCATTTAAAAATGAATGCTCTTGTATTTATTATTAACAAGACTGCAAACCTGCAAGGAAAAAGGTTAAATTAGCCAGCCAACAATGTGAGTTTATAATAGTACAGCAACAAGCAGCAGTGTATGTGCTAAAAATCAATTTCAGTCACTACTAGCTGATTCCAAACTTTTTATAGTTGCAGTGGCCAATAAAGGAACTCATAAGATCATGTGGAAACCCTATAGTTCGGGTAGTTAATTTACATTTTACACAGTGAAATAGAAATGGTAATAAATAGTTTTGTTTTTTTCTGGTGTGATTGATTCTCCTGACAGAATACAGGGAGAGAATACTCAAACATTTGCTGCGATGTGCAGTGCTCGTAGCAAACCATCTTTTACCACGGCAGAGACTTCTGTCGTCAATGAAAGGCATAGGTGAGGAAAGTGGGGAGCCTGGTCAAAAGCTGTGATGCATTGTGTCCCTCTCTCTCTTATGCCACCCCTTGGACAATGCGGTTCCTGGCCGACATTAACCAAAAACACAGTTATCACATAAACATAGCCCTGAGTTTTACAGTTATTTTTTTACCTATTTGGTTCCGTCCAATTTTTAACAGTGAAAGTAAGAGCATTTCTACAAGCACAATGTCACCGAAATGTAAGAGATTTGTACTGAAAAGCTGTGTGGCCGGAAGAAAACCACCACTCCGTGGAGCTAACTGTGATAAAGACTTCAATTTGCTAGGGAGCGTAAAGATTGGACTCTAAAGAAATGGAAGAAGGTGAGGTGGTCTGTGAAGTCTAAGTTTAACCTGGTCCAGAGTATGATCAGCGAATGAAGAGAGGCTGCCGGAGTGATGACTCATCATGTAGGCCTAAAGTGCCTACTACAAGCCTGTGGGGGCAGTGTCCTGATCTGGGGTCGCTGCAGTTGGTCTGGTCTTGGTTCGGCTTAACACTATTAGCCCAAAGAATGAGATCAGATGATGACCTGAATATCTTGAATGACCAGGTTATTTCATATAGCCTTATTCCAAGATGAAAATTCCACCATTCACCGGGCTCACGTTGTGAAAGAGTGTTTGGTTGAAGCAACAAACAATGTGGCCACATCTAAGGGAATTATTTCAATTTACATTTATTCAACAGCTTCACCTAAGAGGGTCTCTTATTTCTTGAAAATACTCTGCATGTTTCAATTTTGTAACAATTCAATTTTCAATCAATCAAAGTTTATTTCTACAGCACTTTACGACACCAGGAGGACCAAAGGGCTTCACAGAAAGATTTTGCAAGTTTTTTTTCTTTTTTCCATCTGTGTATTTTAAAAGCATGCCCAGCCGCTCACCCCACATAACTGAACCACATCCAAATAGCCTACAGTAACACCCCTACAGCACCACTGACATGCAAGAATATCAAGATGCACAATATCATTGGAAGGTGCAACTGTGTTTCTTATATTCAGCGTTTTGTTTTTTTCTGTAGGTGACTTGTAACCGCAGAATCAGTCTTCAAGAGGCTTCAGGTTTACGCCAGCATTTGCATGTCATACACACAATTAGGAAAGACCGCTAATGAGAAGCTCGCGGCTCATTAGCGGTGGATGATGTAAGATGACTCGCGATTATATTGACAAAATGTCTTTCATTACATATACAGTGCCTTGCGAAAGTACTAATACATCATTTGAATCATTTGAGTATGTGTCTTTCAAAACGGAGATAAAACAATCTCCCATACTTTATATGACTATTTACAAACCACCACAGATTTCTTGTATCGAAGATTTTACTGAATTACTTTCAATTATATGCACTGATTTAGATTGTTTAGTCATTTCAGGTGATTTTAATGTGCATGTGGATGTGACCAATGACAGGCATGCAAAATAACTCAGCACGTGAGTGAGGCAACTCACTCACGTTAGTTATTACAAAAGGTATTCCATCCATCCATCCATTTTCTTCCTCTTTATCCGGGGCCGGGTCGCGGGGGCAGCAGTCTCAGCAGAGATGCCCAGACTTCCCGATCCACGCACACCTCCTCCAGCTGTTCTGGGGGGACCCCGAGGCGACACCAGACCAGCTCAGAGACATAGTCCCACCAGCGTGTCCTGGGCCTTCCACGAGGCCTCCTCCTAATAGGACATGCCTGGAACACCTCCCGAGGGAGGCGACCAGAAGGCATCCGGAATGTTCTAATGCTGATAATCTGTTGGACTGTTAAACATCAAGCGTCTTAAATATTTTGGATACTATTGCTCCTGTCAAGGGTAAAATGGTTAGAAAAGGAAAAGATCCGCACAACTGAGGTTCGCTCACCGATTTATTGTACACCGAAGGTGGTGGTTGACGTTTCGGGTCTAGCCCTTCATCAGACATCCTCCTCTTCCAAGGTTAAAATGGTTAACAATCGACCAAAGGCACCTTGGAGAAGTGAAGATTTGGTCAGGGCACAGAAAAGGGAGTGCCGAAAAGCCGAACGGAAATGGCGCAAGTCAAAGCTCCAGGTTCATTTTGAGATATACAAAGAAGTGCTTTGTGAGTTCAACCAGATTTTGTGTGCAGAAAGGGAGAAGTACTTCTCTAAAATCATCGCAAAGTGCAGAAACAATTATTGTGCTCTGTTTTCCATAGTGAACAGATTAACTAACCCTCCAGTTTCACTGCCCTTAGAACTAATCTCTAAATCAAAGTGCAATATTTTTTTATGACAAAGTCCAAGGCATTAAAAATGCCATAACACAAATGGCAGCCCTGCCACCAGATAAACACCTTGAGCTGACACATTTCACACCTGTTACTGACAAAACAATCAAAGAGGTTATCTTCGGTCTGAGTTCATGCACATGCTGCCTTGATGAATTACCCACTAGATTTCTGAAGTCTGTGCTGACCAGCTTGTTACCACAACTTGTTCAGTTAGTTAACATCTCATTTGAGACTGGAGCATTTCCAAAGGCCGTGGTCATTAAGCCTCTTCTAAAGAAGAGCAGCCTTGATCCCAAGGTACTGAACAACTACCGGCACATATCAAATCTACCATTCTTAGGAAAAGTCCTTGAGAAAGTAATATATCAACAGCTCACTTACTTTCTCCTATCTAACAATGTGTTTGATACTTTCCAGTCAGGATTTAGGCCCTGCCACAGCACTGAGACAGCTCTGATCAAGGTCCATCCATCCATCCATTTTCCTCCACTTGTCTGTTGCCGGGTCGTGGGGGCAGCTGTTGGAGCTGCCCAAATCACATAGCACCAGTCCCCTATGGCTCCTTCTGCAGGTGGTGGGAGGTCTCAGTTTTAGTTCTGCTGGACCTGAGCGCTGCCTTCGACACAGTGGACCACGGGATCTTACTTCACAGGTTAGAAAACTGGGTGGGAATCTCTGGTACTGCGCTAAACTGGTTCAAGTCCTATCTCGAGGATAGGACGTACTTTGTCGAAATTGGCAACTGTGTCTCAGACAAAATTTCCATGACCTGTGGCGTCCCCCAGGGGTCAATCTTGGGACCCCTCTTATTCAACTTGTACATGCTTCCATTGGGTCAGCTAATACAGCAACAATGTGTCGTACCACAAATACGCAGATGACACTCAGATCTACGTGTCACTGACGGCAGGTGAACATGGGCCTGTAGATACTCTCTGTCACTGCATCGAACAGATCAGTTTGTGGATGCAAAACAACTTTCTCCAACTAAACTCAGACAAAACTGAGATCATTGTTTTTGGCCCACAGACACAAAGACAAAGTGTTATCAGTCACCTTGAGTCTCTCTCTCTAAAACCAAAAAATCAGGTTAGAAATCTAGGAGTAATCATGGACTCAGACCTGAACTTAAACAGCCACATCAAAGCAATAACATCATCAGCTTTTTATCATCTGAAAAACATTGCTAAGATCAGAGGAATAGTGTCAAAACCAGACTTGGAGACACTCATCCATGCATTTCTCTCCAGCAGGTTAGACTACTGTAACGGCCTGCTCACTGGCCTTTCTAAACGAGCTGTTAGAGCTGCAGAACATCCAGCACGCTGCTGCTCGAGTCCTAACAAGAACCAGGAAATACGACCATATTAGTCCAGTGCTCCGGTCTCTGCACTGGCTTCCTGTCACTCAGAGAATAGAATTTAAAACAGCTCTGCTTGTGTACAAGTCTTTTCATGGTTTAGCACCAAAGTACATCTCTGACATGTTAGAGCCGTATGAACCAAGCAGCGACAGTCTGTAGTCTGAGAAAATCACCTCTTACTTTACTTTGCTATGCCTGTTTCTCCTCTGGCTTATCAGTCACTGTAGTATGTTAAGTAGGGGTGTAACGGTTCAGCTATCTCACGGTTTGGTTCGGTTCACGGTGCAGAACCCACTGTGCATCACGGTGCAAGTACAATATATAAAAAGTTGATTTTGAAATTTAAATAGCCAAATGTTCATCCTTTGGCAGTATTTATAGTCTCAGAATAAAATAGGCAAGGCTTTCGAGTTGTTTTTTAATTTAAAGCTCACAAAACAAAACAAAATAGAAAACAATACTGTAGTGCGCTAAAGTAAGAACGCAGGCCATGCGCTCGTTCAGTGATACGTTTCAGTTTCACTTACCAGACACGACAACTAAACCACTCACAGCAGTGCGTTTGATTTGAGGCTCATGTTTGGGCTGTCCCTGGACAACATTCTGCTTGGACTGGCGGGCCAGGGCAGGACTCTGCCGTCTTGTATTGGTTATGTTTTGTTTACATCTGCAACTACAAATATGGTCCGTTTGGCGCTTTGTAAGCCCACTGTTGGGGGCACGTGTGCCTTTGGGTTAATAGCTTAAGGTTAAAATTGCAAACTGCTAGTTATTTTCACCCCGCTACACCACCCCTGGTTACACGTTCTTGGTGCCCACCTTGTTATTGCTCTCCAACATGGGGTACTGGGGCCGCTTTTGGAGGAACTGTTATAGCTCCTCTCTAGGGGCAGGACTTTCTTGTGGGACCAGGAAGTCGCTGAACGCTGACTATTCTCTGCATATAAAATTGATTTTGCTGTCATTTCTCCCAGGAAAAACACTCTCACACCCCAGCCCCTGTGGACAGCCCAATCAATACAGTGGACCTGCAGAACCACTTTATAAATAGCTGTGGGTTGGTAAGAGCTATTGCACTGATGATAAGGGTTTGCACTTTAGTAAGGCAAGGCAAGGCAAGGCAAGGCAAGGCAAGTTTATTTGTAGAGCACAATTCATACAGAAGGCAATTCAAAGTGCTTCACAGTTGCATAAAAAACAGATCAAATCAATCATTAAAACATCCAACATGAAAAATTATCAATGACAGTAAAAGGCAAGAGTGCAGATAAAATACTTTCAGTTTTCATATGCTTGGGTAAAAAGAGCTGTTTTCAGCCTGGATTTGAACATTGTCAGAGTTGAGGCCTGTCTCACATCCTCATGAAGACTGTTCCAGATTTTAGCTGCATGAAACTGAAACGCAGCCTCACCGTGTTTAGTCCTGACTCTGGGAACCACCAGGAGACCCCTCCCTGAAGTTCTCAGGGCCCGAGATGGTTCATACGGCTCTAACATGTCAGAGATGTACTTTGGTGCTAAACCATGAAACGACTTGTACACAAGCAGAGCTGTTTTAAATTCTATTCTCTGAGTGACAGGAAGCCAGTGCAGAGACCGGAGCACTGGACTAATATGGTCATATTTCCTGGTTCTTGTCAAGACTCGAGCAGCAGCGTTCTGGATGTTCTGCAGCTGTCTAACAGCTCGTTTAGAAAGGCCAGTGAGCAGGCCGTTACAGTAGTCTAACCTGCTGGAGACAAATGCATGGATGAGTGTCTCCAAGTCTGGTTTTGACACTATTCCTCTGATCTTAGCAATGTTTTTCAGATGGTAAAAAGCTGATGATGTTATTGCTTTAATGTGGCTGTTTAAGTTCAGGTCTGAGTCCATGATTACTCCTAGATTTCTAACCTGATTTTTTGGTTTTAGAGAGAGAGACTCAAGGTGACTGATAACACTTTGTCTTTGTGTCTGTGGGCCAAAAACAATGAT
The DNA here is from genome assembly GCA_021464625.1 of Proterorhinus semilunaris. Taxonomy (NCBI): domain Eukaryota; kingdom Metazoa; phylum Chordata; class Actinopteri; order Gobiiformes; family Gobiidae; genus Proterorhinus; species Proterorhinus semilunaris. Next base: position 22,928,644 of record CM038362.1, on the reverse strand, counting down.
CTCAGTTTTGTCTGAGTTTAGTTGGAGAAAGTTGTTTTGCATCCACAAACTGATCTGTTCGATGCAGTGACAGAGTGTATCTACAGGCCCATGTTCACCTGACAGTGACACGTAGATCTGAGTGTCATCTGCGTAGTTGTGGTACGACACATTGTTGCTGTTTATTAGCTGACCCAGTGGAAGCATGTACAAGTTGAATAAGAGGGGTCCCAAGATTGACCCCTGGGGGACTCCACAGGTCATGGAAATTTTGTCTGAGACACAGTTGCCAATTTCGATAAAATACGTCCTATCCTCCAGATAGGACTTGAACCAGTTTAGCGCAGTACCAGAGATTCCCACCCAGTTTTCTAACCTGTGAAGTAAGATCCCGTGGTCCACTGTGTCAAAGGCAGCGCTCAGGTCCAGCAGAACTAAAACTGAGACCTTACCTGCGTTGGTGTTCATACGGATATCATTTGTCACCTTGATCAGAACTGTCTCAGTGCTGTGGTGGGGCCTAAAACCTGATTGGAAAGTATCAAACACATTGTTAGATAGGAGAAAGTAAGTGAGCTGTTGATATATTACTTTCTCCAGGACTTTTCCTAAGAATGGTAGGTTTGATATGGGCCGGTAGTTGTTCAGTATCTTGGGATCAAGGCTGCTCTTCTTTAGAAGAGGCTTAATGACCACGGCCTTTGGAAATGCTCCAGTCTCAAATGAAATGTTGACTAACTGAACAAGTTGTGGTAACAAGCTGGTCAGCACAGACTTCAGAAATCTAGTGGGTAATTCATCAAGGCAGCATGTGCATGAACTCAGACCGGAGATAACCTCTTCCATTGTTTTGTCAGTAACAGGTGTGAAATGTGTCAGCTCAAGGTGTTTATCTGGTGGCAGGGTTGCTATTTGTGTTGCTGAAATTATGGCATTTTTAATGCCTTGGACTTTGTCATAAAAAAAAAAAAATATTGCAAACTCATTGCACTTAGATGTAGAGATTAGTTCTAAGGGCAGTGAAACTGGAGGGTTAGTTAATCTGTTTACTGTGGAAAACAGAACGCGAGAATTGTTTCTGCAGTTTGCGATGATTTTAGAGAAGTACTTCTCCCTTTCTCCACGCAAGATCTGGTTGAACTCACAAAGCACTTCTTTGTATATCTCAAAATGAACCTGGAGCTTTGACGGTCATTTCCGTTCGGCTTTTCGGCACTCCCTTTTCTGTGCCCTGACCGAATCTTCACTTCTCCAAGGTGCCCTTTGTCTATTGTTAACCATTTTAACCTTGACAGGAGCAATAGTATCCAAAACATTATCCAAAACATTTAGTATGTTTGTCCAGCTTCACCTCCACATTGATACAGTTTGTCCAGTGCATCTCCTTCTTAAAGCCACCAGCCACACGAGGTCAAAATGTTAGCCAAGGAAAAGAAAGGGTTAACGAGTTGGAAAGAAGTCTTTTGTAATTCAAGAGAAATGGGTTGGGTGGTGATATTGAAGAAAATCCTGGGCCTCAAGTTTTTAACCCATTGTATCTGTATTGGCTACTACCACAGCTAACATTGTATTCCCATCAGGTGTGGATGTAGCAATCACAGTTAACTGAGCCTCCACCACAACTAACGGGGCTACATCCACACCTGACAGGAATGCAGTCTCACCTAACTGGGCCTCCATCTCAGCTAATAGGGCTAACAGAGACAGACAGACACCCATCTCCACACACTTCTCTGTGACAGAGAATAGAGCTATCTGTTTGCAGGACTGAAGAGTAGAAGGGAACCCATGTTTTGTTAGGAACATTATATGTGTCTATACTATAGCTTTACCACCATTGAGTATAGAGTGAATCAATTTCTTTCCCACCTAGCGCTTTGAGAAACTTGACTACACTCTAGTCATTATTCATTCACTCCATAGAGGGTGGTGGTAAGTTGCTGTTGTAGCCACAGCTGCCCTGGGGTAGACTGACGGAAGCGAGGCAACCAGTATTTAGACACGAGTATAGACACTTTCCTTTTTTTGTAAACGGAATGTTTTTTGGTAGCCTGGAGGCAAAACCGCTGAGTATCACGTCTAAATTTGGATCCGGCAGATTTACTATTAGAAATAAATATTCTGCTGTTGACCCGCCCATTACTGATGCACAGGTTGCGTGGTTTAAGTAATGTGCTCCTAAACTTGTCTCCGTGAAGAATTACACTGTTAGAAATGAGTTAGGAGAGTTAGGAATGACTTTGGACCACAGCTTACAACTTACACACAGCAAAGTTTAATAGTTTACAAACCCAAGGTTATAAATGTGAAATACTAAGGTGTCATGTAGGACCTTAGAGACTGAGATGAATTTCTGGCGGTGTAGGTCCATGTGTGCTTCATTTGTTGCCACTTTCACACACTGGTTTTCCTTCAAAAACGTTTCCAACTTTTACCGCTTCATCACAGGTTAGGCGAAGGTCTAACACATGGCCGGCTGCAATTATCATATTATCGGCGCGCAACAGGAGAGCATCATAACACCAGCTATCTCCCAAAAACAGCTCCATCTCGCATCAGTTTACGGCAGAGACACCTCCAGGCAGCCCTTGTAACGGCTGGAGCTAAGAGTTGACCTGTTACTCAGAGTAGACTGACTTTAAAGCCACACTGTGCGACACTGCGGTTTGATTATTCCATTTTATTTTTCATCTCTTTGCATGCAGGGACGGTTGGTATCAATGGGCTAAATGGACTAAGCCCCTTCCGTCATTACTTCGACGTCCATGCAGCAATATCTTCACTCTAGAATTCTCTGCACGGACGTCGAAGTGCTCTTAAGGTGTTATTACGCCTTACAATATAGTACCCCTTTTTATCTGCAACATGTTTAATTTAAGTATATATTTTGTGTACTATATACAACTCTGCTCTAGATTAAAATGATACAAATGTGTTTTTTTGGCTAAATGCTATCTTCCAGCGTGTCTTTGCTATGACCCCGTTAGTGCATTGGAATATATTGTATTGCAACATGTATCGGGCCCTCTGTATCATGAAGCGTGTGGTATCGCAACAAAAGTGTAATGTCGCAACCCTAGAATATACAATACGTATAACAAATTACATTTTGGATTGCAGCTTGTCATCGTGGGGTGACGGTGGGCCCCGACACCAAATCAGCTGAGAACCACTGGATTGAACAATTAACAAATTGATGAGTTTCTTTACAACTCAGATGGACAGAAAAAAGAAAAAAATGAATAAATAAAACCTGAAGTAGCTTTTATCCATGACATTTTTTTTTTACTTTGCTTGCAAAAAACAATGAAAGATAATGGCTTACACTTGTATTGCGCTTTACAAGGCTGTATTACCAAGTTTCTTTAAGTGCCATCAAAGAGTCATTATTCATTCACTCGCAACAACTGCCCCTTAGGGTAGAGTGACGGAAGCGAGGCTACCACCACCAATACCAACCACAGTCATCCTGGCCTAATGTACATGTTTTTAGTGGTAGGGGAAACTGGAGTAACCAGAGGAAACCTACACAGACATGGGGAGAACATGCAAACTCCACAGAAAGGCCCCGTCCAGGTGGGAATCGAAACTGGGACCCTCTAGCTGTGAAGCACGAGCGCCCACTGCTGCACCATTACTTCTTTAAACATATTAAAAAATATATATTTTTCCTAAGTCCAAGTAATGCTTGTGGAGGTCTCTACAAGAGCTCGAACCACCTCATGACCTGTTTGTGTAACAGTGATTATTCTGACCTGACTGACACATGTTACACAGACACTTCTTTGAAAAGCAGACCATGACTGACGTTGATGTGCTTCATTGATGTTCGTGCCTTAGACATGGTGACCTTGGTACTGTAATTCTATGAGGATATAGTTTTATTTTGTTGATATATTAGTTACAGAAATGTGTTCAAAGGGAATTTTGGATTTCTTGTTTAGTTTTTGAATAGGGTTTAGACATCAGGCTAAAAAATACATATTTCAAGAATGGTAAGTTTGAAGTATCAGGGAGCTAAAGTAGGGATGTTGTTGCCAGAGGGGAATGAAAACCTCCCTTTGAGAATGTGTGTACATGCGAGTGCATACCTGTGCTCTCTTTTGCCACTGCTCACTTTAAGGCCCTAATCCTGATATATATATATATATATATATATTGCTTATAACAGTGAAAGTAGGAAAGTTACCAATTCTTCACAGGGATTAGTTTCTGAACAGCTTCACAACTTTCAGGGTCACTTTTCTGCATAATATTCAGGGTCCCCGTATTTCCCCGTCACTGGTATCCCACACCTGTGGAGCATCATCGTGGGTGTTTGTGTAACAAACTGTGGACTGTGGTAACTGTAACAAAACATGGATTATGGAAACAAGTGACTTAAAGAACTGTGAAGTGAATTACGGCAAACAAATAATTCAACTAAATAATGTGAAAATAAATGTATAACTTTTCTATAAAGTGCCTCTGTGATCTATTTACTGAACAACAAACCTACATGCTTCACTTTCAGCGTTGATTGGCCATAATTTTGTGTTAAACAGCTAAGCTACCGCTCGCAATTCCAAACTAGCAAAACTAGCCTACAAGCTCACAATCAATACAAATGCTTATGGCTGAACTTTAGGAAAGCAAAACTAAATTCAAGCATCAGTAATCAAGTGAAATCAACTGCGTTCACCACCTCCTGAGGAAGCCAAGCCCGGCACGGGGAGAACCTTCCAACCTAGGACCCTGCTGCTGTGAGGAGGAAGCTCTAATGTTGTAGCTCATAAACTGTAAACATTTCTATCAACGTAAAACGCTGAAAACTCTTTTGAGACATTGTCTATATCCCTCTCGCTCTCTCGGTCATAACATAGGTTTCTGTCCCTTTATCGCTTTTAAAAATCGATTTAATGATCTGATACCGTTTTTGTCGTGAAACAACAAACCATGGCCTTCTCTTTATTTTAACTTAAAAACTATGGCTGGCTTCTTTCATAACTGATGGCTCGTAAAATTCAATTTGATGGGGAGATAAAACAGAATTGTTCATGTGCTCTCATTCTGACAGTCTTCCCCTAGGGCTGTTTTGATGTTTTTTTGTTGTTGTTGTTGAAGCTTTCAGATTTGGGTAAAGCCAAGCGCGAGAAAACATGCTCACTTCAGGCGGGGGTTAAGAGTTTGACATATTGTATGTGTAAAAATGGACACGCAATTTCAATAATGGCTAGAGCCAGGTTTGAATTTTATGAGTTTAACAAGATTTGGTTTGTGAGTTTTTGAATTATGTGCTTGTTATGGGGGTTTTTAGAACTCAACAAATCGGGCTCCGAAAATTAAATATTGAAAAATCCCGCAAAGCCCCTAAAAATGGATATACTACTAAAGAGGAGATGATGTTGCCTTGGATTTTACAATGTTCCATATAAATCGATGGAGAAGAGTTCAATCCGGGGCCCAAAAGCTGGAAAAAAGTCTCCCATTACACTTGAACTGGATAGCGTGTATCCGAACCCGCCGTGCTCTGACATGTAAAAGGCGAAGAGCTAAGAAAATAACCCGCACCACTCATGAAGGCTGGCGCGGTTCTATCATTATGTCGTAATTTCATGTATTATTGGCAGATGAGATCGACGCCTTCATGTGACGCGACATCCGCGTATTGCTTCAATGCGTGCTTTGTTTTTTTTCATACACCGAGTGACTTCCTGGAACAGTAATGAAATTAGATAGAGAGCAATGAAAAGTCTCGAGGAATTTCACCGTTTATGCAGTGGAAATGTCGAAATGATGCCGTTGTGAGTCAGTTCTGAAATACATTTACATGAACATACATGGGCGGAGGCTACTGGGTATTCGGTGTCATTTCTGCGTATTGAGCTTTTATGTTCGCTTAAAAACGGCAACAAGACCGAGACAAAAAAAAGTGATGAAAAGGTGACAAAATAGCTACAAAACCATGACAAAAACGCAATGAAAAATTGGACGAAAACGCAACAAAAAAGTTGCTGTTAGATTTGGGTAATGCCCAAACTGGAGAAAATGCGCTTGGTTAAGGTTCATTGTACAAACATTAATGAAAGAAAACCTGCAATACAGTTTTTCTCATATTTATCCACAGCAAGTGGCCTGGTATGTTACTTTGGGCACCTACTTAATGGTTAATAATAATAATGTTTATAAATGTGAGCACTGAAATGATAGAAATAAATCTACGAGCGTCTGGACTTTGAAATCCCCGTGGAGCACCACTTTGTGACATCGGCATGTGGGGAGCAAGTGTTTAGAGTTCGGCCCATAAAGCCCGACCCGAGCAATTAATTTGAATTGTCGGCAGAGTGCATTCAGCAGCGGGGCCGAGAGGAGCGCGCCGTGTGTGGGAGGTACACGCACGGCACACAGTACACGCGTACACAACTGGACAGGCCGACAGTGATGGTGTGGGGAAGGTTACGCGCGCGAGCAGCAGCTCCGTGTCGGTCTCCTCGTTGTTCAGAAACATCGCGCTGCATTTACGATACAACACAACAAACGGGAACCAAACTGCTTCTGTAGCCACTGTAAATTAAACGCTGTCCTGAGAGTGTATAGCTGTGTATCAAACGCCACTTCGTGACCAACACTGTCAGCACGTGCACGCGCCCCACCTCCCATTTTGTATCCAATAGACGAAGCCTATAGCTTATATTTTTTATTAGAGATAATAATGAGATTAATAATAATTAAAACATGTTATTAAATCTTGAAGCCTGACCCGACCCAATCCCGACTGTGCGTGACTACATGCCCGAGCATAAAATCCTACCTCTATAGTCTAGAGTTTTATGATAGATCTGAGGAGAACAAAAAATGACATGAAAACATAAGGCTAAGATACTTTATTGACCGTCCCTGAAGAGAGATGACCTCCACATTCGAGCCATTGTCATTTATCACTCAGCTGGAGGATTTAGCCCATTGTGCATGTTTATGGTTTTGGGTGAGTGTAACTGAGTATGTAAGAGAGTTGATGCTGAAAACCGCACTCTATCTGTGACCATGCATCCGGTTTATGGAACTAAAAAATACACATTTGGATTACAAACTAATTTAAAAGTATAATCCATGCAGAAACTACGGAGGCATCCTGGTCTCACTTGCGTTGTGTGTTATGTTTTCAAGATGTTTTCACGTTATTTCATATGAAATTATCACGTTATTTCATAATACACATTTTTTATGAAATTACATGATATTTATCAATTTATTTAAAAATTTAAAAAAATACAATGTGACTGTGGTTTGTTGGTTCTGGACGCCAGTGTGAGCCTGCCGAGCAGACGGGATCATTTAATACAGACATATTGTAGACTTCCATCCATCCATTTTCTTCCGCTTTATCCGGGGCCGGGTCTCGGGGGCAGCAGTCTCAGCAGAGACTGCTCAGATTTGCTAATCCACGCACACCTCCTCCAGCTGTTCTGGGGGGACCCCGTGGCGACACCAGGCAATAGTCCCACCAGCGTGTCCTGGGCCTTCCACGAGGCCTCCTCCCAATAGGACATGCCTGGAGCACCTCCCAAGGGAGACGACCAGGAAGCCTCCAAAACAGCTGGCTCCTTTTGACGTGAAGGAGCAGTGACTCTACTCTGAGCTCCTCACCCAATCTCCAAGGGTGCGCCCAGGGACCCTGCAAAGGAAACTAATTTCAGCCGCCTGTATTACTTGTCCTTTCGGTCATTACCCAAATCTCATGACCATAGGTGAGGGTACAGAGTGGTAAATCGAGAGCTTTGCCTCTGACTCGGCTCCCTCTTCACCATAACAGTCCGATACAGCGACCGCATCACTGCTGACGCCGCACCGATCCGTCTATCGATCTCACGCTCCATCCGTCCCTCACTCGTGAACACCACCCCGAGATACTTGAACTCCTCCACTTGGGGCAAGGACACTCCACTGTTGGAGACTTTTTACATTCAATCAACAATGACAAACTGCTGAATGACCAAACCAAGTATCTATTCAAAAACTTGGCAGAAAAACTCGGCCTGGGATTTTTGGATCAAGACCGGCCCTCGATAAAATCAGTCATACCATAGACGCTGATTTATGTTCTTCCCAGTGGGTGTGGGTCAGGATTGATCTCACAAACTAGTGGTCTTGAGCCCTGCACTCTATGGAGCTAAACGCTCGTGTTTTTGCAGAAAACGGAGTATTGGGAGCTGCAGTCAATAAAAACTACACAGTCAGACCTGGGCCGGCCCAAATATGGGCATCGGCCCACCGAGAAATGCCCGCTATGCCAGATGGCTCTGCCAGCCCTGGGCCACAGCATGTTCTGATCGCTGTGGCCCGCACCAGCGTGATTGTTGTGGGGCAGACACCGTTATACTGCCTGATTACTGACACTCGATTTAATGTGTATGGCTCGTTACTGGGCCAGATAAGAACAGTCGGGTCACCAGTCAGCCAGCTGTGTCACAAGAAAAACAGAACTGCCTCAGACACGACTGCTACGGCATCATGAAATATCCTGATATATTTTTTTATTATGAAATAAAGTGATCATTGTTGTTTCATAATAAATTGGTATCATGAAATAACATGCTCATTACATATCATGAAATAACGTGATCCGTATGTTGTACGAACATTAAATTATCTTGGAATAATCCGCGGAAAAAGAACTCATACGCAAGTGAGACCAGGGCGCTTCCATAAAACCACATCACCTTAACAATATGATTTCTGTCCGCACACGTGTGGATACTCCGTGTACGCGCACCACCAGTGCCTCTCCATTCGCTTTACCCCTGCGCTTTCTGGCGCACTTTACGCACAGCTCTCCAAAGAGCAGCCTGTCAGGTGGATGAAGGGTCGGAGCGCATACTTCACTTCTGCCTCTGTTGACCGCACGGAGGGAGGGGGAAGGGTCCAACTTGGCAGCAGCAGCAACGCGCGCGTGTTTGTACTCGGAGAGCTCCACATTTCCCGTTAGGATCTGTGTGGAGTAAGTGAGTTGTGTTATTCTCCAGTTTGTTGTGCCTTGTGCGCAACGGGATTAACCCCCCACCTTTTTTATTTATTTTTATTTTCCCACATGGGTTGACAGCGCACGGGGGTTTCCCCACTTTACTGTCCCGCTGTGGAGCAAAACAAACTCCTCGCGGCATGATCGTATCCAACGTGAGCCTGCACTGCGCGCACTGCTTCGCCACGGCCGCCGCGGAGGAGCAACATCACCAGCCGCACTTATCCAGCTCCGTGCCCCCTTCCTCTGCCTCCTCATCGCCCCCGGCGCACCACTCCCTGCAGTCCCTCTCGCCCACGGGGCACCTGGTCGTGGCCGTGTGCCTCGGCTGCATCGGCACCGTCGCTTTCCTCACCAACTTCCTCGTGCTCACGCTGTTCTGCCGCTACCGTGCGCTGCGCACGCCCATGAACCTGCTGCTCGTGAGCATCTCCTTCAGCGACCTGCTCGTGAGCGTGCTCGGGACCCCGTTCAGCTTCGCCGCTAGCGTCCACGGGAGATGGCTCATAGGGCGCGCGGGCTGCGTGTGGTACGGCTTCGTCAACGCGTGTCTGGGTAAGCGCCTTTTCTCTCCCTCTCCCCATGTGCTTCGGGACTTTCTCGCGGGGCAGTGGGATCGGTCGGTGTGAGGTGTCGTGCGTAATGATCTGTTGCGTTTGGGGGGATGCTTTTGAGAGTTACGAAGTGAAGGATAGATTCCCTCCACGATCGGAGTTGGCTGGATAATGGTAATGCGCTACTCATGCGTAAAATAAGCATTGTTTGGGCTCTAGTTTGTGGAAATGTTTTATGCGTCTTTTGGGTTAAAGTGAATGAAATGATGCGAAGGTGCATGTGTATAGTAGCCGAAACATTACATTCAATTCAATTCAATTCAATTCAAGTAAAGGGTAGGCAACAGCTGTGGTAAAGTTCCGCTCAAGTTACCGAGGCTACGAGGGAGTAAAAGTACTAATATGAGTTATGAAACGCATTGATTTTTCATTAAAAGTCTGAGTCGTCTAGACGAGATAGGTTTGAGCAAATCGTGTAAAAATCGTGTGGTGTTTAGCGCATTTTTCGGAGCGAGTTAAAAGGTGTCATTTTGTCTGTGGCAAAATTGGAAATCAGTAATTACAGTAATAGAAATGTGTGGACTCATTTGTCAGATCGTTGGGTCAAAAGAGTGGAGAAAAGAGTATCGCAAAAGGCTGGCAGTGCGTTTTGGTCTGCAGTTATGGTTCTGAGAAGATCCCGGTATAGACGTATCTCATCAGGTTTGCTTTAGTGTTGAGAAGATTATTTTGGAGTTTTATCGCAGGGTCGTAGTTGTTGGCTCCTCTCCCACACCACTGAGGAGAGTGGCGTCAAGGCAGCTTATATAGCACCTGGGTTCCTGGGATTCGCTAATTAGGATCATGTGACCCGGTGCCTTCAGGGACAGTGGGGAAGACAACCACTGGGCAACATTAGGGGATTTTAACCCTGGTTACATATGTCTTACGTCATTTAATGTTTAATTATAGTGCTTCTATTGTTTTAACCTCTTAACTGAGCACATTTTCTCCAGTTCGGCATTACCCAAATTTAAAAGCTTTTTGACCTGAGCGCTTACAGCCCTATAGGCCAGGGTAACCACTCATTTGAAAGCTAAGACCTAAGCTCGTACCTCGTTTTGTTGTTGTTGTGTTTTGGTCACGTTTTGTGTTGCTTCATCACAGTTACATTGTATTAAAAGCAAAATGTGGCAAAAATGCAACAAAAAAAAGCAATGACAACGTGACAAAAATGCTACAAAAATGTAACAAAAACATGGCAAAAACCGTACAAAAACGAGTTTTGTCGGTCTTAGCTTTCAAATGAGGCGTTAAGAGGTTAATGGAGAGTACTCTGCCATAGTTTAAAGTGCTACTTGATTGGTTGATAAACAAAAAAAGTTTAACATGCATAGGGCCACAGAGGATCGTATGAAGGCTTTACGTGGTCCCTATTCAGTCCACATTTTTGCTTTTGCTTCTGGTCGATTTAAATGTCCGTTTTAACAAGTAAAGTCAGTTTTATCACCTTAATCAGCACTTCAGCCGACTTCCTGCCTAACCATCCACACTTGATTCTGTCTGACCACAGACATATCTCCGGCTGCTGCTTGAATTGCGCTGTTGTTTGCTCTTCACGGCAAAGTGAGCGGAAGCCATGGTTGCCATTGTAGCATATCATATTATTATTAATAGCAATAAGCCTAATATTATTATATTACTTATTATGGACAATTGGCAGTGGGCCAGACCAGGGCCTCCAACTGAATAGGCCGGGTTTACGGACTGTGTTCCATCTTCGACACAACAAAACCAAAGGAATACAGATAGGAGCCAACTGAACCGGATTGTGAATGTGTGAACCCCTGACTGAACCCCTGAGTGTATTTTCTCCAGTTTGGCTTTACCCAAATCTAAAAGCGTCTGGACTGGAGCTGACAGCCTATTGGCCAGTGTAACGTCTTATTTGAAAGCTAAGACCTCCAAAACTGATCTAAGACTTTTCCTCATGTTGTCGCTACTTTTTTGTTGTGTTTTTGTGTTGCGATTTTGTTGTGTTTTTGTTGCGATTTTGGCACCATTTTTTTGCGATTTGTTGTGATTTAGTTGTGATTTTGTCGCAATCTTGTTGTATTATTGTTGCAATTGAGTTTTTTGCGATTTTGTGTGTGTGATTTAGTGGCATTTTTTATGCATTTTTGTTGCAATGATGTCGTTGCGATTTTGTTGCGATTTTTTAGTGATTTCTTTGTGATTTTGTTTCATGTTTGTTGTGTTTTTGTTGTTGCCATTTTGTAGCATTTTTTTGTTTCGTTTTTGCGATTTTGGCGCGTTTTTTTAAATTTTGTTGTGATTTTGTTATTTTTTAGCAATATTTTAGCGATTTTGCTGTTTGCGATTTTGCGTTTTAGTTTTTAGTTGCAATTTTCTGTCCTTTTGTTTTGCGATTTTTTTGTGTTTGTTGCTTTTTCCAAGTTTTTTGTTTGCTTTTATGTCATTTGCCTTTTTGTTGCCGTGTTTTAGTTGTATTTTGGTCACTTTTTGTCGCTGTGTGTGAGTGGTTTGTTACAGTCAGAACAGTCTGGCAGCTGTGGAACCAAGCTAAAGTTAAAATGTACAAATGTTAGCCATTATTATTATTTCATGCTGTCCGTGTGTTAGCCTTCGTTCCCATCTCCAGTCTTTCCTCCCCCGAGCCTTCTCGCCCCTCGCTCACCCCTCGCTCACCCCTCCCTCCCTCTCTCCTCGTCCTAAATCAGTCAAATTTCACATTCCAATGACTTTGGCATAAAACCGCTGGTGCGCTCTCATTCTCGAACCCGGCGACGCCGTCACCGAGGCTTCACTTGTGACGCCATATCAGCTTTTGAAGAGTCGAGGATGGCTCGTCTCAAAAGGAAGACAAACTTTTTGAGGACAATCGAACGGGAGTGAAAGAAGCAAGGCATGAAATAATGATTAAAAACACGGAGAAGGCGATTGGGCTGTGGGAAAGTCTGTATATTTCAAACATGTGTCTTTCTTTGCCAAGGGTTTTGTTCAGTGTCAGATAGAAAGGTCTTCAGCTAACTCCAATCAAAACACAATATAACTGCATTTATTATTTCTAAAGATCAGTATCCATGTAAACAAAGGCAGTAGCAGTATTTGGAAATGTTGATGTATAAGGCGATTTTTAAATTTAGAGATATAAATTTGAAACGTTTGCTGTAGATTACTGGCATAAATATGTATTGCAAACAATTTTTATATTTTTGCAAAGGTATTGCCCCTTTTTTTATCTTTATGTTTTCATGTACAAATAAGCTTTTTTATGCCTAAAAATGCCCCAAATTTCCTACATTTTCTCAGACAAAATCTGAATAATGGATTGAGCCAGTTTTAAATTGATGGTTTTATTTTGTTGATGTATACTTTATAAGACTTTTTCAGACAGGGTTTTGGATATCTCGTTGAAAAATTGAAATTTTGCCTTGTTTTTTTGACATTTACAAATGCAATAAATCAGACTTGGAATTAGATATAAAAAAATCCCTCTAAAAAACATTTCAAAATATTGTTAAGTCTAGGACTGAAACGTTTGACGTCTGTAGGAGCTACTGATGTGGAGACGTCTTCACCACATTGTGATAAAAAGGCCTTATGAGAAAATGGCTCTCGAAATTACAATTTTCCTAAATAAATCTGTGGAGAAACATGGAATCAGTGAATACTCAAAGTGTCTCCCCCTTAAAAGGACACAACAGAGGAAAAATGTTGTGGAAACACATTACGATTTCTAATGAAATTTAGATTGAAAGTCTGTTGGAATCAAATTGTATGTTTTTTTTTAAATAAAATAACAAGTAATGAAGTCAAACACATCTTTGTCACTATTTTACACTTTGATGGTTAGAAAATGCCAGCTGAAACAAAACATCCTGTAGTTTGACTTCCTGGTCCTCCACGTGAGCAACAATAGGCCCCTCCTTTTCGCTCTGCAGTTGTTTCAATAATCTGCTCGTGTGGCTGTAGCGAAGCTATGCCGAGTGTTTTCTCTTCACAATGAAAGGACTAAGCTTAGCGAGAGATGGAGAGGTGAAGAAAGCATTACGTAGGACCTGAGGAGGAGCTGATGGGAGAAAATGGTGGGAGCTTTTGCTGGAGCTGATAACAACAGCCACTGGAGAAGACTCAGAGATTACTCAAAGATGTGAGAATGGCCCGAAGACTCAGGTCCAGGTCTGTTTTTCATGAGAGGACACCATAGTAACAAAGGTAAAAAGGCTACAGGGCTACAGTCCGGTGTGGCTTGTTCATTAACATGCCCTGTCCCTATCAAATAAACCAACAAACTCATAACTCATTATTTTTCTCAGAATAACACAACACCCCTGTCAGTGAGGGAATTTCACTGTGGAAAATGTGCAATGCTCCGACAAATACGGCATGCGACGAGCGGGCTTTGGGAGTCCTACAGAAAGAGAACAATTCAGCGACCTCTGTTTGTGAAAAAGTAAAGAAGAACTGTGTGCAAAAGAAAATGGAAGAGGAGAGTGAGGCGGGTCATGTTAGCGACTGTATTGTGCGTAGACAAATATGAATTTGAAAGCTCGTTTCATAGGAATAGACTGGGAGAGGCCAAATGCCAACAACATCTTTGGTCGTTTTGCGTGACTGAGCGCACGCACAGAGACCACACAGGTGCGCATCAAATCACTTCTTTCTAAACAATGTCCAATAATCGTTCATGGTTGGCCTTGCCTTTAAACGCGTACTTGTATCTGACGGCGTGAGGAGGGGGGAGACCAAGCAGATCTCCCCCTCCCTCCGTGGCTGCTCTTAAATCTCCGTTCTCTCCGGGGGAATCTCGCGGCCGGTCAGGTGCTTTTTCAAATCCCTCGCTCTCAGGTCGGTCCCTCATGAGCCCTGAGCGGGGCTCAATTTATACCAGCATTCTCTAGGGATGGGTACAGTTATTTTTTTTTAGATTCCACAATAGCTGTTTTTTTTAAATACCAATACCTGAACGATAGCCAACCTATACTAAAATATGTGTCATCTATAACCATTAAACAGAACAATAAATGTTAATTCATTCAATAAAAGTCTATTGCTTTGAAATTTGTATCATTTATTTGAGGTGTAACAACCAAGTCACTTCCTGTAATGTTGTTCCTCAACATAATGATACTGAATTTTTTCAGTACCAGTAGTAACGGTACTTTACTCTAAAAGGCGACATGGAAGCCCAGCCACGGTAATTCTTTCCTTGCAATAATGATGTTTTTACCCCTCCTCAGTGAGAGCATTTCTAAACTGCTGTGGACGTTAGCATTGGCGAGTGCATTGCGATTGCCGCAGCGGTGCCTCCTTGTAGTGGCACAGCTGCGAGTGTATCTACAAGGATAACCGGGTCTGATTGAGCTATCCATCAGAACCGTGTCACTCCTTCATTAACGATGCCTCTTAGCGGCGAAGCCTCTTTTCACTATTAACCTGCGCACTTGCTGGTATCTTTCAGAAACTACAGCGCTGATGGGCTGACAAGATTATGCTTTGACCCTCGTTCATAAAAATAGAGGAAGGGAGAGAAATAAGAGGTATAAATAAAAGAGCTCCTCCTCTACGCGCCATGGTTAACTGTCTGTTACAAGATGAATTAGTCAAAAGAAGGTTTTAGAGAAAGGAGTGTCTGCCCCATTGAAATAGCTTTAAATCCCGTTAATTTAATAACCATTTTACAATAGCCTTTATAAAAATGCTTTGTATGATAGTAAATTGACCTATTTTGACATAAACTTCCTATCTCTCATGTTTACATAAACATAACAGTAATATTAATCTGTTTGTACATTCGGTTGAGCGTTAAAACTATTGGTTTGAAAAGGTCTAAAATGGCTCTTTTGATGTTGAAGGTTCTCGACCCCTGGCCTATTTATTTATATCGAAACCTGTGCTACAGAGATGGTATGGCTGTACAGCATGACCCAATGTGATAAATAGCTATTTAAATGAGTGATCAAGTAGGTGATACTGTCACAAATTGTGTTTCCATCAGAAAAAAATGCGCATCTGTCTAAAATGTGCAATTGTGCATAATAAATGAGTATAACCAAAGCGAATTTTCACATGTTTCCATCCAACAGTGTTTGCGAATCGTGGCTTTGGTTACCTGGTTACAGCAGGCAGCTGCATGGCGCAATTGCAGCATTTACCCAGCAGAGGGCGCACTGTACGTTTTTGATGTCACTTTAAGTACGAGCTTTTTAGTATAGTTTTTGGCCAAATTAATTTACCATGTCGGAGCTAGCTGCTTGTTTTTACTCATAATGCCATGAATAAATGTTAATTTAGGGGACCTACACACTAAAGCTAAGCAAAAGTAACTAACTAGCTGCAACTACTCTGAAATCTTGCATGACCTGTAAAGACTGGTCACACAAAAACTATCCCAGAGTGAGTTTACTACATTTTCTAATGAAGATCAGGCGGCGTCTGCGTTTTTTGTTGGCTAACTTGGTCCATAGTGGCAGACAGTGCACTGTTAGCATAAATGCTGCGGCAAAGACGGCAATGTTTGAGCCTAGCATCTGTGACATATTTTTAGACTAGAGACGACCCACTACTGATGGATTACGTTTCCTCTTCACTCCTGTCCACAGGTCGGCTACGCAAACAGTCACATGTACTTTTTATTCGCTACGTCAAACTTTATGCGAAAGAACGGTTTCCATCTTCCTAAATATGCATTTATGCTTATGCACACAAATCAAAAACCACCTCATGCGAGCGGATACACTTTTTATGCGAATTAAGAGTTTTAAATGCAACATTTGGTGTTTCCATCACTCCTTAGAAATACAAACCTTCAAAATGCGCATTAAAATCCAGTGATGGAAACGCAGCTACAGTCACTTACCTGCTAAGTGACTGTAGTTCATCGACCCAAACTTCAAGCTACATCAAGTTGTCTTTGCAGTGACTGCACGACATGTTCAAGGATCCCGAAGGAAAAGGTGCACGACTGCACGTCATCCTCTGGGACAATGCACAAAATATGGAGAAAGGTATGAGAGATGCAGATTTGCCAAGTCTACCGTACATGACACATTCCCTCCAGCTAGTGGTGAGCGAAGCCATATTAGCTCAGCGGACAATAAGTGACATTATAGTAGCAGGACGGCGCATCATGGGGCATTTTAAACATTCACAGCTTGTCTACTCTTGATTCCAATGATGGAATAGTTCCTTGTATATGCTTCAAAGCCTGGTCAAACAGAAACGGACTCTCTCCGCCTATGCAGCTGATTATAACTGTGCACGCTGGCCAACAGCCAGTGGAAGTTAGCGGAGAATATGATAACTATACTTGCCCCATTTGAGGAGCTAACGCAACAGATCGTCTCATCAACTGTTATCACATCTGTCAAAGCTTTGATTTGTTTCCTGGAGAAAACTGCAGACAGCGACCACGGGGTGAAAATGTCAAAATCCACTCTTTTGGAAGCCGTCAAGAGGAGAGGAGCAACAAACTGGTGAATTCTTTGGTGGAAATACAATATTCCACATAGAGCTGACTTGATTACAAACTACACTCCCCAAATCAGAGTCTGTGCTAACCAGAGCTAAATGTTGTCTTCATTGTGCCTCAGCGCTGGGTCTGCAGTGTTTACACCGGTCGCTAATGTTGCTAACTAGCGGCTAACAGCTCTGGCGGTTCTTAAGCCACTTTATGCCTAGGGGCTTAATTAATCTGTCAAACTAACCCTGTAACTAAAAAGTACTCATAAAATGCAAAATAAAGAGATACAGCATGCCCATATTGAGCGAAATTTAGCAGCAACAAAATTAATCAAAATGCAGTTGGTTACTGGCTAAGTTGTTCTCATCTTCAAAAGACACATACGGGAAAATCCACAGAGATAAGGCAATAAGAGGCCAATTAGCTGTAGTGAGTATCTCAATAAATGAATACAGCACAGGCACTGAGTAACTTTTAGACATGGGCTGTTCTGTCTATGGTGGACAGTGCAATAAAAATGAAAAAAAAAAACAGGAACATTCTTGAAATATGGAACCAATGCCGCCCCTTATTGCCCCAGATCATTCAATATAGGACGTGCCTATGCTTTTTAAAATACGGGATGATTCCGTATTTCAGGGGCCGGTTAAATGAAGTTAAGTTACACTTGATTAATCTCCATAGAGAAATTAGTTCTCTGCATTTGACCCATCCTCAATGTCGCTGGGGCGACCTGTAGGAGCAGTGAGCTGCCAGCGTGGGCCGGCGCTCGGAGACCCATTTCCAGATGTGGAGCCAGTCAAATGGTCAGAAACACCTAGCCGGAGGATTAACCTACTGTACATGTTTTTCGTGGTAGGGGAAACCGTACCCGGAGGAAACCTACGCAGACACGGGGAGAACATGCAAACTCCACACAGAAAAAGGCCCATCCAGGTAGGAATCAAAGCCGGGACCTTCTAGCTGTGAGGCACGAGCACTAACCGCTGTGCCACAGTGTTCGCCAGCACCATATGAGTGATGATGGCTGACTATGTTCTGGTGAAGGTACGTTCACTGGAGAATAAAACAGATTAACTGCTAAACTCCTCCCAGAAGGTGGTGAAAGAGCAGAGGGAGCTGTGCAGGAGGAAGAGGAAGGTGGAGGAGCTGACCAGTGCAGGGCACCACGCTCTGAAACAGGGAAAAACCCAGGAGGCGGTGCCCCGTTTCAGAGGATCAGAGGAGACTGAAGGCAAGGACGCCAGGTTTCCTCCGGGTGCTATGGTTTCCCCTACCTCCAAAAACATGCCGGACCGGTTGGCCCACAGTGGTGGCGGGCTTAGTCGGGACAAACACCTGAACACAATTTCGTTGTATGGGGGTACAATGACACATAAAGCACTTACTTACTTGCTTAAAATGGTTGAAAAGCTTAAAATTTGACGAGACACAGAGGCGTTTTACAGCCCATGTTGAATGAACCGTAAATCAAGAAAACTTCAAAACTTCAAATAAACTATCCAAGATCGACACAGTAGTCTGTAACCGTCACCAAATAATAAAGCTGAATACTCAAGCTTTAAGTTGAACCTTCAAAAATGTAGCGGGGCCTGCCATGATAGAAATTAATTGCTTGTAAACTGTGAGGTCTCTCAGAGGTTAATTACGCTCCAGTGTATAATTGGAATGAGCTGCCGGTTAATTATCAGAAATGCCGTTTGTATTGCTAAAAGGAGCAGCAGAGTGACTCTTAGACAAAAGGCCCGGACGCACACTTGAATTCACATGCCGAGCGCCATGTTGTTTTGGGCGCTGAAGATGTCAGTTAATTACGTTCAGAGGGCTAAACTAACAAACGCAAGATTGTGCTTGTGCAAAGAAAAGAGGTTTTCATGAAAAAGTGAGAAAATGAATAGCGGCATTGAATTACAACCAGTTTTACACATGGCTTTTATATTTGGTGCGCATGGCATTGCGGCTGAAGCGTACGAAAACGATGGGAGAATAATCCGCAATCTGACAAATCCGGAGCCTCAAGGTTGTTGGATGTACAGTAGGTAGAGATGCGGCTGCTGTCTCAGACTCGATTATAAAGCAAGGAAAGGGAAGTGTGTTGCACAAGGACACATCAGCAGTTGTGCGTTGACCGAATGACCCGTACCATCTTAAATGATTGTCTTTCTGTACTTGTTTTTGTTTTTCTCATTTTACCATGTGGAAGTGAACATTTCGTGCATAGTTGGCTTAAAAAAGAACATTCAGTTAACCCCTTAACTGATCAGGGGGTTAGGGTTAGGGTTAGTTAATCCTAATCAGGATATAATTAGGGTTAAGAAAGGCAAATGTAACGTAAGTTGTGTTTCACTCACACAGATCTCACACATATTAGAAACTAGAAGGTCTTGGCTTTCAAATGAGGTATCACACTGGCATATAGAATGTAAGCTCTCCAGTCAATACGCTTTAAGACTTGGATGTAAATAATTGTTAACCCTAACCCTAATCCTTAACCTTAACCCTAGGTTGGCAGTTAAGTGGTTAAATACATCAGCTGTGGTATTTTATCATTTGAAATCACTTGTGTGGAAGAGACACTTTCGGACTATAATTAAGCCCAATAGGGTGTTTTTACGAATGTCACAAATCTGGTTCAGATCCGGAACCCGCCATGTTGGAGATACAGCTCACGTCAATTAACGAGATGGATGATCAATTATGGACAAAAATGCAAGGTTTCGCGATAAACCTTCGAGATCGGATCCCAAAACCTCTCACACAGTTGACCAGTTGTATAACGAAAGACTGAATGCAAAAGAAAAATAACGTTTTATAAACAAACTTAAGTTCATTTGGGTTGAAGAGCCATGGGAAATGAAAACGAAAGCCAGTTTGTTCAGTGGTGATCTTGCAATCTTGCCTCCCGTAAATTAATCCATTTTCTCATCGCGCTCTTTATACGAAACTGTTTATTTTGATGGGTGAGTACAAGGGTGAGTATCGCCATCATGTCCGACTCACGGGATTTTAATATTTTATGTATAGCCTATGTTTTGTTTTTCATTCAATTGAGCATCAAGCTACATGTACATTTCTAAAACTGCGGTTAAACATCCTGGCCCTTACATTTCATTTCATTATGAAGTTGTCAGAAAAACACAGTTTTAGTCATTCTCTAATAGTGGGGATCTCACTCTTTCTCCCATATATAGTTACGTCAAAAAACCTGCTGTAAATTTAGACGCCGTTCAATACCATGCTGATTCCTGACACAACCCGTCCTGCTGGTCCCGAAACACTCGCTGCCTGTTACGAGCGTGAGAATAGTTTGCAGTTCGGACAGTGCAAGACACATAATGGGCTGTTTCCCGATTGCGAGGATCCTCAGCGTCTCGATCACGTCATCGACGGATGATGACGGAATCCACGTCATCACAGCGCTGCCAAGAGGTGTTCCATTTCACTTGGACCACTCGCACACTCGCAGCTCGACTCCTCCGTTTGGCTACGAAGGATGCACCTGTGGATCCTCCACTGCCTCGGAGAGCTGAAATTACCCATGATGCACTGCAACCATATTTGTTTTTCCTTTCCTTTTCTCCCAAAACGTTATCAGTTTGTACTATAAAAAGCTTTGTTCCAAGTGTGTGCAAAAAAAATCATTGTAATAATAAAATCATTGGTAGAAGTTTGGTAAGCAAGTGAAGATGTAAAAATTAGGTTTATATGAAGTTAATCTTAATGAAAGGCCTAATAAATAGGCCTGTTTATTGAGAAATTAGGCCCATGGTTGTTAACAAGTCTGCAATTGTAGCGATTAGCGATAAACTGGACCTGCTAAATATATTTGATATTTTAATTGAATACCTTGCAAATCTTTGCAGACATTTTTTTAGGCCAAACTGTTCATACAGTCAGATATCCAACAAAAAACAGTTTATAAACTGCTTTTATTCATAAAACAGTCGTTTTTGTAGACCTAATTTCATGTTTTATTCACATGATTTGACATGTGACATGACGCAGCTACTCGCTCTGAAGGCCGTTCCAATTGAGCTCAAATGCGGCGGTAAGAGGACACGCAGCTCCGTTTTGGAGGAGGCCACCAGCAAGGACGTCAATAAAGTGGACAAACGGAGGACGGATCCTGGCAATTGAGTTTGTTTTCCGTGACTGCAGAGCAGACAAACATGATTCTCCTGCAGCCACTTCTGATTGGCAACAGCCAAAGGAAGTGAAGCTTGGTAATTCTGATTGGCAAATATGTCTATCACTCAAACGGTACAGGCGCAAGGCAGAAAAAAAAAAAGAAAAAAAATCATTGCCTTATCGTGCAGCCCTATTCATCAGCAGTGTGTCGCCTAATAAAAAAAATAGGAAGAAATCCTAATAAGGAAATCTTGCCTTAAATCCCCCACTGTCAGCCCTTCATCCCTGCTCTTCGACACCACATCAGACTGCGGCTGTAGTTGAGTGTAATCAGCGGCTCTGGCCCCGGGGCCTTGGTGTGTAGTGGAGCTAAAGTGGCCCCTGACAATTACACGTCACGCTGATTGGGCCGGTTTGGGAGATGCGCTCTCTTCAACAGGTGTTAAGTAATCACCAACGAGCGGGGCACAGCTGGACTGATGCGGGACCCGCTCCTCCAGTAAATCTATGACCAAAGACTACAGGATCAAACACACTCTTGTCTGTGTTTGATAAAACACCAGCTGTAAAACACGCTCAGGGCTCTTCTTCAAGCCCCTCTGGTAGTCTCTTGGCGCAGGAGGAATGAGAGTTTGGCGTGGCGTCACGGCCGTGGACTTAAAGAGGTCTTGGCAATTTGCGGCTACAAATGTGAGGTTGGAGATGACGGGGGCACGGAATTTGCCCGAGGCGAGTCCATATTCACCATAGTAGAATGAGATTTGAGAAAGAAATATTAGAAAGAAATTGATCGATTGTGTTTATAGAAAGTGTTTTTTGTATTGTATTGTGTATTAGCCGAGGGGCTAACAAGACAGATACAAGCGTACAACAAAATAGTGTTCAGGTGTTAGTCCTGAGCCACTGCCACTGAGCCGCGCTGCACAAGTCTTTCGCCATCTTCTGGGAAGAGCTTAGCAGTTCATCTGTGTTATTCTCCCATTAGCTGGAACAATAGAAGGCATGTGTTGATCAGCTGTGAGTCTTGCCTGGATACCTCCTCGTTTGTCCCTTTTTTGTTTCCTGTAGCTCCCCTTGTGATGCCTCCACTGTGCTGCAGCTGTGGGGGGCTCTTGGTGCCTTTTCAGTGTTTCAGAAGAAAAAATGTGTAGGTCTCAAATGGGTTTAGCTGATAAGCTAGCTGTTTACTTTAAAAAAAGCTGCTTCTTCAGGACAGGTATGGACTCTCTGCTGCAACAAAATCCAACGATCCCCACAAAAACACGGCAAAGACACACAAAGCATATAGCAAAACAATGTGGAACACAGAAACCACAAATGCAGTCTGCAGAAAAAGGCCAAAAATGCAGCTGCACTGAGAGAGAGTGAGGTTGCCACCGTTTACACGTTGCCAAGGACATCATGATCACTCAAAACATGTTTTACTTTTAGCTTTCAGCAATCCTGAGAGATAGATGCACCACAGGCAGAAACGTTTGGTGACAAAGCAGTGAATGACCATTTCAGTCACATTATCCATGAGGTCTAGTGCATGATGTGTACATCTGCTCTCTGCCTCCGAACAGAATGCTCTTTAGACTTTGAATGGCAGATTTCAGCTAAATAGAGCTGATTTATCTCGTGTTAGGATCTGCAGCACTGAATGTCCTGTCCTGTCCTTTTCCGCTTGCTGTTGGCTTTTGTGTGTGTGTGTGTGTGTGTGTGTGTGTGTGTGTGTGTGTGTGTTGCCGCTGGGAGGTTTGTACTTTTAAGCCTGTGAAGGGTGTTCTAGGGGCAGAAAGAGCTGATGTGTTTTCAGGTAAACACATCAGCTCTTTCTGCCCCTGTTGGAACAAAAGTGTGTGTCTTTAAAGAACATAGTTATGGTACCCCCCTAAAAAGGGCTACTGTATACTCCATCCATCCATCCATCCATCCATTTTCTCCCACTTGTCCGTTGCCGGGTCGTGGGGGCAGCTGTTGGAGCTGCCCAAGTCACATAGCACCAGTCCCCTATGGCTCCTCCTGCAGGTGGTGGGTCCACGGAAGGACGGCCTCATGGTTCCAAACGGGCCTGTTGGTCTCTCATAGGGGGACACTGTATACTGTATACTCATTCTTTTTAATTACGCTACAATTACCAAGTTTACTGTAATCTCATACCATCATATCGCGTGATTAAAAATGATCCCCACAATGGGCTCTATGCACACTTGTGACATGTGGCTTGAGAGTGACTTAAAGAGAAGGAATTAAAGTTTTCTTCGAAAGTCCATAAAGCAAGGACCTTCTGGAGCCTGCCTCCATTTCCCAGCTAATAGCACTGCTATGGAGGGGTCTCCTGGTGGTTCCCAGAGTCAGGACTAAACACGGTGAGGCTGCGTTTCAATTTCATGCAGCAAAAGTCTGGAACAGCCTCAGTGAGGACATGAGACAGGCCTCAACCCTGAATATTTTTAAGTCCAGGCTGAAAGGACACCTTTTTACTGTTGCTTATGGTGATTGATTATTTTTTAATTTTTCAACAAATTTTAGTATGTACGTATGCATGCATGTGTATGTGCACGCATGTATATGTATGTGTGTGTATATGTGTGTATGTATATATTTTATGTAATTTTATCAATTAATGTGTTGATTTTTGATTGTGTTTTTAATGCTTTTTATTGTGTTTTTAAATGTTTTTTTTTGTGTTTGGTGTTGCTGTGAGGCACATTGAGTTGTCATGTACATGAAATGTGCCATACAAATAAACTTGCCTTGCCTATGTCCATCTGTTTTTATGCTTCCGAGAGTACTCTCCGGAGGCCACTGCTCTTCCTCTCCTTCATTTCCTTATTAGAACGGATGAGCAAAGTCTTTTTAAAATAAATAGATGGCTCAAGAGGTAGGTGTTTTTGTCTTGAAGCTGACGGCTAACGCTAAATACAAATGAAAATGGCACCAAAGCTTCAGAAGTTCCTTGCTGTAATAGACTTGCGAAGAAAACCTTTTTTTCTCCTCCTTCTCGTCTTCTTCTTTGTCATTTTTACCTCCATGACTTAACACGCACAACATAGTCTTATTTTTTCGCCGCTATGGGCTATTTTCTGTGCTGGAGATTTGCCAATTCAAAAAACCTCTATCATTCCCACCTCTTGTAAGAAACTTAGCCATTAAAAGAAAGAAATAAAGAACATAAAAAACATCAATTCAAATGTATGAATATACAAAAAACAATAGCATGTGCATGGGAGAGCTTTTTAACATCACTCCCAAGAAAACAATGGAATAATACAATACTTCTGCAGTCGGTTATTAATATGTTTGTTTTTATACAGAATGTTGTGGATGAATCCAGAATTCAGATAAGTCTGTTCCATACTTTAACTCCATGATATCGAATTGTCAGTTGATCACGAGTTAAGAATGATTATAAACCTGATCATTATTTCAATGTTTTATACAAGAAGGCCAGGATTTATGTCAAAAATATTCAAGAGTTTTAATTAAAAGAAACAAAGGTGCACTTGGAGTGTCAGGTTTGGAAAGAGCAGCTAAATGGACAAACTTAGTAGTGAAGGTATTTCCCCCATAGAAGATTGCCATAATTTAAATTAGGATGAGTAAGACTGTAGTAAAGTGTTCAGAGACATTTATGATTTACGATTACGATTATGATTCATGATTCCAATAGTCTTTTTGCAACCTTTTTTCAACCTGTTCCTTCCAGCACATTTTATCGCCAATCAGAACTCCAAAAAACATCTATCACATTTTGTATTACAAGCAAATAACATAAAACATTTTACTATTCCTTTAAGAATGTTTGTTTAATGTTGTCTGTAACACTCAAGCCCTTTTCTTGTTAGACGCTGACCTCGTCCATTTCCCCTCCGCAGGCATCGTGTCCCTGATCTCCCTGGCAGTCCTCTCCTACGAGCGCTACAACACCATCATGGCCACCACGATGGCGGATGGCACGGACTTCCGCGCGGTGCTGGGAGGCATCGGCTTCTCCTGGCTGTACGCGGTGCTGTGGACGGTGCCCCCCCTGCTGGGCTGGAGCCGATACGGGCCGGAGGGACCCGGGACCACCTGCTCCGTGGACTGGAAGACTCAAACGGTCAACAACGTGTCCTACATCGTCTGCCTGTTCGTCTTCTGCCTGATTCTGCCCTTCGGCGTGATCTTGTACTCCTACGGCAAGCTGCTGCGGGCCATTCGACAGGTAAATCCATGATGAGTATGCATCACGGCTTTGTCCTTGAAGTGTTAGAGTAAAAGGTAATTTTGCAACTGTTTTGCCGCTCTTGATTGAACGCACCATATTTGTGCTTTTCCACAGACAGAAATTTGACCCGCTTGTAAATGCTTAAGCGCTAATATTTGAAATTCCAAGCATGTTTCTCTTGTCTCTGCAAAGTCTCCCAAAGCCCGGACTTACCACCATATTTCACACACCATTATGGTTACCCTGTAAAAAGTGGGTGCACTCTGGGTCACTCCTTTAAGACAGTGGTTCCCAACCTTCTTTTCTTAAAGCTTCCCGTGCACATGCTGTTGTCAGGCGGCGCCAGTTCAAAACCCGGGGGCAGCCCGTCATTCTGACACCCCTCCATTGCGACACACCGCCAATCCGACACTTTTTGACACCGCTATTCCGACAATAGGTCCTTAAGGTTAGGGCTAAGGTAAGGTTAGGGTTAGTTTGTAAACTCACCTATCCTTAAGGTTAGGGCTAAGGTAAGGTTAGGGTTAGTTTGTAAACACCACTATCCTTAAGGTTAGGGTTAGTTTGTAAACTCCCCTATCCTTAAGGTTAGGGCTAAGGTAAGGTTAGGGTTAGTTTGTAAACTCCCCTATCCTTAAGGTTAGGGCTAAGGTAAGGTTAGGGTTAGTTTGTAAACTCCTCTATCCTTAAGGTTAGGGCTAAGGTAAGGTTAGGGTTAGTTTGTAAACTCCTCTATCCTTAAGGTTAGGGCTAAGGTAAGGTTAGGGTTAGTTTGTAAACACCACTATCCTTAAGGTTAGGGTTAGTTTGTAAACTCCCCTATCCTTAAGGTTAGGGTTAGCTTGTAAACTCCCCTATCCTTAAGGTTAGGGTTAGCTTGTAAACTCCCCTATCCTTAAGGTCAGGGCTAAGGTAAGGTTAGGGTTAGTTTGTAAACACCACTATCCTTAAGGTTAGGGTTAGTTTGTAAACTCCCCTATCCTTAAGGTTAGGGTTAGCTTGTAAACTCCCCTATCCTTAAGGTTAGGGTTAGCTTGTAAACTCCCCTATCCTTAAGGTTAGGGTTAGCTTGTAAACTCCCCTATCCTTAAGGTCAGGGCTAAGGTAAGGTTAGGGTTAGTTTGTAAACACCACTATCCTTAAGGTTAGGGTTAGTTTGTAAACTCCCCTATCCTTAAGGTTAGGGCTAAGGTAAGGTTAGGGTTAGTTTGTAAACACCACTATCCTTAAGGTTAGGGTTAGTTTGTAAACTCCCCTATCCTTAAGGTTAGGGCTAAGGTAAGGTTAGGGTTAGTTTGTAAACTCCTCTATCCTTAAGGTTAGGGCTAAGGTAAGGTTAGGGTTAGTTTGTAAACTCCTCTATCCTTAAGGTTAGGGCTAAGGTAAGGTTAGGGTTAGTTTGTAAACACCACTATCCTTAAGGTTAGGGTTAGTTTGTAAACTCCCCTATCCTTAAGGTTAGGGTTAGCTTGTAAACTCCCCTATCCTTAAGGTTAGGGTTAGCTTGTAAACTCCCCTATCCTTAAGGTCAGGGCTAAGGTAAGGTTAGGGTTAGTTTGTAAACACCACTATCCTTAAGGTTAGGGTTAGTTTGTAAACTCCCCTATCCTTAAGGTTAGGGCTAAGGTAAGGTTAGGGTTAGTTTGTAAACTCCTCTATCCTTAAGGTTAGGGCTAAGGTAAGGTTAGGGTTAGTTTGTAAACTCCTCTATCCTTAAGGTTAGGGCTAAGGTAAGGTTAGGGTTAGTTTGTAAACTCCCCTATCCTTAAGGTTAGGGTTAGTTTGTAAACTCCTCTATCCTTAAGGTTAGGGCTAAGGTAAGGTTAGGGTTAGTTTGTAAACACCACTATCCTTAAGGTTAGGGTTAGTTTGTAAACTCCCCTATCCTTAAGGTTAGGGTTAGCTTGTAAACTCCCCTATCCTTAAGGTCAGGGCTAAGGTAAGGTTAGGGTTAGCTTGTAAACTCCACTATCCTTAAGTTTTATGAGGCTGCAGTCATGTCAGGCTCATTATTAGTCATTTAATGAAAACAGTTTCCTCAATAGTATTTTCCCTATTAAAAGATATTTTACTAAAACTTTTGTTTATGGACCCCGGCAAAACACTCCCAATATCATTTTTGACCCCCAGGGAAATTTACTTGGAGACCCCTGCGCTAGATCAAGTCATCTCTGGGTATCTCAGGATTTAACCCATTTGGATTTCAAAGAGATTAACAGTCTTTGTGAGTCCAAGAGGGGATCCTACAGTGCATATTTTTTAGTGGTAGGGGAAAGCGGAACGCATAGGTTTCCTCTGGGTGCTCCGGTTTCCCCTACCACTAAAAACATGTCCAATAGGTCAGGATGAATGAGTGGGTTTGAGAGTGCGCAGGTGTGGCGTGTTCATTAACATGCACTGTCCCAACCAAATAAAGGGGGAGGGGGGGGAGGGCAGGGAGTTCAGCTTCCCGATGGCTCAAAAGCTTGTTTGTGTGATTTGACACACGGCTATTTAAACGAAACTCTCATACAAAATGACCCTCATTGCTAATTAAAAAGAAAAGTGGTTTGCCTTAAGCGCTTTTCTGAAACAGGAGGTCCTGTGCGGCAACATTTATGCAAATCTAGTGCTTGTATCATAAAGTGAACAATTTGGCCAAGAGATGTGCTCAACTTCACTCATCTTTGTGCTCCATTTTTGCATTTTTAACTTGGTTTTGTTGTTACCGCTTCTAGCTGTAGCCTGTAGCAGTAGCAGCTCAGGATTTAAATAATAAAACAATAAAATAAACCACTGTGAATAAAGTTAGCCTTGTCGTCTTCTCAGCCAACTCCCTCCCAGCACTCCCTGAAAGTTAACAAGGTTCAAATGCTGGTCTATACTTTGGCATCAACCTTTCAGCAACCGTATGTTACAAAACAGCTTCTTTATGAGGTCAAAATTCCGATTCACACCTGGTAGCCGCTTGGAGCCAGGCAGGCTTCATTTTGGCACTTAGTTTAATCCCTCCCAGATCTGGGTGAGCGAGCCATTAAAACAGTGTGCTAATGTTTGTGACTAAGGGCTCCGAGCTGCGGCGATCTTATCTGCTTATCTAAAGTGATCTCTCGTGTGCCTCAAGCTTCCTGACAGTCTGAAGAGTTTGGCGCGAGGTAAGAGCATTGATGTGAGAAAATATGTGCACAATAAAGTCATTGGTTCATTCCTTAAAAGGTAAATAGTCACTGATGCGTAGGAGGAATAGCCTATGTCAAGACGGTCTAGCACCTTTTTGGGAACATAAACGCACTGCCAAGTTTCTGTCGGAGCGAAACATTTAGCTTTGTTTTTCTTCTTTAAAAACAATGTGTTCAATTTCTCAGTCCACTTTAACATCTTGCTTAGAGTTTGCTTTTGCCCGAAATGTTTTGGTGGTGAAGCTGAAAGAAGACAGAAAGCCAAAGGAACTTATCTGAGCTTTAAGCCAGTGGTGGATGAAATACTCAGATTGTTTACTTGAGTATTAAAGTATGGGCGTAGGAGCAAAGAGTTCCCAAACGTGTGGGTCCCTGAAGATATGGGTGACCAGTTGCGTACCCCCATTTGAAAGCACTGTATAGCACACATAATAGATATACAGTGGGTTGCATAAATATCGCGTAGAGTCTACTTGTGTGTAATCTAATCTCACTTCAAATACAGCTGCTCTGTGATGGTCTCAGAGGTCTGTTAAGAGACTATTGGGGAGAAGACAGAAGTCCAAGAACGCACCAGACAGGTCCAAGATAAAGTTATTGAGAAGTATAAAGCTGGGTTAGGTTATAAAAAGATTTCCAAAGCCTTGAACATCTCTCACAGTACAGTTAAATACACCATCCAGAAATGGAAAGAGTATGACATCACTGCAAACTCCTCCTAAACTTACTGACCGAACAAGGACAGCACTGACCAGAGCTGTTACCAAGAAGCCGATGATGACCCTGGATGAACTGCAGAGAGCTACAGCTCAGGTGGGGGAAACTGTACACAGAACAACTATTAGTCGTACACTGCACAAATCTGGCCTTATGGCAGAGTGGCTAGAACAAGCCATTTTTGAAAGAAAACCATAAGAAGTCCAGTTTGCTGTTTGCCTGAAGCCACATGGAGGCCGCATGGTGGCTCTTAGAACATTCAAGCCTGCATTTTGGAGACACAAAATTGTGGTTAAAATTAGGGGTGGGCATAGATTAATTTTTTTAATCTAGATTAATCTAGATTAATTTTGAAATTAATCTAGATTAATCTATAGATTAAAATGGTTTATTTTATTTCTGCCGGAATATGTGCTACCCAAAAATAATAACTAAAATTGAGACCAGTTGTTTACAAAATGCATCACAAGCTGCTTAAGAAAGCTGTTAAACTATGATAATTGGTGATGAAAATAAATCATGTTCAATAAGACGTAGCCTACCTAAAGCGAAGGAGTGAGAAACAAATATTTAAATATAGTCGGACTCGGCGCGCAAGGGACAGCGGCGCCCCATAGCGTCAACGTGCTTATTTTGCGTAACAAAAGTCACTGCTGGAGGGGTGCGGAGAGGAGTGTAGGATTGACAGAGGGACGGTTTGTGAACGCACGACCGCGGGACGTGAGCGCGGCCTGCGGGCAAACGGTTTCAGAGCGCGGCTCTGGGGAAATGCTCCCAGTGCCAGCGCTGTCCCGGGCCATAGGAGAGTAAAATGCACGCGGGGTACGTGAGTGACGAGGCGGCTACAGGAGCCCCGTCACTCACATCTTCCACCTGTTCGCTCAGCTCCGCTCTTGGCCGCCTCCGAATGGCAGCGACATCACCGCACACAGTCTCCTCCTCAGCCCGCCCCGGTCATCTCCGCCGCTGCTCCACGAGGAGCTCAAAGTGAGTCATCATAGCGTGCGTATAGATCCCACTCCCAACTCAACTTTGAGAATAGATTAATGCCGATATTTTTTTTATCGCCCGACAAGACTATTGCGTTAACGCAGCACGTTAACGCCGATAACGGCCCACCACTAGTTAAAATAGAACTTTTTGGCCCGATTGAGACGAAGGGGCACAGAATCTCAGGAAAAGCACATCTGTCCAACTGTTAAACCTGGTGGATCTATCATTCTTTGGAGTTGTATTGCAGCCAGTGGCACAGGGAACAATTCATGAGTAGACAGCTAAATTCATTCAATAACATTTTGATTCGGGGTGCCTAAACCTTTGCACCCCACTGTATGTCTGTAAAGGTTTCCCCCATCGACCATAGACTTACTTTGATACGTGTACGTGTTGTCATGTCATCATCTCCGGACACGTCTAGTTAAGTAGCAATCCCAACACAGGAGTGAGCAGTCTGCAAAGGGTCGAGAGGTCGATTATTGAAGTAGGATTTAATTCAGCTGTTTTTTGCGCTTGTTCCTTGAGTGCGTTTACTTCAAGGGTTAATTACCAGAATTACTGGCTGCTGATTTCTTTGCCATCAAATCAAGCGCGCTGCCTGGGCTAATCAACTAGCATAGCGTGTGTGGAGGCTGACACAAAGGGCACACCATGTGGTCGCTAATGAGGTGTGAGAAGTGAGAATAGCTGCGCGGTCGGTCGGTCGTCAGGCACGGCGACGGATCGGTTGCAAATGACAGGAGACACGTTTTATCCAGCTCATAGCCAACGTTCATGTTCACACAAATGGGATAGATTGACAGGATGGGCGGCCCACGTCCCATAGTGCAGTGGTTCCCAAAGTGGGGGTCGGGAATCCCTGGGGGGACACTGAAGTGGGGGCTCACAAGATTATTTGGAGACATTTTATACATTCCAGACATTGAATGTTATGTATTTTTGACTGAAAACAGCAGATTATCGTGAAATGAAGCCAAATATAAAAAATACAGTATAACTAACATCCAATCCACTTTATTTATATAGCACATTTAAACAACTAAACGTTTCCAAAGTGCTGAACATGCGACCACAACAACAATAAAACCAAAACAATACAAATGAGCTCTACCACTAAATGAGTATAAAAAAATATATAAAAATAAAATAAAACAGTTTAAAAGAATAAATATAAATAAAAACACATTCAAAACTATAAATAAGAATAAAACTCAGTAAAATAGACACAGGGGACCACACATCGTACGCGGTGCTAAAAGCCAAAGAATAAAAGTGAGTCTTAAGACGAGATTTAAAACACTCCGTGGTGGGGGCCGTACGGATGTGGTTTTACGGTTTGTCTTTGGAACCATGAGCGTGATATACTGAGGGGCCAGTCACAAAAACAAACAATGACATTTTAAAATCAATTCTAAAATTAAAACAGGGAGCCAGTGCAAACGTGCAAGTATTGGGGTGATATTTTCGCGGTTTTTGGTCCCGGTTAAGAGTCGTGCCGCAGCGTTCTGGACTACCTGCAAGTGCTTTCTGGCTGATGCCCGAGTAAAGTGCGTTGCCGTAGTCCAGAAATAAAAGCGTGCATGACTTGCTCAAAAAAATGAAAAGATAAAAAAGGCTTAACTTTGGATAAAAGACGAAGATGATAAAAACCCGATTTTAAAACACCATTGATCTGTTTATCAAATTTAAAATCACTGCCTATGGTGACGCCAAGGCTGGTGACTTTGGGATGCAAATAGTTTTGGAGTGATGCCAAGTCCGTGAGGGTACATCCAAAAGCCATTATTTCTGTTTTTCCCTCGTTCAGTTTAGAGTTCCGTTTTAAAATTCTGGGCTAACCAAGCCTTGACGTCACCTCGTCACCAGTCGAGCAGGGGTGTCAGGGGGCTGCGGTCATTCTTGGCAATGGGCATGTACATTTGACAGTCTTCTGTCAAACATCAAAGAAGGGGGTCCCGGGTTGTTTGTTGAGTGCCGTTTGGGGGTCGCCATAGTGGACCAGCTGTCACCGCATTACACCATGAATGATACGATGAGATCCAGCCCTATTACCGACGTCGAAGAGGCAAAGTTTTCCACTCAACAAATGATTCCTTATTTATAGAATTATCTGGCTGAATTCTAGTTAGTCAGGCCTGGAGTTTTCAGGCATCTGACTCAGACGTTTGTGAGGAAAACAATGTTTGTGTGTGTTTTTATTGATTGATTTGCGCTGTGCTGAAAGACAAATTTCTGCTCTTTGGAACAGACAATAAAGTTCTATTCTATTCTAAAACGAACTGCTGTGGTTTTGCTCATTCAGTTTCAACATCCACTGAATACATGATCAGATCCCTCCTTCCCTTGTAGATTGTGTGAAAGGAGCATTTACATAATTTGCTTTACATGACTAATGAAGCAGGAGCCTTACAGTCAAATGTTATGCTGTTTGTTTCTACCTAAAGTGATATACCGCATTCATGTGAACTGGGGAGCTCGTTTTCTGAGATGTGACATCATTGCCCCCAGTGTGTTTGATGACATCACAATACCCACTTTCCCACATAAAAACAAATAAAAACGATTTTTTTTTTATCACTGATTAGCGCTTAGCTGAGCTGAAGTTTGGTTTGTTAACTTGATCAAATATCACGTGAAGTTTCTTTTTGCTTTCCCCAGTTCCAGAGGACCACATGAACGCAGCATTTTAGTCTGCACATTTCCAAAATGAGGGGAGAGAGATTGCAATTTCCTAATTTTCCAAATGGGGAGAGAAAGAAGCAAAACAAAGGAAAGCCCGTCTCATTGGTCAACGCGATGGCACCGGGGAATCTGATTTGTTTCTGAGATCAGCAAAGGATGGGACTTTAGATCAAATGTAATCATGTAATATTACCTATGTTACGTTACTTCAAATTCCAGGCCCAGGCGGTCAATTACATGCTACTTATAATTTTAGAATATCATTTAAACTAACAGACTACCACCTCAAAAGCAACTAAATCCTTTGCATTTGGAACAAATACATTGGTCAGTTTTACTTTGGAGAAATGAGAAATGTGTGAAAAATGTATGAAAAGTGTGTTCAAATGAGTAAACTATGAGTCCAGTCTTAAATAAAAAATTTAAAAATAAAATAAAAATACATGCACACACTATGAATTGTGTTTTGAGAAATGTGTGCAATGTGTTGGTGGCTTTGTGCATTCAATGGAATCTAGTGTCTTGCCAATTGAGAGAAACTAATAGTTCAGGTTGTTCAATTGACTGGAACATTTTAGGTTGCGGATGAGCATTATGTCCTTAAAGCAGATGTGTCTGAAGCACAAAACAGTGAAACTGAGGGAATTAGAGCATCAAATCTCAAACTGATTCATCATATCTGGAGTACTGCATACAATTCTTGATACATATTCATGAGAACATCAACATACCACGGATCACGTTTCCTCTGCACTCTCTCCTCTTGTAGGACCTGTAAGCCGATAAGGCGCTCCTCAATATGACGAGGTGACGTGATAGAGGTTTTGATTGACAACAAATTGCAAGTTTTGGGACAGGAGCAGCGAGAACAGCTCAAGGCCGTGCCAGTTATGTCTTAATCAAACTGCAAAACAAAACACCGTTTTCACCTGTCAAACACCACCAGGCAGACTGACAGCTGAATGATAGTAGGCCGTGGGTGATGCAGTAAAAGACAATATTAGAGAGAAAGAGCAATCGTTATTTTCTCCAATGTTAAACCTTCTGCATTTGACGGCATCAAAATCCGTGCAGGTGATTCACAGTGACATTTCATACTCATGTTACGATCTCTGAAATTGGAAGATGGAAAGTGCTGCGGTTTTAAAAGGATTGAGGGGTACTAGGACTGTGTAAAAACGTGCTTGTTCTATACTAGATCCGCTGTGGTAAAAAAAAATTGGATGATGAGTTCAGAATAAAAAAGTTACCGGTAAGACGGTTAAGAGGCTGCCTAGGTCGCTAGGCAGCCTTGCTGCACCAGTGGCCCAGTGTTGTTTTTGTCTTTTGGATGAAAATGCTTTTAGTTTTAGTCAATTCTAAATATAATAGACAAAAATGGTTCAAAAGGTTTTAGTTTAGTTTTAGTTAGTTAGAATAAAAAATAAGAAAATTAGAGAAGTATTGAAAATAAGTATTGGAAATTGGGATGAAGGTTGATGGTTGTACTTAGCTTCAGACAGACAGACAGACAGAACCTCAATTATTGCTTCAAGATTTTTTGAGGTCTCTTTATATGTGAAATATGAAGTTTAGAATAAACATAGTTTAGAATAAAGCAAGGAGAACAGAACTGCGTGTCAGCTACCATCTGTGTATTAGTTAATCTACATGCTTACTTATAACATTATAGTGTTCGTTGAGGAAAACAACACTGGCATGGACACAATGAGACTGACAGACATTCCCATGTCCTAATAGTCTCTTTGCCTTTGCCCTTGGCCTCTGACCTTTAAGGCCCTTACTCTCACTCTTCAGTCATTGTCAGATTCTCCCTAAAACCACCTTACATATCATCTAACACAATAGAAAAATTCCTTGAAATTTTAGTCTTTTGTAGCCAAACAACATTCCATTGTGAGAACACTCTTTTCTACGGAGCCCGCCAGGGGACATGAAAGGAAAAAAAAAAAGGGGAGGAGAATTTTTTTTTATATCAAAATCCCTACTTATTATCTCGGGATCCCGGGATAATAAGTCGGGATCCCGAGATAATTAAGTCGAGATCCCGAGATAATTAAGTCAGGATCCCGTGAAATTTAATACAATTTTTTTTTTAATGGCATTAATTACCTATGTTCATCATTTGTTTGTCAGTTCAACATGGAGGGCGCTAGTCGGAATGTACCGTTGCCTCAACGCCCCGGGACCATAATAGGTCCATGCCCGGGACATTGAGACCACTCGATCGGTACATTGAGACCAGGGTGCGGTACATTCAGACTAGGGGTGGAGCATTGGCGCAGTGGTCCCTGCGCATTCGAGCACCAGCAGGCTCTGCGTAGAGGCCAATGCAAGTCTCCCAGCACGGAGTGCAGCTTGTTTTGAGGAAAATACGATTGTAGGTAGTAGTCCACCTTGCCGTGATCGCACTGAAGTGTCGTTTTTGTGAAAGCAACGTTACGATGATGAGTTATTGATCTGGAAAAGCCGAATCTGTGAATATCTTTCTAACTTTACCGAAGTATCATACTTCTGGTGTTTGCGTGCCATCTACAGTTTCAACCAGAATTCCGTGAAACTTTTTCGGGATCTCGACATAATTATCTCGGGATCTCGACTTAATTATCCCGGGATCCCGAGATAATAAGTAGGGATTTTGATATAAAAAAAAATTCTCCTCCCCTTTTTTTTTTCCTTTCATGTCCCCTGGCGGACACAATTGTTGAAAAGCGTAAGGCAGAGCAGTCGCTGTGCAGATTGATGGACTCACCTTGAGATTGAGACGCCGTCCCCTCTTCCTCTCGCCATACTGTCACTGTACCGTCATCTACGTAGCACTGCCGACATGTGTGATGGAGATGGAGTGTGCCCTTGATGGGGCCGACGGACCCTTCAGCTTTCGCCCCGACATGTATCAACTTTCCCAACAGACAAGGAGAACTCGCCGTACTGTCAGCTCAGAGTCTTGTAAATCGTGTTTGAACTTAGCCACTCAGCGATTTCAACTGCTGCGTGACATATTAGGGTTAGCCGGCGATATTTCCCACACTGGAGGTAACATCGGTCAACCCCCGTTCATGGGGGTTGACCGATGTACCCAACAAACTCTCTGAACAGTGCGCTGATATTCCCACCTGAAAGACTTGCGTACCTGGAGTCGGGGTTTTGTTTTATTCATGATCGCTTGAATAAACCTGCTAATTCAGTCCTGTTACTTCCCGAGAGCTCAAAAGTCCCTGTTCCACGTGCTGTTGTCATAAAGTAATGCCTTTCTTTCTCCTCCATGTTTTGAAGTTCATGTTCACAGATTGACAGCTTAAAACCTGTTCTATTTGCTGTGAAATCAGACTGAGCTCTGGTCTCGCAAAGGGATAAAAGCAGCAGCAGAGGCAAGGCAATGCAAGGCAACTTTATTTATACCGCGCATTTCGTACACAAGGCAATTCAATGCGCGGAAACATTGTCTGGATAGACCTCTAAATTAGTGGCGACACCGGGAGGAGTACTCATGGGGGGTTTCAAGACGACCTCTAAATTGCAGCTTTTGACCCTCCATTTAACCACCCATCTACAATTAACGCAAAACCAAGCAAGCTCCACAAATATAAGAGTGTCATTGCAACTTTTCCCAAGCCCTGCAGCTATCCTGCATCCAAAGTGACAGTTCGGGATCAGTTAAATCTGTTCTATTAGTTAATTTTGCACATAGGAAGAAATTGTGCCTCTGTTAACTACACCTTCTGTCTCATTACTCCAGGAAAAATGGTAAACGGTCTCAACTTACGCATATAGCGCTTTTGTCCAAAGCGCTTTACATCAAGGAACCACTCACGAACTGGACCCTAATTTGACGATATACATATACATATCTGACTGATAGATGCTGCATGTGCATTTAGATTGCTTCCTGTTCTTCCCCAGTGATTCAATGGCCGTTCATGTGAGCGTCCTTTATTTGCAAACTGGATTCATGTTGAACTGTGTTAGTGGCCGAAGCGAAATGAGTATTATAGGCTCCATTTAAAGACCACCATCAGGACTGTGTTATCTCACAGTTCAGTTCTGGGCTACCTGGGAGCAAAACAAAAAACTAAACAAAGCCCCAACCCCTCCCCAAAAGACATGTTTTTCCTAGCATGCAAATCAAGCTTTTTAACCAAGAAATCTCAGAAATGCATTCAGTGCTCCTAGTTCTGTCTGTCTCTCAATGACTTGCTGAAAGCTGCCCTCTCTTTGCTCGGAATAAAGTCCATAGTTATGGCTTGTCTGACTTTTGGCTGCAGTGCTTTGACAACATAATTCAATTGCTTGTTTGACGTTGGCATTAGTAACGTGTTGTTACTTTGTGACACCAAAGCCAAGCAGCTCATAAACAGAGATTACAGCAGGAGACACAAGACATATATTGTCCAGCTCACAA
Source organism: Proterorhinus semilunaris (assembly GCA_021464625.1). NCBI lineage: Eukaryota > Metazoa > Chordata > Actinopteri > Gobiiformes > Gobiidae > Proterorhinus > Proterorhinus semilunaris. The sequence goes on along the minus strand of CM038362.1, from coordinate 22,891,373 downwards.
GACATGATAATTGCAAAACTATTCTATTTTTAGGGGATTCTCATTTATTTGTTTCTCTTGAAATTACGTCAGACTTGAAGTTGGCAAAGAACAAAGCAGGAGTCTGGACTGTCTGTGCTGGAAGGGGGAAAAAAAATACTGGAGTGGAAGGACGGTTGAGAGTTGCGCACAAAGGTCTATGACCCAGGATGATGAACCGTACACTTTATTGCACACCTGGTAAGCAGTTCTGGGAAAGGCTTCGGACTGAAGTAAAGAAGGAAGCTTTCCCTACTGACTGGCATATTTACGTAAGCAGCAACACGACCCACAACACAAGTCCGTCCCATTGCACCAACCCCCCATGACTCCTTCTGCAGGTGGTGGGTCCATGGAAGGGCGTAGAGTAAATGTATTCAGTATTATGTAATCAGAAAAGATGGACGAATCGATGCCAACATTTTTAGATTTTGATCCAGGCAGCTCAATTTTAAGTATCGAGTCTCAAGATGAAAGATGTCAATATTTAGAATGAATGTATTATACATTCTTAATCTGTGATAGTTAAAATCACTGGTATTCTGGAATTGCCCATCCTTTTTTAAATTTTTTTTTATTTTGTAGTCAATGTACTTTAAAGTCTACGTAAGTACGAGTCAAGATCTCAAATCTTGTTATGTAAAAGAACATAAACAGGCCACGCAAAGAAGCTAAGCTAAAAATCCTGCAGTAATGAGCCATCATCTTGCAGTAAAAAGTTGTCGCTGAGGGGATTATTATGAATATGCAACTCTAGAGGTTAATTACAGACTGTTTTCTCATTGTTTTCACAGTTGAGCATTTTGAAAATCTATCTTTATTTGTTTTGACGTATTTATTTTGAACAACATCGCTTATGTTTGAAAGTAATTAGCGGAAGGTTGCAACCCCACCAACTACTTCACCAAATTGGATTTATTATTTGTTCCAATATATTACAGAGGCACATTGGCACCGACCGGCTGCATTACTGTCACAAACGTTTCAGAAATCATAGGCATGTGAGTCATATTTGGAAAAGGCCAGAGTCCACAAAGAAAGCTTTGAATTGGGATAAATTGCATATAAAATTTATATATATTTATACGTTGTATAAAAATTACGTAATGTAATGTAATTGAACGAATGTAATTGAACAAATGTAAAAGGTTCCCCTGTTATTGTTCATTCTGTAATCATGACTTTTTTTTGTCCATCTTCCGCACTCCAAACGCCAGCCCACACTCCAGGAAACATTACATGGAAGAATCCATACAGTTCTTCTTCAGGACGCCCTCATCCAACCTCATGCTGTCAAATGTTATTCTCTGATTTTCATTTTACCATCAACCACTTCCCTAATCACTGCAGCAGTCGGAGCAGGTTGTGCATCCTCTGCCGGTGTTTTGGATGACCGCATCTTATAACTAGTGCAGAGTGATACCTGGCATTTTGGTATTGACCAATACCAAGTAAATACTGGACTCGAGTGCGCACCACTTGAACACTGCACACGAGGGAGCCTTTGCTCGTATCAAACATGGATCAACCGGTTACATTTCTTTTCACAGCCATTTATAATGTTCAATGTGTAACAAATAATAGTATGTAAGGCATACATTGATTTTCATAATCCAAATATGCCAACACAAATATTTGGCATGATTGGCTTTTTTTTTTTACACTACCTTGATCATTTAAAGATATAGTTAGTAAAAAGAATATACATTTTTAGACTTTTTGCTATATTTTCTAGGGCAAGTGGGACTTTAATCTTCTATAACCTGATCCTTTATGATTAACCAAACTTATTTGGTTATTTACTGACAAGGACAACAGAATTAGGGTTAAACGATTGATAATATTTGCAAGTTTTATGCAATATACAGGATTTCCAAATCGCAGAGGCACAATGACGGCTGTGGTCAGTGGCGGACTGGCACCAAAAAGAGGCCCTGGCAATTTTAGCAGAGAGGCCACATTTGTCTTAAGTCATCTGCGGGCGGCCAATCCGCCAAAAGGCGGCCCCATCTCCGATTTATTTATTTATTTAGCCTTTTTGGCCCAATCTCAATTCTCTTTTCTACCCCTAGCCCTAGCCCTTGCCCTTGCCCTTTCCCTACACCCTGAAACCAAGGGCTAAGGGCGAGGGTTGAAAAGACCGCCCTAAGAAATGGGACAGCCCTCCATTTGACTGCATTTACTATTAACACAGATGAATCAGGTTATGTAAATAAAAAGCAAGCCTACTTGTCTCTATAGCATGTTTCTACTAAACCAGTTCATCACTTGATTGATGCTGTTCTGTAACACCTAAACAAGCACCTAAACTCAGCCCAAACCCTACAGATTGTCATCAATTTCTGCTTCATTCGGCGCTACATTCTCCTTCCCCCTGTCCGTGTGTCGCTGTGGCAGCCAGAGCTGCCAGAGATCAGCCGATCCGCTCGTCAATCTATCAAACTTCATTTATAAAGCGCTTTTCATACTGAAAGGTATCACAAAGTTCTTGTAGCCACTCAGCGGGGACGGGCAGAGGTTAGACCCGCTCGCAGTGCGCACAGGGCGGGACAGGCACCCGCAGCCTCCGCTCTGAGCCCCGGGCCTGAGCGGAGGCTGCGCTCAGAACGGGGACAGTCAGCCTCGGACCCGGGCTCAGAGCACAGCGGCGCGGGGAGACAGACAGCCTCGGACCCGGGCCCAGAGCATAGCGGCGCGGGGAGACAGACCGCCTCGGACCCGGGCTCTGAGCATAGCGGCGCGGGGAGACAGACAGCCTCGGACGCGGGCTCAGAGCACAGCGGCGCGGGGAGAGAGACCGCCTCGGACCCGGGCTCTGAGCATAGCGGCGCGGGGAGACAGACAAGCCTCGGACCCGGGCTCAGACAGACCGCGGGTGCAGCAGCGATGAACCCCGTGTGTTATGACATTGCGACGTGTCCAAAGTTTGGAAAGAAATGCCAAAAGTCAGTCAATACAGCGCAAATACACGGAGCATTTGCAGCAGCAACGCGAAAACGTAGAACTGACACGTATAAAGCAATGGACTGTTCTAAATGCGCCAATAGGCGGCCGCTTCCTCGCTTTATTTAGCCTATTTATTTGTTTGTGATGAGGCCACAACAAGTGATGAGACCAGGAGGCCACAGTGGCATTTGCCCACATTGCCCAATGGCCAGTCCGTCACTGGCTGTGGTCCATAGTAGTGAATGGAGTGGGTTAGTGTGTGCTCCACCATGTGCCTTAGTTTTGATGCACGGTATATTGTATGTACATGTACAGTGAAAATATCAGCGTTTATAATATTATAAGTAGTAGTCCTTCACCACGCACTACTCACTCCATTGATCACAGAAAATCACATTGTGTCAATAAACTCACCTCCAACTGGATTCACATGTCTTTGCCCTACACAACAGAGATTCAAATGAGCCGTGAGCAGCTTGTAAAGAGTAAAGAGTTGTTTGCAGCTCAGTTGGGATCTTCTGGGACCTCTGGGTCCTAAAGGGAGGCTTATGTTTGGGAATGTTTTGAAGAAGCGAAGCGCTGTATTTGTGTAGCGCCTTTCACAGACATGGTCACAAAGCACTTTACATGAGACAATTTTACATTCACTCCACACTCCACACCATCATTCATCCTGACCTCAAAAGTAAGTAATAAATAAAGTAGTCTCAGTTTTGGCTGTATTTTAGTTATAATTTATACTACGATGAACTTTAATATCCTACAACTACAAAAGGCTGTTTGTAGTTGAATGTAACATATGGATTGTTGGCTAAATAGTTCAGGCCTAATCTTACACTCAGGTATTCCCGCTTGATGTCTGTCTTGGTTTATACTGCGTTTCATCTCGATTAGCATTCATCTCGCAATATCACAGCAAGGAAATTAGCTGAAGCCTTTGTTTGTCAATTCATTACTGTTGGATTGGCATGGGAGCAAATTCATTTGACGCAGCGCATTATTGAGTGATTTGAATCAGCGCGCTGCAAATAACCTCACAGAATCTCTGGAGTCCGTGAAGCCTAATGGTTGTCTTGGCAGGGGAGCCGCTTTAAGCATGAGCTGCTGAACGCCACGCTGCGTTTACGTGACATGTTTAATGTTTGGTGGTAAAATCTTGTGGCTTCAAGTATCTGTTCAGCTGACAATGGGGCTTTAGTACAATAGTGGAAAAACAATGTGCAAAAGAACTTTGAACACTGAACTTTGCAGCAGTTTTTGTTTCTTGCGCAGATTCAGAGATACTGATCTTTAAACATGTCCCAATGTCTGCGTTTTAGGAGTTAAATCCTGTATGCTACCATAGATTTTAGGCCTCAGCCTCAGTGTTAAACTAATATTGAGGAGGAGGCCGCAATTGCACGGTGTAATTTGTCTTTCAACAGACATTTTGTCCTGGATATGGTCATTATCTCTGGGGCCAGCACATCATCAGACAAACGGGCACCGACATTGTCGACAACATCCTCCCTGTTAGTGAAAAATGACTCATCGTGGAACATGTTAAGTTCGTTTTCGGCCAAATTGTTCACTTGATTCAAACGCCAAATCAAAACACAATGAACTAATTGCAAATTTAAATAAAGTAGTTAATAAATCAGAGTTGAGTGTTTTTCGGTCGGTGACACAGCGGAGCAACCAGAATAGAAAGACTTTCGTGCAGTGTTCAGAACATAAACAAGAAATGCTCCATGTTGTCGGCATATGCTCCTGCGGAAACTGGCATGTTTAGAAGATGTTTCTTGGGAAGAATAGTATGAGTGACCGTTTATAAAGTAATTACTGTACTGCTTTCAATGTAAACCCAAGCAGATGTTCATGACACAATACCCACCGACACATCTCTGTTGACCCGTGTTTGTTCGTTGTTATTTTCTTATTATTTTGTTTATCTTGTTACTTGCCGCCCCCCTGATCAGGGGGTTATGATTCGGGTGACGAACGGCAAATGTGATGTAAGTTGTGTTTCACTCATACAGATACAAACCACAAGCCACAGTGGCCGGTGACAAAAATCATTCATATCAAGACCCAGTGGCGGGCCATGGGGTTTCAGTCAGGGCCTTCAATAGCAACCTGGGTTCACGCAGTCAAACGCATATAAACTGCCTTTTTCCGTGGCATTCGCTAAAGGATGTGTCAACAACGCAAACCAAAGCAGCGGTGCCTCCGACTCCAAACAAAAACACCTTCGGGAACATACGGAAATACACGACACATGACAGGCGGAGACGAGCGCGTTATAATGTGGAGACAGGCGGCGGTTTTAGGAGATGTTTTGTTGACAGAGCGGGTAAAATGAAAACGATACTAAACTTAAAGTTTGGTGCTATTTGAGATCCCTTTTTTATAACGCTTGTAGTCTCGTACCTGTTGCCTGCCCTAGTCCCAGCGCAGCTGACGCGGGGAAACCCTTGTCCTGTCCGGGGAGCCGAGCGTCTTCGTCCCGCTGTCGTTCCCGCTGCTTTGCTCCCGAAGCTCTTCATCATGAAGGGGCGCAAAATATCCGTGATCAGTAAATCCACTTCATTTTGCCTCGTTCGGACGTTTCCAAGAGGAATATCTGTTTATCCGGTTCTCTTCGGAGTGGCTGGGTCGTCTTGCCCATGCGCAGCTACATTAGCGGTTTTCCCAGGCGAACAAACCATAGGGGGCGCTGCTGAGCTACTGAAGGCCCTGGGGGGCGTACTGTCAATGTATATCGAATTCTGATTGGCTGATATTTCTGTCAGTCACGCTGGCTGTCAATCATGTGTGCGGCCTGACAACACAGGGCCTGCAGAATCTGTTCTGATGGTCCTGAGGAGGAGCAGCTCGCGAGAGTAGGAAGTAGGAAATTACAGTTACACATCAACAAAACCAATATAAGCGACTCAACTCTACAATATATAAATACATTATAAGTGAAATATACTATTAAGACATTTTACACTTTTTTTTTCTTCATTTGGCCAGGGCCAGCAGAGAAGGCCCTGTGGGAAATATTGGAGACAAGCAGTGGGTCAAAGTGATAAGGTATCTACAATTGGCATACTGCAGTCCAATGAGGTTCAACGTTTGTGCTTCAACAAAAGCCCCAAAGCTACACGAGCACATTCGATGACGTGAAAGCATCGTGCCGTCGTCCCAGCCCACGACTCAATGCGCCACAGCAACGGGAGCGCGTTCTCCCGCCGTCCCTTTGTGTTCGATAATTGAACGCTTGCACCGCCATGGCCTTGCTGTGGCTTACTATAGAGAGGAGGACAAACCCAAGCCAAATTATCTAATAACGGAAAACCAATTATTCACCCGGCGTTCTGTAATAGCGAGCGATCTGTGGGACGGAAACGATGAGCCCTAATCTAGGCTATACACGATAAACAATTTAATAGCTTAAACTCATCTGATTATCTTTGGCGGCTGAGGCATGCTCGCATAAACGTGTGGGCATCCATCCAATTGAAAAAGAAGCGCGTCAGTATTAATCCCATAGTGTCGTTAGCCTGTACGTAGTTTGCTTCGACTTTTGTATTTGAGGCTAGCGCTGCAATAACAACTGAAAGAGTTGCAGCAGTTCATGGCGTTGTTAAAGTGCTTTAATTTGTGTCATCTGCGGCGATAAAACTCGATCAGAGCCGATCAGTCAGTACGCCCACCAAATGACTAGTTCAATTATGAGACTTCACTTTGGACATTTTGCTGTAGGTTATTAGCATAAATATAAAGGGAAAAATGTATTGCTTTCTGTCATGCATGGCAAAAATCTAGATAATGAAAAGAGCCAGATTTAAATTTACAGTTTTATTTGTTGTTATGTTAGTTACAAAGAAGATAATTTTTCATACGGTGTTAAATTGTTGTGCTATTTATGAGTGAAAAGAAAAAATGGTAATACAAAGCTCAATAAATCAGTCTAGAAACTGGATAATAATAATAAAAAAAATCCCTCTAAAAAGGAACCTGCAAAATATTGTTTTATATATTTTGTATAATGTATAATGCGATGAGGTCAATCGTTAGGTCCCTGTGCAGTTTGGAACTAGAGCTTAAGCGGCGTTCGGACAATCCCACCCCTCAGTGGTGGAAACACCAGGAGAAGTGAAATCACCAACAGCTGTTTCATAAAAACTAACATTACCCATATAGTATTGGACTACTCAAAACGCTCCCAATTCAAACTGCTGCTGTGTTCAATAAACAGCACTTTATAAACTGTAGCTCCACCTGCACAGGCTCAGACAGTTTCAAACATGAACTACAATAACGATATGAAGCCACACAGAAAACAGAAGATGAAGAGAAGCGGTTTCAGACTTACTTCAACAGGTAGTCACAGAAATAGAAAATTCTCTGGTCAAACCCTGTCCGTTGATTCATCCGCAGAGAGAACCAGCCGCATTAGTGCACAGTGAGGTCTGCTCCTCCGCTGTGCAATGTATGCAAATTAGCCATGTGGCTTAAGCTTCGATTCTAAACGAAAGCAAAAGCACAAAGTGCCGTCATTTGGGCCATTTACTGAGGCGGCTCTTTAAAACAGTGTGATGTGCAATGTTCTGTGGCGAGTCTGGTGTTTATTTGGCATCACATTGGCAATTTTCAGAATCACTTGAGGAGCCTCTGCTGAAGTCACACAGAGGCTCCTCATTAGTCAGATTCACTTGCACGCGGCTCCTCAAAACACTGAGAAATAAGCAAAAGACCGGTGGATTATACGGATCTTCTTTTTTTTTGAGAGGCTAAACAGACGTAAGGACGAGAGAGACTCCATACTACTGGGTGAGTGGTTTAATTTACAATTTACTCCGCGGGTCTGCACCCTATGGTTACACTGCAAACAAAGAGTGCGTACAAGCAGTTTGATCACTCGGTGCTTTTTGTTTTGATCTAAAAGTTGTTTCTCGTTACACTTTTTGTTTTGGTTCTCAAGCGAGTTATCCACTCGGAATCCAGAATGAGCCAGTCACTTTGGGTTGCCAGATCGTATGGCTCAAACCGGTTTGGAAATGAACATAAAGCGACTCTCCCCTTGTGTTCCCAGGTGAGCCGCATGAGTTCCATCGTCACGCGGCGCAGGGAGCAGCGCATCCTGCTGATGGTGGTGACGATGGTGGTGTGTTACCTGGTCTGCTGGCTGCCGTACGGGGTCGCCGCCCTGCTCGCCACCTTCGGGCCGCGCGACCTCCTGACCCCGACGGCGAGCATCACGCCGTCGCTGCTGGCCAAGTGCTCCACCGCCATCAATCCGTTCATCTATGTGTTCATGAACAAACAGGTGGGTTTTTTTCGTCCTCGCTGTCGACTTAGACTCTTTTTAACGCAGGATTCTTTCAGGCCATGTACCCAGTTAATCACATTTTTTCCGGCTGAAAGAAGTAGCTTGTAGGGCAGGGCTGGGCAATTAAGTTTTGAAAGAGGCCACATCAGTTACCTGAATTAAGTTAGAGGGCCGCACCAACAATAACTTGAACTTGTGTCAGTCTTCAGTCGCTACTAAGTCCTTCCCAGGGCCAGGATTTCGCCAGAAGAGTGCTCCTGGGCTTCCTTGTTACAATTTCCCAAATAAATCTATGGAGAAACATTAAATCAGTACAATAAATAAACATGTTATTGTGAAGATTAGGTATTTTTTTTGTTACCAGGTGAAACTTTATATGTTAAGAGACCAAATTGGCCCAAAACCTGAAAATTGAAAACAAGTTTTGGCCACGGTGTCTCCCCTTAAACCCCTCCACGTGTTTTTGTGGAGGTTTGGTGGATTTGTTTACTTTGAGAGTCTAAAATGGTCCTGAAGAAAGCAGTTTTTTAAAGGTAAACAAAATGCTAGCTTTTCAGCTAAACCCATTTGAGACCTACAAATGTCTTCTTCTGAGATATTGAAGAGGCACCAAGAGTCCTCAGAGCTGCAGCACAGTCGAGGCGTCACAAGAGGAGCTACAGGAAACAAAAAAGGACAAACGAGAGATGGTGAAAGACTGTTGTGAAGCGGAAGGAGGAAGAGGAAGGAGGAGCTGACCAGTGCAGGACACCACGCTCTGAAACAGGGACAAACCCAGGAGGCACGGCACCATTTCAGAGGATCAGAGGAGACAGAGGGCAGCCAGCCAGGTTTCTTCCGAGTGCTACAGTTTCCCCGACCTCCAAGGTCATGTGGGTCAGGTCGACACACAGTGGCAGCGCGGCTCAGGACTAACACCTGAACACTATTTTGTTGTTCACTTGTACAATGACAATAAAGCACTTACTTACTTACTTACAAAACACAACTTTTACTTTGGAGCCTCAATAGACATGTAGTGGCGCACAAAGTATTACATCTTTCTTTCAGATCCAGTGGAGTATACGTAAATAGTTCTCAACGACTCAAAAACTCTGGTAAAGTACAATAATGAAGTCAATCGAATGGTCCCAGAAGTTCCCAGATGTCATTGGGCACATGTGGGGACATGTTACTTAGCTCTCCAGGCCTTCCTGTGACTGACACGCATCACTAACCGCCAAGGACACCGCGAGCTAATCTGCTTGATGACAAGTCGGTGCTGCGTGTTAGGACACAGCCAAGGTGTTCCCCGCCGCCTCCGACCGACGGAACCACCATTACTGGTTATTAGTAAATTGCCGTGGTATGAGCACCATTCGTACACAAGTGCTTCACAGTAACATACAAGGTGATACAAGCCAAAACCAATCCATAACAATATAATTATTAGTTATTTAAATTAGTTTATTTAGTTATTTAAATTAAAAGTAAAGAGTATAAATTAAATACTGTTAGTGTCATGTATGAAAAGCGCCTTACACGTCTGTGTAACCATATTATGGTTCATAATATGATTCACACGTCTCACTGTTTTCAAGATGATCATGTGATAAGGCCTAAATTAAGGCAACTTTTGTTTTTGAAAACTTTACCACATACCACATTTGCATGAGCGCCAACAGCCCCGAAAGAATAGCCCTTGATGGACCTGTGCCTAGTGTCCTGTTAATGGTCCTCTCTTTTACCCAACATGAGGTGCAGAGCGGAGCGGGCCATGCAGGTTAGGTTTCTCACTGCAGTGCATCAGGCTGAGATTAGAGACTGAATCCGAGAGCTGCCGGGGCAGAACTGTGATCGGAATCAAGGGACACATTAACAAAATATATAGAGAGAATTAAATAAGATAGGAATTAAAATCCTGTCCCACTCCCAGCAGCTCTTATTATCAGCGTGTATAGGCTAATTATTGTGCTATTAATATTACACAACCGCTTTGAATACATTATTATGAGGACAATGTATTATACACTATACATTGTCCTCGTCTAAGTGCTTCATTTTGGTATCCCGCTTTACCAGACTCTAGCGGACTATTAGAAGCACGTTTAGTCACACTGGCACGTTTACTTGGCTTCCGCTGACAACTTTTAAACAGAAATGTTCTGCAGCGTGGCTTTAGATGGAATCAGGACATTTCCATACTAACATTTCAAACTATTGGAAAAACGCAATAAGGGTTTACACAGATCAAAAAGATGAACGGCTTTCCTACGTCTCCTTTCCATCGACTCTTCCTGGTACATTTTCTTCCATTTCCTCTCTCTGCAGACCTTTTATTTATTTATTTTCCTCTGTCCTATGCCACCTGATCGCCGAGCGCTCGCGAACGCTGCGTTCCCGACGGACCTCTTCTGTGTGGCACTGTCAGTCTTCAGTTCCTCCCAGCCCGGACCCTGTTCTTGCGGAGTGTTGAGGCGAGTTGAAGACTTTAAGTGCTGCAACAGACTGCAACTGCGGCAGTCTATGCACGGGGGAAAAAAGAAATAAAAAAAATCACTCAACGTAGCTCACGCAATGACCTGTGAAGTGTATCTGGAACTGTTCAAATGGTGAGATGAAATATTGACGACATGTAGAAAGAGATTTATAGGTATATTGAAAGTGTTCAGCGACATCACTTGAAGGAAGCCTGTCAACGCACTGCAAAGGTATCCACATGGCGGCTACATTTTTAGATCGTGCACTGACAGCTCCCCCCCCCCCCCACAATAAAAGCAAAACACTTTCTGATTTGTAGCAGGAGAAATAAGAACAATCAGACAGTACATATTATATAAACAGAAGCAGAAGTTGCAACCGCCCCTGAAGTGTCCAGAAGTACGCGGTGTTCAGTGCTCAGAGACATCGCCAATGTGGAAAAAAAGTGCAAACACAGCCACTATCGATCAAGACACATTGGCTCAAATGTTTAGACTGGATCAAGGATGATCTAAACGCAGTGTTTTCAGAGGATTCACGGACTAACGAGATCAGAGCGACTCCCACCACTTGCAGAAGCATCCTCTAAGAACTGGCAGGAGGTCTGGGAGTCGAGTTTCAACTCCACCTTCAACTTGAAATGGTCCAACTAACTCATCTTTAATGATACCCACCCACCTCAGTACCCCTCCTCCATCTTTCTGGCCCCAAAGTCAGAGTAGAGCTTTATTACCCTTTACTGATACAGCCGGCCTCACCCTGATCTCAACAGTCCCATAAAATTCTAATTACACTTCTCTCACATTGGGAATGTCTCTGAGCACTGAACACCGCGTACTTCTGGACACTTCGGGTCGGATACAGCTGCCGAAAATGGCATTCCTGATGGCTCCATGCCGGATTTTTCTTCAGAGTGAGGGACACTTCCTGCAAAACGTTTGATGGTTCTATGGTCCCATCCCAGTATGTTTGAAATTTAAAGAGGGCTGCATCCCTCCGAACCAGCTTTCAGAGTTTTTTCCGGATGCTTTTTCCTTCCCATTTTGTGTGAGGGGAAATAGCTGCACGATAATTCCGTACGCTCGATTCAGATTGTGAACCTCCAACCATACACATCCTCATTTGATTTTTGTCTACGCGATACACATCGATGAAGCTGAGCCACGTGTGCTGCTTGTACTGAGTCGTTTGCAGCGTTAAGTTAAAACAGTTGCCTCTGGGTCCTAATGGGAGGCTCATGTTTGAGAATCTCTTGGGTATATTTTATGACCGCAATCAAGCTGAATTAAAAGATGGCAGGAAAGCATTTAGGCTATTTACTAAGATACTAAGATATTGATTACAATATAGACTATTTAGTATTATATTAGAAATCATTATTAAGGACACAAATTAGGATTCATTGTTAGTAGAGTGAATGCATAATAAGTTGGTAGTACATATTTCATGAGCAATATCTTGAGTTTTATATTTTTTGTTTAAAGGTGCATTATGCAAGTTTTTAGGCGACATGTTAAACACTCATACATAGGACTGGTTGCCATTAAACAATACCAGTATGGTATAAAAAAAAAGTATCAAAAGCAGGTACCGAATAAAATATGGAATGGAAGCTTTTTACACCACTTTTCACTCGACACAAGTCACCCAAAGTTTTTCTTTAGAGACCAAGTTTTGATCATTGGTCAATAAAAGAAGTGACTTGGTTGTTTCATCCCAAATAAATGATATCAATTTAAAGAAAAGTATTGTATGGAATAATTGATATTATTTTTCTGTTTTCTGATAAATACTTTAGTATAGGTATCAAAAAGAGTATTGTTCCGGTATCAGTATTGAGAACCAAGAAAACCAACATTTACTAAGAAATGTGCAAAGCGAGTAGCATGTGCAAAAATGGATCAGCAGCAGCGTCGTTTATGCAGCATTGTCACATTTACAAATCAGATTTGGGGCAGTAACACTGTAATACAGGCAACATCAAATGGTAAATTGGCAACATGCCAATAAAATTGCATATTTTATTTTTCAGCTTACACCTGGTGTTTAGCACATAAATGACTCCCCAAGTATCCTGAAATGGTACCCATCCCTACTCATACAGGCGCTGGGTCATTAAAAGGTCAAATAAACATGAATAATAACTAATAATAAAAATAAAAAAATTCTATAAAAAGTTTCTTTAAAGAAAAGACAAATCAAAATGAAATCACAATTGCAACATTAAAGGTTCTATATCATGCAAAATCGACCTTTTGGAGCTTTTAACCATGTTGTTATGCTATTGTCTTCATTCACGCACTTCTCAGTAATCCTCCTGAATCCTGCTCTCTGAGCAGCTGCTCTGCCCTCTCCTGGAAAAACGACGAGTTGTGACAGGAAGGGCCAGACATCTGTAATGTAATGCCTTATGACCTGATTTTAATTTATAAAATAGCTTTTCATTATTTTTGTTGAAAGAGAGAAATAAATAAAATGAAAATGTAAAATTAAAAAAATTAAAAAGGAACTCTCCGACGGGTCTGTGCAGTAAACAAACGCACCCCCGGAGGATCCGAACAGAAGTCATGTTTGTGAAGACGGAGCTCTTTCTAACCTACTCTGGACACGCCTGTTCTTTTTTATTACCCAACGATAATGTCACAGATGCGCATTTGGCTACGAGAGGAACAGGACTATTCAACCTTCCTAAAGAAGAGTGCACCCGCCAGAAGTTGGACTTTATTTCCGGGATTCAGTTAGCTACTATATCAACCAACCTGATGGATGTTTGGTGAACCATGGCCAGAATCAAAGTGGATGAACTTTTATAACCAGTGCGAGTTCCATAACGTAAACACCCGATGATGGGGAGACCAGGCTGAGCGGTGAGTCGATCAAAACACGTGTTAGCGTGTGTGTTAGTCATTTATGAAACTGTGTTGCACAACTCCTTATAACTGCTTTATGTAAAATAACTTCACTTTTTGCAGCGATATTTATATTTATAATACTGCAAATGTGGAATGAGCAGAGAGAGGGGCGGAGTTAACTGAATTGAACCGTCTTGTCTTCCGGGTTTGGAAAATACCCCCAGAAAAATACTTATATTTCTCTCAAAAATTAGTACTCCATAGTGATAGAGGTACAATATATCATATAAATGTCTAAACTTTACTTTGGAATGGCTAAAATAGCATGATACAGATCCTTTATTTGAAAAAAAAAAATCTATATCTTTATTTCTGGCAAAATCGTTCAGCCCTAATCCAGACAGCATGCTTTTTCAAATACAGTTTTGTCGAACCTTTCCAACCAAGTGCCACTTCATAAAATAATACTTTTATATTAAGCCTTATTGGCAGCAGTCAGTTAAAAGGGGGTAAGCCACATACACTACAGAGTATAGACGATAGCTCAAGAACCTTTATCCTTCTCAGTGATTATTGTGGACAATCTTTGGGGTGTGGTCACACTCTCCCATCATCAATACAAGATCTTGATGAAAAATGTATGCAACACATGGGTCATTGCAGAAGCTTATGCTAAAGGTGTTCCAACCAAATGTTTTTCGTGAAACAGAGTAGACCTCTGCAGAATCTCCAGATGAAGCCCTGTGTGTTGTTGGTCAGGTATGAGTCAAATACAGTAATTGGATCAACACTGAACATGATGTGCTGCGAGAAGAGTCCCAGATGTTTGCTTAAGAACATGAATCTATAAATCGGTGCGATCTCACTTTCGAGTCCGTTCATTAGGGAGCGTAAACATGCATGGGTCTCCTGTGTGTTCATTAACATGCCCTGTCTGAGCAAATAAACCATCAAATAATAAACTGACCCAACCAAAGAAACAAGTCAAATGAAGAAAAAATAAATAAATAACTCTCTCAATTAGAAAACCTGCACACACTTCTTTTCCTCCTGCTCCTCCACTGCATATAAGAAATGCATTTAAATTTCAAATGTGGTTCCGCCGTTCACATGTGCACATACCGACTAGATTAGCATTAATTCCGAAGCGCACATGCAGGAATTCAAAATGTTCTTTTTTTTTTTTTTTTTTTTAAGTTAGCTCACACGCTCTCGGACAAAATACTTAAGAAAAGAATGAATGGGTCGCGTAATGACTTCAACTGCGAATGAACTCAAAACACAGAGATAAATTGGATTTGGTCAACAAAGCTAAGGAGATTAGGGGCTCCCATGTTTGAGGAAAACAGGAAAGCTGCCAACCGTGGCACCACTATGGCATTCCTGTAATGCCTGGAAGATTTAACATTACGACTTTTAACTCTATGCCTGCCAGCGCTTTTTGCAGAACCCAAAGATCTAAGTGTCTATTTTCATTACAACCTGAAAGGCTCACCGGAACAGAGTGGAGAGTGTTATTGAACATGAAGCATAAATGGGGCTCAGACCTCGGCGGAAGATAATTACCGATCTGCAATGGTGAATGATTGACGGAGTCCCCCCCAGAGATTGTATACAGAGGAGATGATGTAGTTTGTTGATTTGTGATTTCAATGAAATACAAGCCTCTACTTCTCTAACATGACTCTACTGAGCCAGTTCATCAGTAACTCGTAACAGACTGACACGGTTATCAAAGCGCTCGGCGTCAGCCCACATATTTTGGTAAGAGTAAATGCACCCAGTTGTATGCATTGAGCACACATTGACCCCCATTCTCCGCACACTTCCATATGTGGCCCTTTATGAAGAAAGTTTGGCTGGGACAGCCCCCAAAAGTGTTTTTCTGTTGAGTAATCAATCAATTTGGAACCGTCTGAAACAACACCGACAGTTGACTTATCGCTAGAAATGGTCCTGAAACTTGAAGCGACTAGATGCAAGTTGGTCAATTTTATACTCACTACTGCCACCTCTGGTTAACCCTAACCCTTAATCCTATGCAGTCTCTATATTAAGCTTGTGCATGACGGCACTTCGGACCCCCATTTTAGAGGCAGTTGTGGCTCATTCTCCACATTAGGACATTGCTGGAACATGTAGGGGGAGGAAAATACATATATTTTTTAACATTTTTAAACTCGGTATCGTCCCTTTAAAGTAAATTTACAGAAGTGGATTTCTTCCAGTGATAAACCAAGTCTTGTTGATTATATGTATTAGCACTGACGAGACCTATCATTTTTGACTTGTAACTCTCACCTGTCGTTTTGTTCCCGGCCGTGGTTAAAGGTTTCTAACCATTTAATAACCGTCTTCCACAGTAGCCTCTTCACCTCCCCGACTCCGCCGTTGTGCTCTGTGATCACGCGGATCCCTCCTCGCCAGACCTTACAGCTGTTCCTCTTTGGAGTGGGGCCAGAGCTTTAGACGCTCTTTGAAAATGCTGCTTGGTCAGGATAATCTTGATCCTTACTTGTTATCGGCCTTTTTCTTTTTTTTACCCCCCGCCTCGTACCTGGTTCCATGTTCCTGAAGTGTCGAAGGCTGCTTGCGTAAGGCTTTTACATAACGCAATGGGGGAACATCTAAACTCCACTTTTGTAGGGCTAACTCTGACTAATCAGAGTGCGTCTAGCTCCGCGGTGCAAAAAGAGTGTTTTCAGAGCGGGGGCATCGATAAGAGGGATCAATAATGAAGTAGACGTACGGTTCCGATGCTTTGCTCAAACAGAAACGGGTCTACTTGTAAAACCGGTTCTGGCCCGGGTACAGAGCGGAGGCTGCAGGAGCCTGTCCCCACCCTGAGCGCACTGTTAGTTGGTCTACCTCTGCCCGTCCCGATATGAGTGCGCTAGCGGATCGGCTGATCTCTCGCAGCTCTGGCTAACGGGCTGCAACAGAGTAGTTCACACGGACAGGGGGAAGGAGAATGTGGCGCCGGATGAGGAAGAAATAGATGAAAATCTGTAGGGTTCGGGCTGAGACCGAGTCCTGTTGTTTAGGTGTTACAAAACAGCATCAGTCTGTTACAAGTTACAGGCACTTGTTGAAAAGTACAAATGTTACCATTATACAGTGCCTTGCGAAAGTATTCGGCCCCCTTGAACTTTTCGACCTTTTGCCACATTTCAGTCTTCAAACATAAAGATATAAAACTGTAATTTTTGTGAAGAACCAACAACAAGTGGGACACAATCATGAAGTGAAACGAAATGAAACGAAATTTATTGGATATTTCAAACATTTTTAACAAATAAACAACTGAAAAATTGGGCGTGCAAAATTATTCAGCCCCCTTAAGTTAATACTTTGTAGCGCCACCTTTTGCTGCGATTACTGCTGTAAGTCCTTGGGGTTTGTCTCTATCAGTTTTGCACATTGAGAGACTGAAATATTTGCCCATTCCTCCTTGCAAAACAGCTCGAGCTCAGTGAAGTTGGATGGACAGCGTTTGTGAAGAGCAGTTTTCAGTTCTTTCCACAGATTCTCGATTGGATTCAGGTCTGGACTTTGACTTGGCCATTCTAACACCTGGATATGTTTATTTGTGAACCACTCTATTGTAGATGTTGCTTTATGTTTTGGATCATTGTCTTGTTGGAAGACAAATCTCCGTCCCAGTCTCAGGTCTTTTGCAGACTCCCTCAGGTTTTCTTCCAGAATGGTCCTGTATTTGGCTCCATCCATCTTCCCATCAATTTTAACCATCTTCCCTGTCCCTGCTGAAGAAAAGCAGGCCCAAACCATGATGCTGCCACCACCATGTTTGACAGTGGGGATGGTGTGTTCAGGGTGATGAGCTGTGTTGCTTTTACGCCAAACATAACGTTTTGCATTGTTGCCAAAAAGTTCGATTTTGGATTCATCTGACCAGAGCACCTTCTTCCACATGTTTGGTGTGTCTCCCAGGTGGCTTGTGGCAAACTTTAAACAACACTTTTAATGGATATCTTTAAGAAATGGCTTTCTTCTTGCCACTCTTCCATAAAGGCCAGAGTTGTGCAGTATACGACTGATTGTTGTCCAATGGACAGAGTCTCCCACCTCAGCTGTACATTTCTGCAGTTCATCCAGAGTGATCATGGGCCTCTTGGCAGCATCTCTGATCAGTTTTCTCCTTGTATGAGCTGAAAGTTTAAAGGGAGGGCCGGGTCTTTGTAGATTTGCAGTGGTCTGATACTCCTTCCATTTCAATATTATCGCTTGCACAGTGCTCCTTGGGATGTTTAAAGCTTGGGAAATCTTTTTGTATCCAAATCCGGCTTTAAACTTCTCCACAACAGTATCTCGGACCTGCCTGGTGTGTTCCTTGTTCTTCATGATGCTCTCTGCGCTTTAAACTGACCTCTGAGACTATCACAGAGCAGGTGCATTTATACAGAGACTTGTTTACACACAGGTGGATTCTCTTTATCATCATTAGTCATTTAGGTCAACATTGGATCATTCAGAGATCCTCACTGAACTTCTGGAGAGAGTTTGCTGCACTGAAAGTAAAGGGGCTGAATAATTTTGCACGCCCAATTTTTCAGTTGTTTATTTGTTAAACATGTTTGAAATATCCAATACATTTCGTTTCACTTCATGATTGTGTCCCATTTGTTGTTGGTTCTTCACAAAATATTACAGTTTTATATCTTTATGTTTGAAGCCTGAAATGTGGCAAAAGGTCGAAAAGTTCAAGGGGGCCGAATACTTTCGCAAGGCACTGTATTTGGAAACTTGCTTAATTTAATGAATATTTTTTTCTTGGGAAAACTAATATGTCTTTTTTGATAGAGTTAATCGAAAGCACATTCATTCCATGCGTTTCCCCAACACGCAGACAAGTAAGGTATCTTATCAATTCCCATCCCTACTCTCTCATCCACAACACAACTCGATTAGAGATGTTGGACTAATGGCACCTCTGCTCAATGGTACATTTTCGGAATAATGAGACGATGGACTAATGAGTTGTCGAACCAATTGTTGTGTTTACATACAAGCATTGTAATAAGAGAGTCATACGCCTGACCTACAGAGGGCGCTAGTACCATGATAGAGCTGTACAAGGGTAGAGTGAGAGTGAATGCAATGTATGAAGATGCTCTGACCATGCTCCTGAGATCTACACAGTAAATCGTTCCTAAAGACTTACTAAGTTTCTTATTTCTTCTACACCACCAACATAACACCAATGGCATGTCATCCTGATGACCAGGCTGCGGTGAATGATGGGCCCAGTGCACCGCGCATTGTCAGAGGCGCAGACAAATGAGTAAGATCCAATCCTGGTCATAATGTGTGATTGGTCCGTTGTCCTCCTACTGCCGTCCTTATGTGAGAAACCTCGGGGTGATGGTTGACCCATTGTTTAAATTTGATAAACATATCAACTCTGTCATCAAGTCCAGCTTCTTTCAGCTGAGAACTTTGGCCAAAATTAAGTCCTACCTTCCTCGATGTGATTTTGAAAAAGCTATCCATGCATTTGTAACCTCGCGCCTGGATTATTGTAATGCCTTGTACATTGGACTGGACCAGCGCCCCCTGCAGCGCCTGCAGAGTGTACAAAATGCTGCTGCCCGCGTCCTGACCAATACAAAGAGACGTGAGCACATCACTCCTGTTTTGTGCTCCTTACACTGGCTCCCTGTCAGCTTTCGTATTCAATTTAAAGTTTTGTTGATTGTTTTTAAATGTCTCCACTCCTTGGGCCCGCTCTATTTGAGTGACCTCTTGCGACTCTATACTCCATCCAGAGCTTTGAGGTCGGCTGACCAGCTCCTATTGGATGTTCCTAAAACTAGGAAAAAAACGAGAGGTGATCGAGCCTTCTCTGTGGCAGCGCCCCGACTATGGAATAGTCTTCCTTTGTCGATCAGGTCCTCTCAGTCTGTGGAACAGTTCAAATCCAGACTGAAAACACACCTCTTCTCCCTGGCCTTCAATACGAGCTAGCTGAGTGTATCTTGGCATGTTATCTTTTACTTGTATTTTATTTCTATGTGACCTGCTATTACTGTGAAGCACTTTGGTCTACCGCAGTTGTTTTAAATGTGCTATATAAATAAATCTGAATTGAATTGAATTGAATAATCCACCTCAAAAGCTTTGTTTCCAAATAAGCATAATGTTGTCTAGGAACAACCCAAACATGATCCCGTTACTGATTAAAGGTTGCAACAAAAAAATAAATGTAAAAGGTTGAATAAAGTTGGAATTTAATCAAACAAAATTTAAAAGTTCAAACATGGGATTTCACGTGCTGACATCGGTTTTATCTAGATACATTACGGCTGCAAAGCCAATTGGGTCCCCGGATCTTAAAACAGCGCAAACTTTAGTATGTGATTAAGTGAAAGCGGTGCATGTATCTGCAGTATCTCCACGCCTGCAGGTTTATAATATTAAAGGGATATGTCAGGAGTTTTGACATAAATATATATTTATTTTATGATTTTTGACATAAATATATATTTGTTTTTTTGTTATTCTTGCCATCCTTATATTTGAAGAGTTTAGTGGTGCTAGGCTAGTGCTAGGCTAGCGCATGTCTGGTAACTAGTAGCCTGCATTAAAAACCTCTTCAAAATCATGAGGTAGTCCTCCAAACGTTACCATATCTGATTAGTAGAAAGCTCCTTTGTGAATTCCACGTGTAGTAATGCCGGCTGCAGGTAAACAAACTACTGTAGATCCGGTAACCTGGAGCAGATCACTCCAGCACTTACAACCAGGAAGCTGATGCTGCTCAAATATAAGTTATTTTAAATACAAAATGGTTATATTTCAAAAATTATTCAGTCAACACAGACATTTATCTGGGTAGTCTGGTTTATAAGTGATTTGCCGCAGGTGCACTGTGCTTGGGTCAGACTGTTTTTAATGTAGGCTACTAGTTACCATAGACATGCGCTAGCCTAGCACTAGTCTAGCACCACTGAACTCTTCAAATACAAGGACTGCATGAATAATATATAAAAAAAAATATATGTATAAATATATATCTCCAGAAATCAACAACACTCTGGATAACTAGGCAATGAGGCCCTATGTCAAAAATCCTGAAATATCCCTTTAAGAGTCTGTGGCGCGAAACAGCATCGGTAAGAGGCATTGTTAGTGAAGGAGTGGACTGATGGTCAGTCGCTCGGTCACTCACTCCACAAACAAACATGCTCAGGTTCAAAACTTGACAAGACATCAAGCGTTCAAAACTTGACAAAGACATCTGAAACGTATTCCTTTAAAACTTCTAATCAAACTAAATAACCCTCCTCTTTTTGACCGCAGAATTCTGTGTACAGGTCCGTCTCCTGAAAGGCATTTTAATCGCTGCTCATGAGCCCATTATTGCTTGAGATCTTCCCGTCTAATGTATGCTTTATTGGCTAATTCAGGACATATTTATTCACAGGCCTTGTTTTTTTACGGTAAATCCCAAAGGCACCGGCAAACCAGAATAACATGCTTAGCCCACTCGCCTCGTTCTTTCCCCTTTGCATTCCACTATTGCTCTGCATAAATAAATGTTTGTGTTTTAATTATCGTCTATTCTTAAATGTCACAATTAGTTTCTTTCTTGTCACACCTCTATTGTTTGTTGGTTAAAAGAGAAAATGGGCTGTAGGCATTACCATACATCTAATATAAAACGACATTTCAAAATGCCAGAAGTGATACAATCTGATAATAAGTAATAAGCGTGATTATTATGGAATATATGGGCTCCCTATGGCTCAGTGCAGTGGGGGAAAATGCCTTGCATTGCAACTCGTCAAAGGATTATTTAATTGCAGTTGGATTTTTTTTTTATCCCAATGTTTTCTTTTTTCCCCCTATTTTTTGCTCATTTTTTTAATTCTCATTATTTTCTCTATATTTTGTGGTCAGATATTGCAGATTTGAGGTTCTCCTGTTTTTTCTTTTGTTTTATTGATCTGGTTAGCCGTCCCGTTGTCTCTTTCTCGCACTGCTTTTGATGTTCCCGTTTTATGTACGGAATATCCGTCCTGTCCGTGAAAACACGTAAGGTATTTGAACACATTTTTTTTGTTATTCCTAGTGCCTTTCTAAAAAAAACTTGTTAGACCAATGTGAAAACAGGAAGACATAATGAATATAATAAAAGAAAAGTAATTAGAAGGAGTGATCTGGAATGAGTCTAGTGTAATCATATGTATTTGTATTATTGTTTACTTTGTTAGTTGACCTCACTGTAAGACTAGGCCTGTACATTGTTTTCAGTTAAGAATTACACTAAAAACAGTATAGGGCTTAGATACAATATCGTATTGCAATACTTTTTTGCGGCAATACCAAGTATCAATACTTTATCAAGCGATACTTTCATTATTTACTGCACATTTGTACAGAAATACAGTCCCAATCAAAAGACCAGTAAAAAATTGCTGGTTAAAAATTTACATTTTGCGTGGATGGATGTCAAGGTTCCAATTAGAACTTGAATATGCAATAAAAAGAAATGGGACTGAGACAAAAAAAACAAACATTAGTGAATATTTAATTGAAAACAACAAATAAATGGAAATTGTCTTCTTTTGGACCACATGCCTTTAAAAAGGCCAAATCTGTGCAAAAATGTGTATTAAATGTCATTTTCTGTCAGGTATTCACACTTGTTTTACACGTGGATAAGTAGTTGAGGTGCATAAACAGAGCCTCTCGCGCCATCGCTGCCGAGGTGGGACGCAGTAACACATTCATTTTGACTTTCTGAAAAGATCCTGAGGGATATGGAACAAAAAGGTCAAGCGGAAGACCCAAAACGGGACAGGGCCTTTTTGTCAATTACAAATACAATTTTGGAGCCCAGAAGAAAGGGAGTTGTAGTGCCGTATGTAGCCGGGGTCTCAGAGAAACTTCAGAGAATCTTTAGGCAGCACAGGATTCCAGTGAACCACAAACCGGTGAACACACTGAGACAAACATTAGTTCATCCCAAAGACAAAACTCCGAGCCACAAACAAAGCAATGTGGTTTATTCTATTCGATGCAAAGAAGAAGAATGCAAACAACATTATATTGGCGAAACTAAACACATTTTACAGAAAAGACTTTATCAACACCGAAGAGAAAGCACAAGTGGCCCTCAGTCGGCGGTGCACCTCCCCCTCAAAGCCTCCAACCACTCCTTTGAGGACGGGGAGGTCAAAATTCTAGCTAAAGAAGAACGTTGGTTTGAAAGAGGAATAAAATAAGCCATTTTTGTCAAGGGAGAAAATCCCTCCATGAACCGGAATGGTGGGCTCAGATTTAATCTCCCGTCCCTGTACTCCAATCTCCTTCGGGGAAAACCGTCAGGGCACGGCCAGTCCAAGGAGACGGCACCTCAGCCAACAAAAGAACAATAGGCAGGTAATTAGCAGTGATCAGCCATGAATAGGACAGATACTGGGCATTTATTATCTATGAATAGGACAGGACTGACCGATACTGAGGTGAGCAGATCGTGAGACACTCTACTTCAAAGGTGTTTACCCACAGGTGAGAGTAGCTGTGAATAGAGAGGAGGAGCCGGGCCAACCCTAACTCCTCCTTGTTGGTTTGCTGCAGGACTTTTGTCACTGACAAAGCCTTTTGGATGAGAGGCGAAACGTTTGAGACTTCAACTACCTCCTTTTAGTTTGTTCCCTTCGCAAATTCAAAGTTACCTTACTGAAAATGTCAGCCTACATAAACCTCCTCTCCTAATCCTCACGCCGAATTTACACCAGAGGAATTACAGCGCGTAAGCGTTGTAGCGCAGCAGACGCGCGTCACTTTTTTCCATTCTAACCTATCATGATATTTACACTAGCAGTGTTATACGCGCGTCAGACAGACGTATTGACGCGAGGCTGCGCCTAAATTAGAATGGAGTTCTAATTTTGACGCGTATACGCGGCAAACTCCGTAATTTTAGACGGGAAAATGGCACAGTCTTTCAAAGTAAACTTCCGACACCCTGTCAAAATAAGTTTTCTGTTGATTTGTCGAAGTTCACAACACGCATATTGGTGGAGTCTTTGGCTGTCAAGCCTCAGCGCGGCCACAAGGTGGTAGAAGTCACCTTGCTGATGACGCTGCTGGTTAATTGGATGCACTCATAGTCGCCTGGTCTGTTGTCTCTCCTGTCTCCTCACTTCTTCTACCAAAAGAAGAAAGGCCATGGTGCGCCTTCTACTCGGCACAGTTTCTATAAATAAATGCACAAGCTAAGCTACGGTAAGCTAAAAAAAATATGCAAATCATTTCATAAATTGGCAGAGTTCGATGTACAACTAGCAAACCGTATTAACATGAGAAATGTTATTACTTACCCATTTTTATAAGCAAAATTATTCCAAGTGATTTGGGGAAGAGACACCCGAACACACGCGTAGCTTTAGCTGCTCTGACGCCGTATGTGTAAATTTGCGCTTTCGGAAATGCGCGCGTATAACGCGCCGCGTACGTCACGTCCAGTAATAGCTCCTGGTGTAAATTCGGCGTCAGTCTACAGCGCAGCCATCGCTCGCTCGCTTCTTCACACTTACCACCCACTTCACACATTCCCCCCTTCTCTGTGCACCTTGGGGGGGGGGGGGGGGGGGGGGGGGGGGGTTCACTTTGAAAAGCCCACGGCATTTTTCCAATAACATCTCCTCTTTAGATGAATACACGGGCATCTTGAACACGGTGGTAAACAAACACAGGTTGCGTCATTTTCTTTGGAAGAACTTTATAGGCTAAATTGATTTGATTTATTTATGTGACCTTATTTAACCAGGTAACGCTGATTCAGAACCAATTTTCATAGTCTGCATGGTCTATTTAAAAGGGTCTTTTTACAGTTCACGATAAAACATTGGCACACATCCACAGGTCTTGGGGAGAATCTGAAGGTGGCTAAAGGAATCCAGTCATTGGGGCTGGAAAAATCGAATGAATCACCATAAAACTGGAAGGACTGTCATTTTTTTACTATGTTGTGCCATTCCATTTTGCCCGTCCAGAATGGTTGCAATTCCAGATTGCGTCGCAAGATGTTTAGTGTCATTTTTTTCCCCCTCAAAAAACCCAATGTATACAATCAGAAACTTGTAATGCAGACGTTTCAGCCACCGTATTGTAAAGATTTTGGTGTCTTTTCAGATGGTGAGGTGCTGACGAGGGGGTGAAGTGGCATGGAAGAGTTAGAGGATCAAGATGATGATGATGATAAAAAGGACAAGGATAGAATTCCAACAACAAAGTATATTGAGGGTACAGAATGTGTTAAAATTTCTTCTGTGCTGTTTTAAAAAAAAAAATCTTTGCAATTTGGAAAATACTTGAGACAAATTGTAAAGACAAATCAAAACTTTTATGAGATACAAAATGTTTTAAATTGATTTTTAAATGTACATTTGCAAAACAAATACCCGCTGTATCAAATGTGATACAGTGATCCACACTGCAATTTCCCAAAAAAAATCTTATTCTGGCAATTATTTCATGGTTTGGGCTTTAAGGGGGTAAGCTGAAATCCTTTATGTGTAGCGGCCCAGGAAGCCCTGACATGAAAGCAGTTTTTGAATTGATTTTCTCTCCACATTCTCCCACCAATTTTACCCTTGTTGAACTCACTGCTTTTAGACACTGGCAGGTTCATCGAATCAACATTGTTCCAGTCTGTGCTGTGGCTGCGCAAGTGACTGGGAAGGACAGTGGGAGCAGAACAATTTTAGACGCGCAGTTTGCATCGCGGCCCTCTGAGAAAATGTAGTTGACTTTCAGTATACGTGTGGAAGCAGAAAGTATACTAAGTACACTACGTTTATTCAGGGGTGCACGCTGCCTGCTGGGACCAACAGGTTAAGTGCACACTACAAAAGTGTTGTTTTTAATATGCTGTAAGTAACATACTATCTCCATTGTAAACTGTGTCTCCTTACCCACATGTGTCTAATGCCAGTCTGCAAGGCTAACCAAAAATGTTGGCTTCAACCAAAGGGATATTTCAGGATTTTTGACACAAGGCCTCATTTCCTAGTTATCCAGAGTGTTGTTGATTTCTGGAGATATATATATATATTTTTTTTATTCATGCAGTCCTTACATTTGAAGAGTTTAGTGGTGCTAGGCTAGTGCTAGGCTAGCGCGTGTCTATGGTAACTAGTAGCCTGCATTAAAAACCTCTTCAAAATCATGGGGTAGTCCTCCAAAACGTTGCCATATCTGATTTGTAGAAAGCTCCTTTGTGAATTCCACATGTAGTAATGCCGGCCGCAGGTAAACAAACTGCTGCTTCCTGCTTATCAAGAGTGCAGACGTGTTTCTGCTTGCTGCCGCTGCTTGCCTCTTTATTTGCTTTTTAATCATTTTTAATCATTCTATTTTTTGGGCACATGTCTTGGATATGATTTTATTCTTTTCTTCCAAGTGAACCAAGGCTTTTTAATCATTTTTCCTTCTTTACAACTCATTTGACGGACCAACGACGACAATCTTGTCAACATGGCTGAGGGAGTAACGCAAACATCTCCTTGTGAAAGCTGTCGGATGTATCAACAAGA
Source organism: Proterorhinus semilunaris (assembly GCA_021464625.1). NCBI lineage: Eukaryota > Metazoa > Chordata > Actinopteri > Gobiiformes > Gobiidae > Proterorhinus > Proterorhinus semilunaris. The sequence continues at coordinate 22,865,235 of CM038362.1, read as the reverse complement.
AATTTGCCTACTGCGGGACAAGATATATGCCTTGGAGACGGAAAAAGGACTTAATGACACGCTCCCTGTGGAACCCGGTAAGAAGACTAGAAAAACTGATACTTGCAACCTAAAGCTAAACGATACCGTAACATTCCCAAAAATTGAGAGACAACTTGGTGCTAGGCCAAAGCAAAGACAATATACTGGTACAAATGCACCTGGAATAAAGTTAACAAACAGATTTTCACCTCTCTCAGAGGATGAGTATAACGAACAGAAAAAGTCACAGAGAAACAGAGAACAAGAAGTCAAAACAAAGATGGCGAGAAAAACTGTGCCAAGTGTCAAGGCCAGAGATATCCTGTTGCTTGGAGAGGGAGCCATATCTAACGTAAACAATGAGAAGATAACCACCATTACTTATCCGAGCGCCACTGTTTCTGACATCATAGATGTTCTAAACAAGGAGATTACAAATAACCCTGGGATTAATAAACTTGTTATTCATGTTGGTGCTGTTGACATAAAAAACGGAGAGTCGGAAGTCCTGAAAGAAAGGTTTAATACACTTTTTGAGAGACTTGATTCTCTGGATAAAGATGCAATACAAATTTTCATCAGTGGACCTATCCCAAACATCGATGGGAGAATAAACAAATTCTCCCGGCTGTTTCAGTTGAACACATGGCTGTCCAATGTCTGTGAGTCAAGAGGACTGTATTTCATAGAGAACTTTAATCTTTTCTGGAAACGCGACGATCTGTTTAAAGGAAATGGCCCACATTTGAGCAGAGGTGGAGTGAGACGACTGACGGAAAATCTCCTCCATGCTCTGCAAAATCAGTGGAGGCCTGAGCGGCCAGAGAGAGCAGAGAGGAGCATGAGAAGAGCTCCTGGCTCTCCAGCAAAGGTCTTGCCTGCACCCCCAATAAAAGATTCAGTCGCAGCTGCATCATCTGCACCTACAGTAGAGGACTCAGCCACAGTTAAGGATCCAGCCACAGCAGCACCATCAGCGCCTAAAGTAATGGACTCAGCCACAGTTAAGGATCCAGCCACAGCAGCGCCATCAGCGCCTACAGTAAAGGACTCAGCCACAGTTAAGGATCCAGCCACAGCAGCACCATCCACATTTGCATCTCCGGGGAAAAGCTCAGCTTCGGTACCACCTGCATCTATAGTAAATGATTCAGCCGAAGGAGCACTTTCATCAGCTCCACCACAGGCCTTGAGCCCGACTGCTGCATCTACACCCTCCAGAGATCTTTCTGAATCATTCCCATCCCCAGACTCACCTCTGAGATTCCCCATTCATTTTGAAACCTTAATACAACAAGGGACTCAAATGACTCCCCGCACTCCAGTCATGTCAAGACCAAGGCTTTCATCCCCAAAGAAGTATCATGCCCCTCTCCCACCTCTGTCTTTTTCACCCAAGGTCTCCCCAGCTCGGCCCCCACCACCGGTGCCCACAGCTGTTATCTCCAGCAGCGTCACTGCTGCTGTCTAGGACATTAGGGGCCTCTGCGTTGCTACCATGCACAGCAAACTCAAAACCAACCAGAGGTCCACAGAGGGAGTGTGTTCTTCTGAAACTATTAGTACTGTCAAACAACTTAGATTAGATAAGAGAGGGACAGTCAGACCGTCCAATCAAAGAACTCTAATCCATATCCCTTGCAAAAAGATTCCATCCACTCAAACACAGATAAATCTCAAACATGCTGTACTCAATGTCAGATCATTAAAAAACAAGTCCTTGTTAATAAATAGTTTTATTTCCTCTTATAATCTAGACTTTATGTTTTTAACTGAAACATGGCTTGACAAAAACACTGGAAATGCAGTTTTGATTGAATGTAGTCCATCAAATTTCAATTTTGTGTCTGAAACACGCCAAAATCAAAGGGGCGGGGGTGTCTGTGCCATATTCAGGGACAATATAGTCACCCACAAATTGTCATTTGGGGTTTTTCAATCATTTGAGTATGTGTCTTTCAAAATGGAGATAAAACAATCTTCCATACTTTATATGACTATTTACAAACCACCACAGAATTGTTTTATTGAAGATTTTATTGAATTACTTTCATTTATACTGACTGATTTTGATTGTTTGGTTATTTCAGGTGATTTTAATGTGCATGTGGATGTGACCAATGACAGGCATGCAAGAGAATTTAGAGCTGTTCTTGAAATGTTTGGTTTAACTCAGCACGTGAGTGAAGCGACTCACAACAAAGGCCACACTCTAGATCTAGTCATTACAAAAGGTGTTAATATATCAAATGTGAATGTTGTTGATGTTGCTTTGTCTGATCATTTTTGTGTCTTCTTTGACCTGTCTGTTACACCCAAACCAGAGGCTGGGCCTGGAGTTATTCAGAGAAGACACATAAATGATACGACAAGGACACAGTTTATGGAAATGATCAGATTTGAAAATCCTCCATGTTCTAATGTTGATAATCTGTTGGACTCTTACACATCAAGCGTCTTAAATGTTTTGGATACTATTGCTCCTGTCAAGGTTAAAATGGTTAACAATAGACAAAAGGCACCTTGGAGAAGTGAAGATTCGGTCAGGGCACAGAAAAGGGAGTGCCGAAAAGCCGAACGGAAATGGCGCAAGTCAAAGCTCCAGGTTCATTTTGAGATATACAAAGAAGTGCTTTGTGAGTTCAACCAGATTTTGCGTGGAGAAAGGGAGAAGTACTTCTCTAAAATAATCGCAAACTGCAGAAACAATTCTCGTGTTCTGTTTTCCACAGTGAACAGATTAACTAACCCTCCAGTTTCAATGCCCTTAGAACTAACCTCTACATCTAAGTGCAATGAGTTTGCAATATTTTTTTATGACAAAGTCCAAGGCATTAAAAATGCCATAATTTCCACAACACAAATAGCGACCCTGTCACCAGATAAACACCTTGAGCTGACACATTTCACACCTGTTACTGACAAAACAATGGAAGAGGTTATCTCCGATCTGAGTTCATGCACATGCTGCCTTGATGAATTACCCACTAGATTTCGGAAGTCTGTGCTGACCAGCTTGTTACCACAACTTGTTCAGTTAGTCAACATTTCATTTGAGACTGGAGCATTTCCAAAGGCCTTGAAAACCGTGGTCATTAAGCCTCTTCTAAAGAAGAGCAGCCTTGATCCCAAGATACTGAACAACTACCGGCCCATATCAAACCTACCATTCTTAGGAAAAGTCCTGGAGAAAGTAATATATCAACAGCTCACTTACTTTCTCCTACCTAACAATGTGTTTGATACTTTCCAGTCAGGTTTTAGGCCCTGCCACAGCACTGAGACAGCTCTGATCAAGGTGACAAATGATATCCGTATGAACACCAACGCAGGTAAGGTCTCAGTTTTAGTTCTGCTGGACCTGAGCGCTGCCTTTGACACAGTGGACCACGGGATCTTACTTCACAGGTTAGAAAACTGGGTGGGAATCTCTGGTACTGCGCTAAACTGGTTCAAGTCCTATCTGGAGGATAGGACGTACTTTGTCGAAATTGGCAACTGTGTCTCAGACAAAATTTCCATGACCTGTGGAGTCCCCCAGGGGTCAATCTTGGGACCCCTCTTATTCAACTCGTACATGCTTCCATTGGGTCAGCTAATACACAGCAACAATGTGTCGTACCACAACTACGCAGATGACACTCAGATCTACGTGTCACTGACGGCAGGTGAACATGGGCCTGTAGATACTCTCTGTCACTGCATCAAACAGATCAGTTTGTGGATGCAAAACAACTTTCTCCAACTAAACTCAGACAAAACTGAGATCATTGTTTTTGGCCCACAGACACAAAGACAAAGTGTTATCAGCCACCTTGAGTCTCTCTCTCTAAAACCAAAAAATCAGGTTAGAAATCTAGGAGTAATCATGGACTCAGACCTGAACTTAAACAGCCACATCAAAGCAATAACATCATCAGCTTTTTACCATCTGAAAAACATTGCTAAGATCAGAGGAATAGTGTCAAAACCAGACTTGGAGACACTCATCCATGCATTTGTCTCCAGCAGGTTAGACGACTGTAACGGCTGCTCACTGGCCTTTCTAAACGAGCTGTTAGACAGCTGCAGTTCATCCAGAACGCTGCTGCTCGAGTCCTGACAAGAACCAGGAAATACGACCACATTAGTCCAGTGCTCCGGTCTCTGCACTGGCTTCCTGTCACTCAGAGAATAGAATTTAAAACAGCTCTGCTTGTGTACAAGTCGTTTCATGGTTTAGCACCAAAGTACATCTCTGACATGTTAGAGCCGTATGAACCATCTCGGGCCCTGAGAACTTCAGGGAGGGGTCTCCTGGTGGTTCCCAGAGTCAGGACTAAACACGGTGAGGCTGCGTTTCAGTTTCATGCAGCTAAAATCTGGAACAGTCTTCATGAGGATGTGAGACAGGCCTCAACTCTGACAATGTTCAAATCTAGGCTGAAAACATCTCTTTTTACCCGAGCAGATGAAAACTGAAAGTATTTTATCTGCACTCTTGCCTTTTACTGTAATTGGTTAATTTGTATGTTTTAATGATTTATTTAATCTGTTTTCTTGTAATTTTATGCAACTGTGAAGCACTTTGAATTGCCTTGTGTATGAATTGTGCTCTACAAATAAACTTGCCTTGCCTTGCCTTGCCTTGCTGTAGATCCGGTAACCTAGCAAATCACTCCGCCGCTGCGTAGCTTACAACCAGGAAGCTGATTCTTCTCAAATATAAGTTATTTTAAATGCAAAATTGTTATATTTCAAAAATTATTCAGTCAACAGAGACATTTATATAGTTACCCTGGTGTTATAAGGGATTTGCCTCAGGTACACTGTGCTTGGGTCAGACTGTGTTTAATGCAGGCTACTAGTTACATACACATGCATGCTACCACACACACCGCTGTACATCCAGGGGGAGGACATTGAGGAGGTGGACAGCTTTAAGTACCTGGGTGTTCACCTCAACAATAAACTGGACTTGTCCCACAACACCAATGCCCTGTGCAAGAAGGGACATGGATGGATGACAATAAGGCTCAATACCTGTTTTAAAAAAATTAAATAAATAATAATCATCATCACAAACAATGAAAGAGGAAGCGACTAAATTATGTTAGTTATGATCCAAATGCATTCCTAACTTCTCTAACATAATTGTCATATCCCAGTTCTTTACAGGGACGAGTTTAGAGGCATAATTTTACTTGCAGGGTCATTGTCTGAGAGTTCATGGAATTGTAAAGAACAAAACTAAATTTGGTCCAGGTATTGAGCCTTTAAGTGTAGTGAATATAACGTTATTAAAATGAAGTTACTAAACCCACTATCCATTTTGTCCTAAAGTGTTACAAATATCTGGTCAGTTTTAAGAGAAATGAGAAAATTATTGAATGAAGCTCTTGGGGCCATCTTGTTTTGCGAACGGAATCTTGGACAATGAGGTCAACAAAGCGCTTTGCACAAACACATGGAGCATTAGTGGAATTATGCGCCACAGCGAAGAAACAAACCTGGCTTGGTTCCATTTGGCCAGAGCATGGGGCGACAATGGAGCGAGACCAAGTTGCTCTGAAAGAGAGCCCACGTCTAGTTGTATATGCAGGCTGATTTGAGAAAATTAGAACCAGACTGTGTTCCTGGTGTGTGTTGAATTTGCTGAGGTTTGTGAGTAGTTGAGGGCGGTCGCAGCGGCCCCTTGCCTCGCAGTGTGTGGGATTAAACAACTCAACGTTCCAAATATTTAACATTTCAATTATAATGCCGATTTTGGGATGCACGAGGTCACAAGAGCCACTTTGCCCCGCCTGATCTGGGCTTTTGGGCTGAGGGTAGAGTTTAGATCTTAGGCCCGAGCTCGGCCCAAGCCTGACTCGAAATTCGGGGCCGGGTCGGGGTGAGATGTCATTATTATCTCTAATAAAAATCTAAACTACAGGCTTAGTCTATTGGTTACAAAACACCTCTCGGCCTGCCCACACACGGCACGCTCCTCTCAGTGCTGCTGCTGAATGCACTGCGCAGAGTGTGCTGTTACCGGGCCTTCAATAAATTATTTGCGTTGGGTTTGTTTTAGGTTCTAGCCGAAAATTCTAGTTAATTACTCAGGCTCGGGTCGGGTGCCTGGGTCGTCGGGCTGAATTTTTTGGGGCCCAATCTAAACTCTAGCTGACATACGATCTCCTCTCTACTGTCCTTGATCCTTTTTACTTATTGAATCCACTAGAAATAGATCCCACTTTTTCACCGGCTTTTAATTTCCATTTGAGATAACTATGAACAGGCGCCATTGATCTGTGTTGGGGCCTCTTTTCACCAAAGACAAATAAAGCAGGTAGGGCATGTCAGGGACGCGCCGCCACAAAACGTACACAGTGCTGCAGTTAGGCTTCAGCTGTTTGACTTGTATAGTGTGGCTCCTCTCGTAATTCTCACTCATTATACTTGGACCCATAGACCGTTAAAAAGAATAGACAACTCCTCCTCACTCCTGCCCGTTTACCACAATGACCACGTTCGAGGGGGAAATCATGGCGGCTATATCGGGGTACTACAGTAATGGCGGCCTCCAGTGTTGCGGTTGTAAAGCACAGCAGCCAGCGGCCATTGCATGGACCCGAAATCTTTGCGCAATCGCACAAAATTTACTGGTATGTTACAAAATCTCTTTAGTGTGACCTCAGCCTGAACTAAGGTTTTTAATTTATGTGTCTGTTTTCATGCGAATTGTGGTGTTTCAATGTTTTTGGGAACGTTTCCCTTGGCCTTTGTGACAGTGTGAAGTTAAGCGTGTGTTTACTTCACTAACCCCCACTTTCCATGCTCAGTTCTACAGATGCTTCAGGGCCTTCATCAGCTGCTCCCCCGTGGGCCGTGGCGGCTCCGGCCTCAAGTCCTTCTCCCGAGCGACCAGGACTATTCCCACCATCCGCCAGGAGAGGGCGCACCCGGCGGTCTCCTTGTCCATCCGCGAGGATTCCTCCAAGAGGCAGCGCCACCATTCCCATTCGCCGTGCCCGTCCCCGCCCAAACCAGCCTCCCCCAACCCCCCCAAAGTCATCCTGGTGGCGCACTACAAGGAATAACCACCACAAACTGCGAGGATGTTTACAAAGTGCCGTGGCACGCGGTCTTTACTTGACGTACAAATCCGCTCACAACCGCAGGGGTGCAGAATTGCGCTCAGTCGGCGGGCTTAACGCAGAACAGAGTCTTTTTCTTCACGAGAAGGTTATGGAGATCCGCACGCCGAGAGCTAGGGATTGGGAAGACATCGACACCACCACCACGGAGGAGCTCAGTGTCTTAGTGTTCAGACTAGTGTTGGTGTCTGTGCCAAGTGAACCAGCGAAAATCTATGTACAGTACGCGCTGGATATGCATATGATCGGTCCGTCCTTTAACTCCTACATTTGGATTTCAAACAGGCTGGGTTTTAGTTTTAGACGCTTCACTTGACAACTCCAGATTAGGTACGACATAGATAAACAACACCGTAAAACAAAAACCTTTAGATCGTCTTTAGATCATTCCTGACCCCGGTTTAAACATTTCAGCTTATGTGTCCTGTGGTCGCCAGGTTTCTACTTTTCTCAAAGTTCCCCAGACGGTCTCTCAGCACCGTACACCTTGTATTTCTGGACACTTCGGGTCAGTGATAGCTGCTGAAAATGACAGCACTAGTAGAAAATAGATTCCTGATGGCTTATTGCGTCTGTCATTGTTACTTTGCGTCTTTTCTTGTGATCTCACTTCTCATGTTGGCGATTGGCCACAGGGTTGATGGTTCGGGGGTCACATCCCAGTATTTTTTTCAAATTCTAAGAGGGCTGCACCCTCTGAAAAGCTTTTACAATTTGTGACTTTTCAACGTTTTTCCGTTTCTTTCCTTCCCGGCGACCTACTTTGGCCAGACTTCTTTTTATTACAAACATCGCCATCACCTGGGACACTTCAATCCAACAGCCTTTCAGTTTTAAGAGTTTCAAAAAGTGAAGAAAACTAAATAAACTCGCTAATTTTGTACGCACTGTAATGATACAGCTGGACATTTCTGAGTTAATACGGCTAGCGTTTCGAGAAAAAAACACTTCTCGCAGGCGTCACAAGAGGAGCTACAGGAAACAAAAAATGACAAACGAGAGATGGTGAAAGACTGTTGTGAAGCGGCGGGAGCGGAGGGAGGAGGTGGAGCTGACCAGTGCAGGACACCACGCTCTGAAACAGGGACAAACCCAAGTGGCGCGGCACCGTTTCAGAGGATCAGAGGAGACAGAGGGCAGCCAGGCAGGTTTCTTCCGAGTGCTACAGTTCCCCCGACCTCCAAGGTCATGTGGGTCAGGTTGACACACAGTGGCAGCGCGGCTCAGCCGCAGAAGCTCAGGACTAACACCTGAAAACGATTTTGTTGTACGCTTAAATAAAGCACTTACTTACTTGTCCCTGGACACTGGGCCGGTTGTTTCGTTTTATTTTTACATTTCCAGGCTGTTGCGACGCTTCTCATTTTGGACAGACCTGCTCATTATTCTTGCTGTTCTCACCGCATTGCATTCGTTTTGGTCCGGGTTACATAAATGTTGCCGAGTCGGCAGTTTTGTTCAGTTCTACTCGCTCCGCCATTGAGTTGACCAAAAGTGTCGCCGTACGGGAAAGATGTTACAGGCTGTCCTGTTTACACCCCGACTCTCTCCGAAAGCAGTGGATCACTGAACTATAACTGAAGTGGATACATGCGCTGATACAGTTCAATGCATGGATATGCCACCTTTCCTTTGAATTCCTCCTATTGTATAGTATTATCACGACAGGCCTATTGGAGATTGGAGACCCCGTTATAATTCCCTAAAGTCCTGAACATTTTCTCCTGTAATTTTGTCCGCTTCTTTGCCAATCAGTATTTTGCACACACGTGCCTATACAGGCTGCTATATCTGGGGTTGGTCATGCCACTGTCGACAGTTGAGTTGATTATTGGAGAGATTCAAAGTAAACAGGAAACAAAGTCATACAGGACTTATATGTCTTAAATCCTGGCCCACAGGCTGGACTTGGAAGGTCTGCCTATTAGTCCGACAAACCATTAATCCGACGTCTCATTATTAAAAAAACATTTCCGTTGAGTAGGGGGGGGGGGGGCGCCATTAGTCTGACATCTCTTTAGTCAGAAAAAAAAGACCCATTGGTCCGAAATCCCATTGGTCCGAAATCCCGTTGGTCCGACCATAAACAGCGGAGATGTGCCCGGAGTTTACGCCTGCTCCAAGTCCGCTGAAGAGAAGAGAATAGCTCTTTCACATGACATTTATTTAACACTAGAACCGCCGCAGCTCGTTTGATTGTTTGTAATGCTAATTAATGCTAAAATATTTTTTTCTGAATAATGTGACGTTTGACTAATGGGTTGTCGGACCAATGGCACCGGACTTGGATGCTCCAACACCAGTTTAGACTGTATCAAGAATGTATTTCCCCTCACCTCCTTTGTATTCTGTATACGTGGCGTGTACTTACCTCCACCTGTCTCCAGAGGGCAGACCTTTTGCTTTGGGGAACCTCCTGACTGCGTTTGGACTTGAACATTCAGTAGGAGGCCAACCATTTCCCATGGGAAGCGAGCATGAAGAGATTTACTGAAGCAGATGTTGACTTTTCTTTTGTGGACATTTTGAAGACTTGTTGTACCCCTGTATTATGTATGTATGTGCTTTTAGACCGAGCATGGACGTCAGTTTCCATCGTCCGTCAAAACAATCTGAAAGCCCAGTCTTGCCTTTAGGAGAGCGACTGATTTTTCCAGATGGATGTCTCTCCTCTGAAGCTCTGCTACTCTGTTAACCACAGAAAACAGTGCCGTTATGGAGACGACTCTTATTGCGGCTAAAGTATGTCTTGTGCTTTCTGGAGCTCACGCCGTGGTTGCAGCCTGTAAGTCTCCTTTCTGTCTGCAGTCCGCCTCATTTATCGCTTTGTTCAATTTCGATCGCATTCACGAGCGCAAACGTCCCAAGCTTGAGCCGGAAGACTTTGTGACGGGCTGCCAATCAATCACGTGACTAGCACGGTGAAAAAATAACCATCGACAGCGCGAGTAAGGAGGGACTTTTCCTTAGAGCAACCCAATACATCCATGACAGCAACCAAAGAGTGTGTAGAGGAGGGGGGGCAGGGGGGGGGGGGTTAAATACAGGATTTTGTGAATGAAAAAGCAAAGCAGCCTTGGCAAGCATTGCCACAGGTCTAAGACAAAGATTTAGCCATAAATCCATATCCATCCAATCAATATATAGGTGTAGGTGCCTTTAACATTAGGGCCAGGTACATCATTAGGAACCACTTTGTTATGCCCACAGTGATTACAATATATGAGCGATTGTCCACATTTTGGTGTAAACTGACTTCCATACAAGCAACATTGTTTAGCTGTGTGTCCATCACGTCTGTACTGTACGCACTTTGGGAGCTTTGTTACAGAATGTGTTGCGTGTTTTGTTCTCTTTACCAAAATAACACCCGGTATTTAGCCTGTTAGCGAAAAGCACGGCGGCACAAAGCACAGCGGCACAAAGCACGGCGGCACAAAGCACAGCGGCACTTTACGGATTCAAGACGAGCCAGCTCAAGGGTAAAAGAAAACACATTTCTATCCAACCGTCCTTTTAATTACAGATATGCGGAAATGAGTCACGGGTGTAGCTGGTAACCATTCTAAGAATATCACCATAGCGAAAGGACATAATGGAGTCGTATGATTCTGTGGCGCAGTTTGTGAAGTATTTTCCATGTAAACAGGTCGTAGCTATTTTGTCGGTTAACCGCGTGTTGCAACGGTGACATATACATTATTTTCCAATTAACAGAAGCTAATCCCTTTTCTCTTCAACGTAGTGCGGAACATTTTGTCATAAATGTCAACATATCTGCAGGGGTGTGTTCAGCTCTGATTGTGGTGTTCTTCTATAATTAAACTTTGAACAAAAAAACCTGTTGGTAGTTAAAATGCCCGCGACGTCGTAAACAGTGGGGGTGTAACGGGTTCAGTGAGATGTCATTTTGGTTCGGCTCGGCTCTTTGGAAGGTACGGTACAAAACCCATTTAGGTTTCTTCATAAAAAAGTTATAATTACAAAGCAGTTTTGAGAAAATTAAAGTTACAGCTTTGACAGTAGTCCAAGAAAATCCTTTAGAATTATTAATAACCCCTTCCCCCCCCACTTTAACCAAGCGCATTTTCTCCAGTTCAGTTTTACCCAAATCTAAAAGCTTCTCGACTGGAGCGAGTTTTTTGTTGCGTTGTCGTCGCGTTTTGACACATTTTTGTCTTGTTTCCGAAGTTTTTTTTGTTTTGTTTTCGTAGTTTTTTTGTCTTGTTTCCGTAGTTTTTTTGTCTTGTTTCCGTAGTTTTTTTTAGTTTTTGCCTGATTTTTGCCCTTTTTTTTTAAGCTTCATTTGTCCCTTTTTTGTGTGCTTTTGTCGCTCTTTTGTTGCGTATTTTGTTTTGTTTTTGTTGTATTTTCACCCTTGTTTTTCTCACTGTTTTGACGCTTTTTTCAAGAAGCTTTGTGAAAGGCCAGACTGGAGAAAATGTGCTTGGTGCCTGCGGGTGTTAAGAGATCAAAAGAATTACACTTGTCTCACGAAATTCAAGACAACAAACGACTTCCTAAGAGCTGCTTAACTGTGTGTCTGTGAGGAGCTTAGAGTGGAGCCACTGCACCTCCCACGGCACCTGCCATGGTCGACATCATCGCTCCTCGAAGGCCGTTAAACACATCCGACTGGAATTCCATGCTCCTGCTCTTCAAACGTTTCTTTTGCCGATGCCTTACATCATTTCTGTCACGCCATGAGGGCTTTGTCACGTGCTTTGAAGTTTCTTTGTTGGTGGCTTCTGTGTGTTTTTGTGTTATTTTTTGTTATGAAATAAATAAATGAAACCTGAAGTACCTGTTGTTACTTTAATTGGTTTGCATGTTGACACCAGCGAGTTGTTTCAAATTCACAGGGAGCATGGAGTACTTTTCTATAGCGCCTTTCGCAGACATGGAAACAAGGCTTTCTGGCCATTGTCGTGCAAACTGTCTATCGATTGCAAGTCCCGTCCTTGGAGGGAGTGACTATAGACCACCCAATCAGAAGTGGGCCAGAATCATGGGGAGGGAGCTTCTTTCTTCCATGGTACAAAAAGAAGAGCCGCGCTTTCCCCAACAAAATCATCTTGCATCGTGCTGTAAAGAATACCTCTGCAACATTGGCTGCTATGGGCATAAAAGGAGAGAACCTCATGATGTGGACCCCATCCTACCCTGACCTCAACCCTATCGAGAACCTTTGGAACATCCTAACGCAAAACATCTATGAGGGCGGGAGGCAGTTCACATCCAAACAGCAGCTTTGGGAGGCTATTCTGACATTATGCAAAGAAATACAAGCAGAAACTCTCCAAAAACTCACTAGCTTAATGGATTTAAGAATTTTGAAGCTGCTGTCAAATAAGGGCTCCTATGTTAAAATATAACTTGACCTGTTAAGATGTTTTTGATTGAAATAGCTTTTGATTTCAGCAAATACTCCTAATGCTGCAAATTCAACAAATGACCATTTTGAGTTCTTTACAACCGATCAAATGTATTGAAACTATGAGATGCATAATCATTTGCAAAAGTACATTTGAAGTTGTTTATTAGGCCCGCAAAGGACTATTGTTTTTGGTTTTCTAACATTTTTCTCCGGAAACGATCGTACTTTTGACCCGCTCGACGTTGCCGAAACTCACAAAATTTGGCAGAGCCATTCGGGTGCCATGAACATTTATGGAAATAGATGAATTGGCCACACCCAAAACAAAATGGCTCTACAACACCCCCTCAAAGTTGACCCCTATTAGAATGAAAACACGCATTTTTGGGCATCGGCCCAAACCCTTCGGTACAGTGAGAGGGGACAACAGGACAAACCAAAAACTGAATTAGAGCGCCTCACCTGGACGCACAGGGAGTCGGCCATTTTGGCTTGCAACTGGCTTGATAAGTGGCCCACCCAACCTCCGTGAAAATAGCCAGAGTTCTTAGCCTGGCAGCAGTCTGGCCTCTGTCAGAGTTTCTCCTGAAATGTGAAAAAGCTACACTTTTAAACTCATACGTAGTTACACTACCCGCCTGTCACAGAAAGAAGCTTTAATTTGGACGTTTTTGACTCCAAATTCAGCTTTTTTGGACTGTACAGTCACAGGAAGTTTCCATTTTTCCAACCAGGAAATGATAAATAGTTATTTATATGATATTAAAAAAATCTGTCAGTAGCCAATCCAAGATCACATTTACTAATAAAAAAAAGAGGGGAAAAAAGAAATAGGCTAATAATAAAAATTACCTTTATTAAATAAGCTGTAGGCCTAAATAGCCTATATAAAAAAGGTATTTTTGTCAGGAAAGAAAACCCCGCCATGAATCGAAATGGCGGTCTCAGATTTAATCTTCCTTCCCTGTACTCCAATCTTCTTCGGGAGAAACCAAAAAGGCTTGGCCAGCCAAGGGAGATGGCACCTCAGCAAACAAAAGAACAATAGGCCGGTAATTAGCAGTGATCAGCCATGAATGGGACAGATACTGGGTAGTGATTAGCGATGAATAGGACATGACTCACCGATACTGAGGGGAGCAGATCGTTAGAGACGCTCTACTTCAAAGGTGTTTACCCACAGGTGAGAGTAGCTGTTATTAGAGGGGAGGAGACTGGCCTACCCTAACTCCTCCCCGTTGGTCTATATATTCAGCTGCGTGCAGATTGTGACCCTTGTCGCTGACGAAGCCTTTTGGATGAGAGGCGAAACGTTCGAAGACTTCAACTACTGAGTACAGAAGATGAATCAAGTACCTTCATTGAAGATGGACAACTCCTGTACGACTGAGAACTTACACAGATATATAAAAAAGGGTATAAAATTAGACCACATAAAAAAAAAGCGTGGATATAACGCAGTCAGAGCAGACTCTGGACCATGATCTGAACCAGCGAAAAGCAGGTGTCAGCTCCGCGAGAGTAACGGCGAGTTGGGTGTAAGGCCGAGGCGTGAGCAAGTTTGGGCGAGAGCGAGCGGGGGCGAGGGCCTCTATCGCCGCTTGCGGCTTTAATTATATTTATTTTTGAAAAAAATACTGTTATCACTGGGAGGTTTTTTCAATCACATTCAAATGAATTATGCTGACTGTCATTTGAGCTGATCATTTAAAAAATCTGAGAAAAATATAATTTGCATATTGACTGTGAACGCAGTGTAGGCTACATCCTTTTAGTTCTTACTTATAGTCTTGGTTCAGTCCTTGGATTAGGCAAGGCAAGGCAAGTTTATTTGTAGAGCACAATTCACACACAAGGCAATTCAAAGTGCTTTACAGTTGCATAAAATTACAAGAAAACAGATCAAATCAATCATTAAAACATCAACATAAAAATTTATCAATTACAGTAAAAGGCAAGAGTGCAGATAAAATACTTTCAGTTTTCATATGCTCGGGTAAAAAGAGCCGTTTTCAGCCTAGATTTGAACATTGTCAGAGTTGAGGCCTGTCTCACATCCTCATGAAGACTGTTCCAGATTTTAGCTGCATGAAACTGAAACGCAGCCTCACCGTGTTTATTATTGACTCTGGGAACCACCTGGAGACCCCTCCCTGAAGTTCTCAGGGCCCGAGATGGTTCATAACATGAACCATCTCGGGCACATGTGACATGGCTCTAACATGTCAGAGATGTACTTTGGTGCTAAACCATGAAAAGACTGTCCTGATTTCCCTGATTTGGACCTGGTTAGTCCCGGTTTAATCCTGTTTTAGTATGTTTACTGTGAATGTGAATACTAAACCAGAAGGAAATTAGGTTGAAATAAAGACTGGCTTCAGATTAGACCAGAACATGACCCAGAACATCACTGGCCCATCTATTGATTCTCCAAAGAGCTGCATGTGTGCTTCAAATCCATAGGTTGCATATGCCTACACTGGCCAGATATCCGAACATTGCTGGTTTTCCACTTCGGCTTGAAGCTAACTTCTCTTTGATACGTTTATGTCTGAATTTGTGCATAACTAGACAGTATGAAATATATCATGTCTCTGTATTTTGGGACCCGAAAGATTCCCCCCGGGGTATTCATTTCTACCGCGGAGGAGCCAGAACCAATCGCTTCTTTGACCCGGATCAGAGTTTGCACGTTCACAGCACCTCAAACAAACCGGACTAACCGAGCAAATGGGCCCGGATTCGGATCAAAAGGGTGATCGCGAATGCACCCTACGTGAAAGTTCAAATAAACATGTGGATGTGGGTTACGTTTTTGCAGAGCGAACTTTACTCCCAAAGAGCACCCGTATAATTATGTTAATTCCATGAATTATTTAGATGACGATTTGCTGGGCGGGGGATTAATGTTCTCTATTACAGCTTTCTGCAAAGTGCACGCATGTACTCGGGCTGGAGACGATATGAGCAGTGATCACCGTGAAGGAATTATGAGCTGGCGGCAATCGGGAAAACACTGGCGAGAAGAAGCAGCAGCAGCTCGTGTGGAAATTAGGTTATGGTTATAGTTATAAGTGGCAAATAATTGCTAGGAAATCAATCAAATGAGACTTTATTTAAGTGGAAAGCAGAGTCTGTCTCATAAATAACAGATTAACAAGACTTTGATGATTTGAATGTAGCTCTGTTGGGACGTCTGCTTCAGAGACGAACTGCGTTGTTTCGACTGCATGTATCAGAATCTAGAGCGGCGACAACTAATAAAGCTAATTATAAGTAAGTTAGGTGATTGAAATGAGAACAAATGCTTTATACCACTAATATACCTTAGGGTTGTTGTTTGAGTCAATTTGCAGTGTCGTTTTTTTTTTCACCTGTTAGTCAATAGGGGTGTAGAGGTTCAGCTCTCTCACGGTTCAGGTTACAGTGCAGGGTCCATTTAAAAAAAAAGAAAAAAAAATAGCCTAAATGTGCATCATTAGGCAGTATTTATAGTCTCAGAATAGAATTGTCTCTCAAATTTTTCAAAGCTGGTTTAACATAAAATGTTCCCCTGGGCTCACAATACAAAACAAACGGTAGTGCTCTAAAAAAAAGATGTTAACTAGCAGTGCAGCCTAGGCCATGTGCTCGTTCTATAAATTAGCCGCATCGCTAGGTTCCAAGGAAGGGGGAAAAGTAGCTCATTGTCGGTAGTTGCAACCTGTCAGCCGGGACGAAAGTGGGACGGTGCGCAGCTGGAGCCGAGGTGTGATCTGCACGAGAGAGGGACAAGTGCACCGTCAATCACAAGTTAAGTATCTGGGAATGTTCTCGAAATATGTCATAAACACTGCCTATGCAACATGTTTATGTTCTTAGGCCGCGTTGGGCATATGTGTTGGGCTAACGCCACATTTTTGATTTCCTCTGCCAGGAAAAAATGGGCTTCTGGGCGTTGCCCTAACCCAACTTCAGCAAAGTCTCTCTTTATGGGTCAGAGCACAACACAACGCAGAGTCATAACGACTTAGGTCACATTGGTGCCGTGACGTCCGTCCACGGTGTATGCTACTTGGGCTCCAGGACGTTTCTCCTGTGCCACCACCGCCGCCTCGCCGCTGGGAGCCGCCATCACCACACGAGGGGCTTTTAGCGCTCAGACCACCGGGGCGGGAAACTACATCGTGTACGTCAGTGTCTTCTTCGCGCCGCTGATATGGACTCGGAGGAGCTGCACACGTCTGCCATGGCCGGCAGGGGGCGCGGAGCTCTGGTGTCTCCTCTCCCGTTTCCTTTAAGTGATGTGGGTAGTAGTGTAGCCCGAGGCAGAGCTGTGCCTCGTAACATGAATAACGTGAGTTTTGGTCTGCCTAACTGCAGCACGGGACATGTGTTTGATGATGAAACTGTGGGGGGAATGAACCAGATGTTAGCTGTATTGTATATATTGATTGACCCCACTGACTGGACTGACGACTGAAGCTTTCGAGACCCTCAAACATGATTTGATACACAGTGTGACGTTGGCTAATCCAGATGCTGACGCCCCTTTTGCCCTAGCTGTTGACGCTTCTTTTCGACGGGATAGGCGCTGTTCTTTCGCAATTGCCACCTGGTAGTAAGATTGCCAGACCTGTGGCTTTTGTCTCAAGCACAGTTGAATTATCCAGCTCACCGCCTGGAGTTTTTAGCTCTTAAGTGGGCTGTATGCGACAAATTTGGCCATTGGTTAAAGGGACGGACCTTCTCTGTTTGGACTGACTTATATATTGACTAAGGCCAAACTTGACGCTTGCGAACAGAGGTGGGTGGCGAAGTTAGCGGCGTATAGCTTCGATCTTCACTATGTCCCGGGCCCTAAGAACGTAGTTGCTGACGCACTTAGTAGGGAGCCTTTTGTCTGAACCGTATTCTCATCTGCTTGCCCAAGTTAGTGAGTTAGCGGACCAGAGAGTCCAAGATGCGTTTAGGTGCACTAACAACTGCCAACGCGTAGACCAGCCTGGGGATTCCGCCAATTCGCTTTCCCCACAGCCATCTCTGTCCCTCGACGAAGTCCGAGCGGTGTTAAGCGCCCAGAGTGAAGGGAATGCCAGTCCATTGTGTTTCACTTGTGCTGAGGTCCCGCAACTAGCGTGTATCACCAATAGTGCTTCACTTCCGCTGAGCCAGCTTGTGTCCATGCAAGAACAGGACAACACCCTGAGTAGAGTCTTCTATTACGTACAAAGACGAAAAAGACCCTCCAAGCGTGAGCGCGCACGAGAGCCAGGTGGGGTGAAGAACCTACTTAAACATTGGCCGAAGCTGTCTATCAGGGACGGATTGTTGTTCCGGTCGAAGAGAGACAACAAAATGAACGTGATGCTCCATCAGTTGGTTGTGCCGAGCGCTTTGAAACAACAAGTTCTCACCGGCCTCCACGACTCAGCAGGTCACCAGGGCCAAGCGCGGACGCTATCTCTGGCCAGGCAAAGGTTTTTCTGGATAGGGATGGAAAGGGACGTCATCAATCGCGTCAGGAAATGCTTCAGATGCATTGTCGGTAAAACCCCTGAGCCACATGGACGTGCTCCCTTGGAAAGCATCCAAACCTCGGAGCCGATGGAGTTGGTTTGCATCGATTTCTGGACTGCTGAACAAACGGACAAGAAAAGCGTAGATGTTTTGGGCGTCACTGACCACTTTTGGAAATTGGCACATGCATTTCCCTGCAAGAATCAGTTGGCTAAACAAGTCCCCCGCCGATTGTGGAATTACTTTTTCTGCGTGTAGGGCTTCCCAAAGCGCATCCATTCAGACCAAGGTGCAAATTTTGAGAGTAGTCTCATGAAAGAACTTTTGACGCTGTCTGTGGTCCAGAAATCGCACACGACGCAATACCATCCTATGGGGAATGGCATTACAGAACGGTTCAACAGGACTCTGGGGAACATGATCCGTGCCTTGCCTCCACAGTCGAAAGCGAGGTGGCCTCAGATGTTGCAAATGCTGACTTTTTGTTACAATTTCACAGAACATGAGACTACGGGATTTGCGCCCTTCTACCTCATGTTTGGGAGAGTTCCCCGCTTGCCAGTCGATGTTGTTTTCCAGCATGTGCTTGAGGGTACTTCTGTCGTTGACCACCATGAGTTTATTGCAGCTTTGAGGCGTGATTTAGCTGAAGCATCGCGCATTTCCCTTCAGAACAGTAGGATGGCTCAGGCCCGTCAGACAGAAAACTACAATCGTAAGGCTAAAGGCGCGCCCCTCGCAAATCGAGGGGAGAGAGGGAAGCAGAAGGTTGCGGACAAATGGGTTTCAACGGTGTTTGAGGTTATTTCCGTGAGACCGGGCGTGAATGTCTATTCTATCAAAGACCCTGATACTCAGAAAGTTAAAACGGTACACAGAAATCTTCTACTCCCGGTCAGTTTCCTTTCGTCCAATGTAGAGAGTCCAAAGGCCGCGTTGGGCATATGTGCCCAACGAGGAAATAAATATTTTTTATTTGAGCTGGGACTGTGTGTTCTTTTCATTGTTTTCCAAGAATCAATCTATGAAAACAACAATAAGACTGAAAAAAAAACTTGTTTTTACAAGGGTTTTTTGTGTTGTTTTTTAATTACAAAACTAAACCGTCTAATACACCTTATGTGTTATTTTGGAAGCTCTGTGATGAACAGAACAGAAATAAATGAAGATCAACAACTGTTCACAGCAAGTGAAAAGTCTCTGTACATTTCATCTGGGCATTTAGGCCCTGTCCATACGAAGTCAAGCTGAGGACCAAACGCAAAGATATTTATCAATCCAGTGTATTGTCCATACGAGTCTGGCCAAGAGGAAGGTAAATAAAACCCAACTGCATGATACCGCTCAATAACATGTAGGCTTCTGTGTGTGTGATAGTGCTAAGAAGTCATGAAAACAGAACTTACAGATGAAACTCGGAACAATAGAATATCATGAAAATGTGAAACTAATATATGATATAGACTCATGGCATGCAAAGTGACATAATCATCAAAATCATCAACATTTGTTTTAATTTTGATGATTTTGGCTTACAGCTTGTACAAAAAACAAATTCTAAATCTCAGAAGATTAGAATATTACATTAAATCAATGAAAAAAAAATATATATATATATATATATATGAATCTCTGAAAACTATCGTGTACTTAATACTTAGTTTGGGCCTTTTACTTCAATCACGGCCTTAATACGGCTGCGGCATGGATGCTCAGCCTGTGGCACTGCTGAGGTGTTATGGAAGACCAGGATGCTTCAACCAGAGGAATATGACATCTGAAGCCCATGTCCAGGATCCGTCTGTGTGTGGAGGCTCTTGATGCACTGACTCCAGCCTCAGTCCACTCCTTGTGAAGGTTCCCCACACTTTTGAATGGCCTTTTCCTGACAATCCGCTCCAGCCTGCGCTCATCCCTGCGGCTTGTGCACCTTTTTCTTTCACACGTTTCCCTTCCATTTAACTTTCTATTATTGTGCTTTGACACAACACTTTGAGAACATCCAACTTCTTTTGCTATTTCCTTTTGAGCCTTTCCCTCCTTATGGAGGGTGTCAATGATGGTTTTCGGCACAAAAGTCAGGTCAGCAGTCTTCCCCATGATTGTGAATTCTACTGAAGCACTGAGACCATTTAAAGTCTCAGGGACCCTTTGCAGATGTTTTGGATTCATTAGCTGATGAAAGGAGACACTTTGAGCTACAATATAGTCCCTTTTCAAAATATTCTAATTTTCTGAGATTTAGAATTTACGTTTTTTACAAGCTGTAAGCCAAAATCATCATGCAAAGTGAGATATATCAAGCCTTTATTTGTTATAATTTTGATAAGTATGGCTCACAGCGTGTATAAACCCCAAATAAAACATCTCAGAAAATGAGAATATTTTGAAAATGGACTGTAAGCCATAATCATCCAAATTAAAACAAACAAAGGCTTGACATATGACACTTTGCATGCCCTGAGTCTATATCATATATCAGTTTCACATTTTAAGTTGTATTACAGAAATAAATGAACTTTTCACAATATTCAAATTTTCCGAGTTTCACCTGTATTTTATTCATAAAAACGGAAACTTTTCTAATCAAAAACTATTCTCGGTTGAACAGAAACCTCAAATTAAGTTCAATTTAATGTAGTAATATATGACAGTAGTGGGGCATTAGTTTAGTGTGAAGCACTTTTAGCATTTGACAGAAATCATTTTGAAAACAACACTTTTCCACACAGGAGGTGCAGAAAATAAGCACTTCCGTTCCTCTTTGTGTTCACTTAATGCCGCCATTGTGGCTCACGCTTTGTCAAGGTGAGTGAAACGGCTCCTCCGCCACCGTGGCCTTTCGTGTTGAATTTGCGGAGCGTTCCATTACTTCGGCTTAATCAAACGTGCAAAGAGAGCCGCGCAAAGGGAACCAGAACAAATGTTACCCGTGCTCGCTGCCACTTTCGATCCCACACTGTCAAGCCCCTGGCAGTCTTTGAAAAGCGATTCATATTTAATCCAAGTCCGCCAGCCATGGGAAGTCCTCTGTTCGAGCCGCGCGCTGATGAGTTGGACGCTTACGGCGAAGACGGGCAAAATACACACAGGAGGATCACCATCACACCCAAGGTTGCCACCATGACCTATCAGGCCAGGCCACGGTTCCACACACATCGTACCACAGAGAGAGTATCAGGAGCTGGGGGGTTTGTTGGAGCTAAACCCAACGAGCAGTGCCAGTACGTCAGACAGGGCAATCGGTACCAATTAGCACAACGCTAACGGCTTTTCACAAGTGTATACTGGACACAGCCCGTACAAAGTCAAGTAATGAAAGTCCAACAAAGTCAGGAACTGCAAATATCTACCTGTATGTATGCATGCAAATATGCCAAATAATGACATAATTAGATTTCAGATAAGAAAACAAACACACATTTACATTAGGGTCATGAGACTTAACGGTTTCAATTTTAATGCAACACAAGACTAACCACCAGTGTTGGGAACGTTACTTTAAAAAAGTAATTAGTTATAGTTACTCACTACTTGTTCCAAAAAGTAACTGAGTTAGTAACTGAATTACTCTATAATGAAAGTAACTCGTTACCAGGGAAAGTAACTATTTGCGTTACTGTTAAAAAAAAAAGAGAGAGGGGGGAAGACGTGTCTCCCCCGATTCTGCATCTTTGGGTTAAAAAAAAGATCCAACACTAGATCAATGATCATCACCTCGATTCTCCCCCGCGGCCGCCCCGCGCTGTGGGGATGACGAGCCGCGGGTCGGGGACACACGTAGTTTTTGGAGCAGAGAGCACGAGCTCTGTGCACACAGGCAGCGTGAGTCTCCGTGAAACTCCGCCCACCCTCTCCATGCTGACACCGCGGAGCTCATTCAGTCGAGTAACGAGCCACTTTGTTGACCCAGTAACGATAACGGCGTTGTAACGACGGGGAGAGTAATGAATTAGATTACTCCGTTACTGAAAAAATAACGCCGTTACCTAACGCCGTTCTTTTAAACGGCGTTATTCCAAACACTGCTAACCACACACCAATACAAATGTTTTACCCTTCTCGGGAAAACTAAATGGATGGCCAGAATTTTATTATTTTTGAGTGTTAGTGAACTCACAAATAGGGCCTACTGCAAGACTTTGCTTGCAGGCAAGGCTACTAGACTCGAACCCTGAACTTCGAGTCACTAAATGTGTGCTGTTTACACATGTACAGGTGGTGTGATGTCACAAGGAGAAGTTTGAATCCGCAAGAAGTCTATCTCTGCCGGATACCGGAGCCCCAACGGATCAAGCTGACGAAAAACACGCGCCAAACAGGAAGTCAGGTCTCGTGGGAGAGGAAGATCCGGTGTATTTCAAAATAAAATCTGTCCGCTTACTACTTATTTGGTCTCGTTTTCCGCCTGTAAACGCGTGTAACGTCGTAAATGTAAACATTTCTCCATTACCAGTGACACAGGGGCATTAGTGTGTTTAAAGCATCCACTTCACTGGGGAGAGTTGTTGTTCTGGCAAATACGGCTTTTGTTGACAAAAACTACCTATATATGGGGCTATTTATGACGTGACCTCGCACCAAGAGGGAAACTCACGTGCGCTTCTGTTCTCGCGAGGGCCGTTTCTGTGCCTGGTGCAGTATCTGGCGCCGGAGCTGGCGGAGCTGGCCACAGTAGCAGCCGGACTCAATGTGAGTGGTAGTTTGGGGCAAACCCGGACCGGATCAGGACCGAGACCGGACCCGGACCGGATTCAGTGTGAGCCGGGCGTTACTCGAGGGCTTTTACCTGTCACCGGCCTGTGTCATTGACGGCCTGTCCGCTTACGCAGGCGTCTTCCCCGGAGCGGCGACATCAGAGCAGAGGAGCCGTGGAGAGCAGACGCACCACTGCAGTAGCGGAGAGGAGAGAGACAGCGCCCCACACCTCGGAGTACCGCGCCACCTACGACTAGTCGGAGTTACTTTTAGATATGGATTTTAGCCTAGGCCTGGGACCCTACTTTTAATACCTCTTTTAACAACTTTTGTATAATAAATTTCGGAAACTTCGTCCAGTTGTGCATTGTTGTTTGATAGAGATACTCCCCTTGGGACCAACTGTAGTTTTTAAAGCTCGGGGCACTAAGCCCCGTGACACATCAAATGTAGCATTGAGATTTGGAGACGTGCAGACATGCAGTATATGTAATGCCAAACTCTAAATGTAGTGCTATCTGAAGTTTATTGTATGATAAATGATTGAGGTCCAGCAGGCTGCATATGTGTTTGAAGGAAATGCGATTTCAAAATATAGCTTACTCTGTAAGAATTGTATTCGAATTGAACAATGTCGTTAAAGCCGCAAGCGGCGATGGAGGCGCCACCCACCCTTGCAACCGCCTCCTTTGCTACCGCCCCCGCTATTGCGCAAACCTGCTCTCCTCTCGGCCTCACACAACCTGTGTGCTCTCTGCTAACTGTTGCTCCGGCCCACTCTTGCCTTACCTTCGTCAGACCCCGGCCTAACTCTTGCCCCAGCTTTCTTTGATGCCAGCCCACTCTTGTTTCAACCTCAGGGCCCCGGTCTCACGCTCGCTGCAGCTTTGCTTTTCACTCATTGTATACTTGAAATACCTTCTATGGCCTTTGAACTGCAATACTCGGCAGAAGCCAGCAGCAGAACATCCATGGAAGTCCTTTCCGTGGCTGGAGCACCCACTTAAATCGGTGGGCACCCAGGCGAATTAGCCTTGATTACAAAATGATTCAATAAAGTTCAACCTTGAGGACATATTTAGTTGTGTTAATTTCAATGTGAAAAGTTATTTCTGCTCTGGCTCAGGTTTTTCATGCTTCTGCTCATTTTTTGTGCACAGGTGCAAGTCAAGATGGAAGCCAGACAACAGCAGTCGAAAACCGTTTTATTGTGCACTGCCAACTAGTGGCAACTAGAGAGGTTTGCCACTCTGGTTTGCCACTCTGGTTTGCCACTAGGGGAGTTCAGCTTCCCGATGGCCCTGTGTACGAAACTGTTCTTAAGTCGACTCGACCTGGGCCGTAGATTCCGCAGTCTCCTCCCTGAAGGCATTACCTTGAAGAGACTGTGTGATGGGTGCGTAGGGTCCCTGGTGATTCTGACGGCTTTGCGGGTGAGACGGGTGGAGTACATGTCCTTAATGGAGGGGAGATGAGCTCCACAGATCTTCTCTGCTGCTCTCATGATGCGCTGGAGGCTCCTACGGCAGGAGGCAGTGCTGGCGCCGTGCCACACAGTGATGGAGCTGGTCAGGATGCTCTCTATAGTCCCTCTGTAGAAGAACCACACAGTGATGGAGCTGGTCAGGATGCTCTCTATAGTCCCTCTGTAGAAGAACCACACAGTGATGGAGCTGGTCAGGATGCTCTCTATAGTCCCTCTGTAGAAGAACCTCACAGTGATGGAGCTGGTCAGGATGCTCTCTATAGTCCCTCTGTAGAAGAGCCACACAGTGATGGAGCTGGTCAGGATGCTTTCTATAGGCCCTCTGTAGAAGTTGCACATAACAGAGGCTGGGACTCTAGCTCTTCTTAACTTGCGGAGAAAGTAGAGACGCTGATTACTTTTCTTGACCAGAGATTATTTTGAAACAGTTTTCTCCATTTTGAATGAGGTTGGACCATAGGTGTCGATTTGTGTTATTTCCAGGAGGTGCACAGTCCCCAAAGAAAAAAAAAAGGAAAAAAAAATTGGAATTGAGCTTACAGTCCCATGGATGGGAGTCCAGTGCTCTACCTATGGAGCTAGCCAAACTGACAGAACCAGCATCACTGAACGTATATCAATCTTATGAAACACCCCACACTCTTGTATTTGCAGAAAAAAGAGCAGTGGTCTGCACGAGTAAAGAGGAACAATTCAGGGAAAGGTAGAAAAGTGGACAAATAAGTTATTGTGTACATAAATTGGTGCTCATTCTAGAGTTGTATCAGGCTCAGAGTGCTGTGGCCCATGTGAAAAGAAAAAAGCATTAAAATGGTGTCAAAGCCTTGTTTGAACCGGGCACTTCCTGCACCAAGGACCAGCGCTCTATCACTGCGCTATTATTACTCCATGAAATTGTGTGCCTAATGTGAGCTACATATTTTAAACTGTTCATTCCTCGTTATTAATGAAGAATTTGAACCGTAACGCCGTAACTTCAATGGCTAGAACTTAATAAACTAAAAACAAAAATTGTGTTGGATTGAACATTGGTCGCCGATGTATGTTCTTCCCAGTAGGTGGCCAGTCCGGATAAAGAAAAAAAAAAGAAAAAACAGACAAGGTAGATATAGATTCAGCAACCTCCCGATTGGGAGTCCAGTGCTCTACCTCTGGAGCTAGACAGACAGCTACAGCACAAATGGACTTGGAGTAATATTAATATAAAATGTAACCATTTTATAATTTAAGCAAATTCGCCTGAGAGGCCAAGTATTTGAGAGGATGCTCCAGCCATGCAGCAACAATATATTGGTCAGACCCATTGGTCAGACGCACACAGGTGTGCCATTCCTGGCCTAAAGGCTTGAACTGGGATGCAGCAGGAGGATTAACTGCTGTTCCAGATATTAACTAAGTAACAAAAGCGTAACTGTCAGGTAAATCTATCAAAAATAAAAACATTAGAAATGTTTCAATGCCATATTTGAACTGGCAACCTCCCGCACCTAAGCCCAGCAAACTATCACTGAGCTATAACACCAGGCATAGCTCATATGGGATACTTTTTTCTAAATCCCCGGGTGTGAAAATATGTCCAAGCAGTGCATTTAGGGAAAAAGGTCATTTCAAGTCATTTATGCCCCTCAATTTTCTTGATTGTTTTCGACATTTCCCCTGAGTTTTGCCTCTATTTTTTCCCTACTGTTCCCCCATGTCTTCCTGTGTAGTCACACATATTTCCAAACTGTTCTTTCTTTGTTTTTAATGAGGTTGGGACCATAGGCGCCGATTTATGTTCTTCCCAGTAGAGGCCCAGTTGAGATTGATCCACCAACCTCGTGATCGGGAGCCCAGTGCTCTACCTACTGAGCAAGACAAGGCGCTATAGCTGAACTGCACTTACGTTCATTTTATAAAATTCCCCGCGCTCATGTTTGAGGTGAAAACGGAGAGACAGCTTTACAGTTCAGCCAATATTCATTGAATCATTTTATAATTAGGGCAAATTCGGCTGGGAGGCTAAATATTTCAGTGGATGCTTCAGCCACGCAGCAACCTCCATGGGTGAAACAGTATTTTGGTCAGATCCATGTAGAAAGAGGAACACAAAGAGAAACGGACAGGAAACAGCCAATCACAACTTCCAGCGATGGTAAAGTTAAAAAAAGCTGAATTAGGATGCAAAAAACGAGCAAATTAAAGCTTCTTTCTGTGGCAGATTAGTAGTATAAAGGTGTACGAGTCTAAGGCCCAGTTCCATTTCTCTCACTTGCTCTGAGAACACTCGCTATGAGTTCCCTCCACAGTAGAGTCCCTTCAATGAGGGAAGTGCAAGTGAAGAATTTCCCCAAAGGAATGGGACACCACTAGTATGCAAATTGGCGCAGAGAATTTGTTCCTTACGTCACGCGCAACATCGACGTGTCTGAGTTCACCCCAGTCTAGTAGATAGCGGTAATACACTGTTGGCCAATGCCTGTGAGCGTGAGCGGTCTTCGAAAAGACACGAAATGTAGTCATTCTTCGCCGCGGCGTTATGAGGAGACCGTTGAAATGTTTTACAAACCGTCATTGATTCTTGAAGTTCAACATGTCTAGACGCACTGTGCCAAGTGGGATTTTATTTGGATGAAAAACCAGGGACTAGTTCGTTAATACATAAGTTTAGTCCAGCCGGTTTCCCAATTGAAAGTCAAAATGGCCGACTGCCTGTGCTTCCGGGCGTGGCGCTCCAATTCAGTTTTTGGTTTGTCCTGATGTGCCCTTTCACTCTACCCAAGGGTTTTTAAATGTAATTGACCTTTTGTGGGACAAAGTCCAAATCAGTGCAAACTCACAAACATAGCACTTCCAAATGTGCAATTCTCAAGCTCTGTCGATGCTGAACATTGTGTAGAAAAAAAGTTTGTGCTGCAACTACAGTCTCATTTCAAGCCAGAAGTTTGCTCTTGAGGGACTGGACTTTGTTTGACAACTTTGAATCATCTAGTTCCAAGAAAGGTTTTTTGGAATACCTCAGAGGTGTACTTCAGCTGTGTGGGATAACTGAGATTCAACGCATAGGTCAAGCCAAGGAGGACAGTGCAATATCTCCAAGTCCTGTGATGACTTCATCACCCTCTGTGACAATTCCAACGTTCTTGGGCTTGTCGTTGGCAGAAGCTCCAGGCGTTGAGGTCAATCAATCAATCAAGGTTTATTTATATAGCACTTTACAACAACACCAGGAGGACCAAAGTGCTTCACAGAAAGATTTAAACAATATAAAAACACAAAATGATTACAACCCAGACACAATTAAGTGTGCCCTAAGTATTAAAAGCAAATTTGAAAAGATGAGTCTTTAATCTGGATTTAAACAGGGACAGGTCCGTGAGAACACGCAGACCGAGGGGCAGGCTGTTCCACAGTTTAGGCGCTGCAACCCTAAAGGCACAATCGCCCCACTGTTTGTAGTGGGACCTGGGCACGTCCAGAACCATTTGATTGGCAGACTGGAGAGCACTGCTGGGGCGATGTACGGTCAACAACTCAGTCAGATATAACGGAGCGAGACCATGAAGAGCTTTAAAAACAAGTATTAACATTTTAAAATCAATCCGAAAACGGACCGGAAGCCAGTGCAGGGAGGAGAGGACAGGAGTGATGTGGCTGTGTCTGGATGAACCAGTGAGAAGACGGGCTGCTGCATTCTGCACTAACTGTAACCGGTGGAGTGACGACTGTGGGAGGCCAGAGTAGAGAGCGTTGCAATAGTCCAACCGAGAACTGATAAACGCATGCGTTGCCTTCTCGAGGTCTTGGCGTGAGAGAAAGGGCTTCACTTTGGTCAAAAGGCGCAACTGAAAAAAGCTGGCTTTGACAACAGCATTTATTTGTTGTTTAAAGTTCAGTTCTCGGTCAAAGACAACTCCCAGGTTCCTGACGGCATCACGGACTGGACCCATGACCCTGGACTGAATCTGAGGAACGTCCCCGGAGCCAAAAATAATAAATTCGGATTTTGTTTAATTGAGGTGGAGAAAATTCTGCGCGAGCCATTGTTTAATGTCCGAAAGGCAGTGATGGAGGGAGTCAAGAGCAGTGGCAGTGTTAGGGAGCACTGGTAAATACACCTGGACATCGTCAGCATAAAGATGGAATGATAAATTATGTCTGGCAATGATGGACCCGAGTGGCAGCATGTAAAGTGAGAACAGGACCGGGCCAAGGATGGAACCCTGTGGCACCCCAGATGACAACGGAGTGGAGGA
The DNA here is from genome assembly GCA_021464625.1 of Proterorhinus semilunaris. NCBI lineage: Eukaryota > Metazoa > Chordata > Actinopteri > Gobiiformes > Gobiidae > Proterorhinus > Proterorhinus semilunaris. The sequence goes on along the minus strand of CM038362.1, from coordinate 22,836,801 downwards.
GGAGGAATAGTCATCGACCATCACAACAAAGCTCCGGTCAGTCAGGTAGGACCTAAACCACTGCAGGACCGTGCCCTGAACACCAACATGCTCCGCCAGCCAGGAAAGGAGAACTGAGTGGTCCACGGTGTCAAACGCCGCAGTCAGGTCCAGCATCATCAAAAGCACTGGCTGCTTCGAATCCAAAGACAGCAGAATGTCGTTGTGCACTTTGAGAAGAGCTGACTCCGTGCTGTGTTGCGATCTGAAGCCTGATTGAAATTTCTCAAAAATAGAATTATTTTCCAAAAAAGACTGCAACTGAATGAAGATTAGCTTCTCTAAAACCTTAGACAAAAATGGAAGGTGAGAGACAGGTCGAAAATTTGACAGAACAGCAGGATCTAGATTAGGTTTTTTTAACAGTGGCCTAACCACGGCATGCTTGAAGGCTGCAGGGACAGAACCAGTGCTTAGGCTGCTATTGAACAAAGTGAGAAGGTATGGGCCCACGGTGTCAAAAGAGAGTTTGAGAACCTTAGATGGAACGATATCCAGAGGACAACTTGTGGGTCTCATCCCCTGGACCACCTCAGAGAGGAGAATCAGTGTCACAGGCTCAAACTCTCTGAGAACAGCAGGGGGCAGTGGAGGGGTATACACGTCAACAAAGTGAGCATTACAGCCAATGCCCATCCTCACTGATGCCACTTTGTCCACAAAATGCTCCAGGAATCCATTACATGTAGACTCAGAAACATTCTTTAGCACACTTCCAGGTGGACTAATCAGAGACTGTATTGTGTTAAAAGCACCCTGGGGTTGCTAGAGCTGGAGGAGACAATATTTGATAGGTATTGGCATTTAGCCTCTCTGACTGCCTTTTGGTAGCTGGCAAGGCTCTCCCTCAGGATCTCCACAGACACCTGAAGCTTGTCCTTCTTGTACCTGCGCTCAGCCTGTCTGCATTGCTGCCTCAGAGCTCGGGTGGTTTCATTGAGCCACGGGTCTGGTTTGATTTTAGTAGATTTGCACCTAAATGGTGCAATACTGTCCAGAATGTCAGCGCAGGTGGAGTGGAAGGAGGAAACTACATCATCTGGACAGACATGGGGAGCCACAACTGTCTCTGTGTACAGAGCAGTGGTCTTAAAGGCAGTGGCAAACTGAGCAGGGGTGGAGGAGGAAATGATGCGGCGACAGGAGGGTGTAGTGAGGGGGTTGGATGCAGAACGGGGTGCAGAGAAATTAAAAAGAATTGGGAAATGATCCGAGATGCATGTCTGAGATATTTCCTGCAGTATTACAGGGAGTCCATGTGAGATAATAAGGTCCAGTGTGTGGCCAAGAGTATGTGTGGGTTTATCTACTGATTGTGACAGGTCAACAGTATTTAACAGGCAGAGGAACTCAGATGCTAAATGATTTGATGGACAGCACACATGAATGTTAAAATCCCCACAAATTATGATGTTGTCATATGTTGGGACAAACTCGGCCAGAAAATCTGAAAACTCAGTTATAAAGTTCTTATTGTGCTTTGGTGGGCGGTAGACAACGCCACACAAAACAGGAGTGACTGACTCAAATAAAAAGAGCTGCAGTTCAAAGCTACTGTAGGCTTTGGTGGGGAGAAAGCGACAGATGTATGTCTGTTTATACACAGTAGCCAGGCCACCACCACGGCCCGAGAGCCGCGGTGTACTGAGGTATGAATATCCAGGTGGGAGGAGCTCAGTGAAGGCGCTGTTATCACCAGATTGCTGCCAGGTTTCCGTCAAAAAGCAAAAATCCAGATCGTGCGTAGAGATGAAGTCGTTTATGATGAAAGTCTTGTTTGAGAGTGAACGGGCAGCAGTGCTGCAGAGAGAGATCCACAGCTGTCAGGCTCCGAGACAGCGCGGACCAGCGGGCGGAGATTCTCCTGAGCGCACCGCCGACTCTGGATCCTGACGGGCCGCCAACGCGGAAGGGGGTGCCCGGCGTCAGGGCTAGCTGGATGTAGGGCTACACCGATAGCAGAGCTGGAGGGGACGCTGGAGGTCGAAACCGGAATCTCCTGTCCAGTTACTAAAGTGTCTTGGATTATCCACACCGGAGGACGCGAGGTATGCCTTAAACCTGACAGAGATCCCGCCTCTCTTTCCTCGTCTTCTGCGCCTCTTGTTGCGAGGCAACCCGCTCACAGGACGCTGCAGAAAGGGTGGGACAGACTCGAGGACAGGTGGTGGGGTCTTCGAATGTCCATCAAAGGCTTGAACGGGCAGATTGTTTACAGAATCCCGGATCTTTAAAAGTGTCAGGCGATCATAAATCAACACCGATGTCACATCAAAAATGAGCCCTATAATGAGCAGAAAAATCACCAAATGTGGTAGGGACAGACGGCGAACCATACACAGTGGCGCCATCTTGAGTCATATGTGCTGGAAGACATATATTTTTAGGTCACAGTGATGGCCATTATGAGCTGCTGTTGGAGTTCCTCCAAGTTCTCAGTGTCCTGCAACATGAAATTTGAAGTGTCTTATTATAAAACTGTCAGAAAAAAATATGCTCCTTCAATAGTTTGTCTTCGAGCCATAAATTCTTCAGAAATGTGCAATGCCCTGTTCATAGCGCAGCAACATCACACTAATATATCAAACAGCCTTGCCATCAGAAGTGGAAGCCAACTTTCTGTTGCTACCATGTCTCTTTTTTTATTATAGCTCGCCTCATTGTAATTTACCACTACATGCTTTCTTCTCACTAGCCCATCATAGAATAAGTTTTCTTACGTTAGTAATCCAGATCAGTCCAAGTCTGTACTCTCTTCAAAAGTGCACTTTGACCCGGAAGTGCTTTCCAATTCAAATTTGCCTGATTATATTCATTTGAATTCACTCAATATGCTGTCTGTTTGGAATTAGATAAACATATTGCTTCTTTTTATTTAAATAATATGGGTGGATTTTATTGAGAACATTTGTATATGAAATTTAATTAAATGTTTGTCTCCAAATCAAAAACACAATTATATTGAATATATTTTACCTGATACATTGATTCAAATCTACATGACCACAGAATCATTTCTTACAGTGATATGAAGTTCCCTAGAGGCTGCAGGCGGCATTTTTTTGTTGTTTCAATATCAGTGGGCATTTCCCGGCAGTGGGCACATCTGCACCGGGGGGCTGACTGTCAGTGGGTGTGCGTCTTCCAGGAGGTGCAGTGTGAGAGATGATGTCCAACAGAACGCCGGTGTCCTACTACCTATACAAAAAGAAAGTTTAGTTTTTAAATTCATTATGATTGCGTCCCCTACTCGAGTCCCCACTCAAGTACCTTCATTGAAGATGGACAACTCCTGTACGACTGAGAACTTACACAGACATCATAATATATTAACAAGATTTTCTCATGGATTCTTTAGAGTAATTATTTAATTGATTCATGCACGAAGTCATCTATGAAAGAACGTCCAGTCCGTCAAGCTGAATAGAAACCTGCCTGGTGGCATTGCATCTGTTGCCGTGTAGAAAGCTCAGCTAAAACAGGGTGTCAATGTTTTCATTCTCTCTCTCTCTCTCTCGCTGAGGACCAGTCTAACATTGCGTGCCGGGAATGGAACAGGCTGTATACATGTGCCAACAAAACAACTGTCACACCCACACATGGATGCTGTACATGCCAAAAACGTCATCAACGATATAAAAGACGAGACCGAGGACTGAAACTGGTCACACGGGACATTTGCACCATGAAGACAACACTGAAGCTCCTGCTGCTGTCTCTGACTCTCACCGGCAGCTCGGGTAAAATAATACTTTGGACACTGTTTAGGCTTTGGTTTGAACCCGCTCTCGTCTCTTTGGCAGTGGTGGGACTCTCCTGCGAGACCTGTATGGACGAGGATGACCCGACCTGCGTGAGGACGATAAGGCTCCGCTGCAGCGACGGAGAGACACAGTGCGTGTCCGCCACCATCCTCAGTGAGTCCCACACCCCAGGCCTGCCCTAAACCTACACCCCTCGAATATGTTATTGTACAGCGGGCATAGAGTAATACTAACAAGCATTTAAGTGGATTCAAACTGGCATTCATTTGACATTTTTGGGAAAATAATGAAACTTTTACAGCAGATTTTAGTCACAAATGTTCACATTTTGACTGTGTGCCTTTGAATGCAGAAAATCAAATGAAAATGAGCCCCATTTTTTTTCTGCATCTAAGGCCTCTAAACCCCCGGCTTAACCAAGCACATTTTCTCCAGTTCGGCTTCACCCAAATCTAAAAGCTTCTTGACTGGAGCTTGCTGCCTATAGCAGTGGTTCCCAAACTGGGGGTCGGGGGACACTGAAGTGGGGGTCGCAAGATGATTTTTAGACAATTAATTTGATGTATTTTTGATTGAAAACAGCATATTTTAGTGAAATCAAGCCAAATATCAAAATGCAGCATTCAAACTAACGTCATTAAACCAGATTTTAAATGTTTTGTGCCTTAAATGTTTTATTACAATAAATGCAAGCATTTTTTTGCAAGTTTTATCTTTATTTTATTTTATTTATATATTTATTTATATGTTTATTTATTGTTTCGGCAGCCACGGTCCTCAATAGAAAACCACCTTCAATGTAAAATGATGTTTAGCTGCCGTACGTCACGTCCCATGCGCAACACCCATTTACTGCAATGAGTCAACGTTTCTTTTATATTTATTCATATTTGAAAACGTAACCAAATTCTTGAATAATTTTCTCACATTGCGACAATGTTTATTTGAAATGGCTACAGACTCCAAAATGTTCCAGTCTTGACTATGCACATTTTGAAATGTTCCTCGTCTGATTTATTGAGCTTTGAACTCAAAAGAACAATAAAAACTAAAACTAAATAAGACAAAAAATGTATACTGGCTCAGTATAGAATTTACATGTTGTTACCCAAAAGTGCACATCAAATGGCGTATTTAAAAAACCTTGTAGCAAAGAGCAATAATATTTTTATTGCAGTCTTCATTTTATTCTTGGCTTTTATGGACTTTTAAATGGACTGTTCTTTCCCCACAGAATGAAACTCCCTTCACTTCAGGGTTTATTATATCTGCCTGTTGTTGATTGCTTTAGTCATAACCAGTTGGACAGCCATTCATACTGCACTGTATTTGTATTGATACTGTACGACTCACATTTCTGTCATGCACGGTGTGAAAGAGCCAAACGGCGCCACACCTCTGCCTCTCTGCATTCCATACAGTGCTTTATGATGCAATGCAGTTTACCAGCAATTAGATCCTGATAAAAAAAAAGTCCTTTGCAAAACAGGTGCGGTGTCACACAACGGCAAAATTATATTGCACCGCTGCAGCGACGGAGAGACACAGTGCGTGTCCGCCACCATCCTCAGTGAGTCCCACACCCCAGGCCTGCCCTAAACCTACACCCCTCGAATATGTTATTGTACAGCGGGCATAGAGTAATACTAACAAGCATTTAAGTGGATTCAAACTGGCATTCATTTGACATTTTTGGGAAAATAATGAAACTTTTACAGCAGATTTTAGTCACAAATGTTCACATTTTGACTGTGTGCCTTTGAATGCAGAAAATCAAATGAAAATGAGCCCCATTTTTTTTCTGCACCTAAGGCCTCTAAACCCCCGGCTTAACCAAGCACATTTTCTCCAGTTCGGCTTCACCCAAATCTAAAAGCTTCTTGACTGGAGCTTGCTGCCTATAGCAGTGGTTCCCAAACTGGGGGTCGGGGGACACTGAAGTGGGGGTCGCAAGATGATTTTTAGACAATTAATTTGATGTATTTTTGATTGAAAACAGCATATTTTAGTGAAATCAAGCCAAATATCAAAATGCAGCATTCAAACTAACGTCATTAAACCAGATTTTAAATGTTTTGTGCCTTAATTTATTGTAAATGCTTATTACAGAAGTAGGTCCTGCGTTGTTGGTTTAGGTGATTTTGGGGGTCGCAGCCTGAAAAGTTGGAAAACCCCAGTGTGACGACTCATTTAAAAGCTAAGACCTACGTTTTCCAGCAAGGATCCACTCACATTCACACGCTCATTCATACACCAGTGTACGCAGACACTGGGGGCAAGGCAGGTGAAGTGTCTTGCCCAAGGACACAACGACAGTGTGCCCCTGCAGGATTCAAACTGCCGATCCTCCAGTTACAAGATGACCCGCTCTACTATGTGTGCCACTGTCAATAGACTGAAGCAGAGCTCGTGTTTGGCAGTGTCTATGCTGGACAAGGCACGTGTGCATCACCTTACAGCAGCGGCATCCAGACCCACCCCATGTTTTGCATACATTAAGAGAAATACATAAATAAATACAGAAATAAATGAATAAATACAGAAATAAATAATTAAAAACAAAAATAAATGCATAAATAAATAAATACAAAATAAATCCATCCATACATCCTCAGCAGAGATGCCCAGACTTCCCGATCCACGCACACCTCCTCCAGCTGTTCTGGGGCGACCCCGAGGCGACACCGGGCCAGCTCGGAGACATAGTCCAGTGAGCCTGTAACACAGGCTCACTGGAGTGTTACAGCTGTGACCCTCGGACCGGAGCCTGCAACGTCCAACTGAAGTGTAACGCTCTGGAGTCACACTGCTTCAGCTCCTCAGGTCAGTCACACTGAGCTCCTGCTTCAGCTCCTTAGGTCAGTCACGCTGAGCTCCTGCTTCAGCTCCTTAGGTCAGTCACGCTGAGCTCCTGCTTCAGCTCCTCAGGTCAGTCACGCTGAGCTCCTGATTCAGTTCCTCAGGTCAGTCAAACTGAGCTCCTGATTCAGCACCTTAGGTCAGTCAAACTGAGCTCCTGCTTCAGCTCCTTAGGTCAGTCAAACTGAGCTCCTGCTTCAGCTCCTTAGGTCAGTCACACTGAGCTCCTGATTCAGCTCCTTAGGAAAAACACACTGAGCTCCTGATTCAGCTCCTCAGGTCAGTCAAACTGAGCTCCTGATTCAGCTCCTCAGGTCAGTCACGCTGAGCTCCTGCTTCAGCTCCTTAGGTCAGTCAAACTGAGCTCCTGCTTCAGCTCCTTAGGTCAGTCACGCTGAGCTCCTGCTTCAGCTCCTCAGGTCAGTCACGCTGAGCTCCTGCTTCAGTTCCTCAGGTCAGTCACACTGAGCTCCTGCTTCAGTTCCTCAGGTCAGTCACACTGAGCTCCTGATTCTGCTCCTCAGGTCAGTCACGCTGAGCTCCTGCTTCAGCTCCTCAGGTCAGTCACACTGAGCTCCTGCTTCAGTCCCTTAGGTCAGTCACACTGAGCTCCTGCTTCAGTTCCTCAGGTCAGTCACACTGAGCTCCTGCTTCAGCTCCTCAGGTCAGTCACACTGAGCTTCTGATTCAGTTCCTCAGGTCAGTCACACTGAGCTCCTGATTCAGTTCCTCAGGTCAGTCACACTGAGCTCCTGATTCAGTTCCTCAGGTCAGTCACACTGAGCTCCTGCTTCAGCACCTCAGGTCAGTCACACTGAGCTCCTGATTCAGTTCCTCAGGTCAGTCAAACTGAGCTCCTGATTCAGTTCCTCAGGTCAGTCACACTGAGCTCCTGCTTCAGCTCCTTAGGTCAGTCACGCTGAGCTCCTGATTCAGTTCCTCAGGTCAGTCACACTGAGCTCCTGATTCAGTTCCTCAGGTCAGTCACACTGAGCTCCTGCTTCAGCTCCTTAGGTCAGTCACGCTGAGCTCCTGATTCAGTTCCTCAGGTCAGTCACGCTGAGCTCCTGATTCAGTTCCTCAGGTCAGTCACGCTGAGCTCCTGCTTCAGCTCCTTAGGTCAGTCACACTGAGCTCCTGCTTCAGCTCCTTAGGTCAGTCACGCTGAGCTCCTGCAGGGTTAGCCACCATTTTTACTTGATCAGACTTGCAGGCTCAGAAACACCTGAAGGGTCTGAGCTTGAACCAGAGGAGGGATTAATATATTTACTTTAACATTGTTTTACTCAGAGTTAAACATTTATTCAAGAAAAAGCAAAAAGTACATGTTGAAAATACTACTGAAGTACTCATGTTACTGTGTCTGTGCAGTGATCCCGTCGCCCGGCTCGTCCGTGGTGCCGACTTACGGTTGTGCTTCGGCGAATCTCTGCGCCGCCGCCGCGTACCTGGGATCCTTTCCCCTGGTGGCCAATATCAGAGGTGTCCAAGGCCGCGCCACCTGCTGCACACGCCACAACTGCAACACGCTGCAGACCACTACCGCTAATGAGCCTCCTATTCAACACGTGGACTGGCTTTGACTCGCCGGTCTGCTATGTCATTTTGTCTGCAGCTCTTGCCCGCATGTTCTTAAACCGGCCTACTACTTACCCGCTACCTTCTGGTCGTCGAGCACCTGTCATCTGTTCTCACCGGTGTAAAAAACCTTTCAAACCCCATGTCTGCACTGTTCTGCCTTTAGGTTCTCTTAAAAAAATAACAAAAGGAAACGGTGACGTGTGTACACCACTCAAAAATTGTTGGTCATATGTCGTTCTAGGATCAAATGTTTTTTAGTTTCACATAAAATATTCCCTAATCCACCTTTGTAGAAATGAGGTGGCCAACCAAACTAGCATAGTACAAGATAGTACAATAAATTGTACTGTCTTCAAAATGTGCACTGTTAAATCCTTTTGAGACTTATTGTGAACGACTTCTTAATCGTAAGCAAATGACGGCTGGCTCTGGAAGTTCCTGACTCTGATGGACTTTCCATGATAAAAAATTATAATTTCCATTATTTTTTTAAATCTAAATAATGGAGCTGACACAAGCTGGCTGAATCAATCAGAATCAGAATAATTTTAATTGCCATTGTTTGAGAACAGGTTCACAAACTGGGAATTTTTCTTGGTGCAGACGTGCAACATAAAATATATAACACGGAATTTAGATAAAAAAATAAGCTATAAAACTTTAAACTATAAGGCTTTAGGGGGCATGCATAAAGAATATTAAATAAATAAGGTACAAAATCAAAAGTAAAATATGGTAAAATGACCAGCCAGCGTGTCAATGCATAAATAAATAAATACAGAAATAAAATAAATAAATGCATGCACTTATTACAATAAATGCAAGCATTTTTTTGCAAGTTTTATCTTTATTTTATTTTATTTATATATTTATTTATATGTTTATTTATTGTTTCGGCAGCCACGGTCCTCAATAGAAAACCACCTTCAATGTAAAATGATGTTTAGCTGCCGTACGTCACGTCCCATGTGCAACACCCATTTACTGCAATGAGTCAACGTTTCTTTTATATATATATTCATATTTGAAAACGTAACCAAATTCTTGAATAATTTTCTCACATTGCGACAATGTTTATTTGAAATGGCTACAGACTCCAAAATGTTCCAGTCTTGACTATGCACATTTTGAAATGTTCCTCGTCTGATTTATTGAGCTTTGAACTCAAAAGAACAATAAAAACTAAAACTAAATAAGACAAAAAATGTATACTGGCTCAGTATAGAATTTACATGTTGTTACCCAAAAGTGCACATCAAATGGCGTATTTAAAAAACCTTGTAGCAAAGAGCAATAATATTTTTATTGCAGTCTTCATTTTATTCTTGGCTTTTATGGACTTTTAAATGGACTGTTCTTTCCCCACAGAATGAAACTCCCTTCACTTCAGGGTTTATTATATCTGCCTGTTGTTGATTGCTTTAGTCATAACCAGTTGGACAGCCATTCATACTGCACTGTATTTGTATTGATACTGTACGACTCACATTTCTGTCATGCACGGTGTGAAAGAGCCAAACGGCGCCACACCTCTGCCTCTCTGCATTCCATACAGTGCTTTATGATGCAATGCAGTTTACCAGCAATTAGATCCTGATAAAAAAAAAAGTCCTTTGCAAAACAGGTGCGGTGTCACACAACGGCAAAATTATATTGCACCGCTGCAGCGACGGAGAGACACAGTGCGTGTCCGCCACCATCCTCAGTGAGTCCCACACCCCAGGCCTGCCCTAAACCTACACCCCTCGAATATGTTATTGTACAGCGGGCATAGAGTAATACTAACAAGCATTTAAGTGGATTCAAACTGGCATTCATTTGACATTTTTGGGAAAATAATGAAACTTTTACTGCAGATTTTAGTCACAAATGTTCACATTTTGACTGTGTGCCTTTGAATGCAGAAAATCAAATGAAAATGAGCCCCATTTTTTTTCTGCACCTAAGGCCTCTAAACCCCCGGCTTAACCAAGCACATTTTCTCCAGTTCGGCTTCACCCAAATCTAAAAGCTTCTTGACTGGAGCTTGCTGCCTATAGCAGTGGTTCCCAAACTGGGGGTCGGGGGACACTGAAGTGGGGGTCGCAAGATGATTTTTAGACAATTAATTTGATGTATTTTTGATTGAAAACAGCATATTTTAGTGAAATCAAGCCAAATATCAAAATGCAGCATTCAAACTAACGTCATTAAACCAGATTTTAAATGTTTTGTGCCTTAATTTATTGTAAATGCTTATTACAGAAGTAGGTCCTGCGTTGTTGGTTTAGGTGATTTTGGGGGTCGCAGCCTGAAAAGTTGGAAAACCCCAGTGTGACGACTCATTTAAAAGCTAAGACCTACGTTTTCCAGCAAGGATCCACTCACATTCACACGCTCATTCATACACCAGTGTACGCAGACACTGGGGGCAAGGCAGGTGAAGTGTCTTGCCCAAGGACACAACGACAGTGTGCCCCTGCAGGATTCAAACTGCCGATCCTCCAGTTACAAGATGACCCGCTCTACTATGTGTGCCACTGTCAATAGACTGAAGCAGAGCTCGTGTTTGGCAGTGTCTATGCTGGACAAGGCACGTGTGCATCACCTTACAGCAGCGGCATCCAGACCCACCCCATGTTTTGCATACATTAAGAGAAATACATAAATAAATACAGAAATAAATGAATAAATACAGAAATAAATAATTAAAAACAAAAATAAATGCATAAATAAATAAATACAAAATAAATCCATCCATACATCCTCAGCAGAGATGCCCAGACTTCCCGATCCACGCACACCTCCTCCAGCTGTTCTGGGGCGACCCCGAGGCGACACCGGGCCAGCTCGGAGACATAGTCCAGTGAGCCTGTAACACAGGCTCACTGGAGTGTTACAGCTGTGACCCTCGGACCGGAGCCTGCAACGTCCAACTGAAGTGTAACGCTCTGGAGTCACACTGCTTCAGCTCCTCAGGTCAGTCACGCTGAGCTCCTGCTTCAGTTCCTCAGGTCAGTCACGCTGAGCTCCTGCTTCAGTTCCTCAGGTCAGTCACACTGAGCTCCTGCTTCAGCTCCTCAGGTCAGTCACGCTGAGCTCCTGCTTCAGCTCCTCAGGTCAGTCAAACTGAGCTCCTGATTCAGCACCTTAGGTCAGTCAAACTGAGCTCCTGCTTCAGCTCCTTAGGTCAGTCAAACTGAGCTCCTGCTTCAGCTCCTTAGGTCAGTCACACTGAGCTCCTGATTCAGCTCCTTAGGAAAAACACACTGAGCTCCTGATTCAGCTCCTCAGGTCAGTCAAACTGAGCTCCTGATTCAGCTCCTCAGGTCAGTCACGCTGAGCTCCTGCTTCAGCTCCTTAGGTCAGTCAAACTGAGCTCCTGCTTCAGCTCCTTAGGTCAGTCACGCTGAGCTCCTGCTTCAGCTCCTCAGGTCAGTCACGCTGAGCTCCTGCTTCAGTTCCTCAGGTCAGTCACACTGAGCTCCTGCTTCAGTTCCTCAGGTCAGTCACACTGAGCTCCTGATTCTGCTCCTCAGGTCAGTCACGCTGAGCTCCTGCTTCAGCTCCTCAGGTCAGTCACACTGAGCTCCTGCTTCAGTCCCTTAGGTCAGTCACACTGAGCTCCTGCTTCAGCTCCTCAGGTCAGTCACACTGAGCTCCTGATTCAGTTCCTCAGGTCAGTCACACTGAGCTCCTGATTCAGTTCCTCAGGTCAGTCACACTGAGCTCCTGCTTCAGCACCTCAGGTCAGTCACACTGAGCTCCTGATTCAGTTCCTCAGGTCAGTCACACTGAGCTCCTGCTTCAGCTCCTCAGGTCAGTCTCACTGAGCTCCTGCTTCAGCTCCTTAGGTCAGTCACGCTGAGCTCCTGCTTCAGCTCCTTAGGTCAGTCACACTGAGCTCCTGCTTCAGCTCCTCAGGTCAGTCACGCTGAGCTCCTGCTTCAGCTCCTTAGGTCAGTCACGCTGAGCTCCTGCTTCAGCTCCTTAGGTCAGTCACGCTGAGCTCCTGCTTCAGCTCCTTAGGTCAGTCACGCTGAGCTCCTGCTTCAGCTCCTTAGGTCAGTCACGCTGAGCTCCTGATTCAGTTCCTCAGGTCAGTCAAACTGAGCTCCTGATTCAGTTCCTCAGGTCAGTCAAACTGAGCTCCTGATTCAGTTCCTCAGGTCAGTCACACTGAGCTCCTGCTTCAGCTCCTTAGGTCAGTCACGCTGAGCTCCTGATTCAGTTCCTCAGGTCAGTCACACTGAGCTCCTGATTCAGTTCCTCAGGTCAGTCACACTGAGCTCCTGCTTCAGCTCCTTAGGTCAGTCACACTGAGCTCCTGCTTCAGCTCCTCAGGTCAGTCACGCTGAGCTCCTGCAGGGTTAGCCACCATTTTTACTTGATCAGACTTGCAGGCTCAGAAACACCTGAAGGGTCTGAGCTTGAACCAGAGGAGGGATTAATATATTTACTTTAACATTGTTTTACTCAGAGTTAAACATTTATTCAAGAAAAAGCAAAAAGTACATGTTGAAAATACTACTGAAGTACTCATGTTACTGTGTCTGTGCAGTGATCCCGTCGCCCGGCTCGTCCGTGGTGCCGACTTACGGTTGTGCTTCGGCGAATCTCTGCGCCGCCGCCGCGTACCTGGGATCCTTTCCCCTGGTGGCCAATATCAGAGGTGTCCAAGGCCGCGCCACCTGCTGCACACGCCACAACTGCAACACGCTGCAGACCACTACCGCTAATGAGCCTCCTATTCAACACGTGGACTGGCTTTGACTCGCCGGTCTGCTATGTCATTTTGTCTGCAGCTCTTGCCCGCATGTTCTTAAACCGGCCTACTACTTACCCGCTACCTTCTGGTCGTCGAGCACCTGTCATCTGTTCTCACCGGTGTAAAAAACCTTTCAAACCCCATGTCTGCACTGTTCTGCCTTTAGGTTCTCTTAAAAAAATAACAAAAGGAAACGGTGACGTGTGTACATCATACACCACTCAAAAATTGTTGGTCATATGTCGTTCTAGGATCAAATGTTTTTTAGTTTCACATAAAATATTCCCTAATCCACCTTTGTAGAAATGAGGTGGCCAACCAAACTAGCATAGTACAAGATAGTACAATAAATTGTACTGTCTTCAAAATGTGCACTGTTAAATCCTTTTGAGACTTATTGTGAACGACTTCTTAATCGTAAGCAAATGACGGCTGGCTCTGGAAGTTCCTGACTCTGATGGACTTTCCATGATAAAAAATTATAATTTCCATTATTTTTTTAAATCTAAATAATGGAGCTGACACAAGCTGGCTGAATCAATCAGAATCAGAATAATTTTAATTGCCATTGTTTGAATACAGGTTCACAAACTGGGAATTTTTCTTGGTGCAGACGTGCAACATAAAATATATAACACGGAATTTAGATAAAAAAATAAGCTATAAAACTTTAAACTATAAGGCTTTAGGGGGCATGCATAAAGAATATTAAATAAATAAGGTACAAAATCAAAAGTAAAATATGGTAAAATGACCAGCCAGCGTGTCAATGCATAAATAAATAAATACAGAAATAAAATAAATAAATGCATGCACTTATTACAATAAATGCAAGCATTTTTTTGCAAGTTTTATCTTTATTTTATTTTATTTATATATTTATTTATATGTTTATTTATTGTTTCGGCAGCCACGGTCCTCAATAGAAAACCACCTTCAATGTAAAATGATGTTTAGCTGCCGTACGTCACGTCCCATGCGCAACACCCATTTACTGCAATGAGTCAACGTTTCTTTTATATTTATTCATATTTGAAAACGTAACCAAATTCTTGAATAATTTTCTCACATTGCGACAATGTTTATTTGAAATGGCTACAGACTCCAAAATGTTCCAGTCTTGACTATGCACATTTTGAAATGTTCCTCGTCTGATTTATTGAGCTTTGAACTCAAAAGAACAATAAAAACTAAAACTAAATAAGACAAAAAATGTATACTGGCTCAGTATAGAATTTACATGTTGTTACCCAAAAGTGCACATCAAATGGCGTATTTAAAAAACCTTGTAGCAAAGAGCAATAATATTTTTATTGCAGTCTTCATTTTATTCTTGGCTTTTATGGACTTTTAAATGGACTGTTCTTTCCCCACAGAATGAAACTCCCTTCACTTCAGGGTTTATTATATCTGCCTGTTGTTGATTGCTTTAGTCATAACCAGTTGGACAGCCATTCATACTGCACTGTATTTGTATTGATACTGTACGACTCACATTTCTGTCATGCACGGTGTGAAAGAGCCAAACGGCGCCACACCTCTGCCTCTCTGCATTCCATACAGTGCTTTATGATGCAATGCAGTTTACCAGCAATTAGATCCTGATAAAAAAAAAGTCCTTTGCAAAACAGGTGCGGTGTCACACAACGGCAAAATGATATATTATAATAAAAATAATTCAGAAAGCATCACTTGGTCCAACAAAAATCATCTTGCATGACTGACCACTAACTGCTCTATTTGTTGCTGTAGCGACGGCGGGCAGCTGGATGTCCACGCAGAAGGTGAAGAGATGTGCGGCGGCTGATTTCTGTCCCTTTGTGGGGACACATGACTTCTCTTTGAACGTGGGCACCTCCAGCGTCCTCACCAAATCCAGGTGCTGCAGCACAGACAACTGCAACGCCGCCGACGCCAGCAGTACGTCCCATCAGCCGGTTTACTTTGGCTTTCACTTTAGTCTTATTACTCCTGTGTTTGACATCTGTTTCTATCAGCTCCCACAGCGCCCGCTGCAGGCTCACTGCAGTGTTACAGCTGTGACCCTCGGACCGGAGCCTGCAACGTCCAACTGAAGTGTAACGCTCTGGAGTCACACTGCTTTAGCTCCTCAGGTCAGTCACACTGAGCTCCTGCTTCAGCTCCTTAGGTCAGTCACGCTGAGCTCCTGCTTCAGCTCCTTAGGTCAGTCACGCTGAGCTCCTGCTTCAGCTCCTCAGGTCAGTCAAACTGAGCTCCTGCTTCAGTTCCTCAGGTCAGTCACACTGAGCTCCTGATTCAGCTCCTTAGGTCAGTCACGCTGAGCTCCTGCTTCAGTTCCTCAGGTCAGTCACACTGAGCTCCTGATTCAGCTCCTCAGGTCAGTCACACTGAGCTCCTGATTCAGTTCCTCAGGTCAGTCACACTGAGCTCCTGATTCAGTTCCTCAGGTCAGTCACACTGAGCTCCTGATTCAGCTCCTCAGGTCAGTCCCGCTGAGCTCCTGCTTCAGCTCCTTAGGTCAGTCACGCTGAGCTCCTGCTTCAGCTCCTCAGGTCAGTCACGCTGAGCTCCTGCTTCAGCTCCTTAGGTCAGTCACGCTGAGCTCCTGCTTCAGCTCCTTAGGTCAGTCACACTGAGCTCCTGATTCAGTTCCTCAGGTCAGTCACACTGAGCTCCTGATTCAGCTCCTTAGGAAAAACACACTGAGCTCCTGATTCAGTTCCTCAGGTCAGTCACACTGAGCTCCTGATTCAGCTCCTTAGGTCAGTCACGCTTAGCTCCTGCTTCAGTTCCTCAGGTCAGTCACACTGAGCTCCTGATTCAGCTCCTCAGGTCAGTCACACTGAGCTCCTGATTCAGTTCCTCAGGTCAGTCACACTGAGCTCCTGATTCAGTTCCTCAGGTCAGTCACACTGAGCTCCTGATTCAGCTCCTCAGGTCAGTCCCGCTGAGCTCCTGCTTCAGCTCCTTAGGTCAGTCACGCTGAGCTCCTGCTTCAGCTCCTCAGGTCAGTCACGCTGAGCTCCTGCTTCAGCTCCTTAGGTCAGTCACGCTGAGCTCCTGCTTCAGCTCCTTAGGTCAGTCACACTGAGCTCCTGATTCAGTTCCTCAGGTCAGTCACACTGAGCTCCTGATTCAGCTCCTTAGGAAAAACACACTGAGCTCCTGATTCAGTTCCTCAGGTCAGTCAAACTGAGCTCCTGATTCAGTTCCTCAGGTCAGTCACGCTGAGCTCCTGCAGGGTTAGCCACCATTTTTACTTGATCAGACTTGCAGGCTCAGAAACACCTGAAGGGTCTGAGCTTGAACCAGAGGAGGGATTAATATATTTACTTTAACATTGTTTTAGTCAGAATTAAAAATTTATTCAAGAAAAAGCAAAAAGTACATGTTGAAAATACTACTGAAGTACTCATGTTACTGTGTCTGTGCAGTGATCCCGTCGCCCGGCTCGTCCGTGGTGCCGACTTACGGTTGTGCTTCGGCGAATCTCTGCGCCGCCGCCGCGTACCTGGGATCCTTTCCCCTGGTGGCCAATATCAGAGGTGTCCAAGGCCGCGCCACCTGCTGCACACGCCACAACTGCAACACGCTGCAGACCACTACCGCTAATGAGCCTCCTATTCAACACGTGGACTGGCTTTGACTCGCCGGTCTGCTACACCTATGTCATTTTGTCTGCAGCTCTTGCCCGCATGTTCTTAAACCGGCCTACTACTTACCCGCTACCTTCTGGTCGTCGAGCACCTGTCATCTGTTCTCACCGGTGTAATAAACCTTTCAAACCCCATGTCTGCACTGTTCTGCCTTTAGGTTCTCTTCAAAAATAACAAAAGGAAACGGTGACGTGTGTACATCATACACCACTCAGAAATTGTTGGTCATATGTCGTTCTAGGATCAAATGTTTTTTAGGTTCACATAAAATATTCCCTAATCCACCTTTGTAGAAATGAGGTGGCCATCCAAACTAGCATAGTACAAGATAGTACAATAAATTGTACTGTCTTCAAAATGTGCACTGTTAAATCCTTTTGAGACTTATTGTGAGCGACTTCTTAATCGTAATCAAATGACGGCTGGCTCTGGAAGTTCCTGACTCTGATGGACTTTCCATAGTAAAAAATAATAATTTCCATTATTTTTGAAATTCTAAATAATGGAGCTGGCTCCAAAAACCCAGGCAACTTGACTGACACAAGCTGGCTGAATCAATCAGAATCAGAATAATTTTAATTGCCATTGTTTGAGAACAGGTTCACAAACTGGGAATTTTTCTTGGTGCAGACGTGCAACATAAAATATATAACAAGGAATTTAGATAAAAAAATAAGCTATAAAACTTTAAACTATAAGGCTTTAGGGGGCATGCATAAAGAATATTACATAAATAAGATACAGAATAAAAAGTAAAATATGGTCAAATGACAACAGTGGGATTATATTTACAGATGTGTATGTGTATAAAGTCAAGTGATTAAGTGATATAAAGTGATCAAAGTGTGGACACACCGCACAGTGCAACGGAGCAGATTACATCCATGAGTCTGTAACTAAGTTATTGGGTCTTGTTATTGTTCATGAGTCTGATGTCTAATGATCATTATGGATGGCAAGGTTGATTATTTGGATGCTCTGGCCAAACGTCAAAATCTGGTCATTGACAGTATACTGGAGGAGAGTAACAGTAGGACTGTACTGGACTACGTGTCACATAAACAGACACGTAGCCAACAAGAGTCCACTGTGTCCCGTGTCCTCATTATCCATGGGGTCAGAAGCGGCGGACTGCAAGGCCCTGTCCCAATTCAAACCCTAGCCCTAGATTTGAGCCCTTCCCCTAGATTTTGAGCGTTCTCGTTGAGGGGTAGGGTGTCCCAATACTTTGTAACAATAGTGGCGGCTACCGGTGGAAGCGACAATTACAAATGTAAGAATATATAAGCAAATAAGCCTGTAAAAATTCTGAAATGTGTTGGAATGTGTTAGTTAGATGTATATGCAATGAACTTTTAAGTTATAGTTTAAAAGTCGCTATATTTGATGACGTTTGTAAAAATAATGAGTGCTTTGCAAGAGTCTATCCGTCAATATGTGTGTGTGTCCCGGTGTGTCCCGGTGTACATGCGGATGTTTCGTGCTTATCCAGGTTCTCAATCTACTGACTGATTCCAGATTTCAGTAAACAAAATGGTCTCAAGCTGAACCCTTTCTCCTGTGGTGATAGAGGACTGAAGTGTTGTTTACGTTCTACTTATGTGACATTGTGTGATGATTATTGACTGGCCTATCGAAAACAGTAATGCATCATGTTGAATCGTTTAACAATAGACTGGATGCAAACTATACGATCTGAATGTGTAGGCCGTCTTGTTTTTAGACACAATGGTAGTTGGCAGCTAAGTTGAGCAAAGTGCCAAAATTAAACAAAACGACATCTGAAACATCTCGACCGTCGTTTCGTATATATCCTCTCCGTTGATTTATCAAACGTAGATAAATCAACATGGCGCACACACAACAGGCAGGAGCTACGCCGGAATCGGCATTTTCACACGTGAATGAAAATAGTATTTCTTGTATAAACTGTGTATTAGGCAAGGCAAGTTTATTTGTAGAGCACAATTCATACACAAGGCAATTCAAAGTGCTTTCACAGTTGCATAAAATTACAAGAAAACAGATCAAATCAATCATTAAAACATCAACATAAAAATTAAAAATTAATAAATTACAGTAAAAGGCAAGAGTGCAGATAAAATACTTTCAGTTTTCATATGCACGGGTAAAAAGAGCTGTTTTCAGCCTGGATTTGAACATTGTCAGAGTTGAGGCCTGTCTCACATCCTCATGAAGACTGTTCCAGATTATTTATTTATTTATTTATTTTTTTCTCTTGTTTATTTGAGCAGTACACATAGTGCTCAAAAGGAGTGGACTGAAGCAAAAGCTTATGAGTGCCCACCCCCAAGTGCAATAAAAATAATAATAATAATAATAATAAAAATAAAAAAAGAACATTTCAGAACATTTCAAGCAGCTACATTCATACAGACCAACTTACAACTTACAAAAAAAATATATGAACTGTTTATACAATTAATTGAAACAACGCACAACTACAACAACAATCCCGTTTCATGCACGATGTCCAGAACGAAGCAGTCAAAAAAAAAAAAAAATGTGATCCTTAATATATTTCTTTCAGATTTTTTACCCTTGATAACCGAGAGTTACTTTTATGTTATGAAGGTACATTAATAGGTATTATGCTCCGAGATCTTGATACTTCCCAGTTGTCATTACCATCCTCAGTATAATTTTAATTTGGGTGTAATTTTCATAATCATTATTATTATATATTTATTTAATTGAGTTATATATGAAGTATGCTGTAGCCCTGCATAGTGTGGTGCATTAAAAAGCCAGAGTGTAGAGCGGGCCAGTTGAAGAGGGCAGTAACTCCCCGTCAACAAACCCCCCACACGGCTGCCCTAACAGCTGATTTTGTAGAATATGTTCCTATGCTGAGTGGTGCATTAAAGGACAAGGTTTAGAGCCCGTTGGGAGGATTTCCCTCAACAGATCCATAACCTGCCAACCCTAATTCTCCATTTGTGAATTTGAGCAATAGAATGACAACCGTTCCAAGCAGCAACACTCTTCCTTGATTATAGAGGAAACAATACACATAATTGATCCTACTGCTCCCCCTAGTGGCAACACATTTCTTCTTGTCTGTATATTTCAAAAGTCTTTTGTTTGTATTTAAATTTGAACAGGTTGATGTTTGGACATCGTTTCAACTCCATCTCCAGTTTATTCCACAATTGTACACCATTAACTGTTGGACTAAAACTTTTCAAAGTTGTGCTATGTTTCTGAATCCTAAAGTTTAATTCATCACGTAATTCATAACAACCAGTTCGTTCTTGGAACCTTCTTTGTATTTGGTTTGGTAACAATTTGTATCTTGCTTTGAATAACATCTGTACAGTTTGGAACTCAACAATGTCACAAAACTTCATGATCTTTGATTTTAAAAATAATGAGTTTGTGTGGTCCAAAACCCCAACTTTATGAATTACTCGGATAGCTCTTTTTTGCAACAATACTATTGGTTTAACTGTGTTTTTATAAGTACTACCCCAAACCACAGTACAATAATATAAGTAGGGCAAAATCAGAGAACAGTATAAGGTATGTAGAGCTTTGATGTTTAAAATGTGCTTTGCTTTTGCAATTACTGAAATGCTTCTAGAAATGTTTGTAGATATATATTTAATGTGAGATTTCCAAGTAATTCTGTCATCAATAATCACACCAAGGAATTTGATTTCATGCACTTGCTCGATAACAACACCCTCTATCTGAATTGCTTCCTGAGCATTGGAATTACAGTTGCCAAATATCATCATTTTGCTTTTACTCAGATTTAGAGATAATTTATTTTGTTTGAACCACTTATTGACACTTTTGAGTTCCAAGTTAACAATTCGACACAGCTGCTGTAAGTCGTCTGCTGATGCAAAAATATTTGTATCATCAGCAAACAAGATAAATTTAAGTACTTCAGATGTTTTACAAATATCGTTAATATACATATTAAACAATTTTGGGCCCAGAATAGAACCTTGAGGTAAACCACAGACAATTTGTCGACAACTCGACTGATAATCACCGATTTTCACACATTGTTTTCTATTTTTTAAGTAACTGGTAACCCACTGTGCTACCGCCCTAATTCCATAATGTTCTAGTTTATTAATTAATATATCATAGTTTATTGTATCAAACGCTTTACTCAGGTCAATAAATAACCCTATTGCACATTTCTTGTTATCTACAGCATTAGTTATTTCTTCAGTTATATCAAAGAGCGCGTGTGAGGTTGAGTGATTGTTCCTAAAACCAAACTGATTGTCCGAGAGTAAATTACACTTTTCGATAAAGCTGTCAAGTCTAGAGTTAAAAACCTTTTCTAAGATTTTAGAGAATTGCGGTAAAAGGGAAACAGGCCTATAGTTTGTAAAGAGATGTTTATCTCCTGCCTTGAACAGAGGAATCACTTTTGCTACTTTCACACTATCAGGAAATTGTCCAGTTTGCAACGATAAGTTACAGATGTAAGTTAACGGCTTAGAGATACTTTCAATAACAGTTTTTAAAGTTTTCATATCCATGTCATGGTAATCTGTCGAGGTCTTATTTTTACACCCTTTAACAATGTCCAGTATCTCCTTTTCCTCCACAGGATTGAGGAACAGGGACATAGGATTTGTGTCTATCAGTTCACAATTATAGTTTGCAATTTTTGCAGCAAGGTTTGGTCCAACATCTACAAAGAATTTATTAAATGTTTCGACTACTTCATTCATATTATTTAAAGTGTTATCCTCATCTTTGAAATATTTTGGATAATTAATCGTTCTTGGTTTATTTCTAATTCTACTATTTAAGATATTCCATAAACCTTTAATAAAATTCTTATTAGTATCTAACAACTTATTATAATAATCCTGTTTACATTTTCTAATGATACCTGTCAGTTTATTTTTATATTTCTTATATTTATCCTCAGCTTCTTTTGTTTTGTTATTTATAAAGTTTTTGTAAAGATAATTTTTTTTCTTGCAAGCATTTAGCAAACCCTTAGACATCCATGGTGTTTCTTTACACTTTCTGTTTTTACAATATTTCTTCATTGGGCAGTTTTTGTCGTATACCTTTTGAAATACTTGCGTAAACTCATCATAAGCCATATTCGTGTCATTCTCTCTGTATACAATACTCCAGTCTTGAGCTAAAAGCTCCTTTTTAAATGCATCAATAGTTTTCTCTGTTTTTACCCTTCTAAACCAATACTTGTTTTCCTCTTCATCTTTTACATATCCATTTTTATACAAAACGAAAACTGGAAGGTGATCACTAATATCGTTTATCAATAATCCGCTGACTGTGTCACTTTCTATTTCATTTGAGAAAATGTTATCAATCAAGGTGGCACTATGGGTTGTTATTCTACTCGGTTTGGTTATTAGAGGAAACAGACCTATACTGAATAAAGTATTTATAAATTCGTCCGTCTTTTTATGTTTATATGGGTTTAACAGATCGATGTTGAGGTCTCCCCCCACAAACATGACTTTATGATGTAATCCTGAAAAGTGCTCCTCCATCCAATTAGAAAAAACATCTATATCAGAGCCAGGTGTTCTATAAATAGAACTCACAATAATATTTTTCTTTTTTTGCCTTGTAATTTCTACAGTAAGGCATTCAAGTGTATCATCCACCACCATTGTCTTATTTTGCATTACTTTATAACTATAGTTGGAGTCTATAAACATAGCTACGCCCCCTCCATGCTTGTTCCTTCTGTTCATACTTATAAATTCATAACCATCAATAGAAAATTCAAATTCTCTGTCATTATTAATCCATGTTTCTGTGATTAGAATGACACTGAATGGTGTGGAAAACTGTTTTAAGAAGCTTTTGATGTGGTCAAAGTTTGCATAAAGGCTTCGACTATTGAAGTGGATTACAGTGAATGCCTTAATGTTCTTAAGTTTACTATTGTACAGATCCTCTGTGTAGTATTGACAGTCATTGGTAGCTCTAGAAAAAAAGTTATTTTCCGGGTCAATGTCGATCTCAGTGTTCTGTAGGTCGTATTGTGAGAATGTAAAATCCTGAGTGTTTGCTTCAGCAATTCTCCTTATTGAAAAGTCCAAGTCGGTGCTTCCTATAGAACTGTATGTATTACTAGACATGTGAAATTATGTGTTTTTACATACCAAAATCCATACGTTTTTCCCGGTGTTTATACTGGATGTGGTGTACTGCTGCGTGGACGTATAATGAGTTTGTCATATCTCAAGAAGGCGATCTCCCCCCTTTCTCGTGCAGCTCTCAGCTCCAGCATCAGTTCTTTACGTTTTCTTTTTATGGATTCTGTGTAGTCCTCGTTAATGAAGATTTTTGTTCCTTTAAGTCGTTTGGCGCGCTGCAAGATTTCCTCGCGATCCTTCCACCTCAGTAGTCTGGCGATGATGGGTCTCGGCCAGTCTCTCCCTCCGCCGGGTTTCCCTACGCGGTGAGCCCTCTCCACCTCCACCGCGTGATGTAGCTGGAGCTTCTCCTTCAATATTTCTTTCACTTTTTCCCCGGCGTCGGCCCAAGTCTCCCCGGGCGACTCCAACACTCCCTCAAAGACCAGATTGTTTCTGCGGCTCTGTCCCTCCAGATACTCCAGTTTATCCGTGATAATGTGCAAATTGTCACATACTTTATAAAAATCGGTTTGCAAGGTGTTTGTGCGCTCCGTGAGTTTCAGATTCTGTTCTTTTAAAGAGTCCACCTCACCTTGCGTGAACTGCAGGCTGTTTTTTAGTTCTTGAATGTCCTTTGTCTGTAAATCCAATCGGTTGTTAGTAGATTCCATTATTATTTTTATGAATGCTCTAAAGTTCTCCTGTTGTTGATGGAGCAGATCCTTAAAGATGTCCTTTTGTTTATCCAGTAACTCAGTAACTCGACTGAGGCTTACGTACTCCTCTTCCGTTGTCGCCACATCTCCCTGTAGCTTCGTCTCTGATCTAGTCGCTTTGGGCATTTTTCTTTCCTCTCTCTACAAAAACTTATTTGAATGAAATTTCGGTCGTCAATCACCAAAAGGATGATGATTAGAAAAAAAGGTTAACGATTCACCGCACGCTGCCACACTTCTCACACACTACTCACAGCCGCACCTCCGGGTATGAGTCACCAAAGAGTCGGCAGTTTTATAGCTGCATGAAACTGAAACGCAGCCTCACGTGTTTATTATTGACTCTGGGAACCACCAGGAGACCCCTCCCTGAAGTTCTCAGGGCCCGAGATGGTTCATACGGCTCTAACATGTCAGAGATGTACTTTGGTGCTAAACCATGAAAAGACTTGTACACAAGCAGAGCTGTTTTAAATTCTATTCTCTGAGAGACAGGAAGCCAGTGCAGAGACCGGAGCACTGGACTAATATGGTCGTATATCCTGGTTCTTGTCAGGACTCGAGCAGCAGCGTTCTGGATGTTCTGCAGCTCTAACAGCTCGTTTAGAAAGGCCAGTGAGCAGCCGTTACAGTAGTCTAACCTGTTGGAGACAAATGCATGGATGAGTGTCTCCAAGTCTGGTTTTGACACGATTCCTCTGATCTTAGCAATGTTTTTCAGATGGTAAAAAGCTGATGATGTTATTGCTTTGATGTGGCTGTTTAAGTTCAGGTCTGAGTCCATGATTACTCCTAGATTTCTAACCTGATTTTTTGGTTTTAGAGAGAGAGACTCAAGGTGACTGATAACACTTTGTCTTTGTGTCTGTGGGCCAAAAACAATGATCTCAGTTTTGTCTGAGTTTAGTTGGAGAAAGTTGTTTTGCATCCGCAAACTGATCTGTTCGATGCAGTGACAGAGAGTATCTACAGGCCCCTGTTCACCTGACAGTGACAAGTGACACGTATTACCGCTATCTACTAGACTGGGGTGAACTCAGACACGTCGATGTTGCGTTGTAAGGAACAAATTCTCTGCGCCAATTTGCATACTAGTGGTGTCCCATTCCTTTGGGGAAATTCTTCACTTGCACTTCCCTCATTGAAGGGACTCTACTGTGGAGGGAACTCATAGCGAGTGTTCTCAGAGCAAGTGAGAGAAATGGGAGTGGGCCCAAGTGTCTGTCGTATTTTCAGGTCCAGTACAGTACAGTTAACCAGCGAAAGAAGTTTTCACGCAGTTTACAGTGAAAATGTGCTCGCTGCTAGCTGTATGAGAAACAATGGGAGACGAAACCGGGTGAAAGTGGAAAAAGGAGATTTGTTTACAAAAAGGATATTTAATATAACCAAACTGAGGATAACACTAACACAGACGGAAGCCCGGAGGAGGAGGAGCGAGAGCACGAGCATGCCAAACAGCATGTGGAGACGGCGGGCCGCAGCATGGACCAGAAGGGCGGAGGAGAGCAGGAGGCCAGCACACCTGGGAAGACGGCAGAGGGAGGAGCAACCACAGGGGAAAGCAAGCCTCCCTCCCAAAACCCCCATAACACGGGCCAGGGCTGTGCCATCAAAAAGAGGGACCCCTATAGGGCCCTCAATAAACCCACCAGAAAACAAACTACAGCTTGCACAGGACTAAAGCTGCGAGTCAGAAATGAGCAGAGGAACAATCATGTACAGACAGCTAATCTAATTACCTCCGGTGAGCTGGACAATTTGTTTGCCATAACAGCATTGTCAGAGCGTTGTTGAGATAAAAGCTCACCAGGTGAGCAGGAGGGACCACCAGGATCAGGCAGGACAACCAGGCCAGAAGAAACAGGCTGGGACGAAGAGACAGGAACCAGGCCTAAAACCAGAGGACCAGACACCAGGAGAGGACACGAAGCCCCTCACTCTAGCAGACGAATCAACGAGGAGGACATCTGAACACAAGGAGGCGCAGCGAGGAGGGGACCAGAGACAATACCCCACCCCTGCAGGACATATGGAAGACCCACCGATGTGCACAAGTGTTGCGCAGTGGGGCTGTTCCCGGCGCCACAGTCCACAGCAACTGCACAGGAAACGACGAGTGTCCAGAGGCGGCCTGCACAAAAACACACAGCCTGCCTGAGCAGACCAAATGAACCCACCCGTTCCCCGAACAAAATGCCCACACATGTAAACCGAAGTAAATCTCAATCAGCACGACCCATACTCACAATCATCTACTCCCCACCACTAATCCGTTGGCCACTATATCCTCCGCAACCACAGAAGCAACGGAGCATATTTAAGAGGACAGGGCACACCGGAAAAACAAAAGTAAGGCAGGCAATAAAACCGACCACAAGTTTACCAGGGCCAGGATGGACACCACTGACTAGCCAATTTGTAACGTTTAGTTACGTTTAGTATGTGGTATACCGCCTTTGCTCTGCCCAATCCCGTCAGACCTCGGAAGCTAAGCAGGGAAGAGCCTGGTCGGTACTTGGATGGGAGACCGTTTGGTAACACCAGGAAGCCTGGCGAATATAGCGCGAGGGAGTGGTTGGTGGTGGTCGGAGGGGCCGATGGCACGGACTGGTTGGCTCGCTTCCGTCAGTCTACCCTAGGGCAGCTGTGGCTACAACAGTAGCTTACAACCACTGAGTATGGAGTAAATGAATAATGACGACAGTGTAGCGCTTTGAGAAACAGGCTTGTAAAGCGCAATACAAGTGTAAGGCATCATTATTAGGCCCGAGCGGCCTGCCGTCGCAAGGGCCTATTGTAATTGAAACATTGCTCCCATTCGCACAAACAAACTACGATTAAAGTGATAGTCTGGAAGTCTGAATGTATTATAAATTTTAAGAAATGTACAAAATTGACCTCCTGGTCTTACATTTAGATATAAAGTAAGTAAAAATATATATTATTATATTTTTGTTAAGTCCCTCCTTCCGTGATCTCAGCAACTACTCAAGAGAGTAGTTATAACAATGCACCTTTCTCTCCCCCTTATCTCTTCTAACCACCTTTGACCGTTGACCCGTCCCCTTAGCCCCACCACACCCTTCACCTTTGCCCCCACCATACCCTTGACTGTTGACCCTCCCCTTAGCCCCCCTTCACCTCTTGGCCCATCGCCTGGGGGGGCGGTTAATGGTGACATCACAGCCTGCTTGCTGTATCTTGCCTGGTTTTGCCCTAAGAGTTTTAGAAACTTACCTTTCTGTCTCTCTTTGGACCTTCGGTGTTGATCCATTTGCGCCACTTGTGTGAAATTACAAATCCTGAGGAAGTTATGCTCACTACTGCCAACTAAGGTCTTACGCGTAACTGCAGTCTCTATATTAAGCTCGTGCATGACGGCACTTCTGACCCGAAGTAACATCTTTCTGAGTGACAGTGCAGGATTTTAGAGGC
Organism: Proterorhinus semilunaris; assembly: GCA_021464625.1. Lineage (NCBI taxonomy): Eukaryota > Metazoa > Chordata > Actinopteri > Gobiiformes > Gobiidae > Proterorhinus > Proterorhinus semilunaris. Next base: position 22,809,900 of record CM038362.1, on the reverse strand, counting down.
AGTTGTGGTGAACAGGTCTGGGCTCATTCTACACATTAGGACATTTCTGGAACATGTAGGGGGATTAAACTACTTTAACATTTCTAAACTGTGTATAGTCCCTTTAATAAGCCATGGAGTTTTCAAAAGCGTTTGAGTTTTCTCATCCTCGTGCCTTGAGCTCTGCGGTGATTGACAGCCGTCTCCATGGAGACTCAAGGGGAAAGGGGCGTAGTTAAGCGCTGCAGCAGCTCCGCCATGTATGTCTCCGCTCTGAGTGGGAGCAGGGCAGAGAGGATCAGACCGGGGCAAACTTTTGAGCGGAAGAAAACTCCATCGCGCACTACGAAAACACAACACGTGGCCTTTGTGAAGCAGCAGAGATCCGCTGGCGTCATTTCCGAAACCAGTCGCTACGGAGCGGTCTGACACGCTGCTAAACTGGCAGCACTGCACACGTGAGGGGACAAGTGAGTTTACAATTTAGCCATTTTCCACATTGTCTATTTTTAAAAGAATTAATGAATCGAATTAATTCAATTTATCGCCCAACCCTAGCTGCAGTCAAAGCTTAGACCAAATATTAGAGTATGTGACCGTGGTCTTCTTGAGCCGACTTAGTTTTTTTGGCCAAACAGTGCACCTTAGGCCAGGCCATTGTGTCTTAGCGTCCCAACAGTGGAAGACAATGAATGAAGCCATTAAATTGTCGCCCTCATAAAAGCATATTTTTTTACACATGAACAAAAAGTTGAATGCGGCTGCAGTTTTTCAGAGACTTTTTTTCCTTTTTATTGGGGGGGGTGGGGGGGACAAAAAAAAAACTTTACATAATTCATCACGTGACATAAAGCAACAAAACTCAAAAGAGAAGTGAAATGCAAAAAGTCATTGCCGATTCGAGTGAAGCTTCAGAGATTTATACATGTGGGAAAGCAGGCTGAATTAAAAGCCAGAAAAGGGCAGCGATAGAGTAAGAAAACCTAGTCATGAAGACACACGTCCGTCCTCTCCGCTTCAGTTGCGCTCGCTAATTGGGTCCATAGTGTCCCATTTGTATGCCGTGGTGGGGCGGTCGATTGCTGGGACGCTGTTGTTAAATACATGTCCTTGTAGTTGTGTGCGTATTCGCTTTCGCATGTTGCTCATTTACTTCTTGCGGTAATCGCCCGCGTACGCCCTGTGCTCCTCCTGCTCGGGGAACTGGTCTCCGTAGCGGCGCAGGATGTCTTGCAGCGTGGGGGTGTTCTGCGGGGACATGGCGCCGGGGTAGGCCATGTGGGGCTCGTCTTGTCCGGACTGTGTTTCGTACGGGTCCAGCTGCTCCGGTTGGTGGCTCTCCGGGTGGGGCTCTCTCTCTGGATGGGGCGGCGGAGGCGAGCGCTCCTCCTCGTGGTGTTCCCCCTGCTCCGGCTCGTAGCGGCGGAGGCGGCAGTCGGCGTCGTACTCCGGGTCGCAGTCCGGGTTGGAGGGCTCTAGGTAGCGCTGCTGGTTTTCGTCCGGCACTCGCGGCTGGGCGGGGAGCGGGTGGCGGGGCGGGAATCGCGGATGGTTGTTGTTGCTGGGCCTGAGCGGGATGCACTCCTGGTCGTACCCTATGTAGCAGTCGTAGCCTTCCTTGGTCTTTCCGGGCGGTCCCAGAGGGTGGTGGCGCTCTTCCTGCGGTGGCTCTTCGTAACCGGCGAAAGGGTACTGCTGTGGCGGCGCGTACCCCCGTTGGCGATGCATAGCAGACGCAGCTTCACGTATTACGGAGAAGGGATCATCGGGGTTAGAGGACGGGGCGGCAGCAGCATCGTCTTCCGATGGAGCGTAGGGGTCGCTGTGCTGGGCCTGGGACATGAGGCGGCGGATCATGGCGTAGGGATCTGGGGCGGCCTGGCGCGGAGCAGGCGTGCTGGGTGCGCGGTACATGGCGTAAGGGTCGTGGATGCGGTTGGCGTTGGCGTAAGGGTCCCGGAACATGGCGTAGGGGTCGTACTGCTCGGAGGGGGCGGGTGGAGCGGAGCGGATGGCCGCGGCCTCCTCGCTGTCGCTACCCTTTGTGTAGGCGTCGGGGGGAGAGGCGAAGCGGGTGACGGTCAGAGGGTTACAGCTTTCTTCGTACATGGGGTTACAGGAGCCCGGGCCAGCAGGGGCGGGACGACTGGGAGCACGGGGAGCCTGACAGGACACAAACAGTCAGTAAATTGCACATTATAATAAATAATAATAATGCATTAGTCTTTTCCAGACGCTCAAAGTCGCTTTACAATTTTGTGCATATTCATTCACTCCATACTCGGTGATGATAAGCGAGGAAACCAGTCTGCGCACATCAGCCACCACCACCAACCACTCACTCACTACAGGCCAGGCTTCCTGGTGTTCCCAAAAGGTCTCCCATCCAAGTCCTGCCAGGCCCTTCCCTGCTTAGCTTCTGAGGTCTGACGGGATCGGGCATAGCCAAATTATATACTTATTCAGATGAAATATTATTATGATCTGCTCAGAGTGGTGGAGTGTGGTATTTCCATGTACAGGAATGTTTCTGTACATGTTTCTGTACACGACACTTTTTTGTTTCACTTTTGTGGCTTTTTTTCTCGCTTTATTGACGCACTTTTGTCACCTTTTCATTGCTGTTTCGTTCCGCTATTTTTCAAGAAGTTTTTTAGATTTGAGTAAAGCCAAAAGTTCTGGAGAAAATGTGCTCGGTTCAGGTGGGGGTTAAGAGGTTAACCTGAACAAATAGAGCCACCAACCTATGTGTTATAGTTTTTTAATGATACATGGCTACATTACGTGTTTAAAGCGACGTACAGTTTGAGAAAAGCCCTTGGAAGTGTTGTGGCGCGCTGACCTTTACTCAGAAAATGCTTTTGTTCTGATAATGATTGGAAGTTCTAGGGCAGCACAATATTGTGTATAAGTTGGGATATGCAATACTGCTGTGTAATATTGTGATAATGTGATAATAAACAAAAATAGCCTTTGTTTTAGGCTGAGTTTAAAAAAAAATTGTAAATCTCAGTCAGATTAGACTGTAGTAATATTGATGGTGGATATCGAAAGATGCATTTGGTGTTTTGAAGGCGAGACGCTGCAGGTGAACAAGGAACAAATTATAATTTAGAGATATCAATTTGAAACTTCTGCGGAACATTACTAATATAAATATGAGAAAAAAATGGTTGCAAGTTTTCTGTCATTTTATGTTTTCATATACAAATAAGGCATTTAAAATGGCCAAAATTACCGATATTTTCAGCAACAAAATCTGAATAATAGATAAACCCAGATTTAAATGGTTGGTTTTATTTTTTTGACATATTAGTAACACAGGTTTTTTCAGAGGGGATTCTGGATCTTTTAGTTTTTCATTTAGTTTTTGAATAAGCTATTGATAAGTGAAAACATCTGTAAAAACTAAATTTTTGCCTTGTTTTTTTGGGTTCAAAGCCGAATAAATCAGGCTGGGAATTTAGTCCTAAAGTTTTGCACTGAGTGCGCATGCACAACACATTTCTCCACTCTTCCTGCAACGAGTGTCTTGCAGAATCGCGGGCACTCTTCGTAGGACACGTGAATGTAAAATCTGTCATTATTCGTGGATGAATACCCGTGGGAAAGATGGCTTTGGCAATAACAAGTCTCTGTAGCTTAGTTACAGACTCATGGATGTATCTGCTCTTGCAGTGTGCGGTGTGTCCACACCCGCTGCTGTCACTTAATCACTTTATACGCCTACACATGTGTAAACACAATCCCGCTGTTGTTTAATGTCAAATTGTTGTTGTCTTACCACACGTCACTTTATTTTATCTTATTTATTTAATATTTGTTATGCATGCCCCTTTTCCTACTGCTCATGCACTCTTAACACTAATGATCATTACAGATTGATTCAGATGTGAGGCTTTACCACTAGCGAAGCGGCGTAGGCGCAGTAGGGGTCTCTGAGAGTGTCACAGTTGGGGTACTGCCTGTAGAGGCCGGATGGGGCCTTCTGCACCGGTTTGGCTTTACAGCTCGGGTCCTTCTTGGGGTCACAGCCGAGGTGGGCGTATGACGGCAGGGGCCCGGCGGCCGGGGCGTGGCCAAAGGCCGCGCGGAGGTGGTACTGCAGGCACTCCGTGTCTTCAGCGGCACAGATCCTTAGCAGCTCTGCTTTCTGCTCCTGGAGACATTCAGCATCGATAAGCTTTTACATATTAAAATGTGTTTGCCCCTAAACTCTGTAAGTAACACTCGTACTATCGCAGGGATTTGATAGAATGATAGTTTTGATGAATAGCATTGTGTTGGTTTATTAACTCTGCTGCTTTCTGTTCTAAAGCAGCAGAGTCTGTCCATTTGCCCGCAGCTAATCCCCAAGCTTTGTACCTCTCCAATCACGAATATGCACTGCAATGCGGACATTCTCAAATCACTGTTGATAGCAGAAGATCGAACAGCTGAGCTACTGTGGGCATTAGAATACACAATTGTTTCTGAAATATCCCCCCAATAGGTATCTTTGGGACGATGCAGGTTAATGAACACACACTTCTCATCCCTGTAAACACACCACGCTGGATTGTAGGATTGTACATTATTTTAGTGATCAGGAAAAGCGGAGAATTACCGCCTCACCTTGGACAGGAAGGGCACAGCAGAGGGAGCGTAGTAGTAGTGTCCGGACTCCGGACCTTTGACCGGGGCGGTGGCCGCACGCATGTACAGCGGCGCGGGGCCTTTGACGGGCGCGGGGGCCGCGGTGGCCACGGGCAGCACCAGGGGCATATAGGGGCTCTTCCCCTGCACCAGAGCCATGTACAGGCAGTACTGGTCCTTGGTAGGGTTGCAGGTCTTGAGGGGCGCGGGCTTGGGGGGCTCGGGCTTGGCCTTAGGGCGGCTGGTGTAGGCGGCCACACAGTTGGGGTCATCAGAGTCGGAGCAGGACTTGTAGATATCCCCCAGGTGGCGCAGGTAGGCCTTGTAGGAGCGCTGGCCCTCGGCACGGTTCTTGTTCTGCAGGTAGGCCAGGTAGATGCGGTCCAGCTCCTGCACCTGCAGGCGAAGACCACAGGATGAGAGGAATCACCACACACAGGGCTGTCTTAACCTGCATGGACACTACTTTGTGAACACACCGCAGCTTAAGCTCAAAGCCTCCACAATTCGATCACTGAGCTTGAAAAAATTAACGAAAAAAGGCAATGTTAATCTTTTTAAGTGGATATGGGATTGTAATTGGTTTGACAACAGCACAGATCATTACTTACGGTTAATAAAAAGGGTAAATACAGAACAGGTTTTATGATATGCCTTTGCTCTCTTTTTATGAAGAGTATCTCGCAGTTAAGCGTTCTTAAACTTGTTCTGTAGTCAATTCAAGATTAAAAAGATCAAAATGTCTGGTTATATTCCAACCACTAACACATTAGAACATTGAGGTTGGGGATTTTGTCATCAAAATCACTTAGATTTCTGGGATTTCTCGTCCATTCCATAATATAATTCAATAGGAATTTTCAAAAGTAAAATACTGGCAATATTGTCCACATAAATGGTCAAATGGACTCAACTTATATAGTGCTGTACCTTCATCAGGCCCAAAGCGCTTTACAGTAAGGCAGCATAAAAGCATTTGGAACACCACAGTGTGTTAGATGGATTGATTTGGCTAATGTTGACAACATCTACGTCACTGAGAAGGGTAGCGCCCCCTTTGGGTGAAACAGAAGTGCTCGTCCATTGCAATGCATAGGCAGAGATCAGATGAACTTCTAATTTATGGATGAAAAAAAGTTGTATTTGTTTAATTTATTTGTTGAATATGAAAAGGATTCAAAGGAAGATATTTTTTCCTTCAGATGAGTCATAGAGAAGACGATTTACGCTTTTAAACTGAGCAAATGAACCCCACCATGATCACGACATAAGTAACATTTGCAGAACGAGAAATTATCCCAGATTTCCTATCTGCCGCCATACTAATTCTCTTGTTTTCACCCAGAGGGGGTGGGGACTCAGCAAAAGTGTTGCTCCCGTCTATGGATGTTGGAAAATGGTGGATTTCTATGAAAACCTTAAACTTATAATACTCAAATCAGTAGAAAGCCAACTTGTAGGTAAAACCTTATCAAAAAAATATAAAATCTTACATATTCTGTTATTCAAATGATTGACCCATAGTTACAAATGTGTTATACTGTGTTAAAAAAAACACTGAAAGAAGCCCCTCTAATCCAAACTACTCCGTTTCAGCTGTGCATGTTCTGCTTCCAACAATAAACACAGAAAGAAGTGATCTGTGACGTACTGGGTGACACAAACGCACATTGTGTTAAATTACTGAGAACAAACGTGCACAAATGACAGTTCGAAAATATCTCCTGATCATAAGCCTTTCCCGTCACACAATACACTGCGTGATCTGGAATGAAATATTAATGACTGACAATTAAGTGCGCTGTAAATGCCTCACTGCTCTTCAAGGGATTAGAAAACAAAGTGTGTGGGCGCTTCCAGAGGTTTCACAACCTTTGGCATCCCAGTTACAATGCATGAAATGAATGAATAGTTTCTATTAGTTGAGGCAAAATTACTGTTGGCTAAAATTAAAGAATAAATCCTTTTTTTTTTTTTTCACTAATAGGAGAAGATGACATTGCTTGTAAAAATTAATTTGGGGTACATTAGCGTTGATTATCTAAGTAACATCAGTGTTACTTATCGAAGTATAATGTTAATGCTTGGCATAAGTATCGCTAATGACTCCCATTCATTTTTCAGCAATAACAAGTACATGGGTCCCATAATTGGGGTGTGGCTGGTTACTGTTTTACTCAGTGAGTTCACGTGTGAATGGGGAACAGCTCCACGCTCTGCATTACAATACCAATAGGTCTTCACACCTCGCTAGACACTCGGGCCCAATGAGTACAGTCCCTGTTGCTGATCTGCATGGAGCTCCTGCGTGCAGTACAGCACACGTGCAGAGTGCACTCACCGCCTCCTGGTTGCCGTTGTCGGTGAAGTACTTGTACCAGGCCCAGAAGTCCGAGTGCTGTTTGTACCAGCTGACGTTGCGGCGGTTCCGGATCAGCCTCCTGTGATTGGCTGCTGCCTCTGCTTTCTCCTGGATGCTCTGTCCCGCTGGGAACAAGACAAAACAGCTGACTGTGACAGGCATATTTGAAGTTTACTAAAGGCCAGTAAGGAGAGCACTAAATATAAAAACTATACAACAAATACAACAAATGCATTCATACAAAAAACATAAATATCTAGTAATATAGTTTAGTATTGCGCCTGGCTTCCCTATTCAAATGTATGAGGATACAACGTACAATTTGAACTCGTTCAGGATTCGACGGCGAATGAAATGTATGCATTTGTAGAACAGGCTCAGGAAGCTAAAGGCATTTGTACGATTTCTACTTCCTGACCACAGTTTAACATCGATTGGAGATAAAGTAAGATTTATAAAGCAGAGAAAAACTTAAATAAACATCAAGTTGAGTGTGATTCAAAAAATGAATTCAGATGGTGGACCTAATTTACCATTTGTTCCCGTTAAATTAACGTTAGCCTTTAGCTTCAAGCCTAAAACACTTAGTTATGGATTCAGCAATCTCCTCCGATGAAGCATTCACATCCTGAGTAAAGTTTTCAACATGCTGTAAGTAATTATCCAACAGCTGCATGTTTTCTGCCGAGCACTGTGTAAATATATATGTATTTATTTCAACACGACACAGCTAACTCTCAATAGGAATAAAACACACCTGAAACAGTCATTATTCCAGGAAGTTAGCGTCATATAGCTATGTAACATTCTGTGCACAGAGCCTATTGTTATTTTATGTTTTATATATTATTATTCATATAATTGTATTTACCTTTGCTCTTCTGCCCAATGGGTCCGGCAGACAAGAACGCTGCAACACAAAAACAAATGTTAAACACTGATTTAGTTTCAGAAAAAGCTTATGCCACCTATTCCACTTTCCGCCGCGCATACGTCCGGTAAACAGCCCTCCGCCTGCAGCGCTTACTGGCAGGTATATGGCAGAGAGGCGGGGGTAATTGGCTGAGCCTGTGGGGCTGGGGGGTGCACACTTCTTTGTAGATTTTACAGGCGAGCCCGTAACGCCGGACTCACGCTGCGGCACCCCCCGGTGTGGGGCTGGGGGAACAGCGGGCTGAGCCCTTCTGCTGCTCTCTTTCATCTCCGCGGGGAAAAGGTGTTAATGCCTCCCAGAAGGAGAGGAAGAGGAGGGAAGAAAGGTGAGGAAGAGGAAGGCTGAAAGACAGACGAGAGAGGGAAGAGCTGAGAGGCTACTTTTTACTTGTACTCCACTACATTTTTAATCTAGATTTTTTCTAATAGTGAACAACTGCCTTTGACCTCTTGGTGACCTCAGTCAGTGAATCTAATGCAGTCAAGTCGTTCAGATCAGAAACACCACAATAATAAATTCTAACGTTGACATTTTACCTGCTTTGAGCACAATTCTTCCTTATAACAACACTCTCCATGTTGCTCCTGTATCTGTTCTTTTAAGAAAGACATCCGAGTACTTCTTCCGCCACTGAACACTGGTATTTTCAAAAAGTGGTGCCCAAGTTTTGAACAGTGTCCGTGGGGGAGCTCGGCCCGCAAATCGGTCCCACACCTGGAGCAGAGGAAGAGGAGGGAGGCAAGAAAGAAGAGGGTAGGAGCGAGGAGGCGAAGGATAAAGATGAGAGGGGGAAGACAGCGGGGCCTCGATCCGTGCCAGGTCCAAATGACTGAAACAGCTATAGGCCTTGAAGACAAAAAGCACCGGGGGAAACAACCAGAGATCTACCGACTTCTTCATAGGCTTTCATAGAAACGTTCAAGTCCACACTTCTCCGAGAGAAAAGAGATGTCACGTGAAAAGGGCTTACGGTGCACATGGGTGTATGTGCTTTACATGCGGTAGAATTGACAATAAAGCTGACTAGACTGAGAGAGGAGAGAAAATGAATGGGGAAAGGAAGAGTGGAGAAAGAGAGGGACAAGAAGAAGAGGGAAGGAGTGGGAGAACGAGAGTGAGAGTAGAATGAAAGAGAGGGTGAAGGGTGAAAGAGAGCGAGGGAGGGGGAGAGGTGAGGAATAAAGAATAGACATGTGGAAAGAAGTAAAGAAGGACTGACAAAGGAGAGGGCTTATATGAAATAATATAAGATGAAAGAAAGAACAGATGAAGGACAGTAAAAAAAGGAGAGAAAGAAGTAGAGATGAAGGAACAGAAAGTAGAAGAAAAGAAGAGTGGAGCGAGAGAAGTGAAACAGAAGAGCGGCTTGAAGGGAATCGATGGGGGATAATGGAGGGTTACTCCGTCTGTGTATATTCAGAGGAGGAATAAATATGGAACGAGGGCTGTGGGATGTCAACCAGATATACAATTATGAAGATAGAAAATGTTCCTGTTGGATGGAGGGATGAACTGTGCTACGGATCCTGGAGGAGTACTGTACACAGTATGCCGCTGTAAGGCTGGACAATAACAAACAAAAAGATTCACTTTGTTTTTTGATTCTATTTTATTATTATTTATAATTTAATATAGACAAGGTAGAACTTTAATATAAAACTCAGCTATAACAAAACGCTAATGCTTTCTACTCCAGTTTCCTTTAACAGTGGTCCCCAACCATGGGCGTCGGAACCATTCATTGTGAGGGGGACGTGTCCCCCCCACTTTTGAAAAATGGTTGTTTGGTCCCCCCCACTTTCACAACGTGAATTTTCATTGACTTTACATTTACTAGTTTAGACTGGACCTTTTCAATAGGCTCCCCAAGGCCAAACAATTAAATATGACCCGCGCCTTATTTTCCATACATTTAAAAAAATATTTATTGGCATTATCACATTATCCGCGCCAGTATCGCGTCGCTCCGCGTCGCATACGCTTTGCTTTGCGTAGCTGTGTTTATGTAGGTCCTATGTCATCCCCTCAGAACGGCTGAAATGTAAACATGTCTCTGTAAACCACTGAAAAACGGCTAAAGTGAGAATACTGGAGGATTATCGTTGGATTTGACCAAACAGAAGCACAAGGACACTCGTGTTTTCGGAGTTTCTCACGGATTATCACATGGAGGAGCAGGACTTTTCGCGGTCCTCGGCAGGTGGACAGCGTGTCTTCATCGGTACAAAGGGCCTGACCAGTAACTTTAAGGTGAGGAACATCAGTTTTGGATGTGTTTGTAAAGCGAGTGATGAAACTGATGTAGCGTGAGTTTGGGGAAACTGCACCGGGCTAGCACGAGTGTTCAACCGGTCAATACGCCCGTTAAACCTCGCTGTCTGGACTCTAACTTAACCAAATAACATCTGAATTATTCATTGGACGGATAAATGTTTGCTTCCTTTACCCCTTGACTAAATTTTATCTGCGTTTGTGAAAAATGTGAAGATACAAGTGTTGAGATGTTTCTTTGTTAACGGGTGTGGCTGAAGCTGAATAAATGTGGATACAAACACGAGCGCGCCATCTCATAAGAGCTTCATTCACTGAGTTTTTTCACAAAGCGTCATAAAGCCAGGGCTGGACAGGAGAACAGCGGCTCCACAGGTGTTTGGTTATCCGCCCTATATGTCCACCCAGCTGCCAGGAGGAGGCGCTGCTGAGCTGATGGAGTCTCTCACGTATTCTTGAAGTAACGCTCGATTTGGATGTAGTCCCGCTAAAGCAATAACATTGCTCTGTTATTGTCCTGACCTTGTCCCACTGTAGTTCTTAATGTTAAGAAGTCGACCCCCCCATTTTTGAAATGTGTCCCCCCCACTTTCCAAACGCTTCCGACGCCGCTGTCCCCAACCTTTTTTGTTGTTCATTTCTCCACCAAGTACCCGTTGCCTCGAGGATCCTGGCAATATTTTTATTTTAAGTGATCATCTAAACTCAACTATTCAGTGTTTCGTTGGGGTTTAAAATGGTGCAAAAATACGCTCAAATTGACACGTTTTAACTGAAAAATAACTTTCCATTGAAAGTAATATGCAAAATCTACTCAGTTCCTCCTTTTATCAATCTGAAATAATTCAACGTATCCCCTGCCCAGTGCTCAAGTGCCCCTGGTTGGGAAACACAAATCTCCCATTGTACTTGCACAACTTTGTATGGTAACGACCAAAGACTTGGCTGTAAACCCGACCATTACAAAGCAAAAGTGACGATTATTAAGACTGGTCAAAGTTGTCTTTTCCATTTCGATCTAATTTCGATCATTTGCCCTGCAGCCTCATAAATAGTCACAGCGGAAGATCCAAAGATTACTCAAAGTTACGCAAACTCCTCCAAATCACGACTGTTTTGAATGCATCAGTGACTGGATCAATAATGCAAAGAAATGATTGAGTCCCACACGATCCTTTTTTTTTTCTTTGACAGAGAGTAGGAGCACTGGCTGGACAGATATGACCTCAGATAAGATTTCAGATGTATTGTTGTTTTTAGCTAGCTTTAATGCATAATAGGAGCCTAAGAATTTTTACAAAAACCTCCACAACTCATCGTCAAAGCGCACACGAAGTTTTGAAACTGCTGACCGTCGTTAAGGTGAGTCAAGGTGATGGAGGGACCTGCGGTCGGACTAAGTGCTGCAGCCTCAGATCCGCAATTCTGTTTTAACAAGCTTGTAAAAGGAAAAAAATAAAAAATACACACACACACACACACACACACAGACTAGCACATCTGGAAAGAAAACAACTTTAACAAGATGGAGGAGGAGGAGGCGGTCATGCTGACAGGTAGTCATTTTTTACACCACCGAATCCGCTTTTTGTTTTTTCCCCTGCCACTGTTTTTGAGGAAGTATTTTTCCAAGGAGGTTTTGAGCAACCCGTCTTTATATGACAAAGCCGGGAAGTACTCAGCTCTCAAAGTAGGGCGGTAAATAACATAAAACGCAAGAATTTCTCATTGTCCCGGCAGCAAGTCAAATGTAATGCTTTTTAATGCCACTTTAATGCCTTAATACTTTATTTTTAAGGCCACAAATAAAAAAATAATAAAATAAAAAGGCCTTTTTTCATTTTGATTCGTAAACATTCAATCAAACAAAGGCATGAGCGGACATTTTGATATTCCAAACCAAATTGGACACGATGGGAAACTTTTGAGCAAAAGATTGTATAAAATTCAGAGAAAGCTGCAGCTGAATTTGTTTCAATTTAGCCCATGGCTTTTGTACATTTGACAAATCTATGCAGCCAAATTCATTGAGCGACGTCATCGAGTAGGTTCTTTCTGTGAAGAAAAAAATATTCTTTTAAAGATTTTTTTTATTGAATGCCTGTTTGAATCCAATGTAATGACTTTTAAGGCCTTCATTTGGGCAGAATTGATTTTATGCCCCGCGGAAACCCTGAAAAAGGATAAAAATCGGCTGCATATTCAGTCCCGTCTTAAAAGCATCTGCACAGCTCCACCAGAACAGCAGGTGGCGCTGTGCCGATGCACGGTCGATGCCCACGATTTGTGACAAAGAAGGAGTCGTCGCGGGGCTGTACAAGTGGTGGAATTCGGGTGAAATCTTCATGTTTTTGAAGCCACAAAGTCACATATTCACAAACTAACATAAAGTTTGGGAATATGTGAAAAACGACATGCACTTTCTACATTAAATATTGAGCTATTTAAACTGAGCAATTGTGAGCAAACCGAGTAATGAAATCGAGGACTTTGCCGATACTGAGAGTGGGCTCGCCTCTTCTCATGTCAAGTTTGTGAATCCGGTCACTGACAAACAACAACAAGGGAAAACAAAAACTGTGCCTCACATTTGAGACAACATCATTAAATCTGAGAACCCGCACTTGTACACGCGCGCAAAGCCGTTGGGGCCGACACACGTGGACAATATAGTTCTAAAACGCACTTTGTGACAAAAGGGGCAGCGGGAAACTTCAAGGCTGCAGTTTATGCTCATTAAATTTCATTGTCTGGAGGCCCCGACGCAGTGCAAACATACATTTACATATGCTCGCCATCTGCTAGCACTTAGCGCATACAACGAGGGCGGATAGCATCTTTAACTAGGGGATTAGCGTTAGCTTCACTTGGCCAATGATATCACACATCTATAAGTAATGCAGCTCTTCATTTAGGAAAAGCTATTTGGAAATCAACAGCTGTATAAAAGTGAATTATACTGTAAAATTACGGTGTACTCACTTTTTCCTCCCTGACCTGTGAATGTTTATGTTATGGACAGTAAAAATATGTATGTAAATGTTTGGGTGGAATTAGTTTAAGCAGACACTGTTTAATCATTCTTGTGATTTTAATAAAGATCAGACCACATTTTATGACCAATTTAGGTAGAAATTTTAGAAATTCCAAAGAGTGTACTCAGTTTTTCTTCCCACTGTAAAAGCGGCATATGATGTTTACGTGTTACACGCCTGTGTCAAACGTATTTAACACTGATTGGTAATGCAAAAAAGCACTTTTCAAAAGCCCGGAAGGACAGAGCAAAACAGACAGAACAGAGCAGCGCTCGTGGCTCGTGTTTGGGCTTTCCCTATGAGAAAATAACAAGAACAGGAAGATCACGTATACCATAAATATGCCAATGACAAAACAAGGACCATCAGAGCTGTTTCCATAAGACTCATCGGAGGAGCGCAATGGCTCAGTGACCCAGCGAAATACAATGAAAATTACCGTCACTCGTATGTCGTATGTTTTTGAGAGGCTTTTGGCCAGGTTTGGCTTCCGCTAACCTGGCAACCCTGGTCCAAAAACTTACCATAATAACCTATAGGGCTTCACTATATGCACGGTATTTCGCAGCATACTCTGCAAGTGTTATTATAAATTTTTTTTGCACTTACCGGGCAACAGAATGACCGCCACCAGAGCGGCAAGGGCCACCCCACGTACTCCTGCTCTTCTCGCCATGATCGGTTTCCTCTTCACCTGTTCAATAAAACATACCGAGGTTAACGTATGGACTCGGAAATACAGCGCATCCATTATTCAGCACGGCTCATTCTCTTGCACCGCGACACGGATTTACATTGTACATTCTGTACTTTTCTGTGTGAAAGTATCGAAAGCAGGCAAAGTTTGGTGCTTTTGGTCCAGGGACAGAATTAAAGGAAGTGACTTGGTTGGTTCTGTTCATTACCTATATGGACAGCCAGGGGCCGGAGGGTGTCCGGTTTGGGAACCTCAGAATATCATCTCTGCTGTTTGCAGACGATGTTGTTCTGTTGGCTTCATCAAATCAGGACCTCCAGCGCGCACTGGGACGGTTTGCAGCCGAGTGTGAAGCGGCCGGGATGAGGATCAGCACCTCCAAATCTGAGGCCATGGGTCTCCACCGGAAAAAGGTGGCTTCCCCGCTTCAGGTCGATGGGGAGTATTGCCCCAAGTGGAGGAGTTCAAGTATCTCGGGGTCGTGTTCACGAGTGAGGGACGGATGGAGCGTGAGATCGATGGACGGATCGGTGCGGCGTCAGCAGTGATGCGGTCGCTGTATCGGACCGTTGTGGTGAAGAGGGAGCTGAGTCTGAGGCAAAGCTCTCGATTTACCGATCGATCTACGTTCCCACCCTCACCTATGGTCATGAGATTTGGGTAATGACCGAAAGGACAAGATCGCGAATACAAGCGGCCGAAATTAGTTCCCTTGGCTGGGCGCACCCTCCGAGATCGGGTGAGGAGCTCAGTTACCCGGGAGGAGCTCGGAGTAGAGTCGCTGCTCCTTCACGTCGAAAGGAGCCAGCTGAGGTGGCTAGGGCATCTGTTCCGGGTGCCTCCTGGTCGAATCCCTTGGGAGGTGCTCCAGGCATGTCCTATTGGGAGGAGGCCTCGTGGAAGGCCCAGGACACGCTGGTGGGACTATGTCTCCGAGCTGGCCTGGTGTCGCCTCGGGGTCCCCCCAGAACAGCTGGAGGAGGTGTGCGTGGATCGGGAAGTCTGGGCCTCTCTGCTGAGACTGCTGCCCCCGCGACCCGGCCCCGGATAAAGCGGAAGAAAATGGATGGATGGACTTTTTGTTTCAGTTCAAATAAATGATTTGATGACACATTTTTTTCTTAATTTTTCCCCAATTTTTTCTTGTTTTCAAATTGTTTCACAGATTTTTGCAATTTTTTTTATTACATACCAACATTTTCTCTATTTCCCCCCAATTCACTCCCCATTTTTTTCTTAATTTTGCCACGATGTCTCCCAATTTTTCCAAAATGATTCCCCATTTTCCACACATTTCTTGACATTGGAGATGAATCCGAAATTGTAAACTTGCAGATCTTCCCACACATTATTGCTCTGTTTTCTGCTTCTAGAGGACAAATATTTTAGTAAAGGTATCAGAAAAAGTTCAGGTATCGGTATCGAGTATAAAAAAATGGTACCCAGCCCTACTTAATGATGGCATTATTTGGTAGTTTGTTTAGTCTGCATGTGTTTGGTGTATTGACTGTAGCTTGGCAGCAGTACTCGATAATCATTTAGCCTCCACTCTTCACTCTTTTACAGGCCTTTGTAAAGGCAATGAAACGATGACTACAAGAACAAGTACAAGCAGATTACAACATCGCACAAAGCTTAAAAAAAGTTCACGTCGACAGTCGACCACTACAAGGCTCAACATGTTTGCTTCGTTTCTCTTTCAGTTTGAAGTTTTTTTTTTTAAGTGTGACTCAGGGTCAAGCAGCTCCTTCCAAACTGCGACTAAGCCAGTTACTAGTTAGTCATTAGAGGGAAAAAGAAACAGCAGGTGTTTACAGCAGCTCCACTTTTGAGGTGCTGAAGTTGAGGCTCGGTAAGTCCCACTCCGAAAAGTCCCCACATTTCACAGCACCGTTTTACGTTTGATTCACGTTTTTTTCTTAATTATACGGTTGGTTATTTTTTTAAACGAAAGTAGATTTGGGACTACTTTGCACATATTGTCTCAAAGTCAATCCTACATCACGTTTTAAGGGCCTGACTCCCTTCAAAGCAGTTGGAAAAGTTGAAAATATACTTGACTAATTCCTTCCTCCACTGTTTTCCAACGCATTTGTTTGATTTTGTTCTTTTGAAATACAACGCAGAGCTTAAGTGTGAGCGGTTTGCAAAAAGAAGCCTATTCCAAACTTAAGTCGACCTGGAGAAAATGTGCTCGGCTCAGACCAAATAAACCAATAGATAAAGTTTGATCTTAACGTCTCACCAAGCGCATTTCCCCCAGTTCGGCTTGACCCAAATCTAAAACCTTCTCGACTGACGCACACCACCCCATTGGCCGGGGTACCGCCTCGTTTGAAAGCTAAGACCTACAAAGCTGATCTGAGCTTCTTCCCTCGTTTGCGATTGTCACGTTTTCATCATGTTTTTAAATTTCACATATTTCTGTCCCTTTTTTGTGCGGCTTGATCGGTTACACTAAGAAAATTAAAATACGCCTCAAAACGCCAGAAAGCTGTGAAAATGTGACAAAAATGTGACCAAAACAAACAAAAAAGCTGTGAAAATGTGACAAAAAAAAGCTGTGAAAATGTGATAAAAACTTGAAGAAAAAAAAAAATCGGTTTTAGCTTTCACGTGAGGCTTTACTCTGGCCTGTAGGCTGAAAAGTCTCCAGTCGAGAAGCTTTTAGATTTGGGTAAAGCTGGAGAAAAGGTGCTCGGTTAAGGGGTTAAAACGTTTATGATTCATACATAATATTAATTTGCATTTCACGTGAACTGATCAAAATGAAGAAATGACCTTCTCCTCAGAAATGTAGGTCTTACCTGTCTCGGCTCTGCTCTTCTCCTTGTCTGCAGGGGGTGGGTCTGAAAGCGTCCTGGGACCCTTCTCCTACGCGTCCCTTCAGAGAGACTGCCCTTGACGGGGAGAGGGCGCCACGGTTTTAAGCCGGGGGGCCGCGCCAAACGCGCATGCGACACACATTTATTAGCAAGCGCGCACAAAAAAGAAAAGTACACAGCAAAGTTTACCTGCAGGGGTCCCGGGGGCCTGAGACGTCCCAACGCTTCAGCCAATCGGAGGGGAGCGTAATTAAAGGAAGGTAAAGGGGGCTGAGGAGGGAGGGAGGCGGGGGCACTGGAGACGTGGAGGAATGAAAAAAAAAAACAGTCCAAGGGGGCCTTAAGGCGTGGATGGTTTGGAAACGTCTGGAAGCTGATTCACTAAAGAACTTTTTAATATCGGAGCTTTCTTTTATTAACAGTAGGACAACATTAAGAAGGTCATTTGGCATTTCTAAGTTTAGAATGAAACGCAGTGAAAGTCAGTTTATGGATGATTTATGACGCAATAAAAAGTCTCATTAAAAAGGGTTCTATACAGTTGTATGTGCGTATTTTGCAGATTATGACAAAACCTGGACAAAGTAGGACTTACGCATAAAGACTGTTGATAAATTGCTTTGATTGTTCTGAAATGTTCAGCGATCGTTTGCTGATTATAGAATATTAAGAAAACTGAAAGGAAAAAAAAATCAAAAATAAGTGAAAATGTTAATATTTTTATTTGTCGTAGGTTGTGTTCTGAAGCTCCACCAGATAAGAACCAGTGACCTCGGAGTTTGGGCAGCAGCACTACAGGGCTGTTTTAGACCATCAGTTTGGTATTTTCCATTAACTTCTGCAGTAAAAATTGTTGAGCAACTTTGTAATTTCCCTATGAATTTAGATTTAAAAGGGAATAGATGCAAGTTGTCATTTTATACTCACTACTGCCACCTCAGGCCTTACGCGCAACTGCAGCTTCTACATTAAGCTCGTGCACGGTGGCACTTCGGACCCCCATTAACAACTTTTGGAGTGACAGGGATTTTAGAGGCAGTTGTGGTGAACAGGTCATTCTACAGGACATGGCTGGAGCAAGTAGGGGGAGGAAAAGCGTGCCAGAAAAGCAACAATAACACAAAAAATAGGCGAGAAAAACACAACAAAATAGTGTCAAAAAAAGCAACAAAAATGTGACATAAACAATGGCCGCTGACTGCTCTGCTTTTTCACTACGACACTGGAGGCCATTGCTCCACCTTTGCTGTAGTACCTCCATATGACCGCTATGCCCCCATTGGAATGCATTGGACTTTAGACACGTTAAAAACAACTGTAATGCCCGGTGCCTAATGGTTTAGAAGTGGCTAGAGCTAGATATTCCTCCTGTGATTACGCTGGGTTAAAAACAATATGGGGCACCAGGCTTTTTATCGTAGATAACATTTTTAGAAATCTTGCATAATTAATGAGGGCCTGACTTTGATTGACATGCCGTTTACGTCGCTGCCTGGCCATGGGCGTGATAACAACAGAATTACACGCCCATTACACGCCCCGCGAGGGCCAAGCACGGCCGGGTCTACAGTCAAGATCCCGCCCTTATGCCCTTTTTAGGAACATGCTTCGTCAGAGCTGGAGAGGAGGAGCCTGTAAATCCGCCATGATTTCTGTCTGTTCTTTATACAGTCTATGAACATAAATACAGCCAGAATCAGTTCTCTAAGCCTTTAGATTTGGGTAAAGCCAAACTGGAGAAAATGTGCTCGGTTGAGGCGGAAACCCTGGAAAACCTGTATGTGGTTTCGCAATATATTTTTCAGGCAAAACCAAGTATCAATACTTTCGATACTGGTGATATAGGCTTTTGTTCATGGACTGCACTTCCTTTTTTTCAAGAACAGCTACACAGTACTTCAAGTTAAACCTACAGTTTGATGCGTTAATGTACTTTTTAAATCTGAACACTTCAATGGTTATCGCAAAATGTATCGCATCAGCCCCACGGTAATACGTATTGTACTGTGACAAAAGTGTTGCACCACTAGAGGGCACTGTTTCACTCCCCGGTCTAAAAGCTTACGGAACTGAAACTGAAATATACAATATACGCTAAAACACAACTCTAAACTATTTCCCAAAAGACTCCAGGGCGACGTGCCGCCGATTGAGAACCGCAACCAACGAAATCGAGAACATGGAGCTGCAGATGAACTAATGTGGGCGGTCTCCGTTGCCACATAAGCACTCCCCGAACCACAGCTCGTTTCTAAACACCCACACGCACACGGAGACAGCTGGTCCGCACATGAGCCATCCATGATCTGCAGTTTCACCTGAGACGCTGTGTCCAGGCACGCCACTCGCTGCTCATTCTGCCCTATCCTTCGTCAGTGAAATACTTCTGCCGATGGAAAAACTAAATAAAAAGTGCAGAGCTCCTCTGGCCGACGAATAAAATGTAATTACTTCCTTTTCAAATTGACCCAAACAGGAGTCTGGATTCTTTATCCTACGCAGCGACCGACAAACAGCCTTGTCCGGGGCTGCTCTGTCTGTAGAAGGCCAGACTCAATTCTTCTTGACACTTTATGCGACTTTGGCAAAGTACATTGGTTGTTCAAATCTACACTGATGGCAACCCCGTGCACTTCGTGGTACAGTGCCATTTTAGTTACTCCAAAAAGTATCAACTTAAACATAACAAATATAATGCAATCTCTGTATATCTGACTGAATGAGCTTGTAATGACGTTATGAAGCGCCAAGAGGATTTCTCTGATACGATTAGGCTGAGCAGAAATGAAATTATAGGATGGATTGAGGATGCTAAACTGATCACATTGTGGCCTATCAGACAAATTCTGTTACATGTTCAGAGTGTCATGTGGCATGTACGGATATGCATTTGCAATGAAACATTAAAGTGTAGAACCGGCAGTGATCATGACTAGATGTTCTATAAAAAAGACAAATCACTGTCAGCATTGACACATCCTGCAATACACGAAAGACCAACGCACACCGAGAGGCTTTGACGTGCGGCGACGCTCGACCCTGTGCCACCATTCAGAGGAAAACACATGCTTTTCACCTCTTAACCCCCACCTTAACCACGCACATTTTCTCCTTCAAAAGAAGACAGGGAAACTATCGTCAGGGCTCATGCTTCAGTTGGAGCATGTAAAGTCCTGTCTGTCACCAACTCGCTATTAACCTGCCAAAAAAGAGCCACGTTTGGTCTCTCTCTTGCAACACAGACATACGTGCCTTATTTTATTTACGATAAATGAATAAATCACGTGTTTAAAGCCCTGCATGGTTTGAGAAAAGCCTATGCTGCGTTCTGTTGTGCGCTGGCCGTAGGAGTTTTGGCTATTGTTTCAGGTGTCAATAGAACAGCAGTTTTCACCCTTTTTTGATACACTACTACATTATTGCATCAAGAAGAAGAACTAATGTGTGTGCCACTTTGTCGGGCTCTCTGGATTAGGCAGTGATATATTGTTTAACCTACTTTTGACAAAATGTTGAATTTAATGACTTTGTAAAGCAGTCAAAGGCCATGTTGATACAGACGGCAACACGTCATACAAGGGGTCGTGGAGCGGAAGGAAGCTTGTTACGGGAACACCATTTTTCTCTCTTTTTAGACATTTTCTGACAGACTACAAACATATTTAGCACACACAAATGAAAGTCGAGTCAAAATCGGGTCCTTTACTAATGTTTTGTCTCGTTCGTCCGCTTGAAAATCTGGCAGGTTGTCGGGAAGAAGTGACAAACCGAAGCTAGCCGTTTGCATGTAGCATGAAGCTAACGTTACAATTTAGAGTTGGCATCCTCCATTATTTGTGTATTGGTACCCAAGTACAAGGTTTATAGATGAATGACGTGGTTGCGTCCGATACATCCCATTGCAGGTATCCGGAATGTGGCGTCTCCAGTCGGCCCGATGTGACGTCACAAACGTGCAAACCGATTTTGGGGATGCAGCAGTTTTGTAAAGAGTAATGGTCCAAGATTCATCCAGATCGTTGTGAGTGTCTAATCTGCAACTACAGATAAGCAGTTATTACTACAAAAGAAAGATAAGTCAGCTATTTAATACAGGGGTTCACTTACTTATTCACACCATCAACCTATTTGTTCTTTGTCTAGAAGCAATTAACAGGGGGAGTGCAAATTTTAAAACGGTTAGCTGTGGCCTGTTCCTAACTTTCTCGACGCATTTCTAACATCCAAATGCTTCACAGGAAAGACATTATAAAGGTCTTTTTTTCCCTCACAAATGGCTACAGTTTCAAAGTAGTTCAATACTCTTTAGCTTAAAGCAACTTAACTCAGGAAATATTAATTCGATTAACAAGCGCAATCTACAAAATGTTTGTATAACGTTATAAGTAAAAATTATTGATTTGTTGGGCTTGAGAACCGTTGGCTTTGACTGTATCAAAACAAATTGGTTTCCCCTTTGTTTATGTTCCGTCTTCTCTGCTTGCGGCATACGGCATTGAACTCGAAATGTCCTGCAGTGCACCTCTGCCGTGAGACTTCCATTTTCCTCAACTCCATTTCCAGCGTTTTTAAAACAACCATTTTACATTTATATGAAAGAAACGGAGTCATCGCGCTTGAATGACGGGAGATCAAGGTCCAATATGACTTTTCCTATTAATATACAGCTATATGCTCCATACCCATGCATCCCATTGCTTTATTTGTAACTTATTCCAGTTCTTGAATGTTCCCGTAGTATCACATTAAAACCAGTACACAACTGTTCCATTCTAATAGTGCAATTTATATGTGTGGCAACTCGCATGCTGCATTTTCAAGAAGCGGCCGTCGAACAGCAATCGAGCTCATCTTGGGCCTACGAGAAAATCAGAAATGACTGCATTAAACTTTGCATTTGTTGTGACGGGAGAGCCACGCGAGCAGTTCATTAGGTTTAGTGGATTCAGTGGGTCCCCTCCAGGAACCGGCACCTTAACGTGGTGGAGGGGTTCCTAGGTGACGGGTCAGACAAAGAGCGGTTCAGAAGCCCCTTATGAGAGACCAACAGGCCCGGTTAGAACCATGAGGCCGTCCTTCTGTGGACCCACCACCTGCAGGAGGAGCCATAGGGGCTGGTGCAATGTGACCCACAACCCGACAACGGACAAGTGGAGAAAATGGATGGATGTATGAAGTGATTCTTAAGGTACTCTACAGTTACAGAATATAGTCAATTGTATTAGGTGGAAGCTAGTTGTTTAGATTTAGTTAGGGACTAGTTAGTTTAGTCCTGGTTTAAACCTTGTTAAGCTGATTTTAGTTCTGGGTTAGATTTTTTTTTTATCCTGATGTAGACATGCTTTCATTCTAGTTCATAATACCATATTTCATCCTTTTACGAAGCCTGGTTTGGTTGTAATTTAGGCATGGATTCGCCCCGTTGTTCTAATATCAGATTTTATACCGATACCACAGATTTTTTAAGTATCAATATCAGTGAGTACCTGAACCAAAACCTATCCGATACCATAGCCATTCCCAAAGTCCGGAACATCGCGGCCCCCTTGTCATCAAAAATTCTCTCGGGGCCCCCCAATATAAAATAATTTATCCTATTCATTGGAATTTTCTTATTGTTTTACAGCTAAAATTACATAAAAAGCAACATCTAGCAATGAGTGGAGTTTAAAACTGGCTTCAAGTAATACATTTTAGCGAATAAATTTATTTTTCCTTTAAAAATATATATTTTTTCAATGTACTTGTTTTTTAGACAAGCTTTTCGGGGCCCCCCTATAGTGTCTCCAAGACCCCCAGACCCCACTTTGGGAACCACTGCGATACCACATTGTGTTTTTCTACAAGACGATGCAGTAAAACACAACCGCTCAAAAGTTTGGGGTCACTTAAAATGTCCTTATTTTTGAAAAAGCCCAGATTTTTTATATTTTTTTATGAGGAAAACATTAAATTATTCAGAAATACATTGTTAATGTTGGGAATGCCTACTCGAGCTGGAAACGGGTGATTGTTAATGGAATACCTACATAGGTGTAGGCACATCGCTCCTGTGTTCTAATGGTATGTTGTGTACTTGAGTAGTATTTATGTTGAGAGCTGCTTACTTTGAATCCACTAAATTCGAAAGCTAAATAATATTTTCTACTCCGCTACATTTCTAAAAAGTAGAAAAAAAGAAAAAATAGGGTAAAAAGTATCAAATTAGCAGCATAATTTTTGCTAAATACACCTAATAATGCATCATTCAGAACAGTAGTTGGCGCTGTGCAGGTTTTCTGTCACAATCGTCCATGTCGTGTTTACATAGAGATGGGAAATTTGTGATCTTCAAGTTTTCGAAGCCGCAAAGTTATTATTCATAACTCTTATTTAAACCAATTTGTAATTTGTACTTTTATTGAAAACAAACTGAAATAGTATTTTGGACCACATGCCTTTAAAAGGCCAAATCTGTGCCAAAATGTGGATTCAGTGCCACTTTCCGTCAGGTATTCACACTGTCACGACGTCCTGATACAAAGGCAAAAAAACATTCTTGTTTTGAACGTGGTCCGATTGTTGAGCTGCATAAACAGAGCCTCTTAGTGACACAGTCATTTTTTACAAAGTCAAATTAAATACTTTTTAATTACATTTCGAACACCAAAACTATATTTTAATAACCGCAACAAATCTATGAATATTTTAATTCTTATGATTTGTCAACATTGCATCAGAATGAAGCACTACTTCTGCTAAAAATGCAGTAGAATGTGTTTGATCATAACTTTTGGATTTACACAGAATGTATGCATTAATAATAGATGAGCAATGTCAATATGTGACTTTTAAAGCACCAACACGCCGATCCCCGATCCAACAGTTCAATCAAATCCCTGACTTCCCCAGAACTTCCCTTTTATGACAACGCCTTTGCAGATGCCAGCCCAATTACTAGCGACCTGACAGCCTGATCGTTCTACTGCCCGCAGCCGACGGATGAATTACCTTTGTATGTTTTTTTTTTCTTCCTTTAACATTTCCACATTTTTGTAGGTTCCTGCCCCGTCCCGCTCTCAAAAAGTGTGTTTAGTGGGCCGCGTTATCTCGTATGTAATTAGGCCCCGACAACAGGTGTTTCAGTCTTGGGGAACGGATTGGAACATGAAAACGGCGAAAGCATACTCATAATTTTCTCCGGACTTCGGAATGCCAGAGATCCGCAGAATTCGCAGACACCTGGTTTATCACTTTGTTTTTCCTTCAGAGTCAGTCTTTTTGCAAAAAACACAAAGGCTTTATTTGGCTAAAAGGAAACTGTACAAGGGAAGAAAGAGAGAAAGAGCATTGTGTCCTTCTCTTCGTTTTGGTCTGCCAGGGGAACAAAGGTGGGCGGTCACTGCAGGTCGTCGTCGTCGAAGAGATCTTCAAAGTCTGGGAAGGAGAGAACAACAAAAAAGCATTATAAGTTGAGACAGAAGTGTTTGTGCTCCTACGCACTCAGCTCCTTATGTAACCCGCAGTGACTTCAAAAAGGGGCTTTGCTATAGATACAGACGGCACCTTTGGCATTGCCCATATGTGTTAGAAGCAGCAAGGGGGAGGGGAAACCAATGGGCAGAGGAAAACGCTCCTCCTTGGTCCTCATGGCGGGGAGCTGACATTGCTGCAATACCACCCCCACTTTGCACCTCCCTTGCACTTCTTGAAAGCCTGGCTCCATAGGTTTTTTTTTTCCACCAGCCCACATGCATACATACATAAAGATCGTACAATGCTACTAATACAGTGACGGGCGAGTGAAGCCTTGTGACACTTCTAGGCTTTCCTGGCAAAAATGTCTCGTAAGGTTCGACGTCTCAGAGCTGTTTCATTCTGTTTGAACACTGACCTCTTGTGGACAAACGTTATTATTGCGACGTGTCATAAACACAACACTCGTCGTGTGGAAGAAAAGTTTCAAACAGACGTGTGGCGATTTTATTATTTGCAGCCTGATATTGATGTTTGAATAATCAAATCAATCATAGATCAATCAATAAGAGACATTTTCTTGGTAACGTGGGTCTGCTGCTTTGAGGCAGGACGTCTTTATATTTCATTCAGTCAGAGCTAATTTAGCCACTATTTACTGTAGACGGCGCTCCTTACATTTCTCTCACCTGTTCAGACATCCACGCCTGCTTTTGTATCTCTTCAATAGCAGGACTTTTTATAAAGAATGAGAAGAATAAGCGTTTATTCTGACTGGCCCACAGCGGCGCAGAAACTTTCACCACATGAACGTGGTTTAATGGGAAATGTGGGAAATACAGCACATTTTTTCAGCGCCTCGCCCCATTTCTCATTCTCATTTATTATCATCCCAGTACATTTTATTGCATTGTTGACTGTGTGTTGACCTGCATATGACAAATCTAAATCTACGGGAGTGGAAAGCATTTGTTTCCCTTAAAGCGAAGGTTTATTTATAAATTAAAAGGTTGTCCACATTCATAAATCGTTTCAAAGCCTGCTATTTTGTTTGTTAAAAAAAAATATGTTTCGCAATATTGCTCAACCCCACTTCAAAAAGATTGTTTGTTGGATTTTTAAGACCAATCACACTGGGTGTTGTAACTTGCTGTAATATAACGTGTTCATAAATGTTATTTCATATTTGAATTTCAGAGAGGCCTTTCACAAAAGGTGGTCTCAAAACAGTACATTTATCTTCGAAAGACATGTGGTCAACTGACACATTGGCAGCCCACTGGCTTTTAGGATTATTTGAAGATTTTACTGCTTACAGTGCCTCTCGTAAGTACGAATACACCTTGAACTTTTGTCATGTTTTCAACCATAAACATTTTATTTTGAATTTTTTACTGAAAGTTCACACACAAGTAACAGACAACTGTGAAGAGAAAGCAAAATGATACATGATTCTGTTATTTTACAAAAGTGAATCAGAATCAGAATCAGAATCAGAATAGGTTTTATTGCCATTGTTATGAACAGGTTCACAACTAGGAATTTTACTCTGTACATTCGCGCAGGTGCGCTAAACGCACCCTGGTGAAAAGTGGGGGTGTGCATAAGTATTCATACAGCATTTTTCCGAGTGCATTAAATTGCCTTTTAACATTCCTAACTGCAGAATGTTCACACCTTGCCCTAACCATTAAATAGAGGCCACCTGTGTGTAATCTACTCTCAGTATAATTCCAGCTGTTCCGTGAGGGCCTCAGAGCTATGGTCAGACTGTATTGGTCACTAAACAACATCATGAAGGCCAAGGAGCTCACCAGAGAGGTCAGGGATAAAGCTGTGGAGAAGTTTAAAGCAGCGTTAAGTTATACAAAGATTTCCCAAGATTTGAACATCTCACTGAGCACTGTTCAATCCATCATTCAGAAATGGAAAGAGTATAGCACCACTGCGAACTTACCAAGACACGGCCGTCCACCTAAACTAACAGACTGAACAAGGAGAGCACTGGTCAGAAATGTAACCAAGTGTCCCAAGATAACTCTGGAGGAGCTGCGACGTACTGCCGCTGAGCTGGGGGAATCTGTACATGGGACAACTATAAGTCGTACTCTACACAAATCTGACCTTCATGGACGAGTGGCAAGAAGAAAGCCATTCTTGAAAGGAGGCCATAAGAAATCCCGTTTGAAGTTTGCTAGAAGTCATATGGAGGACACAGCTACCATGTGGTACCAGAAGGTGCTTTGGTCAGATGAGACAAAAATGTTACTTTTTGGCCCAAATGCAAAACGTTATGTATGGAGCAAACGTCCTAAATGCACCATCCCCAATGTCAAATATGGTGGGGGGAGCATCATGCTATGGGGCTGCTTTTCCTCAGCGGGGACTGGGAAGATTGTAAGAATAGTTGGGAAGATGGATGGAGCAAAACACAGAGACATTAAGGAGAAAAACCTGTTGGAGTCGGCAAGAGAATGGAGGCTGGGGCGGAGATTCACCTTCCAGCAGGACAATGACCCTAAACACAAAGCTAAATCTACAATGGAATGGTTTAAAAACAAACATATTAATGTGTTCGAATGGCCCAGTCAAAGTCCTGACCTAAATCCTACACGGTAGTACAGCGGTTAGCGCTCGTGCTTCACAGCTAGAAGGTCCGGGTTCGATTCCCACCTGGACGGGGCCTTTCTGTGTGGAGTTTGCATGTTCTCCCCGTGTCTGCGTAGGTTTCCTACGGGTACTCCGGTTTCCCCTACCACTAAAAACATGTACAATAGGCCCAGGGACTGCAGGTGGAAATTAGCACAAGTGCTATAACCTGGTACAATGCATCTCTCCGTTCTGAGGCTAATGTAGATTGTACACTGTCCCTGTTCAAATAAATAAAATAAATAATCCTATTGAAAATCTGTGGAAAGACCTGAAAACTGCTGTTCACAAACGCTCTCCTTCTAATTTGACAGAGCTTGAGTTGTTTTGTAAAGAGGAATGGGCTAAAATGTCAGTCTCTAGATGTGCAAACCTTGTAGAGTCAAACCCCAGAAGACTTGCTGCTGTTATTGCAGCAAAAGGGGGTTCCACAAAGTATTAATTCATGCTGCATGAATACTTATGCACACCCCACTTTTCACTTTTCTATATTTTGAAAAATAACAGAATTATGTATCATTTTGCTTTCACTTCACAGTTGTCTGTTACTTGTGAATAAAAAAATCAAAATAAAATCTTTATGTTTATGGTTGTAAACATGACAAAATGTGCTAAAGTTTAAGGTGTATTAGTACTTTCAAGAGGCACTGTAATTTTAAAGCCCTGCACCATCTGTGTATTTTTCTTTTACGTGAAGTACTCTAAGCGTACAAGATTGAGATACTTTTACTGGACTTAAGGAACATTTCTGATGAATACGTTCAACTTTTACTTCAAACTTGTATGTGAAGAAATGGGAAACTTCTTCAGCCGCTTCATTAAGGACCGTTTATCGTTTCATCTGCATTTTAATTTGAAATCGTTTGCTCGGAGATGCTCTCAAATCGTCACTGGATATGACTTTTTATCAGAAAAAAAAAAGTCATGTCTCTCCCGTTGTGTCTCCAGGGAAATATACCGGAAGGTGCATTTACATTAGGAAGACAAACTAAATGATGAACTATGAGTGAAAAAACCTGTTGTTTCCTATATCTTGCCATTAAAGATGCATGAGGTTGAAGTGGAGCCCTGTCCCGCGACATGCGCGCTCTTTCTATTCAGCGCTTCAAGTAAATATGGACGATTGGAATCAAGGCATGACTAGAGGAGGAAGATGATTTAATTTTTAATGTTTTTCCTTCCTTCCAAAACATATCAGAATGAATACTAAAACTATCCAACTATGAAAGGGGAGAAACTTTTAAATTGGAAGTCAAGAATCCATCTCAGGGACTGCATCTTTTTATTATCAGGATATATTTATGTTTTGGCGTAGCTTCAAATTGGCTTAAAATATGATACGGAATGTGCTTTTTATGCTTTCAGCCCATGACGGAAGGCAGACGAAAACTAATTAGAGCTGGTGTCGGATTGACATTTTAGGTTTATATATATAAATAAATAAAATGTCAATATTTTTCCCAAATATTTTGCCCAATTTTTCAGTTGTTTATTTGTTACAAATGTTTGAAATATCCAATACATTTCGTTTCACTTCATGATTGTGTCCCACTTGTTGTTGGTTCTTCACAAAAAATTACAGTTTTATATCTTTATGTTTGAAGCCTGAAATGTGGCAAAAGGTCGAAAAGTTCAAGGGGGCCGAATACTTTCGCAAGGCACTGTACATGAAGGGAAATTTTAAAATAATTGATCTTATTTTCAGCACTTTTAGACAGCTACGGTATGTGACCTAGGGCTGGGCGATATATCAATATTCAAGATTTATCGATATCGTATATCGATATTAAACCTAAATATATCGGGATATGACTTTTGGCCCACATCGCCCAGCCCTAATGTGACCTCTGATGTGTGTGGTAATATTGCACTAAATTATCTTGTTCAACAGCACTTCCCTGTGAAAGCCGCTGGAATATCCTTGCAATGAACGTGGAGACCTGCTGATGTGAAGTCCCCGGGAGTAAGCCTGCATTAGCTGTGTTAACAAGGCCGGATACTGCCGTGTGAGCGAGTGTGCTTGAGGTGCCCCTGCTGCGCTTCACTTTGACACCAGCTATAAACCCACTTTACCGTCCTCCTACTGTTTCGCTTTCATTCCAGCCCTTTTTTTTTTAACATCAGCTCTTTTTCTTTTCTAGGTCATACGCCGCTGAGCTGAGAAAAACTACTTCTTTTTTCTTCCTGTGCCCGCATTTGCTTGTAAAAAGACATTACCAGGCAGTAAGTAGCATGAATGGTAAAGCGGTTTATTCATTTTAGATTAATTAACACGCAATATTCTCACTGTGATGAAAAGAGGATTATGTTTTATGGATTGGGAATGGATTATTTCATTGGCGTCATACTTGATCTAAAACCTATACATACATAAAATCACAGTATTTCATTTGTTTTCGAAAGTACAAAACCTTTAGGAATAACCTGTGAAGTCTACACTGGGAAAAGAAGCAAGGACAAATATGAATAGAAGATAACTAACTGGGAATCCTTATCTTATCGAGTAATAATCATTGTATACCGGGTGACAGACACCAAAGAAGGTAGTTAAAGGGACTGACTACTGCCACCTCAGGTCCTATGCGTAACTGCAGTCTCTATATTAAGCTCGCTTCGGACTGAATTAACACCTTTTTGAGTGACAGTGCAGAATTTTCGAGGCAGTTGTGGTGAACAGGTCTGGGCTCATTCTACACATTAGGACATTGCTGGAACATGTAGGGGGAGGAAATTATATAATTTTGAAATTTTTTAAAGTCCGTCTTGTCCCTGTAAAGGCAGCAGCCCAGTGTTGTTAAAAGGAACAGGCCACAGTTTTTCCATACATTTTCCATATATTTTCAATGACAAATTTCTACTATGCTACTAATGTTACAACCACTTTTGCTGGTTTCCCAATATAAAACACAAGTAATAAGTTTAACCTGAGCCAGGAACCAAAGTACAGACAGTGTACTAAATGCTCTACCAGAGAGGGGAACACGCTAGATCACTGTTACACTACAATACGCAACACTGACCCGTGTGCTGCACTCAGACTTTCAGATCACGTGATGGTCCACTTAATCCCTTCATACAGACAAAGAATGAAACTCGCTAAACCTGTAGTGAGCACAATAAAGAAGTTCACCACTGAGGCTGTGGAGGAGCTGCGCTCATGTTTGGAGACAACAGACTGGGAAGCGTTAAAGGCTGGTAACAATCTGGATGAATATACGGACACTGTGACCTAATACATCAAGTTCAATGAGGCGCGCATCATACCAACGCGCACTAGGGTTTCTTTCAACAATGATAAGCCCTGGTTCACCCCCAAACTCCGACAGCTGCATAAGGAGAAAGAGACGGCCCACAAAAATGGAGACAGAGTCCATTACAGGGAGGCAAGGTACAGATTTAGCAGGGAGGTGGAGAAAGCTAAAGCTGCATACTCAGCCCGTCTCCAACATCAATTCTCCTCCAATGACTCTGGAGCAGTGTGGCGGGGGCTCAGGGCTATCACTAACTACAAGCCCAAGCCCCCCCGGGCTCTGAACGACCTGTGCCTCGCCCAGAGTCAGAATACACATTACTGCCGCCACGAACGCCCATTAGCCTTTGACATCTCTCTAGACACTCCAGCTGCCACCGCTCCCCCCCCCCCCCCCATCATCACCACCACCATCAACGACCCCAACACTTTATCAAAAGCCTCCACAAACCCTCCCATCCTGTTTGTGGACTTCAGCTCTGCCTTCAACACCATCCTCCCTGGACTGCTACGAGACGAGCTCTACCAGCTCAGCGTGCCTGACTCCCTCTGCAGGTGGATCACTGACGGACCGGAGACAGCACGTGCGGCTGGGAAGATCGTCTCGGACACTCGGACTACAAACACTGGAACTCCTCAGGGCTGTGTACTTTCCCCCTGGCCCTTCTCCATGTACACAAACCGCTGCACCTCCAGACACCAGTCAGTTAAACTGATCAAGTGTGCGGACGACACCACCCTCATCGGGCTCATCTTGGACGGTGATGAGTCCGCCTACAGGAGAGAGGTGGGCCGGCTAGCGTCCTGGTGCAGCCACAACAACCTGAAGCTGAACGGATGTTCTTCCTGCGGCAGCTGAGGAAACTTAAGCTGCCAACCAGGATGCTGGTGTAGTTCTACACGGCCATCATCGAGTCCATCCTCACCTCCTCCATCCCCGGCGCTACAGAACGGGACAAGCACCGATTGCAGCGCATTGTGCGTGCTGCAGAGAAGGTGATTGGCTGTGAGCTTCCATCTCTCCAGGACCTGTTCACCTCCAGGACCCGGAGGCGTGTGGGTCAGATCACAGCTGACCCCTCTCACCCTGGACACGGAATATTCACCCCTCTCCCCTCAGGCAGGAGGCTACGGTCTATCCAGACCCATACCTCCCGCCACTTGAACAGTTTTTCCCCTCCGCCATCAGACTCATGAACAATAACAAGACCCAATAACTTAGTCACAGACTCATGGATGCATCTGCTCTTTTGCACTGTGCGGTGTTTCCACACTTAGACCCGGTGCTGTCACTTATCACTTTACTTTTTACTCATCTGTAAATATAATCCCACTACTGTTGTCGTTTTACCATATTTTACTTTTTATTTTGTATCTTATTAATATTCCTTATGCATGCCCCTAAAGCCTTATAGTTTAAAGTTTTATAGCTTAATTTGATCTAAATTCTGTGTTACAAGTTTTATGTTGCACGTCCGCATCAAGAAAAATTCCTAGCTTGTGAACCTGTTCTCAAACAATGGCAAATAAAATCTATTGTGATTCTGATTCTAACAGAGCTGCTAAACAGACCCTTAACCTCTAAAACCCCACCTGAGCCGACCACATATTCTCCAATTTGGCATTACCCAAATCTAAAAGCTTCTTGGAAAAGGGCGTCAAAAACGAGAAGAAAAATATAATAATGAAAAAGTGACAATAAAAAAGGAAACAATAAAGTGACAAAAGAGCCACACAAAAATGCCTCAAAAGACCAACAAAAACGTGAAAAAAAAGCGATGCCAGGAAAAGAATTTGTTTAGATCAATGGTCTATATGCACCAAAGCGTCATGTGACTTCCGAGTTTGATTCTAAGTAGTCGTTTGCGTATCCTGTCTCCGTTATTTCCCTATGAGGTCTTGTCTTGTCTAAAAAATTTTTTTTTTAAAAAAGCTATAGACATGGTAGACTGGTGGACAGTCACTAGCATCATGTTAAAAACATCGCGTCAGGGGCAAAAAATTCACTAGAGAAAACTTCCATGCTCATCACAGTAAGTGTTTTTGTCTTGAAGCTACCGGCCAACACGCATAAAAAATGAAAATAGCTACACGATTTTAAACGAGCCTGCTCAAAATATAATCTGCCTGTCTTTAGTAAAAAATACTTTTTAGACGTTTAATTTTTGTGGTGGTGTTTTTTGATACTAGCCGTTAGCGCTGAGACAAAAAGTCCTACCTCAAAAAACACAGACGTTTCCTGCAGTCAAGAATTTACATCCAACGTAATGTTTTTAACACGTAGCGAGTCACTTCGGATCAGTATCTTACTGTCAGTGATGTTTCCTTGAACTATACATTGTTTTAGACAAGACCTCATAGGGAAATAACCGAGACAGGATACGGGAAGCACCGACTTAGGATCCACTTTGAAGGCACGTGTCATTTGCGTGCATAGAGCCAATTGTGTAGCTTGCAAATGAAGCGTTACTCTGGCGTATAGGATGTCAGCTCCAGTCCAAAAGCTTTTAGATTTCAATAAAGCCAAACTGAAGAACATGCGCTCGGTTAAGACGGGGTAAGAGGCTCGTTACACCTCAGGATAAAAAAAAAATAAAAAATCATCACATGTCCTCTCACCGTTGAAGAAATCCGAGTGTACAGCTTTCTCATTGGCTGCCAGGTCCATAAGTAGACCACTGCTGCCCCCTGCCTGTGACACGAAGAAACAACAGCACTTGATTTTGAACGAATAACAAGTCTACCGGCAAGATCAGAACATAAAATACGTACAAGATCATGATTGAATACATACACAATACAAATCAGCAACGTTACAAATGGTATGGTTACAACTGCAGAATTTTCATAACCACTACCGCAGTAATGTTGGGTTACATACAAGAAAAAAAAATATTGAAGGTTATTATTAGGGCTGAACGATTTTGAGAAATAATCTAATTGCGATTTTTTTTCTTCAATATTGCGATTGCGATTAAATATGCGATTATTGTTGCAAGGTCCTCTTCTCATGTATTTTTCACCTAACACAAGCAATAAATCAGCCTGTTTCATAATAAACAATATTTGAAGTGAAAATTGCAACAAAATTGTTGCTTGACCTATTCAAAATGTGTGTGGACTGCACTTCTTAAACTGTCTGAACTTAACAGTACAGTCTATAAATAAATGCTAAATTATATAGATATTAAAAAAAAAATAACTCACTGATCCAGTCAGTAACATCACTTATACTAAAGTGCAGGAAAGTAAGAACAAACGTCTGCTTTAACTAGTTGGAAAAGTTTTAGGAAATCAAACTCCCAATTAATACAAAATAAGCTATTTAATTTATTAAATAGTACTTTATTATTTCGGCCAATCAAATCCCAGTCTGAGCTGCGACTCGTAGTACTTCAGATGCGCGTTATTGAAGGACACGGAGAGGCCAGATGGAGCACACGCCAAAACACAGTGGAATTAGGAGCAGCATTTTGGTTTTGGGATGTAACTTTGGACAATATGAAGAAAGAAAAGAACACTGACACAAGGAGACGGGACATGAGGTGCCAGACACAGACACGTATCTTTGACTCGCAGCCATTTAGTGACATTTCAGCTTAAACAGCACCTCAGCAAAATAAGACATGACACTCCTGTCTCGGATCCTAGTTACCAACCATTTTCATACTGCAGTTTAGTGTTTATATCTAGCGTCTGTACGACCTACGGAGCGGATATGCGGTAGACGCAAAGGTAAATAAAGGCACATGGCACTTCGCCTCCGCGGATACTTAATGGTCATGAACCGTCATTATGCTTTTGAGATAAGTTCTTTATCCACAACATTCCCAAACATAAGCCCCCTAAACTGAGCCACAAACGACTCTTTACTTTTTACAATCAGCACAGACTCACCCATATATGTCTGTGGAGGCAGAGGCGTGTGAATCCGGAGGTGAGGGAGTTTCTGTGATCACCAGAGCGTGTAGTAGCGGCGACGGAATGGCGTGATTAGCGCTGCGGCTAACGCAATGCTAACGGAGAAAAGCAATATTCCTTCGCGGTGGCTGCATGATAAAAGCTGATATTTTCACTGTACATCCACAATCTACCGCGCACCTTAACTAGACTGAGACGTAAACAAAAGCACGCGACGGAGCGGACTTTGCTGCCATATCTCGTTGCTCTATTTACTTCCCAAATCGCGTGCCCTGCGATTACGAAATCGCGTTGTGTAATATCGCGATAAAATTGCAAATGCAATTAATCGTTCAGCCCTAGTTATTATACATATAAAACACAACATTAAAGTCCATTTTATATTTACAAATGTACAACTAAGCGGTATCTACACATTTAGAGCCTCACCTCAACCCAAGCAGCCACAAAAAGCAGCAATTGAACGCATTATTCTTGTAACATAGCTAGCTTTAGCATTAGCCGCAACGTTTATCTTGATTTTTATCCCAACCAACCTCGTCCAAGTCCACATATGGACCAGCTCCTTCGGGAAACATCTCGTCCACTGCAGGTTTCATGTTTAAATCGTGTCTCAAATGGTTCTAGAGAGGTTACTTGACGTTTGAAGCCCACTTAGCTAACGGTCCTCGGGATGTAAACAAATTGTGCAGCACTAATGTACGTCCGGGTGGCTACACGGAACGAATGTATTGTTCCACTTTTTTTTTATTTTTAACCACATATCCATAAAGTGTAATTAACCTCCACCTGATCTTAGCAAATTTTCTCCAGTTTGGCTTTACCCAAATCTAAAGGTTTATAGAAAAAAAGTGTCAAAATTGCCCCCACAAAAAAAAAAAAAACGATGATGAAAACGTAACAAAAATGTGACAACAATGCTACAGAAAAGCGACAAAAGAAGAAGAGCTTTATTTAGATAGCGCCTTTCATCGTTTTAGATTTGAATAAAGCTGATATGAAGATCAGAGAAAATGCACGTGGTTAAAGCAGGGGTTAAGAGGTTAAGAAACGAGTAATGCCTCTTATATGTGTTTATTACATTGAATATATATATTTTCGTACATAGCAGGAATTAATATCACAGCATAGCATATTATTCTACTCATTTAACAATCTGTAACGTTAGTAATATCTTGATAATAAACTGGTGTGCTACATTTCATACAGTATGAAGAAAAGACATGCAAAATAAATTCCTAAGTTGAACTATGTTTGGTTTCCTATAGTAACATAAGCCTATATCGAGAAGCGAGTATACATGTACTTATTGAAGAAACTGTACTTCTTGAAGTAGTTTTATCACACGGCATTTTTCTTCTTTAATTACTCTCTCAAATGCGAGTAAGCTTATAACAGAAGCTTACTGTTGACAGGAATCACACTTGAATTATTTTTAATTTTAATGTTTTTTTGTGTGTAATATCAGGAATTACATATGTTATGAATTAGTTATAGTGCATGGTTTGAATTGGAAATATCACATGGTTTTATTGTTTGCTTGTAGAACATCAACAAAAGATGAAGCAGACTTTTTCCTCAAACTGTTAGTCACTAAGTATTAATTCAACAAGTTGCACTTTGCCCTTTTAAGATAGTACTTTAACTTGAGCGATTATTTAAGTCACTACTTTTTACACTACTCTTACTTGAGTATATATTGGCTACTTTATATACCCCACCTTATTTGTAGTTATTTATTTTATTTGACCTCTAAAGTCCCACTGAGATTCCAAAACTGTTTTCCCAGAGAGGAGCCTATTGCACACATTTGATCATTTTATATCTTCTTCCTAGTGCTCGTGTCCCTCGTTGGTTTCATATCCGAGGGTGTCCCCCAGGTGCTGGTGGGCGAAGAAGGCGCGGGCCATCTCGTTGATCCTGTCATAGGCACCGATGGACTTGAAGTATTCCACGTAGTTCCAGAAGTCGGAGGTGGAGTAGGGCCAATAGGGGACAGCTGGGGCCTCGTCATACGGCACTGAAAAGAAGCACACAAATGTATAATCCCAATAATATACTGGCTAATAATAATGATAAATGCCTAACATTTGTGTTGCTTTTCGAAGCTTGACGAAGTTTCTCAAAGCTATACACTGTAGTCTGTTTTCATTCTCCTCATACTCGAAGAGAAACCGAATAAGCTATCAAAAAAGTATGAAAACTTTGAATGAGGTTTAAATGCATGCATTTCCACAGTGGCCTCTTTATGACCTCGGTCGGTGAATCTAAAGCTTCAGAAAAGAGCTCTGTAGAAATGTTTTAGACCCATGTTAGACGGCAGAAGGCAGATTAATGCCCATGTTGCCTTGTGCACATAACAAAATACACTATTATCCTTGTTTAGCATATAGGAGCTACTCATGTGAAACTGTGGGTGCTCAGTTTGTCTGAATAAATGTTTAAGCAGCAGTTCTAAAAATACAGTGCCTTGCGAAAGTATTCGGCCCCCTTGAACATTTTGACCTTTTGCCACATTTCAGGCTTCAAACATAAAGATATAAAACTGTATTTTTTTGTGAAGAACCAACAACAAGTGGGACACAATCTTGAAGTGAAACGAAATTTATTGGATATTTCAAACATTTTTAACAAATAAACAACTGAAAAATTGGGCGTGCAAAATTATTCAGCCCCTTTACTTTCAGTGCAGCAAACTCTCTCCAGAAGTTCAGTGAGGATCTCTGAATGATCCAATGTTGACCTAAATGACTAATAATGATAAATAGAATCCACCTGTGTGTAAACAAGTCTCCGTATAAATGCACCTGCTCTGTGATAGTCTCAGAGGTCAGTTTAAAGCGCAGAGAGCATCATGAAGAACAAGGAACACACCAGGCAGGTCCGAGATACTGTTGTGGAGAAGTTTAAAGCCGGATTTGGATACAAAAAGATTTCCCAAGCTTTAAACATCCCAAGGAGCACTGTGCAAGCGATAATATTGAAAT
Source organism: Proterorhinus semilunaris (assembly GCA_021464625.1). NCBI lineage: Eukaryota > Metazoa > Chordata > Actinopteri > Gobiiformes > Gobiidae > Proterorhinus > Proterorhinus semilunaris. The sequence continues at coordinate 22,772,900 of CM038362.1, read as the reverse complement.
GGAAGGAGTATCAGACCACTGCAAATCTACAAAGACCCGGCCGTCCCTCTAAACTTTCAGCTCATACAAGGAGAAAACTGATCAGAGATGCTGCCAAGAGGCCCATGATCACTCTGGATGAACTGCAGAAATGTACAGCTGAGGTGGGAGACTCTGTCCATAGGACAACAATCAGTCGTATACTGCACAACTCTGGCCTTTATAGAAGAGTGGCAAGAAGAAAGCCATTTCTTAAAGATATCCATAAAAAGTGTTGTCTAAAGTTTGCCACAAGCCAGCTGGGAGACACACCAAACATGTGGAAGAAGGTGCTCTGGTCAGATGAAACCAAAATCAAACTTTTTGGCAACAATGCAAAACGTTATGTCGACTGCTGTTTTTATGTACATTTGTGTTTTTATTGATGTCTATTATATCTTTTATTTCTATTCTGGAAAGCGCCCTGGGCACCTTCTGGCTGTTGTAAGGCGCTATACAAATAAAATTTGATTGATTGATTGATTGATTGGCATAAAAGCAACACAGCTCCTCACCCTGAACACACCATCCCCACTGTCAAACATGGTGGTGGCAGCATCATGGTTTGGGCCTGCTTTTCTTCAGCAGGGACAGGGAAGATGGTTCAAATTGATGGGAAGATGGATGAAGCCAAATACAGGACCATTCTGGAAGAAAACCTGATGGAGTCTGCAAAAGACCTGAGACTGGGACGGAGATTTGTCTTCCAACAAGACAATGATCCAAAACATAAAGCAAAATCTACAATAGAGTGGTTCACAAATAAACATATCTAGGTGTTAGAATGGCCAAGTCAAAGTCCAGACCTGAATCCAATCGAGAATCTGTGGAAAGAACTGAAAACTGCTGTTCACAAACGCTGTCCATCCAACTTCACTGAGCTCGAGCTGTTTTGCAAGGAGGAATGGGCAAATATTTCAGTCTCTCAATGTGCAAAACTGATAGAGACAAACCCCAAGCGACTTACAGCAGTAATCGCAGCAAAAGGTGGCGCTACAAAGTATTAACTTAAGGGGGCTGAATAATTTTGCACGCCCAATTTTTCAGTTTTTTTTTTTGTTAAAAATGTTTGAAATATCCAATAAATTTCGTTTCACTTCATGATTGTGTCCCACTTGTTGTTGGTTCTTCACAAAAAATTACAGTTTTATATCTTTATGTTTGAAGCCTGAAATGTGGCAAAAGGTCGAAAAGTTCAAGGGGGCCAAATACTTTCGCAAGGCACTGTAATTGTTAAAGATTGTTCTTTTAGTAAGACTGAAGGTTTGTTTACCTGCTTTACTAGGTTCTATCGCTTTCTGTGATCTTCCTCAAAAGCGTCACCTGGTGGTGAAAGTGACGTGTCGTAGGCAGCTTGGATTTGGAGTCAGTAGGAAGTGCTTGTGCCCCCTAAAGTATCGAAATCTTTCAAAAAGGTCTATACTGTCTTCTTAGTTTATACCATTAAAGATTGTTCTTGTAGTCAGACAGAAGGTTTGTTTACCTGCTTACATGGATTTGCCGGTCAGTAGGGAAAGCTTGCGCCCCCAACTGACCTATGCCTTCTCCAGGACGGCTTCCCAGGTGACAAGTATCATCGCTGGATCAGAGAAGCGCATTAAAATTTAAATCTTTGAACCGGGACGATGGAGCGTCCATGAGAAGGCGTCGGTCAGTAGGGGGCGCAAGATCTCCCTACTAACCGGCAAATCCATGTAAGCAGGTAAAAAAAAACTTCTGTCTTATTTAAGACATTATGGACCTTTTTCAAAGATGTTATAAAAATGTTGGCACCATTAGTTTTAGCTCCATCCCAATGCACTTTAATAATGATAATTCTTTATAGAAAATACCACACAATTCATCTTTGTTTTAACTTTTAAAGCACTTTTATTCATTGTTTTACTTTTACTTCAGTCAATTTTTAATCTGATACTTTCACTTTTTACCATAGTAAATTTGTTCCTCCTGTATCTGTAATTTTATGAGAAAGAAGTAAAAACATTTCCGTTCTTCTACAGCTAAATTCATACCATACCACCTGGTGAGTGCTGACCGTCAAAAGCTAAGCGGGCACCTAAAGTGAGGGGTGTCTGAGCGGCGTGTGAGTGTGGCGCAGATGTGGGCAGCCACGTTTCCATTCGTCCCCACGGTGAAAAATTGGCCCTTATGAAGCATTTTTGAGTGACCATGTGAAGAGCACGACAGGAACAAGAATCGCATCCCCTTGATTGGATCTACAGACAACATTTTCTAACCAGCTGAACCACTACAAACAAGACTGCAACAAGACTTTCTCCATTAAGTATTTCCACCATCAAACCATTCTGTGGCACAATTTGGTTTTATTGCTCATATTTTTGGGAGCACTGTTTATGTCTGACCATACCAATACCGTGTCGAAAGAGAGATTCCTAAAGCCTCCTACCTCCTTCTGGGACGATCACTCTGGCTTCTGGAAGGAGAGGGGGAAAAACAGACAGAATTTAGCACCCCCAAACATTCCAAGTGTGTTTTGCACACGCACAAAGACGGGGATTGAGCTCGGGGATATTAGCCAAAAACTGATCCTTTTCCCGGCGCCCCGCGAGATTCCTGCTCCCTCTTCAAATATTTTCACTGACTGTTTATGAACTACGGGCACTCACAGACCCAAGGAACTCATCACAGAGGGACCTTTGTGCGAATGCGGCGGTGAGAAATAGACTTATATCAAAATGCACCGTCTTTTTTCTTGTCATTTGGATGGAGGGATTTTTTAATGAACATAAAGATTGGACGATGTTTGGTTTGAACACAGTGAAGAAAAGTACAGTAAGAAGAGTTAAAGCCACACCGCGTAGGATTTCACCCAATAAATCAAATTGAAATACGAGCATTTGTTTTATGACAGATATTTTCATCATTAAAAAATACCTCATAAATGTACAAACATGTGCTTTTGTTGTGAGTGTCTAACCTCTCCTAAGACATGACTGTAACTTTACCGGGAGTGGGTACGTCTCCAGCTCGTCTCCACGGAGATGTCAACTAAAGGCTGCAGAATTTGAGGTTTAAACAGGTTAGGTACTCATCCAAATCCATTCTTTGATTACCCACTGCAGTAATAGCATTTTCTGTGTTCAGCTGCTCAGTGGGATCATGTTTTGCATTTACGGCAATCGTCCAAAATGTTACGCAGTGTGCTTTAAAGTGACTAATAATTGGTGCATTGCATTGATAAACAATTAGAAGGTAATGATACGGCTATTAGTAGTTTATTTATGCAGGAAATTGGAAGCGAAAGTGTAATTTACCGCTCAAATAACAGGCGAAGACGCAGAGTAGGACACTCAGCCAAACCAGACACTTCATGATGCCCTTTCAAATGAGCAGAAAACAAACAAATCCACAAAGATTAGACAAATCGATGCTTGGATAGGTTGCTTTTTGTATATGTAAGAAACGCTGGAGGATCGTTACCTTGAGTTGTGGAGGAGAGATGCCGTTCACCTGGAGGCTTCACAGTGGAGTGGTGTGGGCGCTTGGTGCAGACTGGACAACACACTGCCTCTCTCACATGAACCAGCAGTCACACGTGCGCGCTCTTACACTGCCCCCCCCCTGCCCGATCTCGGCTCGCCCACAGGCACAGCAGTAACATTGTGCCCGTGTTGTTATTTCATGGGGGAAAGACACGTTAAGTGTAACATTCACATTATTGTTTAACATCTAACCCCCCCCCTCCTACACAGGCACAGTTATCATCCAGGTATCCAGGCATTACCCAAATCTAAAAGCATCCTGGAAAAAAATAGCGACAAAAATGGCAATGTATACGAGACGCGAGGATGAAACGTGACAAAAACATGAAAAAGAAAAGCAACAAAAACCTGACAAAAAAGTCACAAAAACACAACAGAAAAAGCGACTACAAAGTTTAAAAAAAAGTGATGAAAAAGTAAACAAAACAAAAATGCAACAAAATAAGTAAAGTAAAAGCGACGACAACAAATGGATACACCTTAGAAAAAATCTTTCAAATGGAGCATTACACTGGCCTGTAGGCTGTAAGAAGTTTGTAGATTCGGGCAAAGCCGAACTGGAGAGAAAGAAAGGAAGCAATGTGATATCACATTTGTGTCAGCCATAAACTCATCATCTCATTGGTTAAGGAAATTAATGCAGCAATGGATTAGTCGGTAAAGTGCAAGAACAAATTATCAACTTTTTTATTGTATTTTATTATGTCGTTGTACAGAGTAAAATGATGTTGAGCAAACTGACATAAAGATCAAATAAGTATTCATTATCTTCCAATACATTTCTTATTTCTATATGTTCCATTTGTATTCTGTGATTTTCCCAATAAGGAGAAGTGCATATGAGTTTTTAAAATAATTACCATCGCAAACGATCGAACCGAAAACAAACTATAGACTAATATTGGAGCAACATCTTAAAGAGTGCATTCTGCTGTTTGCAAGTATTTTGTAAAACACTTCTAATTATCTAAAACTGCAAAAAAATGAATATCCAGTAGCTCCACTTCCCATGCCCTCTTTATGCTCCCCTTCGCTGCGCAGCTGTTTCAAAAAAAGAGGGGAAAAAAGAAACAAATAGTCCGTGCGGATTGTGTGGCCGGAGTGAAACTATGTGTGTGAGCGTGTTTTCACTCTGCGATAAAAGGGTTAGGCTTTGCGAGGAAAGCATGAACTCTCCCCTTCCCTCGCTCTGCTGCCCCCTTCTGAGGACTATTTTTTATGATTGTGTTTTTGATTACGACGTCATTTTTGATTCACTGTACGCTACAATTTGCACTTTCTCCATCAATAATCAATCACCAAATCACCCTCAATATGTGACTGCATTTTCACATGACTCCAGATGTCTCTTGGTGCCACTTCTCCGAAACCTCACATGGTGTCGTTCAGGCATCCCGTTTGGTCGGTCGGGATCAGCTCGGACTCTTTGACTCCCACCCGCTTCAGTATTTCGGTAGCGGCCCTCATGGTCTCTTCGGGCAGGGTGCGGTTCCGCGCCAAGATCCAGGCGTAGTCCATGTGGGCCATGCGGAGGAAGTCGGTGCAGGAGTACACCACCGACACGCTGGTGTAGTCTGTGTAGAGCACCCAGTACGTGCCCGTGGGAGCCACTGGGGAAGAAGAGACCAAATGTATTAGGTTTTTCTGAGGAAGTCGACTTTTGTTTCTGATCCGAGGAACTTGGCTTCACTTTACCGAAAGAGAAGCTGACCCCGAGTTTGGCTGGTTCCCTCGGATCTGGAACCCTCGCGGTGCCGATTATGCTGATCCCATTCTCCTCCCTGCCGCACAGACAGCAAAAAGTTACACAAGTCATGAAACTGGAACCTATCAATAAATGTTTAGTGTTGTGTATATGTGAAAACAGTTAACACATTGAGTGCCGCGCTGTTTTTAGGATTTAGCTGTAGAGTGCCAACAATCCAGACAATTTTTGATGTTATTTGTAGCGCCACAGCGTATTCTATGTTATAGCTATGGACACATGCTATGGCTCGGAAAGGTGAGACTCTAAGCTCTCAGTAGGTGAAAACTGTTTTATTCTACGTGCCTCAGTTCCTGAGAAATCTTAAAGCTAAACAGAGGCTAGTTTTGATCAAAATCACAGTTTTTTTTCCTAGATATTGCGTGCTTTCTGAAACATGGGCCATTCGAGCCTGTCATGCTTCTGATACTTACATTTCCGGTTCAAAGGACTTGTGTGCAGTAAATATAGTTTTACAGTACCACTCACCCCGCTCGGCCCGGCCCGTGGTGGAGATGGAGTTTTATCCTCAACATGGTGATGGTCAGACACTTTTACAAAACCTGGCGTGTGGCCTCCCCTGATTTTCGTGATGATCCGAGTCATCCTGTCTCATTAGAAAGATGGACTCATCCAGTGTTGTCTTGCGAAAACGCAGACGCTGTGGCCCGTGGCATCTTCCTCCTCAACTTTTTCATTTTCCCTTCCAGACATGAAACTTCCAAGAAAGGCTTGACAAGACTGCCACCTAATGGCACAAATGCAGCAATAACATTCAAATGCTGCGTTGTGATTAAATGCATTAAAAGTTTTTAATCGTCGTTTTTTTCAGGCCTGTTGATCACAGAGCTCTACTCTAGTTTCATAATCATAATTTTTTTTAAACACGCAAAAGGGATTTTTTTTCTTTTTTGGCACTCAACGCATGGGGGCGAAAAACAAATTATTTCGTTTTCGGCACTCAATGTGTTAACAGGCAATCATGTGACCTTGTATACTTTGACTCAAATCAAATTGATCAAAGGGTAAAATCAAGTGACTAAAACGCCACCCGCCGCCATATAGGAGGATGTTTCTAATACAAATAGTGTCAAACTGAACTTGAATTAAATCACAAAGCTGCCAACTCATGTGTCCGGCCTGTCATCCGGGAAAAATGCATTGGTGTGTTTGTGGGAACCGGGATCAGATATTCCAAACCAGTGTCAGAACCACAGGAAAACGGCCGTTCTTAATTATGGACTCATCAACTCACAGTCAGAAGACGACTGGAAGATTGTTTGTTTTTTGTGGAAAATGACATAAGCTAGTTTATCGATTGCTAGCATCTGTCAAGGCCATGTCAGGGCTCATTACTGAGGAAACAGCTCCACATTGTGGCCGTGTATTAAACACTTTGTGACGTCCTTAATCATTAAATATTCAAATTTATCAAACATACTCAGCGTTTGGCCTAATTAATGATTCTCTGGGTTTTAAAACGCACATTAACGTTAGCATTAGCAGCTAGTAGATCAGCTGCTGAATGAACCCTTTTGCTCTCATAAGCTAGTCTGTATGATTTTAAGTTAATGATCATATAAAAGGGACAGACTAAAAGCTGAAGCTGTAATGACATTATAAAACAACCAGCGAAAAAGTCAGCGAAATGTCACTGACTGGGTTCAGCTGCTCAACAGGTGACTTCAGTGGCTTCCTTTTCCTTTTTTTCCCCGATAAATAAATAAAACAAATGAAACGTTTTTTTTCATATGTAAATTAAAAGTTCATTCATTTCAATGGACGAGAGCTGCCGTTTCCCCCCCCAAAAAGGGGCGGTAACTTTTGATGGCACTGATGTGACGTAGGCTCCCAGGACCACACATGTTTAGAAATGTAAAGTGCAATTTCTCAAATTTGATGCTCCTGCAAAATCTGTCGAAAAAATTACAAATCTATTTCTTTTTTTTTTGTCCAAAATCATGTAGCCAAAGACAGGATCAGTCAGGTCTTCAACTAGATGACCTTGTCCCATCGACACGCATGTACGGAACAACGCCAGCAAACTGTGTAATAATCCAAAAGTCTTACTGCTGCTTGTTGAGCACCTCGATGGTCCCGTCTTCTCTCAGGGCGTAGTTGGCCTCGATGCACTTCCCTCGTTCGAAGTTTGCCGGGAGCTTAGTGATCTCGAACCAGCGGCCCCGGTACTGCCGAAGGTCACACGCCGGTCAACTCTGCGCCTTTTTCAAATGTGCGTCACGTCCTTTTTGCACTTACCCGCTGCAGGTCGAAATCCGGCTGCACACCAGTAGTGGGGCAGCGGCCACAGCGGATGGTCTGAGCCGACACCAGGGGCGCCACGAGCAGGAGGAGGAGCACCCAGGACATGACTGCGGGACAAAATCACATTCATCATATTTTCCAGATTTTTCTTAGCTTTTTTCCCCATCACTTTTTCTGGCAGGCTTTTGTCACTTTTTTGTTGTGTTTTTGTTTGCGTTTTTATTTTATTTTTATCCTTGTTATTTTTCCTGGCGCTTTAAGATTTGCGTGAAGCCAAACTGGAGAAAATGTCCTCGGTTCAGGTGGGGGTGGTGGTTAGTGTGATTTTAAAAGAAAAGTTAATTTTCGTAATATTTTCTTGCATTGAAGAGCGTTTAGGGTACTATAATATTTGTTATCTAGAACAATAAACAGAAAAATAATTTAAATTCCATAAAATACTTTTTCTTATAAATTTGTATAATTTATTCGAGCTGAAATAACCATGTCACTTTATTTGGTACTGACCCGACAGGCATCAATATCATTTTGACTCAAGAGAAAAATGGTACCTATGTCCAATGCCATCTGTTTGTTTGCAATACCATTAGCAGATGTGGGTTCTCAGTTACATTTCCTTAAGTAACTTTTTTTAAAGTAATTGTACTTTTGCAAGTAGTTTACTTGTATAATATATATATATATATATATATATATATAATGTGCTAAATCTGCTTACTTAAGTAAAAAAAAAGTAACTTGTGACACTATGAGTAAATCTATATTTGACACAAAAAATAGATGTATTTGGTGTTTTGTTACTTAAAGGGACCAGACAGAATTTAAAAATGATAAAATGATGTATTGCTGGATTGCTGGTTCTAGAATGTGATGTCACCAGATCCACTTTCAAAAGTCGTATCTAAAAAGAAAATGTATTAATTACAAAAATGATCAGTCACTGGGTCCATGATCTCTCTGTACAAGACCAAAAATGTCCTCAAAAACTAAATAATTGTACCTCTATATAATATTCTAGGACTTTAGAAGAACGCTGTGATGTCACCTGAAACCCAGCAATAAAAATGACAACTTCCATCTAGTCCCTTTACTCTTCATAGTGATTTATTTTAATGTTTTCATGGGGTTTTCTTTGAAAATATTACAATTTCCACATCATTTCATAGTTTGTGTCTCATAATTAAATATCATTGCTTAAAACATGAATCAAACTTTTTACGCTCAGACAGTTATTCAGTACGTCAAATTATTATAAAGTAACATTACTCTTACTTGGGTAAATACTCTTCCCACATCTAACCATTAGTACCTACATTTCTTTTGCAATACATTAATGGTATAGTTTAACGGTCCCAAAAACAAGTCCACAAGGCATTGTCCTGTTAATGATTGGAATTATGCCCAAAACACACTAAAGCTGGAATTCTAGATCTCATCCCTGATGAAATAATAACCAGAACCCAATGAGGACTTAACAAAAGAATCTTGTGTAATCGTGACTTTACATTTGTTCTGCTCTGAACTTTCCTTCAGTCACTCCACCTGTTTGTCTGCTTTACATTCAGTCGAGTGGCTGCTTTTGTTTGCTGCAACAAAAACATGTTGAATAAGCCCTCAAATAATGGTAAAGGTAATTAAATTGTGTCTTACATATTGGCCGTATGTTGTTAATATCGTGTTTTATTTAGATATCTCCAAAACTCAAAAGCAATTTTGAGATAGCTTTCACAACTATCTAAATTATGGAATACTCTGATATGAATCAACAAGTAAAATCCCATACAAAACCACAAAAGTAAACAATAATATCATAATGGTTATGAGTAGATATTATCTACTCATAACCATTATGATCAGGCAACACACACAAAGCCTACAAATGATTCCCCATTTCCCCCAAAGTTTGAGCTGAGAATGAGCAGTCCTGACTTACCTAAGCTATCGGTGACACGTCAGTCGGTTATGTGACAGGTGCAGCACTGCTTTGTCTGAAAACACCAACGAGAGAGAGACAACCCCGCCCACGGACCCGGAGGAGTGGAGTTTAGATTCCTATGGAGGTCGGCGCCCAATGTTATCAAAGGACACGGCGTCACGAACAGCTCCATGACAGATGTAACAATAAGGCCAGAAATCCATCAAAACAATAGTCATTTGGAGACGTCACTTTGCCGTAATGTGCATCGAAGACAGAAAACTGCCCCAAAACAGGGAAATTGAAGGGGAAAGTTCAGATGGCAACACACCACAAGAGTCATACTACCTGGAATCGTAGACAAGTTAAAGGCAGCACGTTTTTGAAACATTTCAATAGACATGACATGACTAGGGTTGTGAAATTCAGCACATTGTTAATGTTGGAAACCTCCCATGGGAATTACGGGGGATAAACAAAGAATCAACAGGTTGCCTCTTCACAGACAGATTTAAACTGCAGCAGAAGAATACACTGAAATATCTATCACAGCAGGAAGGAAAAGTCTCAAAGAAATCATCATCGCTACGTCTGAGCATCAGGGTTTGAAGAGAACAGTGTTCTCCTCCTAGGTTTGTATCCATCTGGCGCAGATTGGCCAGGGTGTGCAGTATTACAATACTGGAAAGTATTAAGCAGAATTTACATTTGGGAAAGTTTCTGTTATGTTTTGACGTGGCGACATGGGAGAGTGGGACATAAAGGTGCAAAATTACGGACATTTAGCTAATTCCCCTTGAAACATTCTGTCAGGGGGAAAGTTATTTCCCCTTGAAAAAGGTTTCTTCTTCACAGACTGATATAAACTGAAGCATAAAAAAATTATTTGATAGTTATACGCTGAAATATGTATCACAGCGAAGATGAAAAGTCTCAAAGAAATCCTCTTCGCCGTGTCTGACACCTGGGTTTGAAGAGAACAGTTTTAGGTTGTGGCCGATACAAAGAAGAGCTTTTGGAAATGGAACAGACTTATTCCATGTTTGTATTAATCTTGTATATATATTCATCAAGTGTGTGCAGTATTGCATTATTATATTGTATTAACGGTCTATAATTTAGGTCTGTTCTATAAATGCAGCTCTGTGTTAGGCACAGATCCTAATACAGTGAGGGTCAGCGTTTGTCATGATGTGAGTCAGAGACTGGTGAGTTTAACCAATCACAGTCAAAACCAAATAAATAAATCATTAGATAAAACTGCCATTTGTCCCGCCGCCCATTAAAAAGAGCATTAAGCAGAATGTAGGGTTTGGAAAGTGTTCTGTTTTGATGATATGATCCTCACACTTCTAAAACATAATTAATCGGTAACTAATAGTTTTCAAAAAATCCCGAAATTTCCGAGCTTCAGTTCCCATTGAAAGTTACAATATTTATTTATTTATTTTCCCGCTCCTTTGCATACCTGTGTGACATTACTCAAAATGCATGTTTTATGGTTCAAAAACGTAATTTCAGGGGAACTAATAATTCACTAATAGTTTATTCAACGGAAAATGCAAAAATATGTTTATTTAAAGGAACAGGCCACCGTTTTTCCATACCGAGTTCTGTTCTTACCTGAGCTTAGACGAGTTGATACGTACCCGTCTGGTCTTTGTGCAGGCGGTGGAAGAGCTTGGTCGCTTCTAACTTCACCCCCGTTTGGAGCCCTAGGAATATGCTGGGAGAGGCCAAATGCTAACAACATCTCTGGTCGTTTTGCGTGACTGAGCGCACGCACAAAGACCAGGCAGGTACGCATCAACTCATCTAAGCTCAGGTAAGAACAGAACTCGGTATGGAAAAAACGGTGGCCTGTTCCTTAAGCTTTGACAGTGATTCATTTTTGAAAACTCCCAAGCTAAAGTTACCATACCCTTTATCCTCGACATGACCCATTTGTTTCTCACATGAGTGGAGGAAAAATGTATAAATATCTACTCCCTATTTTTGCCGATTGCAAATAAAATAAAAAAGTCTTGTCACATCAGTTCAGCAATTCTATGTTGAGCCCAGCTAACTGGGCTCAACATAAAAGGTTGGACAAGAAGATCTAGTTTTGGGCGAGTAAAAACATTGCAGTTGTGTAATTGTATCTGTCTACATGCATTTCCATGGGTGAAGCTGTGGGCAGGAAAGAGAAGGCGTGAGACCCTTTTTTTTTTTTTTTACATAAAAGCTTCAGTGTTTTATTGGATTTATTTGACAAGCAGCAGGATGTTTGTCACTTTTTACATTTGAAAGTAGATACAATAGTCGGTATACCAGTTCTTTTTATTACAATATCTTTTGTGTTTGTGTTGAAATCCTAACTGGAGTACACTTGACGAAGAAAGAAAAAAAAAGAAAAGAAAAGTAAAACGCACGACGACTGCAAACGTGAGCAAAAAGAAAGTTCATATTCTCCGATAATGTCTAGACTCTTCGTTCGACTCGAATCAGTTCATGTGAATCTTTCCAAATAGGCATTTTCTCTGTTTGTCATTTTGGGGACGCGCACCGGCGTGGCACTGGTGGATGTATGTTGTAAACTTGTTAAAAAACATACGGTGGCCTTAGGGAGGAACGTTAGGGGGGAGGGAGGGAGGCGTTACTGGCTCTCAGGATGTGACGGAGTGACTTCTCGTAGTTTGGAAGTTTTGAGGCACCGGTCCCTACTTCGCTAGAAATCACTGCACACTGTCACGCTGCCGATGTCACCGTTCATGTATGACCTAAATGTGGTAGTACTGTGGATTCTGCTCGGCTGCGTGGGGAGGAGGAGCACGTTTATGCTACGTAGCTGTACTCGTCGGCGCACGTCTGGCTCCTCTCGATGTACTGTTTGTCTATGAGCACCTCGATGCACTTTTTGATCATGCTGATACTGGGGTTGAACCTGGCTTTGGACTGGTTGATGACCTGGAAACAAGAGATGGAAAAAAAACACATATTAAAAATGCATTCCTTTTGTTTAACCTCTTAACCCCGGCCTTAACCGAGCACATTTTCTCCAGTCTGGCTTTACCCAGATCTAAAAGCTTATGGGATGAAAACGCAACAAAACGTAAAAAAAAAGCAAAAAAAGTTAAAAATATAACAACAAAAAGTCAAAATCTTAGATCAGTTTTGTAGGTCTTCGCTTACATTACATTTTGATGCTTTCTTCATTTAAAGCTTTTAGATCTGGGTAAAACCAAACTGGAGAAAATGTGCTCGATTAAGGTAGGGGTTAAGAGGTTAAAGTGGAAAGATTTAAAAGGTGAATTTTGTAATTTTTTATGTGGAAAAAACCCTTTATATTAGCGTGCATCTGACATTCTAGTGACCGAGGGGCCGTATAGGTGATTAGCACAGCGTCTTTACTTTCACAGTGGCCTCGTTAACGCTTCAGAATCAAATGTCTTTGGGGTTTCTGGTAGGTTACATAATGCACCTTTAAAGCAGATGGAACTGTATTTGACCATGACCCTAAATAAAGGACTAGTGCTTCATTTCAGGGAACTGGTAACTGGATTATGACATCAGAGTGTTCCAGCTGACTGAAGTTTTATGTAAACAAAAGTGCTAATGCTACAGCAGTTAGCTAATAATAGATACAGGCGTTTTATATAAATATATTTCTTCACACTAGCTATAATTCAAAACATGCTGCATGACGTCATATTGAAGGCTGTGACCTAAAGTAGTGTTCACACCAGAAATAGTTCATGATAAAGAACATGATAATTGTTAGCACCATGTGAAAGAGGATAAAAACAATCTGAGGCCAGCTTCAAACTTGATTCCTTCATTCTATTTTTAGGATAAATTCTTCACATTTATATATTCTTTTAAATACATATTTATGAGAATTTCATCCCATTTAGCTCACTTTATACAATATTCAGGATAATTTCTTCACATTTAGCTCACTTTTTATGCTAATTAGACTGCTGAAACTAAATTGTGAATTTGCTGTCAGAGCCAACTATCTTTAGCTCTATTCTTTATAGAGGTTGTACATTGTAATTAAATGCTGCAAACATTCAGTATCACTTACTAAGTTTTGAAAGGCTTTTTTACGTTTTATTTCAAGACTATTAACATTGTACATTCTCACTGAAGCCGTTCATTTACGAATAAACACATATTATGTTTTAAACCAAAATAAAGTTAAATAGATTCTTCAAAATAGCCGCCATTTGCATTGATTACTGCTTTGCACATTTTTAACATTTTCTCAGTGAGCTTCACAATGTCGTCACTAGAAATGGTTTTCACTTCACAGACGTTAAACCAGGGGTCTCCAACAGGCCACTTCCGGTCCTGGACTTGTAATGCACAAATTCCTGAGTATGTCAGAATAAGTAAGTCTTTAGCGCATTTCTGTGCGAATAAATAATAAAAATAACCAGAATGCTCACTCCAGCCACTGGGAAAGGAAATAATTCCACACGTGTCCAGCAGAGAGCACCGACATAATAAGAGAACAGGAGATAAACAACACATTATAGCCACATGTTAAATGGACAGTCTGCTCCAGGGTGGTTGTGGCTACAATAGTAGCTTACCAGCGAGTGTGGAGTGAATAAATAATGACTACAGTGTAGCAGAAACTTGTGACACAGGCTTGTAAAGTGCAATACAAGTGTAAGCCATTATTATGAGGTTACAGTCCTGCCAGGCTCATTATTAGTCATTTATTGAAAAACCTTTCCTCAATAGTATTTTCCCTATTAAAACATACTTTACTGGAGCTTTTGTTTATGAACCCCGGCAAAACACTCCTGATATATTTTGGACCCCAAGCAAATATACCTGGAGACCCCTGCGTTAAACCATTTCAGGGACAATGAACAAAATGAGAATTAAGGGCGGCAAAATAATTGTAATTATAACATATATTGACAAGGGCGTAGGTTTGGTGTCAATGTTGGTGGGGACACTCCACAAAACGCTTTTTCTCCACGTCCCAATTTACTTTAATATATACATGTATTTGTTGATACGTGAGTATCAACGTCTCTCCTTCCCTTTGGCCCCTCCCCTCACTGCTGCGCTTACAGTCCATGGAACACACTAGTGATGGGATTTTTGGCTCTTTTGGGAGAGGTTTTGATTCATGGCTTGTTAAATGAGCTTTTCGACTACTCCCTGCACAAAACAACTATAATCAAGAAAGAAATTAAAAAGAACAGAATAATATATATTTGTTTCCATTGTTATAATGAAGTGATATTGGCTTATAGTGGTGTTTTGTCTACAGGAATCAAAGTTGACTTTTCCAGGTGGTGGAGCCATTGTTTATTATAGCAACACGCACACTTTTAAGGCTGGTACATATATGTACACTTTTTATTTAATTTACAGTCAAAATCCTTAGTGTTTTCCCATAGCTTCTCCCCAGTCCCTCTGCTGCCTGTGTCAGCCCCGCCCCTGGTCCTGCTCCGTCTGGAGCTGCTGGAGCCTCGCGCTGAGAGAGGAATACAGACTTCCAGACATCACTGAAGTCCAAACTTTAGCCTGGACCCCTGTTGTTCTGCTTTAGTTGCTTTTATAATGTGCTCATACACATGTGGAAAAGGCCGACATTGCGACGTGTCGCCGCTCCGCGCGTGATTGCTTTGTTTATTTTTCACTCCACAAACCCAGCTTTTAGTGGCTAAAAGCTAGAAATGTACTGACTATATTTAAGGATTAGTTTCAGTTTGTAGAGATCTAGATTTTGCGTAAACAGCAGGTTCGTTCCTTGCGGACGGGCTACAGCTGCAGATATTTTACCTATCCTTTCTCCCTCTCTCCCCGAACCCATTCTCTTACTCTTTTCTCTTTCAGTCTTTAATGTAGCAGAAAGCGGTGCATGTAGAGCTTGATAAACATGCAACCGTAAAAAAAAGGTTTTAAACGGCTCACTGGTGAGACTCGGCTCTCATCGTTCACTTAAAAGAACCAACTTGTTCGCAACCGACCCATCACTAGAACACACCGCTCTCCTCTCCTCCCGCACTTGACTTCTCAATAAAACAAAGTAATGGAAAAGAGAATAACAACTATTTTCTGATCGTTTTTGAGTAAAACCTTTTGATCAAATTAAACTACAGACATTGCATGTTTCCACATGAATGCGTCAAACGTAAATAAGCTCCATAAACCTGCTGTAGGGCAGTTGCAACCCGAAAATGTGAATATCTCCGTAAATATTTCACCAATTAACACGAGACAAAACGCGTTGTGATGCTGGCCGTCCTCTCTCCAGCATAACATGCCAATATCAGTGTAAAGCTTTTGTGAAAGATCGCACGATGAGAAGAAGTGGCCCCTACGCCCCTCACATCACAGAGGGAACAATAGGGCTTAAAAACATTTGCGCATTGTCGCATTTACAGTAACTCTGTCCAGCCGCTGCCGCTCAAGCTACTGTCCACAAACGTAAATGCTCAGAAGTGAAAAGTTGTGAAATTTTGGTCGGGACTGTCCCTGCCAGGCCAAAGTTGGTGGGGACAGCCTATGTATTTTGAGTTCCCCTCCTGGAACCGCCACCTTAACGTGGTGGAGGGGTTTGAGCACCTGAATGATCCTGGGGCTCTGTTGTCGGGGGCTTCTGCCCCTGGTAGGGTCTCCCATGGCAAACAGGTCAGACAAAGAGCGGTTAAGAAGCCCATTATGAGAGACCAACAGGCCCGGTTAGAACCATGAGGCCGTCCTTCTGTGGACCCACCACCTGCAGGAGGAGCCATAGGGGCTGGTGCAATGTGATTTGATCTTGATTTTCCAAAAGAAAAGCCCTGAAGAAGACAGTTGCCATCCACATTTTCAACAGAACCCACCTCTTGGATAAGTGCGTTGTGCCGGAGCACCTTGCGGGCCTTCATGATCCGCACTATAGCAGCTTGTAAATACATTTTTCTGTCTTCATCTACTGCGCTCCTCGTCTGCTCCATCTCCTGCAATGAGACACCAGAATAGTTGCTTTGCTGCCTCAGGAATCGAAAGCGGCGTGTGAGTTAGCTCCGTACCTGAGGCGTGTCTTTCTGCATTGATGTCGTGATCTTGAACTTTGTCCGTTTACTGGTAAAACTCATATTTAGTGAAAACGTTGACTCTGCTTCGATGTCCTCCTGCAACACAATTAGATATACTTTAGCCATTTAAATCTTGTTTGCCAAATCACTGAAGGAAAAGTCTGTTATTGTCTCTTCTCTTCTTAGACCTTTTCCGAGTTGTGGTTGAGCATCTTGACGTCCAGCAGCGACTTGATGGTCTTCTGCAGCTCCTTGTCGTTCATCTGCGTTCCATCCTCCAGCTCCTTGTAGCTCACCGTCAGGCTGTTGTTGAACGCCAGCAGCACGGCCATTTGGTACGTCGTCACCATGGCGACGTAGGGCTTCGACAGGTAGTTCATCTTCACCTCACCTGGTGCGATCAACAACAGGAGATCATCAACATTTTGCATATCAGTGTATTGGCATCATCTCGAAGCTAAAGCACAGGCTGGTATTGTGTTCATGTTGCCCATTTGACCAAATGAGCTCAACAATTCATAGCTACTGATTATATATTTACTTATGATTATTAGCTAACGGGCAAAGCTAACTGCGGGCTAGCGCCACTTAAACAGTATTTACAGCCAAGTTTGAGTGAAAAGTATCGTAAAGCATACTTTTCGGTATGAAAAGCACTTTATAAAGTTTGATTGCTTGAAAAACATTATCTCCATTGTATAATTGGATGCACAATATCCCTCTCTCCCTTTGTCTTTTCAGCGTACTATTTACTCTCACGGACAATTAATGAGTAAAAAAAACGCAACATGCTACGACACCTGCAGTGGAGATTATGGCCTCTAGGGGCCCGAGTTACTTAGTATTGCTTTAAGAGCTGATAAGGCATATTTAAAACAACTCCAACATCCATACTGAGTAAAACATATATAAATAAATAAAATAGAGAATATATATATATATATATATATATATATATTATAAATAACATTTTAATTTTAATTTTTTTTTTACCAAATCGCCTAGTCCTAATCTGGATATCAAAATCCATCCACTAAACCAAACGTTATGGATTTTACACGCAGCCTAAAACCTGCAGCTCACAGCACGGTTTATCAATGTTCCTTCCTCTCCGCTTCTCTCTCGATACTCCAGGAGAGTTTGCAGGGAATTTTCTCTTCTGATTGGTCAAAGAATGGTCCTCTTATCTTGTTCACAATTGAACCTGTAGCGCTTAAGGCGTTTTAACCCAGATCTTCTACCCTGCTACTAAAGTGATCCACCTTTGTAGTAGGACTGGGCTGGCCAAAAGATTATCCTCCAGATCTGACCGCATCAGCTGCACAGCGAGGGTTGGGATGTAGCTGCCCTTCCGCGCTTTAACGTGGCTTCAGGTGTAAAATTAGCAGCGTCTCTTACTACTGAAATATTATGGAGGGGCAAATCGACAATGCTTAAGTCATCAAAAGACCGTCTCGAGCATTTCAACACAGATCCAGCTCTGCCGAGCTCTAGAGTGGCTCCGAACACCGGTAACTGCCTCGGCGGTCTCCGCAGACAGGCCGAGGGAAGAGCCTCTAAACCCGGCCACTCTCCCAGGAAGAGCCGCTGTGAGACATGTCGTCAGTCTGACTGAACACGCAGAGTTTAGAGAATATCCTAATCGAATTTATTAGCTGTTGAGTTCTTAACACACTTTTATAAAAGTAAATGTACCTGTAGTTTGCCGTTTTCTTGGAAATTTGTGACGAAGCAGCACGAAGAAAAAGCGTTTCATATCCAGAGAGATATGAAACGCGTTTTGTAAAATGAGCTAAAGGGCGTAAGTGGAAACTTTTTTTGATAGAAATATTGAACCTTTTTTAATATCTAGGCCTGTCTCAAAAACACTTAGGTATGTTAGGCACTGACTTAGGTCAAATGTTGTATTGAATATATTTTTCTTTATTCTCTCCATGTTTTTATTTTGTTATTTTTTTAATTTTACCAGCCATTTGCTTTTTAAACCGGCAAATGGCCGGCTAACGGGAACCCTGGACAGATGTTTATTTTAGTCTGTCATATTTATATTTGGATTCCTTTAGCAAAAGGAACTTGTCACATAATAAAGTTTTCTAAAGTGTTTTACTTATATCCTCAAGGCAGAGTTAAAGGAATAGGCCACCGTTTTTCCATACTGAGATATGTTCTTACCTGAGCTTAGACGAGGTGAAATGTACCTGTCTGGTCTTTGTGCGCAAAACGACCAAAGATGTTGTTAGAATTTGGCCTCTCCCAATGTATTCCTATAGCTGCAAACGGGGATGAAGTTGGAAGCGACCAAGCTCTTCCACGGGCCCAAAGACCAGACAGGTACATATCAACTCATCTAAGCTCAGGTAAGAACATATCTCAGTATGGGAAAAACGGTGGCCTATTCCTTGCATGTGGCAGTTTTGGCTCAGATGGAGAGGGGAGGTGTCCGAGGAGGAGACGAGACAGTAATTAAAACAAACAGAAAACTAATTGCACACTCCAACACACAACGCGCAGCCTCTGTAAAGCACCAGACGATCGCCAAAGAGTCGCTGGGCTCTCCACCAGGGTCTGTCCACTCACCTGTGCAGAGGTAGTGGAGCCACGTGAGTTTCCTCCCACTGAAGTGCTGGTTATAGAACAACTCGAACTGCAAATGAAGGATAAAAGGTTCCCATGAGACAGTAATTAGAAGAATCTCCCCCATCTTGTATCCGAGAGGGAACTCACCATCTGCACACTCTTCTCTAGCTCTTGAGGGATGGCGAACGTGGAGGACGGGACGTGTGTGAGAGGCCAAGCACCAGCCTGAAAACACAGGAATCACGCATTAAAACTATTATTACGTAGATTTGATCTACATGTGTAGTCAGGGGCGTAGCACCAAATTCTGGGCCCTGGGTACAAACTATCTTGCCGGAAATGGCTAGTTTTAGACATAGGCACAATAAATAATAGACTCGGTCTTCTCACCCCTCCCCGTTTACCATAATGACCACATTCAAAAGGGAACGGATTTAAAGACTCCCCCTACCCAGCTCTGACGGAGCATGTTCCCAAAAATGGGCATACAGGTGGGATCTTCAAGGTCCTCGCGGGGCATGTTGTTTGGTCATAGCCACGGCGTTAGCTCTAATGCTAACGGCCTGTCAATCAGTTCGGCTTTCATTACAATACGAGAGTTTTAAAATGTTCCTTACAAAAACCAGCCTGGTTTCTCAATTGTAACTAACCCAGCGTTATCACAGGAAAAATATCTAGCTGTAGAAACCAGGCTTTACAGTTGTTTATAACGTGTGTAAAGTGCAATGCTATCTAATGGAAAACTACCTTTAGCTGCCGCCTCTATATGGAGGTACTACAGCAATGGCGGGCAATGGCAGCCCCTAGTGTCGTGGTTGTGAAGCAGCGCAACCAGCAGCAATTGGTCTTAGATAGACCATCATGATTATTTGCATACCACACTGAACAGGTGGACTGCACCAGGAACATAGGATATTTTTTCTGGCAATAATCAAATTAATAATAAACGCTGATATTTTCAATGTACATCCATGATCTACCGCGCACCTTAACTAGACTGAGAAGTAAACAAATGCACGTAGTGGAGTGGATGTCGCTGACGTTTCTCGCCACTACATTGATTGGAAATTGTGTGGTCTAATATTGTGATAAAATTGCAAATGCAATTAAGCGTTCCGCTGTCCTTCACACTCTCTTTGTAGTCATTAAAAAAGCCAAAAGTGAATATAGGATTTGGACAACTCCTTGTTTCTTGTAATGCCAATTTCAATATTATTTTGTGATGTTTTGTGATCCCTATCTGACCCTAGTCCAGGGGCTATACGGGTGAAAATTAGTCTTTACCCACCGCCATGTTTCAATACATTTATCTGTTCATCGTGTCTGTCCACTAACACTCTCTCTCTCATGTCTTTCTACCTTCCAACCCAGTTACGCCATAATCCCGCCCCCTACATTGTTCTAACTTTAACTATAACCCTGTCCCCAACCTTAAATCCTAAGCCTCTAAACATTTGTACACCTAAAATATGAACTTAATACAGCCAACTGAAAAAGCTCCATTTGGAGTGTCATCCAATAAGAAAGCTTACAGCTCAGCGTGGCTTACAGCTCAACTTTGTTCGAAATGGAAATAAGGCCTCTCTCTCCCCCCACGCTTCAGTCTGAGCGATGTCAGTGGGACTTTATCTTTCATCAGGGAAGTGTTTTTCCCTAATTAAATACAGTAGTAGTAGAAATACAGAAAACATGTTGATGAACGAATGTGCAGACTGCGCTGTTAATAAACAATCAGGCTGCTGTCGGGAAAAGCCCTGTTCACAATGATGACACTTCTGCATTTTGTAGTGCTTGATACGATATGTTATCCTTCATCCACATTTCCAGTACTTATCAACCCAAATTTGTTTGTTTTTGTCATATTTTTGTTTCTTTTTCATCCTTGTTTTTTGTCGCTATTTTTATGCTTTCTTTTTGTTAAGCTTTTCGATTTGGGTAAGGCCACACTGGAGAAAATGTGCTCGAGGTGGGGGTTAAGAGGTTAATCAAAAAGAGGAAAGCGAATTTGACAAAACTGGAAATTTTACAGCAAAAAAAAAAGTGGTTAATTTCAGCCAAACCTACAAAAAAAAAAACAGTTTCAGACCATAATTTTAGTATTTTCAATTAACTTCGGTTCATGTCATAATTTTCCAATAAATTTAGATTTAATGCTTTTTAATGCCCCTTGGAAACCCTGTAATACTTATATACTTAAAAGGAACAAAAAATTACAAAACACGGCAAAAACCCTAGGAAAAACAAGACAACAAAAAAACTCAAAAGACAAGACGGAAAAAAATAAGTGGTGACAACACAACAAAAAAGTTTAGATGAGTTTTAGCTTTCATCTTAGCTTTCAAACGAGGCGTTACAGTGGCCTGTAGGGTCTAGGTTTAGGTTTGGGTTAAGCCGAACTCGGTGAATGGGGGTAAGAGGATAAAACGCAACAAAAAAGTGAATAATAAAAAAGCGATGAAAGTACTGAAAAAAAAAGAAAAGTAAAAAAAAAAGCGGTGACACAAACCCAACAAAAAACGCGGCCAAAAGTTGATGAAAATGCAATAAAAAAAACACACACATGCAAAAAAAAAATAAAGAGACCAGCACGGACCCACCTGTAATACGTATATCTGGAAGCTGATGCCGAGGTCCACCACCGAGTCTTGCGTCTTGATGAAATTGTTAAACTTGTTGTTGAGGTCGGCGCTGACGCTCATGTCCGTGTACATTCTGTGCAGTTTGCTCGTGAACTCGTACCCACACGCTTGCTGCAAAACAGAGCAAGAAGACGCGACGTTTTAGCAATTTAGCAGAAAGGATACACGGATCTCTGCAAAACTTACCTTAAGTTTGTTGATCATGGCTTCTTCAGAGTCCATTGACAACGATAAACCGTGTATTAATCTCTTTGCTAGCATTCTGGCGTAAAACTACAAGGAAAGGTGGAAATAAAAGGGTTATTGGTACAGGGATTCAGAAAAAATTGTTCTTTTTACAGCAATGTGGAATAATTTTATGATGACCATAATGTCAGATAATTCCATCGACTAAGATCTGACGAAATAAAAATGAAAAGATGATACTAAAATCATCCAAACGTCTAATAAAAGAGCCCTTATATCTTTTAAAATCACTACCAAAGGAACAGCTCTGTGCTTTGTTCATGTGGGAGAAGAACCAAATTTGAAATGTTTTGCAACTTCAAATATTATAAATGGTAATTATAGTTTACAGAAGGGGGTTCCGAGTGATTCTGGGGGTCGCGGCCTTAAATGTTTGGGAACCCATGCAGTTGTTAGGAGTCGCGCTCCCACGGATGCAGCCGCTAAAATAGACATAACTGAAGGAAAAACGGAACGGCTGTGAAAGGTTTTGTGAGCCACAGTGTGAACAATGTGGACAAATAATGCCTTTTAATACTAAAGGAAAGAAGCAGCTACGAGACAAACTATGAAGGTAAGCTACCTGCTAATGTTATGGTAACACCAGCTAAAGTTGTGCTAACAGCGGCTAAATGCTATCATCGGCAAAATCACCTTTTTCAACAGCGGTTCGATGTTGTGTAATATTAAATCTCGTAGGACCGCCCTGTTTTAGTGAGGACGGTCCTCTCTCCTCTGGCCAATAAGAGGCCAACAAAGCGCACAGTATCAGTTCAGCGCGCTTTGGCCCTGCGCTAACCTTGGTCCCAAAACTTGTACCTGACTGACCCTGTTGTACACTCGACTACAGCTACTTTTCCACTGGACACTACATAGCCCAGTGCCTGGTCAACCTGGTTGGGCAGCATTTCAACTGCTGAGGCCCAGGGCCAAATCGATCTGACCAGGTTGTTTTGGCACTGACCTCTGGCTGTGGCCAAAGCGTGCTAAACCGAGACTACAGTGACATGAACAGACGCTGGCCTCTGGTTGGCAAACGAGAGAGAGGACAGCCCTCATTATTAACATGCAGATCATGTGGATTTATTATTTCACTGCTGTTCGAAGAGGGGATATTACCGATATTAGCCATTAGCCGCTGTTGGCGACTTTAGCTGGTGTCAGGAGAACATTTGCATGCTGCTTACCTTAATAGTTCATCTATTAGCTGCTCCTTTCCTCTAGTATTTGCCTTGGCATCTCTGAATGATTCAATAAACCCCTAGAAACTAGAAGGCAGCATTTGTCCACACTTGTTCTCATCGCGGCTTACAGAACTTTCTGTTGTTGCTTTAGTACCGCGCACGTCTGTGGGGGCCCCTCCCACAACTGCGGTTGTGTAGTGTAGTGGAAACACAAGTGAGTACTGGGTAGAATCGATACGTGAGCAAGTACATAGATGGTAGCGTGGTGGAGCTGTCTTCAGTGGGTAGTTAAATGGGTAGACCTGGCACGGTGCTGGGTGGTAATAGCCAGAGGAAAAGGCCTATAAGGTAGCTCACCACCACCAAGTATGGAGTGAATGTAAAAAAAAAATCAAGAAACTACACAAACAAAGCCTCCCCTCCTTTCCTATAAATCCCCTTCAAATGAGACTCGCACTTCGAAATGCCTTTAAAAAAAAAAGCCACACCACAGATTGGAAAACCTCTTTCTTCACCTTTTGAAAGATGTCTTTGTCATCGATATACTTGAAGACCGTGATGAAGCTGGTCAGCTTGTCCTCCACCTCGTTCTCCGTCATTCCCTTTGCAGACTTCTTCAGCAGGTTGTCGCAGTATTTGGCCAGCTGCCCCGGGACACGGAAGGGAGAGGGTCAGGTCAAAGACTCAGTACTCTGCATGCCTGTGTGAGTGTGTGCGCACTTACCAACTCCGGAGCTTTGCAGATGGACTTCGGCTCTCTGAAGTTGACCACTGATGTGAGGGCCTACGGAAAAAAACATATCGAAGGTCACTGTGCCACAAATGATTTAATGACATAACTAATTAACATTTCTTTTTGTTGCCTTTGTAAAACATACAGGATAAAACATAATGAGACTCCAAGTAAATATGTTGCATTACCTTATCCAGTGCACTCATGAAGTGTTGGTCCCCGTTAAGAACTGTGTTAATGAGCTGGACAAATTTACTGTGGACTTCTAGCACTGACTCCACGAACAATGTCGGCATCTGACAAGGTAAAGACACTGGGGTTAGTAGGGAAGTTATATTCAAAACATCTCCACAGCCGATCAAGCTAAAGACGAGAGGAAACAGGCTGCTAAAAGATGAAGTATCAAAAACAAAGATCAATCAATCTTTATTTATAAAGCACTTTTCATACCAAAAAGTATCAAAGTGCTTTACAGATAATGGTTGCGATTAACCTCTTAACCCCCACCTGAACCGAGCACTTTTTCTGCAGTTTGGCTTTACCTAAATCAAAAAGCTTCATGAAAAAAAAGCGTCAAAATAGCAACAAAAACGAAGATGAAAATACAACAACAAAAAAGTGACAAAATAAAAGCAACAAACAAGCGACAAAAACATGTTGAAAAAGCAACAACAACACAATAAAAGACAAAACACATCTAAAAAGTAGGGCCGGGCGATATGACGTCTTACGATCTCCAGAGCTGACGATCTGTCATTTTTGTGGGATCGTTTTATCACGGTTCTCAGCACTTCTGCACAGTTGACTCTTTTCACCGTCAGTGAAGCAAACCCGAGCCGCGCACTTACTGCTACGCAATGTCGGACGCTAATGCGAGCGTTTGGCAGCGAGCCGCTCCTCTACAGTCGCATACACGACCAGGCTCCTCAATCTGGAGCTTTTAAATCAGCTTGTGTCTCTATTTCAGTGGTGTTTATGTCAGTGTCTTTCCCCCGTAACGCCGCTGCTCTGCGTAGATCGCAGCGTGTGTTTATTTATTTACCTGGCGACACATGTGCGAAGAAGCGAGCGTGTCCTTCGTCCTTACAGTTCTGTAGGCGCCGCATCTTCTCATTTGTTTAATTTAAATCCTGGACCGTGTTCACAAATATCCATGTCTTTGAAAATATAAGACTTTGGTGAATTACTTGGTCAAGTAATAACTTATGGTAACTATCTGCTTCCGGTTAGAACCTTTTACACTAAAAGACACAATACGTTAGTTTAGTTAGATTAGTTTATTTATTTATTTGAGCAGTTTATCTGCTCAAAAGGAGTGGGCCAAAGCCAAAGGCTTATAAGCGCCCACCCCAAAAGTAAAAACAATAACATTTAATTTAACAAATTATAAACAAATCATAAACAAGGGAACATATGGCGAGGTATAAGCAAATAATAAAGAACAGTAATAAAAAAAAGTTTGATGCTTTGATCTAGATTTTTCCAAATTTCTACACCACGTCTCGTGGGACACATACTTTTCAAGGTTGCTCTGGAGTACTGTTTATCAAAACTAATTTTACCTCTCAAGTTGTATTTGAATTAACATATTTTCTATACTTTCAGGAAGCGACTTTTGTGAGGCTTTGAATATGATTTGTCCATCTTTAATTCAGTAAAGTCCTCAAATTTAATTGTTTTTGATTTAAAGAATAATGGATTTGTGTGATCACGGTATTCAGCTAAAAGGATTATTCTTATTGCTTTTTTCTGAACTTTAAACAATGGGTCAGGATTACTTTTATACGCATTTCCACAGATCTCTACACAATATGTTAAATGGGGAAGGATAAGTGTATATAGTATATAGAGCTTTGTTGTTAATAATATATTTAGATTTATTCATTAGGGTTGAAATCTTTGCAACTTTAGTTTTAATTTTTATGATATGAGGTTTCCAGCTGATTTTATGGTCGAGTGTTACACCAAGAAATGTATGTTCATAAACTCTTTCAATGGTTTCGTTGCCAATTTTAACTGGTAATTGTACATTCGTTACACGATTTCCAAAGAAGATCGCTTTGGTTTTCGTAATGTTTAGAGACAATTCGTTTACGCAGAACCAATCTTTCAATGTATCCATTTCTTCCGTAATCTCGATCACCATTTGCTAGGCAAGGCATATTTACTTATCCTGCGCATTTCCCACACAAGGCAACTCAATGCGCTCTCCAGTCAAGAAGCTTTTAGATTTGGGTAAAGCCAAACTGGAGACAATGTGCTCGGTTAAGGCGGGAGGGTAAGAGGTTGAGGTTTGTTTGTTTACTGCAGTCACGTCAGCAAAAAAGGTCTGAACTCACAAATTCTGCCAATTTACAGAGGCAGGTAGTAGAGCTTTTTGCTTCTTCTAGGGTAGTATCTAGGGCCCGGGCGATAAATCAAATTAATTAGAATAATTCATGCTTTAAAAACATACGATGTGGAAAATGGCAAAATTGTAAAGTTGTGTCCGCCGCTCCATGTCCGCATTACGTGCGCCGCGCTGCCAATTTAGCAACGTGTCAGACGCTCCGTAGCAACTGGTTTCAGGAATGACACGCTCTCTGCTGCTTTACAAAGGCCGTGTGTTGTGTTTTCGTTGTGCGCGATGGAGTTTACTTCGTTAAAACACAGTTTCCCCCCGGTCTGATCCTCTGCCCTCCCACTCAGAGCGGAGACATGGCGGAGAGCAGCACCATGTAGCTCCGCCCCTTTCCCCTTGAGTCTCCATGGAGACGGATGTCAATCACAGCAGACCTCATGTGGAAGTTTTACTTTTGAGAGCAGAAAAGGAATATCTAAAACAGAACTAAAAATTTTTAACGGGCCAAATTGTGGGCTATATTTTAAATCTAAGTATTAATGTGGAGGACTCTGGGCAGTTTTTTTTTCATATGAAAAATCAGGAGATCTTTTTAAGTTTATTTCCAATGTGCCTGATGAAGGTCTCAGGACCGAAACATTGACCTAATTCTAGTAAACAATTTTTGCAAGGTTGGCAGTGTGCAGGAAGTATTATTTTTTACTTAAGTTTATTTCCAATAAAATTGATTTAAAATCGTAATCGTCCAAACTGAGTAAAAAAAAAGAAAATATATATATTTTTTTAAATCGAGATTTTCTTTTTTGACCATATCGCCTAGTGCTAGTAGTATCATTGTAAATCTGGAAGTGAGAAAAGCCTCATGTCGACATAGAAAAGTGCATTGGTGTTTCCTTTGTAAATATGGGAATTTTCACTTTATTTGCTCTAGTTCTACAGGGTTTATACAGACAGAAGCAAGTTAAATGTAATGCTTTTTAATTTTTAACGCCCAAATACTACATTTTAATGCGCATATTTCATTTAATATTTGCAAACATTTCATCAAACAGAGGACAAAATAAGCAACAAAATGTGGTCAATTTCAGCCAAAACTGCAACTGAATACATTTTAGACCATCATTTTGGCATTTTCGATTAACTTTGTTGAGAAATTTCAGAATTTTCCAATAAATTTAGGTTTATTTCATGCTTTTTAATGCTCCGTGAAAACCCTGTTCTTGCTCTCGTAATCCCTTCGTTAAGTACTTTTTATCTAGCGTCTCGGTGGGGGGATACTCACGTTTTCCTGAGAGAGGTTACTGGTGCCGCGGATGCCCTCATTGTGGATGTGCACCTGCAGCTCCTGGATCATGTGAGGCAGCCCGTTGGCCACGGCCCGCAGCAGGGTGTACATGTTGGCCATGTCTGAGCAGAAACAACGCGGCATTTACCGAACAGAAACGCTCTCATGTCACAGCGTTAAGTTCATGGGGTTATTGCAATCATCACAATCATTAAGAAAATAGAAGAAAATAAAGTGGTGTCCTTGTTTGTCACACCTATTCAAACACTATTTATTTTATTGCATGCCCTAAAATCATCAAATGATTTAGCGTGGTGTTTTTTTTATCAGATTTTGCTGCTTTTACTATCCAGGGTTTCTACGGGTGGCAGCAAGTCAAACTTAATGCTTCTTAATGCCATTTAATTTTGGCCCAATTAATGTTATGACTTTTAATGCTTTTTAATGCCCCCCGGAAACCCTACATCAAGTTCTTTAGTAGCCCGTTTATTACTTTACAGTAAACAAATGAGATAGAAATTGCAGAGTACCTAAAGTGTTGTAACATGGTAATTCTATAGAAACAGGAAACACCGGTCAATCGAGATAATTTCACGAGAATAAAAATACGATTCATCCTGACGGTTGCAAATGATCAGCAAATGGTAATAATATGTAAACAGAGCGGTAAAATGCATTCTCCCCCCCGTTCTCCTTGGTTCCTATAACATTTCCATCTTATTCCAAATCAGTTACGTGCGATCACATGTACATGTTTCTACCAAATCTCTACCTGAAATGAGCTCCTTGTGTCCCCGGTGAGAAGATAAAAAAATGAAATAATCACCCTCACCATCCCTCTTTTCCTGCCGGATGATGCTCTGACACTCTCCGTGCAGAAACTGCAGGTGATCTGCCACCATCCTCTGCTGGCATTCATGGATGACTTTGGAGTAAGAGCTGGGGTGCAAGTACTTTCGACATCGGACTTCCTCGTCTTTCAACCGTCCCAGAACCTGCACAACACAAAAAAACAACCGCTGGAGCTTGAACGGCCTCTATCGTGTAATTCAGGAAAATAGTTTGGGTCATATTTACACAACATTCAAAGTAAAATGTTATGCTTCTAATGCAGTTTTAATGCCATTTAATTTCTTAAGATCTGCAAACATTCAGTCGGATAGAGGGATCATTTCAATATTCAAAAGCTAATCGGACACAACCGGCTACTTTCAAGCAAAAAGTCCTTTTATTGGAATATTTCTTTTGTATTATCAACAAACTTATGCCATAAAAGTAGTTAATCAAGGTGATTGTTGTCTAAGAAATCCGATTTAATGGGTGGTGCTGCAGGGGCAGCTAAGTATAGCCTCTGTGGAAGATTCAAAGATTTCTCAAAGATGCGCCAAGATGGCTCGAAACACATTTCTAGGTCCCATTTTAATGGGAGAATAACATTGTAGCATGGTAAAAGCTCTACAAAGTAAATAGCCACCTATGTAAAAAATCTATTACCTGCACAATGCACATAATAAAGAGAAATTACAAATAAAGTGTTCCTCCAGGCGTGACCTACCTTCTCCATATACTGCGAGCAGTTGGACTCTTGTAGCAGGTTTGACGCTTCTTGCTTGTAATACTCTCCTGTTTTGATCAGAAATGGGCCTTCAAAAATGTCCTGGTAAAACTGTGAAGACAAAGAGGATGCAACAGAACAGGAATTTCCCACAGGTGTTTCACTTCTTCTAATGCAAAATGCGAATCTTACGGTCACATACGCACCTTTAAGGGAAATTTCTTTTTGTACTGTTCAACGTGAACAAAGGAGTTGATGACGCCGTGGATGACCTTCTGGTTGGGATTCTCACCGCATCGATCGCTAACAGACACACATTCAGGGGTACAGGTAAAAAACTAAACCGGGGAAATGGATCGAAATGTGAGAGTGGAAGACACAGTGACTTACTTCTTGATTTCATTGAGTAACATTCGGATGAGGACACCTTGAAGGGGCTCGATCATAAGCTTCCTCCACATGTCAAGCGCCAACTAGAGAGAAAATGTACATATGAATAACTTATTTTTCAAAGCTTTGTCTCCTCCTCTTTAAAGTCTAAAGTGATACCTCGCCGATCTCCATCAGGGGCTCGTTCATGTCCACTCCCCCATAGCCGTACTGTATGTCTGCTTCCGTTAGCTTGTTTTTCTTGATAAACTGAGTGTTGAGATACCTGCAAGAAGAGTGAATATTATCCATTAGTCTTATGTGCTTCAGGAGCAACTTCAAAAAAACACTTTACAAACTGCCTCTACTGCATTGGTCCTGCTCTGGGAGACGTAACCCACCACAGTGAAGTGTGAACTTCCAGAAACAGTAGAAGACTTTTAGATACCTCTACCATCTCCAGAAATCTGTGCCAAATCCCCTAAGAAACCTGAGGCCACCAAAAATCCGGGTCGCACTTTGTTCACCCCTGATCTAGGCACTTCACCCAGCCCCAACAGGAGTCGGGGACCCCTGAGAACACGCAAGCACATACTGTCAAAACTGAACCGCATTGGAAATGATTGTCAAAGAAAGCAATTTAAAAATGCCTTAAAAAAAACAACTACTTTTTTGTCTAAACCGAAATAGGGGCTTTTTGTACAAACTACACTCCTAACCACCTGCCTACCCCTCCGTGCTCCACTTTGCTGTGCTGCTGTTTCAATAGAGAAAAAAAAAAAGGGGCGAAAAAGGTGAAGCTATGTCAAGTGTTTTAACTCAGCAATTAAATGAAAAAAGCATTTCTTAGGGCCTCAGCGGTGAAATGAATCTCAACTTAAACATTCGCAAATCTAGCACCCTAAATACAAAACACAAATGCTGGAAATTGTCCATGGCACAACATGGATCTCAACTTACAACACAGCACTCAAGTAGAACTCTTCATGGCACAGGCAGGCATTAGTGCATGATTTAAGTGTGTTCTATCTATATCCAGAAACAAACCCGATAGTGCCACTAAGCTTTTGTTTTGATTGCTCGCCGAATCTGACACTGTAAATCACACAGGGAGATTTTTGTGACGTCAGACGGCTGCGTAAAAATAGAGGTGGTTCACACCAAGAGCCCGTCCATTCGGAATAAATCAGGGAGTGGTTGTCGGAATCTCAAACTAAGCATTTCCTTGCAAAGACAATGAAAAGAAGTTACCTATACAAGCAGTCCATATAGTCGGCTCCTTTGCTGTACTCTTCCCAGTATCTGTGGTACATCACCAAAACCTTCTCCTCCGACTCCAGGACTTTCTAATAAAAAACACAGCATTCACATAATTGAAGCAGGGGGTTCATAATTCTAATATGTTATTCCCAGAGAGTGCGTGCTGTGTTTACCTTGTACAACTGTCGAACGTGGTTTTCAAGAAATATCTTGGTCTCTGTGTATAGCCGTTCACCCAGGGGCTCGGGGTACGCAACGCACAAGGCATAAATGTCACTGGAGGCAAGTTAAGAACAGAAAACAAACAGGAACCTTACACACCCCTTCAATTCAAAGCTGAACTTGTACAACATGGCTGCACAAGCTTGGAAAAATACCGTATAAGCATAAGACATTGCGATTGCGTTTAGATTTGGTGTTTAGATTTTCAAATCAAGATATAGGTCACAAGTGAGTGAGTGAGTACTTTATTTGTCATTGCACAAGCATAGAACGAAATAGTGTTCAGATGTTAGTCCTGAGCCGCTGCGACTGAGCCGGGCCACCACTGTGGTTCAAATAATCATTCATTAAATTTCCAAGCTGGAAATTAAATGGGAGTTGGGATCATTTCCGTCATTTTGACATAGGGTCATAAAAAAAACAACATGAGCTATTTTAATTCATCATTCTGTTTAAGAAACAGAGGGGGCGTACAGGGCCATATTGAGCATTCATCATTACGGTATTTTGGAACCATCGCAGCATATGGTCATTTAGTTCCCGTACAAAATGCAAAGCGAAACCACGCTGCGTTCCACACAGTAGCTGTACTTTAGGGAGAGCCCAGATACAGAGCAGTGCTGCGTGTGGACTTTCATCACAGAATTATTTTCCTTAAAATTACAGCCAGCCTTCAAAATTTTAGGCCAACGCAAAAAATATTCCAAGATTTTTTGGTTAATGTAACCTCTGATTTAGCTGTTGAATCTAGTAACTCAAGATGATTCTCTTTTCTGATTGGATAATCATAGAACCAAAACAAAGCATGTGATGATAAAACTCTTCTACATCATTGAAAAAGTTCCTTTGATATTGAATAAGTCAACATTACAACGGTTATTAATTTAACAGATTAGAACATGTTTACCCCAGACAGAGGGGTCATGTTTATGAATTATTCACTAAATGTCTTACATATCTTACCTTTACAAAACATGCTGCTAATGATCAGCTCAACACAGAGAATGCTGGTTTTGCAGCGTGGAAGCAAATGCAGTATGGCGGGTGTACACTCACTCTACGACTAGTGCTCCAAAATATCAGACACGGCCTGATGTCGGTCGTAGCTCGTCTTTGGTCATACGCCGGTTCTATTTGAAAAATCTTTGTCTCTGTCTCACTGTACGACCCAAGACCTGCGATTTTCAGCTACTACATAAGACTTTTCTCACGACTAGTGATCGTAACACGCGGACAGCCAAAATCGCACAGTGTATATCCGCCATTAGTCAACATCTCCATGGAAATGGGCTGGAGACAAGTTGCTCACAGCAAACACATAGGCTTCATTGGTCATTTTTTAAGGTCCCTTTCAACAAAAAAAACATCTGTAATAAAATAAATGCTTGTATTTCATTGTGTTTATTGGGTTAAATGTGGTGTGGCTTTAAGACTTTAAGCATAATACAACCCCGTAGAGACAATGTTTTGTTATTTGCAAATGATATTGCACTGCCTAAGTGCAGTCTTTGCGATTTACCATTTCCACCCATTCAAATTGCTATTTTGATTCGATTGCAATTAATTGTGCAGCCCTGACATAAAGTCACATCCGTTACACACAAGCTTATGAAGGATACGAGAATCGGTCATTCCACGTGGCTCTCTCCACATAGTCGAGCATCACTACAGCCTTGATTGTCGTTAGAAGCTTGTTCCATGTCTCATCAAAATCCACCACCCGTGGCTTTAGAGACATCGTCCTATTTCCCCTCACACCTGCCGAACGAAGAGGAAAATGAAAAGTGACAACACGGTTATTATTCAGCTAATACACTCTTATTGATCACCACCAATACAGGCAACAACAACAAAAAAGATAGGTCAGGATGAGGTTCAGTAAATGATATGTCCAAAGAATATGCATGAATGACATTTTTTTTCTTTCCTGATGGCACGGGCATGTTCCAAGATGACCATGCAAGGATTCCTCTGGCCCAAACAGTGAAAGGCTTTGCGCGGGGGTCCAAACTCTACATCGGCAGATGTTGAAGAAAAATGAACGCAACACTAGATGGAAGTAAGTACATTTTGAGACATTGCGGAGGAATTATTATTATTTAACCTCTTAACCCCCACCTTAACCGAGCGCATTTTCTCCAGATCGGTTTTGCCCAAAATTAAAAGCAGCGATTAATTTGTAAATGAGTAGTTTCAGGAAGACTTTTGGTCTGAGGTGACGGATTCGGGGAACAGGGCCAAAACATGCTGGAACACTCTCATTAAACACCAGTATATTAGATCAAATCTTTGCCGAATCCTCCAAAATATTTCCCTGATCCTTTACCGTGAAAAACTGAGAATTGGGGGAATGCGTTCAATTTAAGATCAAATTAA
This sequence comes from Proterorhinus semilunaris, assembly GCA_021464625.1. Lineage (NCBI taxonomy): Eukaryota > Metazoa > Chordata > Actinopteri > Gobiiformes > Gobiidae > Proterorhinus > Proterorhinus semilunaris. The sequence continues at coordinate 22,739,661 of CM038362.1, read as the reverse complement.
GCACTGATTAAACGTTTCTCGACTGGTGAGCTACAGTGTAACACCTCATTTGAAAGCTAAGACCTACAAAGTAAACTTTTTTGGTCATGTCGCCGCATTTATGTCGTGTTTTTGTCTCTTCTTTGTACATTTTTGTTTTCATGTCTTTGTTGCTTTTTTGTCTCTTTTATGTTGATTTACAATAGTTCTTGTCGTGTTTTTGTATTTTTTTTCACTTTCTTGTAGCCTTTTGTCGTGTTTTTGTTGCGTTTTCTTGTTACTTTTTTTGATCACTCTATTTGGTCACTTTTTTTGTTGCGTATTCGACACTATTTTGGCACTTTCAGATGTGGGTAAAGCCAAACTGGAGAAAATGCACTCTGTTCAGGCGGGGGTTAAAAAGTTAATCCAAGGTGAAGGCGGCAAAACAAAATATTATGGTGTGTGACCTTTTTTTGGTGACGAATTGCAGTAAGTGCAATAAAATGTGAATAAGGGCAATGTACAAAAACAACTGCCTCAAGGTTGGTCAGATACTTAGAACCAAAAACTGGGATCCATCATTTCATTCCAAACATGTAAGATAAGATGCTCTCAGGGTGCAGGACACACGCAGATATTCTTAATCACAATAGGACTTCCCTGATTAAATGAATAGAAATAAATAATTCTACTGGTTGAATTTGGGACACAATTTTCCCGAAAACGGAACTGGATATAGATCTGAAATTCGAGCGTACAGATGTGTTCCTGTACGGAGCAAAATGCACAGCAACACATAGAAAAGCACAATGGGGATATATATATATATATCACACCGCACAGATAACTGTCTGTGTACAGAAATCGGGCCTCATTCATACCGGCTGACTTGACTTCACGTCAAATAAAAAACAGCAACACTCATTGTGCAATTTCTCTGGTTGTTCATTTGCTATAGCACTGACCCGACATGTTTACTACAGCAGCAGATCGCGCCACTGGCTATAGATTTCAACACAACTTGTACTGTTATAATGTAAAAATAAAACAACAACAAAGTTACCAGCTAGCGGAATGCCAGTCCCAAAATAGGCTGTCAGGCTAATGAGCTACACCGGGCTAGCATGCTAAGTCTTTCCTATTCATTTCTAATAGTTTTTTTTCCTGCAACTGCTAGCTTGCTGTTTGACGGCTAACGATAGCTCAGCAAATGATCATCTTCTTGTGCAGTTTCACCCTCTGTTGGCGATGACAACGACAGCAGACGTGGTGGCGCGGTTAAACCGAAGCTGTTATTTTGGCCAGCCGTGTGGATTTGAAAGCCACGTACCTGGGTGTGGAATATAGTTGTAATAAAAGTCAAGTTTGTCCGCTGTCACAGGCTTGATTTGTCTCAGGTCCGTGCTGCCTTTGGACCGTACCACTGTGTTGCTCGGACTACTGTTATGAGAAGACGTAACCCAGACATTTCAGTTGTTTATTATAACGCAATGTGTTGTGAAGAACCCTGTATTTATGAAAACAGTGTGAACACTTTAAAAACACGGTTAATAATCTCACAAAATCCCAACGCGTCCCTTTACCGTGGAATGGTATGACCGCAACTACGGAAGCCCGTTAGCAATATATATTTTCTAATTACACAAATGAAGCTTCCAGACTTACACTTTTCAAATAACAATTGCACATTGAGCATGAATTACAAAGAAGTATTACAATACAAGAGTATTACAATTTGTAATAATTGTAAAAGCCAACAACATAAGATGCAATGGGATCAAAAGACATAGCCATCAGATTATTATAAAGACATACTGCCTTCTTGGAATTACATAGTCTGAAGAGTCCTTCAGAGATATTAGTTATTTTAGAAACACTATAAATGCAGGTTTCGTGTCACCACATTTACATTTGTGTACAAAGAATTTTGCCATAACAATAAGATTATTAACTGTACATTGTTTTTTTCTAGCTCCGACATTACTCAATTATTATATAAAACCCATAAACAACAACTGTCCCAGAAGAGTTTTGTAAAAATACAAGTAAAAACAGAAGTTCTTCAGTCATTTTCACCAATATTACATTTGGAGTGTAAAAGTCTTTACAGGGATACATGTTGTTGATAGTTTTTAACTTCTTTCGCATTAGGTGGAATAGTACATTTAAGATAATTGTATCTAATATTTTTAACGTTCTGAGTGAGTCTTTGTACTAATCCCGTCTTCTAAGAGATAAGGGGAAGTAAGCATTCGTTAGCACTGTTCTGGAAAGCTTGTTGCTACATTTCTTGTCCACAAAGGGGAAGCCCTGGATCAGTATGTATATTTATGTTGTTTATATTGCTGTAATAAAAAATAATGCCAAAGAATGCAATGTATATTAAACTGCCTCCATTTAATCGTTATTAAGAAGATAAGTACTTGTTGTCTTTTTGAGTTTCATTATTACACATCACTCTAATGCCAACAGAGGGAGCCATCCTCCCCTTTATTGGTTCAAACATGTTCAGAGCGTAGGGTTTGTGGTTTGTGTAGTTTCTCAATCTTTTTACTCCAGGTACCACCTCATAAAATATTTGTTTACCTTTTGAAAACCACCTCATAAAATAGATCTTCCAATGGTACCTCCAGGTCTAGATAAAATCATGCCCAAACAGGTATAACATTGGTCAAAAATAGACCTAAATTGGTCCAAATTATGTTTACTGGGTTTAAACCAGAATTACACCGAACTGAAATGCATTAGGCATAAAGGACATTTTGTGAATATAGTCTAAATTTGCAGTTGACTCGGGACCACCAGTACTAGACAGGCCAAGAGAGTAGCAGGTCAAAATAAATAAAAATGAGACATTACAGTTTATCACGGAACTGGTGGCATGTCAGTGTCAGTTTAATAATGCAAAAACTAAAATATGTTTCTTCAAATGCAACGTCTCCCCATCACAGGGTTTGAGATTTCAAAAGGGCAGTCTGTTTTCACTCTGCTGTCTTTAAAAAAAAAAAAAAAGGAAAAAAAGTGCCTGCATGTGCTCCGAAGCGCTCGTTGATAGCAGGAGAAGCAGCGTCCCTGAAGACAAACACAGGCCGTGACTCATAGGTCCGACAGAGCGGAGCATGTTGACATCAAGAGGCTGGTGATGTCATGGTGATGTCAATGCTCTAATTGTAAATTGCACACATAGCTGCGCTGCTGCCTGAGCTAACAGTCAGTCAGAGAGGAGCACTGTGCAAGAGAGAACACTATATCCTCCAACACTGGAAGTAAACTCCAGAGTATGGCTGTGACTGGGGAAGAGACTGAGACAGGTAGGAGCTTCCATCTCCAAAATCACTTCTACATCTCTATCCATGGGTTTCAAGTGTGAGTGTCTGGAAATCTGACTCTGTTGTTGCTTCCTGCCGTGAAGACTTAAAAGTCCCCAAAATGGCATTTATACTAGAAAGATGTCACGTGATTGAAACCCATGAATGGATAAGATGACTCTTTTCAGCCATTATTAACATTTGGCAAGTAAATATTTCAATTTATTTTACCGGAAAACCGGTAAAGTTATGTAAGATATTATGAGAACATTTGATTTCTTGTTTTGCACACTACACGTATTTTCCGTTTGTACGCTCATTTAGCAGAGTATTGATTTCAGGGGAATCACACTCGTCATGTTGCGTATTGCTCTCGGTATCACACTTGGCAACAGGTTTCCTTTCTCCCCCCCTCCCTGTGTGTTACTGTTGCTCCTCTGTCAGTGCGCTCTAGCCCTCCCCTTCCCTTTTTCTCTGTGTGTGAAATGCTCGCGCTGCTCTGCCCACTCACAGCGGCATAGCAGCAGTCACTGACGTCACCGTCCCTTCCTGGAAGCACCCCCCCCCCCCCCCCCTTTCTCGCCCTCAGTCACCATGTAAATGTCTCAAAGGCCCACTGATAGACATTGACGTCAGCGATTCTGAACGCTCGTCGCCACTTTCACCGTATCATAAATTTAAATATCAGCCAATGAACTGACAGAGGGGGGCCTGAATGGACACAATGATGACTTGATAAGGCTCGGAAAAGCGCGTAGGCGTGTACGCAAGGGTTGCATTCATTGATTACAGAACAACGGTTAATAATTTTACTCCTAAAAGCAGCATTGTTAATTCACGATGCAAATAATTAAATCAAAAAGTCCTCAAAAAACAAGCTACTCAAACAAAAGTTTTTAAAGCCGGGGTGTCATATTGAAGTGAACATGGCGTGGAGCTCCACTACACACATTTAGCAGAGGTTTACCCTGTGTCTCGCCTTTAATGTGTCTCACAAGAAAATGCTTTGGAAGGGAATGATTGAACTTGCGGTAATAAATACTATCTTTGACAATGTGCGTCAATTCAACAAGTTGCCCGAGGGCCACATTTGGCCCCCAGGCCACACATTGGGCCCCCCTGATTTGAAGTGTCTATGAATAATACTGTAGGTCTTAATTCTTCTTTACTCATAACTTAGTTTGCCCAAATAATGCCAGTGGTTGTAACATTCCTAGTTTTACATCAGTGAAGTGGAAATTTTATGAGCAAGAGTTGAATGCATTTTCATGGTCTCTTATGTAGAGTACAAGGATAGAAGTGGGATTTGTTATGTACAGTATTTTTGCACAGCACCGATTATGAAATACCCATGTATAATATGGAGGTGAAATAATCAACATCACAACATCATTATGCTGCGTCACTTTATCAACCACTTTCACTATGACTGTAAACCTGCACTGCTAATACTTAAATTTTTCATTATAGTCTGTTTATTTTTTTATTTTTACTGTTTATACTACTTGCCCCCTTAAAGTTTGTTGGTAGTCACTGTATATAGGATACCTCTATTTACTATTTAATTGTTGGCACATTTCCTGTCTATTCTGCACACCCTGAGTGTTTCTGAGAGCTGAATGTATAACAAGTGAATTTCTCCATTGTGAGATCTGTAAAGGCTTTCTTATTTTATCTTATCTTATCTTAAATTTGGGAAAACTCTTATTTAAATGTGTTATTTTAAACCCTCCAGGTTCCCCATATGTTCATTCAACTGATTATTGTGTCTCTTGTTTCCCTTTGCAGGCACTCCCACTGACCTGTCTGCCTGTCACCTCCGTAACCCAGGCACCAGCTCATCCCAGGGCGGGACGGGGATAACGGGGTTAAGCGCTTTCAGCTCCAAACAACCCACTACGGATTCCATCCACAAGAGGGAGATCCGCCTCTTGAAGAACAGGTATACACTGCTCAGTGAACTGGATCGCTAGAACTATAATTGTACGTACTGTGCAGTCTATTGTTTTTCATCATGCCCAAAGTAAAGTAGCTGTGGTAGGATTGAAGGATACACACAAGAAAAGCACATGTCTCAAAGAGGTTGATAAGTTGGTTAGTCGTGTGCCTTGAAGTTTTGTTGAACAGGTTAATTACTATAAAGTCACCCACTTGCACTTCCAGTGACAGATAGATAGACAGATAGATAGATAGATAGATAGATAGATAGATAGATAGATAGATAGATAGATAGATAGATAGATAGATAGATAGATCATTTTGCGCATTTGCCAGGTGGGTTAGTGCGCACCCAACCTGGTTACACTTTTTAACCTGTGGATCTATGAAGCGTTCCCCATCCCTCTCTCATAATCAGAAGATGATCAGTGGCGAAACTCATTCATTGGCAGGTATCTTGATGTCTGTAGTGTGTAATCACATATCTCAATATCAACATGGGGGACCATCCATTGGAAACCCCAAAATGCCCCGTACCCGTAGACTGTTAATACATTTATGGACTAATTATAGTCCAGAAACCGTAAGGAAATGGCGACAGGTCCAGAGTAAATGCCCCGCATTGGGCAATGCTCAGTCCTACCACAAGTCAGAGCCGTTCTATTTGGTGCTGTGAACAAAAACTCATGTTGCAAACTTGTAACTGTAGCGAAAGTAGACCGTTCTCTTGTCTGTGAGTGACAAAAGATCACTGTAAACTGGAGAGGAAAGAGAGTGGCTGGACCAAAACATGTCTGCGAAGGCTCTCAGACGCATCCACGGATTATCATTATCATAGTAGAAATGTTTAACTATCGTAGACTGGATTGGGTTGGTTTAGTTGAGGTCCTTTCGCTTCTGTCTTCTGAAAATTTGGAGCTAACGTCCAGTCCTTGCTGGAGCTTCAGGATAGGGTTAGAATAAAACAAATGGAGCTCTTCTGTATATTTGTAAGCATTATGTAACCTGCTATAACTATTACAATGGCAGAAAGTGCATAATCAACATAGAGCTTGCTTATAATTACCAGACCACACTTCGACTCGTAATAACACCGTGTAATGCTTGCGCCTGACCATGACCTATTATTCATGTTTTCTATGATTATGCAATATTGAGCGCCTGAAATCACACTTGATGTGCTGCGACATCGCGACTGCTTGTTTACCAGCTTTTTATGGCACGATGACGTAAGCTTTGATGACTCTTCGCTCAACTTCGTCAACATTGTAGCCGAATATTTTTGTTTTGCTTTTTCAGGGAGGCTGCCAGGGAATGTCGACGCAAGAAAAAAGAGTACGTCCGGTGCCTGGAAAATCGCGTGGCCGTGCTGGAAAACCAAAACAAGACTCTGATCGATGAACTGCGGGCCATGAAGGAGATGTACCGGCACGAGTGAGGTGAATCCTGTATGGACTGTTTCGTCAGATTCAGCGGCTTTCAGGCGTAGGCTGCACGAACTTACCCCGGTCCTGCCTGTCAAATGTGTTTACAAAATGACGCCGATGTTTTTTAAGCTTGGGATTGTCCTAACTCCACCAGCAAAGTCAAACAATTGGCAGGTTTGTTGCCTGTCAATAACAGATATGTGTACGGAATAAGCAATAATGACATTTGCACAGCCTTTGGAGCAGCACAATAATTGTACAACAATATTCTTTCACTCACCTCTCATTCTTAATGTTGGTTTTGTGCTAAATATATTGCTTGCTGCCTGTAGCTTTTTGAAGACCTCATTAGGCTCTGTGCACGGAATGTTTTTGGCTAACTTCCTGTTGTCCACTGCAGGGTAAAGATTACTTCCTGTCAATGTTTTAACGTAAATTAGAAAAAAACACACTTAAAAAAACAACAGAAAACTTTAATAAACGTCAAGCTGAGTGTGTTTTATAAATAATAATAATAATAATATTTGTTGAAATATTATGCTATTTTACCATTTGTTAGCATCAAGTTAGCATTAGCCTTTAGCTTCAATGCTAAAACACTTGTCCTCTGGTGAAGTAGTAACATAATGAGTCAAAATGTCAATATCTTAAGTAAGTAAGTAAGTAATTATTCAACATTTGCTTGTTTTCTGCCACATTCTATTAAAATATTATTTAATTCACCAAGACATGGCTAACTCTCCATAGGAATAAACAAGAACAGAAAACCGTCGCTGCTCTAAGTTAGCATCATGGCACTATGCAACATTCCATGCGCTGGGCCTATCAGGAAGGGGAGCTCAACATCCTTCAAAACCACTCTTTTTCCGGAAGTCAAGTTAATTTTTTTTTTTTTCAATTGACTTTAAAAAAAATAGCAAATAGATGATTAATTGAATTAATTCAGCAGCTCGTGTCCTGACGAAGACCAGGAGGCGGGACCACATTACACCGGTTTTAGAGTCGCTGCATTGGCTCCCCGTGTGTTTCAGGATCGATTTTAAAGTTCTTTTAATGTTTTTTAAATGTCTTAATGGTCCTTCTTATTTCTCAGAACTGCGTTTACCTTATGAACCTTCACGGCCCCTTCGCTCCTCCGGCAGGGGTCTCCTAGTTATTCCTAAAGTCAACAGAAAGACTAACGTTGAGGCGTGATTACAGCCCTCGCCTCTGGAACGACCTGCCGGAGGAGCTCAGGACCGCAGAGAACGTTCATGTATTTAAGAGCAGGCTCAAGACCCACCTTTTTAGCTTAGCTCTTAACTGACATCTATTTATTTAGTCCTAATGATATATTTGTGTGTGTGTGCGCGTGCGCATGCACCTGTTTGTCTGTTTGTTATCTGTAAAGCACTTTGTGATATCTTTCGGTATGAAAAGCGCTTTATAAATAAAGTTTGATTTGATTTGAAAGTTTGATTAGTCAGCAATATTAACTATTCCCACAACTGTATTATACAATTTGCTTTTGAGCGTTGTATTTGTTAAATTATTTTATTGTTGACATTTATTGGGCAATTTTATTTGCTTTCTATCAATGTAAAAATCCTATATTCCAATATTTGAATGTACCATATTTGTCCTGATGTACTACTGCACCAGGACAGGACAGACTTTGTGTTCTATGTGTTTTTGCATCTACTCATTGCATTGCAGTTTGTATGTTCGAAATAATATTGCGCATGTTTTATTTTCCCCCAAATAAAATTCGTATTCATTTGATTTGATTTATTTGAGATATTATTTACGGTGAATTATTATTTACAATATTTACATCATTACATTTACATTTTCACACAAAAAAAAACAAGAAATCTTTATTTCTATTCTATCTTTCAATGGTTGTTATTTTTACAAAAAGTCAGTTTAGCAGTCTTTTAAAACAGTGGTTCTCAACTGGAATGGCATCGGGATTCACCACATAATAATCCAAATAAGACTTGAATTTGAAATATATAATGCAAAATACTGCATTTTTCTCACAATGTATTGTTATAGAAGCATTAAAGCCACACTGCGTAACATTTTGGGACGATACTGTTGCCAGCAATACAATACATGATGATCAGCTCGACACAGAAAATTATATTTTTGCAGTGGGTAATCCTTAGAATGGATTTGGATAAGGACCTAACCTAATGAAATCGCATATTTGGCTGATTGTAGTCAGATGAGCTGCAGACATCCTGCTCCCAGTACAGTTTTTGTAAGGTATTTTTCAACAACGAACATATCTGTAAAATTGTGAAATTCATTGTGTAAATTGTTATGCACTGTGGCTTTAAATAAGCCCCACACATTTGAACAGACTAGTTTCTATACTACATACATAGATATTGTTTGGAAATGACTCGCGACCCACATTTGGGTCCCAATCCACCAGTTGAGAACCACATGCTGCCCCGGATTGATGAAAGTGAGGCTGCCTGCCAACCACTCTCTCACACTCTCACACAACACATTCATACAGGCAATTTAGGTGAAGTGTCTCGCTCATGGACAGAAAACTATGAATCAGCTCAAGCTGGAACTCTTTTTAAGCTTGGGATTGTCCTAAATCCACCAGCAAAGTCAAATGATTGACAGGTTTGTTGTCTGTCAATTACAGATATTTTTACGGAATAATCGATAATGACATTTGCACAGCCTTTGGAGCAGCACAATATTTGTACAACTGCTGATCTTCCACCGGGGAAAGAGCCTAACACCGCTTTTTGTAACAAATTCAAAATGTGATGAGATTTTCACTTTGTTTTCTCGTTTTGCAATAACTTTGATAGTATTTGACAAACAACGTGTCCTGTATGTTCGCTGCGACCTAATCCGGGTGACACTCTCACAGGCGGCTCGAGTGTGAAGTAGTTTGAGGTGTGATGCTGTGATGTTCATGTGTATATTTCAGCCTTGGTGCTCAGGACAGGATGTGCTGTCCATGGCGTGACTCTGATGACGCCGCTCTGCCTGTGATGAAGCAGTTGGCAGTTGTGTGATGTATCATGTTGCGTTGAGATGTTGCAGAGAACAAAGTGGGTTCAGGTGGTTCAAGTTCATTTAACCGAGCAGGTCTTGAAAGAAAAAGGTACTTGAAGTGATTTTGAAGTTGTAGCAGAATTTGATGTGACAGAAGCTTCACGCTAACATAAGACAAGACAAACAAAAGACATTTTACCCTCAAATATCTACTTAACCTGTTAAGCCCTGGTTTTTATCATTTTTGTCTCAGATCTTGGATCTTGGCGTTTGGTCACGTTTGAGCCCAACCCACTCTGAGTCACTGTGATTTGATTGGCTTCAGAGTTACAGTGTAGGTCAGACACCGTGAGTGACAGTAACATGACACTAAATAGAGGCCTCATTGCTCTTCAGTCACAGACTGAGAAGTGAAGAAGGAAGTTGTAGAGATTCTGCTTTAGAACTTTACAAGTCTGCTGGAAAAATGAAATATTGAAATATTGAAACATAATAATATGTTTTTTTTTAAATTATGTCTATTGGTTTATTATTGTGTCATACGCAGGGAATCCCAGAAATCTTTGCACTTTTGACCCATTGGTGTCACCAAACAGGAGGTGGAGACATGAGCTGTGACTGTGACTCAAACCCACGACAGAGGAGAGAACAGAATAGTTCCCCGCATTATGTGCAGCTGGTGAGAGAATCCTATAAGCTCTTTTAAGTAATTTCCCCAAATATACATAAAAAACGTACTAAAAAAACGTCATTATCCCTTTATCTCTTTTTAATGTATTGATTCGCATTTTAACTAAAACAGGTGTTTTGAAATTGAGAATACGTTCGTGTTCAGATGCAATGCTACAAGGCACCAGTAGGCTGCACTGTAACACAATGCCATCCCAGCAAATCAAAGTATGTACCGCTAAAAAAAATAAAACCCATTTGTTATCGGCCACTTTCTTCTGTTGTAATAGCGTATTGGCGCACCTGGTCCACTCTTGCATGTCTAAAAAGGATTATGCTGCTTGTAAGACTTAACTAGCCTGTTGATAATCTGATTTATCTGACCCAATCCTGCACACCGGCTTTGTAAGAAGCCAGCGTTGGTAAAGCCGCATGGGATTTGCCTGTCATTGGATCAAATTAAGTGCCATGACATGCAACTTGCAAGTAGACAGCTCGAGTTGCATACATGGTCGATATAATTGCTGGAATGAAAAAAATAATCCCAGTTCTTCACAGATGTTAAAAGCACATTTCACAACATTCGAAGTGCAAGCTAATCAGCGGTTAGATCAATCAATCAATCAATCAATTAATAAATACATAAATAAATAAATCAATCAATAGGCCTACATCAATCTATCAATCAATCAACCATTACAACAGCACCTGCTGAACCCAAGTGTGTTCCTTACGTGCAGTACTAAAAGCAATTTCAACACAAAATATTGTATTGAATATAAAAATTAAGATCTCTGTATATGTGTAATTAGCAGGCAGTTCTTAACAAGTGACGTTTCAATTTAGCTAACTAAAACTTTGATGCACAGTGCAACAACTGCTTTTACTGTATTCTGAAAGACAAAGTCATACTTATTCCATTTATTCCACATACAGGACCTTTAATTCCATGCAATAACTCAATAAAAACATATTTAAGTCCATAACTTACAGCAATTTGGCATGTTTCAGTCCACTGTGCTGTGCATGTTTATAGGTCTGTATTCGGCTATTATTTCTCCCCAATAAGAATTGAAACTACGAGATAATAATAATATGCACTGTCTGCTGATTATTTGAATTAAAATGTGCAGCCTCTGTATCTGCATTGGTTGTCTTGACATTTTAGAAGCGAATTTCCTTCTAAAACAAGTCATGTGCGTTGTGTGGGGGAAAAAAACTGCCCCCAAAATAATTAATGAATTAATCAATATATTGGAGAATGACTATTAAAATATCACAGCAAACGCTGAAATAAAAATATTGAATCTTGAATTCAATATTTTTTGGGTTAACATTAACAAATACACTTTTTTTGCTGCCTAAACGCTATCACCTTAGGCAAATTAAGGGGGCGGGCTCGCTACAGTCATTGGTTAATCTTAGAAGTGATCCCAGTGCACAGGTCTAACTATCTCAAGCCCGCCCCCTTGATTTGCATGTGGTGAGAGAAATCAGGAAAAGAATAATGTAGGCTATAAAAATAAGGCGTTGAATAAAAATAAAAGTATACTAAATAAATAAATAAATGAATAAATATATTAATTAATAAATAAATGCAGACAGAAAATAATTACAGGTCTTCATTATTTTTTATCTTAACAAAAGAAGATACGTTTAATAACTTTTTACTTCAGGCAGCAAAAAAAATTATTATAGAGCTTATTTGTTAATGTTAACCCAAAAATAGCTATAGTTGATTAAAAATAATATTTTCATATCAGCGTTTTCGATGATATTTTAATAATTATTTATTGATTCATTTATTCATTCATTCATTTATTATTTTGGCAGTTTTGGTCCCACATCCATGTGTGCTTTAATTGGACCGGTTCGCGTTTCGAGGCCAGATTTCCGAGGTGGCCTGAAGGCAGCACAGCGGCGGATGTAGCAGCTGCAGTCCTCAGTGCATTTGGGCAACCATGTAGCACACGGAGCGAAAGTGATTCCCTTCGACGTGCTCATTTACCTCACGTGTGTTCCTCTTTGTACAGCGTATGGAATTGACCCAAACATGACACGCAAATGGCCGCTGTCGTGAGGAGTTGAAGCCGAGGGAGTGGTGTGTGAAGGCGACGCCAGTTCATTTCAGGTGGCGAGTGACTGACTGTCTATCAGCAGCACACAGCAGCCTTGGGTCTTTGGAGGTGACTTTTCTCTATTTATTTTTTTGTTTTTTAATTGTCGTCCTCTTTTCTCTCACTCATGACTTCTCGTATTCACGCAAGCGTTTCGGAGGCGAAGACACACTGGGACTGTCATTTTTGCAGCTCGCTTCACGTCCGTGTCCACGTTACCGCCCCGTTTCTCGGCTGTCGCTGCCACCCTTCACCTTCTTCTTCTCCTTCTTCGCCTTCTTCTTGACCGATCAAGAAGGAGGAGACCAGCGTGGACTAGGAATCAAAGCCAGACTTGTCGACCAGCGGAGCGCACAGCATGGGGAATAGCACCTCCTGCTGCGTGGCCTCAAGCCCCAAGCACCGGAGGAACAACAACAACCACTCCCGCCTGGAGCCGTACCGGGCCGAACCGGAGCTCAGCCGGGAGGACACGGGCTGCAACCTCCAGCACATCAGCGACAGGGAGAACATAGATGACGGTAAGGCGTGGGGGGTCGCTTTGTGTTAAGTTGGCTTAGTTGGAAGTGCGGACAGATCTGGAGAATGCAGTTGGCGAACAGGAGATAGACGCATGACAACTTTACATGTTTATATGAGGATCCGCCCACTATCATCCTAAAAGGTTGTTTTGCATGGCCTTGTTTAAACTGGTGGTTCCTTTTTTACTGGGTCCATATTATTAAGTAAGGCTGTAAAATATTGTATTGCGTTATTAGGTGATATCTGAATTGCAAGAAGCCGCAATACTGTATATCGCAACATTACTAAAGTCTTCATCTGACTGAGATCGACACGTTTTTTTGCCAACTCAGCCAGAAACAAACAATGCATTGAACTTCTAAATGTGTAGAAGTTTAGTTTTAGTTTAGCCTGGTCTCACCATACCCTCGTACTCATTTCGTACATGGGTGAATGTAGTGAGTTAGTGGTTGGTGGTGGTCGGAGGGGCCGATGGCACAGACTGGTTGCCTCGCTTCAGTCAGTCTACCCCAGGGCAGCTGTGGCTACAATAATGGCTTACCACCACTGAGTATGTAGTAAATGAATAATGACGACAGTGTAGCGCTTTGATAAACTTGGTAATACAGGCTTGCAATGCAAGTGTAAGGCATTATTCATTTCGTACAGAGGGTCTGGATCTTCACAATTGAGCTCTGTTTTCAAGTGGGAGGGGCGAACTCCTTTTGAAGTTTGAAACGATTGGATCTGATTTTACCCAATCGCTAGTGTTTGGTCGTGTATGTAATGCGCCCGAGTGAGTGAAGCAACAACACCCGCCTCCCGCGCTCGCTGAATGGTAGGTTAAAATTTAACCGATGTAACCCGGCCGTTGATGTCAAACTAGGGATGTTACCGGTGTAGAGGTGAACCCCGGTAAAAATGTTGAAAAACTATAATCTCGATGGATTACCGCGCCCGTGGTGTCGGCAAAGTGAGCCTCACCGGCCGCCGTCTCATCTGCTGAAGGCGCACTCCGTAGCTTAAAACCAAACCAAAACTTTCTCGAAGCTGGAATCATGTCCGAGACGACAGCACTCAAGACGTCTAGAAGCCTTTAAACAGGACCAAGTCTGAAGTCTGGGCATATTTTGGGTATTTTAAGAAAGCCGAAGGACAGTTGATAGAAGACAGTTATCCTGTTTGCGGAACTTGCAGGAAAAAAAGTGTCAGTGGAATTCAATTTTGTCTTGCTGAGCTTGACGATATCAACCATCATAAGTAGTGTATGTAGGGAAAAGTGTCTGTATTTGAGCAGAGAGATACTTTAAACATTACGTTAAAAAAAAAATCATATTATAATTTTTAAATGGCAGATCGTCACTTGATCAGGTCATGGTTTGATTTTTGTTATATCTCTCTGACCTACTTTCAATGATTAAAGAAAATTGGGGTATAGAAAGTCTGTCTTCTTTTTTGACTTTTGACTTGCCTGAGAGACGGTTTGCAAGAGAGACCTGCTTTAAACACATCACTTACTTACAAACGTTGGCATTTATAAAAACTAATGTAATAAAGTTTCATCATATTTAATAACACCTTCTCCAGTCCTTTTTAAATAACTTGACATTACAGCTTCATGTCCTGCTGAAGCGTGTTCAAAGTAGAGAGAGACCTCGAGTTGTACACTTGCCTAATTGGTGGTATTGGCCATAATGTTTGCAGTGCAGGTTGCTTGTTCTTCCCTTAGTGGTCCATGCATATCGGCTTTGAGATCAATGTGGTTGGACAGTATTGACAGTCTCCAAATGTTGCCAACGTGCTCATATGTTGGCCAAATTTTATTTTCACTAGACAAATAGGAAATGGCCGACAACAACTCCGTAAGTTGTGTGCTTTGAATTAGCAATGGTGAAATATGTTTCCTTTTAAAACTGTGTGAAGTGCGATGCTAATTGGGTCTTTAATGAGGCTAAAAAATGAGCTTTGGCGATTACAAAATGAGGTAAGGCAATATCACAGTGTGGTAGCAGCTTTGAAGGAAAATTAGACTCAGTGGCCAAGGAAATGTTCTTATTCAAATCAAACATTTGCAAGAACACGTCCACATGGAAAGCTGCATAATATCATATCGGACTTGAATTGGCCTATTATTTTTGAGGGAAAAAAGGCCAGAGACCTACCCTATCCACGTTCCACAGTGCCAGATAAAATCCCTTTAGTGTACAAGCCCTTATATATTTGCTTTTATTTTACCGCTGCACAATATACGTATCATCTATTCATTGTTATTGCAGTATCACATGTCTTGTTTTGGTCATGATTTCCTTTTTTATTTATTTTTTGTCTTGTTTTGATGTAGTTTGATTAAATGCAAATAAATAGGTAAATCAATAAAATTTCACAATATTGTATTCAGTTATTGAATAATCTCCTTGTGCAGCCCAACTTCCATGTTTTCTAAATCGGTGTCTATATGCCATACTGGTCACGCTCCTCAAGCACAAGTAGTCGTCTTAATCTTAAAAGACAACATATATTTTTGAAGTACACTATCCAATGATGATCCTTTGCAAACGACAAGATGTCCTTTCTCCATGGGGTCTTGATGTTTTAAACCTGCTAACCCTATTGTTAAGACATCTACATTAACATCTTAAAGTAAAATGTCATTGTTTAGTTTGTATCTCAAACTGTTGATGAGAATAATCCCAGATCTTGCTCTGTGGTCATAAATATACTTTCACTAAATCCATGTAATGCGTTAATGAGTGGTGTGAATCACACACGGTTATTCCCATTCCATTACTGTGGAAAAACACACTTGCGTACGAGCATGGCAGACTTGTTGTTATATCTGTGCCTTGCAAGAAAGTGAAGCAAACAAGAATAGTGAGATTAGCCAAACATTTCGACTCGATTTGTTTTTGTCCATTTATTCAAAAACACAGCTAACGAAGCAGCTCTTGCAATGCTTCTGTCTGCACTGGCTCCTACAGCCTGTGGGGAATCCCAAGGCTTTCCCGCTCTAACTCTGGGATACATGATACATCCTGCGGTCGGTCAGTTAGGACTCCCACTGCAAGATGAGCGTGTGCACGGCCTTCCAATCTGGTGTTTAAGCCAGCATTTTATATGGGTCCGAGATACGAGATAGGAAACGCCTAAAACAATGCACAATAGTTAAGAAAATGGCTGTTAATTGCAAAGTAGCAAATTCGATAGTTTGATAAATATAGAACTGAAAACCTCCTTCACCTCAATGCCCCTGGCAGCGGGGAAAGTGCCTTTCTCTTATCAAGTCAAATGACCATTATTAGCATGATACACTGGTAAACATTTGACTATTTTTAGAGCCCCGACAAAAGTGCCAGAACTGCAGGTCATCCTCCAAGGGCAGTTCTTCCAGTTGGAACAGTTCGCAAATCAGAAGAAGCAGGAAGCCATGCCGTGCTTATTTGAGTGCTTGTTCTGCCTGTTTTTTTTAACTTAAGGGCCTGACCCTGTGACCCGGTCACTGTGGCTCAAAAAACATTCAGGCAAACTCTGGTGACACTGAAACATTTGAACAATGCCAACATGTTACTTGAGACTTATTTATTTATTTGTGATTAAACTCAATTATATTGTTGGACAAAATAAACTTGACCAGCATTACCGTGGTAACATTTTGGAGTTCGGAAGTACAAGGATATAATTTGTTACGACCTACTATCATGCCCCACAAACATCTTAAAAACAAGGTTTAAAGCCACTACATTCACCATCTCTTGGATTTTTCAATTAATCTTTTACAACTTCTTTCCTTTTATACGTAAATATAATTAAAAAATGTGCTTCATTTGGGCTGGGTTGCTGCGGCAGCAGTCTGAGCAGAGATGCCCAGACTTCCCTATGCACGCACAGGGGACCCCGATGTGACACTGACTCATCACTGTCCGATATGAGCCCGATGAGGGTGGTGTCGTCCGCAAACTTGATCAGTTTAACTGACTGGTGTCTGGAGGTGCAGCGATTTGTGTACAGGGAGAAGAGCCAGGGGGAAAGTACACAGTCCTGAGGAGTTCCAGTGTTTGTAGTCCGAGTGTCCGAGACGATCTTCCCCAGCCGCACGTGCTGTCTCCGGTCCGTCAGGAAGTCGGTAAACTCCGTGGCAACCATCCGCGGCGCCATCTTGAAACGGAACACCTCCTGAGGGAGGTGACCAGGAGGCATCTGAAACAAATGCCCCAGCCACCTCAGCTGGTTACTCTGAGCAGTAACTCTACTCCGAGCTCCCCCCGGGTGACTGAGCCTTACCCTATCTCAGGCTGCGCCCAGCCAAAGAAAATACTCATTTCGGCCGCCTGTATCTGGATCTTGTCCTTTCCCCATGTACCTTGTACCCCTGGTCAGTGACCTACTTTGACTGCACTGTCATTACCACTGAGTTTTATTTCTATACATTAATTTCATATGTGTTCCAGCTATTTAATAAAAGGTGTTAACAATGAAAAACCCCTTTCACGTTTGTCAGTATAACGTAACGGAGGAGGGGTGGGGGTTGGTTTGTGCGCACACTAATGATTAACCGAGTATTAACCGCTAAGGGCCTCGGTTAACGGTTAATGAAAAACTTGCAGCCCCAATAGTGATCTGGGTTGTTTAGTTAAGTTTTTTTTAATCAACAGTGTATTATTAATTTCTTCTCAGTTCAGTTGTTATTGTGTGGATGGATAAAGATGGTCTTCAGCATGTGATTATGAAAAGAGCCTCTCGAACTCCTGACAGCCAGCGGTTGTGACGACACTGTTGCGATCCACAAACAAAGCATTCTCAGTGTTCATTCAGCCTCCGTTCATGTCTTAAAGGCTTGGGTCAGTCCAGCAGGCTAATTTTAAAGATGTATTATATTTGAAAGATTATAAATTGACAAGCTTCACCTTCTACCCAGTTCTCCAATCCTCTCGTCAAGCCTCGGTAAACACTAAAATAAAGCAAGGACATTCTCAGCCAAAGTTATTTTTAGTCCTATTTGATCAAAGTTCGACGGCCATAGCTCTAGCCGAAGGTATTCCGGGGACACTGACGTACAAGGCAGAGAGAAGGGGGGTGAATTAAGATAGAAAACACAACATGCATGGCGCTGTATTTAACAGACCTATTGTGGCTATTTTGTATCGTGCATATAATTGAAACATAGACCTAGATTATTCACGGTTTGTTAATCAACTCGGCAAGTCTCCAATCTGTAGTCCATATGTTAAATAATTTAGCAAGTTATCTTGACATTCCAGGTGCACCAGTTTCCATCTAAAAAGCCTTTATCTCTAAACCCCAGTGTTGATGGAAAAGCAACTCGTGTGACAATCGGGATTATTTTGATCCGTCCATGACATGACGAGGTATCCTCGTACACATGAAGTAAACTAATACCATTTGAATAATCCTGTTCTGGTTGTTTGGCAAAGTGGTTTACGCTGTTCGCTCGGCAACCTTCCAGCTCTGCCCTTGTGTGGCTGTTCTTTCTGTTGCTCCCATGTTCGCTTCTTGTTTATTTGTAGATTTCCTCATTTCCAACTAATGATTGTCATTGAGTTTAGCAGCGGTGCAAATACTTTCAATGAACTTCCCTTGCCACTCATTTGTCAAGAAGAGTGTGTTGAAGATTCCGTGAGCTGTGGCAAGTTTCTGCATGGGAATCCATCTTGAGGTAAACATAGATTATGGTCTGAAATATGGCTACGCTTTTCTTCCGAGAGAACTGAGATTTTCTCATCTCTACACTCCTTGAGTGGTTTGGTTTAATCTGCAATCAGTCCGATGTTGTATGTCTGTTTGCTCAGTGAAGTGCCTCCTATCAACAGTACACGCGCACTAAAGGGAACAGGACTGATACCAATTTGTGGTGTCTGAGCACTCCGCATATCACTCGGGCTCAGCTGGCAGCGGGCCTCATAGATTACACGGCCTTGTGCCAAACACAAGACACCACTGGCGTCCGATCATTGTCCCGTCACGGCTCTGTCATTGGCCTCTTTAATAACATCAGGTAAAAAAATGCTGAGATGAAGTCAAATGTCTCAATGTTTAAGATGGTAAAGTCTCTTGCGTTGTGCTGCCTTAACTTGCTTTCAGTCCTTTTTAGACAAATTAAAATCGAGCTCACAGTGATGGCTAAGAAAGCCTGTTGCTTAACCGTCTTGGGGGGCTAATTTAGCAGCCAATTACCTCGGGGTTGGTACAAGTCAGCAGGTGTGGGCGCTAATAACACGTTGCAGAGGCTCGGCCTGTGCCAATGGGCTGACTGCACCGTCAACAGTGCACAGCTTGACTGGACATCATGCTCTTTTGTGTCGGCCAAATATAAGCCAAATGCCCATCTCGGCTCGCCCGTTGCATTATGGGTAATGGAATGTTTTTTGGCTACCAAACAATAATGATAGTTGGCGTAAAGCAACAAAGAAAGCTATGATTTGGACTGTTTTAACCGCTGGAAAGTTGATTTAAAGCATTTTTGTCGTTGCCATGGAGCCTGTTACAATATTAGCTTGAATATTAGTCTATTTTTACAACCAGGGCTGCGTACAGAGATGGACAGAAACGAAATAAAATAAAAATGTATTAAAAAAAATAAAATAAAGAGGGATTCTATGTTTTTAATTGTGACCAGAGAGCAACATACAAACATAGGCTATGCCATCTAAATGTACTTTATTTGTATTTTATTTACGAGTGATCTGATGATGTACAACATAGCTAATCAGTCACTAATTTGACAGACGGAAATGTATCCACTATATTTAACATCAATGCCGTTTTGGAACTTTTCCCTGTGATTCCAAGATGAATTCAAATGATTTCAAAAGTGACTTTCTGTGTCGGGCTGATCCCAGGTCCTGTCGTCCCCTGTCCGCTATGGTCCGCTCCTACCTACGGAGCCGCCGTCCTGACTTTTCCCTCGCTTTCAAGGTATTGACAACTTAAATATTTGCAAGAAATGTCACTTGAGACTTATAGTCTTTAAACCAATGCCTGTAAGCCTTATAGTTCACGGTTATGGCTCAATATTCTTGTGTTCACGCTCCGCTACCTGAACCCGCTCACACATTTCAATTGCTGTGTGGTTTGTTTGTTTTGCCGAAATTAGGAGCCTGATTGACCCACGCATGCGCAGTCGAGATGGGCATTCGGCTTATTATGCGATCACAGGCTTCCAAAAGGGCCATCTGTCAATTTGTAGCACAATTAAAAGTGAAAGATGATGTTTTCCATAATTTTTTTGGGCTAATCTTCTCAGGCAGATGGTGGGGTTGCAATCAAATTGACATGGTGATTTTGAAAGGTTGCAAATCATAAAAGACTGCAATTATTTCTGTAGTGTCGTGTTAGTTGAAGTCTTTCAGATGGATGCAAGGTGTACCAATTTGTTTGTGTAGGCCCGTGGCGGCACACATGTTGAGTATTTTTGCATGTGTGAATCTGCTGCGTGGAAATGTCAACAGATGATGACAGAGCTGGGCACAGATGGCCTCGTGTCACACATTCAGCACCGACCGCAGCTCCACACTGGATAAACCTCAGAACTGGGAGAGTGAATATATCGCCAAATGATTATTGCAGTTTTAGGTGACGCAATATCCAGAATATCGCAAGAAGACCGAATATACTGTTCAATAACTCAGGTCTTCTATCTGAACAGTTCATTCTTTAGTTGCGTCTGTGGGCAAGGCTCTGCACTCACATTGCCATTGTGAAAGTACTGGGTGGTGGACAGAGGCCATGTTTCCATAAGTAATCCCCATTCCCCATAGCACCAGCTAACCACGGCTTGGAGTAAATAGATATATCGGTCAAGCTGGCATTTGGAGCAACTTTTTTAACATTCAAAAGTAATGTAGTGTGCTTTTTGTCATTGGCTTTGTTAAAAATGTGTATAAACTACAAACCAAGTACACAGGTGGTTTCCTGTACAGACAGATGGCCAGTGATCAGTGGAAGTTGTGGGATCACATTTTCTCGTGTCATCATACGGTGTGGATGTCACCGCTAAGTGATTGCTCCTCATAGTTGACATGCTCTTGATCGTCTTCGGCTCCAACACGATACCCAATGAGTGGCGTCTTTGTGATCATTTAGACAAGCATCTCGGTCAAATTGAAGACAAATACAGTGTTATGTCTTCAACAATACAACAGTGTTTAAATCATCTTCCAATGGAGTAAGGTCGCGGGATGTTTTGTAGAAGCATTTGTCAATTGTTTCAATGGCCTTTACACATTGCCCATTTACTTTCCCCCTTGTCCTTTTGCCTAGAGCAGCACCAACAAGTGTCTGAGCCAAATGTGCATTAAATTACATTGGCCTTTCTCTTTGCCACATTCCTGTCCAAGCTCTCTGGCATTTATTCCCATTCTCTCAAACTGACACTGCTTTATATGGGAAACTAATGCGAAGAAAAGTGCTGTCAAAGCTGCCACTTTAATAGTGATGTCATTCCCCAATTGACTTTGTGAAAAGAACTTGGCCTCTTATTTTTGAGTATGTTTGCGATTTTATGACATAGATTTTAAAAAGTAAATTTTGCATAATATGGCACTTTTAAATTGTCTCAACAATTAGGTCTTGGATAATATGAGTTATCAGGCTGCCTGTCTTGAAAACATTGCATATTCAGCTTCACATAAGGTGCCGTAAATCCTATCACTAAACTTGAAACAATTAACCCAGTGAAACGAAACACACGAGTACAGTACGAAGAGCTGTCTCTATCTGCTTTTGATATAGGACTGCGACAAAGCAGAGGATGCTGGAATGGGAGGGGGTAGGTGGGTCGGTTGGTAGGGCTGGGAAATGAATCAAAATGTAATCGAAATCGCAATCTCTACTTTGGTCAATCTCAATAGTCGTCATAGAACTTTAGAATGTTTACAGCACAAATAGTACTGTATTTTTCCGGACTATACGTCGCTCCGGAGTATAAGACGCACCAGCCAAAAAATGCCTAATGAAAAAAAACCACCGGCTGAATAGGCGTACGGTATGCTGACGTAACACATCGATGGTTAGCTACATGAAGCATAAACTAAATCGGTGTCTGGTATCTTAACGTCACATTAACAGATCAGATAACTATAGCATAAAGAAGATACCAAACTCTCGATCTCACTCAAAATCACTAAATCCATTGAAATCTGCATCCTCTGTCACTTCTGAACAATCGCCTTGACACGGTGGACACCTGGACACGGAGGCGTAACTGCACCGTTGACAAGCCTCTCCCAACAGCACGTTGTTTAAGCACCCATTTGTAATGCGTTCCTCTAGCTGTGGCTCTAGCTTTTAGCCCGTGATTATTATTTTTTTGTTTACTTCATTGTAGTAACCTCCGCTTCTCACTCACTCCAAACTTTCTGCTGCTCGATTAGCCTGCAGTGCCCTCTAGTGGCATGTGAAATTATATATTTGTATAATTGTTGTAATACTATTGCTCAAAATTACAAATAGAGAATTAGGGTAGCCGAGCTATGGATCTGTTGAGGGATCCTCGTCTTTTAACGCACCACAGCATAGGAACATTATCTACAAAATCAGCTAGTTAGGGCAGCTACGTAGGGGTTTGTTGATGAGGAGCTACTGCCCTCTACAACTGGCCCGCTCTACACCTGGCTTTTTAACACACTACACTGTGTAGGGCTTACATAATAAATGCACATAATACATATTCACGGAGTATAATATGTATATTAATCTGTCTTTTTAACATAAAACTAGTGACTTTTCAAATGTAATCGTTACTTGCTTTGTCCTATACTTTGTACTTGAAACTAGACCGTTGTTGTAATTGGGCTTCTTTTCTGTTGATATACGAACACTTCAAACAGTGTTTTGTAAATAATAGTTCTTTGTAAATAGTTTGTACGTATGTGGCATTATCATAGTTGTTTCGTAAATAATTGTTTCGTAATTAGTTGTTACGTAATCGGTATTGCTCCGTTTTGGGGTACGGTCGATGCTGTGGGTGTGTAGGGTTTATTTTGTTTTGCTATTGTTTCCTTGTTGCTATTTTGTCCCTTTGTTGTTCCACTATGTTTTTGTGAAATGATTTTAATTGTATAATTTTGGGAGTGGGCTCTTGCTTCGGCTCACTCCTTTTGAGCAGTGTTTGCTGCTCAAATAAACAAATAAACTAAACTAATTTGACAGAGCTTGAGTTGTTTTGTAAAGAGGAATGGGCTAAAATGTCAGTCTCTAGATGTGCAAACCCTGTAGTCATACCCCAGAAAACTTGCTGCTGTTATTGCAGCAAAAGGGGGTTCCACAAAGTATTAATTCATGCTGTATGAATACTTGTGCAGGCCCCACTTTTCGGTTTTCTATTTTTTGAAAAATAACAGTCATGTATTTTGCTTTCACTTCACAGTTGTCTGTTGTGTGTGAACATTCAGTAAAAATAAATAATACAATATTTGTTCTTGGTTGTAAACATGACAAAATGTGCAAAAGTTCAAGGTGTAATAGTATTCGAGAGGCACTGTATATTATCTGTATTTTTTTATACACATCAGTCTGGGCGGGCACTCGGTTTTGCCGTTGTTGCCAAATTCGTACGGATCTGTGCTATCAGAATCGTTTCTTTTGCAGTCATGTGTTGTTCATTAGCTGCGTCACTGTTGGGATGACGACTCTTAATCAGACTCAAACATGGGTACAGCGGTGAGTCTTTTATTTATTTTTTCAGGCAATAAATAAATAGGAATTCTATATGATTAGATATTGCTGCTAAACACAGAAGTAGGCATACTTCTGTGGAGCATGTTTTACACATCACGCAATCATCGTAAATCAATCACACTTTGAAAGGTTATAATTAGAAAATCAACAGGACCTCAGTCAAATATTCTTTCAACAAAATATAAACGGTCAATAAGCAGCATAGTTTTTTCAGCTGACACTGGTTTGAAAGGCTCGACTTTTCTGAACAATTAAGGTAAATGTCTCTAATAGTTGCAACTAAGGAAGCGATGTAATCCAGCTGAGCCCCATTGTAGACCCTTACTCAGCTCTCTTGTGTGCACTGTGCTGTGGGCTTGGCAGCAGAAACCCCCATGTCAGCACTTCTGTCTGCGAAGCAGTTTGTTTTCTCTGCATCACAAACTTCAGTACGCGCTGGAGAGAAAAAATACCACTGCACTCCGGAACAAAGGGTGTGAATTTTATTAGCCGAAGCGTCAGCCTCTAACAGCAGTTCCCCTGCTGGATGAAAGATGCCTAAATTTAGCATTCAGACACTGTTCTATTCTCTGCATCATGTTTCTAATTACACAATAGACAATGCACATCCTTGTATGGTTTACCTGAGAATAGTTTTACTAAATAATCTGTAGTGTGTAGTAGGGGTGTCACGATTTCAATTTTTTGAATCATGATTATTGTGAGAGAAAATATTGCAATTTTACGATTATTCACGATTATCGACCGAATGAAAGGAAATAACTGATATTTTTAGTTTTTGTCTTTAAAAAGCTTTTTAATACTTGAACTTGTAAACATTCACCGTTTCCAATTTTTTTTTTAAAATGCTTTAAGATTGTTTTGCATTAAAATAAATAGGCCTACATTGAAATAATACAAAATGATGTCAACTTTACTACTTTATAATGACCATAATTATCATTATTTTACTATATATTATTAGGCCACAAGCTAGGCTAAGTTTTATGTTCTCAAAAGTTATGCTGTTTAATTATTTGTCAGATGTTTTGATGAACAGAGAATGACACGTGTTTACAAAATGACTAAGGAGACTCTTTGGAACCGCTGATTTCCACATGTGCACGGTTTCACTTTCCTTGCTATGTGGAGTTTGCATGTTCTCCGGGTACTCCGGTTTCTCCTACCACTAAAAAGTTTACGCGCCGTTTATGGCGTGCAGCGGCTCGTACGTCAGCGTGAAAAATTAAACCGTGGCTTCTAAAATTCTTAAGGATCCTTTTTATAATCGTGGTAATCATGAAACCGGTTAATCTTGACATCCCTGCAGTCAGTCTGTGTTCCTTTTTGAAAAACAGTCGCCAGTGTGATATCGCAGGCCACCTGTTGACACGCAATACGGCAGCTCGTTCCATGTCCCTTTGTTTGACATACTGTACCTCTAACAATATGCCTCTTCCTGCGGAGGGGGAAGTTGGGTTGCACTCATGTCATTCCAGGTCACAGAATGGGTCACATAAGACTCGGGGTGGGCCCAATGTGGAGGTCGCCACCAACTGCAGAAAGAGGGCTTCCTGTCCTACATAGAGTTCAAGAGATGGGGCTAATGTTGAACTCCCATCATTGATTGCAGGGTGAAATCAAAGCACTGTTGGGGGGGGGAAAGATGATAAGCCTTTTTAGACCGTCTCCATATAGGTCTTTCCAAATGTTCTGTGCGAAGAGGTTTTGAGAAGAACTGGCTCTGCAGTAAGATCAGGCAGAGCCAAGCCAAAATTTTGGGGGATGGAGAGAGGAAAGAGACTTTAGAACATCTGGTCGCAACAATGAAACTCAGAAAATAATGGTCATGGTTGTCAAATGAAAAACTTCCCCGTCAAACTACTGAACACCAACAGAGATCCAAAAATGCTATCGCATATGGTCACCCGCATCCTCAGGGATCTCTTAGGGAGATGTAAAAAGGCTTTATTTTGTAGTACAGTATAATTGTTGACATTAACACTTTAACAAGGTAAAAAGTACGGTACTGGAAAAAATGCCCTCTTCCACAAAAATGACTTAAAAGTGATTGGCGTTTCTGCTGATTTTGAGTAGGTTTGGACGATCTCTTGGCATTTTCCCCATCAGATCACTCTGTGCTGCTCAAGCAATATTCAGAACGAAAAAGTTGTGTGTGTGCTGTCTATTTTCACCATCCTCAACAATACACAAAGAATAGTGGTACCTTTTTTGTCAGATTGCGTTGCTGTACCACAATGTGTTGGTGTTGCTGTGGTCATAAACTTTTCTTTGCCAACTTAAAGTAAAATTCATACACGTGAAGAATCTGGACACAAAGGATCAGTAAGCGTTAGGGCTGAACGATTAATTGCATTTGCAATTTTATCGCGATATTACACAACGCGATTTCGTAATCGCAGGGCACGCGATTTGGGAAGTAAATAGAGCAACGAGATATGGCAGCAAAGTCCGCTCCGCCGCGTGCTTTTGTTTACGTCTCAGTCTAGTTAAGGTGCGCGGTAGATTGTGGATGTACAGTGAAAATATCAGCTTTTATCATGCAGCCACCGCGAAGGAATATTGCTTTTCTCCGTTAGCATTGCGTTAGCCGCAGCGCTAATCACGCCATTCCGTCGCCGCTACTACACGCTCTGATGACACAGAAACTCCCTCACCTCCGGATTCACACGCCTCTGCCTCCACAGACATATATAGGTGAGTCTGTGCTGATTGTAAAAAGTAAAGAGTCGTTTGTGGCTCAGTTTAGGGGGCTTATGTTTGGGAATGTTGTGGATGAAGAACTTATCTCAAAAGCATAATGACGTTTCATGACCATTAAGTATCCGCGGAGGCCATGTGCCTTTATTTACCTTTGCGTCTACCGCATATCCGCTCCGTAGGTCGTACAGACGCTAGATATAAACACTAAACTGCAGTATGAAAAGGGTTGGTAACTAGGATCCGAGGCAGGAGTCCGTGTCATGTCTTATTTTGCTGAGGAAATGTGCTGTTTAAGCTGAAATGTCACTAAATGGCTGCGAGTCAAAGAGACGTGTCTGTGTCTGGCACCTCATGTCCCGTCTCCTTGTGTCAGTGTTCTTTTCTTTCTTCATATTGTCCAAAGTTACATCCCAAAACCAAAATGCTGCTCTTAATTCCACTGTGATTTGGCGTGTGCTCCATCTGGCCTCTCCGTGTCCTTCAATAACGCGCATCTGAAGCAACTCAGACAGGGATTTGATTGGCCGAAATAATAAAGTACTATTTAATAAATTAAATAGCTTATTTTGTATTAATTGGGAGTTTGATTTCCTAAAACTTTTCCAACTAGTTAAAGCAGACGTTTGTTCTTACTTTCCTGCACTTTAGTTTGGGTGATGTTACTGACTGGATCAGTGAGTTATTTTTTTTCATATCTATATAATTTAGCATTTATTTATAGACTGTACTGTTAAGTTCAGACAGTTTAAGAAGTGCAGTCCACACACATTTTGAATAGGTCAAGCAACAATTTTGTTGCAATTTTCACTTCAAATATTGTTTATTATGAAACAGGCTGATTTATTGCTTGTGTTAGGTGAAAAATACATGAGAAGAGGACCTTGCAACAATAATCGCATATTTAATCGCAATCGCAATATTGAAGAAAAAAAATCGCAATTAGATTATTTCTCAAAATCGTTCAGCCCTAGTAAGCGTTAGAAACAAGTTGGGTTGCACACAGCAACTTGTTCCCTCTTTCTGTTTAAGGATGGGGTAAATCAAGTACAAGACATTATTATCATCATGAACAACAACTCGACTACCAATCGATGATCGCCTCCAGGTCTCAGCTCGTCTTCCCACACACGTCTTTTATCCTGTGCTTTCAGCTTGTGTGTCTTATTGTGTGTCTGTGTGTCCTTTTGAGGAGGTTCAAGTGGCTTTAAAACACAAAAAGAACCCATACTTCAAAAGACCGCAGATACAATAGGCCCGGTTCAGATGTGTGGCCCGCGGTGCACCCTGTGATCTGGGACATGTACACAGCGATCCATGTTTGGGAAAAATCTAAAATGTCACTTCATGTTCCCCTTTCAGCCGTTCTTTTATACATGCTTTCTCTCCATGCTGTCGACAAGCACCAAGTCCAGGGTGTTGACTTTTCCCAACACTTTTCCGGTGATTCATTTTTGTTTTTGTTTTAATAACACACTTGCATTATGTTTGTGTGTGGCAGTACTGGCTCTTCACTTTCAAAGAGAACGCTTGAAAAACGCCATCCTCTCCTGGCACAGTTGGTACATGTTGAAATTGGTCTTTTAGAAGCACGACTAATTAGCTATTTAAGAAGCGACGGATGCTTTTTGGGCCACAGGGTATTTGTTTGTAAATTGATTTTGCAAAATAAGAACCCAAATAAGAATATTTATTCCAATTCTTAAACGCCTTTTTTATTTTTTTATTTATTTGAGCAGAAACGTATTTAAAACATTTTTACAGAAGAAACAAAACAAGACTATTGTGCTCAAAAGGAGTAGGAAGAAGTTCAAAGAACTTGGCCTTCTCAGCTTCAATCTGTTCAATGTAATGTATTTTCCCATATACCGTTTCAGCTGTAAAGCGGTAATCGCTAACATTGTAGTTGATTTGAACAAACGTGGGTAGAGTTTTTCAGCTTTTTCAGTTGGTAAACATTGAAAGGAGGAGTCCCTGTAAAAAGCTCACAACTCACGGAAAATGGTTCCAACAACAGTTCCACCTTTGAATCCCGACTCACTAGTTGAGCTGTGTTTAGACCGTCGGGAGACAGGTTAGTTTTACCCTACTGATGATGTGTTGTTGTAATAGTAATTATAGTAGATCAATGTTTATGTGTCTTACTACTACTTACTATACTAACTGGATTGCATTTTGACAACATTTGAATAGTTGGTAAGTTAATGCCTAAGCCGCCTACAGTGGAAAAAAAGGACTTGTGTCAACAAAGGCCTCATGTGTGGCTGCTCCAGGATATTAAATGACCTCCCTGACCCCCTATAAAGTGAAGCCGGTGTGAACAACCATTACAGCGGTTCACTGTTCAAACAGTGCCCTATAATGTGATGCCTCAGGACTATTCTTTCCCAATGCTTTTTACTGAATATTAAAACACTAGATGGACAAATCAGGCCAAAGGTCGTGGACATTGACGTGTAGAAAGCTTTTTTATTCCTTTTCCCCTCTAAGTTCCAGCCACATTAAATTTGGCAACTTTCTTGGCCGAGGTCTGTATGTTTGAATCTATTTGCAGCTTGTGAAGTAGCTGAAGTTGTTGGCAAACTGTTTTACCTGCAGACACCTCTGTTGAAGGTGTAAACAAATCTACTTTGCTGCTAGCTCCGGCATGTAGCCTACAGCGACTGGTGCTGCAAACGAATCCATAAATGGATACTGTGTTTGCAGAGAGCATCGATCTCTAAATGGCCGTTTACACAGAGCAGCTGCTGACCGCTGGTTCATGTGTCTTTCAATGCATGGAGTTTATTAACCCTGACAGGAAAATGAAATGTGTTAAGTATTATTAGTCTATTATGTTTCAATAAAGGCTTAAGGTACGAGCACACCTAACCAGACAAATGGCGCTGCCGCTTCTATTTGGTCGCTTGAAAGGCTTGCAATCAGACACTGTAAACATGCGCTTACTTCAGGAGGTGCCAAAGCCCCGCGATTCTTTATAAAAAACACTCTGCACTGTTGCTGAGCACTAAGATGGGAATTGTTTCCTGAGTCTTTGCGTGTGCTTTGGTGACAGTGGAATAGTTTTACTAGCTTTCTCTGACACTTTCCCCCTCTCCCAGATATTATTTAAATGTGTGGTTTGGAGTGTGCAGTACCTGTCTGTCTAGTGATCATGTCATGATAAAATCCCCTTTACAACGCGTTTTGTAATCCAGTGCATTCTTTATGGCGTCCGTGTTTTTAATACATTTATTGAAGCAATTCCTCTGATCTGAATGCCTGGGCTCGGGAAAGGCATTTCAAACCGCAGCTCTTTTGGCCCTATACCTGATTTATTTTCTAGTGGTGAAATAAAATCATTTAGAAATCCCTTGTGCGCGGTTAAGAAAACAAATAAATGTGTATCAACTAGTAGGTCAGTTGTTGATGATTAGGCAAGGCAACTTTATTTATACCGCGCATTTCGTACACAAGGCAACTCAATGCGCCTACATTGTCCATCCATCCCTCCCTTCCACTTGTCCGTTGCCGGGTTGTGGGGGCAGCTGTTGGAGCTGCACCAGCCCCTATGGCTCCTCCTGCAGGTGGTGGGTCCACAGAAGGACGGCCTCATGGTTCTAACCGGGCCTGTTGGTCTCTCATAAGGGGCTTCTGAACCGCTCTTTGTCTGACCCGTCACCTAGGACCTGTTTGCCCTGGGAGACCCTACCAGGGGAACGAAGCCCCCGACAGTAGGGGTGATTACATAATTGTGACAGAAACAATTGGGATGTTAGCAATGTGTTCAGAAGGTTAGGAATGAGTCTGGACCGACACAGAGTCCAGATCGTGTCCCAGGTTCGGAGTGCTGTGCATGGTTTAGCCGAACACCTGTGCGGAAACCTGCTCTCACTCAGGAGTCCATGTAAAACCCAATTGTGACAAAAGGGAAGAAAAGTCTGCAGTGCCCTCAGTGCTAATGCACATGAAGAACACATGGTGAGATTAGGGAATGTGAATACTGTCTTCAGTGTTTTATTTATTTATTGGTTTATTTGGTCGGGACAGTGCATGTTAATGAACATACACGAGTCTCATGCATGTAAACAAGCCACACCGGTTTGTAGCCTTGGGCTAATTTGCATCCTTTGTCCCCCATGCGCACTCTCAAACACTCACATTCATCCTGGCCTATTGTACATGTTTTTAGTGGTAGGGGAAACCGGAGTAAACTTACGCAGACACGGGGAGAACATGCAAACTGCACACAGAAAGGCCCCGGCCTTGGTCGGAATCGAACCCGGACCTTCTAGCTGTGAAGCGAGAGCGCTAACCGCTGTGCTACCGTGACCCAAACTGCACACAGAAGACATGGAAATACAAGGGCTCATGTAACAACTATTGATGCATAGAAAAACCATGTAAACGGGGCATTTGTGCCCAAAAGACTGAGATAACAGTCTCAGGTCTCGGACTCCAGCTCCCTCACACCTTTATCTACTGTACTGTCCACATACATCCTTCCAATCCTTTTCCCTGTGTCTGCATGTCCTCTGAGCGTTATCGTTTCCAATACCACTAAAAACATGACAAATCAGTTGGTGTCTGGGGCCAGGACTTCTCCAAAAGTTTCAGTGGGACTTTCCTGGTTGGAAAAAATGTGCATGGCAGATAGAATCTTGAGTCGTAAAATTGCCAGAAAGAAAATGCAACAATTTGAAAACTTTGAGATTCCTTGGTGGAGGTCCAGTATCAGGATACCGTCTCAGTGTGTGTTTTATTTTCTTCCAGATCTGCCCATGGAGTACAACCCCTCAGACCACCCACGAGCCAGCACCATCTTCCTTGGCAAATCACAGACCGACGGTGAGCTGCGCAGCCTTTTTCTTTTTGAAATAAACACTGACCAGGCCCGTTAAATATGTAGCCTAACTTCTGATGCACTTGGCATAATCTTCCCTTGCTGATGCTGAGGAATCACTTATCACTAATATCGTACTGCATTTTGTGGGAAAAGCTCTGACTGGTTTTCCCAACAACACCCCATTGATTTGAATCTATAATAATGCCTTAATCCAACACTGAAAAGACGTGTACTTGTGTTTTTGTAGCGGCGGTTCCCAACAAGCGAGGTAAGCAAGTGCCTGTGCTTCAATATTGTTTATAAATGTGCTATTAACGTAAACAATAGTTTTGCTTATTGTTTGTCGTAAACTGTGTCTGTCTTTTGAGTCAATACACTATTTGTGCCAATATAACGTATGTGTTTGGGCCATAGACGGTAAAGGAAATGTTGGACTCATTTTGGCATTGTTTCTCCAATCTTTAACCGTCTCTGGTACATTTCCCCCCCAGGATAGAGCTAAAAATGCTAGGTCACGTAAGAGGAGGGGACTTTATAAGTTAGTGATCATTACCCACTTTGAGTAAATCTAAAAGGATTATTTTACTCTACAAATGCTTTATACGTTTGTAGTGTTTGTCAGTGCGCTCAGGTTATTCTTAAAGGCCCTATAACCTGATTACAAACAATGAAGACTAAATTAAAATGTTAGCTGTGGTCCAAACTCATTCCTAATGTTTGTAAGATAGTTGTAGCGTCACTTTTTAGGGTCACTTTTACAGAAGTGCTTGAAATGTTCATGAAATTGATGCATATGCTTTATGATTAGATGCGTTGGGTTTTTCCCTCAAATGTCTGAGTTTGCAATATTCTAAAGGAAGACTGAACTAATTCCATTCCACTACTAGAAAAAAATTGGGTATAGTGTATTTTTAAAGGTGCATTGTGCAGCGTTTTATGCAAAGTAAAATATTATATTTGTGTGTATTTGACCTTGTTGTGACCCAGCGGCTGTATGAGCGGTCAGCATGGAGCCTTTACTTTCCACCGCAGTGGTCTTTAGGACACTCTCTGCTGATGGAGCCTCTCACCAGAAAACCCCCAAAACAATTGATCCTGGAGCGTCCTAAAGACCACTGTGATGGAAAGTAAAGGCTCCATGCTGAGCCGCTAGGTCACTACAAGGTTAAATACACACACATCTACTTTTTTTCACATAAAAAGTTGCTTAATGCACCTTTTAAAGTAAAGGCACAGATATAGATAATTACTATTAAAAAGGGTGTATTACTTTTAATGGTAACCGTAGTCATTTATTAGAGAGGAATTTTCAGACATCCAGGCTGATACTTGGTCTGTTTAAACGTTGCAGCTGGACAAATCTTTATTTAGATGGCGGACTAGTTTAGTGAAGTACCATTGTCTTTGTCACAGGCCAGG
This sequence comes from Proterorhinus semilunaris, assembly GCA_021464625.1. NCBI lineage: Eukaryota > Metazoa > Chordata > Actinopteri > Gobiiformes > Gobiidae > Proterorhinus > Proterorhinus semilunaris. The sequence continues at coordinate 22,707,095 of CM038362.1, read as the reverse complement.
GATTTCAACATGATTCCTTACTAGTTTGGTCATTTGAATCCATGTTTTCCAACGAGGGGTACGGGTACTTGAGAAGGGGGTTCTTGGAGTTACTTCAAGTTTTAATTTTAGTATCTCAATATTGCTTTCAAAGAAAAGTTAAGGTTTACATTTGAGAGTGTATTAACTTTATTTTGAAGACTGCACTACTAATCACCAATAAATCTCGGTTTAGATGATCACTTTGTCGGGATCCTCGAAGGCCGACTGGAGGGGTGCATGGCATAAAACCAAGCTAGGAACCATTTATCTAAATCTAGCTTTGTCCTGCTGTATTGATGACATGATCATTAAACTAGAATAATGTTTTTACATTTGATAAAAAAAAATGTTTTTAAACAAAACTAGTGACAACTTGCGTAGAGACAACCAAGTAATCTTCTTTAGCTCTGTCCCAGTAACCACCAGGCATCTTTAGAAAAATATCTATATATTGGTACCGGATTTCGATCTATATTGTTTTTCTACCATCAGTACAACATGTGTTATTTCAACATTTCTTCTCCCTAATCCCAGTCTCTGCAGACTTTTGGAATAAACGGCAAATTAAACTTCTTGTACTTCCTATGGCGACCTTTTCTATCATGTTCCTCCCCAGACAAAATTACAGTTGCTTTGCTCTATACAAGTGTTTGTGTGAGGAGTGGAGGAATGCTGCCCCCTGTCTGTGAGGGTAGAGTACTACATGGATCTCAAACCATGTCTAACCATTGTATCTTTTTATGTTTTCAGTTCGGGAAAAACGGAAGAGCCTGTACATCAACCACGTAAGTCCCACAGTATGAGACTGTATTGTTACAGAGATGAAATGATGTTGCCAATATCCGTTGTCCCTTTTCTTCACAAGTTTACACATGTCACAGAAAATAAGGTAAGGTTTTTTAAAATATGTCAACCTTTTAAACCGCTCCATATGTGTGTTCATTTCAATATTAAGTTACACAGTGTGACATTTAATGTTTTGGGTAAATGGAATGGAATTTACGATATTGTCTGTGTGTACGAAATATCCTTGTGTTTGATGATAATATAGAATGCAGTTATGCTCGAGGCCTGCAGAGGGGGCTCTTCCTTTTTTCCCCCACCGGTGACGAGCGCAGCGGAGCAAAAACAAAATTTACTGTAAAAAATATACCAGTACAAGTTTAATGAAGGTGCCCAGACTTTAAAGAAGGGGTTTATGGATGAATCCATGTGATGCATATCAGAGTGTGGGCTGGCATTTTGAGTGTGCCAGAGGGTTATATGTTGCATTACTGAAACATGCACACTACATGTTTATGATTATAGCATTGGTTAAAAGCTAAAAGGGTGATTTTGTATGATATAGAACCTGTAATGGTTGACATTAACTCGCGTGAGCATTTTCCTATTACTATTTCAATTTTAAAAACAGTAAAAGCATGAACTAAAATAATAGTTCTCAAACTTTTCAGTTCAACCAACAAAATCAACCAACAATTCGGGGGACCCCCTTCTGTATAATGTAATTAGCATTTTAATCTGGTTTAATTATGTTAGTTTGGATACTGTTTTTTGATAATTAGCTTAAATTTAACTAAGAGATGTGGTTTTCAATTGAAAATACAAGAAATTCCATTCATTGTGGTTGGGTTGTGTCTGATTTTGTGATTCATGTTTTAAATTCAAAGTAGTTTAAAAATGCTCTTTTGAAACGTCAACTTAAGAAGGAAAACTAAAATTGGCCTTTCAGAATCCATCCATCCATCCATCCATTTTCTTCCGCTTTATCCGGGGCCGGGTCGCGGGGGCAGCAGTCTCGGCAGAGATGCCCAGACTTCCCGATCCACGCACACCTCCTCCAGCTGTTCTGGGGGGACCCCGAGGCGACACCAGGCCAGCTCGGAGACATAGTCCCACCAGCGTGTCCTGGGCCTTCCACGAGGCCTCCTCCCAGCCTTTCAGAATAATTCTTGCCAATTCAAATTGAGATTGCGACTTGATTGCAATAAAGTTGGTCCTTTTTTGCGTCTGTCCTTGAGTGTAATTGAAATTCCTCCATGTATCCACTCCCAAGGGACAGCAGGGCTCAGCCGGGGCTCAGCTGTGCCCTATACCCTCACATACGTTTACAAATATAGCCTGTTTGTGTTTCCACTGACAGAATCACCCAGGGCCCGTCAGGAGGAAGTACAGCTCCTGCTCCACCATCTTCCTGGACGACTGCACGGTGAGCCAGCCCAACCTCAAGTACACCATCAAATGGTAACACAAGAATGAGTCACATTTATGTTCCAAGGAGTAAGTGAAAGTGTGACGGTGCGCTTTGTCTTTGCAGTGTCTCTCTCGCCATATATTACCACATAAAGAACAGGTAAGCACAGTCCGGAAAGATGCAAATGCAATAGACCTTTGCCATACTTTTCTTTCTCTCCCTCTATGTGAGGGGTTTGCATGTTTTTATAATAAAAATAAATATGCATGGCTGATTCATGAACGTTTACATATCTTTGATACAAACCTCAGCTCAAACCAAAACATATTTTTCCTCCACTCAAAAACAGAAACCAGGTGCGGTTTGTGCCAAACAAATGGCTTTAAACCCGTCGATTATAAAGTCCCATGAAGATAACTTAGATTGACCAAAGTAGAGATTGCGATTTCGATTAATTGCCCAGACCTACCGTGTTAATTCTGACTCTGGGACCAGCAGGAGACCAACCCCTGAGGTTCTCAGAGCCCGAGATAGTTCATATGGCTCGGAACACGTCAGAGATGTACTTTGGTGCGACAGGAAGCCACTGCAGACACCGAAGCATTGGGCTAATATGGTCCCATTTCCTGGTTCTGGTCAGTACTGTAGCTGTCTGACAGTGAGCAGCCGTTAGTCGTTTAACCTGTGGAAGACAAACTCATCTCTCGGAGTCTGGTTGGATCTTGGTCATGTTTTTTAGGAATGTAAAAAGCTGCTGACGTGGCTGTTCAGGTCCATTATTACCTCTAGATGTCTAACCTGATTGTCTCGAGGGGACTGATTCATCTGTTTCTCTAGGCTAATAGTTTCAACTAATCTGACTCAAATTGAAAGTTAAATGGCCACAGTTATCAATTTAATTTGTTTGACTTCTAAAAACATTAGTTTAGCTGTTTCAATTTAATATTAAGGCGACGTGCAGGGCTGATATTTTATTTCTAAAATCCCAAAGCCATAATGATTAATCTAAGGTCCACAAAATCTTCAACTTCCACCCTGATAAAGATGGATGCATCCTTCAGCGCACCTCATTTCACTCAGTCCTTCCGTTACTGATTTAATCCAGACATTGACCCCCTCCCCCACTACAAACTGTCACTTTCAGCCTGAAGCAAATGCAAACGCACTGTTGAATAGTCATGTGTTTGTTTTTTCAGGGAGGTTGACGGAAGAATGTTAGATATTTTCGATGAGAAACAGCACCCGCTATCGGTAAGACCTTGAGTTTGTATAGATTTAGATTGATAGACACGTGTCTGTGCGTCCTGCATCTTTATCATGCTCTTTATTCATCTTTGGGCGTGTGTGTTTTGTTGTTTTTATGGTGTGTAGAAGTCTGAGGTGCCTCCTGACTACGACAAACATGACCCGGAACAGAAGCAGATCTATCGTTTCGTCAGGACGCTGTTCAGTGCGGCGCAGCTGACGGCCGAGTGCGCTATAGTCACTCTGGTGAGTTTGTGTCCCTGTTCTGCTCGGACTCTAGGGGGCAGTGTTGAATCTTTCCTCTCCGCCCAGACAGGAGCCTTTCAGTCAGTTCTTAAAGCAGGGAGACTCACAGTAAATGGCATCCCTTTGTAAATGACCATATTGTCCTACAGTAAATGAAATTGTTTCTATAATCTCACAGCAGTCCCCGTCGTAATTTTGTTGCCAGGAGTCTTTCATCAGAGACAAAAGGGAGGGTTTAATAGGACTAAGTAGAATCCATGGGTAAACAGAGGTGTTGATCTGATGCTCATTATACAACAGAGCAGTTTCACACCAAGTACCTGGACCTATTCAAGTACCACCAGGCCTAGATCAGGACTACATCAGCAATATAATGGGTCTGAAAAGGGGCTTAAAAGAGACTTTTTTCTACCGTTTTGTTAAATGCTTGCAACATTATTTATCACTTTAAACATTACAAGAGGCAATATTGACCTAAAAAAAGGGTAAAACAAAGAAATTGGTTATTTATTTACAGTCCAAAGCCCGCGGAGTTGATTCAGACCTGCCCTTCAGCAAGCGACACAACAGTTGTCACCAAAACACAGTGTCAGGGCGAAATTGCCAAACCAAGTCGCACAACCAAAACGCAAACAGAGTTTTGTATTGACGGTGTTGTTTCTGAGACATAGTGTCACAGTGAGGCCGTCAGTGTATTTATATTCTAAGAAGTAGTTACTGGAGCTTCCAGCCTCTCAATGCACATTACATTACCCAAATGGAACCATTTGGCCATATTTTCACTCACCGCTGTAGGTTCTGGGGGAGCCAGGAAAAACTTCCACACCACTAAAACAAAACCCAATAGAGATGACGGCTTGAGAAGCTTTCTCTATTTTGGAATAATAATGATTATCGTGGTTTTCTTAGTTTATCAGTAGTTGTGAACTTTGCATCGCGGTTCCAAATGTCCTTCCTGCTTTCTGTCCTTGACCTCTGGCCATACAACCCAGTGTGAGTAGAGACTGGGGTCACTTCCAACACTCACTCATGTGTCAGCTGATGAGTCGGTGGGTGGTCACTGGTTAGGCTTGTACACAGGAAGTCCCTGTAGTGTCTGGAGCTGTTGTAAGAAAGTGCAGGCATGTACTGTGTACATTCCAGAAGTAACTGAAGGAGAGGGACCACCGGTGGATCTAATGTTAGAATACAGTAATAGACAAGCGTGTGTAAACGTCATTACAACTGCCTTTGTCAAAAAACTTTAAAATATACTGTGGAAAAGCCAAGAAATGAATGAAAGAATAATCTGCTGATCCCACATTGAGGAAAGTCACGTTAAGGCTGTTCTTAACATCAAAATGATGTTCAGACTTTTTCCCGCATATAAGATGTCCATAATCTACAGTAAAAGCTTCAAATGAATGTCTGGATTCTGATGTTTGCGGCCTAGGTGTATTTGGAGAGACTGCTGACGTATGCTGAGATGGACATCTGCCCCGCCAACTGGAAGAGGATCATCTTGGGGGCCATCCTCCTGGCCTCCAAAGTGTGGGACGACCAGGCTGTGTGGAATGTGGACTACTGCCAGATCCTCAAGGACATCACCGTGGAGGACATGTGAGTGACACTGGACATTTACAAAGCACTGCACTAATAATCCTCACAGACGTTGGCTCAATAGTGTCTGTGCACACTTTGTTTTAAAGTTGACGAGTCGGTGGCTGTCCATTTGTAACTTGTACACTACATAGTCTTGACATTTTTATTGGTATGAGTCACATAGGATTACACAGGTGGCTGTTGTAAGTTACAAGTTGCATACAGCTAGTTATCTGCGCTACCTTTTGCGTTTGAGCTGTGATAGTACTCATGGACTTTTGATTCATCCAGTGTATTTCATGTCGTGTAAGCACGTAGCTGTCTTTACCGGGAGATCCACTCCAGACTCCTCTTAGTAAAACTTTAGCCTTTTACAATGTCCCCAGTCTTTAATCCTCTGCGGAAAAGCCAGTCTTCAAAGTCAAATGTCTGTTTTGTCATAAGACTAAACAAAAAAATAAATGAAATGAACCATGACTGTGGTTTTAAACAATAACATAATGCATTTGTCTCTAAATAAACTAAAGACTAAAACTGCAGAGGAGCCAGAGTATGATCTGAAGCAGCCGACTAGCACCCGTGGTACCACAGTCCAAGAAACACTGATTTAGTTTATTGTGTCATGTCTGAGCTTTGCAAAGTTCAGTCGACGCAGTTGTCCAGGAGTGACCAGCAGTTTGCCAATGCGGTAAACCAGGATGAGGGGGAACCAACATGGTTCGCATGAGTATAAACTCCAGGTTTAAATCCAAGAGAAACTCAGAGTTGAAGAAGCCTCTTGGATTAGAGGTGACATATCTTAACATCACAGAGCAGATCGTTGTCTTTTGAGAATGTAAGAATGTATTTTTCTTGCTCTGTCTATATCGACACAGACCCTCTTAATAGAAATTCATTCATGTCGTTCTGGAATCTTGATTTTAAAACCTAAGTGAACAATGGCAAACCTTGTCAGAAAGATCGCAATAACATTTATTTTGGCCCGACTTGGTTTCTTACTAAAACTTTGGTTGAAGGTCTGGAATGGTTCCATAAAAGCAGATTTTCTCCATAGGAAAGTAATAATAATAATAATAATAATAATGCCTTACACTTGTATTGCGCTTTACAAGTCTGTATTACCAAGTTTTTCTCAAAGCGCCACATTGTCGTCATTAATCATTCACTCCATACTCGGTGGTGGTAAGCTACTGTTGTAGCCACAGCTGCACTGCTGGGGTAGACTGACGGAAGCGAGGCAGCCAATCTGCGCCATCGGCCCCTCCGACCACCACCAACCACTCACATCATTCATCCCGGCCTATTGTACATGTTTTAGTGGTAGGGGAAACCGGAGTACCCGGAGGAAACCTACGCAGACACGGGGAGAACATGCAAACTCCACACAGAAAGGCCCCGTCCAGGTGGGAATCGAACCCGGGACCTTCTAGCTGTGAAGCCAAAGCACTAACTGCTGTGCTACCGTGCCGCCACTTGGTGTACATGTGTGGGAAGAGCTGGATTACATGACCATGGTGTGAATATAATGTTTGTAGGGGCAAGGGAATATTTCTGTCTGATACATGCTGATATTTCAGTCAGATGGAAGCCAGAAGTCAGCCACAAACGAATACAGAAGGAGATTCCTTATGTACAACCTGACCAATGCAGAAGAGAGCTTTATATTCAGTTTGTTGAGTGCATTTTTCCGTTTTTTTATATACATACATTTCTCACATTATGGTGACAACATCAACACAATCATTTAAGAGTGGGTTATTTCGCTTTTTGCGGGTATTTGGTCAATCATTATCTCTATCTTACACTTAACACTTATAATATCTAATTTCTAACCTGTTTTATTGTGCTTTGAACCTCAAAGAAATAAGTGTAATTGGTTATCCAAAGACTAAACGAGAAAACCCCCTTGCATTCAATTGAGGTGTGTACAAAATGTGTGGTGTAAATAAACATACCTTGCCCTCTGCAAAGAAATCTCCAATATGTTAACAAAATGAAAATAAAAGTTTTGCCACTATTCATTATTCAGATTAAGTATAAACACTAGGGCCGGGACTTTAACGCGTTAATTTAGATTAATTAATTACACAAAAATAACGCGTTAATTTTTTTTGACGCATTTTAATCGCACATGTTTTTACAACGCGGAACGTTTCTCACTGGATGAGTTTAGGCGGACCGATTATACTGGAGCACCAATTTGTAGCACAGTCAACATATAATTTATGTTTAACATTATTTTTATTGTAAACGCAATCCGGTGTGTACTTTTTGTTGTTATTTACGTGCCCAGCTGAGGCAGGCGCGCTCATTGTATTTCTTCACGCATGTGTGCGCGCGCCCTCGGTCCCAGTCACGCAACACGGACTATTCCTCACATGGACTAAAGCCCGGGTTTGAAGCGGGTACACGACTCTGAAAGACTTGGAGTTTCTGGATACTGCTCAACAGGACCAGGAGAGTTTTCCATTACGTTTGTTTTCGGGTTGCGTAGCGCGCGCTTCAGCTGCGACCTCGTGCTAATAGTTTACTTGCCTTTAAACCAGCTGTTGCTAAATCAACAAAGTCTGTTATGGCCTCTGAAGCAACAATAAACAATATTTTGTTGCTTAAGCTCATGTATTCAGTCATTATTCAATGGTATACTAAAAATCCATATGAAAAAACTTACTTCTCACTGTTCTCAGGTCAAATATTTATATGCGATTAATTTCGATTAATTAATTACAAAGCCTGTAATTAATTAGATTAATTTTTTTAATCGAGTCCCGGCCCTAATAAACACATTTGACAATTTGTACAATTTCACTACTTCACTGGCTTGTGTTGCTATATCCCCTGACAAAAGGGAAGACCAAAACGCCTGTTGAAGAAGCTGCACCACTCTGAGGCTGAGTCTATATTTAGCCCGTCTGTTGCTGCTCCCCTGTAAGTGTGCGTTGGAGAGGAACAAAAGCAGAGGGGAGCTGGAGCGGGGAATGTGCTTTCAGAGGCAGGTATATCAGACACACAAGGGCTGGGGAGGTGAAAGTGGGATCACAGAGCATCAACACAAGGCAGCTGATGACAAAAGCACTCGCAGGAGAACGGATTATGTCAGAACTGCTTCTGAGAGGACCATTTCCTCAGCTATAATTCAGGGTTTAGGTGCGGCAGTGGCTGTAGGAGGTAGATGCTATGGTGGAAACGGTGCACATCTTAAAGCAGGACAGAAGACTAAAGACAAAGCTTATATTTTTTGTCACAGGACATGCTCTGAGTGAGAATAAAAGAACCTCCATGTTTTCCTAACCCGTCCCGTCTTGCGTTGCAGGAACGAGCTGGAGCGTCAGTTCTGGGAGCTCCTCCAGTTCAACATCAATGTCCCGTCCAGCGTCTACGCCAAGTACTACTTCGACCTGCGCTCGCTCGCCGAGGCCAACAACCTGAGCTTCCCCTTGGAGCCGCTCAGCCGGGACAAGGCCCAGAAGCTCGAGGTGAAGTTTAGTCTCACAATTGATCTGTTCCAACTTTTTATGAAGGAGGATGGATTCCCTTTCATGTGTCCCCTTTTATCCAAGTAGTGTCTGTGTTAGGCCTGTCATGAGAATATCTATGATTTAGATTCTTCAAAGTTGAACCAACCAGAAGCATAATAAAGTACCCCATTCAGTCAGTGCATGTCTGAAAGATTTTGCCATTTTTCATTTAGTTACTGATCCTTGTTTTGTTTTTTGTCTTCTCAACCCTCTTCAAGCTGCCTTCAGCTATTCTCTTGGAATATATTAATTGTCAGTAGTGACCCCTGCCTTGCGCCTCACTCTCCTCACCCTTTTTATTTATTTATTTTTTCTTTCTCTCTTAGAACAAAAATTATGAAAAAGCTATTTTTTTGTTCTCTCTTTGTTTACAATACTTACACCCTACGTTTCCATTGCAGCAGACCCTAATTTGACGCCGTATACCCGCCTCTACCTTGCTTGTGTTGTACTGAAAGATTAGGGTGCATTAGGACGTTCTCCACCAAAAAAGGTTAAGGATACTTGATTGTCCCCGTAGAGAAATTTATGCTCTGCATTTGACCATCCTTCAGTGCCACCTGTCAGGAGCTGCAGACCCCCAGGGAACCAGCATTAAACTATTGTGCATGTTTTGTTTTTTTGGTGAATGCAGGGAACATAAAAGTTAAAAAAAAGGAAATATAACCTTAGCAAACACCATGACTTACTCCTTTTAAACCACGCTGTGTCCTCGTTTTCCAGGCGATCTCCCGGCTGTGTGACGACAAATACAAGGACTTGAGGATTTTATCCAAGAAGCACTCGGCGAGCGCGGACAACCTGAGCGTGGTGCGATGGTGCCCCGCGATCATCTCCTAACACCGAGCTGGAGACGGCGCACCTCTGGAACTCTCTTGACTCCCCCACCCGCGTAGGCAGGAGCGGCCCGTGGAGAGACCTGTCCCGGCCTGTGTGTAGAGGAGGGGAGCGTATTGACTGCTTTTTGCACTGAACCAAAATGTAGGCCAATCAGCTCTGGACGCCGATGGATGTCCAGCTGGGAGATTAAAATGTGAAACAATAGACTTTATGACTGTGCATTCCTGTGATTTCCAAAAGTGTTGATACGTTTGACAGTTACAGCAGGTTTATAAACGTTTTCAGACCACTTTGAATTTTTCTGGTTATGTTGCGCATGTCTGATATTGAAATGGTGTGTGTTTCTTTTTCTAATGTCACAAAATCTGCATCTGCGTTCCCAAACCAGAGAACGACTTGGACCATTCACTGCCATATCAGCGCTCCACACTTTTAGATTGTTGTCATTCTGAAACAGTATTTTGGGAAAGGAACACAATTTTTCACACAAACGAAGCAATACGTGCATCGCGTAGGGACTATTTCTGGTGGAAGGAGACGGAGATGACGGGAGAAAGCTGTTCTTGTTCACTGCCATTGTCCTGACCCATGGTGCCTGGACCGTGCGAAGAGTTCTCTCCCTTCTGGTTTGGAGGAATAGATCAATAACAGTTTGGGTTTTTTTGTAACATTTTATAAAGTTCTTCCAGTTCATAAAATCTTGAGCCATGATTCTTCAGGGCTTGTAAATGGGGTTGTACAAAATGGACTGTTAAAAAAATTAATAAAAAAAGTCATGTCTTACTGTAAAAGGAAAAGCTGTTAAAATATTTATATTCGTTTTTATTGTACAGCGGTGTGAAGAATCTGAATGGGAGATGCCACTTCAGTTGCAATGCTTTACATGTGTTTTGTTTGGTGAAAGAAATAGCCTTTTTCTTGTTTGTTTCTCGTAAGACCACAGTTTCTATAAAAAGTCCAGTGTCAACGGGTAGACAATCATGGTTCTTATTGTGTCCTAGAGCACTTGGAGAAGTAAACAAGAGACTAATCGATTCATTGTAAGGATAATGGATAGAAAGACTATAATTTGTGAATGTTGTTCCGTAGACCAGTGGTTCACAACTGTTATGGCGTCGGGACCCACAAAATGTAATGCCAAATATTGTCTCATAAAATGTTGAATAAGCATTAAATTTGTAATAAATGATGATTAAAAAAAAACAATAACCGTCATCTTAACCCCCACCTGAACCGAGCAAATTTTTCTCCAGTTTGGTTTTACCCAAACATAAAAGCTTCTTGGAAAAAAGTGTCAAAATGCCAAAACAAGTGACAAAGCACCAAAAATATGACAACTCAAGGGAAAAGCTTACAGCAGTTTTGTAGGTCTTCGCTTTCAAATGAGGCCTAAAGGCTGTAAGCTCCAGTCGAGTCAAAATGAACTGGATAAAATGCACTCTGTTAACCTTAAGAGGTTAAAAGACAAGTAGTGATTCTATACTTTTTCTGTATTTAAAGAAATGTTTTCTAGGAAACACGACCCACCAGTTGAGAACCACTGCCACAGACCATACCACTATGTGCCAGGTTTGAACCCATGTGTTATTTGATAACTTATCGTTTTGTTGAAATTCAAAGTCAACTTTAATCATAAGTGTTGCTATTCTGGAACCTTCCAGAGTTCAGATCAGCCAATCTGGTCAGAATATATCAAAACAAACATGGCGGCTTACATCAGTTAAAAAAAACTCATAGGAGTGACTGAGAAACAGCGCAGGCTTCTGCAGAATCAGTGGGTGAAGCACTAAACGAGTCATCGATAAGAATTTGAGGCCATTTATACCTTGCCGTGAGTGCCAAACACTCAGTTATTTGATCAACCCCAAACTCTCAGACTCTCCGGCTTTTGAAATAAAAGTAGGAGTGGCTTACCTGCCAGGTTATAGTGTAGCACTAACTAATTCTCTGAACATGTTCTCTTTTTGTTTTGTTTCTCCTGGCCCCATTAAGAAAATGAAACATAGGCTCCGGTCTGCTTTTCAAACTAAGCTGTGTTTATTTTTTAATTCCAATACTTTTGCCACTACCCTAAATGTGCTCTGATACACTTCAAAATGGTCAATGCCTTAATAGTGATCTATATCTCAACATTATTGTTTTGTCAATGGATCAATGTGTTTTTGGTTTGTCAGAAATTCCAGATGTGCAAAGACTGTCTAATAACAACTGCACTGCGACTGTAAATTCTATTTATTGTGTGTGAGACCAGAAGTAGCCAATATCCCAAAACGGTGGCACTCCTACATTTTTTCCTCAGTATGTGGCGTTCTGTCTAAAATAATGTGCTGCGTCTCCTTTAACCTCATCTGTTGCAACGGATCAAACTTCCTACTTTGCCAAACTCTTTGTACATGTTTACTGTACAAAAAAAATTTTCAGTTCAAAAGCAATTTATGAGGAAATACTGTTGAAGAATAAAAAAAAAAAAGAAAGAAAATGAAACTTTGAAGCATTGTGTTTTGTATTGGGAGAAAAGTGGACCAAACCCTGCTGTAAGAAGTTGACATGTTCTCCCTTAAATCAGCCTTTGGGTGGGCCAGGAGGCTTGTTGTTCTCCTGCAACGACACCCGGCCGCCACCGAAATATCCGCGCAATGCCAGGAGGGCGACGTGCCTCTCCGAGTGGGTTAAGAATAGCCCCACAATGGGCCTCGCTCGTGTCTTCTGTTGTCTCAGGACGCTCAGTGGTTTTGCAGCCGCGGGCAGAGGAGGAGAGACACACACTTCGAGCTTCTCCCCTGGGAACTCTTCTTACTCAAATGGAGGATATTTCACAGGAGGAGTTTGCCACAAAGAACGGACCAATTGGACATTATCACACGATGCACTAGGTGGATTTTTGGGAAAGGCCTCAAAGTTTGACCGGGTGTTTGACTGGAGCCAGTATGGTGGGATCGAGCGCTTCAGAGGTCATCTTCATCACAGTCAACCAGAGCATCACCATGACGGGTAAGGCTTCATGGAAATGTGCTTTCCTTTTTGTGAATCATTCAAGGAAACGCCACATTCAAAGACAAATGCAGTCACCATTGCTGCTTCTTATTATTTGACTTATCAGAAATACTAAACAGACAACAGTCACAACAAACCAGGCCAGCTAGGGGAGAGTGGGGTAATAAAAAATAAATAAACAAATGGCCGTAAAATAAAATCCCACTCAAAGCGAATTTTTGGCCTGGTCACAAAAGCGATTGTTGTTTGGTATGAAAGCAGATTAATAGAATAGAATAACTAGAATAGAATAACTATCTTGATGTTGAAAACTGCTGATTAGAGGACCTATAGAACTGGCCTGAGTGACCCCAAATTTTTGAGTGGTAGTGTGTATTATGAAATTGCTAATGGGAAACACTAAAATCCTGGCGCTGGTAGGATAAAGGATAATTTTTAATTAAATGTTGTAGTACAGGAAAACAAGGTTCATTCCACTACCCGGACAAATAATGGTGGGAATGCCTAACTTTGAAACAGCCCTAAATGAACAAATGCACAACATTTATATTGAGATTAGTTTACAGTAAATGAGATCATTTCATTGGGGATTTGACCTAGATTGTTTTGCTTGTTCTGAGATGTTTTCTGACTCGATTCAAGACATTTAGTCTTTATTTCAAGCAGGGTCTGATGGAGGGGCATGTGATCAGCGGAGCTCCACTTCTCCACAGGAAACAATGTCACCTCCACAGGACAACGCTAGCTTAAAGTGGAGTTCACTGAAGACGTCTTATTGAGATTAATTTATAAATGTCGCGGGGGGAAAAGTGGAGGTGACGTCATTTCCTGTGGAGAACGGGAGCTCCACTGATCACGTGACTCTCTCTGTGCCAATAGGGTAAGAAAATGGTGCCTTGTCCCATTGGCAGTTTTACTTTCTTGTTTCAAACGAGATGACCTCAGAACTAGTCTGAAATGTCCTCGCACTAGCAAAGTAAACTAGTGCGATCAGGAAAAAAGTCTAAATTAGAGAAAACCAATGAAAACAAGATGAATATTCTCAATTGCTTGATATTACATTTTTGTAGGATGAGGCCACAATGTCCAATACATCTTCCTCTTATACACATCCAAATGGCAATACTCAAATTGTACCAGTAAAAATAGAAAGACGTTACTGCTAAGCTAAAACTGGCCCAAAATATCCACATACCTTCTGTTGTTGTAGGCAAAGCCTGGCTGGTCGTGATGCTCTTCCTCCGCATCTTCCTCCTCCTCTTCGCCGGTTTCCCCCTGTACCAGGACGAGCAGGACCGCTTCGTCTGCAACACCATCCAGCCGGGATGCGCCAACGTGTGCTACGACATCTTCTCTCCCATCTCCCTGTTCCGCTTCTGGCTGGTCCAACTCGTCACCCTGTGCCTCCCTGTCACCGTTTTCACCATCTATGTGGCCCACAGCGCCGCCAGCGCGCTCCAGGTGGACCTCCAAAAGCCCAACGGGTTCGATATCCGACGGCTTGACACGAACTTCACCGGCGCGTACCTCCTGCAGCTCCTTTGTCGGACGCTGTTGGAAGCGGGGTTCGGCGCGGCGCACTATTACCTCTTCGGGTTTTACATCCCGAGGCGGTTTCTGTGCCAGCACACGCCCTGCACCACCCAAGTCGACTGCTACATATCGAGGCCGACGGAAAAGACGGTGGTGCTGAATTTCATGCTAGGCGTCGGGGCGTTGTCCATTTTTCTGAACGTTGTGGATTTCTTTTGCACCGTCAAGCAAAAGGTGAGGCAAAAAGTCAAGAGGAAGCAGGTTCTGGAGAGGCTTTGCGGCGAAGACTGCGTGGCGGCGGGCGGCGCAACGAAAGCGAAAGAGCCCAGCGCGGCGGACGTCGAGCATTTCCGCAAACGTCACGGAAGCAAAAGCTCGAACGGGGGCGCCGAGTCTCGTCCGTGCTCGCCGGGAATCCCGACTAGCAACAGCAACGGGAACAACGGATATTCGGCCAATCAGGAGGAGGTTCTGGAGAGACAGGGAAGTGACGTCGCTCTGTGTCCGCCGGGGACGCCGAGGTCGATCCGCGTTAGTAAGCGCAGTCGGCTTAAGCCGCCGCCCCCTCCGCGGCGCAATGTATCAGGAGATTCACCCACGCCAGTAAGAGACGTTCCCACGGCAACAGCGATGTGTAGCAAAAGAGGGGGCCAGGGCGCTTTGGTGGAGCTAAGTACTGGTTTGGACGCACAGCCGAACGAAGAGGAGAAGAGGTCGGAGTGGGTGTGACTTGGAAATGTCTGGATATTTGTACATTCTGTCATTGCATATTGTTCGCAACGTTTGATTGATTTTGACTCATGGGGGGTAACCTATCAGGTGCAGCAGGTAACCACTCAGGAGTAACAAGCTGTCAAGCTGATGTGCTAACCACATAGTCATTCATTTAGGAGCTAGTATTCTAACTTTGCTATCGTTATTGTTAATGTCCAATTTCCTTTTTGTTTCATTCCAATTGGGGAAAAAGTCACTTTGTTAGCTTCAGCTTTGCGAGTGTCAAAGTTCATTGGCGAATCAAGGTGACACTGGAGGGAACAAAATAAGCCCCCCTCTCTTGTTTGAGAGGGGGGCTTAAAAACAAACATCAGAACATGAACAAGAAGTAAATTAACAGTGTGTGGTTCAGTGATTAAGCTTCAAGGCTTACAAAAGTTTATTTTCTGCCCGTAAGCTTGTGGGCACCCATGGGCCTACACCCTGAGCTAAACTGCCACCACCACCAGCCTTCACACAATCACTCGAACATTAGCTATGGCAACTAATAACTCAAACTAACCTCATCTTTAAAGCTACTGGCCACAGTAATACTCTCTTCAGTGATGTGTTAGTGAGAATTGAACTCTTACATTACAGATGTAAGACGCAGAACTTATAAACTGCTCAGTTCTTATAGCTCAGTTCTACCAACTGAGCTACTGGGTCCTCCAATACTGGTCTTAATGTAATGAATCTCCTCAAGAAGACTTGTGAACTCCCATAAAGTTGGTAACCAAAATAACACAAGTCCATCAGCGAGCCCCTGTGTGGTCCAGTGGTTAAGACTCTTTCCTGCTGCCATGTTCTGGGTCTGACACAAGATTTCCACTAAAGATTTACGATTATACGTATACTCAGCATCAGCCTGTCTTCACTCATGTGCGAGTGAATTTCGATCTTGGAACCCTGAAATTACAGGCGATACAGATCTTCTGAACACTCCACCTACTGAGCTACGAGCACCTCAGGGTGAAAGTCTTTGTACGTATGTGATTAAGCTGCACAGAATGGATTGTGGACTTTATGAAGGTAAGCCATTCATGGGTGGGAGTTCCTGTGAATATTATAAGCCCATGACAGTGTGTACAGTATACACGTGGTGCCTAATATATCTCAGTGGATAGCAGCTGCCATGATGAAGAGATAATCACTTTTGAAAATTGGTGTTAGTCATGTGCATCTGACACCCAGGAATTAAGCGCTGTAACAGTTGAAACTTCCAGCCTTGTTTCATACCTCACCCACTGCTGTTACAAGCAGTAGCATATTTAGATGGAAATTATTTATTACACGTTATTGCTCCGGCCCATGGTTTCTATGAGAAAACATGTTATATGGACTTTCAATACGCACCATAATGCGTAGGTGAATTTGGCATAGAAAAATGTACCTTCACATGTGGCCGTTCCTTGAAGTTTGCATGAGTTCAGTGGCACATTTTGTCAGGAATCTCAATCACTGTCTCCTTCTAAACAAAACCCCCCGGGACCGAAGCAGACACCAGACACTCAGCGAAGTGTCCTTGGGCCAACCGCAGCCTTAAGAAAGAAAGCAACCAGCCACCTGCTGCTTTCCACGTTCGCCTGTGTGTGTTTAAACAAAGACCATCCTTGACCTGAGCTATATCTGCCGCACTCTGACTACATGATACCGTTTTGTTGTTGAGAAAGGTCGCAAGGGTCAACCATGTACCGGTCAAAAGGAACGCTTTTTCTGTATTGTGTTTTCTTTTATTTCAAGACTATTTACATTGTGGATTCCCACTGAAGGCAGTACACTTTCGAATTATGTTCCATGACAAAATGTTTTTAATGGATTTTAATGTATTCTTTATTACATTGCTGAATGTATGGAATGTGTGAGCAAGCCAAAAGGCGAATTTCTGCCATCATTGTGCATGGTAGACAAAGTTTTTCTACTGACCATAGCGCAAATGTTTTACCAGAAAGAACATACTAAATAGTTGAAAATACAGCTAAAATGTTTTTCAAACTTTTCGGTTTAGACATTTTTGAAGAAATAAAATAAATTGTATGTTTTATGTCCATGAGTCAGTGCCATGCCATTGGTCCGACAACCCATTAGTCCGACGTCTCATTATTCCAAAAATGTACCACTGAGCAGAAGTGCCATTAACCCGATATCTCTAATCCAACAGGCTTATTTTGTCCTAAAGTGCTACTTTTACGACACATTACCGTATGCTTCCCTACACAAAGAAATAAAAGTCAGGTATAAGGTCTTAAGCAGTCTACAGTACATTCATTTTCAAATGTACTAAATGGAAAGTAAACGCATTTGTCAAAGAAAGGCGTGTTTGTTTGTATACTTTATTGTCCTCGTAGGGAAATGTGTCCTCTGCATGTAGTATTCTTATGAAGAATCGTGCTGTTGTTTTCGCATTTATGGCAACCTTTGATTTACCACCAGCATCGGGGAAACTAAACAGTTCAAAAATACTTTTAATCCAGTTAGATATGTTGGAGTATAATTTACAAACACCTGCTCTAAAATGCAGAACAAATTGAAAAGAATTCATCATAAAATGCTCTTTAAAAGTACCCAAAATGTGTACAATCCAATAATGTGACTGTCATCTTGTCAACGGCGTGGGATAAAGGATTGATCATATTTGATTGTTAAATAGCCCAGCCCTAATGTCCCTGTAGGCTCCCTAAACAGTCCCGCTCGCTCCATAGGGTTCAGTATGTGTGGACAGGACTTGTCACTCTATTTCAGTAGTGCCCGGGGGAGATTAGGAGGACCCTCGTATACGGCACACAGCTGGAAATAGAGCCATGGCCTTTCTCCTATCTGCACTCTCCATGCCTTCCGCGCTCTGCTGCCGCCTTACCTCTGACTGTACGGGCTCGAGGCATAATACATTTCTAGTAAAGACACACTGCGGAACGGTCCAGGTTTTGTGAGTATTGCATACGAGCAGCCGAACCGTCGTAAAATATATACTCAATTTTTCCGCTCACTAAATGTATTGAATCAGATTGAAACTGTGAGCGTCGTGTCGTAATCGTGACTCCCTGGTGTTTACAAAAGTGGTCCTCATTGATTATAGTATTCGCTTCAGGGCAGAAATCTAGGAGTAATCATGGACTCAGACCTGAACTTAAACAGCCATATCAGAGCAATAACATCAGCAGCCTTTTACCACCTGAAAAAAACATGACTAAGATCAGAGGAATAGTGTCTGACTTCCTGTCACTCAGAGAATAGAACTTAAAGTACATCTCTGACTTGTTAGAGCCGTATGAACCATCTTCGGCCCTGAGAACTTTAGGGAGGGGTCTCCTGGTGGTTCCCAGAGTCAGGACTAAACACGCTGAGGCTAAAGCTAAAATCTGGAACATGAGGATGTGAGACAGGCCTCAACTCTGACAATGTTCAAATCCAGGCTGAAAACAGCTCTTCTTACCCGTGCATAGGAAAACTGAAAGTATTTGATCTGTATTGTGCCCTCAGTGTAGCTATGCAGATAGACAAACTCCTTGACAATTGACAGGTGTGATGTCCTTTTATTGACGTATCCTTAAATTACTGACAGTGAAAAAGCAGTGCTTTCGGTAAGACAAGAAGGATGGATATAGATTACATCAGAAGTGGATTTTGCTGTCAGCCATATTTCAACATGTGCTGTTTACTAACTCTATTGCTGGTAAGAATTAAACATAACACTCACAACAACTACAATGCCTCCTGCTGGTGGGAGAGAAAACTACTCCAGCACTCCTTGCTTTTTACTGTAATTAGTTCATTTTGATGTTGATTTTTTATGGATTGATTTGATCTTCTTTCTTGTAATTTTATGCAACTGTGAAGTACTTTGAATTGCCTTGTGTTTGAATTATGCTCTACAAATAAACTTCACAAAAAGAGGCTGGAAGTTAGAAATATCACACTATAATCAAAGTCAGACATGACATTCTCTCCTGTGTGCAGTAAAGTTACCAATGCATTTAAAATAACAATTTTATGTTGGACTTGTTGTCTTTTTGCTTGCAATGCCTTAAAGGAACAGGCCACTGTTTTTCCATACTATTATGTTCTAATCTTACCTGAGCTTAGACGAGTTGATACGTACCATTGAGTTGCCTTGTGTACGAAATGCGCGGTATAAATAAAGTTGCCTTGCCTTACCTGTCTGGTCTTTGTGCGTGCCCTCAGTCACGCAAGACGACCAAAGATGTTGTTAGCATTTAGCCTCTCCCAGTATATTCCTATTGCTCCAACCAGGGTAAAG
Source organism: Proterorhinus semilunaris (assembly GCA_021464625.1). Classification (NCBI taxonomy): domain Eukaryota; kingdom Metazoa; phylum Chordata; class Actinopteri; order Gobiiformes; family Gobiidae; genus Proterorhinus; species Proterorhinus semilunaris. Next base: position 22,687,912 of record CM038362.1, on the reverse strand, counting down.
TTAGAAGTGACCAAGCTCTTCCACGGGCACACAGACCGCTCAGGTGCGCATCAACGTGTCCAAGCTCAGGTAAGAACACATCTCAGTATGGAAAAACAGTGGCCTGTTCCTTTAATACAATGAAGAAAGGACTGCCTGTTTTAAGGGTCAGACTATAGGATGTGAAGGTCGCACATGTAGTTGATCTGGGACATGTGCCGATGCCACTTGGAGAAGCTGTAAACACAGCACTGAGAAGACGCTGCCCTCTAGTGGCACAAAATGTTCAATGCACTACTTGAAACGCATTTCCCAAAACTGTTCATATCACAGGAGTTTGATTCAGTGAGTTCAGCTTTGTTGTGTTGCATTACACACCCTGGATTCGCTTATTGCACTAAACTATTTTTTAAAGCTTTTAAGTCCTGAAAATATGGCTTCTACATATTTACCAATGCCAACAAAAAGTCCCCTGTTTGCAGAGCATGTAGAGAGTAGAACAGGAGCGCAGTAACATGGAGTGCAGATCCAACAATTAGGCCCACAACCTTTGTGCAAAGAGTCAACTTTAACCCTCAAAGTGTTTTTGTGAAGAATGCACCTGTTGAAGCCTCCTCCAACTGTCTCTGGCGTGTTTGTTGTGTGTAAATGTTAAGGACAGAATTAGCTCGTCGATGTTTTGTTCAACTGGCAGTGGGCCGTCATCAAAAACAAAACGAGTATTTGAAACAGATACCTGACCCACAAAATATGCACATGCGACTCTGCGGCTGATCCACTTTGGCACGTGCTCAAACCCTCGGTAAATGACTCCCATGAAGTTCAAATTCAGTGATGTTCGGTTTGCATTAACTATTTTTGTTTGAAATGCTCTTGTTACGCACCAGAGTCTACTAAGAGCCAGACCGATAATACAGCGCAATAATGTGAAATGAAGGCATTTACATGACAAAAAGGACGGGTATCGCTTTATATCAAGGGGTGCTTGTTAAGTATCAAAAAGGTATTGAATCATTAGTAATCTTAGGTTATGGGCATAGATATAATATACAAGAGATAACCGGTGATCCAGCCTCATTCATTGTAAAGGTCTCGAGTCGTTTGTGAAACTTACATGGCTGCTCAATCTCCGCCTGTTCTTTAAGAGGGCACAAAGGCTGGAAGCCCCACGCTCGAGCTTGATTGACAGGCTCTGGAGCCAGTCAATGCACTGAAAAGGCTTTCACTTTTTAGGGCTGATGTACAAAAACCAGCGTGGTTAAAAATATTTCACCTACCCCAGCGTGAAAAAAGTTCACTTAAGTCATGAGCGCATTGCGCTTCTGTCACGTCGTGGGCATCCGTCTGATAATCAGCTCAACTTTAACATTAACCGTGTTCGAGATAGAAGCGGCTCTAGGGTGCAGAGTGTGATGGGAGCGTGAGAGCAGAGCCACACATTCACGAGGACCTGCTCCTCTATGGAGGATTGAAAGTGCCACAATTAAATAAATAAATACACCATTAAATAATTAAATACATGTGTCATTAATTAATTAAATGTTTCATTAATTAATTAAATTACCAATGATTCTGTGTAAAAAAAAATATATAATTATTTATCTATTTAATTAATTATTTCATGGTCCTGTGTTGCAGTGTTTCATGAATTAATTTTATCTGTCAAACTCGCCCATCAAAGTTTGAGGGGTGGGTCCTAACACCTGATTGGTCATCCTGCTCATCGAGTCAAGGCAAATCAATTCCAGAATAATGGATTGATGCAGACTATTGAACATACTCCGATACGCTGGGTGGCGCTATTCTCCCTTACGTAGGTTTGAATACTCAAGCAAAAACAACTAAACACAAGCCTCGATCACTCCATCAAGGGATGTCAAGAAATAACTTTTTTTAAAATATCTGCCGTTTCCGCTGTTTCTCAATAATCGTAAAGAGCACTCATCCGCCCGGTAGGTGGCGGTAAATGCACCTAGATTGGTAGCTATCCGCCATTTGAATTAGAATGTACCGTTGCCTCAATGCCCCCACTGTGCCAATGCTCCACCCCTAGTCTCAATGTACCACTTCCTAGTCTCAATGTCCCGCACCCTGGTCTCAAACAGCTGTTTTCTTAGAATTGTTCAGTGTATTAAGAATTTCCTAGTCTAAAGAAGGTAAAGACATGGCATGTCATGACTGTATTTTTTAAGGGTAAAAAGCTGTTTCACTGAATCACATCATGTCCATCACATTTGATTTTGAACATGTTTACTTCAAATCTGGTGACATGGCTGGTTATTTTATGACACAAACCAATCACATTTCTACCTAAAGAAAAACAAAGTCAATAAAATGTCATTTCTGCTCTCATCTGTATTTGGTTAAATCAGTGCATCCTGAAGTCATCTCTGATGGCACATTAGACGAACGTGTAATGTGGATTTAATGTTTTTCATTCAACAGTTTTCAATACAATGTACATTTGCTAACTGTGACATAGCCAACTGGTTATCTAGCTTTAAATAATAAATTAAATAATGTACATATATGGCAAAACACAACGGTAGCTCAAAAACATGTTCACTTATACACTAATGTCTTTAGTGTAACTAGGCAACCACACTTACTTGGTTCTTCACGCTGGCGGATCATGTAATACAGACAAACTCTCTTGTCGTTGTACACTTATTTTGCACTTTTTACGTTTATCTCAAAATGTTGATAAACCGCATAAATGTGACGCATAAAACGCGTACATGTCATTAATATATGGAGCCCTATCTTACGGTATCTTTTAACGTAAAAGTCTCCGATAAAACAGCTGTTTAATTGCGGGGCATTAAGACCATTCGGCCGGGACATTGAGACCACTCGAGCGGTACATTCAGACCAATGGATGCGGTACATTCAGACCAATGGATGCGGTACACTCAGACCAATGGATGCGGTACACTCAGACCAATGGATGCGGTACATTCAGACCAATGGATGCGGTACATTGAGACCACTCGAGCGGTACATTGAGACCACTCGAGCGGTACATTGAGACCACTCGAGCGGTACATTGAGACCACTCGAGCGGTACATTGCGACCGGGGCATTGAGGCAACGGCACATTCCGACTAGCACCCCTGTAGAGTACTTCTTCTAAAATTTCGGTCACTCTACGGTCAATGCCTTGGTCAGAAAGTGCGGAAATAACTCCAAGAACTTCAATAAATTCCTCCGCTTTATTCTGTATATGCTCGGGGTCTGCAGGTCCTGCTTCCACATACTCGGCAACGTCTAAAATATCTCGCACCAACTCCCTTGAAACCTCATGAAGGTCCTCCATCAGCGTAGCCGCCATGTTTCCAAAAAACACTTCAGGCCAAAGCCATGGATTAGACAAGATTTGAGTTAACCAGGCTTTAGCCCGCCCACAACTTTTGATGGGCGAGTTTGACAGATAAAATTAATTCATGAAACACTGCAACACAGGACCATGAAATAATTAATTAAATAGATAAATAATTATATATATTTTTTTACACAGAATCATTGGTAATTTAATTAATTAATGACACATTTATTTAATTAATGACACATGTATTTAATTATTTAATGGTGCATTTATTTATTTAATTCCATGTTTAATTAATTAATGAAACATTTAATTAATTAATGACACATGTATTTAATTATTTAATTGTGTATTTATTTATTTAATTGTGGCACTTTCAATCCTCCATACTCCTCTGGCCACACGTTAGGGCTGAACGATTAATTGCATTTGCAATTTTATCGCGATATTACACAACGCGATTTCGTAATCGCAGGGCACGCGATTTGGGAAGTAAATAGAGCAACGAGATATGGCAGCAAAGTCCGCTCCGTCGCGTGCTTTTGTTTACGTCTCAGTCTAGTTCAGGTGCGCGGTAGATTGTGGATGTACAGTGAAAATATCAGCTTTTATCATGCAGCCACCGCGAAGGAATATTGCTTTTCTCCGTTAGCATTGCGTTAGCCGCAGCGCTAATCACGCCATTCCGTCGCCGCTACTACACGCTCTGGTGACACAGAAACTCCCTCACCTCCGGATTCACACGCCTCTGCCTCCACAGACATATATAGGTGAGTCTGTGCTGATTGTAAAAAGTAAAGAGTCGTTTGTGGCTCAGTTTAGGGGGCTTATGTTTGGGAATGTTGTGGATAAAGAACTTATCTCAAAAGCATAATGACGTTTCATGACCATTAAGTATCCGCGGAGGCCATGTGCCTTTATTTACCTTTGCGTCTACCGCATATCCGCTCCGTAGGTCGTACAGACGCTAGATATAAACACTAAACTGCAGTATGAAAAGGGTTGGTAACTAGGATCCGAGGCAGGAGTCCGTGTCATGTCTTATTTTGCTGAGGAAATGTGCTGTTTAAGCTGAAATGTCACTAAATGGCTGCGAGTCAAAGAGACGTGTCTGTGTCTGGCACCTCATGTCCCGTCTCCTTGTGTCAGTGTTCTTTTCTTTCTTCATATTGTCCAAAGTTACATCCCAAAACCAAAAAGCTGCTCTTAATTCCACTGTGATTTGGCGTGTGCTCCATCTGGCCTCTCCGTGTCCATCAATAACGCGCATCTGAAGCAACTCAGACAGGGATTTGATTGGCCGAAATAATAAAGTACTATTTAATAAATTAAATAGCTTATTTTGTATTAATTGGGAGTTTGATTTCCTAAAACTTTTCCAACTAGTTAAAGCAGACGTTTGTTCTTACTTTCCTGCACTTTAGTTTGGGTGATGTTACTGACTGGATCAGTGAGTTATTTTTTTTCATATCTATATAATTTAGCATTTATTTATAGACTGTACTGTTAAGTTCAGACAGTTTAAGAAGTGCAGTCCACACACATTTTGAATAGGTCAAGCAACAATTTTGTTGCAATTTTCACTTCAAATATTGTTTATTATGAAACAGGCTGATTTATTGCTTGTGTTAGGTGAAAAATACATGAGAAGAGGACCTTGCAACAATAATCGCATATTTAATCGCAATCGCAATATTGAAGAAAAAAAATCGCAATTAGATTATTTCTCAAAATCGTTCAGCCCTACCACACGTCCTCCCGGGGTTGGCATAAAACCGTCTCACGGAGGCTCCTCAGTGCGGGCTGGAGTTAAAGGCAGGTCCAGATCGTCCTCCTCCTCCTTCACACAGCACCCTTACCGCTCACGACGCCTTTGCAGCCCACAGACTGCTGTTCGGTTCGCTCTGACCAGAAAATGACCCATTTGCGGGTGCACGCGCGTTTACAATGTGTGTTATGTTGTCTAATCGCCCCAAAAATGTAATTTTTTGTGAGCACTCCCAGGAAAGACCTCAGCACCCCCTGCGACAAATGTCTGGCACCGCCTCTGATCGGTGTTGAGCTCCCTTTTTTCAGACTCATGGTTTGTCACCACCAGATGGCGCCAATGCAATGTAGCCTACCAACACTGTGTGATACAGTGTGACACAATTATGAAAGTGTATGACACGCACTTTGAAGTATCATCTGCCCATCCCTACCCTCAAGTAAGAGTTGATATTCAAAATATTGTCAAAAGTAGTGACATGAACTACTTCCTCCAAAACTGTACGACGCTGACGCCATCCAGGAGGGGGGCAGGCACTTGAGCCGGCTTAGCCCTGGTTCAGGCCGCATTGACAGGGGCGCGCGGCTCTGACTCAGTCTGGCCTTGGAGCTTTGTGTGGCGGAAGTGCTTTTCTAGTGAAAGAGAGTAACAATTCTACACCTACCATCGGCGTGATTAGCTGACAATGACGGATGACGGCACGACTGACGATCAACCCTGAAATGAAAAGGCACTGGAGGTGCTTCAGGTTTCCTTTTATACCAAGTGTTTGCACTCACCAATGGCAGGGGGACTAAACATGACTAACATCCTTTCATTCATTGCTAAGCCTGCTATTTATGTTTTAACTTTTTAATTTTTTGTCTTTACCCTGATTTACAATATACTACACTTCCTCTTGTGTTTTTCCACCCGAAGTCATTTTCTGAAGTATTTTCATTGCATACATTCGCCACAAAGAGTCAGTGTTGGACAGGGTTTCGGAGGGAAAATGCCCAAAAGAAGCCTACATACTGTCTAATGTCAAACGGATGGTTCTTTTTAAACACTTTACTAAATATCCGATTTCTATTTGAAATGTCGCCAAAAAAATTACCAAGAACTTCCTGCCTAGTAAAGTTCATTTGGTCTATGGCGATGTGATGTTATTGTCGTACCTGAGAGTTTTGGAGAGACTGCTTGCTGTCGTTGTAGCTGGGTCACACGATTGTTGAGGTAAGTCAACATTAGCAAAATGGCGCAGGGCAGGCCGTGGAGACAGGCAGGTTAGCAAGCAGAGACCCAGGCCCTTTCCGAACCCAAAATCCTCCTTCCCTCTTCCGCTGATTCCTCTGTGATGGCCCGCCCCTTTATCGTGACATCCCCGTCCACTTATGTTACAAGAATCACAAGTTCGACAGGCGATACTAGTTTTAACTGAAAAATAATTTCCCTTAGAGTTACACAAGTCATTCATATTTGTCACATAGCCTATAGCTAGATATTTTAGTTTCTTCAAAAAAATCGCAAGTCGCGAGTTTAGTTACAGTTTAGTTTTTCAAAAGCACACGGCATTACAGTTCACCGTCATGAGAAAGTTCAGAGAGAGTGGATCAGTCCGCGCGCAGCACACATTGCGTCATACATTATACATGCGCATTAAAAAGGAAATAGACCACTCATCAACAACGTTACAGCAAAAACAAATGATTCCCAATTTACAATCAAAATAAAAAAGGAAGCTAAACCATAACTTTACATACAAACATGAGATGAGAACACATAATCTAACAGAGGAAATGGTTTCGGAAAGGGCCAGAACGTGAAGACTGAGGCGGATTTAGGAGCAGAACCAGGTGTGTCCCATATCGACGAGGAGGAGGAGCAAATAAACGGGGGGGGGGGGGGGGGGGGGGGGGGGGGGGGGGCAGTTTTGCTTCCGGGAGTGTGAAAGCAAAAACGCTCCCTCATTAGTTCACTGTCCGGAATATTTTTTTAATAGCATCCTTGATCCGGCGACGATGTTTATTGTCCTCTGCCTCGATGATACAGGCTACATCCCTGTTACCCACCCATCCATCTGTCTGTCTGTCTGTCTGTGTGTCTGTCTGTCTGTCTGTCTGTCTACATCAGAGGTCCAAACTTTATACATGGAGGGCTGCATATTGAAGTGTAGACAGAGTGGAGGGCCACAGATTGGTGGTCAATTGGATTAAAATTGCGTTTAGCAGAGTTTTAACTCTCCTCTGACATTTATTTAGGCCTTGTTTCCTGTTGCCACGTCACCTTTGCGAGACTCGTGTTTGTTTCGCTGGAAGTCTCTTGGAATTTCAGTAACATTTTAAGAGTTGGTGAAATCAATCATTATGGCTAGCCGCACCAAGCAAGAGCTTCACCGTCTAAGACTGGACATAAAGCGATTGACGGAGGATATTAAAAAGAAAGAAGCGCTTGTTTCCGACCTCATGGAAATATCCCATAGACAATCACTCCATATTTCCTCTCTGACTGCTGCCCTCCAAGAGACAGTGCTCGGAGACCCGGTTACCTGTCCCTCACCCTCTAGCTCAACTCCCCACCCGCAAACCGTGCACAGAACAAAAACACTTGGATCCACCTGCTTGAGCCTCACGAACCGCTTCTCTGTGTTGGCGGAGGACTCACCTACTCCAGCTGTTCCGGCAACGGCGCTCTCCAATCTGGACCCGGCGATGGATTTCCCGGCTCTCCAAGGGGGTGGCGCGGATCCCCGCTCGGCCCAGCCTCACAAACAGGGGGAAAAAACATCGGCCAGGCGTAATATCCTAAAAGAGGCGGTCCGGAGACGATCCAGTGGATCCTCGGGTATGGCTCCGGTCTTGTCGCTGTCCCCGACGCTGCACGCGCCCTCGCAGCTGCTGACGGTGTCGCGGTCTCATCAAGCCGCGACACCGCCGGTGGCCCCCCCGCGGTCAGCTCTCGCGTCACGGCCACAACATTCCGCGTCGCGAGAGGTATCCCCGCGGTCCTCTCCGGCGGAGCCACGGACACAACAACCCGCGGTGCAGCCGGTGATCCCGGACGAGGGCGCGCAACAACAGCAGCCAGGATCCACTCCTGTCGGGGCGGGACTTGAACCCATCGGTCAGCCCGCGGCCCTGGTCTCTCCTCCGTCCTCTCCACATGGTGATGTTTCCGAGTCCGCCCACCAGCCAAAGCCACTATTCCCCACCACAACACTCATAATAGGAGACTCCATTATCAGAAACGTCCGTTTTTATAACGCCGCAACCCACTGCTTCCCAGGTGCTACAGTTTCCAGGATAACACAAAAACTCCCAGGCATTCTCCAGTCCATGCACCCATCCGTCCATAGAGTGATCGTCCACGTGGGTACAAATGACGTATCGAAAAGACAATCGGAGCGTACAAAACTGGATTTTAAAGAACTCCTCAGCGTTCTGAGACCATGGATTTTTAAAGGTGTGTCTGTGTTCATCTCGGGCCCCCTCCCCACGCTGAATCGTGGCGATGAACATTTTAGCAGGACCTTCCATCTGAACTGCTGGCTTAAATCCGTATGTAGACCTCTAACCTCTTTTATTGACAATTTTAGCCTTTTTATGGACCGACCCTCTCATTTCCGAGTCGACGGCTTACATCTGAACCTGAGGGGCAGCCGTCTGCTCACAAAGAACATGTCCCTGGCAGTCCACTCCGCACCTGCGCGTGATTGACGGTTTGCCTCCAGTCAATCACGCGCAGGTGCAGCCTCCGCCAACACTCCCCCTCCTATCGTTTCCACGCCCCCCTCACAAACCATCCCTGTCATCACTAGCAGAGAGCGGACACAACACAACCCTCCATGCAATTATCCCGTTAATATGGACAGGAATTATCCTGTCCATATTAACGTTTTAAAACCCCTCCCCAAAGCCCCCCCACAGTCCACAGCTAATCCATCCCAAACCACACTAAACATGGCTCTTTTAAATGTCCGCTCTCTGCAGAACAAGTCTTTTATTGTGAATGACCTGATTTTAGATAATAATCTTGATTGTTTGTTTTTAACTGAAACCTGGCTGGGTACAGATGCGACCGCGGTTCTTGCTGAGGCCTCCCCACCTAATTTTAGCAGCACCTTTTCAATAAGGAATGGGAAAAGGGGAGGTGGCACTGCTTCCATATGTACAAACACTATTGCCACCAAACCTATTTTATTTGATCCATTCCCCACGTTTGAGCACCATGCAGTTGTTTTTAGTAATCCCCCCATTTTATGTGTCACTATTTACAGACCCCCCCAAAAATGCCCTCTTTTTGTTAAGGAATTTTCTGAGTTTTTATCACTTTTACATAGCTCTTTTAATATGATTCTTTTAACTGGTGATTTTAATCTACACATAGATAATCTTTTAGACCCTGTTGCTAGGGATTTTTTAAATGTTCTTAATTATATGGATTTTACCCAACACGTCACACAGCCAACTCACGACAGAGGACACAGTCTGGACCTGGTCATCACGTATGGCCTGTCCACAGCTGTGTCTTCTGTCATTGACTTGGCTGTTTCTGACCATTACTGTGTGTTTTTTAATATCACCAGTTTTACCCAGCGGGAGACCTCGGTAAGAGCTGTGAGGAAACGTCATCTCACCCCTGAAGTGGCTGCAAATTTTATTGATGTTTTAGAGAAATATTCTCCTATTGTTCTACCTGCCCCCTGTGATTTTATTTTTGAACATTTTAATAGCAAACTCAAGTCAGCGCTTGATTCTATCGCTCCTTTAAAATCCAAGAAACTCCCTACAAAACCAATTACTCCATGGAGGAATGAGGAAATTAAACAACTCAAAAGACAATGCAGGGTGGCAGAGAGAAAATGGAGAAAAAACAAAATTACCATAAACTACCAAATCTTCCGTGAACAACAATCAACCTACAATAACACAGTAAGAAACACAAGAAACAACTACTTCTCAAAAATTATCAACAATAATAAAAACAATCCCAAGGTACTCTTCTCTACAATAGAACATCTAATCAATCCTGATTTTAACAAGACCAATTTTACTCCAAGTGACTCCCTTTGCGAGGCGTTTGCAGACCACTTCAGGGGAAAGATAGACACTATCAGATGTAATATTTTATCTACTCAAAGTAACACGGTTTTAAATACATCTGGTTGTCTACTTGTTCCAGAGGAAACACTGCACAGTTTTGTCCAGGTTAATGCTGAGATGCTTGATAAAGTTTTCTCCTCAGTGAGGCCCACCACATGTCCTTTAGACCCGGTCCCAACCCCGTTTTTTAAAACTTTCTATGGATCTCTTAGAGACGAGCTTTTACACATGATGAATTGCTCCCTTCAGACGGGGGTCTTCCCTGCTGCCTTTAAGGGGGCGGTGGTGAGGCCTCTGCTGAAGAAGAGCAATTTGGACCGTAATGATTTTAACAACTTTAGACCGGTATCCAACTTACCATTTTTAAGCAAAATCTTAGAAAAACTTGTTTTTACCCAACTTAGCGACTTTATAAATGCACATGACGTCCTTGAGAAATTTCAGTCTGGCTTTAGGGTAAACCACAGCACCGAGACAGCCCTTTTAAAGATTTTAAACGATTTTAGATTAAATTATGATTCCAAAAGGTTGACAGTGTTGGTTCTACTGGATCTGAGCGCTGCCTTTGATACAGTTGACCATACTATTCTTTTAACTCGTTTAAAACACATCGGCCTCTCTGGTGCTGTCCACAAATGGTTTACATCCTACCTCACAGACAGGACATTCATGGTAAGTGTGGATACCTGCTCCTCCAAGGTCCATAATATTACATGTGGTGTGCCTCAAGGTTCGATTTTAGGCCCAGTGCTTTTTAACCTGTATATGCTCCCTCTTGGTGATGTCATCAGGAGACATGGAGTCAACTTTCATAGTTACGCTGACGATACACAGTTGTACATCTCCATGTCTCCTGAGGACACCAGGCCAATGGATGCACTTTTTAACTGCATTTTAGATATCAAATCCTGGATGGCAGAAAACTTTCTCCAGCTTAACCAGGACAAAACTGAAGTTTTAGTCATCGGTCCTCAGGCCCAGAGAGAGAAACTTTTACCCAAACTACAGTCACTGTCTTTTAATCCTTCCTCACAGGTGAAGAACCTGGGTGTGATTTTTGACTCTGAGCTGACTTTAATTCCACACATTAAGAATATCACAAAGATAGGTTTTTACCATCTAAAGAACATAGCCAGAGTCCGCCCCATTCTCTCTCGGGCCAACACGGAGACGCTAATGCATGCTTTTATCACCAGTCGTATCGACTACTGTAATGCCCTGCTTTCTGGTCTTCCCAAAAAGAGTATCTCAGGTTTACAACTTTTACAAAATTCAGCAGCTCGTGTCCTGACGAAGACCAGGAGGCGGGACCACATTACACCGGTTTTAGAGTCGCTGCATTGGCTCCCCGTGTGTTTCAGGATCCATTTTAAAGTTCTTTTAATGGTTTTTAAATGTCTTAATGGTCTTGGTCCTTCTTATCTTTCAGAATTGATTTTACCTTATGAGCCTTCGCGGTCCCTTCGCTCCTCTGGCAGGGGTCTCCTAGTTATTCCTAAAGTCAACAGAAAGACTCACGGCGAGGCGTCTTTCCAATACTATGGCCCTCGCCTCTGGAACGACCTGCCAGAGGAGCTCAGGACCGCAGAGAACGTTCATGTTTTTAAGAGCAGGCTCAAGACCCACCTTTTTAGTTTAGCTTTTAATTAATATTTACTTATATTAACCTTATTTACCGGTTTTAGTTCTATTACTTCTTTATTTTCCCTCTTTTATCCTGTGCTATTTCACGCACAGTTTTAGCTGTTTTTAATGTATCTCTTATTAAATATTTATTTATTTATTTTTATTCATTTATTTTTTATGTTCTCCTAGTGGTTCCTCTGAGGGAGCCCTCTGCCCCGGGAGTGCTGGTTGGCTGTGGCCGTGCGGGCGCTCTCCTGGGGGTGCCTGGATGGAGGTAGGACGTCTCTCCTACACCTACTCCGGGCCCCCTGGGTTGGCGCTCTGTGGCTGTGGGCGATGGGCTGCTCCTGGTGCAGACGGCTCCTTGGATGATGTTTCCTCTTTCGGTCGATCTGTACCCAGCCTTACGTACTCAACTCTATGTCCATTTTTATTTAAGACTTTTAATTGCTGGGCTGTCTGTACGTATATGTGTCTGTGTGTCTGTGTGCGCGGGTGGTGGGGTTGTAGTTATTTATGTATATTTACTGGTGGGGACGATTTTTATTATTTTTAATGATTTTTAAGCACTGTAAAGCACTTTGTGTTACATTTTGTATGAAAAGCGCTCTATAAATAAAGTTTGATTTGATTTGATTTGATTTGAACCTTAAACTCAGCCCTTTCCCACTATAAAAAGCTATTGTGTGAGGTTATACTTGTGTATAATCATGAAACTTGTCGTAAAAAGTACCATCTCTGGCGATGTGTATCAATTTAGCAAGCCTGAGGGCCACATTTGGTCCCCGGGCTCTACTTTGGGCACCCCTGATCTAGCCTAAATAATGTCACACTGGGACACAGACAGGAAGTCATTATCCATGATCTTTTTTGTTTCTCAGTAAAGTCAGATACGAGTGCCTTCGTGGTCCAGAGTCCTGATCACGTCTTGAATGACCTCCTTCCCGCCTGCTCCCGCCTGCATTGATCCGTGTCCCGGCGTCCACTGCTACGGCCATAAAAGCATTTCAGGAGCGCAGCCAAAACCTGCATCACCTTTAAGTGCTTCTGACGCTGTCCCCGCCCTCCTCTGACTCCAGGAACCAGAGAATATCTCTTCTTAAATGCCATTAGATCAAAAAGTCCATATTCAGCTCATTTTTTCATTATGTTCACTCATCAAATGCCAGCACGTGAGGCGAGTGAATCCGCAGATCCACAAGTTTTGTAACTATGGGCCGAACCAATAATTTTACTTTAGATCTGATACAAAGTCATTCTTTGGCAAGGATTTCCGATACTGATCTGTGTCACATTAAAATACTTGGCACTCTCTCATATTGTGAACTTGCCCAAACTCAAAAAGGAGCAACAAATTGTTCGCTCCAATAAAAAATGAGCAGGAAAAACTCAAACTCAATCGGTCACATACAGCCAGGTTGGCGGAGTGTAAAGCTGTGCTGATTATTACCATGCACGTCCAAGATGCTAATAACCCATTATTCTGGTCACATTTAGTGCTTAATTAAACACATGATGAAGTTATACATGAAAACGGTAAATAAAAGGCTGTTATTTGGAAACGATATCAAATGAACAATGATGACATTTGATCTACAGACATAGAGGAGGTATCTGGGCGAGACTCACAGCTAAGCCACACATGCCTTCTATTGTTCTGGCTAATGGACGTTCACTGGAGAATAAAACAGATAAACTGGTGCACAGGAAGAAGAGGAATGAGAAGGAGGAGCTGACCAGTGCAGGACACCACGCTCTGACCCTACCTCCGGGTCAGGTCAGCCCACAAAGGGAGCGCGGTTCAGTCGCACCTGAACACTATTCATTGTACACTTGTACAATGACAAATAATGCACTTACTTACTTACTTACTTATAATAACACCTTATCATCCAGTACAGCATCTCCACTTGCTTGTTGTGAAGTTATGTGAATCGAGAAAATGTATCTGCTTTATCCAGGGCCGGGTCGCAGAGGCTGGACTTCCCTATTTGCACACACCTTCGCCACGTGTTCTCGGAGGATTCTGTGGTGTCTCCAGGCCAGCTCAGAGATGTAGTTCCTCCAGTGTGTCCTGGGTCCTACTGGGCGTTCTCCCAAAGGGCCATGCCCAGAACACCTCCCGAGGGAGGCGACCAGGAGGAATTCTCATCACCTCAGCTGGCTCCTCCAAGCTCCTCCTGGGAGACTGAGCTCCTCACCGTCTCTAAGTGTGAGACTGTTTATTCTAGACCGTACATGACTTTCTTTCAAATACATTTCGAATATAACCCTGCTTTAAGCATTAAAACAAGTTAAAATCTTCTTGATCATAGGGATTGATGTCCATCACTATGTGTCAATGTCGCCAATGATGGATTACCAAGTAATTCACTTCTGTAATTAGGTTACTGTCTTATTACTCATCAAATGTCAGAAATTTAGAAAAGCAACTCAAAACTAGTCTGGGGGAAATACAGACATTATGCAGAGCTTATCTCGACTAAAGCAAAGAAAATAATTGTCAATTGTTCTGTGGGAAACAAGACATTCTCAACTGCATAAAACTACGCGGGGCAGAAAGTAACTAGTGATCAGTAATCTGAATCATTTTGAAATTAAATGATCAAAGCAGTAACTAGATTACTTTTAGGAGTAATCAGTAGTAGGATTACTTTCTGAAATAATCCCAACAACACGGTATACCAATGCAGATTCACAACAACTAAAGTGCAAACCTCGTGCAAAAATGTCTCATTTATGAAAAGTGACTGAAATTAGTTTAATACCTGTAATTGAAATTTGAATAGTAAAACATTACTGACAAGTTAAACATTTAAAGAGCATGTATTTAATTGACTAAACAGTTTATTCCAGAGGTGCATATCCTCAGGCTGACCCCTCACTTTACACTGATTTGCGCATTTCCCAAATTCACAAAAAACAAGCTCTTCACACTTTGAATTTTTATATAAATATTTATTGCAGAGGAGGTATCATTTTTTTATATATATATATATATATATATACATGCTATCACAATATAACACAATAGAAATCTACCAAATATTTCCCATATATTGATGCTATAAGCTTGTCGTAGAGCAATAGTCGTAACAAGCACGTCATAATACGCCGGGATAGGGACAGTATCACTCACTATACAACTGGTAACAGTCCATGAAAGATCCATTTTATATATATATATTTTTTCAAACTATTTTCTGTTCTATCAAGGGCAGTGAAACATCGGTCCTACTAATTTCTCGAGTTTTCATGCAGAAGCCACAAGAGCAAGATTTACGACGTTACAGCAAGAGTAGTAGTTGTAGTACTTGGGAGTAGTGGTAGTAGTCGGTGTAGGCCATCGGGTGACTTCGGGAGAGAAGTTATGACCCGTTTAGACAGTTGATATGCGTACACAGGTGAGTAGAGATTGAGTGAACTGGAGGGGCTCCATTTTGAAAGCCTTTATATGCACATCCCCAGAGCAGCAGGTGGCGCTGTGGAGATGTACTGTCAAATGCCACTGACTAACAACAAGGAAGAAGCTTTGTCCCCGCTGTGTTGCCATACGGGCGGAGAATTTGGGCGCAAGTTTGTTTTCATGACACTTTATCACAATTTAAACAGATTTCTACTTTTAATAGAAATACTAATACACATACTTCAGTACATAAGTAAACATTTGGCTGGGCAAGATTTACTTTTATTGGAGGGATATTTGAACAGTAGTATATGTAATTAGATAATGAAGTACAGATGTAAATTAGCAGTTTTGCTATAATCTGGCACATTTACAACTCGTGTACAACTTGTATAGGATTGTTCATTAATGTGTGTTGTCCCGATCAAATAAATGAATAAATAAAATACTTCTTTGTACTTTCACCATCTCTGTTTGTTAGCATGCCTGACATTGAAAGCTTGTATTTTCCAGTTAAAGCAGACAATTCCTACTGCTGCCTACAGAGAGCACTAAAACCAAACAAGATGCAAACCAAAGTATCCTTTACAAAGACAAAACATATTTTAAGATATAAAATGTGAAACATCAACTCTGAGGACTCCAGAACCAGGTTTAAACGCAGCAATTCTGCATGATATGTACATTTCATTACTGATTATTAATGTGAATGGAAAGCCACTACAAGTACATTTCAGAACACATATGTACATGTGATAAGTCTTTTTGTGTATGTCTATAACCCTAATAGAAACACCAACTTCATAAAGTGTTTTCCCGAAAAAAAAAAAGTCCTTTATCTACCCAGATATCTCCTGATTTCTCTCCAGCTGCAGCAAGAACCACATTTCTAAAGACATCCAGTTCGAGCCAAATAGGTCCCCGACAGCAGGGATTCTTAAAGTGAGGGTCAGGACCCCCCTGGAAAACGCAGGACACAAAGATGGGGGGTTGAGGGATGATTTCAAGACAATATGTCTTCAATTTATGACATTGAATTTGACTGAAAGCGGCATATTTTGGTGAAATTTAGCCAAATATTCATTTACAGTAACCAAAACACATCACAAAACCAGAGTTTGCACCTGAAATTATTATAAATACTAAACACATTTTTGAGTGAGGGGTTCCAAGTTGGTCTAGCGATTCTCGGTCGAGGGCCGGAAAGTTTTGGAACCCCATGATGACTTCACACGTGCAAAGTTGGTATTTTTCTTTCTCTCTTTTTTGTCTATATTTCAAACAATACTAGTCACCTGTCATGTCTAACCTAAACCTTGACCAAGACGTTATTTACCTTCTCCCTTCACTTTCTGCTTAGAATGACAGAACGCTTCACTTTGGATATAAATACACGCTTCTTCAGAAAGCCCGACACTGACGTGTGACGTGTCCTTGTTTACAATAGCTTCCTGTGGTAAGTTAAAATAACCCCGACATAATATTCATGTCCTGGGGCAGTGACTTCCAAAGCAGCTGTGGCTCGAATGACTCAAAGTCGGGTTTAACAAAAGTCAATAAAGAAAGAAAATCGCCTCTTTTTACGTAGCATTGGTCAGTGTTATACCGGGGAAGCCATGTGATGTATGGCTGCTAACACGCGCTCCATAAATATCCTATGGACCCGTGAGCGGCACAATTACGCCGATGACTGTCGAGCACCGACGCCGGTCCTGAAAGAGCGGAGACGGCAGAGGTGATGACAAATCGGGCCCCGCACCCCCCGCTAGGCAAACACGCAGCGCTTTTCTGAAATATTCCCTCCTCAGGTCAGACGTGGGGGTAATTTCTCTGCTGGTGGGCGCGGCACACATCACCAGACATGCCGGCTAAATCTTGTTTATGGACCAGAGCGGAGAAAGCAGCATATCAGAATGAAATCAGAATGGCAGAGGTGGAGATTTAGCAGTGCAACTGCGAAAACATAAATACCCACAGCTTCAAGTGAATGTAGAATCTTGATTTGGGGGGATAAATGTATTATTCATGTATTATTTCAGCACGTGCCGATACGGTTGTGTGAAATGATACTTCTCAAAGCCATCTGATCATGTGTGGGGATGATACAGAGTGGGAGACCGGATATGACCCCCGGGCCTGAATTTGCCTCCTCACTCTGAGATATTGAGATACCAATTATTGAGCCTGTTTTGCTCAAGTGACGGTGCAGTCATTCAGCCAGGTTATTATGAGTCATCAGTTTCTCTGAATATGCTGTTGTTTAATAGAATGAAATGATCCGGATTATATACAGTACATTACATCAGGGTTTAACAAACTTTTCAGGACGTGACCCCCTAAAATCACCAGACCAGCAACTCGGGAAGCCCTTCTGTAAAATACAATTAGCATTTATAATCATTTCAGTTGCAGAACAAAAAACATGATTGCGGTTATCAGTGTCCGCCAGTCACAACTTACAGTGATCAAAATGTCTCAACTAAATAATTACAGCGCCCAGCCTTCGAGCAAGAAGATTTTGAGATCTATAAAATGACACTCAACCACCTTTAACTGTACCTGAAAAGTAGGTTAATAATGTCTAATAATGCAGTGAAATAATGTCAATTCTTTAAAATTCTCTGGGATAGGACCTCCGAATCTCCCTCACCCCTGTCTTAAAGATTCAGAATTTAAACTGTTTATGTCACTGTTTCTTCTGTGCAGTGAATCACTAAACAAAGCTGATGAGAATAATGGGATGGGATCACAATCAGCCGGGCCTCCCACAGACATCCAGTATTTAGAATCTGACGGATTTACAGAGAGACAACACTCAACACGACACAGACGTGCGGCGGATGCTCCATACACTGAAGGACAGCTATCACTGTCTGATGAGGGGAGACCTTTTCTGGACTGATAAGTACTTGGACATTTTGATACAAAACACAGGACAAATCAAAACCCTCACAAGGTTTAGTTGATTTATATTCAAGCACACGAGGCATAGTGGCAGATACAGAGCCTCTCGAAAGTACCAATACACCTTGAACTTTTGCACATTTTGTCATGTTTACAACCCTAAACATAAAGGTTTTATTTTGAATTTTTTACTGAAAGTTCACACACAAGTAACAGAGAACTGTGAAGTGAAAGCAAAATGATACATGATTCTGTTATTTTAAAATAGAACTGTGAAAAGTGGGGCGTGCATAAGTATTCATACTGCATGAATTAATACTTTGTGGAACCCCCTTATGCTGCAATAACAGCAGCAAGTCTTCTGGGGTTTGACTCTACAAGGTTTGCACATGTAGACACTGACATTTTAGCCCATTCCTCTTTACAAAACAACTCAAGCTCTGTCACATTAGAAGGAAAGAGTTTGTGAACAGCAGTTTTCAGGTCTTTCCACAGATTTTCAATAGGATTTAGGTCCCTGTATTTGGCTCAATACATCTTCCCAACTATTCTTACAATCTTCCCAGTCCCGCTGAGGAAAAGCAGCCCCATAGCATGATGCTCCTCCCACCATATTTGACACGGGGGATGGTGCACTCAGGACGATGAGCAGTGTTAGGTTTGCTCCATACATAACGTTTTGCATTTGGGCCAAAAAGTTACATTTTTGTCTCATCTGACCAAAGCACCTTCTTCCACATGGTAGCTGTGTCCTCCATATGACTTCTAGCAAACTTCAAACGGGGTTTCTTATGGCCTCCTTTCAATAATGGCTTTCTTCTTGCCACTCGTCCATGAAGGCCAGATTTGTGTAGAGTACGACTTATAGTTGTCCCATGTACAGATTCCCCCAGCTCAGCGGCAGTACGTCGCAGCTCCTCCAGAGTTATTTTGGGGCACTTGGTTACATTTCTGACCAGTGCTCTCCTTGGTCGGTCTGTTAGTTTAGGTGGACGGCCGTGTCTTGGTAAGTTCGCAGTGGTGCTATACTCTTTCCATTTCTGAATGATGGAGTGAACAGTGCTCCGTGAGATGTTCAAATCTTTGTATAACTTAACGCTGCTTTAAACTTCTCCACAGCTTTATCCCTGACCTCTCTGGTGAGCTCCTTGGCCTTCATGATGTTGTTTAGTGACCAATACACTCTGACCATAGCTCTGAGGCCCTCACAGAACAGCTGTAATTATACTAAGAGTAGATAATGCACAGGTGGCCTCTATTTAATGGTTACGGCTGAGTCATTAGGAATGTTATAAAGGCAATTTAATGCATTCAGAAAAATGCTGTATGAATACTTATGCACGCCCCACTTTTCACTTTTCTATTTTTTGAAAAAGTAACAGTTGTTACTTGTGTGTGAACTTTCAGTAAAAAATTCTAAATAAAATGTACATTTAGAGTTGTAAACATGACACAATGTGCAAAAGTTCAAGGTGTATTAGTACTTTCGAGAGGCACTGTATATTGTATTTGGAATTCACCTGGATGTGACAATGGTTAAAGATCATCTTATGGGATGAGAGTGTTTGTTAAGACGAGAAGTAACTGCCATGCTACTTTCTATCATCTGATGAGAGTAAGAACAATTTTTGTCAATAGTATTACAAAGGGTCTCTTGTGGCATGAAACTAAAAAGCGCAAAGGATTTACCTAACAATATATTTTTAAATATGTTTTGAACACACATTTGTGAATTGCGGTAAAATAGCAAGAAAAACAATTTCAATACACATGAATATTAGCCCGGCCTTTGCCATCGGTAAACTCCGGTCAATTATCTTTTCCCTACATGTACGTCTGGGTCTGATCTCAGTGGCTGCGTTTCATCGGTTGAATTTCAACCTACCATTCAGCGAGCGGGGGAGGCGGGGGTTGTAGGTAACGCACCGGATTTGCTGGTTGTAGTTTGAAAACAGATCCCCTCGTTTCAAAGGAGTTCATCCCTCCCACCTGGAAACGGAGCACAGTTGTGAAGTTCCAGACCCTCTGTACGAAATGAGTACGAGGGTGTGGTAAGACCAGGCTACATGAACATACCAGATTTATAATGTTTTACTGCTTGAAATTACAAGAGGCAATCACTTTTTTACAAGGGGGGTTTACGCAGGTCGTTTGTGCGGCCATTTTGGAGGACGCAGCCACAAACATACCTGGGAACTCCTGCCCTTGTGTGTCAGGTGTAGTTAAAAGTAGTGACCCAGAAACGACAGAGTTTTTTTTTACCTTCTCAGTATTGTTTTGGCTTTGTCTTATGCTAGACCTTATAAATTACAAATAAAATGGAGGGTTTAAACCTTCCATTTTACATCCCCCAACTCGATGCATGCTGTGGAACGCCTTTGATATGCAAAAAATATTAAGCACACAAATCTAGGCCTATTTGGGTGCACGACGTTAGCTTAAACTTGGATACAATTTAGCTAATTAAGTCTAAACGAAACATGGACGCAGCTGTGCAGCCTTTTGCTATTCAAATTAAACAGGCAAAGATCCCTTGGGCGCAACATCGCACACTTGCCTGTGTGTACTCGGTTTGGCTAAAATGATATCTTTGATGCCACTTCTGATTGGATTTTGCTATTATAATCAAGGGTTGCCAGCGCATTGGCAGGCTGAGGTTTCCGTTTGCTCACTTCATACTTCTTTCATTTAAGGGACAAACGTATCATGCTAAATCAAAATTGTTCAGCTTTTAGTCGTGTTATTACGTTGTCACTTCATCAAAAAACATACCTGGTGTTGTATTTTCGCTTTGTATTCGTTTTGAGTAATTGTGTTCTTCCGATCTGTAATTCCTGGATCGTGATGCATCAATGAGGGAATATTTTTTTGTTTACAGGTCACATTTTTCTAGCGCTATAATCCGCAGACGGCACTGCCAGACCAGCCTAATCTCTCACTCCTTGCTGTGTTTTCTTTAGACATTATACCAACATTTAAAGCATTAAATAAATATATGTTTAAGCCTAAATTATGTGTGATATGTCGACTTTAAATTATTGATGAAAAATTAATTCTAAATCGCTAGTTAACGAATGAATGTTTGCTGCTGTTGCCTTGAGTATAGACATTTCAGGAATGTAAAGAAGGAATAGGAGCAGATTTGTTCACTCAAAATGGAACACTTAAAACAAAATCCAGTGCAATTTCTGTATCTTCTAGAAGTAGTACCTCCGTGTGCATTATTTAAACAGAAATAGCGTTATTTTGACCCTGGATCAAAGTGCAAGTATATATGAAAGCTTGAGACTAACATTTGTACATTAGGAAAAAATGTCACTGTAGTATTATTTTTCTTCTGACAATGTGTCCATCTACTCTGACTGTGCATGCGAGTTTATAGTATCATTTTACATGTAAAAAAAAAAAAACACATTTAAATAAATAACAAATCAAATTATTGGAAGCAACTCGTTCCACATCAGACTACTACGAGACAATAGGCACGTACAGTACATCCCGGCAAATTTGTTAGCATTTTGATCTGCCAGGAACTACAATTTATATCGAAAAAATAAATGAAAACAAATATAAAAATAAGTACATTTGAAATCAAGTTGATGCATGTTAAGGATATGCTTCTCAGGATCATGCCATAAGAAACTAAAAATAAATGTACAAGAATCTAGCGCTGGCTAAAGTGCAAAAAGGGTTGGGTTTCCTGTTTAGAGCTAGCTAGTAGGCTAACGAATCGCTGACATCCTTCCCGCTAATTCTTTGGCTTTCGGTTTTTACATGTACTTTGACTGTAAAGTGTTTACGGTCATTTACGTACATCCATCAAATTTCATGCCCCTACCCAAAGAACTCATGACACACACCAAAAAAAAAAGCGATATAATACGTAGTACGTGTGAAGGCGAGTCTTGCATAATTAGTCTAAAATATTCTTTTGTTTTCCCGTAAATATCTGGAATGCTTTGACATATTTTGTACATTTCACTCATCATCCACAACAGGAACGAAACCTCAAAAAGGAAGGCAACTTGTGGGTCACTTTTTCTTCCAAGTCACCCTACAATAGTAAAAGGTAAGGATTTCTCAGTGAAAAAAAAAAGCATACATCTAGAACTATAATTTCATTTGGTCCTCTACATAGAAATGTCATGCCTTCTTGGTCGCTGTGCTATCGTCAAAGTCCCATGGACAAACGTCGGCCTTGTTTGCGGCACTAGGACTGGGCATGCGCTGCTTCACCCCGCTGGAGCTCCTGTCTGCGCCTTTCTGTTGGGATGATGATGCGTCGTCAAAGTCCCACGGGCACACTTCCACCTGTGCTTTGGCCGCGCCCAGGTTAGTGCTCCTCCGTTGTTCCACTAGCGGAACCTCCTCGCTCTCGATATCCCAGGGGCATACCTCAGCCATCCTCTGCTGGCTAACGGTATGCTTCTCTGTAGATCTAGGCTTGTCCTGAGCTTTTATTTGACTCTTTTCGTCATCAGTGTCTTTTAATTTTTCAACAGTTCTTGTCGCGAGGCTGCCCATTTTCCTCGAAGGTGACTCCTTGCCTCTGAGAGCCTGCGATGGGCTAGGTGTTCTTTCAGATTTAGGCGAAATGGCAGTGGTGTCGTAATCCCAGGGACAAACATCGACCTTGGATGTTGGTAGTTGGAGAGACCCTGCTACCGTAGCAGGTTCACAAAGGGCACTTTTCCCTTTCACCTCCACAGGAGAAGTTCCTTTTAGTTTTTTTGTAGTTTCCATAGCAATTACTCGCTCCGTTGTCTTTTGGGTATCTTCACAGTCCCATGGGCAAACATCTGCCCGCTTTGTGTTGGTGCTTTCTGTCGGTACCAAAGGCTTTGCCAGTTGACTAGCTTGAGCTGGAACTTGCTGCTTGGTCATTTGACTACTACTCTCACTGGTATCCTCCCAGGGACAGACATCTGCTCGTACGGCTGAAGTCCTTGACGTTTCCTTCATAACTCCAACATTTGGGAGGGGATCTGAACCTTTCTTCTTCAGCTGTTGTGTTTTGCCTCCTTTAACAACTCCTCCATGAACAGTGGTGGTTTCTTCCGGCGCTATAGACACATGCTTTTGGACCTTGTTTTCTGACGGAGTGTGAACCTCTTCCACTTCCCAAGGACAAACTTCTGAGAGATCGTAAAATTCCATTGCCTTTACTGGATCGGGGCACATGATAGGCTGGCTGCTACTAACCTGTGGTTTGACCATGCAGCTCTTGGTGACAGTCTGCTTGCCTTCAGAGGGTTGGCTGAATGCCTTGGGTTGACTGTCGGTGTCTGGTTCCACCTTTGTGTCCTTGCTCTTTGGCTGGCTCTTCTTACTGCTGTCCTCTGAGCTTTGCGTCTTACCTGTCAGGCCGAGAGTCTTTTCTTTGGCACTGGCAATGACGCTGAGGGACTTCTGCAACATAGAGGGTCGGGGGTGGATGGGCTTCTTGTCTGCGGTCAGGTTGTGAGCACTCGCTGACTTGCACACCAACGGAACGGATTCAGCCGATTCACTTGGCGCATTGACGTTCTCATTGGACGTCCTCTTGACTAGCTTCTTGTCCATGAGTGTTTCTAAAAGTGATCCTTCAGCTGATGTCACCTCCATCTTATCGTTGGCCAAGCTGTTGGAGTCCTCGCTCTGGTCGCGGACGTGGTCGTAGCTACTGTGGGACTTCTTTAAGGAAAATACATTGTTTTTGACAGTCTCCTCTTTCACCGGCTTCACTGTGTGTGTCGGGTCGAAAGGGTTCTTCTTCAACATGCAGATGCTGTTTCGGTTGCTACCATGCTCTCCTAAGTCCTTGTCCTCACGGCTGCATTGGCGATGCACAGACTCTGGGATCTCAGTGATGCGTCTCATCAGGGACCGGCCCAAGCCTTTCTTAGAGCTCCTCTTCTTTTGGAGGTGGGGATTGTTGGCCAGCATCTTTTTCCTCTTGTAGATTTCTAACTGGGAGTAGAGTTTCTTCAGCTCCTCCTACGTGTAAACACAAGAAAAACATTATTTACATAAAACTAATTGGTTGAACCAGTGATCCTGGTATAAGAAATGAACAATAAGGGTTAAGCCGGATGTACGGTGCATAATTTTGATAATCTCCAAAAAATCTGTGCCAAATTGTTAAATATACTCAACTATAGTGGGACTGGGAATAATGCTGCTTTCCAGGCAAATCATAGGTTGGTTATTTATTTTTTGTTTAATCTGACATGAAAGTGTCAGATTAAAAAGTGTAGAATGTTCTTATGACTAATGTCAAGCTTCAAAAGATATCAGCATTGTTGGATAGTTTAGAATATTGAGCATCCCTGCCTTTCAATGCACCCGCAATATGAATGTGACCAACAGAAAATTAGCAGCTAGTCATAGTGGTGGGGGGAAAAAATCTATTAAAACATTTGTATGTGCATAAACCCTGCTAGTGTGCTAGGTTCTGTTAACTGGCACAACACTGACATAAAAAAGGGCATCAAAAAGTCTGCTCCGACTGAATTTAGTATGAGCCACTATTCAAAGTCTGAACAATCACACCTGTGACTTTCATATTTCGTTTACTTTCAAGAAAAGTGTTGTGTACAGTACACCCAGCTTTTTTACAAGCAAACAGTTCTACTGCACAGGAAACATGCCACATGAATCCATCACATGGGACAACAAACAGTCGTTGCACTACAGTAAACAACATGCCTACAAAAAAAGAAAAAAAGACGGTTTGGACAGAATCAAAAAGGAAATGTGTGTTTTAGTAAATGTTAGGTCTGAAACAGCCTCTAAGCTTTGGTCATAATCCGTTTTCTACATCCAGAATGCTCTCAAAGAGGCTGATAAGATCTCCTTCTGGTAAATATGCCGCAGTTATTTTGGTAGAGAGACTTCTTCAGCTCTAACAGACAAACAGGCACGTCTGCTCACATTGGCACGTTTTTCCCAACGACTGTCGCAAGATCTTACGCCACAGCCATTAATAGAACTGTGATGGCCCATTTCGTCTGGGGTCTGCAATACAAAACTGCCAGTGCTCAGAATGTGTGGAGGAAATCACCAGGGCATATGGCGCGGGAGCGAAAAGTAGCACGTTCTTACCCGGATGTCTTCGGGGTCGAGGCTGTGTTCGCTCCACGCCGAGGTGATGCTGCTGTTCAGATAGGAGCCGGAGCGACCCATGTCCAGCTCATCCTCATACGCTTCGGATGCGATATCTTCCCTCATGTGGGTGCCCGCAAACAGGAACTGAGGCCACACAGAACAATCACGGGACTTAACTCTCATGTCACAATATCTAATATTATGATTGCACTGATATTGTGAATAGAACAAAAATGCCAAGAAGGGAAGATTTCCAACTTCAGCTTTTATGTCGATGGTGGAAGCTAGAGCAATCTTGGCTGCAAAACGAGGTACTAGCCACAAAGCCACCATGTACTTATGCAAGTAAACCTTTATTGTGCTCTTGAGTGAGGGTGTTGTTTTGTGAGTGAGGTCATTGTCAAAGCGTGTGTACCTTGGGGATTAGCAGCAGCCCCAGTGTGACCGTCACAGTTAAATGTGTGTGTGTGAAGAAGAGCAGCAGCATCCAGTCTGGGTGAAGCTCCGGGGCCAGGCTGAATCTATAGCAACAGAGAAGAGAGAAGTGATCAAACCGAGCATTTTTACCAACTACTTTAGGTGCCCCTCAAGCAACTTCAGACAGGTTCTCTGTATAGAAAGGAGAATTTAGGGCTAGGGACTCTGTTGATTTGCATTTCTTTTTTCTTTTTATAACCTTTATTTGCATATCACCAAGTGACAATATTTACAGTATCTTTAGTTTACAATTTCAGAGGGTCAACTGTTGCACAATAATCTTATCTTGATACAATGATCATAATGTCTTGGAGGTAGTTTTCTTCCCTTTTTTGGGGGGCTGGGGGGCATGTTACACTGGCATGTTACAAGGGTGTTTGGCTGTTTTGTTCATGTAGGTATGTGTGGGTGGGTGTGTATGTGTTTGTCGTTTGTGGATGCATATATTTCTGGAAAAAAAAACAAGAAAAGACAAAAAATAATAATAATAATATATATATATATATATATATATATATATATATATATATATATATATATATATATATATATAAAACGTTGATTTGCATTTTAACATTTGGTTGGTACACCCTCCCTATTAGATGCTAAATCTATATATGCGAGCTTCCATCTTTAGCCAATGGCATGCTTACAAATCAAAGGTGCTGCGATAAGTGCATTATTATTATTATTTTTTGCAGCAAAAGAGCTCAGAATGGGTTTGGTGATGGTATTTAGGCTTTGAAAATGTAAAGGACACTTCTGTTACACAACAAAATCCAGGAAAAACAGATAATGGTGCTACAGCAGGAGAAGAAGAAATGACCAAAGAGAACAGGAACTGCATGAGTTAAGCAAAATACTACTCCATCCTCATCCATGTAAATGTATATAGATCAGAGGGTTTGGGGCATATTTTTTTTTATAAAAATGGGTGTTGAAACTGGAAATAAATATATACTTGTATATATGGAAACATCAGGCTTTGGGGCTGTTTTTCTGCAAAGGGACCAGGACGACTGTTCCGTGTAAAGGAAAGAATGAATGGGGCCATGTATCGTGAGAATTTGAGTAAAAACCTCCTTCCATCAGTAAGGGCATTGAAAATGAAACGTGGCTGGGTCTTTCAGCATGACAATGATCCTAAACACACTGCCCGGGCAACGAAGGAGTGGCTTTGTAAGAAGCATTTCAAGGTCCTGGAGTGGCCTAGCCAGTCTCCAGAGGTCAGCCCCATAGAAAATCTTTGGAGGCAGTTGAAAGTCTGTGTTGCCCAACGCCTGCCCCAAAACATCACGACTCTAGAGGAGATCTGCATGGAGGAATGGGCCAAATTATCAGCAACAGTGTGTGCAAACCTTGTGAAGACATAAACAATTTTTTTTTACTACGTCATTGCCAACAAAGGGTATATAACAAAGTATTGAGATGAACTTTTGTTATTGACCAAATAATACCATAATTTGCAATTAAATTCATAAATTCATGTTCTCATTTTGGTCTCTAATAGTTGAGGTATACCTATGATGAAAATTACAGGCCTCTCATTGGGCTCATTTGTTGGGCTCATGGTCAAGGTTTTCTCACTTATAGTCCTATTACAATTTGAGAACACTTGCCATACATTTTTAGTCTTATTTTCATGTGATCTACTGGAAACGTTTCAAATGTACATCTCTCCGTGTTCATCTACAGTCTCGCCTTACATGCAGCACTTTTGCACAATGGTATCTTGATTAAAAATAGAGAAGACAAGCTGTACCAGAATGTTCCATGTACCGCACTCGCTTGTCGAAGTTGCTAAAAGGATAATTAGCGAACAGTTACTGCGCTAACAGCTTCGAGGCGTAATCGGAGGCAGAGGTCCAGCATGTGAAATGTCTCTGAGCTTTGAAGACTCTTTGTTCGGCCCTATCTCAGATGAAGATTTAATAACCTTGGCACGCTGTCTCCAATTTGCAGCCGCCAGCTCCTCACCGCCGAAGTGCTTTCCATCAGTCAAGCGTACGCCTTTTCTGTCATTTTCTGTCTGTTTTTTTTTTATTTTACCTGAACCAGCAGTATTTCGAAGACGACCACCAGCTTACAAGGAAGCGAAGGGTCTAACTGGTCACTGTGGGATAAAATACAGGCTTCTATATGCGGTGCAGAGCGAGGCGCTGGACGCTGCTAACAAGCCCACGGTGCACAATACGGTCCCCCGTGACAACCGGGGCAGAGCGGATGCACCACAGCCAACACCTTCTTCGATTTATTATGTGCCTCCCCTGGCCATAGCGGACATGAATGGGAGGATGTAGAAATGGCAACAGAGCAACAATTTGTACATTCAGACTCAAATTCTCTTATTTTGTAGTCATAAATGTAATCATAACTATCGTGACAGCTGGGCATTTCTTGACAGTTGACATTTTGTCCATAAAGTGGGCACTGTTGGATTGTTTGACCACACAATTAACCATTAATAAGACTATATTGAACACAATACCCTCAATGAGAGTTGGGAGTCCCCAGTCCTCTCCTGGTCAGTTTGGGGCCTTTTCTGAATAAATATTGAAAACTCCTGCCCTAAATAGTTGCCAGAGTGCAGAGTAACGGCGCACGTGACCCCTGAATCTGGTCAAGGTTTGGCACAAGTCAGGAACGGTCCAGCAGTTTTAACGTATCAGATTTTTTTAAGGGTTCTTCTTTTTTAAGGGCCCTTTTTTTTGAAGGGTTCTTTTTTAAGGGCTATTCTTTTTTAAGAGCTCTTCTTTTTAAGGGTTCTTCTTTTTTAAGGGTTCTTTTTAAGGGTTCTTTTTTTAAAGGGGTGTTTTTTTAAGGATTCTTCTTTTTCAATTGTGACCCCAATATAAGATCTGCCATTGTTCACAACCCCATAGCTGTTTTCCATTCAAACTACAAAAAAAATATGCCTCCCAGGTTCAGAATCACTGCACTGAACTACCCGCTGTACCAAAATCAGACAAACATTGGTGGAAATTGGCCCTGAATTACCTTAATATTATTGCTAAGCTAGTAATACCAGTGCTGTCAAAGGCTTTGGCCCATATTATAATAGAGAGATTAAAATGTGTGTCTACATCTTTTTGACTTGTCAGTGAAAAAGCTGTAAATTGTATCATTTTGTTCCAATTCTTAGCTGCTAAATTTGTTCAAAGCCAACCTTTATTTAACCAGGAAAGTCCCACTGAGATTAGGAATCTCTTTTTCAGGAGGCCCCTGCGCAGACACGGGGAGAACCTGCAAACCCCACACAGAAAGACCCCGTCCAGGTGGGAATCGAACCTGGGACCCAGTAAAATCGGAGTTTACCTGATGACGTGGAAGATGGCGGAAAGCACCAGCTCGTTGTGGACAGCGATGGACATGTAGCGCGGCTCGTGGAACGCTGACGGGACGGTCCTGACAGCGTAGCACAAGTACACAGCCCACAGGAGGAACAGGAACTCCGCTGAAGGGACAGACAGGGGGAGAATGGAAGGTTTAGTCATTTAAACGCTTTTTTTCCAAATGGCAATAAATGCACAACAATATCACAAAGTGCTTTACAGATTACAACATTTAAAACAATACGCCCCGCATTATATATATATATATATATATATATATATATATATATTACACACACACACACACACACACACACACCTATATACACATACATACAAATATATATTTATATATATATATATATATATATATATATATATATATATATATATATATATATATATAGTCTTTCTGAGTCTTTCTGTTGACTTTACGAATAACTAGGAGACCCCTGTCGGAGGAGCGAAGGGGCCGTGAAGGTTCATAAGGTAAAAGCAGTTCTGAAAGATGAGAAGGACCAAGACCATTAAGACATTTAAAAACCATTAAAAGAACTTTAAAATCGATCCTGAAACACACGGGGAGCCAATGCAGCGACTCTAAAACTGGTGTAATGTGGTCCCGCCTCCTGGTCTTCGTCAGGACAAGAGCTGCTGAATTTTGTAAAAGTTGTAAACCTGAGATACTCTTTTTGGGAAGACCAGAACGCAGGGCATTACAGTAGTCAATACGACTGGTGATAAAAGCATGCATTAATGTCTCCGTGTTGGCTCGAGAGAGAATGGGAGAATTCCTAATGTGTGAAAAGTTAATTGTTTCTAATTTGCTAGATGTTTGCTTAAAAAAAAAGCTATGTAGAAATAGAATGTTTTTGGTACGAAGTGTTCTCAGTTTGTTACAGTGAAAAAAAATGAAGAAGCCAGAAAGGCAGATAAAGCTCCATCCGACGGGGTTGACCCAAGGTCGACCTGCAGGAATGTGGAATGCAGGAGCTGATAGAGTCGGCTGGACTCGCTGACCTAAACGGGACCCATGGGAAACCACGACACGTAGAAATAGGCTCATGAATATTCATATTTGGTGTGTGGTATGAAAAAGTCGGACTTCCTGAGGATTTTAGTCTCCCTATGGCACGGGGAGCTGACGAGACTCATTTTGTTAGGGACCTAAGGAAGCAGACGTCTGTATTAGATGATTTGTTAGGAGAATAAACCTTCGTAACTTTAATCTCCTGATTTCTGGTCATCTTTAATACTGGTATGTATTATTAGCTGATAGAGAAGTGCTGACGACAATGACAACTCCTCTTCCAGTGTGAATACGCAGTGTTGTCCCGGAGGGGTAATGGTAAGATAGGGGAAAGTAAAATACGACGTAGTAATATTATTTCATTGTGTACAAGGTAACCAAGGACAACACAAAGAAAAAAAGGTTTTTCTTCATATGGTGACCCATCGAGACGTGCTGAAGGGGGAGTTGTAGTCGTCAACTACGGACGGCGGCGAAGGTCCGGTCCGGTAAATCATTGCGGTAGACATGCCAGTGCTATCTTCCACAATCACTCAACCACGGCTTCACGGACGCGTCCATCCATAAGGTAAGACTACTTTTGACTACTATTTTTAACGAGTGTCAAAGTACGTCTTTTTGGCATATTTTTTCCAAATTTTAGTTAAACATAGTAAAAGAAGCTAAAGGTGTTGAATGGTTTAAATCTGTGAATTGATGGTGGAAGATAGAAGAGTCGTAAAAATAACGGAAGAGTTAAGGTAACAGAGTTATAGGACTACGCGTTGGGTTCATCCCTCTAAAAGCCGTAAGGTACGTGGCTAGGACCTCCCAGATCCGTGGACGCACGGAACAAATACTACAGAGTTGGGGACTGTAGAACTTAAAGGGTCGTGGACCCAGGGTCGGGGACCCAAATAAAGAGTACTTAAAGGGTCGGGGACCCAAATAAAGAGTACTTAAAGGGTCGTGGACCCAGGGTCGGGGACCCAAATAAAGAGTACTTAAAGGGTCGGGGACCCAAATAAAGAGTACTTAAAGGGTCGTGGACCCAGGGTCGGGGACCCAAATAAAGAGTACTTAAAGGGTCGGGGACCCAAATAAAGAGTACTTAAAGGGTCGGGGACCCAAATAAAGAGTACTTAAAGGGTCGTGGACCCAGGGTCGTGGACCCAAATAAAGAGTACTTAAAGGGTCGTGGACCCAAATAAAGAGTATTTAAAGGGTCGTGGACCCAAATAAAGAGTATTTAAAGGGTCGCGGACCCAAATAAAGAGTATTTAAAGGGTCGCGGACCCAAATAAACAGTATACTTTCACGAGGAAAAGCACGTAAGTTTACAATGAATAAAGGACGAAACGAAGGTAAGAGAATGTGTGAATTAAAAACTTGTGAAGAATGGGTGAGGGATTTGGGAAATTCCTCACCATGGTGGAAATGGACACGCAAAGGACAACGGAAGGCGAAAAAAACATGAGAACAAGGGAGCCCTGGATAGAAGAATGCATAAATGGAAAAGAAGATAATGGAGAAAGCAGAAATGGAGACAAAATTAGGAAACGAGTGGAACCAGTCCTTGAACTGGCCACAGCAGAATGGACGAGAAAGAACAAAATATTCTCCCCCGAGTCCGGGGGCGGGACCCAAATGCCGGTAAGGACGGATTCCGCTTTGGCCCCTACGGCCCCGCCTCTATATGTCCCCGCCCACTTGGGAGCATATCCACAGTTAGCAGTACAAGGGGTAGTGGATGTGGACTTTAAAGGCTCACATCTCTTATCTGACAAGGAATCAAAAGCAGTAATGGACATACTAAAAAGAGAATTACCCACTCGTATCTTCGGGCCCTCCCCCGGCAGAGGGGGACCCCGCCCCGACAACTTACAAACCCCTGTCTAGTGTGGAGTTGCAACACTTGAAAGACATTCTACCGCCCCTGCAGAATGGGGGGAAAAATTGGTTCCGTACATTAGAGTTGCAGTGTGCTAATGCGCAGCTAGCGGTGGGGGACTTAAAAGGCCTTGTTTCTGCCTGCGCCCCCCCACACGCAGTCACTCAGATCCTGAGGCTCACAGGACTAAAGGACGCCCCAATGTATGAACCTTTTGATCCATATTCAGAAGCGTTTATCGACCAAGTGGACCAAATGTACCCACCCCCTTGTCCACAACCTCCTTCGTTTCCCACGTATATGGCAGGCGCTTGCCCCTCACAATTTATGGATAAATGTATCCAACTGTACATCTCCTCTATGCATGTGCACCCATACAGGCAGCCTCAGACTTCCTGCTTGTTCTTGCAGAACGTGCTGGACGTTCTACCTGAACCAGTCAAAACAAATTTGAAAAATGTGCCGGGACTAACCGCAGACCCCACGTTATTCCTGACACATTTCAAACACCACGCTGACATCTTTAACAAAAAGTGTCAAGACAAAACTCAAAACATTGAAACCATGCAGGAGGAACTCCTGAAAAATCAACTGACCCAGGCGCGTCAACAATTGACAGCCGCCAAGAAAGACAAAAAGACTCAAATGGTGGCAACCACTCCCATACCTGCACTTATGCAGTCGCCCAGCTCACCAGCAAGCGTCTTATACGCGTCCCATAAACAGCCGTCCGGCCCGACCTCTCAAATGCACATACATGTTCATGGGATGGGGGGACAAACATCAGGGCAGAGGGGCGGTTTCAGGGGACGCAGGGGACGGGGATCTGGAGGAGTGGGTTTTGGGGGACGAGGAGCCGCAGCTCAAACACCGACTGGATGTTTTTCCTGTGGGTCACCGGACCACTACTCACGGGATTGCCCTGTCGAAATTACGGGCTGTTTCAACTGTGGAGATCAAGGCCACTGGTTACGGGACTGTCCGGAGCCCCCAGTACCAGCCCCCCCGACAATGGGTCGCGGGGGCCGAGGTGCTCTACGGATGAGGTCTACCAGTGGAGGGGATTTCCTACCAGGACAACAAGCGCCACCGCCTTGGCACAGGGGCGGAGCAAGAGGGAGGGGAGGCAACTACCCGGTGCACGACACACACGGTTACCTGCCCTATGGATACGAGGATGGATACTAGGGGTGCCCGATGAGTCCTGGCCCCACCCCGGAACCGTTTGTCCCTGTAGAGGTGGGTGGGGAAAAGTTGATGATGTTGGTGGACACAGGGGCTACGCACTCCACGACCAGGAGAGCTACGCCTGGAATGTTAAGCACAAAGAGCATCAGCCTCTCGGGACTCACGGGACAAGCGACCCCTCTACGCATGACTAAAGAATTGACTTTGAAACTTGCCGGACAGACATTTAAATCCTCCCTGATATACTCACCACAAACGCCAGTGAACTTATTGGGGCGAGACATTTTGCAAGCCACAGGGGCAGTGATCAACTGCTCACCGGACGCTATGTATATCACCTGGCCGAATGGACATTGTGTGACCTGTACACCCACCAGGACACATGGACAATATGTATTTCGAGAAGAAAATGTGACAAATGGTGTTTCCATCTATTGGCTACGACTGGAACCTGGTACTCCGGAATTGGAAGGACTATATGCAAAGATGCTTGAATGGAAACCATGGTTCAGCATGCTCCACCCCTACGCCCCTCCAAAGGATCCCCTACATTGCACCCTATTTTACGATCGCAACTCAGACGCTCAATACCAATTGGCGTTCGATTGTGAGGTTAGAGGTAACACCTATTCGCTCACTTCCACACACTTATATGTACATAAATCAGGTGTGGTTGCCCCAGTGACTCTACCAGAAGAAATTATGCCATTTTATAAACGTGACACCCTAACGGACCCACATGTCTCACTGTTTCTAGGCCCAGGACATGAGGCTCGAGAATTAGGACCCTTAACACATGTGCTGAACAAAACGTTGGATTGGGAATGTACTGCCATGGGTGATGTACAGTATAGCCCAAGCACCCAGGCCTATAAAATTGATATAGGCCTCTCATCAGATGCCTCTGTAGCAGAAGAAGAAATTGTTTCTCGCTCGCATGGCCGCGAGTTGACGGATCATGAAGGAGCAGCGGCCATGCTGGCTCATTTCCCGGAGGACTTGTGGTCAAGGGGTCCGGCGGACATTGGTTACTGTACTAAAATCGATCCTGTCAAACTGGATGTAATCCCAGGATCTCGCGTGTATGTTCCTCAACGTCACTTTAGGACCAAAGAACAGCGAGAGGGTATTGAAACGGCGTTAAAGGACCTGTATCATGCTATTTTAAGCCATTCCAAAGTAAAGTATAGGCCTTTATATGATATATTGTACCTCTACCACTACGGAGCACTCATTTTTGTGATAAATATTAGTATTTTCTGGAGGTATTTTTCCAACCCGGAAGACAAAACGCTTGGATTCAGTTAACTCCGCCCCCTCTCGCCGCTCATACAACTTTAGCAGTAGTAGAAATATATATATCACAGCAAAAAGTGAAGTTATTTCATGATGCTGTTATAAGGAGTTAACATGTGCAACACAGCTTCATGGCTAAATGGCTAACACACACGCTAACACACACGCTAACATGCATTTTGATCGACTCACCACTCTGATGTTTCCAGTATGGGACTTGCGCTGGTTATAAAAGTTAATCCACTTTGATTCTGGCCAAGGTTCATCAAGCGTCCATCAGTACAGGCACAGACAAACACTATTCTGGCTGATAGTCGCTGAATCCCGGAGGGAAATGCCAACTTCTATGGCCTCTTCTTGGGGAAGGTTGAATAAAGTCCAGTCCTCGCAGCCAAACGCGGTTTTCTCCGTGACATTATCGTGAGGTAAGAAAAAAAGAACAGGTGTCCAGACTCCAGAGTAGGTTAGAAAAAGCTCCCTCTTCACAACTTTCGGTGCAACATGACATGACCATCTGTTCAGACCGTTCGGACGCTCAGGAGGAGCGTTTGTTTTCGGTACAGGGGCAGCGCAGCGTCAGGCACTTCCTTTTTTTTTTTTTTTTTTTCTTTTTTTTTTTTATTTATTTTTTCTTACGACAGAAATAATGAAAAAAACTGTTTTACAAATAAAAATCATGCCGTAAGGCATTAGATTACAGACGTCGAGCACTTCCGTTCCGCTGTGACGACACAACTGAACACGCCAGTCGTTTACCAGGAGAGGGCGGATCAGCTGCTCAGAGCGCAGGATTCAGGAGGATTACTGAGAACTGCGTGAATGAAGCCAAAAACCACTCTGGGGGTGTTTTTGATAAGGAAATAGCATAACAACATGGTTAAAAGCTCCAAAAAGTCGATTTTGCATGATATAGGACCTTTAACAGACTTATGGAAAGCAGGAGTTTTAGAATTATCAGACTCGCCTTGGAACACTCCGTTAAACCCGGTTCCCAAACCAGATGGTACTTTTCGACCGGCCCACGATTTACGTAGAGTAAATGAGGTTACCACTACACCCCTTTTGCCAGTCCCAGACCCACACAAATGTCTGTCAGTACTTTCTCCAGACATGGGTTATTTCTCAGTAATTGACTTAAAGCATGCCTTCTTCACCATTCCACTGGCTCCTGAGAGTAGGTACCAATTTGCTTTCACCCATGAAGGTGTAAAATTACAATATAAAGTGCTTCCTCAAGGACACAAGAACTCACCGGGAATCTTCAACCAGGTACTTAAAAATTGTTTGGCACCCATCACGGTGTTGCCTGGTTCAGCTGTCCAGCAGTACGTGGATGACCTTCTTATTGGAGCAGTTACGGCTCAGGATTGTTTGGACATGACTGCAGCAGTGTTAAGTCGCTTACACCTGTGGGGTTTTAAGGTCTCACAATCTAAACTTCAGTGCTGTCGCCCCCAGGTTTCTTTCTTAGGTAAAGTGATTGGCGCAGACAGTCTTTCCCCAAGCGCCTCCCAGAAACAATCGATCTTAAGTGCGGATCGGCCAGATACGGTCCGCTCTCTGCTTTCCTTTCTGGGTTTGGCCAATTACTCACGCCATCATGTTCTTGACTATACAGGCTTGACAGCACCCCTGAGGGACGTCATCAAGGCCGCTGGTGTCCGAGACTTGCAGGCTAGTTTGGTCTGGACGGAAGAGGCGGATACGGCCTTCACTGACTTAAAAAAGGCTCTAGCCTCCTGTGCTGACTTGGCGATACCTAACTATCGTATACCTTTCCACCTTGACACCACCATTACCTCATGCTCTGGACATGCAGTGTTATGGCAGAAGGGCTCCACGGGACAACGCAATGTAATTCTTTATGCTTCTACCTTGCTGGATCCCGTGGCGAAAAAATCTACGGATTGCGCTTTATATGCTGACACTTTGGCCTCCCTGTTGAGGAAAGTGGCGCATGTGGTCATGGGTCATCCTTTGGTGGTTTATACCACCCATTCAGTGGTGGCCTATGTACAGTCCAAAACCTTTGCCCTAACTCCGCAAAGACAGCTTAAGCTGGCTAATGAATTGACGGCCCCAAACCTAACTTTCGCAGCTGACGATGCGCCAACTATTTCCACAGGCATGGGGCTGCCTGGACTACCTCATTGTTGCCAAAACTTTTCCCAGAAGCAATCAGAAATCCGTCCTGGATTGTCCGACAAACCTATCCCACACTCTAGGTCATTGTTCACGGATGGACATTGCCACCGACTTCCTGATGGTTCTTTGTCGGCTGGGGCTGCGGTTGTGGAGCTCCTCCCTCCCGATCGCACCCAGGTGGTGGCGCAGTGGGGCCCTGAAGGGGGTTCCTCGGCGCAGTATGCTGAACTCATGGCTCTGAAATTGGCCCTGGAAATATCACAGGACCAGAAAGTTACCATCTATACGGACTCAGCCTATGTTTGTGGCTTAGTACTTAGAGATTTAGCAGGGTGGATGAAGAATGGCTTCTTGACCGCTAAGGGCACTCCGGTAGCCCATAAAGACCTTTGTGAAGAGGTGGCACGTTTGTTGCTACTGCCACATACTTTGGCCATAGTTAAGGTGCCGGGCCACTCAAAGGCGGGCTCCATGACGGCCATTGGAAATAGAGCCGCAGATTTAGCGGCCAAAACAGCTGGTGGGTATCCCTTGGAAAACATGGTCCCACAAGAACAAGTTTGGGCCATGATACAACAAATACAGCTCCCTATTCTTGACTCGTTGACTCATATATCTGATGTATGGGTTAAGGTGGCGAGTGTGGATGGACGGGATATTGCCCACACTGAAAACGGACAGTTATGGATGCCACAAGACGTGTGGGATCGTCTGTCGCTCCTGGCCTCTTCTTTGCCCCCAGGGCGAAGACATGAGCTGGAATTTCATCTGGACACCTATTGGAAACCCGCGTATGGCACTCCCTCCTTTCAAGGTCTGCTGAGCGTGGTAGACTGTCAGACAGCACACAGGAAGTATGACTCTGACTTTTGGCAACGGCACCCGAAGGCCCAACCCCATTCTGACGGGGTCTATCGGGGGCCCACGGGGTTAACCTTCTTGACCCCTTGTATGGAGGAACATGTTCTGACAGAGCTACATGGAGTTCATCACCAGGGTCCACGGACCATGGCTCGCTTGTTGGAACAGTACTACTATCATCGTACTCCATTCTTGTTGTGTAAAACCTTTGTACGGGCTTGTGTTGGCTGTGGCATGTTTAACCCGCACCCACATCACAAGAGTGGGGCGGGTCTTGTAAAAACTGGACGTTTTCCCGGTGATGTGATTCAGATTGACTTTACGGATATGCTTGTGCCCGTAAAGGGCAAACGCTTCCTTTTGGGCATTGTGGATACGTTCTCTGGATGGCCGGCTTTCTACCCTTGCAAACGGGAAAGTTCAGCTGAGGTTATGGCAGTGCTTTTGAAAGAATGGATCCCAATTTTTGGGGTCCCGTCTGAACTGCATAGTGACTCGGGAACTCACTTCACGGCGACTGACGTGAAGAGCTTGTGTTCCCTGCTGGGAATAAACAAATCATTCTCTTGTGTGTACTATCCACAGGGGAATGCCAAGGTGGAACGCATGAACCGCACCCTCAAGACGGTGCTGGCCAAAATGTTACAAGATACTCCCAAAAGCACTTGGTTGTCGGCTCTCCCGGCTGCTCTGTTCCACCTACGCTCCTCTGTGAATACTACCACGTGTTTCACACCATTTGAGTTGATGTTTGGCAGGGCTATGCCCGGTGGATTACCTAAGGCTAACTCCACCCCTTTACCTGAAGTTATGAACATCTTCCAGTTCAGGCCGTACTTTGAGGCTCTACAGTCAGTACTTAAGGAACTGACCCCAATTGTACATAACGATGTTGTTGTTTCTGATCATACAGCGCACCTGCCTGAGCAGGTATACGTCAGAAACCACGCTCGTACGGCCTGGCATAAACCACGTTATCTTGGACCTTTCACGGTGACTCAAAGAACTGCAACAGCTGTGAAAGTTGAAGGCCGGGATAACTGGTACCACTGGACTCATCTTAAACCCTGCTCAGACTCCACGGGGTTAGTGTGGACTGACCCTGAACGTATTAGAAATGATAGTGGGACCTATGGCCCCACTGAAGGGGGAGGGGGACAACTCCCACCCCCACCCAGGAGATCACAAAGACTCCGCAATCAGAAAGACAATGCTGAAACTTAAGGAAAAAATGTGGAGTACGGGCCCCTTACGGTGTCCATTTTGGGTGTGGGGACTGATACTGGCCTTAAGTATGACAATAATACCAATTATGTTAATTGTGGAAGACCAAAACAGTTGTGAGGGGAGAGTAAGGGGACATCCCTTTCCCCAACTAAAGACAGAATACTTGAGAGTGTGTCGTCAAATAGGCACAAAACCAGGCGGAAATTTGGTAATCTATTGTAATCAAGAAGGAACATTGGCGGTAGCAATGAGAGGTCCAGTGTCGGACCAACACACCCGGGAATGGATTACTCAATGTACAGAAAATGCAAAGAAAACATGGGAAAACCGAAAGAAAAAGAGAGTTTTGTTGGAACCAATGTTTTACGATGTATCTAACATGTCTGTTCCCACAGAAGGCGATGGATCTAGGAAGCGACGGTCTCTTAATGTAGAAGGCCAGGGTCCAGACGAGAATAAATGGGTAAAACTAGCTAAGCACACGGCCAAGGTAACCAACTCAACCCCGCCATGTTGGGTGTGCTCCTTCAGGCCCCATCATGCTGCAGACGTGCCGTCCACTGTCCCAGTCCCGATTTCAACTAGGGCCTCAGTTTGCCTATTGTGGCTCTACAAGTGGGGAAGAAGGACTGGTGGGGTCCTACCGGGGTGCGAGCCATACGAAGAGTATGCTAGTCTCTCACAGTGGGTTAGGCCAGGGAATTGGACGACCAAAACCAATGACACCTTGATGAAGGGGCTACGGTTTGCTGGCACGGTACATTTTAGGAAGGAGTTAGTAGCGCCCTTCGGGTTTAATCGGGAATGTGGGCAGGGGGACTGGCACTTGGGTAAAACATCGTGCTTAGATTACCTGGGCGATGGGTTTTCTGTGAAAGACCAAACTTGGGCCGAAAGGGTAGAAAAATTCCACAGCGACCTCGTAGACAAATACGAGGTAAGATGTAGTGATTGTCCAGTTTATGGGCAAGTATGGCAGTTGAACCGAACCACGTGGGCTAGGGTGGTGGAAATGACTCCCCTTAACTACTCCGCGATGGTACCGGTCCCGCCGAGATGGGGATTTCCCACCCCGGTCGGACACGTCTGGCTATGCGGCGTTAATAGTTATTTGACCCTGCCGAAGGGGTGGTGTGGGACCTGCACTTTGGCTCGTTTGAAGCCTTCATCTATTGTGGTGTCAGATACACTAATGCAAGAAGTCGTACAAAAATATAGACACCATAACTTACATAAGCACGACAGGAGAAAACGGGCCACCCTACGGGTGGGAGACCGGACTTTTGGCCAAACGTATATCCCGTTCTCAGATAACAATGGCCGGAAGCCTTTGTTCGGGGATGCGAGGGGGATAATGGGCACTCTTATTCCCTGGGTTGGTACCGCGGCTACCATGCAGCGGTTGAACGAGGTGTGGTGGGTTCTGGAGGATCTCACTGAGGTCATTGGCGAGGTCTTGGATCAAATGGAGCGCAGCCCAGAGCTAAAGGCCGTAGCAGCGGTAGCCATGCAAAACAGGGTAGCTTTAGACGCCTTATATGCAGAGCAAGGCGGTATGTGTACGGCAGTGGGCATTGACCACTGTTGTACATACATTCCCGATGACTCTGGGAATTGGACAGCAATGAGGAATAAGGTAAGGGAGTTAAAGGAATTCCTAGAGTCCCAAGAAGACCAAGGGCCACAATGGACTTGGCTCAACTGGCTAAATTCCGGTTCCTGGATCCATGTCCTTCAAAAGGTGGGTATAGTAATTGGTGTAATACTGTTGATGTGTTGTGTGTTGTTTTGTTGTGTTGTCCCTCTCGTTCGCAGCATGGTCTCCAGGGCTCTGGGGACTTCGGGGGGGTTGTACGCAGCAGTGGCTCTGCCCCCGGAGGACCCAGAGGCCGGGGACAGGTCCCTGCCTGAAGGGGGTGAGCCAAGCCTGTATCAACTCAGGGCATTGAGGGCTCTGGAATATGAGTGGGAGGACCCACAGAAAGGATGTGGAGAGGGAAACTGTGGCTCAGATTATCTTTAAGAACCATATTAAGAATGTTATGTTGTGTTTTGCTTCGCTGTGCTTATGTTTTGCAGAAATGTTTATTTCCATATTAATT
This sequence comes from Proterorhinus semilunaris, assembly GCA_021464625.1. NCBI lineage: Eukaryota > Metazoa > Chordata > Actinopteri > Gobiiformes > Gobiidae > Proterorhinus > Proterorhinus semilunaris. Next base: position 22,647,209 of record CM038362.1, on the reverse strand, counting down.
CGGGATGGAGCCTATGGAACCGAGGAAGTAAAATGTATAATTGAACCCAGTCCTGGGAGCTACAGGTTCCGGATGGAACAATTCGTGAGTGGTAACTACATGTGGGAAGAAAGTGATGATTTTACAGGACTGGAGGACCTGGTTGTGTATGCCCAAGCCAAACTCGACACCTGGTGGTGGTACTATACAATGGGCAGGGGACAACTATGTTTTGACGACGGCTGCACCTTCGTTAATTAGAAACAAGGTGATCTCGGTAAAGATCAAAAGGGGGTGTGAAAAGTTAATTGTTTCTAATTTGCTAGATGTTTGCTTAAAAAAAAAGCTATGTAGAAATAGAATGTTTTTGGTACGAAGTGTTCTCAGTTTGTTACAGTGAAAAAAAATGAAGAAGCCAGAAAGGCAGATAAAGCTCCATCCGACGGGGTTGACCCAAGGTCGACCTGCAGGAATGTGGAATGCAGGAGCTGATAGAGTCGGCTGGACTCGCTGACCTAAACGGGACCCATGGGAAACCACGACACGTAGAAATAGGCTCATGAATATTCATATTTGGTGTGTGGTATGAAAAAGTCTGACTTCCTGAGGATTTCAGTCTCCTTATGGTACGGGGTGCTGACGAGACTCATTTTGTTAGGGACCTAAGGAAGCAGACGTCTGTATTAGATGATTTGTTAGGAGAATAAACCTTCGTAACTTTAATCTCCTGATTTCTGGTCATCTTTAATACTGGTATGTATTATTAGCTGATAGAGAAGTGCTGACGACAATGACAACTCCTCTTCCAGTGTGAATACGCAGTGTTGTCCCGGAGGGGTAATGGTAAGATAGGGGAAAGTAAAATACGACGTAGTAATATTATTTCATTGTGTACAAGGTAACCAAGGACAACACAAAGAAAAAAAGGTTTTTCTTCATGTGTGTAATTAAAGTCAGCTCAGAGTCAAAAATCACACGTTCTTCACCTGTGAGGAAGGATTAAAAGACAATGACTGTAGTTTGGGTAAAAGTTTCTCTCTCTGGGCCTGAGGACCGATGACTAAAACTTCAGTTTTGTCCTGATTAAGCTGGAGAAAGTTTTCCGCCATCCAGGATTTGATATCTAAAATGCAGTTAAAAAGTGCATCCATTGGCCTGGTGTCATCAGGAGACATTGAGACAATACCACTACTACTACCACTACTATTAGTAGTAATACATTTCTGGTTTAGACATAGTTTACATCCAGTTTAGACAGAATTGTGACATGCACAAGAGGGGCTTCAATAAAAGGTCAGAACCACTGCTCTAGCACTACATCTATTCACACATTTGTAAACTGCACCATCACCACTACTACTATCAACTTTCTTTGCACATATAAAAGCAAGACCAACAACATCACTTTAATACGAGGCTGTGTGAGCTTGGGTATTCTCCGGACATTTTATGAATCAAATCCCCATGCTCCTCCATGACAACTCCGACTTGTTTCCAAGGCAGCACCCCACCTCTGCCGAGTACCGAGAGATGCACTGACACGGAATAACATCTTATGCCAGTGTGGCCTCTCTCACTGAGCGCTGGACAAAAGGGGAAGCAGTGACGTCATGCGTATACTGTTTAAGGTAGTGTGAGGACAAGTGAGATCAAAATACTGACATGAATAATTTAGTCTGTGGAGTACGAAGCAAAGGCACTAATATTGACCGTGGAGACGACGGGGCCATTAAGTGTGACGTCACAGCACAAACAGGGACTGCATTTCGACTCGTTGGTCAATTCGAAACTCAAAATGTTATGCACAAGAGGGACTGCATTTACAACTCCATAATCCATCCATCCATTTTAGTTTCAGCAGAAATGCCCAGACTGCGCTCCACCCAAACGGCCTCCAAGGCATTCTCAGTCCAACGGAGAGACAGTCCCTCCAGTGTGTCCTGGGGCTTTTCCCTCCAGACGGGGCACACCCAGGAGCACCTCCCCAGGCAGGCGTCCAGTAGCCTAGGAACCAGACTCATCACCACTGTACCAGCGGGTGAGTCTGGTCACCGCCACGTCGATTCCATTTTTCCACAGCGGTACATACATAAGCAAACAGGAAGCGGAGTAAACCAATCAGCGAAGGGCGGGCGTGAATCACGAAACTCACATAATGTTTTTGGTCATTTACCGCCGACTGGTTTCTTTCTCTCTCTCGTGTGCCGTTCGTAGATTGTTATTGAGGGACTTCCACGTCCCGTGAGTGACGCTGCTCGTGAACAACACGCGGCACGAATAAACACATCTGATTGCACGGGTTCCATCTGGGGTTGCTGCAATTGGTCAGGTCTAGGTTCAGCAACACTCCGACTTTTCTTTTTTTTATTATTGGCACTGTAGTCACCTTTATAATTAATTTCAACAAGGCCAGTAAAATATAAGGTATAGCCGAGAAAATACATTTTAAGATTGTTGAGCTCCCGGGGTGAGAACGCACGCAGGTGTAGAGCAGCCTCTGAAGAAACCTCGTGTCAGGATGTGGCTGTGTTGTGACGTCAGCGCTCACCTGAATCCCATTATAGCTATAGACTATTTTTACATTTGTATTCATCTGCTTAATCATACCACTGTTCAGCTGCAAGGGGGCAGACTCTATGGGCTCTCCCGTCCGCAAACAATTGCATTCCTTTGACTTTCAAAGGTGGAAGTGTCGCCGTGAGATTAACCTCAGACATTGTGTTATCAAAAAGCTTTTGAGTCACCTGGACAATTCAATTGGGCCCCCTTTTACAAGAGCGTTTCCAATGATACATGGCACGGTAGCACAGCGGTTAGCGCTCGTGCTTCACAGCTAGAAGGTCCGGGTTCGATTCCCACCTGGACGGGGCCTTTCTGTGTGGAGTTTGCACGTTCTCCCCGTGTCTGCGTAGGTTTCCTCCGGGTACTCTGGTTTCCCCTACCACTAAAAACATGTACAATAGGCCCAGGGACTACAGGTGGAAATTAGCACAAGTGCTATAACCTGGTACAATGCATTTATCCTTTCTGAGGCAAATGTATTTTGTACACTGTCCCTGTTCAAATAAATAAATAAATAATGTACTTGTAATGAGGCCAAGTGTGAGACCCTGATAATGACGTTTCTCTTACCCTTTTGAGCTGTTATTTTTATTTGGAGTTGATAAGCTTTGGTTCCAACTGGGTCTCAAAAAGCTCTTCTTTGGGATCTGCTGCTTTCGAAGAACTGGGGCCGATGGCGCAAACTGGCTGCCTCGCTTCCGCGTCAATCTACCCCAGGGCAGCTGTGGCTACAATAGTAGCGTACCACCACCCAGTATGATGTGAATGAATAGTGCAATGTAAAGCGTCTTTGAGTGTCCAAAAAAGCGCTATATAAAACTGATGCATTATTATGATTATTATTATTAACTAAAGGTCATACACACTCGTATATGGGACAGGGTTAGGAAACTAAACTTAAATACTTAAATAGCATCACTGGGTCTAGCGTTTTCATGTCTTCAAATATTTCCAGGCGTTCTACAAGCAAACGAGTATTAAAAAGGTTCAAACTCTAAATTCTCCAGTGCCGTATGTGGAACACCTCAGATAACCCGTATCCTCCCCCACACATGGAGCGGAGCACATGCTACACAAAGCACTGCGAGCGGCGGCGTGCGCGTACCGACGGCCATCATGTAGTCCCAGCGGTCCAGGAGGCACATGCTGAACTGCAGACCCTCCGGAGTGTAGCCCACGTCTATGAGGGCCCAGCGCCGGTCGGGACTCTGGCATACGGCCGAGGTCCAGGCCACGAGGAACCACAGCACCACCAGCAGGATGATGGCCAGCAGGCGCAGCACGCGCCAGCTCGTCATGTAGGGGATCCTCTGGGCAGTGCGGGACAGGAACACCTTCAGCACCCTGCAACACACGCAGAACGGAAACATGACGGGGGATCTGGTGTTGTCTGTGCTCTCCAAACTTTTAGCCCTTTTTATTAAGGCTAAGTAAGGTGGACCTAAAATAGATCAAATAATCAGAAAATAGCAATAAACACATTTCATGATGTTGCGTGGTAGATCTCTTGTCATTCACTCAAATGAATCAAAGAGTTGACATAATCCCCAAAGCTCTCAGCACTCTCGTGGGCCAAATACAACCTCTTGTAGGGGCAAGTTAGGCCCGCACACCGTCCCCCTGTACACCTTTATTTTGTCCTAAAGCTCAAGAAATTTTGCTTTTGGAAGCATAATGTAATGTTTAAAACAATTCTGAAGCGATCACTAAAGATTTGAAAGCAAACTAACATTCAAATTAATCAATAATCTACAGCACCTCAGTTCATTTATACAGAGACAAAACAGCAACAGAGTCACCGGAGGCTCCATCAGTAACGACTGATCAATTCCTCACCGCAACACTTCATTTGGTCAGTCTGCCTTTACGTACAAAAGTGCAACGTTTTGGAAGTCATTACCCACTGAACTTAAAACCATGAGTTTAAATGTTCACTTCTCGATTTAAGTCTTGGCTGAAAACGACACAGAACTGTATCCATTTGTAAATAGTTTGTGTGAATGAATGATTTGTACATAAATAAATCAAAGTGCATGAACCTGACATGATTTGGTGCACTACACTAACTATTAGAGTCCCAGCCTCACTTATGTGCAACTTCTACAGAGGGACTATAGAGAGCATCCTGACCAGCTCCATCACTGTGTGGTTCTTCTACAGAGGGACTATAGAGAGCATCCTGACCAGCTCCATCACTGTGTGGTTCTTCTACAGAGGGACTATAGAGAGCATCCTGACCAGCTCCATCACTGTGTGGTCCTTCTACAGAGGGACTATAGAGAGCATCCTGACCAGCTCCATCACTGTGTGCTTCTTCTACAGAGGGACTATAGAGAGCATCCTGACCAGCTCCATCACTGTGTGGTTCTTCTACAGAGGGACTATAGAGAGCATCCTGACCAGCTCCATCACTGTGTGGCTCTTCTACAGAGGGACTATAGAGAGCATCCTGACCAGCTCCATCACTGTGTGGCTCTTCTACAGAGGGACTATAGAGAGCATCCTGACAAGCTCCATCACTGTGTGGTTCTTCTACAGAGGGACTATTGAGAGCATCCTGACCAGCTCCATCACTGTGTGGCACGGCGCCAGCACTGCCTCCTGCCGAAGGAGCCTCCAGCGCATCGTGAGAGCAGCGGAGAAGATCTGTGGAGCTCCTCTCCCCTCCATTAAGGAACATGTACTCCACCCGTCTCACCCGCAAAGCCGTCAGAATCACCAGGGACCCTACGCACCCATCACACAGTCTCTTCAAGGTAATGCCATCAGGGAGGAGACTGCGGAATCTACGGGCCAGGTCCAGTCGACTTAAGAACAAGGCGTACACAAGGCCATCGGGAAGCTGAACTCCCTGCAGATGCGCTGTGATTTGTGAACTGAAGAAGGAAAACAGTGTGCAGTGTTTAGGGGCAATGCGCAAAGACCAAACCTCACCACAGAAAATCCTACTAATCCTACTTCCCAAAATCCTACAGTCAGGTCCGTGACTTCTGAAGGACGGGGTGAAATGCAAAGGACTAACAATGAGCCATTATTTACAGCGAGTCAAGGCCGGGAACTTCTGAGCTCATCTTCTGTCGGCCCAAGTTTGGTCCTCGTCTTTTTACATCCAACATTCTGAAACATCATTATAAGGTCATTAGTCCGGCTACATCACATCAGAGTCTAAAACTAGGCCCGGGCCCGCTAATAATAGGCCGCATTTGTCACGCGCATTAGTGAGCGTCCAGTCCGCTCCCACTAATGAGGCCCTATCAATTATGTATCTCCCTGTTAAGTTCACTTGGCCCATCTTGGTTATGCAAAAATAGAAACTGTAAAGTAAATATGCAGTTCTCTGCACATACCAACGTATTCAGTCTCCATGAGGTCTGTTAAGGTGAGACACTGGAGGTGAATGGGGGAAAAATTACATTTAGAGATATCACTTGGAAACCTTTGCACCAGATTACTGATATAACCCTATGAGTAAAAAATGTATTGCAAGTGGTCTATAATTGAATGTTTTCATATAAAAATAAGGAATTTTATGCATAAAAAATGTCAAAATTGACAAAACATCATAAAATAAGCATTGCAAGGGGTGAGTTTCATTTTTTTTTTACTCTGACATTAAAGATGATTCCCCCCCCCCCAGAATATAATTAATTATTAATGTTCAAACCAATATATATAGAAAAATAACAAATCAACAACAAAAACACATGACTACTGTGTTTACTGTCATTTTATTTGCATGTGTTTTCATTAATACTCAATATACATTTTGTCACTAAAAAAACAAAAAGTGTGTGTATATATATATATATATATATATATATATATATATATATACACACACACACACACACACACACACACAGTACATACATATAGTATAAACACACATATATACAATATACATTTCAAAGGTTATTAACTTTAGGTTGTATTAGGGCTGGGCGATATGGGCAAAAAAACTTAAAAAGATCTCCTGATGTTTCATATGAAGAAAACTGCACAGAGTCCTGCTCATTAATATTTAGATTAATAATAGAAGCCAATATTAGTAAGCCTTTAGTTTTATCATCTTCGAGCTCAGCTGTGATTGACAACCGTCTCCATGGAGACTCTGGGGGAAGGGGCGGAGTTAAATGCCGGAGCAGTGGCAGCAGCTCAGAGCGGCTCAGCGTGAGAGAAGGGGAGAGAAGCAGATCGGGGGGAAACTTTGGCTGCATCTGACACCCTTAAATTATAGCCTCTAAGTACTAACACTAGCAACTAATCCTTAACCTTTCATGGAGTCAACTGTTAGATCCCTATGCAGTGAGTGAACTTCTGCTTCAGCAATGTTGGAGCCATTTTAGCACTATTTTCATGTTTGATCCTCCTGCCACTACGTGGCGCTCTGTGGGGGTGCTTATGTAATTACCTGCCCTATATAAGGGGGGTGGAGGGGGCACTCAGGTGTGGCAGTGTGGAGGCAAACATCTTTTGACCGTGTCTATTGAGTCCTGAAATCTGTGTATTGTGGATGGCTGGGTGAGGTCAGTCAATAAACCTTTTGGAACGCTGTATATTTCTTGTTATGTGTGGAGGAAGACACACGTCCGAGACGCCTAAACACTGTAGCCTGAGCGGACGTTTGTATAGGGCAAATCTGACCGCTACAAGCAGCATTTGCCCAATTCGACTGTCCTTACCCAGGGGAAGGGGAAGTGACATCACCAACAGCTGTTCTTCTTCTTCTTTAAGGATATTGGCAGGCAATCAAAAGCGCATGCCGCCACCTACTGTAGTGCATATGCAAGAACTTAGTGTCCAAATAAAGACATTTAAGGAGAAAAAAATTGAAAATCCAAATAAGCCATCACATTTTCCTTTAGCCTTATTTTATCTCAACAGCTGTTTCATAAAGCTACAGTATGCAAATTAGCCATGTGGCTTAAGTTTCTACTAAATGAAAGCAAAAGCACAAACTGCCTTCATTTAAGCCATTTACTAAGGCAGCTCTTTAAAACATTAACATGTGATGACTCTAACATGTATTTTGTCACTTTTATAAAGTTTGGCTTGAGCAGAATCTCTTATATATATATATTATTTTATTGTGCACCTGTCAATCAACAGTGGTTGCGCATGAAGAATCACTTGAGGGTGGGGGCAAGGGAGCGGGCATGCGGTGTGGCGTCTTATGGGATGGCACATGGCTCCGAGGTAGCATCAGAAATCCCTATGCTAAAGTGGCTATGATAGTTAGCATGGAGGCTCCTTTTCCTAACTTCTTCCTAACTGACAGCCCAATTCGGAGGCTTCTTGTCATGACGCTGACGCACATCCGGTTTGGCGTAAGACCTCTTACCAATGTAAAGGTTTCGAAATCAGCCCTAGTTTTAGCGAAGGAAACTCAATTGCGCACAACAAAAACACAGCAGAGATCGCTAGAAAGTCGCTGGCTGGTTCCGCTGGAGTCATTTCCAACAAGAGTCACTACGGAGCGTCTGGAACGCTGCTAAATCGGCAGCACGGTGCTCGTCGGGCGGACATGGAGTGGTGGACACAATTTTACGATATAGCCATTTTCCACATCGTCTGTTTTTAAAAGCATGAATTTATTGAATTAATTCGATTTATCGCCCAGCCCTAGGTTGTATGGTGTTCCCTTAGATTTAAAAACTGTCTCCATGGCTAAACAAGAGGACATCTCTCTGATCCAATGGCCTAAGTAAGGCCTTTGTGTTACTGTCCAGTGTTGGGAGATAAGGTGTTGGGCCTACAGAGACTTTTCATTCTTAAATGTTGGGCGTAAAGGGAAGATTCCCAAAATGGTGACAATGGTATATTAATGCCTTCCACATTTACTACATGCATTGAAATGATTAATATCAAATGTATTTGCTTTAGCTGGTGAAATGTAGGTGCGTATCAACCAATTTAATTGGAGCTGTAGCTCTAGTATTTATTGTTTATTGAGTATGTGTTTTTCTATGGGAAAAGGCTTTTTCCCATTCATCAAGAGAGATGTCAATTTTTAAGTCTTGTCTCCATGCATTTATTCTGTAGGTTGAGGATTCTGTTAACAAATAACTCTTAACAAACATGTTATAAAGCTGGGATAGCTGACCCTTTTTATGTAGCGAAGTAAGCACATTCTCTTCCAGCATAGATACAGTAGGCAATAAGATTTGATTATTTTGGACTGAAGTGATGAAACTCCTAATTTGGAGGTATTTTAAAAAGTAATGGGGCGGTAACTTAAACTTATTTTTAAGTTGTTCAAATTACATTAGGGTTTTGTCTCACTATAAATCTTTTCTTTAACCCCACTGGCGGAAACCTTCATTTGCTTTAGCTGCCTGGAAATGGTCATTTCCCCAAATGGGACTAAACCGAGAGATGCTAATTCCCATCTCTGAACAATGTTGTGCTTTAAAGATATTAAGGGAGTAAACCAGCTAGAAATCCCAACATTGACCACTGTGTGAAACGTCAATGTTTTCACCTGCCGTGTCTCGACTTGATATTTGGGTACATAAATCAATTAAATGAAATAGTAATAAAAATCCTATCTTAATGCTCTTTGACATGTTGCCATAAACTCCACGCAGAAATTGACTTGGCCCATTTAGCAAGGCGCTAAACCCATCCAGCCCAGTTAAGTGTAACGACTAACTGTCTACACGAGGCATTACACGGAGTAAAGATGTAAAGCCTGTTGTAATTACATTGAAACGGGTCAATGCAATCAGCTGCTGGAGGAGGTCCCGGGACTAATCGATGTGTGTGCGCGTGTGCGTGTGTGTGTGTGTGTGTCTGGTACTGTACCTGTACAGTTTGAGCGTGAGCGTTCCGTAGACTGTAGCGAAGCCGAGGAGTCGCACCCACCGGAGTAGGATACAGCGGAACACACTGGGCTGGAAATACAGGATCCCCACCTATGAGAGACAGAGAGAGGAGGAGGAGAGGGGTTAGCTAAGAAACATTTCAGAGTTTGGAGAGGATTTTGGACATGGCATAAAAAAATAATGTCTGTGTCTAGACAATTCTGCAAATCTTTCGTTTAGGCCAAGTCCTGCAGTCCCTAACCAAGGAACTCCCGCCTATATGTAAGGCTCTCTCTGGGAGCATCTTTAAAACAATAAAAGTAGTACTTGCTGTTGCAGTGATAGCTGAAGTTATAATCACAGTTAGAGATAGGCAAGGCACGTTTATTTGTAGAGCAAGAAAACAGATAAAATCAATGAAAAATTAAAATTAATCAATTACAGTAAAAGGCAAGGATGCAGATAAAATACTTTCTGTTTTCATGTGCACGGGTAAAAATGAAACATTTTAAGCCTGGATTTCAACATGGTCAGAGTTGAGGCCTGTCTCACATCCTCATGAAGACTGTTCCAGATTTTAGCTACATGAAACTGAAACGCAGCTTCACCGTGTTTATTATTGACTCTGGGAACCACCAGGAGACCCCTCCCTGAAGTTCCCAGGGCCCGAGATGGTTCATACGGCTCTAACATGTCAGAGATGGATTTTGGTGCTAAACCATGAAACGACTTGTACACAAGCAGAGCTGTTTTAAATTCTATTCTCTGAGTGACAGGAAGCCAGTGCAGAGACCAGAGCACTGGACTAATATGGTCATATTTCCTCCTATGTACTGCAGTCCAATAGTCCAGTAATTCTTAAAGGACCATAGTGGTCCGCCATCGTCCGCGAACCCCTTTTACCCCCCCGAGTTGTCCACAGCGCACGTTGCACAGGCAGTTGGGCCGTTTTGCCCAATTCTTATCATTTGATCAAACTTTAAGAATAACCAGCATAGTGTGACCAGGGCGTCTTTCCTTTTTGAGGGACAGAGCTGGAATGTTATGGATGCACATGGATGCGCACGGCTGGCACTTCTCAGAACCGAATCAGAACCGTGCGTAAGGTTTCCTCATCCTGTTTGTCAATATGTAGCTATTGTAAAACGCGCTGGACTTCACACATGGCTGGGGGCATTAGCGCACGGGATGCGCGGGTTCCCCCGTGGTCTCCACAGCCATGCCCACGGATCGGGTCATAAAATTCTCCTTTGATGGCGTGTCTGGTTGTGGCGGGTCGAACAATCCCGGCCTCCTGCCGGGCTCCGCCGTTCACCACCGCCGTACACTCTTTACTGCAGGTGTTTGACGTCAATATTTCATTTCATTTCATTTTATTTATTCTTTTTTCCATGGTAATGCAACACAACATGTGTACAATAATCCAAAAAACACAACAATAATACATTTCATGAAAAGAAGAACAGGAGTAGGATGAAGAAAAAATCTTATAAGCTCCTACCCCATTCTAAATAAAAAAACTTTACAAATTAGATGGCCTCACCGATGCCAAAAAAGTAACAATAGCCCAAACCAGATGTTATCAACTTTTCTTTTTCTATATATATTTGTTCAATTATTAATAATTGTGCTAAAACAACAGTGATGCAATGGGGACAACAGCGGCGACGGAAACAATGACGAGGCCATCGAACTACACAACGCACACCCACACATACATACAGGCAAGCATGCACGGACACACACAGGCACACCCACAGCACACACACAAAAAGACGAAGAGGATCTATTGATGTATTTGTGATGAGCCCTATGCTGTGTGTTGCATTAAAAAAAAAAACAAGGTTTGAGTGGGCAGCTGTCGAAAGATGTTTGACCTCCCACAGCTGCCCCGGCACCTGCTTACCCTACATCAGTGATTGACAGAGTTATGCCCTAAGATAGGTGTTGTGTTTAAAAAGACAGGAGTTAGTGGAAGTCCAGAGGTGCTATGCCCCTGACATTCCCTCCATTCCTGCTTACCCTGTACTGAAGAGGATATGTATATGTATTTGTGATTGGCCCTGTGCTGTATGGTGTATTAAAAAAGCAAGGTTTGTATGGGCGGCTGTTGAGAGACATATGACCTCCCACAGCTGGCCAACACCTGCTTAGCCTGCACTGAGAATTCATGTATTTTTTTCCTCTTTTTTTAAGTTTTTCAATTATTTTTTCAATGCGTACTGTAAGCATCCCCGTATGCACCCATACACCCACACTCAGGTACTCACCACACAACCAGACAGTCCCGCCATCGCCCCCATCACCACCGTCGTTATCAGCATTATTATTGTAAATTTAACAATTTTCACATTCATCTTTGTATAAGTGAAGAATATTCTGTTTATACTTGTATTTGAATTGAAGAATATTTGAACAACATTTTAGATCGTTTTCTAGAGAGTTCCATTGTTTCACACCAGATACTGAGACACACATTTGTTTGAGGGTATTTCCTGCGAAAGGTTGTTTAAAATCATTATTTCTTCTGCTTGTCTCACTATTTACAGTAAAAAGGATTTGAAGTCCATGCGGTAACAGGCAATGTTTTGCTTTATGAACAACTAATAAAGTTTGTAAAGAAACCAAGTCCTTCAATTTGAGTAGTCCTGATCTCAGAAACAGTTCTGTAGTATGTTCTCTTGGAGCAACTCCATTAATTATTCTTATAGCCCTTTTTTGCAAAAGAAATAAGGGCATTAAATTAGTAATATAAGAATTACCCCATACCTCCAAACAATACATTAAATATGGCAAAATAAAGGAGCAATATAGAATTCTCATTGCCTTGTAATTCAACATAAACTTTACTTTACTCAAAACAGCAATGTTTTTACGAATTTTATTTCTTACGTAGGCTATGTGCGACTTCCACTTAAATTTTTCATCAATGAGTACTCCTAAAAACATAAATTCTGACACTCTCTCAATAGTTATTCCATTTAAAGTCAAATTAACACTTTCAGGGCATTTTTGATTTGTAAACAATATCCATTTTGTTTTGTTTAAGTTTAATGACAATTTATTGTTATTAAACCATTTCTGAAGTTGGACCATTTCTTGTTCAATAGTTTTCATTAATGTTCCTAAATTCTTCCCCGATACAAAAAAATTTGTATCGTCCGCAAAAAGAACAAAACTTAAAATCTTTGATTCCTCACAGAGGTCATTAATATATAAAGTAAAAAGTTTAGGCCCCAGCACAGAGCCTTGAGGGACTCCACACTGTATTGTTTCTAACTTAGATTCATGGCCTATATACTCTACATATTGTTGTCTATTTTCTAAGTAACTACTAATCCAGTTTAATACTACACCTCTAATTCCATATGTCTGTAATTTAGATATCAATATACCGTGATCAAGAGTGTCAAAGGCCTTTTTAAGGTCAATAAAAACTCCAACTGTTAATATGCGGTGGAGTTTCATAGAATAAGCAGCGTTTTGTTGCTTGTGATCCAGAGAACGCTTTTGTGGAGCCAAATGTCTCCTATTTTCCACAGCATGTGCGTCTGTGCACAAGTTTGCGTTACCAAACATCCAAAGCTTGCGATGTCTGCCCTCAAAGTGCTCATGCCCTTCCCAATACTGTATAAATGTGAAGGTCAAATTCTCCTCTTTAGAGCCAGACATTCAGAAACTGATGTGTGATAAGCAATACTCGTCTCAACATTCATGTTGAGTTTTTGATGGAAATCTTAAAATGTAAAATGCATCTATTAGTTTTGTAATGTATAGTTTTTGTTTCATGTGTAAAATCTCAATAGTTTCAATGATATTGGACATTAAGGGGAACATTTCCCCCCAGCATTTTTTCAGCATTTTATTGTTACCATAGTTTACAACCATAGACGTCCTACCACAGCCTCAGTTTTAACCTATTGGCTCTTTAGAATGACATTAGGTGGGACCTATACACTGTAACAACCTATTTTTTCCCCCACATGTTGTTCATATTAAGCTGCAGCTCATTTCACATTTACGTTTTCAAATGAAATGAATTTCATATAAGAATTTAACATAACAATTGCATTTGTGTTTGAATAATTAGCTTTTGACTTGAAACAGTTGCACATCAAACATACATTTAGCTTATCCTTCCTATTTTGTTGTTTTTTGGGGGGCGTGTTAGGTGGTCCTCAGAAAAAAATTGGAAGATAAAGTGGTCCTTGGGCTGAAAAAGTTTGAGAAACATTGCAATAGTCTAACCTGCTGGAGACAAATGCATGGATAAAAAGACTATTGAAAGACTGTTGTGAAGCGGAGGGAGCGGAGGGAGGAAGAGGAAGGAGGAGGTGGAGCTGACCCGCTCCTCTTCAGAGGAGACAGAGGGCAGCCAGGTTTCTTCCGAGTGCTACAGTTTCCACGACCTCCAAGGTCATGCGGGTCAGTTTGACACGTTGGTAGCGCGGCTCAGCCGCAGTGGCTCATGACTAACACCTGAACACTATTTCGTTGTACACTTGTACAATGACAATACAGCACTTATAAGTCTCTCCAAGTCTGGTTTTGACACAATTCCTCTAATATTTGTCTTGCGTGTAAAGCCAACGATCTTGTAAAATTTCATAAAACCATTTCACCACAGTTCCGTATGAATTTAATTAACCTGTGTCTAAACAACACTGTAAAAAACTAAATAAGGACCATAACAGGGCCACAATGGAACAAAATCATTAAAGAGGGCGTGTTGTGTTTGAGATTATTACTGAATACAAAAAAACATATCTTTATCAGTATCTTACACTTGTTGGTTAGAAATTGCATTATTGATCTAAAACATCTATAACAAAATATCCAGGAGTTTCACTTCCTGATCCTCCGAGCACGCACCCCTCCACTGTGCATCTGTTTCAATAAAGAGAAAGAGAGAAAAAAAACTCCTATTGGCCTGAGTTGCTGTATTGAAGCTACACTGAGGGTTTTGACTTTGTGAATCAGTGAGAAAAGCATGCATATTTAAGTACTAAAGAGGAGCTTTTTGGCAGCTCTTTTGAAGAGAGAACAATATTGTAACATGGTAAATATAGCTGAGATACACCCCCTCCCCTTTAAGACCCTTGCATTATTACAAATACTTACGTGCTTGTATGTTTGCTAATTAGCCTTGAGCCCATCCAAATGAACTGTACCGTCACCCATGACAGACTTCGCATACACTTATCGATGATCCCGGCAGTTCCTAATCACCCGTTACATCTTGGCTCTAAACCCAGACTTAGCAGCCCCTTACGAAACAATGTCGCCCACCAATGTGACTTCTTCCGCACGAAGAGCTCCAATTCTCCTAAATCAGGGGAAACCAAAGTTGCAAAGGCAAAACATCTGCGCCAACATAATTTATCAGTGAGTTGCAGCATTCCCCGCTGGGATTGTCAATGTTAATCGGATTAGGCCAACCATTAATACGTTCCCTCAGGCGGCGGGTGCTGCGGATATTTTTGCCTACTAGGTCTGAGTCAGGGACGGGATGAGGAGCACCCGTGGGAGACAGGGTGGCCCACGGCACCCCGAGACGCTCCCAGTACATGCTGATGACCACAGCTTTTGATGCAATGACACATTCTTGTCACACTTTGTGGCACTGAAGTTTTAAATCACATGATAATCAGGCAATAGGCTGATTTTGGGAAAGTTAATTGAGGACATTTTTAACATGTCCAGGAGCATTCATATTTGAGAGAAGACTGAAACACAAAACTGCAAGGTCTGCTCTTCATGGGCAGGCAGCAGAGTCGGTCAAAGTATTAAAAATACTAAATATTAAAGCTAAGGGGGGCAAGAGGTGAAAATCATTTTGTAGCTTCAGAAACACACAAGCTGCAGCTGAATTCGCTCTGTGTATGGCAGCACGACAGAGACAGAACTTCTTTGTTGTGAGTCAATGGCATGGACAGTACATCTGCACAGCACCACCTACTGTTCATAGGGTGTGCACTGAACGGCTCGTAAAGTGAATGAAACACATGGACAAATTCACTTTGCACTTTGAAGCCTTTATATAAATGTAGCGGAGTAGAAAGGGTTAGTAAAAATATTAAGTTCTCAACCAAAATACTACTAGAGTAAAGTACAGCTCTTCAAAAAGTCTGCATAAGTACAGTCTTGATAAATACTGCACTTCTTAAGAAATTGGAGTCCTAGCTGTTTGAACGTTGTCTTTTTCCTACAACAGTTCCAGTTGAAATAACACCTGGGCGTTACAATAACGACACAATAACAGTCATTTCATCCGACTCTGACGTTCTGGTAAATATTTGCGACCCACTTTTGGGCTTTGACCCGTATAGAACCAGGAGAGCAAAATTCTTATCAGCTTGTAGAAATGGATTCAAATCAGGAGTATACAGAATATAAGCCCTTATAGCACAGTATCTGACTGACCCTTTCTTATTTTCCAAACTGATGTGAGCAGACATGACATGATGCGGGCAGGTCATGCAGGCTTGGAGCAGCTGAATGACGCACATGTGATTCCACTGGGACCACAAAGGTGACAGGAGGACTGGTCCCGCCCTTTCCCGCTCTCTGACCTCACCTCTTTTACTCTGACCACGCCCCCTCTGTCTGATTCGCCACATGCCCATGTCGTCATCGTGCCGAGGTGATGGGTTCTCTCGAGACTCTCCCTTAAACCAGTCAGATCTAGCACACTTTTCATCCCATTACTACTCCAGACGTCTGCCTAATGGTGTGATCGCGCCTTGGGTATGTTTAAACCGGTCCAAACACGGCAGGGGGACGTTGGGATGCTTATTTTGAAGATGTAAGCAAGGGCAGACAAGGACACGCGGAGGGAACACCTTCAAAAAAGAATGCAGACTCTTTTCTTGTCCGATTCATACCAAGTTATTTGGCTCTAATGTTAGCACAGGTTAACCAATACGGGTCAGATTGAGTGATTGCCGCTGTATTGAGGAAAAACGTCTGTCTCTATAAAGCTACAGGGCTATCTCCAAGAACAATGGGCCTCATCTTCTGAAGAAACTTCTTAAAAATCCATTCTCACGAAGGCAGCGTCAGGAAACTGACTAATTTTCTCCAATTACACATCCGGAAACAACTGTGATAAAAAGGACTAAAATTAGTAAAGGAACCGAGATGGCTGCTGCCTTTGTTGGCTGGCCTCACGACACGTCACGCCTTTTCAAACGTGGAGGATGAGTAGAAGTATTTCTTTTGACAAAAAACTCATTCGGGGATCTTTGAGTGAGTCGGTGATCAAACAGTAATTCATTATTTGCTTTCTTGGTGCAGGAGTTGCTGGAAGATATTGTGCAACTCCGATCCCAGCCATCGGCGCCACACGCTCAAGAACCTCAAGGACCCTTTGGGCATGCAAATTAGCTCTCATTACAAATGTTTAAATAGATAACCTGTACGTCACGAAAGGGTTTTCCCTCTCTTCCCGCGGGTCAGTCCTTTAAATAGATGCAGCAGCATGGCACTATTCCGCCCTTTTAGCTCCGTGAGTAAAGCACACACCTTGGGAACACAAGGTCGCATGATCGAGGCCCACGTTCGTCTTTATCAAATAATGTTTATGCAGCGCATTTAATGCTACATTATTTTTTGATTGCATTAAAACGTTTTAGCAGTAATACATTGGTACTTTACTTGCCATACAAGTGATATTACCAACTTATGTCTGTATAAAGGCATCTGTCATTTATGATGAGGATATATTCATTCTGGAATTAATAATACATGATTTAATGTGCACAAATATATAAGACTCAGAATGTTGGGTCCCATCAGGAGCATAATCGTGAACAGAACTGGAGAATTTTTTGTGCGCAAGAGTCCTCCAGACTGTTCTTATTTGATTTCTGTGAATGCCAAAAACCTTCCTAAGACACCCTTAAGAACAAATGTGTGCATAAGAACATGCTGTAAACGGTCGTGAATGAGATCCAATCACGACCCAAAAGCGACTTTGTTCTTCTGTGTGTGTGTGTGTGTGTGTGCGCGCGCGCGCTATTATTGTCTTTAAAGGACGGACATATATATTGATTATTTCTTTTTTTTTTCATCAAAATGTAGGCTACATACTAATTTTAACCATGCTCATTTTCTCCAATTACACATCCGGAAACAACTGTGATAAAAGGACTAAAGTGAGTAATGGAACCGAGATGGCTGCTGCCTTTGTTGGCTGGCATCACGACATGTCACGCCTTTTCAAACGTGGAGGATGATTAGAAGTATTTCTTTTGACAAAAGCTCATTCGGGGATCTTTGAGAGAGTCGGTGATCAAACAGTAATTCATTATTTGCTTTCTTGGTGCATGATTTGACATGATATTGTGCATGATTTGACTTGACCAATTCTATTTATTTGGTTTCATTCTTCACAGAATGAAGCCAAATAAATAAAGGCGTGACATAAAAACATTACACCTCTGTAACACTAATAAGCTCCTTGAGTTCTTTCAGCAAAAACGTGCCGAATATCGTTAACAATCAAATGTTTTCTTCTTCCTAAGGGGGGCGTCACAGAAAATATTTGAGAAGCACTGGCTTAATGAATGAAAACGGCCCGAAGGGAACCCACCCGTGCAAACTCTTCACAGAAATGCCCACTTAGTTCTTGACTCAAACCCAGGACCCTCAAAACAATCTGACTAAGCTAGTAAGTTTTTTTTCGCTGAATATGATTGAACTTTTATCTCCACACGGCTTCTGGGAAAACCCTTGTCTGACGCTCTCTTAAGACCCACATAAAGATCAAGTTCTACCCCCCACACCCCCTTTTATAAAGCTTCCATTAAAAATCAATGCTAAGTGCTGGGAATCTTGCATTGAGCTCAGCGAGAAGCCAAGCGGATCAGGTTTTATTCACCGATGAGTGTGTGTCGGGGGTGGGGTGTGCATGTACAGGAGGAGTGTCTAATGGCCATCAATAAGGAGGAGATAATTATCGACACTCTTGTGTACAACTCTTGAGTCCAGTTACAGTGAAGGCTACAGGAAACGCTGAGGTCAAGGATATATCTGGGTTACTGTATCATGTAGACTAGGAGAATGATGAAAAAACATGTTTAATAACTCTGGGGAGAAAAGTATCTTTAATTTTGAATAGATGCATGGGTTGGATAAAACATGTACTAACAAACTAACAAAGAACAAAAATGTTTTATATTTTCATAAATGTCTGATTCAATATTGGCCTCTTTTTATCCGAACAATCGAGCTGCACAGTTTGGCTGCATTCCGAATTCCTTTTTTATGGCTGATTATTTTCTGATTTAGACTGCCATAGTGAACCACTTGCTCTGTCACATGGCTTTTTGGAATTTTAAGCCCGTCGTAATTACATACTGTGACGTGAGTTAGCATTGGTGTTTTACGCAGGGAGATGACAGAATATACTCTGGATGTGGGACAAACACAAATTAGATTAATTAGCAGTTTTAGAACCGTTTCTATACCTTTTTTCAAATGAAATCTCTATCTTTACTTGCCTCTAAAACACTATGCCGTTCAAAAGCTAGCCTTTCACTGACAAGACCTCTAACCTCTTCAAAGAAACTCCTTACAAAAACAGGGCATTGCGGGACATCTCGAAGGACTTGGTATAACACATTTAGTTGGTCTGACGGACAGAAATGTACTCTTCACAAAGCGCCCATGGCTCCAGTGAGACTCAAGCAGATCTGTTTGAAAAGTGCAGATTTTTTTTTTTATAAGGGTAGTTTTCCAAGAGACATTTTTTCCGAGACACAGTTCTGGAATCACAAGGGATGCGGTGTCAACGCATATGCTCCGAGGATTTAGCAGTCTTCGTTTTGTCGGACCTACTCGTATCTTTTAAAACTTATATTAGTTTTTAGGTAATAACTCTTTCTTTTGGGCATTTAAAGGCATGATTTAATAGACTAGAGGCCTCTGAAAGTTTTTAGCTTTACAAATATATTAATGTAATTTCAGGATCAGACTGTAAGACTGAAACTGCACGAAACCCACTGTATAGTTACTTTTTTTATCATTATTATTATTTGTTTATTTGATATGGATATAACAAAAGCATTGGACAAACCAAATTTTACTCTACTTTTTGCCCGTAGTTTTAATCCCAACTTTTATTAATAATTTATTAATTTCAATTGTCATATCCCATCATGCATGACTGCCATGGAAGTCCATGCATTTAATGACACATCCCCCACAATGTGAATTATTATGCAAAGAACAATGGGACGTGGCAGGGAGTCGCACGTTCACCCACTTTGTTCGACAATCAACACTTATCGTTCTCCTTCCTCTCTGTCCTAATCATCTGTCAGTGGAGTACATGGAGAACATCACAGCACCCACCAGCTGGCCCGGCGTTAGCGAACATCGGCTGGGTTAGCTGCTAAAGTGTGTGGATGTGGAGCGCGGCGTGACGTCAGGCAGCCAGCTGTGGTGTGAGTAGCAGACTTCCAGAGAACAGCGCGCTCACTGCCTGCCCATAGTGTTATTTGGCTATGTTATTTTCCGAGGACTATAATAATAATGCATTAGTCTTATATAGCGCTTTTCCAGACGCTCAAAGTCGCTTTTACAATTTGGTGCATTATTCATTCACTCCATACTCGGTGCTGATAAGCGAGGCAACCACATCAGCCACCACCACCAACCACTCACACACACACTACATTCGCCAGGCTTCCTGGTGTTCCCAAACGGTCTCCCATCCAAGTCCTGCCAGGCCCTTCCCTGCTTAGCTTCCGAGGTCTGACGGGATCGGGCATAGCAAAGGTGGTATGCACTTGTGCTTGTAAAAATGACCTTTTCATCCATCATCGTAGCATGGTGGCTGAGCGCTCGGACCATGTGGGCGATTCCGTGTGCCGTTAGCATGTTCTCCGGGTGCTAAGGTAATTAAAACATTTTCCATCACATTCAATAATTAAACATGATCTGGGTTGACCGAGATGAGGATGTTTTGCTCAATTTTGTAGTGAAACTGATTAAACAGACCTCTAGCTTGGGTGCTTAACCAGACATGCGTTTCTCTAAAAGAGCAAAAAGAAGCCTCTGAGGATAGAAGCGAAATGTTTAGTTTAGTTTAGTTTAGAAGCGAAAACTATGTGTTTAACTATCAATCCAGTCCAGTCCACGATATCAAATTCTCTACTACAATTGGCTAATCCTCTAACATGGTTCTCCCGGTGTAGGATTGTACAATATACCGGAAAAAAAAGAATTCTAAAAGCTTTTTATTCATTTATGTATTTATTTTGTTTGCCTTGTTTTGGTCACGATTTAAGTTTTCTTTTTGTTTTGACACAATGTTGGAATAGCCCAGTGGCCAGACAAGATTTCTGGACCTTCCAATCTTTATGAAGCTAAGTGCAGTGTGATCCTCGTATTGTAATTTAATACCGTTTGGCATGCAGTGCTGGCTGGGATCACCAAAGCTCATGCAAATAAGGCTCTTACCGAGATGAAAATGCTCAAATGAAGTCATATATTAGCACTGTAAAGCCATCAGTTTTGCAGGATGTCGCGGTGACGTAAGATTTCTTCCAAAATCGGTTCAGGACAGTCATCTACATTCTTAGTGGCAGTTTTAAGAAGCTTAATCAAAACCTATCATATTTTTCCACCCTATACATTTTATTATTGTTTTTATATTGTTACAATATTTTCACAGTGGTTTACTCCGTCCTACTTACACTGTGTGTGGGTTCATGTTGTTTTTTAAAGGAAAGCCTTTAATGCAGGGATTATGGAGCCATATAGTGACAAGCAGTGACTTGTGACTGGATATTTTTCTGGCTCTGTCTCCATATGAGTGGAGAATGGAATGGTGCAGCCGGAGGACTGCTTCTGTCACAACAACTGTCTCGGGCCTGTCTGAATGTTTTGACGTCCATATAGTCAGACCGGCTTGTGGACTGTAGCTCCGCTTTGTCATTCTCTTCTGCACATCTCTCAGTTGACGGAGCAAAAAGAAAAAAGTCCTCAAGTAGCGGCACTGTCACTTTTAACATTTTAAATTGTTTTGTAGTATTTACGGCTCTTACCATTACTATACAATTACTGCTTCCAGAGGGGTTCAATTGCACAACTACGGCTGCAAGTGATGCTTCTACGAAAACCACCATCTATTTGTCTCTCTATCTACATCTATCCATCCATTATTGCTTGCAGCTATTTATCTTCATATACTGTATATCATTCCATCTAGCTCTCCATCCACTCTTCCTTCCTTCCAGCCATCCATCCATCCATCCTTCTACCCTTCCATCCACCTATCCAACATTCAATCTATCCATGTATCCATGTATCCTTTCTGCTTTTTGAGCACTTCAACAATATAAAGATGAATGAAAATGTTCTTATGTGTGTGTTTTATTTTTTATCGATCTTGTCAGTATAATTTCACCCCCACGGTGTGCACGAGTTGTGACAGCTGAATTGGGCCGGTGGAGGTCTTCCTGGCTGGCCGGGGCAGTAACGGCGATGGATCTGTTTTCCAATGAAAGCCGACATTCGCTGGCACATGGGGAGACTGTTTTCTGCAGACAGGTAATGCTTCCGTCTGCTCCCGCAGCTCCCGGAGGTGGGCCGGGTGTAAATTGCATCCAGCTTGGCCTCTGCACCGACGACCAACACCAATGCTGCCTCTTCGCTACCACCTCCAGATACAGCGTCACACGTTGGAAAGCCTTGGAGCATTAGGCGTTTTATGATTTTGGGGAAAATATCTAATTTGGGACTTTATATAGTGTTATATAGTATTAAACATGTCAAGGAAAATTTTTGAGAGAAGTCTGAAATAGGAGGTGCTAAACTAATCAAAGATTCACATGAGTTTCAGAACATGTTTGTAGAGCTCTTAACATTTAGTAAGTTTAGTTAAAATATAGATAGCTGTGTTGTGTATTTTTTTTAGATCCAGTAACTCCAGTCACCAGAGAAGGACAGAGAGACAGACACGCAAGAGTGAGAAGGAGAGAGCCGCTAATGCACACAGCCGGCTTCTAGATCCACTTAATTCATATTGAAAGTGTCAGGGGCTTGTGGATGGAAGACAGACAGAGCAGAGCAGAGGAGAGCAAGAGGGGCCGGAGTGGCAGACAGAGAGCAATTCGTAGCCTGTCAGGTACGGATATGCTACTTATGCTACTCCCAATCCAATCTCTTATTTACCCCATGATGTGCCGAGAGAACCCACGCCACAGCTTTTTCTCACATGTTAATGCACCTGTACATATTTAAAATGTGCACAGCAAAGAACTGAATATTGGTTTGAGATGGCCTGATCTTAATACATAAACATTGCAATTTTTCTCCCCCTTATTGTCCTGTCCAACACCTAGCTGAGGTTTAAGTGAAAGAACTCTTACATATCAACTGAATTTGATCAAATTAGTTGCAAATCTAGCAAAAGCATAACTTTGTAAAAGGTTCATACTGTCTTCTGCGATTAGACTTGCTCAGATCTAAAGTGCTGCCCTGAGGAGAGGGGAGGAGGTCACATGCAGACTCGTATCCAATCACCTGAGCGTGTGCCGCTGACAGGTGGGCGTTTTCCTGTCATGCACAAGGCCATGGAGCCATTGCAGTAGCCTTTGGAGAGATGATCAAGTCGGCTGGTCTCGTTGGGGTCTCACCATCTTTCCCTGCCCCACATGCCCGTGACATCAGAGCCTATCTGGAGCAAGTTGGACAGAAATCTAACCGGCATGCACCGTGCGTCTGCAGTCGGCTGTCAAAACTGCGTCCGTCTAGCTCATCTCGAACGAGCCTAATGATCAAATCAAATCAAATCAAACTTTATTTATAGAGCGCTTTTCATACAAAATGTAACACAAAGTGCTTTACAGTGCTTAAAAATCATTAAAAATAATAAAAATCGTCCCCACCAGTAAATATACATAAATAACTACAACCCCACCACCCACCACCCGCACACACAGACACACAGACACATATACGTACAGACAGCCCAGCAATTAAAAGTCTTAAATAAAAATGGACATAGAGTTGAGTACGTAAGGCTGGGTACAGATGGGCCGAAAGAGGAAACATCATCCAAGGAGCCGTCTGCACCAGGAGCAGCCCATCGCCCACAGCCACAGAGCGCCAACTCAGGGGGGCCGGAGGAGGTGTAGGAGAGACGTCCTACCTCCATCCAGGCACCCCCAGGAGAGCGCCCGCACGGCCACAGCCAACCAGCACTCCCGGGGCAGAGGGCTCCCTCAGAGGAACCACTAGGAGAACATAAAAAATAAATGAATAAAATAAATAAAAATAAATAAATAAATATTTAATAAGAGATACATTAAAAACAGCTAAAACTGTGCGTGAAATAGCACAGGATAAAAGAGGGAAAATAAAGAAATAATAGAACTAAAACCGGTGAATAAGGTTAATATAAGTAAATATTAATTAAAAGCTAAACTAAAAAGGTGGGTCTTGAGCCTGCTCTTAAAAACATGAACGTTCTCTGCGGTCCTGAGCTCCTCTGGCAGGTCGTTCCAGAGGCGAGGGCCATAGTATTGGAAAGACGCCTCGCCGTGAGTCTTTCTGTTGACTTTAGGAATAACTAGGAGACCCCTGCCAGAGGAGCGAAGGGACCGCGAAGGCTCATATGGTAAAATCAATTCTGAAAGATAAGAAGGACCAAGACCATTAAGACATTTAAAAACCATTAAAAGAACTTTAAAATGGATCCTGAAACACACGGGGAACCAATGCAGCGACTCTAAAACCGGTGTAATGTGGTCCCGCCTCCTGGTCTTCGTCAGATGCTTCTGAGGAAGCACCTCAGTGACATCACTGAGGCTCAAAATATTTGTTTGGGTACCTAGACATTAGAAATCAAGTCAATAAATGATAGTAAGGAGAGATAAACTGGGCTGGTTTTGAATTGGCCCACCCTCTGCAGGGTGGTATGCTACAAATCATTAAAAACAAGCTTTCACTTCCATTTAACGGCATAACGAACATAAGTTGAGTGCAGAACTGGGTCCGGTGATGGATTCAAAACTGAGGAAGACAGTTTTGTGTTCCCTCTGATGCAACAAAATCCACAAGCGCTTCAGCAGTAGTAGAAGAGGAGACAATTAAAGTGACCAGGATTTCTCAAAACTGCCTGAAAAAGCAAAAGGCACAGTATGTTTTTGATGAGTGAAAGGCGAAACAACTGCAAACAACACAGTACAGATGACAACTTGAACAACCCTTCTGTTCGGGGTGAGATATAATTGTTAGCTGCAGCCCTAGTACCCTGGCACGAGAAACAAACACTGTCACAAAGTTCAACGCTTTCCCTCACCGCTCATAGGTACAAATGGCCGCATCATGAGAGGGGGCGTGGCCCCTTCTTTTTGAATTATGAGCATATTTAGCACACACAATAAAGTCAACTTCAAAATCGGGTGCTAATGAATGTTTTGGCACAGCATTATCACTGGAAGTGAAAAACCGGCCCTCAAAGTTAGCGGTTAGCAAGTAGCATGAAGCTAGCGTTAGCATTATGGTTATATACAAACTTGGGCGTTTTGCTACTCTATGTCTGCATCTTTATTTTGAAGAAAGTACAATCATAATTCAGCATTTTTCTTAAAGTAGTTGAGGACCAGTAAGTGAAATAGAAGTTAATATATTTTCAGTCTTTTTGGTAGTTCCCAAATGTTGTCTGATCTTCATCAAAATCATAAGAATGAGTAAACAGTGTCTTCTTGAACTAATACCACCCAAACAATTAAATTGTATCATATTTTTAATAGCCATAACATGTCAACATTCACAGGAGAGCATAGAATAAGTAAGTACACCGACTGAATCTCCCTGAGCTCCAGCAGTTTTGTAAAGAGGAATGGTCCTAGATTCATCCTGCTCGTTGTGAGCGTCTAATCTGCAACTACAGAAAAACAGTTATTGCTGAAAAAGAAGGATCAGCCAGCTATTTAATACAGGGGTTCACTTACTTATTCAAATGCTGTTGTGAATGTCTCGGGTTTTTCTGCAAAATATCATGATAAACTTGTGAATTAATTTTTCTATTGACGATAGCACGTTGTCCAGGCCCTGAGGCAACAACACAGCCCCACACCATGATCCTCCCTATGCCATTTTTCCTCCACACATGACGTTGTGTGTCCCCCCCCCCAAGCTATTCAACTTTGGTTTGTGAAAGAGCGCTTGGATAGTCCACAGCACTACCGGCAAAATATTCAGTGGACTGTTCAACCCAATATGGCTTATGATAAAATATAATAAAATAAAATGTCCCCTCCTGGAACCGCCACCTTAACGTGGTGGAGGGGTTTGATCGCCTGAATGATCCTGGGAGCTCTGTTGTCGGGGACTTCGTGCCCCTGGTAGGGTCTCCCATGGCAAACAGGTCCTAGGTGACGGGTCAGACAAAGAGCGATTCAGAAGCCCCTTATGAGAGACCAACAGGCCCGGGTAGAACCATGAGGCCGTCCTTCTGTGGACCCACCACCTGCAGGAGGAGCCATAGGGGCTGGTGCAATGTGTTTTGGGCAACTCCAACAGCTGTCCCCACGACCCGGCAACGGACAAGTGGAAGAAAATGGATGGATGGATGATAAAATGTAAATGTTTTGGGTGGTATTGAGCTTTACTGTCCCATAAAGGTGATCATATTTTAAATGTTGGGCTTAATGTCAGCCAGAGGAAAGGACCATAAAATGATGGTTTGAAAATCCAGTCGCTGCCAAATGACGATCAGGGAAAACAATGATAGGTTTTCTCTTTGGAGATTTTTTTTTTTTTTCAAAACTGTCTCTCTCTCAAATTTTGACATAACATTCTAGAAAGGTGTGAATGTAACCTAGTGTATTTCGATTCTTCCGAGGATGGGCAAACAATCCAAAAAGCAACCCCCAATGGCCTTCAATTATACAAAAATGTTGGGTGTGATAGCAACAATCAAACCTATCATTTCCCTCTCTGGTTATTTTAAACAGATCTTTGATTGTTACCAATGTGGAACTGCAGTCATTTAGTCCGTCCTCTACCATATAATGCTTTTATGCCCAGTGTGTTGCTAATCTTTATTGTCCTCTGCACAAGCCGCCTTCTATAAACATGATTTCGCCAAACACACACAATAGCCTTCGTTTTCTCCCGCATTCCCGCCTCTGTTGACATATTAGGATCGCATTCCTGTATTGACTGGAAGAGAAACGTCATTGTCCGTTCGCTGCATCCCCAATCTTTGTCGCCCCCGCATGAGCCCCCCCCCCCCCCCCCCCCGGCAGCTATGGCTCCGGCTAATCCTTCTATCCCATTCAAAACCGCAAACGCATGTCCACATTTATTTCCTTTCTTCTTTCTCAAACGCTCTGTCATCTCCCCAAAATAGCCACTTTCGGCATTGAGCAATCTGCTCGCGTTCTTTCTTCCACTTTGCCATTTCATCTGAAGTCACTGCGTGTGACACATCCGAGGGCACGGCGGGGAAAATGAAATACGTCGCTCCGCAAAGCCGAGCAAAGACACCCGATGCATCTCGCTCGATAACAAAGGGATTATTTAAAATAGAGGCGGCGCACTGGTACGATATGTGCATCTATTTTTAGGCTCGAGCAACGTTTACAGTAGGATGTTTTAGCAAATACACGCTAGGGCCAAGTCAAGCTTCTGTCGCACATGGTCCTTTTTGCAATTTGTTGTTTGGCTCACGTTTGTCAGAGGGGAAAAGAAAATAGTGGCAAAGTTGAACTAGAAAGTGACACATTTACAACAGATAAAAGGAGGTACAGGGAGTTGTAACGACTGAAAGAAATTAAAGCAAGATCGCAATAGCAGTGTCATACCACACAGGATGTTGGACTGAATTTCAGCAGACATTGTAAGCTCTTTATTATTCCATCAAAAGAAGACTTTAAGGGGACAGGCAAAACTAATTTCAACAAAAAGAAAAGGCTAATCTTCCCATTAACATGTGAAGATTAGTAGAAGATTTGTAACTAATGTATTAGTAAAATAAAACCATACATCTAAACCTGTCTCGATCAATGCTTCATTATTTTTCTATGGAAACAAAACGTATTGCAACATTTATGTCAGTAATCTACAGCAAAAGTTGAAATTCGATACATCTACATTCCTATTCACCGGTAGTGTCTCGCCTTAAAAATTCTAAATTTGGACCAAAACACAGCTACAATTAACTCAAATTGGGAATGTCGTGGATAAAACTGACTTTTTAAGTTATTGTGCGTTGTTTTGGGCAGTGGAGGATAAAACATGTGTAAATCTCAGTTAGGAACACGAGGCCTGGCTTTGACAACAAAAAAACACTCAATACCCAAAGTCAGTATTTTTCCCTATATGAAAAAAATCAGGGCTCTATGCTGCAATTTGTAAGAATCATTTTTTTTATTTTACCATTTATTCAGTCAGTTTATTCAGATATTACTAATTAGTAGTGATAAATGTGGGTATAGCAGTAGTAGCAGAAGTATAGTAGGGATAGTAGTAAAGTAGTAGTAGAAACAGCAGCAGGTATCGTAGTAGCATCATCATCATCATGGTTCATTACTCTCACATCAGTACAGTCCCTGTGCATGTGAGCACAGCGTGGACGTGCAATGTATCCACGCTCACAAAGGAGCTAATTTTAGCCCTGATGTCATCCCTACACCAGCTGGATGCAGCCGCAGTAACCTGACACTGTTTTTTTCCTCCCCGCTTCTCATTTCTCTGCACATTTTCCATCATTATTACATTCCAGCACCTTGTCGAGGCAAATTGCATTGATTAGGCCGCTCCGAATCAGTTGGCTCTAATTACAGCCCGGCCCTGCGCTGCCGGGCCAAGCGCGCGGGCGCACATGATTGCAACTAAGGCGCAATTACCCGACGCCCCCAGAGCGAGTGAGTGAAGCTGGACTCCCAGATCAATGAGGCCATGCGGGACACTGAACTGGACACGTTTGTACGGCTGGTGGAGGTTCATACCAGGATGAGTTAAGATAAGGCTAAGTGCAGATCAAACTGTGGACCATGGTCTTCTAGTAGCATTCCTATGTAACTCTAGACTATAGCCCTGCTTCAGAGGTATGAATTAGGTCTATTTGAAAGTTGATTTGTACTGTATTGTACGTGTTGAAAGTGAAAAGCCAGGAGGAAACACAGACACGGGGAGAACATGTAAACTCCACCCCGGACCTTGTTGCTGTGAGGCTTGAGCACTAGGGCCAGAGTCCATCTCTGACATGCATATGAACAATCTCAGCTCTGAGGGGTCTCCTTCTGGTCCCAGAGTCAGGACTAGACACGGTTCAGTGAGACAGGCCTGACCCCCTGACAATGTTAAACTGTCAGGCTGAAAACTGTTCTTTTTAGCTGTGCATTTGACACAGAGTATTTTATCTATTCATGTAATTTAAAAATATATATTATATTGATGTTTTATGGATTGAT
Source organism: Proterorhinus semilunaris (assembly GCA_021464625.1). Classification (NCBI taxonomy): domain Eukaryota; kingdom Metazoa; phylum Chordata; class Actinopteri; order Gobiiformes; family Gobiidae; genus Proterorhinus; species Proterorhinus semilunaris. The sequence continues at coordinate 22,618,429 of CM038362.1, read as the reverse complement.
TTTAAATGCCTCTGAATTGTGCTCTACGAACAAAAGTCACTTTGCCACAAACCACTGCAACCCCGCTCACGATTCTTCAACCCTTCGCCCATGTATGTTTGTTGCTCATGAACTTCCAGATATTGCTCAACTATCATAACTCTCTAACTCAGTCAGACGGGACAACAAGGATTAAGATATTGTAGGATAAGATAAGGCTTTATTGATCTCACAATGGAGAAATTCACCAAAGGGGGATTTTACAGAGATGCACCGATCCAGCATAGGTCAATCTTTTTCTGACAGCAGCATTTATCTATAAAGAGATAACAAAATAAAGTGCTCAGTTTAAAAAATATATATATATATTTTTTTTTAAATCATCTTGAGATTACCTTCTTTTTGTTAATTTAACAGCTTATCTGAATTTGAAATATCCCGATATATATTCAATATGGTCTTACTCCATATCTCATTTAAAAATATACCAATACATCTTAAATATCGATACATTGCCAGGCCCTTCTTTGAACTATTATCATCAATATTTTTGGCACAAAGGTTGTTTTCATATTACTTGGCACTACATAACTGGTTCCTTCAAACCTCAGTAAAAAGTGGATCCTTTTTAGGACCTTTTCTCCTTTTACTAGCTGTAATTCTCAGGCTGTCTGAAGCATGTTCCGTCTTGTCTCTATCCTCACCCCTGATCCGTCCCTGGGAAAGCGTAGAAAGCCGATTAGCAGAGCCCTCTTTATTGATCACTCGCACCGGCCGTAATAAGACATTCTGCAAACTCTTGATTCCGTCTCCGCTCACACGTTGCCCCGTCCTCCGCCCACTCATCTGCCTGGCAGGAACACGCCGTCTGTACTACCACACATCGCCTCTTATATAAACGCTGCTGGTGAAGACACGTATTCCGGATGACAATGCTAATGCCGTGATGCAGATGATCAGCAGGTAAAGGCCCCGTCGTTGGCCAACATGAGTCACTTACGCGGTATGAGTCAATCACGCTCGTCCATGAGCCTGAATGTTTCACTCAGAGGAAATGAGTAATAGCACTCGCTGTCAGTTGTAGCCTTAGTCCACTGTCTATTTAGGTCACAAAAGACAAATACATCAACATTACGGGGAAAACAAATTACATTTAGAGATATCCATTTGAAACTTTTGCTGTCATTTTCTGACTTTAAGCATACAAATGGCCACAAAAGCTAAGTAATAGATTGAGTCAGGTTTAAAATTTCCTGAAGGGATTTTGAATATCCATTCTCATTTTTGAATAAGCTGATAAGTTTTTTTTAAATGCCCTGTTTTCAAAGCTCAATAAATCATTCTATAGAGATTAGATAAAAACCCCGACCAAAAAAAAAAATATTGTTATGTCCAAATATTGTTATGTCCAAGACTAGAGAGTTTGGAATCCGTATTCCTAAAAATGGCTACAATAGCGGAGATGTTGTTGCAAGAGTGGAATGAAAATCTCATTCTGAGAAAACAGGCCCTAAAGCAGAGGTAGGCAAGTTTGTGACGGTGCCAAAACGCCATGGGCAGAAAACTCCCAATTGTAGCCCAAAGCAAAGCACCTTTTCTCTACAAATATTTGTTTTGTACATCATATACAACCTAATGGGGTGGGAAATGTGAAAATAATATCACACATTTCAGGGGTTCCCACGTATGCCCTGGAGTCATTCATTTATATTCTATGCAATACATTGGGGATCCTGCAATTTTTAAGTGACCAACTAAACTAAGATTATTTAGTATTCAGTCGTGTGCACTGTGTAGTAGTGTTCTGTCAAAAATAGAGCTGAAATACTCTCAAAATCTAATCTTTTAACGGAAAACACAATATGAACTCATTTTCATTTGAAAGTAATGTTGGAATAAACAGTTTCACCTGCATTTCTTAACCTGAAATCATTCCAAGTACCCCTTATAAGTGCTCAAGTCCCCGTACCCCTGGTTGGGAAACACTGACGTATTTGGTCTCTGGTTTATGAAATAAAATCTTCCCTTAGGGCCAAAGGAGCTGGAGGGCCTGACGTTGCCTACCCCTGCCCTGAAGTGGATGCACATTAATACTTCTCCCGTCTTCTTGTCTCCCAGAGAGGAAATGACCATATCTGGTTAACAGAGTCATCTTGGTACTGTATCTCCAGCTCGCTAGTGGACAAAATAAGCATCGTAGGGGCAGGTTTCGTGTTTGTTTTTTTAACCACAGCGTGAAAACTACACACGTGTATCCATCTTTACTTCCATCGTTACTATATCTCCATCTAAAGTCATTTGAAGCTAAATATCAAGACTGCACAAATGAATTCAAATGAGGATCCTAAAGATTGCATTTTATGGTTATCAGCGTGTCACTTAGCCAACAACCTCCACCACGCGCCAAAGTGTATACGACGCCTTTAAGAACCATGTATAGGTTCACTGGCCCTCGTTTATCAACATTGCGTAAAAGAATGGTGTATGCGTAGGTGTATTTGCGATATACGCCAGAGTGCGCGTGACATTTATGAACCTGTGCTTTCCGCTCAGATCTTATCGTACGCAAGCGCAGCTGATGGTAAATGCCACGGAGAAATCCTAGCGTCATTTGAATGAAACGCCCAAAAAATATTCACGTATGAGGAGGCCGGCACGCACGCACAAAACACGGCAAAAAAGAACATTTCTCCAACCAGGAAATGATAGTTATTTTTAACATAAAAAATATGAGATTTTTTGTGCATGAGGAAGATTAAAAAATCTGTCAGTAACCAACGTTAACCTTATAGCCAATCCAAGATCACATTTACTAATGAAAAAAAAGGAAATAAAAAAATAGGCTAATAATAAAAAGTGACCTTTATTAAATAAGCAGTAGGCCTAAATAGGGTTTAAAAAAAAGGGTATGAAATTAGACCACATTAAAAAAAAAGCGTGGATACAACGCTGCAGTCAGAGCAGACTCTGGACCATAATCTGAACAGCAAAAAGCAGCTGTCAGCTCCGCGGACTCAGCACTAGAGCCAGGGCAGGACTACTCGTCTTTCGGCCTGAGCAGAGCTTTCCTCCAGGAGGAAACAGGTGCGCGGAGAGCTGACAGTCGACCAGAACCTAACCAACCCGTCCGGACCGAAGACAGCCCTTCGAGACGTGCTTCGATCATTCCCCTGACGAGAGGAGAGCGCGCGGTCAGCAGACCCTGCGCCGCTCAAACCCGGACTTTACCAACCCGTCCGGACCGACGGAAGCTGTGGAGCTGTCGAAGGATTTGTTTGACGCCCGGGATACTCGCGAGCGTGGAATATGGTCCACAGACTCAGCGCTCAAACCAACCAGAGCACGGAGCATGGCCTCGTGCAGACTCAGATGAGGCCCGGTGTCCCGGTACACGGCCGCAGGCGTGAGGCGGGGAAGTTTTGTTAAAAAACAAAAAACAAAAACATAAATACAAAAAACACCATTTAAGCGTCTGTGGCCCGCTGAGACACAGGGCGTACGGTGCGCTCAGATTGATAAATGCCAAAAACAGGCGGCTGTTTTTCGTACACCCCACATACGCTCTGATTTCATCGTTTGATAAATGAGGGCCAGTGTGTGCACAAAACGCTCCAGTGCTGGGACTCACCGGGAAGTAGAGGAGAAGGGCTCCGCACAGAATGGCCTCCAGCAGAACCAGCCCCGACGCTCGGATGCTCTGGAGGAGGACACACAGAACAGAATACTGGTGAACAAAAGTATTTAAGGCCATCTGAAAGCTTTCGGGGCTCACTTGAATGCGCACACAAAAATCCCCCATGACATTTTTTTGTGATCCATTTTGAGGGAACAAAAATGGCCCTTTACCTTTTAGTGTGCTCCTTTAAGTGCAAGCGGACAAATGGGCGCACTTACAGGAGCATGAAGTTTTTATGTCGAAGAGAAGGTTAAAAGAAGATCACGCCGCCCCGAGGACATTTTTGTTTACGAAGGGCTAACCACTCTGCGAGGCTCTTATGTTATAAAAGTAACAACAGATACTGGCCTTATTGACATGGTGCCTTCAGGGGCTTTCAGAGAGCGGAGAGCCGGGAGCTGGGGCCCACTTTTTTGTAACAAATGTATAAACCGCGATGTGTACATGTGTTTTTTTTTTTTTTAGACAATTGCAAAACTATTCGGGGAGAAGTTTTTTGTGGTTGTAATTGCTGTGAGTAGTTTAACATTTGCCAACAAAATAGCAAGCACTTTAATGACACATGGCACCAACACAGCTACGGCGAAAAACGCACGCTATGCTACATATCAGGGCAGAGATGATATATATCCTTTCACGATAAAGGGATATTGAGATAAGACTTTGCCGTGTCGTATCGTTTCAATACACATAATATCGTACTACCATAATGGATTGATCATAAATATTTAAGAATCTAAAGGCTGGGGCTGCTTAAAATATTGTTCATGCCAGCTTAGATATTGATTGATAGCGAGATGGCTTGTATTATTACAACCACAGCCAGCCTTCGATCTGTTTTTGCACTTTTCAAAATATTCCACTTCATGTAAGTAAATTGTATAACTCATCCAAACTGTGCTTGGGTTTTCTTTAAATCATTCGGGTAAAAATCCGTATAAAAATGCAGAGGTGATTGAAGTACGACTGTTCAATGTCAAATACGCACAAATATCCACTTTTTTTTTTTTTTGCATTCAAAGTTGCATAATGCACCTTTAAGTATTCAAAGTAGAAACTACATATCAGTTTAAATAATCTGCAGCTTCTAAACCACAAAAAAATGGTGCCAATCTGTACGGCAACCATAGACATAATAAATAGATGACTCCTTCTGCTCACTCCTCCCCGTTTACGTTAATGACGATAGTTCTCGGGGGAGTCCATGCCCCTAAAATGTTCCTAAAAAGGGCAAAAGGGGCGGGATCTACACTGTAGTTCAGTCGTAACCGCGCCCACGCCTTTAGCTCTGATACTAACGGCCTGTCAAACAAAGTCAGGCCCTCATTAATATACAGGAATTCTAAAATGTACCTTACGACAACCAGCCTGGTTTCTTTAACTATACCTAACCCAGTGTTGTCACAGGAGCAATAAATAGAATGTTTAACATTATTGGAAACCAGGATAAATAGTTGTTTAAAACGTTTAAGAGCAATGCTTTCTAGTGCAAAACTAGCTTTTTCTGCCGCCTCTAGGTGTAGGTACTGCAGCAATGGCGGCCCCCTGCACGGTGGTCATGAAACCATTGACGGCAACACGGCTGGGACAAACCTTCTTCCTTGTTGTGAGTCAATAGCATTGACAGTGCATCTGAACAGCGCCGCCTACTGTTCTAGCGTCTGCATTATTAGGGTTTTGAAATAAACAAAACACCTAGACAAAGTAACTTTAAACTTTGGAGCCTTTATAGAAATATAGTGGAGTAGAAAGTAGAAAGACCTCAACGAAAACGCTACTCAAGCAAAGTACAGATCCTCAAAAACTCTAAATATGAACAGTATAAGTACATTTACTACTGTGCTTGTATCCCATATTGGCCCCTATGCATCATTATATGAATTGCATTTGACACATAAGCCCATTGTCCCAAACATACATATTATGTAAAGAAATGATTTTGGAAAGTAAAACTGTTGCACCTTGTTCCTCCTGTAGTGGTAGATGATGACCATGCTGATGAAGAGCAGCAGGAAGCAGAGGCACTGGAAGGACAGCACGACCAGCCGCAGCGCCCCGTCCTCCCGCACCACACAGGGCGTGTCGTCCTTACAGAAGGCACAGCCCGGAGCGCACGGTAGGCAGTCACTGGACCAGCCCTCGTCCGCGTTAGGCCCGCTGTCCGCCACTTTTCCGCTCTTTCCCATCCCTGCCAGAAAGACACATGAAAACTGGTTTAGCTGCGGCTCTGGGAAATCAGTGAAGAGTCTGAACGAGTATTTTTTTAGATGACAATTGTAACGTGGACTTATTCACTATTACCAAAATAGTTGCCAGAACTAGGGACGGGACAATAAGCGATAATATTGTTTATCGCGATAAACGATAAATTGTGGCAATTAATCGTTCGCCACATTTTTGAATAATCGTGATTACCGCGCTAGGAGATAATCGCTAAATCCACCATGTAGTGCTACGGTATAATTCTATGTTTATAATTTACATACATTTTGGTTTCTTTTGATTTTGAGTTGAATTTGTTTAAATATACTTTATTAGGTCTCACTCAATATGACATTAATAGGAGAAAATGAAGAGAAACATTTTGTTAACCAATTCTCATAATTTCTGTCAAATCTGGAGCTTCAGTGAATTTTTTAAACCATAGGCAAATATCGTGATAATATTATATCACGATTATTATCGCGATTATTTTTGCGAAGATAATCGTGACTCTAAATTTCCTCATTGTCCCATCCCTGGCCAGAACCCTCTCTCAAACTAAAATCCCAGGGTCAGTTTCCAATCAGATCGACATCAGTGCTAGTGCAGGCCTCCATTAATTACATAATTCCAATATTTTATTTGAGCCGGGGACACAGAAAGGTCACGTTTCTGAAACGACACTGCCTGACCAAACAAAAACAAAAAAGTCTGGTCTTGATGATGGGAGAGTGTGACCACTGCGTCGTAAAGCCTTCTCCAGCATTTCCCAAAGATCCTCAATGGGGTTAAGATCTGGACTCTGTTTTGGCTCTTTCACAATGTGAGCTTGATGAATCCTGGCATTGTCATCTTGGAACATATCTGTAGCATCGGGGTAGAAGAAATCCATTGATTAACCTGGTCATTCAGGATGTCCAGGGTGCTCAGCTGATCTCATTCTTTGGGAACATGGTGCTGCTGAATCTGGACCTGACCAACTGCAGCAGCCACAGATCAGAACAGGTAGTTCAATCCAGGTGGACACATTTCTTTTCATTCAGGCAGTGTATTTAGAAACCCTACCTTTAAGCTACAACATTCATCCAAGGCAGTTTGCAGTTTTCTTTAAAAAAATAAAATAAAAATCACCAAAGCCCCTGCCTTCTGTCTGAAACTTGGACATCTCCAAACCCTGGAACTTCACGAACGCAACATATTCCCTCAATCCATGCGCATCCTCGTGCGTAGAAACAAGTCGTCTCTCGCTCTCTCACTTCCTGCCGTATTGATTGAGCCGGGGATGTGCGGACGGAGTGGATGAAGTGGCAGTATGACAGAAGAGAGTCTATGGAAGCTTTTCCCTCCCTGACCTTACAAGGATTCATCGACGTTGTGTCAACAGAGCTCCAACGGATCTATAATGTGTCCACACGCAAAGTCAACATGGCCGCCGCCCGTTCGCTCGCACTCATTTCAAAATTGGATCAGGACGGACGGAGCTGTGAAAGTGCAAAAAAAAAAAAGTCAGTTAGAAATGGGCTTTGGGGAGATGGGTTTTGAAGAGGTTGATATCTTTCTTTGCTTATCGTCTTCCAGTTCTTTACACATTTGTGTAGCAAGACGAGTGGTGATAGTATAATTTTGCAGGATTTAAATTAAATAAACTAAACAGACAGTTCCAAAAGTATACATGATATTTATTTGATCACATCTGTTTTTTCGTTTAAAATCTTTTGTTCACATTTCCATTCCTGAGTTAGCGGACGACAGACAATTTGTTTCACATTTGGTTTTCAGTTAAAAGTAAGTCCATAAAAAAAACACTACACAAAAAAACAAGACAGCTGGAAAACAGAAAGAAGGGACATGACCAAACCCCTCGACCTATAAATAAAAAAAACATAAAAGTAGGAAAATAACCGTAATGCTAGCTGGCTCATACCGTCGCACGGGCTACTCACTGCTACCGATAGTGCTTCGATAGTGCTCACACGAGGACCCCAGCAGACCCCGGGATGCCATCAACCGAGCAGAGCCTTGGCCGCCATGGAATGGTGCGCTATGAAGCCCTCGACCATCCGCGACAGTACAGAAGAGCTCGTATTAGCGGCCATACAAAGTACAAAGATAAATGAACGGCAAATATCTGCAATATCTACCTGACAGGAGACACACCCCGGGCGCTCCCAGCCCAGCGGACCCAAGGCGGAAATACAGAGAATAGCAGAGGACGAATGAACGAAAGGGAGGGGATTTTATACCATTTTAAGGGGTTAAGCGCCATCTGCTGATGTTCCAATGTTATATACTAATAATGAATATTAATAAAATCGACTAGCCTACATTTAACAATAAAATTGGTAATGCCACATTTGCAAAAGGCTAAGCTTTGGCAAAGGCCCACCATTACAATTGAATTATAAATAACTTCTTTTACAGACTTCAGACGTACGTCGCCAGTTTGAACAGTGGGAGCCATCTTGCCGGTGGATAGGAAAGCTCCACAACAATGATCTATTCTGTTCTAATCAGCAGTTATTAACAGGGAAGGCCAGAACTCATTGTATATTCAAGTTTAAAGGGGAATTTGATGATAATTTCAGACACATCTCGATCACTATTGGTTAGAAAATACTGTATTATTGACCCGAAAACAGCTTATTGAAGGTTTCTACTGACTCCCAATCGACATACAGCGTAAACCTCTTCTGTCCCCTAAGATTCTCCTTGCCTGGCTGCCCATCAAAATAAAACTCCACTGCCTCTTCAATAACAGTCCCAAAAGGTGCCGCAGCCTGTTGCATTGTAGTAGCCTGTTGCAGCTCCGTGGACGAGGGGCGAGCCGTGTTGCGGGGCGGTAAAATTCCTGGCGATGAGGGGCAGCAGGAGTCCCGGTGCTTCCTATACTCGGAACGCGCTGTGCGTTGGGCCACATTGAGGGTGACAGTGGCGCAGTTGGTGTAGCGGGTTGCCCCATCATCAGTAAGATTATTTTGAGGAATATCGTTACACAAATCAGATCAAATGCCTGTTAAAATATTCTATCTTTCAGCAATACACCCATTTAGGCCATAATGATGTACAACACAGGCATTTGTAGAAAGTGATTCTTTACTTACAATTGGTCTTTTGATGATAAAGAAATACGGATGGACCCCGTTGTACAGTATTTGCAACACTGTTTTACTACAAAAAAAGGCCATGTTTTCAATAAGAACGATGAGAAAGAAGAGACGAAACAACACACAGAGCGATGACCCATTTATACAGAAGACTAGTCGTGCCCTGACAAAACGTTTGCATCATATAGTGTTCTTTGGTGCCCGTCTTTGCGGCGGCAAGTGAAAACGGAAAGAGAGGAAGGCGCGGAGTGGGAGTGAGGGAAGACGTGTCGGTGCAGGAGCGTGGCTCGGTTGCAGAGGTGGAGCAGAGAAACTCAGGGTCTGTGGGGCACCAGCAATTCAACTATTACATCTGAACTCAATTCATTCATTTATTTTTGGTGAAGTTCCCAGAGTAGTTTCTGCATAGGGCACCACAATGGCAAGCAGTAGTGGCCACAAGAGATTCGAAGATTATCAATCAAACTTTATTGTAGTCCAACATGAATTAATGGCTCCAAACACAACTCTGGGCATTCATTGATCCTGCGTGTTATTATTAAATGTACTTAACACATTCTTGCTTTAGTCTGTCTACGGAGAGCTCCAGGTGTAAAAAGACGTTCTAAAAGTCCGGGGCCAAACGAGGGCAACAAGCGCGCCCGGGGGAGCGGCCCAGAGCTAATGGACTTGTTGTCGCTTGCCGTCGGAATCCCGCGAGAGCTCTCCACATGGCCCCGTAGATAACAAATAAAAGGGATCCGACCTTTACGGAGCTCTGTGGCCCATTGTCTCCCAGATTTGCCTCGAAAAAAAGAAAAAAAAGAATCCGGCCTATTTCTCAAAGCTATGACTGGGCGCGCGGCGGATCCACCTCAAATAGAAGTACTTAGCTTCGGTGCGCTGACTCATCGCTTTGTTGGGCCCGGCGGATGACTGGCAGTTGGAATAGGCTTAGTGAAAGAGTCATGAAGTTTAAAGAGGCTATATTATCGACTTTTAAAACAAGCTATAATGGTCATCGTGCGGCAGGTTTCGTTTTGGCATAGCTTGTCTTTTCACCACAACGTGAATGCAAGGATTGCGCCCTCTGCGGATAATGTTCTAATGTTCAACATACTGTTGAACATTAGATACCCCTTTCCTTTATCCATGTTTCCGCGCAATAATAGCTGCATTTAAACCAAGTTTATTCAGACAGTCTTTTATATGTTAAAAATTAGCGTACAAACTACGACAATTTAAATGAACAATTGGCATGTTTTCTGGTTTGCCTAATAGTGAAATTTGATTGTCTTGATAATACTTGCAGTTACGACATATATTATGAAAAAAATGCATGTCAGGATCCACATCGCTTAGCTGGTTAGTTTTATTGTCTTTAAATGAAAATATTTCAAGTTTAGTGTCCTGAGTGAAGCTTATGTCCTCATTGTCAGATGAGGAAAAGTCAGTGAAGACGGTGTCTGTCATGTCGAATGATTAGGTGTTTACCTTTTTTCTTCTTTTCACCTGAACTTATCCAGCTCATTTTCCTCCTTCACCCAAAGAACTTTCGCCTCCTCCGGAGCCCCATTTAGCTTAATGACCCGACAGTTGGAGGTCCAGGTTCCTTGAATCTTGCTTTGTTTTCTTAGTAGACGTGCTTGCTTGGTGATGTCTGCATTCTTCTTAGTTAGGTGCTCATTAATATATACGTTCGTTCCTTTTAGGCGTCTTCCTTGCTTGAGTAGGGCATTCTTTTTTTTCCTGTTTATGAAACGCAGTATTACTGCAGGTTTGAGCAGTTTATTTTTATGTGGCAACAGGTGACAAGCTTCAAAGTCCTCGCTATTGAGTGTTATCCCTTTATGATCCATGAATTTAAATCCCCTGTTGCTCGACCGTGTCCTGCTCCTCGTCGCTCAGCTCTCCGCCTCCTCCTGCCGCTGCGGCTCTGGAGTGGGTACGCGGCTTTACCGCCAGCCTGATATGATCAGGTCGTTCAGGCGAGTGTATTGCTCCAGGTCCGCCAAGCGATTTTCCAAAACCATTATTTTCTTATCCTTTTCGTCATTAAGTATCCTTAGATCTCTCACTTCCCGCGCCAAGTCCATTAAAGATTGTTGTTGTACTGAAATTGTTTTCACTTCCTCGACCAATGCATTCAGTGATGTTTTTATAGTTTCCAAATCACCCTCCATTGAAGCGGCGTGTCTCGTCTTCGTCACCGGCATTAATCCACGGTAAAGAGTGACTCACATACGTCTCCAGCGTGAACAGTAGAAGTTGACTTGCAGTGTTAGCATTAGCGAATTGTGTTGAGGTTATCCTATTTCTTTCTTTCTTATGGAATCGAGGTTATGACTGTACTACAGAGATGGTGTGGCCTTACAGCACGACCCAATATGTAGGGCTGGGTACCGTTAAACGACACCAGTACCGGAAAAAAGTTGAGGTCCTATACTGGTATTGGAAAAATGAATGTATCAAGTTTTGATGCCTGTTGGTCCAGGGACAGCATTAAAGGAAGCTACTTGGTTGATTTTGCGCCACGGTAGCGCTCGCGCGTCACAGCTAGATGGTCCCGGGTTCGATTCCCACCTGGACGGGGCCTTTTGTGTGGAGTTTGCATGTTCTCCCCGTGTCTGCGTAGGTTTCCTCCGGGTACTCCGGTTTCCCCTACAACTAAAAACGTGTAAAATAGGTGAATCCTCCAGCCAGGTGTTTCTGACCGGCTCCACATCTGGAGATGGGTCCCTAGGCGCGGCACTGCGGTCGCCCACTGCTTGTGTAATGACAAATAAAGCACCTTAACCTTAATAAATGATACAAATTGTAAGAAATTGTCTTTAATGGAATAAATGAACATTATTGTTCTGTTTTCTGACAACTAGCAGCTCGCCTCAGCAGTAATCTAGCACGTATTACGGAAATAAGGAATTGCCACTGCAGCTCGGTTTATGGTCGGGAGAACCTTGCAAACATTTATTTTGGTCCAACTTTCTGATACATCTGCTGATCCACTTCCAGGATTGATCTTCTTCACCTTGAGCAGGCTGTTCAGAAACCCTATATAGTAACAAGACAAAAGCCTTGTTTGCGACTTACTTGCGAAGCTGCTGACGGCCACTCTGTTGGGGTGGTAGAAGCCTCTCCTGCATTGGCACTGGTACTTGTCCAGGACGAAGCCGTGGCCACGCATCGGCAAACACTGGGGACACACAACAAAGATCACGCATTTACTGACACATGCCGAAGTAAGCGGCTGTTTGCCTGGTTTCACTTGTAGCAGCAAAAAACCAATCACGAGAGTAAAAGCAAAGATACGACTGGTCTAATATTACTCCAATGAAAGTTTTATAGTCAAATATTTTACCTAAATGAAAGTACTTAAGTATTTGATGTAGAAAATACTTAAGTAGCCAGAGTATAAAGTACTAATCCATTTATATAAGTATTAGGAAAAAAGACTTTGCAGCTCTTAATACACACAAATATTCCCCCTGTACGGCAACACAACGGGGACAAACTTTCTTCTTTGTGAATCACTGGCATTTAGTACATTACAGTGGCCCCTACTGTTCAGAGTGTGCATTGTTAGGGACAGATTTACTTTTTCACTTCGGAGCCTTTACAGAATGAATGGGAGTCAAAAGTATTATTCATCCTTCATGGAGGAAAAAGTGAGTACACCGTTTGGAATATCTTACATTCCTGGCTGAATTGCTGATAAAATGTGGTCTTTTACATTTACACATTTACATTTCGTCATATTGTTATTGGCCATAACATGTTAACATTCACAGAAGAGGGAGGAATAAGTGAGCACTTATTAGTAATAAAGATCAGGCCACATTTTATGAGAAATTTAGGCAGAAATGTAAGAAATTACAAACGGTGTACTCACTTTTTCCTCTCACTGTACTGATGTTTAATAATGACCAAAGTAAACAGGAAATCTTGAATCTGCGTAAATGAATTTAATTTCTCTATATCTCACGGAAAACGGGAGTGAGTGTAAACATGCAGTAACATGCGTCATTTAACACAAAACACTGCTCTGAAATGTGGTTCAAAGTTCAAAAGCATCGACTGCTCGGGTAATGGCATTACTCATTTATAGGAACTGTTTTAACGGTTTCTTCCCTAACACGTGTTGAGTGTGTGAGGAGACAAAAGGACAAAGGCCTAATTATTTCATTTGCGCTTTCATTGTCGGCGCGAGACTAAATGATCGCAAACCTTATTGCGTGTGATGGAAGCGTGACTGGGAGGAGCCGCCTGGACACAACCCAAGGGCACTCTCGCTAAGAACAATGTATAATTCTAATATATCACGCTTAAACATTGCCCACTGTGAATAAAAATGGAAAAGTTGGTTTAATCTTGACAAAACACAATATTAGTGTCAGTTAAAAATTCCTTTGCAGAGAATGTTTGGAAGAAGCGCTATTGGTTAACCCCAAGTCGTGTCACGTCCTGGTTATACCCAACTGACTGGGCGATGCTATACCTCAGCGTGTGCAGATTGGGCGTCACATGATTTGGCGCCAAAAATGTCAACCTCCAGCACAACACAGCAGGACGTTTCTGCAGGAGACCGATTGGTGGTTTAACAAAACACGCAATACGAGACTTCCTGAGAACATGCCATTCCTCATTCGTAAGCTAAGAACCTCCAGAATTCAGTCACTGAACCTTCACTACTGCAGGCAGAACTAGCATTGACTGCCCCTTGAGTATTTAAAAAAATATATATTTTAGGCATAAAAAACATCAACATTAATTTCATCATCAAAAAGCAATCTCCAATTTGGCCTGAAAGGGGATGGGAAGAAGAAAACATATTTAATCCCACCCCCATTTCACACTAATATTTACACAGAGCTTCCCTGTTACATCTTCATTTCATACCAACAATGGTAACAGGCAAAATACCAACAACGGTAAGAAAAGTAGACAAAGTAGACAGAAATATGAATGTCAAATTTAAGACCCTCTCTCTATATATAGTGACCATCCACGATGTTTAAATCTGTGGATAGTTTGGTATTGCTTGAGTTGTACATCCAGTTTGTCCACATACAGACAAACAAAAACGTTTCCGAGTGGACTGACCTATTGTCAATGTAAATCATCATTTTATCGTTTCAGGTTCATTTTCTAATTGGTTTAAGCAAAAAGATCTGGCAACCCAAAGGGTTTTCCTTTGTTTTTGCAATCTGGAATCAAATCTGCATTAAAATCGTGATCAGTAAACCTGTGACTTGAACATGTTATCGACCTCTTATTATACGGCCCTTCTCAATGCAAGTAGAACGCTCCATTGACTTGAATGTGATTTTCCAACGTTCTACCGGTCATTATTTTCTGATAGAGGACCTCTGAAAAAAATAATGACCGCTGCCAATGACAACGAAGTTCGTGCTTGTCTTTCATATCACTCCGCAAGTAGTAGTAGCGGACACCATCTCTGTCCCCGTCCCTGTGAGTGAAGTTAACGGGAGTCCGACTTTCAACTTACCCAGAGATTCACCACCATTCCTCCTCTCTAACTGCACCTTAAACTAAGTAGCTAGGCTAGCAATAAGTAGCTAGCTGTACTGCTACTAGCCTAGCCACACTGCCTGGAATCAACAAACGTTTTGCCGTGGAAACAACAAACTATTTGCCGTGGAAATCATGAAATAAACCAGGGAGTTCAGCTTCCCGATGGCCTTGTGTATGAAACTGTTTTTAAGTTGACTGGACCTGGCCCGTAGATTCCGCAGTCTCCTCCCTGAAGGCATTACCTTGAAGAGACTGTGTGATGGGTGCGTAGGGTCCCTGGTGATTCTGACGGCTTTGCGGGTGAGACGGGTGGAGTACATGTCCTTAATGGAGGAGAGAGGAGCTCCACAGATCTTCTCTGCTGCTCTCATGATGCGCTGGAGGCTCCTCCGGCAGGAGGCAGTGCTGGCACCGTGCCACACAGTGATGGAGCTGGTCAGGATGCTCTCAATAGTCTCTCTGTAGAAGAACCACACAGTGATGGAGCTGGTCAGGATGCTCTCTATAGTCCCTCTATAGAAGAACCACACAGTGATGGAGCTGGTCAGGATGCTCTCTATAGTCCCTCTGTAGAAGAGCCTCACAGTGATGGAGCTGGTCAGGATGCTCTCTATAGTCCCTCTGTAGAAGTTGCACATAACAGTGGCTGGGACTCTAGCTCTTCTTAACTTGCGGAGAAATAAGAGACGCTGATTACTTTTCTTGACCAGTGATGTAGTGTGCATGGTCCAGGAAAGGTTCTCTGTGATGTGCACACCCAGGAACTTAGTGCTGGTCACCCTCTCCACTGCAGCACCGTTGATTGTTAGAGGAGCATGCTGGACCCGTGCTCTTCGTCCACAACAATCTCTTTTGTCTTCTCCACATTTAGAGAGAGGTTGTTCTGTGTTCACCACATGGCCAGACTGCTCACCTCACTCCTGTTTGTAGCAGTTTAAAAACCGGATGATTTTGTCGGTAGCACTTCCATACTTAATTGCCCTTTTTGTTTTGTTCCGTTTTCAGCCCCAATCGTTGTATCTTTGCTATAAACGTCTTAAACAGTGAACATGATCAAGGCGCGAGGGAGTGTGAGTCAGCCCCGCGCTGCGTTGACGTGCGGCGCAGAGGACAGGTAGGCCCTGCTGCAGCTTCTGTCTGCCACAGCGAATACAGGCTGCGCTCCCTGACATGTCCCGCCAGGAGACCGCGAGCCGCCAATGTGAGGGGGAGGGAGGAGAGATGAGAGCGAGGGGGGGCGAGGAAGCCAGGAATAACCGGGCTCATGTCCCACCAGACTGTACTGCTGGAGCGGGGGAGACCGAGGCATGCTACCTGTCATGGAGTCTGTCCTAACAAGCTCTGGTCCACTGTGTGTCGAGCGAGGAAGAGGCTCAAAGACCCCCCCCCCCCCCCTCCCCCTCAGCCCGATATGCCAACTGTGCGGAGGTTTGCGCTCTCACAGCTCCCAGTACAAGAATATACGGGGCGACTGGCCAAAGAGCATTGAGTGCTAATGACACGTTAGTCCAGATGTTGTTTGTTGATGTTTGGATGTGGTCTACTGCTAGACTACACGCTTTTTATATTCTTTACAAATTACAGTAAAAGGCAAGAGTGCAGATAAAATACTTTCAGTTTTCATCTGCTCGGGTAAAAAGAGCTGTTTTCAGCCTGGATTTGAACATTGTCAGAGTTGAGGCCTGTCTCACATCCTCATGAACACTGTTCCAGATTTTAGCTGCATGAAACTGAAACGCAGCCTCACCGTGTTTATTATTGACTCCGGGAACCACCAGGAGACCCCTCCCTGAAGTTCTCAGGGCCCGAGATGGTTCATACGGCTCTAACATGTCAGAGATGGACTTTGGTGCTAAACCATGAAACGACTTGTACACAAGCAGAGCTGTTTTAAATTCTATTCTCTGAGTGACAGGAAGCCAGTGCAGAGACCAGAGCACTGGACTAATGTGGTCGTATTTCCTGGTTCTTGTCAGGACTCGAGCAGCAGCGTTCTGGATGTTCTGCAGCTCTAACAGCTCGTTTAGAAAGGCCAGTGAGCAGCCGTTACAGTCGTCTAACCTGCTGGAGACAAATGCATGGATGAGTGTCTCTAAGTAGAATTATAGCCAGCACTAAGACGAGTTTCACTACAGTCAGTACAAATCAGACTCTCATTACAGACCAGTGACTGAATATTATGGACATCAACATCTACTTCTTCTGAAAGTAATAAATGAGTGTTCAACACCGTTCAAAACACAGTGGAGAAGATTTGTCATTGCCCTAAGTCGGCAAGTTGCCCACACGGGACCATTCTTGTTAAGTACTTTTATGAAAATGTTTTACTCGTGGTTAATTGTGTCTTCCTGTCGCGACAATGTGGTTTGTGCCTGGATTAATTAAAAAAGTAAAAAAATAATAATAATAATAATAAAAAAAAACGTTTAGAGATATAGTTGGCTGTTAGCAGAAGTTCCAGACGGCCCTGCTTTGAAACTGAAACAAAAGGCAGGATTGGCTGGCCAGGCAAGCCTAAATATACACTCTTCCTCCTATTCCTCTAGCATCACAGAAGGCTTGTTTAGCACTCCAAAAAAAAATCTAAATTGCAGTTTATCATTTAGCCATGACCAGGCGCCTCCTAAGACGGTTCATGGGCAGAATAAAAGGACTATATTTAGTGTTAAGTTCCACCTACAGTGAGCTGAGCTGTCCCCAGAGGGGTGTCCATACACCGCTGACTTTAAGACCCTTTTCCCAGTGGGCTTTGCAGCGGTGCACTGCAGGGAATGGTTTGGTCAAGGAGAAACTACGCACCGTGAAAGCTTTTATACTTGTATTAGCGATTAGTGGACGGCTTCCATAGATGGCAAGTTCATGTTTCTGGTTGAGCAGTCACTTGAAAAGTAAAATCCATGCATTTCACGTAGTTTTCTGCACTGTAGCTTGACTTCAGTAAAAAAACAACAACAAAAATCAGTTTTTCAAGCATCTGTCGAACAAATCTAAATGTTATTGCTGAGTAACTTTCTATTTTAAGGACGCTATTTTGTGTGTGTCCCTGAGCTGCTGTAATTAAACATGATGCGGCTCATCCTTTCTTTATGACCAGCCTCGTCCTCTTCCCTTCTCTCTCTCTCCCCCAGCTGGGTCACCTGTCAGTCAGCCTGCTCCTGCTGACTGCCCCGGCCGGCAGACAACATGTGTGTGACCGGAAGCGGGAGGCCTTTTCTGGGCGAGTCTCCTGCTGTCCCTGCCAGCGGGGTCCGCCTGCGCCACAGCTACGCTCACAGAGGCACTTCCTTCTGCTGTGCAGCAAATGGCCACAGCATTGCTCATATACGGATGGAAGGGAACAGGAAGGAGATAGGCAGAGCACCTCGAGAAAGAAGATTCCAGAACCGGCAGTTTCAATTTACCGATACGGGTTTCCTCAGTGGCATCCAAGGATGGGTTAAATGCAGAGGATACATTTCCCTACGGGGACAATAAAGTATACAAACAAACAAATAACTGGAAAAATTATTAACCCAATTAATAATCAGATCTGATGCGTTTACATTCTCTTCAGACACCTGACAATCCTACATGAGCCAGGGCAGAATTGGATTGGATCTTCAGAGCAACTGGAATATCTCCCTGCGCCTTTCTTCAATCAGGTCCACCTGCAGAACCACTGAGATTCAGAATCTCTTTTTCAGGGGAGTCCTGGCCCCAGAGGGGAACCTAGTGTACATGTCCTTAGTGGTAGGGGAAACCAGACTACCTGGAGGAAACCTACGCAGACACGGGGAGAACATGCAAACTGCACACATATATGTATAATGTATATCAGATTATGATGTTTACATGCCACGTCCATGATTATGATCAGATGTTTGGTCTCCATGTAAACGTAGCCAGAGACCACCTGATCTCATTGCACTCAAAATTAGATTAAAAAACGTCTACATGAAATAGTTGAAGTGTAGAAAATCCTGCCTCATCTCTTGCGATTATATAATTTCAAGAAACTGTTCCTCATTTCCAGATTCCTTGTTGCAGTGTATCTGTGTGTGTTTTACACAACGTTGCGACGCGGTTCAAAGCTGAGGACAGTCCATCATTCCTATATGACACGTCCCCTTTCAAACAGTGAATAGAGAGCTAGCAGGTTGTAGCATCTGGGGCCGGGTTAATGTACAGTGCGTTATGTGGGAGCTGCGGATGTGCGGCGACACACAGGGGAAATAAGAGTGGCTTTAGACGGGACAATCCAAACAGATGAGGAATGAGCGGCTTCATTAAACAGTTACAGACGGAAACAAAGGAGAACCTTTTCCTTTTTACTTCCAGGCAGTTACCCGATATCCGCTTTTTTCCTCAAAGCATGTAAATGGTAAATGGTAAATGGTCTCAACTTATATAGCGCTTTTCCACCTTCATTAGGCACTCAAGCGCGATGTAGTGTATTGTCTGATTTCCGATGGCGTCTGCTCATTCCGGCTCAACTGCAACGCCAAGCATGTCTCAAGGAAAATGTAAATGTGTCGTGTGTGGCTGGTAAACACGGCTCTAACGACCTGTCGTATCAATAGCACAGGCTCTTCACTCCAATTCATTACGTGTCACCAGGAATGAAAAAGGCAACAGTGGAGTACAAGCGTAGACCGGCAAAGGCCAAGTGAGAGGAGAAATCTGACGTCAAGCCCCTTGGCTTTAGAGAGTGACCTTTAAAAAGAGGGTCAAGTGGCGAGAGCGGGGGCCACAAGGACAGAGCCTAAACCTGGGTCGGGTAAGTGAGCAGAGGCCTAAGGGAGAGGAGCCGACAGTTTGACTGCTGCTGCTGCTGTTACTACTACAGGGTTCAGCAAGCAAGTCAAGCGTAAGGATTTTTAAGGCCACAACTACAAAGCTTATGTATTTATTTATATTCAATGGTGACATTTGGAAATAGAACTAAATTGGACCAAAAATTGTTTAAAAAATGTTAAAATTAAGAATTTTCCTCCCCCTACACCTTCCAGCCATGTCTTAATGTGTAGAATGAGCCCAGACCCATGTGCCTCTAAAATCCTGCACTGTCACTCAAAAAGGTGAGCTTAACATAGAGACTGCAGTTACGCGTAAGACCTGAGGTGGCAGCAGTGAGTATACAAATGACAAACCCGCATCTAGTCCCTTTAACGTGCCGGAGCTTTGTACAATGCTGTTTTTAACCTCTTAACCCTCACCTGAACTGAGCATGTTTTGTCCAGTTTCAGATTTGGGTAAAGCTGAACTGGAGAAAATGGACCCAGTTAAGGCGGGGGATAAGAGGTTAAACATCTGATCCCACAGAAATAATTACATTTACTCTTTACAACACAAATTATCACATTAGTTTTATTCATTCACAATAAAGGCTTATTTTATCTATTCATTTTAATTGGAGGATTAGTTAATGATTCTAATTACGGGTGCTTTTTTGTTCTTATTTCAGCAGGAGATTAAGGAGATATCTACAGCATCTCTAACAGTGGGGGAAAATGTGTGTTTGGGCTTCACCAAATTAAACAAAAACATTTGTATCCATATGATGCAAAGTTGGAGGGGGGGGGGGGGGGGGGGGGGGACATGTGAGAGTCCATCATAGTTCCCTCAGAGGTTCACTAATTGGTTCCATGCTTTGTTCTGTGTGTGCACGTCCCTATAGATCTGCCATGAAGCCAAGCCAACAATGAGCCTTCCTTTTGTCCTTCCTCTCGTAACGCCAAAATAACTAAGATTTATGTCGTATTCCTTTATTGAAGTGCTTTTCAGCACCACGGACAGCTCTCACCGTGCTTTAACTTGGCAACCTTTGTATAAAGCACATTCAAAATGGACTTCTACCACTAACAACATGTACAATGGGTTGCCCTCTGAAGTCAGGACTCCTGTCAAGGCAACCTCTTACCCCCCACCTTAACCCAGCACATTTTCTTTAGTTCAGCAATTACCCAAATCTAAAAGCTTACAGCCTCGTTTGAAAGCTCATTTACCAAACGGATCGAAACGTTTTTTGTTGCATTGTCGCCGTATTGTCACATTTTTGTCGTGTTTCCCCAGTTGTTTTGCCTTGTTTTTGACATGGGGGTTTTGTCGCTTTTTTGTCATTTTTTTGTGTGCGTTTGTGATGTTTTTTGTTGCTTTTTAAAATTTATTTATTTTGCCCTCTCCTGAATAACGCCGTGTTAGCCCCGCCCCGCCCCGGCCTCACACACACACACATGCACAAAGGCTCTGTAATATGGAAGAGTCGATACGCGTCGTCTTTTGTTTCCTGCGTGTAAGTGAGAGCAGCTGCCGGCCCAGATTGGAAAAACAAAAGAAACCGTGCTCAAATGGTCGGGCTATATTTAGAAGGTCATGTGCAGGTCACAGCCAATCAGCTTTCCAGGAATATTCATGAGGGGCGAGCGCGCGACGTTTTGGAGGGACTGGATCTTGGGATCTTTTTTTCATATACAATAGTATGGGAAGCTTGTCTACAAAATAAGTACAGTTACATTGTTAAAAAATTCAAAGGAATACTGGTTCACTTTACTACTTTATCAAAGAACCCATAATTTAATTGTTTTCATAGGGGAATCAAATTTGTGAACGAGCCGGCTAATTGCTGTTGTTTACATTACCGTGACGGCATTGCATAAGTTGTAAGACATCCTCATCTCAACCATTGGGATGTTAGAAACACGTTTGTAAAGTTAGCCATTCAATTGTTGTTTTATCCTTAATATAATAATAATAATAATAATAATAATAATAATAATAATAATGCATTAGTTTTATATAGCTATTTTTCTGGACACTCAAAGACGCTTTACATTGGACTATTCATTCACTCCATACTCGGTGGTGGTAAGCTACTTTTGTAGCCACAGCTGCCCTGGGGTAGACTGACGGAAGCGAGGCTGCCAATCTGCGCCATCGGCCCTACCGACCACCACCAACCACTCACTCCCTCATTGCATTCGCTAGGCATCCTGGTGTTACCGAACGGTCTCCCATCCAAATACCGACCAGGCCCTTCCCTGCTTAGCTTCCAAGGTCCGACGGGATTGGGCAGATTGGGCAAAGATTTCATATTTGATGACAATACTTTACACTTGAAGTGTATTAGATATTAAATGGAATACATTTAAAAGCTGCTAATTAAACTCCATTTTGTATCATTTTTATCACAAACCATAATCTGGACGCACATATTTCTGGGCTGTGTTATGACAGTAATATCACACTCTACACTACACTTGGCATATAAACGACAGAGAAGGATTTGCGAAAACTAGAAACACATTTGTGCTGCAGCTACCGAGTTAAATTCTGCTTCCTCCCTTTGCAGCTGTTTGACAATCGGGGGGAAATGGGTACAATGACTTAAACGGAATAAACGGACGCCTCAGTTCTAAAAAGACAGAATTGGCCCTGCTGAAAGATCAACTGCACCAGACATAAGGCGAGGCTACATGACCGGCGGACCCACAGCGGACCCGACAGCTGCCGGCTCATATTGATGATGTCATTAACTGTGGAACGGCTCGGTTCATGAAGCAGTAACGAGCCTGTGATGGAGATGAGAGCCACCCTTTCAGGACGGCTACGGGCCAAGGTCAAGATACAGCAACGCAACAGGAACCTTGGGCGCAGGCTGGGACCTATTTCTGCACTCCGTGAACCAATATGGTCCCTTCGTATTCTAGAAATGCACTTTTCCTCTCATAAATATTCCCTCTCATGCGTGTGTCCGTCTGAGTCTCCTGTGGTCGGCTCGTGTGAGACTCCAGCCGTGTTTTTGGGGGGGGGGCCTCTGCAGCGGCTGTGGGAGGAGTGATCGGTCTGGTCGTGTCGGTGCCGCGTCCCCCGGGGCCTGCACTTGTTTCCCTGCAGTAAGCTAATTGATTGGAACATTCATCATCATCCAGCGGAGCACATTGCCTTATGACGGCCGCCCCCCAGACCCAAAGGCCCTCCGCTTTTGACAAATAGTAAAACGTACTAATGGAGGAGCCATTAGAAAAGCACTGCACGGACCTATGACAAAGTGTCCCTTCTCGAGCTATGCATTCACTGGTGGAACATACTTGTGTGAGGAGAAGAACGGTCAGGCTCATGGTTAGTGCGAAGAAGTGATCAGATGAAAGAAATATGCTGACCCATCCTTTAGCCTGTGACTGAGGGAAACCTTTAAAAAAGTCCTCCTAGTTTAGGCTGTAAACTCCCCAGTCGGGGAGCGTTTTAGATTTGGGTAATGCCAAACTGGACAAAGTGCGCTCGGTTCAGGTGGGGGTTAAAGGGATATTTCAGGATTTTTGACATAGGGTCTCATTTCCGTGTTTCGGATTTCTGGAATTTTTTTCTTTTTTTCTTTTAATGCAGTCCTTATATTTGAAGAGTTTAGTGGTGCTAGGCTAGTGCATGTCTATGGTAACTAGTAGCCTGCATTAAAAACAGTCTGACCCAAGCACCGTGTACCTGAGACAAATCACTTATAACACCAGACTACCGATATAAATGTCTCTGTTGACTGAATAATTTTTGAAATATAACCATTTTGCATTTAAAATAACTTATATTTGAGCAGCATCAGCTTCCTGGTTGTAAGCTACGTAGCTAGTTTGTTTACCTGCGGCCGGCATTACTACATGTGGAATTCACAAAGGAGCTTTCTACAAATCAGATATGGCAACGTTTGGAGGACTACCCCATGATTTTGAAGAGGTTTTTAATGCCGGTTTTTAATAGACATGCGCTAGTATAGCACTAGCCTAGCACCACTAAACTCTTCAAATATAAGGACTGCATGAATAAAAAAATAATATATATATATATATATATATATATATTCAGAAATCAACAACACTCTGGATAACTAGGAAATGATGCCCTATGTCAAAAATCCTGAAATATCCCTTTAGCAGAGATTAACAAGTGGACTGAACTAAAAGCGGGCGTACAGGTGAACAGGGAGAGTCACTCGCTCAGGTAGAGGTTTGGCGCGCATGAACCAATCAGGAACAAATCTCTTCATCTCTGACATGCAACCTGCCGGGTGATCCAAGACCTGGAGCTTTGATCTGTGGATAATCCTTCACCTGTCATCACCACACCTGTAAATGTAAATACTGTCTGTAAATATTATGAACTGTATTGTTTTATGCTTTATGTACAGTGTTTTGTAACTGTATGTCTCAGAGACTGAAGATGGAAATTAGCGCCAAGAGCTAAAGTCTGGCACAAAGCATATTTTCATATGCTGATTAACGCTCCTGTACATGTCCCTGTCAAATAAATCAAAAATAAACTAAACTGAAAACCTCTCCTACATCATAAAGACAGCAGGCCTGAAAGGAGGAGGAAAGCTCTGTGCTGAGGTTGTATAAAATTAAACGGAGAGCCCCAGGATTCCGACCAGAGAAGACACACTTCAATAAACTCATGAAAACAAAGAGACTAAGCCGGGATTTCATGGCGTTATCAAAATAAAATGCCACCCGATTGTTTGTATTTGTACAAGTCTTTTCATGGTTTAGCACCAAAGTCCATCTCTGACATGTTAGAGCCGTATGAACCATCTCGGGCCCTGAGAACTTCAGGGAGGGGTCTCCTGGTGGTTCCCAGAGTCAATAATAAACACGGTGAGGCTGCGTTTCAGTTTCATGCAGCTAAAATCTGGAACAGTCTTCATGAGGATGTGAGACAGGCCTCAACTCTGACAATGTTCAAATCCAGGCTGAAAAAGGCTCTTTTTACCCGAGCATATGAAAACTGAAAGTATTTCATCTGCACTCTTGCCTTTTACTGTAATTGATTAATTTTTATGTTGATGTTTTAATGATTGATTTGATCTGTTTTCTTGTAACTTTATGCAACTGTAAAGCACTTTGAATTGCCTTGTGTGTGAATTGTGCTCTACAAATAAACTTGCCTTGCCTTGCCTTGTATTTGAGGAAAGAGAAAAGTTCCACAATAAAGTTCCTAAAAGTGAGTTACTTGGATACAGTTAACTGAAGCCTCGGCTGCGATCCTCTTCAAACTCATTACTTTCTGCAGAGGCGGCAGAGACTGTCTCCATGTCAGGAGTCTATGGCGTGTGGAGCGTGTGGAGTGTCCGGCGCGCGGTGGAAGTGCAGACAAAGAGAGCCATGCATTATTAAGGCCGGCTCACTGAAATCCATTTCAGCACATACATTATGAAAGAGCTGATCTACAGCAGCCAACTGCCACGCGGCCCGGCTGGACAACGGCAAATCACGGCCGTCTGGATCATGAGAGCTTTTAGGAGGACTGGGATATTACTCAGGACAAAAGAACTGCCGTATTATAGAAAGGTGTGTATTGTCAACTAGACTGGGCTGATTGAGTCCCCTCTTTCTTTCAGAAGCTTCTTCACGGTCTTAAGTCAAACAGTACATGCTTATCCAGCCTGTGTGTGTAGAATGTATCAATGGTTGTTATATAAACCTGTGCTATAGCATTATGAGCATTTCTTAGCAGCAACAAAGTGGTCCCTGTACTTGAGCAATAAGCACATCAGGTTTATAATAGTTTTAATTTAGTGAGGAGCCACGTTTGAAGCTAAATCTTGTAGAACCAAAAGACACAAAAACAAATGGGACTGGATTCGATGTGAGCGGCAAAGGGAGTTTTCAGTTTGATTGAGATCACACCGAAACTATGGGCTATGGGTTAAACACCAGCTCTACATCGATTGGACAACAATAGTTCAGGCAATTTATTCAGAACATGAACAACTCACAAGGAGGAGAAAAGATTAACTTTTGTTCCGTTAGGATTGGCCAGCGCTGGACGGCAGAGTCAGGAAGTAATGGGACACATGTATTTAGGAACGTACTGATACCAGTATTTAGAAGTCAGTTACTTTCCTGATATCAAAGGAATACATCGTGATACTCAATCATTACATTTCAGCTTCTTGCTCAACATTAATAATAAAGAAAAGATCCAATCGAACAGTGAAAAGTTTAGCTGTGGACTTTTTAGTAACCTACAATCAATCCACTCAAAATACAAATACACATTTAAAACTCCTTATGCACGAGTGCACCGTGGGTCATGTGATGTTCCGTGATCTAAATATGCAACGTGTGTTTTTGCGTTCCTAATTAGTAAGTTCCTCATAAGTGTTAAAACAAAAGTAGCCTATATGTTTTTAATCATATGCCACATTTAATCTAATGTGGAAGAATTCTAAGTATTCAGAATACAATACGTCATAAAATACATTTGAAGGCAAGTATTCAGTAACTAAATACAATAAGATATGCCTTTTAACCCATACAGGTTTTGTAAAAAATGAAAAAAACCAACAACGGTGTAGTCCTGCTTTAAGTGACACGTTCACACCTCCATAATAGAAGGTCACATGTGGAAGAAGAACGTATAGGCAGGGCCAGTGCAATGGCCGCCGTGAGAAAACTGGCATCTACGGCTGACCATATTGATCCATGGAGTTTGGTCCAATACGGGGAAAGTCATATTTCACAGCCAAGAAAAAAGATCCACAACAGACAATAGGGTTTATCCCTACAGCTGAACAGCACAGACCAGTGTAACATCCTCCTTCATACTGACCACCCTGCCATGGGGTATATGCTTTAGTCCAGATGTGGCGAACAATCAGTTACATTCACTAAAAACATGTACTTTTATTGTACTTCTAAGAGCAGTTTTATGACACATTTTTACTTTAGTTGCCTCAATATAATATTAGTAATAATTAGTGCTGTCAAAAATATTGTGTTATTAACGCAAATGCATTTTAATGGCATCTATTTCTTTATCGCAAGACCTAGTGAACTTGACGGTTTCATAAGCTGTGACCTAGTAATGTGCCCCAGCCTGACCTGAAAAAATGAGTCTCAATTTGCCGACCCAACCCGACCCCGCACACATTCTAAAGCAGCCGCATGAGCCGCTCCGCTGCGGCACGTAACCGCGAGTTTACAGGATGTTTGGTTTTCCGACTGCGCCCCTGAGGAACCGTTGAAATCGCGTATGGAAACGAGGCTTTGCTTTTACCACGTCAAGGACAACTCTTTGGAGTTTGGAACTAGAGTGGAGCAGCCTTTACCTGACGCTACGAAGTTGCATTTAGAATAGCTACAAATGTGCGATTACTTTGTGATTAATCACGACTTAATTATGACATTTATGAGGTTAATCGTGATTAAATATTTTAAATCAATTGACAGCACTAGTAATATTATTTTCAAGCATTGGTAAATTGGCAAAGCTTCATGTGACAAATAAAAAACACTATTGCTTGCAGCTTGTTTTACTGAGTTCTAGCTCACTATCATTTATTGGACCTTATTGGGTGCAAGGGGTGTAGAGTGGGCAGAGACATTCAGCAAACTCTCAGAGCCAGGAGTGGAACCCATGAGGCACTGTTATTAGTTATTATTTTACTACGTCAAAACAAAAACAAAAAGACCTGTCAGTCCGGCTGCACCGTGGAGGCAAACTGAGCACTGACATGGACAGAACAGAAAAGCATAAGGACAGACTAAACTGGCTAGATCAAATGAGACTAAAATGATTAAAACAACTCAACAAAAAGTAGATACTGTCGTTCTTGTTTGGCGAGGTCACTGATAATCCTGCTCTGACGGGCTGAAACCGTCTCCTGCTCTGAGCTCTCACCTTCATCGTGGTCAGGTTGCATCGATGGGTTCCTGCAAACCAGCCGTCGGAGGAGCACTGGTCGATATCCACATCCTGCAGATTAATGTCCACGCGCACCACGCCCCTGCAACACACAAGCACAGGCGAGGGTCAGGTTTCCCTCTGCGCTACTACCACGACACGTGTGCAATGGACACACACGGGTTTTCACACGAAACAGCAAAAACAAAAGATGTGGTCATGTGTTCAGTCACAAATGTCCAGAAAAGAGTGAAATTGTTCTCATTGCTTAGACAAAGGGTTTAAGGGAAACTGTTCCACAAACCAGGAATTGTGTTCAAGACTTTGACAAATTAGTTTTTAGGTGTTTTTTTTTTTTTTCGACAAATGAGTTCAATCCCGTAATGGCCTGGTGCAGCCAGTAAAAGCCGGGAGTTATTATCATTTACTGCCTGTAACTTTTGTTCTCAGACTTTCCACAAAAGTAGCATCACGCTTAGATCAAGATAGAATCGGGAGTGAACGGGTCTAAAATATGTCTAAATTGGACCAAATAATGCCTACACTGTATGTCACAAAACAAAAAAATAACTTAAGTGCATGAAAACCAAACTGAAATGATCTCTTATTAAAAGGAGTAACATTTTATAATTGCAGATGACCCCGAGTAATACATGGAGAAGCGCAAGAACCGTTCAGACATCACTAAAGTCTGGGTATTATGCCTTTTGTAGGTATTTGGTAATAATAATTATTTATTTATTTGAACAGGGACAGTGTACAATCTACATTAGCCTCAGAAAGGAGAGATGCATTGTACCAGGTTATAGCACTTGTGCTAATTTCCACCTGCAGTCCCTGGGCCTATTGTACATGTTTTTAGTGGTAGGGGAAACCGGAGTACCCGGAGGAAACCTACGCAGACACGGGGAGAACATGCAAACTCCACACAGAAAGGCCCCGTCCAGGTGGGAATCGAACCCGGGACCTTCTAGCTGTGAAGCACGAGCGCTAACCGCTGTGCTACCGTGCCGCCTGTCAAACACATCTTACACTTTGTCATCTTACACATACTCAGCAGTTTAATTCCCTGACCCTCCACACGACCTCCAAACAAGCCACTGCTGCTCCCCTCCTCCTGCTCCCCTTAGCTGTGCAGCTGTTTGAATAACGAGTACAAAAAAGAAACACCTCTGTGTCTCTGTGTCTAGTGGAGCTACGGTGAGTGTTTTCACCCCGCGGTGAGAGATGGGGAGGTGAAGACAGCATTTCCTGGATATGTAGGATTTGAGGAGAGGCTTTTTTCTGAGCTGCCGCTGCTGAGAACATCCACTGGAGAAGATCTAAAGACTACTGAAACTTTCTAATACGGTAAAAAGTAGAGCTGCAAGACAAATATTTAGTTTAGTTTATTTGAGCAGTAAACATTCTGCTCAAATGGAGTGGGCTGAAGCAAGAAGCTTATGAGCGGCGCCGATTAAGATGCATTTTGCTAATTTGATATTTGATATTTAAATGCATAAGTTGCTAAAATGATGAGTGAAGGAAGTACGTTTACTTTTAGACTTTAATCAAACAATATACTATACTGCTCAAATTGCTCCATGTCAAATCTACTTCAAAAATATTTGGTTTTGTGTGGACAACGCCCTCTTCTGGAGGAGTTTCCCCCGACATTCAGGGTACCTCTGGGGGACAGCCATGTGACCAAAATACCTCCGGGATGGAATCACAAAAACACTAAACACTTTCCAATTTGCTTTATGGAAACTCAGACAAACGTTTATCTGTTGCTGCTTCAGAACCCCCCTCCTCAGCAGATCCTCTCCTCTCCCCTGGATGAAACACAACTTCCTGTTTTATTTTTAGTGTGTTCCATTAGCAGCTCTTTTTGGACTAAGGTAAGGAAGTGTGTTTGGAGGTACTGCCTTCGACACCAAGGCAAGGCAAGGTACCTTGGCTTTGGGAAACAGCCAGTGAGTTCAAATCTAATTCAATTCAAATGCACAAGATGTTATTACGCAGGGCATTTGACCTTTCAATGTCATTAGGATGTCAAAAGCACCGGGCAACCGCTTTGAACATCTTTAAGCGACTGCATATGGATTTCCGATTACAGTATACCCCGAAGTTTGACAACGAGACGACAGTTAGTTAGCTTCCATATTAGTCTGACCCATGCAGCAGCAGCAGCAGCGGCAGCGGCTCTCAATCTGACCCAGCCCACATAACTGCCCAGTCTATAAGTATCTCGAACCGCCTCAGGACAATCAAAGAGAGAGTTCAGAAAATCGATACAGAACTTTACTGCATAACTTTATAGGCTGGCCATCACTCCCACATCAGCGAAATATTAGCATCAATGAACAAGACCAGCCCCGGAGGGATTAAACTTTTCAAACCAAGTGTTAAGTATTTGATTTAAACTCATTTAGGTTATAGTGAAGAGACAAAAGCCGATTTGAAAACGCCAAAACGCTCAGTATTTGGCGCGAATGTTTACCTGGCATATAAATAGAGACCCGATCTTTAGGAACGCTCAAAAACATTAGAGGGGGAAAACAAAGAGGGAAACTACTCTTTCCAACTGTTACTCCACCACTACTTTAACAAATGCTGAAGTCTGGATGTATCTTCTACCAAATAACAGAAGACACAGGAACAAAGTGGTTCAACAGCCCAAATGTGTATAGAATACAGGGTTTATAGCAAGTCTTCTTGCAATTTTTAATTCTGAAATACTATATTTCAATGCCACAAGTGCAGAAAAAAATCTGTGCATATTTAATTCCTTAAGATCTGCAAACATTTCATCAAACAGAGGAAAAATGTACAGTAAAAAATGTTGAACAATGTCATACTTTTAAAAAAAAATTAGAGTTAATGCCAGTCTAAATCTACTGTAATGCTTTTTGATGACAATTAAAGCAGTACTAAGTGACTAATGTCCCTAGAGGCCAAAAGCGCCACTGCAGGTGTCGTAGCATGTTGCGGTTTTTTACTCATTAATTGTCCGTGAGAGTAAATACTACGCTGACAGAAAAGACAAAGGGACAGAGGGATATTGTTCATCCAATTACACAATGGAGATCATTACAATGGCTGTAAATACTGTTTAAGTGGCGCCAGCCCACAGTTAGCTTTGCCCGTTAGCCTGTTAGCTTCTTCTTTGTGATTCTATTAGTGTGTATTGGTGCTCCAGGTCGGAGCAGGGAAAGTTGCAAATGTGGTTTGCACCCCCCAATCATCCCATTAACACTTGTATCACCCCCAGAGGGACTACGAAAAGGATTTATTAAACAAGTTACTCAGTACTGCTTTAAGGCCTTGCTTTTGGCACAATTTATTTGACAACTTAATGCTTTTTAATGCCCCACTGAAACCCTGATATAACATGTAGCTTCATGCTACATGTTAAAGGCTAGCTTCGAGTGTTGCTTTTTCACAGCTCGTGGACAATCTGCTGTGTCAAAATATTCACATGTTTCCGATTTTACTTTATTTGTGTGTGCCAAATATGCTCACAGTCTGCCAGAAAACTAAAAACAGTGGAAAAATATAGATTTCCCCAACAGTTGCTAATCAGACTCTCTCCATCTACCACCAAACACACAAATTCACACAATATACGAATGGGAAACTAGAAGTACTAATAGTTGTACTTCTCAAAAACGTTAATATGAATAACAATTTGTCCGTCAAATCTGACTTCGAGTCTAGACTATTCTGTCTTTGAACAGTGAGAGCGGATATTCTCAGTACCACTTCACTCGTACACTAGTGAGAGTGTGCTTTAGCGACGTCTCTCCTCACCATATGTGAGCCTGGCGTGAATGCCAAGGCCTGCCTGGAGAGCTGGAAGCATACAGTGAAATAAAACTATATCGAGACATCCTGTTCCCTAATGACCAGGCTAATGCAAAGTGTGCGCATTTAATACACCTTACTGCATCGCAAAAAAAATTCCATCTGCCTTTCCGTGCACCATTTTGACAAAAAGGGGGCACAAGTTACGGCAAAGGCCTTTATTCTGACTACAACTGTGCCACGTTTTCAAAGGTGGTAAAAACAGATGGTCCTTCAGCTGTAGCCCGCGTGCAAATGGAGCGGCATTAATGCAAAGACAACATAAACAACATGATGTTCCGGTGTAGGCCTGAACATCATTGGCCGCGAGCTCTTCCACATGCCCCGGTGAACCTGCACACAGCACATCTACATCCTCAGAGAGAGTAGAGCGAGACGGAGAGAGCTCCTGTATTATGTCATGGAACAATTCCCCCCACAGAGACAGCAGAAGCAGCGTGGTGCAGGCCCCCTCTTTCTGATGGAAGTGCATTACGTTGATAAAGCTAATGTCGGGTCTGGCTTGAGGGCCAGAAGTGTCTAAAAGGTTCTTCTTGGGTGGGATTTATCAAAAGAGAGTGCATGAGACTGAAATTGTTCTCAAAAGTGATGTCAAATAACCCGAAAGTTGGCCCGGAAATGGACATAAGTATAAGATGTGATTCAATTTAAGGCTTAGACATTAAAGAGCAATTGCATTTACTGAAAAAATCACGAGAATACAGTGCAAGTCAGTAAAAGAAATCCTGTTTGGATCATGACGTCAGATTGTGTAAAACATTGTGTAAAAGTCTCATATAATGAACCGATTCGTATTGAGGTAATAGATTTCTGAGCTGTCCAAGGTAAGCTGGGACATCTGGTCACCCTAAGCACATTGCTTCCTGCTAGAGGGTCTATTCAGAGTTAGTTTTGAGTTATCTTGTACATCGGGGTTCATTTAAGGTGGTCAATAACCAACATGCCTATAACTGTGATTAAATACTGTATATATAGCCTATTCAACTGACTGTCCGAGAGCCAGATCCGGCCCACCAAAGTGAAAAATCTGTCCCCGTGAAAAGTTCAGGGTGTGCATCTGTCCTCGAAGGGATATTTGTCCTCTGCATATGACCCATCCTTCAAGAGCCTCTGTGGGGTGACGTGTCAGGAGCAAGGGGCAGCAGCAGTGCATGTCCAGATCAGCTTCAGTCAGAATGTTTTAATACTATGACGATGGTTGCAATTATTTAATTATTTACCATAATACATGTAGATATTTTTACAAGTATCCCATGACAGTGCCTTTCAATGAGGTGCATTTGACACACATGAGTGATGGGCGGGCCCCGGGGTCGAGCCACAGCTGAATCACAGACTTGTTATTATGGGAATGGAAATCCAAACCAAGCGCGTCCGGTTGACAACCCGCTCACTGCTGTTGGCAGATTGGTGTCAGTCACGTCAGGAGAGGCACTTCATTATGAATTTAACACGTGCAATGGGTCAGCGGAGCGGCGGCGTGGGAGCGGCCCGGGCCAAACAGGCGAGGAGCCAGGGGTAAACTACAAATGAGAGCTGGGTAAGCGTTTTGCCGAATGGGTTCACTGGGAAAATAGGTCTAAATGTGGTTAGATGTGTAGGTAAATATGTCTACTACTATATGTGCAGTTAATTTTCACCTCTCAAATGTTCCTGCATATGTTTAAAATGTGTGCCGCAATCTGAATAAAAACATTTATTTGACCTTTATTTAACCAGGAAAGTCCCACTGAGATTAAGAATCTCTTTTTCAGGGGAGTCCTGGCCCCAGAGGGAAACCTATTGTACGTGTTTTTAATGGTGGGAGAAACCGGGGTAGACCATGCAAACTACACACAGAAAGGCCTCGCCCAGGTGGGAATCGAAACCAGAACCTTCTTGCTTTGAAGCACGAGAGCTAACCACTGCGCTACCATGCCGCAACATCAATATCAGTAGCTCACTTAAAGCTAGTCTCAGTGATCCCGTTTTGCCGGACCGGCATGGTTACATTCCCCCATTGCATCGCTAGATGTGCCACTGTCGCAAACAGCGAGAAGGAGACCAGCGCTGCACCTCCACGCAGAGGCAGAACGATCTGGGGCGTGGTTAGGGAGGGGATGTGTGTGCAGTTATTTGCATAGTCCTTGAAATGAATGTTGTGAATGAATGTTTGTAAATATAGTCACAAAAGCCTCAGTCCGTATCTGGCTTAGCTCCATGACTTGACCTTGAGTGGGGAATGTTGACGGCGTAGGAGAGATAAGAGGCCCAGCTTCTTCAATCTCCTCTCAGGAGGAAAATAATTATTGCAGTATTAGTTCATCAATTTATAATAAATGTGCTTTTTCTTGGTCTCAGCATTAGTTCAGTTCTCCAGAGCAGGTAGTTCCCTTCCCTTTTCCTGGCAAGAGATAGCCTACAGGGAGCCGTCAGGCCTGTTTTTCCTTCCTATGGTTGCTGAGCACTGAGAGGTTGTGGCGTTCAAGGGTTGCAGAGAAAAATAGATCTGCAATTTAAACGTAGTTATAGTTCTAAATGGAAGTATTATGTTCTAAATGCAAAAAAAATAAATAAAATAAAGATGTCCGCATCTCATTGAATGCAATCAAAGCAGCGTGTGGTCTATGGTGGAGGGGGGAAAGCCAGGTGAGGGAAGGAGGGGGGAAGCAGAGCAGGGTTCACTAAACCTACTGACAAAAAAATTCAAAAAGACAAAGCTGAGGGCAGCTTTAAACTACTGGGTATATTTCCCCAGGTTGTTCTACTCTTCTTCAAATAAACCAAATATTCCTTAAAAATTGCATATTAAATCAATGTGATCAAATTAATGTCAATGGCATAGATATTGTTGTAGCACCACATTATGTAATAACAGTCCATAGTGTGTATCATAGTAACGATTTACATATTGTTTACTGGACAGGGCTGGCTCATTTAAAGCTCTACGCTCTTGTAGGCAAATGTAATGCCAACATCTCTATAATTAAGATTTGCTGGATGACTGGGAGCCAACACAAACACTTCACTGTGTAATACAACCACATTTAATAATACAGTTTGCAATACCTTATTATATAATACAGTCAAAAACGTATGATTTTAATTTTTATATTAAGTCAGAATACTTCATAATTTCTAAAACTTTTTTGCTCATGTGTTGATGCACTAGTTATTACTTGTACTTTATCACATAATGAACAACTCTTCCTGACTTGTGCCTAACCCTGCAGACACTGTGATGGTACGCAGTGTTACTATGGTAACCTTTCAGGTGCTTATAAATGACTACCAATGGTTAGTAAAACTGTGTAAATGTTGTAGAATTTATGAATGAAGAAGCTATCGCATTACAAACGGCTTGATTGCATGAAGTGACCAAATTAATTACAGAATGCATTGAGTTCATTATAAAAATGTGGAAATGTGATTACATTTTGAACTGTTGTAACATCAGAATTTTCGTGCTATGGGAACAAACCCGGGGGGAAAAAAACATTACCACAACGGTTTTCTGCCGCACGCAACCAATTTTGCCACAACCACAAACTTGCGGACATATTGTGCAGCCCTTTTGAAATCTAAGACTAAGTGCCTCCCTGAGCATCTGGAGAGGCTGATATCACGTTGCCTGGTGCTGACATTTGCAGCTGAGGTGTGATATTGACAGACCTCCTGATGAGCCGAGGAGTCCCCATGACGACAGCAGCGCCAGCAGCAGCACCGGAGCGCCTTAATAACCCTTCACACGCAAGAGGACTGAGACGTTAGCAAATACACACGTGGGTATACCTTAACATGCATAAGACACCCCCACTATGCGCCTCTGGATCCATGATATATAGTCTGAAACGGCCAACTGAAGTACGGATCCGGAGGAAGCAGTACTTTCTCTTTGGAGGCGTGGGTACGTAGTAAAAGAAGTACATTATGAATCATTGCATTTGGCAGCCATCTTTAAATATTTAACCCCACCTTAACCCGAGCACATTTTCTCCAGTTCGACTTTAACCAAATCTAAAAGCTTCTTGAGAAAAATGTCAAAATAGCGACAAAAACGAGATGAAAACTAGGGTGAAAAAGGTCAAAAAGCGTTGAAAATGCAACAAAAAAGTGACAAAAATGTGATGGAAAAAAGACTTCAACTACTGAGTACAGAAGATGAATCAAGTACCTTCATTGAAAATGACAAAAATGTGGCAAAAAACGCAAAGAAAAAAGCGATGAAACCAAATGTCAAAAAAGTGACGACAACGCAAGGAAAGACATCCTTCTAGATCAGTTTTGTAGGCCTTAGCTTCATAATGAGGCCTTACTCTGGCATAAAGGCTGTGACCAGCGAGGCCTTGAGATTCACCAGGCTAAGATGAAGTGCCGGGGTACGAAAGGACCAGCACAACGCACAGGTGTACACCCTGGTGAGACGCAGGAGGAGCCAGGCCCGGAGTTACCCCACAAAGCCCAGAACCTCCAAGTGCCGGAAACGTTACCCCCCCCCAGCATTAAGTCAGAGCGGAGGCGGATCAAGTGGCCAGCAGCTAGTAAGTCTTCGCAGTGGAGCCAGTTTGACGACGATATTGACCAGATACTGGAGGCAACTGGAAAGGAAGATGTTGACAAGAAGCTACAAGCGTTAATGACAATCATAATCAGCATAGGAGCAGAGCGATTCGGAGAAGAGGAAAAGAAAAGCACACCTGCAGGCCACAACAAGGAGATGAAGTCCTTAATAAATCAGCACAAGCAGGCAGGAGAAGAAGAACGTCGAGGCTTGGCCCATTTGATGAGTATTTTAAGAAAGAAGATCAGGGTTCTCTGGCGGGCTGAGTGGCATCAGAAAAGCCGCCGGGAACGAGGCCAGAAACGGTCAAGTCTTCATCTCAAATCCTTTTGGGTTTGCAAAGCAGCTGCTCCTAGCAGCTGCTTTGCAAACCCAAAAGTCAAATGGCAAGTCGGAGTGCTCACAGGAGGATTTGGACAACTACCTCCAGCAGATGTACAGCGATCCTGCAAGAGAACAGGAATTAGGGGGGAATTGAGCCCCCTCAACTGACAAAGTCTTTTGATCTGGCAACATCCAACTGGCACAGGATTCAACTTGGGATCATCACTGGATGCACCATTTCATCTTGTTCTCTTTGGCCATGAACATGCTAGTGAAATCGGCTGAGCCAGAGTGCAGGGGCCCCAAGACTAAGTCAGCTCAACGGCAGTCATCAATTCAAGCATACATGGACGACCGTATCGTTACCATGGATTCATTCTCAGGTTGTAGGTGGATCTTACAAGGTCTTCAGAAGCTTGTGAAGTGGGCACGAATGTGCTTTAAACCCTGTAAGTCGAGGTCGATGGTGCTGAAGGAAAGATGTTTGACAGCACATTAAGGGACACAGCATCCATCAAAACAACCTGTGCTGAGCTGGACAGCTGGCTGAAAGTAGTTGAACGATCTGGATTGCCCGGGAATTTAAAGCTTGGCTTTACCAGCACGGAATCCTCCCCAGAATCCTGTGGCCACTACTGGTCTATGAGGTTCCTCTATCAACGGTGGAGACTTTGGAGGGGAACGTGAGCAGCCACCTCAGAAGATGGCTGGGACTACCCAAGAGCCTAAGTAGCATTGCAGGTAAAGTCTGGGAGGAAGTGGAGTGCAGAGAAGACAGTTCAACAAGCAGAGTCCAGACTGCACTTCAACAGGCTTGTGGGTGCAGTAACAAGAGGAAGGGCTGGCTGGGAATCTGTTCAATCTTCACACTTGGGGCCTTGTGGAATCCCCAGCATGCACATTGTGTTCTAGCCTGGCCTTGGCCATCCGTAAACTCCGGTCAATTATCTTTTCTCTACATGTTCGTCTGGGCTGCGTTTTATCGGTTGAATTTTAATCTACCATTCAGCGAGCGGGGAGGCGGGTGTTGTTGGTGACGTTACGCATTTGCACCGGATTTGCTGGTTGTAGTTCGAAAACAGATCCACTCGTTTCAAAGGAGTTCACCCCTCCCACCTAAAAACGGAGCTCAATTGTGAAGTTCCATACCCTCTGTACAAAATGGGTCAGAGGTTCCACTAGACGTTTTTTTTGTCAGACACTTTGGCCGGCTGCATCGTAAAATGTCGGCCATTCACAAGAATTACCGGCCATTATAAATATATTGAATGTGGCTTATTATCAATAAAAATCTACATTTAGACCGAGCGCTACGCGAGTGCTTTAGTGGGTCCAAAACAGGCTTTTTCTAATGAAAGAACGTGTATGTTACAACAACTCAAATCCAAACAGAAAGTTGTGCGCGTGGAGACGATAGAGGCCGCAGGTTCCACGCGGTCGTACCCCACTCATCTACGCTTAAAGCCTATAGGTCACAACCGGACATACGACTTTTTGGTCGTGCGATTTCTGGAATTTCCCAAATTGCTGCGTTTATTTTTTGTTTCGTGCAGAATGTAGTTGTGGTGTTCAGATCACCGCGCTCAAACGTGCGTCGCACGCAGGCTGCTCGGACGTGCGGCTGTCACTTCATTCGTGCAGCAAACGCACGACCAACCTGCAATAAACGTACTGACCGTGGGTTCCGTGCGGCTTCGTAGGAAGTTTGCAAGAACTGCACACGATCTGTACGTCGTGTGCACCAACGGCGTGCGTTTGTCTCAGAGATCGCAAAATGTATAGAGGACGCACGAGATATCCGAACGTGCAAAAGAAAGCTCAGAAGCGAAACAGCCCGATACCATTTCCTGGCATCGGGCTGTTAATCCACTTGGTTAAGACAGGGGTTAAGAAGTTAAAGTCCTAATTGTTTGTTTGCTGCATGAAAAGACGCAAAGTGAATCCTTGTTTTTCTGTAAACTTCCAAAGCCTGCTCAGCGCGTGCGACAAAGTTTGTTTTGCCAACAGTGCGGCAGGTCGGCACATACAGACACACGCGGCGCTGACAGTGCTGCGGTTCAGGGCAAACACGACGGGATGGGCGTTTGAAGTTTGATAAATCGGGGCAGGAAAATGTCGGGAAATATTTTTCGACACTAAAGATGATAGATACTTTCAGCTCTAAAATGTAAAAATAACAGTAAACCTTTGATCTAGTTCATAATCACATCCTAAAATACCACACGAGCTGCAATAAACATACATATAATCCAAGTTTTACAGAGAAAAAATAGGGGGGGAAATGCTCATAAATGTGCAGACAATAATGATGTATTGTTTATCTGTTATTTTACTTATTTATTTCTAAGTCGATATAGTAATTATCGTGACAGCCCCAGTAGACTGGGAAGTTTTCAGAGACTTGCTCCATTAGTGATGGGCGATACCACATTTTTTGGAATCGCTTCAAAACTGATACTTTTGGGTTATTATTGGCGGTATTGATACCGATAGCGATACTGGTAATTTCATATTGGTAATAATGTATTTCAATCAATATACATTTCTAAAACTGGTTATTTTATATTATTAGTAAGCAAATAAAAATGTGTTACTTACACTGGTTAATTAAACAATGTTAATGCAATTAAAAACATAAAGTTTAAAATTCATTCGAAGTGCAATAGTTACAGTACAGCCACTTTCCTGCCTGAGTGTATCGTCCTCTGTGCCGCGCCAGCCTCAGGACCGTGGGCTTTCCTCGCTAATCGTCCTGGATGAGGTCCATTCTGAGCAGATGTTGCGGGGCCCCCCTGCAGGCAGAGGTGTCCCGCTCTGTTACAGACTGCGGACGTCCCACTGCTAGCCTCCTGTCCACGCTGGAGATGCATGAGCTGCTAAAACCATTATGCACAGACAAGCAGATTTCAGGAGGAAGGACATTTTTCAAGTCATGCTAGAAGGTCTCAGGTTCAACTCCCCAACCGTACGGGACTCGCGGACGGGATCATGACAAGTTTGTGCGAAGGAGTCTGGACTTTAACCGAGTGCATTTTCTTCAGTTTGGCTTTACCCAAATCTCGACTGGAGAGCAACCGTGTAATTAATCATCAATCCTCATTTTGACACATTATCGACATGTTTTTGTTGTGTTTATTAAAGGAACAGGCCAGACAGGTACGTATCAACTCATTTAAGTTCAGGTAAGAACATATCTCTGTTAGGGTCCAGTTTGTTTGTGTTTTCCCCCCGCCCCTTTTTTGTTTTTCAGCAGGCAGTGTGAGGCAGGGGGTGTGGCCGACAGCTCCTGGTGCTGCAGACGAGTACACCTGTACCTGATTTGGGCAATCAACATGGAGTATATCAGCCTGGTCGTCTCAGCACCACACTGCTGGATTGTTCCGTCTTGTTGGTGTGTTTAGAACTACTCTTGGTACTCACCTGCTCAGCTCTTACTTTCTGCTCCTCGTTGCCCAGGTCCGGACCGCGTTGTGAGAGATCCGGCTCCAGTTGACCAGCTCCCTGCCTTCATCGCCTGCTCGAGTTTATGTTGTTAAATAAACCTGCTTGAACTTTCCACCTGATCCCGTCTCTGCTTTGGGGTCCAGTCTGTAAAACCCTAACAATCTCAGTATGGAAAAACAGTGGCCTGTTCCTTTAAGTGTTTTCATCGCTTTTTTGTTTTGTTTTCACCACGTTTTTGTCCCTTTTTGTTGATTGCTGGCACATTCTCGCCACTTTTTCGTTGCGTTTTCATCCTCGTTTTCGTCTCTATTTTGATCAAAATCAGAATGGGTTTTATTGCCATGGTTTGAGAACAGGTTCACAAACTAGGAATTTTTCTAAGGTGATATTCAGTGATATAAAGTGATTAAGTGACAGCAGCGGATCTAAGTGTGGACACACCGCACAGTGCAACAGAGCAGATACATCCATGAGTTTGTAACTGAGCTACAGAGACTTGTTATTGTTCATGAGTCTGATGGCGGAGGGGAAAAAACTGTTCAAGTGGCGGGAGGTATGGGTCTGGATAGACCGTAGCCTCCTGCCCGAGGGGAGAGGGGTGAATAGTCCGTGTCCAGGGTGAGAAGGTTCAGCTGTGATCCGACCCACATGCCTCCGGGTCCTGGAGGTGAACAGGTCCTGGAGAGATGGGAGCTCACAGCCAATCACCTTCTCTGCAGCACGCACAATGCGCTGCAGTCGGTGCTTGTCCCGTTCTGTAGCGCCGGGGAACCACACGGTGATGGAGGTGGTGAGGATGGACTCGATGATGGCCGTGTAGAACTGCACCAGCATCCTGGTTGGCAGCTTAAGTTTCTTCAGCTGCCGCAGGAAGAACATCCTCTGCTGGGCCTTCTTGATGAGGGAGCTGATGGTCGGCTCCCATTTGAGGTCCTGGGTGATGGTGGTGCCCAGGAAACGGAAGGAGTCCACGATGGAGATGGGGGTGGGAGAGTCTGTCAGGGCGAGGGGGGGACGGTGGGGCTGTGTCTTTCCTAAAGTCCACGATCATCTCCACTGTCTTCTGGGCGTTCAGCTCCAGGTTGTTGTGGCTGCACCAGGACGCCAGCCGGTCCACCTCTCTCCTGTAGGCGGACTCATCACCGTCCGAGATGAGCCCGATGCTTTTTTTTTTTTTAAGCTTTTAGATTTGGGTAAAGCCAAACTGGAGAAAATCTCACTTTTTTTTCTTATAGCCAGACCTTAGTGTTGACGGTTTTGGCTACAACTGTGGCCTTCCTCAGAGGTTGTTGTGTGACGCTGTGACGTGTCTTGTCAGCTGATTTATACAGTTTGTGGCACTGTTTTCCTGCTTGTAGTATAGCAGGCTGCCATCTGCAGGCCGACTTCTTCAGCACTGTGTCCCAGGTGTGGCCGAAACCATCAGGTACGAAACTAACACTAAGGTCTGGCTATAATAAAAAAAAGTAACTTTTAGTAATTTTTAGAAGACCTAATGAACCTAATCGGACTGGAGAAAATGTGCTGTTCAGGTGGGAGTTAAGAGGTGGGGAGTGTGGCGGCCAAATATGCAGGAATACTGAAACAAAGCTTCACTCAGGTACAGTATGTTTTTATGACATTAAACAAAATTAAAAGCTAAAAAAAAGAAAAAAAAGTTCCCCTGAGGCGTCCAAAGTCCTGGCTTCTACTTTCCCTCCGTATTGTTCCATCTCTTGAGGATATATCAGATTTTTACACTCGGATGACACTGAAGGAGTCCATCAGAGTAACCACGAAGCATGCATTTGCAATCTGGCGCACTGCAATGTCCTGTGCATTGGTGTATAAGCAATTATGGGATGGGTGTGCCATTGTCACAAGAGAAATACCTTTCGAGTCCTACATATACCGACAGGAGCCCGCTGTAGCGTTCGATAATGCCATTCCAGAACTTCCTGTATCGCTCTGCGGATCAATACAACATCTGTCTAATCTAATCTGGGTTATTGCCTCATGGAGAAGGTAAAGGTGTTCAATAGTGCGCAAAAAACGATTAGATTTTATACAAACAAAACTGAATATACAGTGCCTCTCAAAATACACCTTGAACTTCTGCACATTTTGTCATGTTTACAAACAAACATTTTATTTTGAATTTTTTACTGAAAGTTCACACACAAGTAACAGACAACTGTGAAGTAAAAGCAAAATGATACATGATTCTGTTATTTTTCAAAAAATAGAAAAGTGAAAAGTGGGGTGTGCAGAAGTATTCATACAGCATTTTCGGAGTGCATTAAATTGCCTTTATAACATTCCTAATGACTGCAGAAAGTTCACACCTTGCCCTAACCATTAAATAGAGGCCACGTGTGTGTAATCTACTCTCAGTATAATTCCAGCTGTTCTGTGAGGGCCTCAGAGCTATGTTCAGAGTGTATTGGTCACTAAGCAACATCATGAATGCCAACGAGCAGAAAAGTTGGATTTTGGTTTCATCTGATCAGAGCACCTTCTTCCACATGTTTGGTGTGTCTCCCAGGTGGCTTGTGGCAAACTTTAAACGACACTTTTTATGGATATCTTTAAGAAATGGCTTTCTTCTCACCACTCTTCCATAAAGGCCAGAGTTGTGCAGTATACGACTGATTGTTGTCCAATGGACAGAGTCTCCCACCTCAGCTGTACATTTCTGCAGTTCATCCAGAGTGATCATGGGCCTCTTGGCAGCATCTCTGATCAGTTTTCTCCTTGTATGAGCTGAAAGTTTAGAGGGACGGCCGGGTCTTTGTAGATTTGCAGTGGTCTGATACTCCTTCCATTTCAATATTATCGCTTGCACAGTGCTCCTTGGGATGTTTAAAGCTTGGGAAATCTTTTTGTATCTAAATCCGGCTTTAAACTTCTCCACAACAGTATCTCGGACCTGCCTGGTGTGTTCCTTGTTCTTCATGATGCTCTCTGCGCTTTAAACTGACCTCTGAGACTATCACAGAGCAGGTGCATTTATACAGAGACTTGTTTACACACAGGTGGATTCTATTTATCATCATTAGTCATTTAGGTCAACATTGAATCATTCAGAGATCCTCACTGAACTTCTGGAGAGAGTTTGCAGCACTGAAAGTAAAGGGGCTGAATAATTTTGCATGCCCAATTTTTCAGTTGTTTATTTGTTAAAAATGTTTGAAATATCCAATAATTCAAGGGGTCCGAATACTTTCGCAAGGCACTGTGTATATATATATATATGATGCAGGGTTTTAAATGTTGTAATCTGTAAAGCACTTTGTGATACCTTTCGGTATGAAAAGCGCTTTATAAATAAGGTTTGATTGATTGATTTGAAAGCTAAGACCCGCAAAACTGATCTTTTCACTTTTTTGTGGCTTTTTTGTTGCGTTTTCATCTCATTTTTGTCGCTTTTTAGTTGCTCTTTTGAGGCGTTTTGTTGTGTTTTTGTCACGTTTGTTGGTTTTCCATCGCTTAAGTTGTCATGTTATTGTCGGTTCATTTTCATCTCCTTTTTGTCGCTATTTTGACGCTTTTTTCAAAAAGTTTTTATTCGGGTAATGCCAAACTGGAGGAAATCTGCTCGAGGTGGTGGTTACGAGGTAAAAAAAAAAAAAAATCTAATTAGTCCAACTTCTCCTGCTGTATAGCTTACTGCAGCAATTAAATCATGCTGTGAGGAATGTAAAACAAGGACTTCCCAAAGACAATTGCCTCCTATGTTTTTTATACTGTGGTAGCTTTAGGGGTCGAGAGCGCTCTCCCAATTACCTCCAACAGTAAAAGGCCCGGCAATAGCAGTAGCAACAAAATAGTTCTCTGATTGTTACTGCCTGTTTTCTGGGCCTGTGCTGCTGAAAAGACAAGTTTTGTTTTTTTTGCACCAGTCTGCATTGTCGGATTTGGAGACAATCGAGTTCAGCATTTGAGGATTTTCCAAGCAACATGCGAGACTCCTAAAAGAGCAGTCTTAAATCATCAAGGCCTTGCAGCACCTACATTAATTCTTACTATACAAAGTGAAATATCAATGCTACGGTCAAAGCTCAAAAGTAGATCTACTATACACGCCACAATTATGCTCCACTTTAAACACAGTTTTTGTGCTTTCTCATTCAGGACACTGACTCCAAAGTCCAAACTATATTCCATACAACCCTCGCAGTACATCAACATACACAGTGCCTTGCGAAAGTACTAATACACCTTGAACTTTTGAAATTGTTACTAAAAGTTCACACACAAGTAACAGACAACGGTGAAGTGAAAGTAAAATGATACATGAATCTGTTATTTTACAAAAAATAGAAAAGTGAAAAGTGGGGCGTGCATAAGTATTCATACAGCATTTTTCTGGGTGCATTAAATTGCCTTTATAACATTCCTAATGACTGCAGAAAGTTCACACCTTGCCCTAACCATTAAATAGAGGCCACCTGTGTGTAATCTACTCTCAGTATAATTCCAGCTGTTCTGTGAGAGCCTCAGAGCTATCGTCAGAGTGTATTGGTCACTAAACAACATCATGAAGGCCAAGGAGCTCACCAGAGAGGTCAGGGATAAAGCTGTGGAGAAGTTTAAAGCAGCGTTAAGTTATACAAAGATTTCCCAAGATTTGAACATCTCACGAAGCACTGTTCAATCCATCATTAGGAAATGGAAAGAGTATAGCACCACTGCAAACTTACCAAGACACGGCCGTCCACCTAAACTAACAGACCGAACAAGGAGAGCACTGGTCAGAAATGTAACCAAGTGCCCCAAGATAACTCTGGAGGAGCTGGTACGTCCTGCCGCTGAGCTGGGGGAATCTGTACATGGGACAACTATAAGTCGTACTCTACACCAATCTGGCCTTCATGGACGAGTGGCAAGAAGAAAGCCATTATTGAAAGGAGGCCATAAGAAATCCCGTTTGAAGTTTGCTAGAAGTCATATGGAGGACACAGCTACCATGTGGAAGAAGGTGCTTTGGTCAGATGAGACAAAAATTTAACTTTTTGGCCCAAATGCAAAACGTTATGTATGGAGCAAACCTAACACTGCTCATCGTCCTGTGTGCACCATCCCCAGTGTCAAATATGGTGGGGGGAGCATCATGCTATGGGGCTGCTTTTCCTCAGCGGGGACTGGGAAGATTGTAAGAATAGTTGGGAAGATGGATGGAGCCAAATACAGGGACATTTTGGAGGAAAACCTGCTGGAGTCAGTAAGAGAATTGAGGCTGGGGCGGAGATTCACCTTCCAGCAGGACAATGACCCTAAACACAAAGCTACATCTACAATGGAATGGTTTAACAACAAACATATTAATGTGTTAGAATGGCCCAGTCTAAGTCCTGACCTAAATCTTATTGAAAATCTGTGGAAAGACCTGAAAACTGCTGTTCA
This sequence comes from Proterorhinus semilunaris, assembly GCA_021464625.1. Lineage (NCBI taxonomy): Eukaryota > Metazoa > Chordata > Actinopteri > Gobiiformes > Gobiidae > Proterorhinus > Proterorhinus semilunaris. The sequence continues at coordinate 22,573,767 of CM038362.1, read as the reverse complement.
CAAACGCTCTCCTTCTAATTTGACAGAGCTTGAGTTGTTTTGTAAAGAGGAATGGGCTAAAATGTCAGTCTCTACATGTGCAAACCTTGTAGAGTCAAACCCTAGACTTGCTGCTGTTATTGCAGAAAAAGGGGGTTCCACAAAGTATTAAGTCATGCTGTATGAATACTTATGCACGCCCCACTTTTCGGCAAAATAAAGTCTTTGTGTTTATGGTTGTAAACATGACAAAATGTGCAAAGGTTCAAGGTGTAATAGTACTTTCGCAAGGCACTGTATTGCTGGGTTGCAGGTGACATCACAGCATTCAAAAGGCCAATACTATTATATAGAGGAAAAAATATTTAGTTTTTGAGGACATTTTTGGTCTTGTACAGAGAGATCCAGCGACTGATACTAATTATAATTTTTGTAATTCATACATTTTCTTTTGAGCTATGACTTGTGAAAGTGTAATGCTTTTAATAGGAAAAACTGGCTCCTGCCCCCGCTGGGTCCGGTGACATCATCACATTCTAGAACCTGCAACCCGGCAATATGACCCTGACACAAGGAAATCCTTTTAAAATATGTAATGACAGTTTTTAGAGTAATTAAATTAGAACCAGTCGCAGCACATACACGGACTAAACCCTGGGCCTTTAATCAATGCAGAGACGGCCGTCTGACGCCATGCTGAGTTTGCACTGAAGGCCTTATGCATCACACCTGAAGAATCACCATTGCCACAAAGGCCTCTGCTGGCTGCTCCTTTCACACTTAAGACAAAGGCCTTCCTGTGTCTTGCGCTAAAACAAAAGGTGATGTTTGCATATGATGATCTGAGCAGGATCACCCCCATGCCTGTGTGACGTCACGGTTTCTGTGTCCTGCTGTGTCCCCCGGGACTATAAGAACTCTCAGTGTCTCTGCCTCGAGAGAGCTCACGATGGATTTCTGTGTTCTCCGCATATATATGTGTAAAATAAATGTGTTTACATCTTTGATTTAAGACAAATATCATTCCAGCTTTTTCCTTTATTGGGGTATGAAATTCCACGACAGTTTGGCGTTGATGGCATGTCTTGGCCTGGGTTTTATCGGCGGGGACGAGCGGGTGCGTTCGGCCGACCTGGAACAAAACCAGCCTCCGCTCTATTTGGAGACGAAAGGAGGGCGCGCTCGTCTCGCGCATGAAAAGGACCTTTGGCCACACAAGACCAAAAAGAACCTGATTTGTGGTGAGTTTTGTCTTTTCAAACATGTAAAGCCCAGGGCAGCGCTTAAGTGTACACGGGTATTTGATTTATTTACGTATTTTGGGGTATTTTGTTCATTGCCATTTGTGTAGGGTATGAGATTTAAGCTAGCGGCTGCGCGTTAGTATTGCTCTGTAAGCAACCCTGAACTCTTTGTGCCTTCAGCCGGGCCCGGTCCGTTTCAAGAATGCGCGCCCGTTAGGTGTATTGAACTAACGGGGGGGGAACGGATCGCTCCAGAGTGAGGAAGAGCAGGGAGAGACTAAGCGGGCTAGATCCATTTGTTCTTTAAGAGAAAATGGAGGGAAGTACACTAGAAAGGGATTCAGACGTCCCGTAACAATGGCAATGGAAAAACGGGTGCAGCTCATTCGGATCTTCCGGAGGGAGGTTTTTTATGTCCTTTAATCGATTACGCATCTTGCGTGAAAATTAGAAGAAGGAAGGGAACGATTACTTGGTTTTAAGAATATCACGGCAAAAGACGTTAGAGAAAGAAATATAAACAATAGCTCCTCCGCTTTTCACCGCAGCGGAGAACACACAGGCGAACGCGTAAGGCGATCAGCCCCGAGAAATATCCCCCAAACTCCCCTACTAACAATAAGTGCGCACCCAAACAAGGCGTTGGGGTTTTAAAAAATGAGCAGACGACTGTTGTCCCCTTTTTCCTCTCCCTGTCCAGGTCTGTCGGCGTTTTCCTCCGCGCCCTGCCCTCCGCCTCAAAGCCCCAGCACCAGCCCCACGCCCCAACCACGGCGGCGGCTCACAGAGTCTCTCGCACCAGCTGATACCCCGCGAGAAGTGGGCCCAAACCCGGGAGCAGAAGAAGAAGCGGCGGAAGCAGATACACGCTCAGGAAACCGAAGCTCACGACTCACTCCGTGGACACGTTATGTGAGACACCGACAACTGCTTTCGAGGCCAGAGACAAACTGCTCCAAATCCCGTGACTTTTGAGGCAGCAGCGTGCAACAACAAACGCACCCGCTGAAACCCCGTTGAAAGTTGCCCCCGCACCGCAAACAGAAGAAGCCATTGGGACCGGCACGTTTGGTTATTAACCAACCCTCATGGACCACAGGCTAACGTTATTTGAACGCTTTGGGCTACCTGGGCCTCCTGCGGACTTTGAGAAACTTAAGCTATTTGCCAGAGCCAGGACTACGGTGCTGCGGAGCGCGCAGGAACATGTGTCACGGACTGGCGGCAGCTTTTCCACAGCCCGGCGGAAAGACTGTGTGCTCGACATGGGTCGAAGGACTGTTACCGGAGGAGGCGTTAAAGGCAGAGGGCCTCTCAAGCTCACACGGGGCCAGAGGACGGCAGAGGCGGGCGTGGAGGAAACGCGAGCGACTGACCAAACCCGGGTTCACATTCGTCACCAAAGCGACCGCTCATGTCACGTAAGTTTGAACAAGAACAAATTGCAATTGGCACTTTTTAGAGATAATTCATGCTGAATTCCCGTAATATACGCTAACAATCTGTGGTGTAAAAGTTAAAATTCTGGATGATTCAGGGACAACAAATCCTGTGTTAAAAACAAAACATAAGGTGACAGATTTTGGTCCTTTCTCAAATGAGTGGTCGCTTCACAAAACTCATGGCTTCAGTGTAGTGAAGATAGGCTAACGGAGTACGTTTATTGGGATAGGCACGACTCCGCGGTATTACCTAACGTGTTACAAACAAAAACATTTTATCGACCCACTGTGCTCCACTTTGCGCACAGTTTTGTCCGAACCCACGTCTGCAGCGTGGAGGGAGGTCCATGCATGTATTAAGTGTAGCAGTGCTGGAGGCTGGACACAGGTCCAAGATGGACACTCGTGGTTCTCCAGAAATGCAAACGCATGGAGAAGCCCTTGTTATTTTTTATTGTTTTCTGGCCGCAAGACGACATGTGTGTTCTGACCCTGACAGCATCACTTCAGCCCCACGGGGGGCGGGGGTCATGCTGCCAGCGCCGTATGCAGCGACCACGCTGGTGCTGCAGACGGTCCCACTGAAGGATTTTGAATAGGCCTGATAAAATTGGAGTTCCTTTTTGGATTTTTGCCACTTGTTTGGGTTGAATGAAACCGTACATTAAGGAGTTACACGCTGGTTTGAATCTTGTGTTTTAGTGCCTTTTGACTCTTCACCAAGTTTGCATAAAAGCAAAAAAAAACAAAAACAAAGAGATAAACCCGAACAAACGGTGTGAAGGGTTACAATTTTATCCCAACAGAGATCTGTTTCATAATCTGATGGACAGATGCCAAAATGCATACCTAAAGTCAACATGATCAGAGGGTTGAAACAATTTTTTATTTTCTAAATTGGCTGGCCAAAGCTGATCTTCTAAACTGAATTAAACAAAGAATGAACAATCAACATGGTGAAATCAAAATGGGACTTATTTTTATCACACTCTCGTGGGGCAAAAAGCCAATCAAAATAGTGCATGACGTTGGTAACTCAGGTCCTTATTGTTTTAATGCTTTTGAATTTACTTTTTACTTAGTTTTGGGGTTGTGGTTTTTTTTGACATTTTGATTTATTTATTTTTCCTTTTTGCACTGCGGTGGTGTCTTATTTTTTTCCACTAGTGGAACGGATGGGTGAAAGACGATCACGCCTTCAAAATAAGAGCGCTCAACAAATTCTGGGCTGAAAGATATGAAAAGATATGAAATTTGATGGCCTGAACAAACTTTTTTTTTTTACAATGACTTTCTGACCTGACCTGACAACTTACTGCGCAAGCGTTTTTGTTTGTGTTGATGTCATTGTGTGTCTCAGTTGATCGTTGTGTGTGTGTGTGTGTGTGTGTGTATATTTGATGTGCGTTTCTGGTCATTTATTTACAGGCATATGACAACAAACACGACCCGCAGCGGACACAGGATAACTGTGCTGGATAAATTCTGGATAAATTCTTGCTTTTCTTTTTTTTTCAACAGGCTGAGCAGTGCATTTAATGACAACTAACCACTAACAAACTGACACATAACACACCATTGTTTCATTTGAATGACTTGAAACTAACGAACCGTTGCTGTTTCTTTTGGAGCAGGATTCCACAGGTACAGACCGGCTGCTGGAAGTGTGAGAACATACGAGTGTCGACAATTTTACAACCGAGTCTGTTATGTTGTGTGTTCTGAATTTAATATTGTTTGCCCAAACACCATTCAGCACAAACTGGTCGCGCTCGCTGGGGCTCGTGAGCAGGCAGCGGGTGAAGGCAGCGAAGGCAGACAAGGCATACCTGCCGCCATATGCAGGCACTGGCTACTCCAGACGAGATGGAGCTGTGGGCGGAAAATGGCCTTGGTGGGTTGCTGGGTAAACCTCAAACCGGGTTTGCCACAGCATTTCTTCAGAGACTTTGTGCCTTTAGCACATGGCCGAGACCATGCCTGAAAAGGAGGGATGTGTAACTTAAATTACACACAATTGAGGTTCTGCCAAACCTTTGGCACAGAACCCGGGTAAGTTCCAAATTATTCCTTAGGCTGCCCATGCCCCGCCCCATCGCACCATGCCAAGGTAAGAAATACTGTCTGTCTGGTTCTGGTGGATCTCTGGTCCAAATGGACTGAAGTATTTGCATGCAAACACGCCACGAGCAACGCGGTGGTGAAAGCTCTGCTCACAGAAATTGTGCCACAATGGGGTGTCCCGGAAAGGAAAAAAAAAAAATAATAAAATAAAAATAATAATATATAATTTCTAGTGACAATGGCAGTCACTTTGTAGCAAAATTATTGAGGAAGTAGGTCAATTTCTGGGCATTGATATAAGGAAACATTACGAGCGAGAGAATGGCACTCTGAGGTCAAAACCTAAACCCATTCGAAACCCTCTTTGCCAGACCGCCCAACTTGGGAGCGGGACCCCGACCTAAAGATCTGCCATGCACCTTTTGTGTGATGACGACATGCTGTCTTATTGTAAAGAAATGAACGCACTACTGTAATCTATTTCTGCCTAGGTCAGAAGCGCCCTGCCACAGGCGGCGCAGGCGGCTCTGCACGAGATCGAGCCATACGACTGGGTCCTGGTGAAGGAGACAAGACGGGAACATGGATCCCATCCTCGTCCTCCTGGTGACGGACACGGCCGCTAAAGATCGCAGAGAGGACAGCTTGGATCCACGCCGACCACTGTCGTGCAGCGCTGCCACCGAGGGCCATAGACGAGGCCACCGAGGGTCGGGACGGAGGAGGCATATTCACGGCTCCCTAAGCATAAGGGGTCGGCCGGCGTGAGAACCCCGTCACTGGAGCAGGCCCACAACAACAACAACAACACCCAGAGAATCCCAGCGCTCCCGAGGCGCATCCCCAGGAACAACACGACGCCCCAACTCCCTTGCCCCCGGACCCCAAGGTCACACCCCGAAGTGCCGAGGCCAAAGCCCCAACGCGATTAGGGTCTTGCCGCTCCAAGACCGAACATCTCCATGGCCACTAACGCTTCACACACGCTCGTGAGCATTTCCGCGGAAAAGACTACTGAACCCGTAGCAGGTCCCGTACGGCTAATACCGGCATGGGCCCGTGGCCTATTATGTTGGAAACACTGTCCGCACTCTTATCGCTGTCCGGATCCATTGTGTTATTATAATGTGCTCTTTCTTTTATTGACAAACATGTTTCTTTTCTTGTCCACTTTGGACAGCAATAATTTAAGTGTTTCAAGCTTGAAGGTGATGTGATTACAATGCCTCTGGTATTTAACTGAATGTGATTAATGCAAAAATGGTTTTGAATTATCAAAAGAGGGGAGTGTAATGACAGTTTTTAGAGTAATTAAATTAGAACCAGTCGCAGCACATACACGGACTAAACCCTGGGCCTTTAATCAATGCAGAGACGGCCGTCTGACGCCATGCTGAGTTTGCACTGAAGGCCTTATGCATCACACCTGAAGAATCACCATTGCCACAAAGGCCTCTGCTGGCTGCTCCTTTCACACTTAAGACAAAGGCCTTCCTGTGTCTTGCGCTAAAACAAAAGGTGATGTTTGCATATGATGATCTGAGCAGGATCACCCCCATGCCTGTGTGACGTCACGGTTTCTGTGTCCTGCTGTGTCCCCCGGGACTATAAGAACTCTCAGTGTCTCTGCCTCGAGAGAGCTCACGATGGATTTCTGTGTTCTCCGCATATATATGTGTAAAATAAATGTGTTTACATCTTTGATTTAAGACAAATATCATTCCAGCTTTTTCCTTTATTGGGGTATGAAATTCCACGACAAATACTAGACACCGTAGTTTAACATGAGGTACTACACTCTCTTAGCAGCAGCTTCAGGACAAACGGGAAGTGACTGCAGCCCTGAGAGGCAGGAATGGAGATGCCCCATGCCGGCTTGTTGTTCGACATCTTTCATTATTAATTCATCAGCGTTATCGATTGTGTATTCATGTGGAGGAGAGAGGAAGGCGGTTATATTAGCCGCCTCTTCACCCCCCAGACGGGTGCTCCTTATCGGGCCCAGGCTCGGGATGGGGCGCCCGATACTCCCATACCACAGCGGAAACACGCTAAAGATTAAGCCTGGGAGAAAGGACGCGCCAAGGTGAAGGCGAGAGATTACAAACGCCGCATAACCGGACTCCTGATGGAATTATTGTGATTCAGCATGCATGTTTTTAGCCGTTGGTTCAGGAGAAAGTGTGGATCTATGCAGTCTTTATTTTATTTCTTTAATTGACATTTAGAACATACAACTTATTTATCTTTTATTTTATTTATCTTCTATTTGGTTTTTTTTGTATTTCATTTATATTTGTTCTGTTTTGTTATTTCTTTAATTAATTTTTTACAGTGTATTTGTTTTTTGTATGTTATTATTTGTTGATTCAACTGATATAATGCCCATCTCAAGGGGGATTGGGGGAAAATAGGAAAAAGGGTATTTGGCGTTTTGTGTGTGTAATATTGGGGTGTGCGGAGTGAGTATGTGCGTGGATGTATTATAAACAACAACAACAACAACAAACAAACAATATATATATATATATATATACACATACATACATATTACAAAATATATCAATAATAATGTAATAACCTTCAGATTGAGCAAAGAGAAAACATGGAGACAATAACCATCACAATAAACCGACATTAATAGTAATAATAGGATTAATAAGAATAATAGTAAATAGATAAATAAGATGGAAATAGTTTTGATAAAAAATAAATAAAATAAAATAATATGCCCTTATTATACGCAGTCGACTTCTTTAGGAACGCCCACAACCACAAACGCTCCAGCCAAGCCTACTGCTTCAAAACAGCTTACCCATTATTCTCAACTATAAACATGTATTCTTTTAAACAAAGACACAGACCAATGAATTTTGCGCGGTAAAGAACAAAGAATGATAATAACCCGGTTTCACTTTATTTTAGCACTCACTTATTAACAGCTAACTAAGGGCTAATTAGTGCACTTACTGATGGTTAATTAGCGCTTATTTGTTATCTATACAGCACTAATTAGTAGTCGATAGTAAGATGTTGAATGAGGCCATGCAAAATAATGACTAACAAACAATTTCCCATTTATGAATTCTGAATTACTTCATCAGCCCAAAATTAGAATGTAGTTGGACATTAATTATAGTGTTAATACGCTTCTGGTTATACGTGCCTTATTCGGTGTTAAAGCTAAGTAACTAAGTAACTCGTGCACCTATAAGCGCCACTGCAAATGTCGTGGCATGTTGCGGTTTTTTACTCATTAATTGTCCGTGAGAGTGAATACTCCGCTGACAGAAAAGACAAAAGGAGAGAGGAATATTGTACATCCAATTACACAATGGAGATCTTTTTTTTCACTCAAACTTGGCTGTAAATACTGTTTAAGTGGGGCTAGCCCGCAGATAGCTTTGCCCGTTAGCCTGTTAGCTTCTCCTTCATGATTCCATTAGTGTGTATTGCGCCTCCGACCCGGTGGCAGGCAAGTTGCAATTGTAGTTTTCTGGCCAGAGACACCAGGGGGAGATTAAATACCCCCAATCATCCCATTAACACTTGTATTACCCCCAGAGGGACTACGGAAAGGATTTATTAAGGTAAACAAGTTATTTAGCTCAGCTTTAACCTGTTATCTGCCATTTTAGGGTTAGGGGTAGAGTTAGGATTAGCAATTCTGCATATCTAAATCTAAAAGTGTATTGACCATAGAGCTTACAGCCTATATGCAGTGTGATACCTAATTTGAAAGCCAAGACCTTCTAGTTTTTAAAACTATGTGTAAGATTGGTGTGAGCGAAACACAACTTGAATCAAATTTAACAAGTGACAGGTTAAAACAATCATAATAACTCTCGATAAACAGAGACAAATCTTAAGCAAGGAAGCAAACCATACTCAGCCTACATTATGTCCAATTACCTTTTCATTAAGTATTTGTAACTGAGAATGTTCCCAATTCTGAAGTGATGTGGAAAGTATTAGTTTGTAGCTAGTAGGATGTTGAATAAGGCCATGCAAAATAAGGATTAATAAGTGCTTTATAAATAGCAATTAGAGCAAATTAACCATTAATTAGTACCCAAACTAGCACTTAGCTAACATTGTTTTAAAAAAACAGGCAATTTTACCCAACACCAGGTCACGCCCCCTAGCACTACGCTTTTATTGTCCACATATTCGATACAACTTTTATTACGGAGGGTGTTTTGGGTATCTTAATTGACCACATTTCCTCTTCTGACGGACTTCCATATCAACAGTTACACACACAATCAAAAGTGTGTTACTTACAACACTGACAAGCTTGAGCCGGTTCAATTGTAGGTCAAGATTATTCTGAAACAACACCCTTTTGAGTTGAACAATTTCCCATCAAACTCTATGGAGGAATGAATATTCAGTGAAACAATACATAGAATATTGTGTAGACTATTTGTGTTGTCTTTTCCAGATGAAAGCTTACATGTACTCTAACCCTTTTTCTAAGGACAACCATGACTAATACCTATAGCTCTCTCTGACATAAAAAACAAACAAAAAACTGACTTCTCCAGGGCAAAAAGCCATCTGAATCATGACTTATGCCTCAGCAGCCACTTTACTAGACTCCAGACTTTAATACTGTCTAATCTGATTGCGGTGCGAGCGTTGGGATAGCCCTTTACGCTATCACGGCTAAACCTCTCCTCTGCAAACGGCGCCTGCCTGTAAGCAACCCCAGTGTTTCAATTAAAGATTCATTCAAGAACACACACGACCAGCCATGCAGATGAAATATTCAACAACGCTAAGGATCCTAGGGGTCGCTCACACTGGACTGGATATAATCACGGCGGCATTTAGTGACATTAGGGTTAAGATCCAACCGGTGGCTCTTCAGTCCCCAAGTAGCTCCCCAGAGGAATTGTACACTTGGCAAACACTTGAACACAATCTGCAAACATTTAGGTAATTACAGTTAAGTGTAAACAGGGAACAGTTATTTTTGTAATAGTGTCATCTTGGTAAAGGAGGTTGTTTTTGTGAAAAAGCGATTGGCTCCTCAGACCAAACAAGTTCTTCCCCAAACCAGAACAAAGATCCAAAATGGTGGAGGAGTCCGGACCACTCCTCTAAGGAAGGAGCCTACACAAACTATCTTGAAGTGCTTTCCTCACTTCTTTTTGGTCTTCAAGGCAGGGTGCTGCTGCCATTGCTGCGATTCCACCCCCTAGTGGCTGGGGGCAACTCCTGAAGGTTTCCTTTAACATGGAAACCAATGGGGACTTTACACGTGTCAAAAACAACTTAAATCCTGGTTGCAATTACTTTTATTGTTTCTGAAAATACCGTTTCCTCCCATGGAAACGCTGAGAAGAGATAAATGTTTCTAACCACACTGGTTTTCGTTCTATTTATTAGCTTGCCATTCGTTTTGGGCTTTGGTTGAAAGGCCCTGGAGCACGGTGGAGGCTTTATCGAGTAGATGAATTAATGTAAATGGAGAGGAGTGAGCAATGACCAGCTCAGAGACCCCTACCGGCCGGAAATTTGACCTATTGTTTTGGGTCGTTGGGGTAACCTGTCAGGGGCGGTGGGCGACCGCAATACAGCACCTGAGAGACCATCTCCAGATATTGCACTATTCATCTTATTCAGGAAGTCAAAATGGGCGCCACCTTCTTGTGTTCATGGCAACATGAAGCAACATCCAACTTTTCTGACAAACCGTTGTGTAAATATTGATGGGCTTTCGTTCCGTTCAGTTCCTCACGGCCAAACTATCAATGCAGAACGACAACAGTGAATAAAAATAGCACTACAACAGGACTCTTTTCCCCTAATTTGCACAGCAGCGAGACGCAAAGGCACCACCGAAACGTCTCTACAAGAAAACAAAACACTGCAGCAACTTCTGATACCTGTGCCGATGTCCGACAGCAGTCATATCCACAGGGCTGGACAGGCAGCAGAGGTTTGTTTAAAAGGGGAGCAAGGGGAGGAAAGTCTTAAAGGCACAGAGGCGGTTTTTGCAACTCGGATGAGGCCATTTTAGATTTTTTATTTTTTTTTAAAGGAAAAGATAGGGGAGATAACCCTCCTTTGTACATATCTGTCAAGATACCAGTGTTCGTCTAGGGCACTGTATTGGCTCACGCAGTATCTTTTTGAAAAAATGTTTATTGGTTGTCTTACGTCTAGGCAGTGAGTCATCGCAGATCGAGCAGCCACGGAAAAGAGTAAAGAAACACGGGGGGGAAAGACCGATTATAAAAAAAAAAAATAGCAGAGCCTGTTTGAAAAATGAATAATAGGAGCCTGTAGCGAGTTGTCTCCAATGCGGCTACATCCACTAAGGGGGGCTATTTTTAGCAACATGCACGGCCGCCTTGTCGAGACTGGAGGAGAGAGAGGAGGGAGAAACCCCCGTTCACCCCCGCACCCCGCTTCGGATAATAAGGGGAAACCACATAGGAGAGAGAGAGAGAGAGATGCGGGAGTGCCGTGACCGTCGCCATAGCAGTAGGAGCAGTAGTAGTAGTAGTCGTAAGAGAAAGGAGTATACGGGTCCCCTCAGTGTATTATGCAAATCTATGGGGTCAGGAGAGCACGCTAATTGGCTGAAAGTAGCGTTCTGTTTTTCCAGTGTTGTGAATGGAAGACAGGCTTTGTGCCATCTCTGTCTTTGTTATCCGTCAAGGTCATATCATGATCTTCCTGTGAGTTCTTTTTGAGACTTTGCGGTGTGTTATAAATAGTAGCAGCAACAATGGCATGAGAGGATGCAATGGAGGATGACAGAGAAACACGATATGACTCCGATATTGTACCTTTTGTGATTTGAAACGTTGTCTAACGTAGTCAGAAGATGGTAAGAACTAAGGGTCAAACAAGGGTCAAACAAGCTTCGACTTTCTGCCGACGGCTTGCTCAGAACGCATGCAGTGGTGACTTTAAAATGTGGAGATTTGTGTTTCATCTATGATTCAACAAAATCCAGGAAGTATAGATTTGAGTGTTTCCACAGTAGAAGAAAAAAAACAAGAGATGAGGATTACTCGAAACTGCGTGAATGAAGCGAAATATTACTCCAGGTATTTCACGTGGACATTATAATAAAAGCAAAAAAAATCCTAATTGTTTAGCGGGATTATGTCTCCTTTAATGGTCACAATTAAATCACAGAGGCTTTGATATATCCAGTGGTATGCTGGTAGTTTAGACCTCCTTTAACGGGTTCGGTATCAGATTCTTGAATTAGATTAGCAGTTCTTATATCGCTCCTCTCTCAAATGTGAATCCTACATGTATAACAGTGAACACATTGAATCGCGATTGCAACATTTTCCCAACAGTTTGCCCTTCAAAAGCTTATTCTCGTGAAACTATGTGCATTGGATTTTTTAGGAAGGAATTGGATGTGGTATATGGAGCAATCCCTACTGTTAGGACTCCCCCGTCTGAGCTATTTTTATTTGCGGGAACTACCTCCGTCTGTGACCCTGTCAAGGACAAACCCGCGCAGCACAAGTCCTTGTCTGAACCAAATTATGCAGTGTATTTTGTTTGTACTTGGGCTCATGTATTACCAAATTATCATTACCGCTATATTTACATTTGCAAGAACTAAAAATAATTCAGTTTTAGTCATTTTTTGTTTTTGTTTTTTTTGCTCCACTTTAGCCATTGTCTTTCTTTGGGCCAATGAGGCAAGTTTTCAAGTCCAATCAGGAGGGAATGGTGCCAGATTGTTTACTTTTAGAATTCCTCACTCTCTTCCCCTTCATTTTGCAATCTTCTGGGCTTCTACTTAAATGGAAAGTAGTGGGGATATATTGTAAGTTCCTAAACTTGAAACATTTCCGTAGCTTGCGAGAAAGACCTATCCACTTTGCCAAATATTCACACATACATTTACAGTGAATGGGCTCACTTTGCAGCAACAGTTAGCCAACCACAAGGTTTAACAAAGTCAGGTCATCATCCAAATGTATGTTTTTGATGACCCGCTGCAAATACAGCCATACATTTACATAGCAACATATGACTTAGAATGTTCCAGCCAAATGATCATCTTTGATAAATGGCTCCAAATCTTCAGCTGCTATTTCATGTGGCATATTATATTATTCTGAATGTACTCAGTCGCAGTACCTTGGAACTAGATTCATGTGATAATTATGATGATGTCACAGATATATCAGATACAGTATATACAGAGCTCGACATTAACTTTTATTGTAGCTCATCTCTAAATGAGGTCTTGATATAATTAGGCCTATGAGTAACCTATCTCAGACCAGTTACAACATAGGACTTATTGGTTTTTCTAGAAATAAGCCAGGGAAGTGATCCATGAGGCAATACACAAACCAGTTCAATATTGATCTAAGGGCTTGTAAAGTATAAGTATAAAGATAGAGCAAACTTAAACGTAAGGAACTTGAACCACTACATTGGCATTACAGACATTGTGCCCATCTGCCCTGTATTTAAAGCAAGACACTGCTTTAAAGTTTCGATTTTTTTTTATTATTATTATTTTATCTATATATTTATATGTCATAAAAATGTACAGCATGATATATTTTGGGACAAAATAAGATATGAAATGAGCCAAAACGATGGGTTTATTTGTTAACATTTTTTCAGATGAAATTTTAGATCTTATCTGAACAGTCAATCAATAAATACTTATGGAAATAACTTTAAGACCTAATTAATAGGCTACTTTAAATCCACAATGTAACATATTACCTGACTCAAAACCTGACTCGTAACTTTGCTGGGAGTGGAACAGCGTCCAGCCCATCTCCATGGAGGTGTTGCTGCTTTGCTTTGACTACAGGTAATCAAACTTCATGTTTAAATAGGTTAGTCCTTTGGCTGTTTTGCTCATTTATCGCGGCCATGTTTGTCTATTTATCAGCATCTGACACCAGGACTGTTTTCAGGAATGTAGCAACATAACCTGGAATGTTCTGCAGTGTGGCTTTAAGTGGAGACCCAGGGTGAGAAAGAAACCTGTCATAGAAGTTACACGTTCCCATATTACTCAAAGGGAAAACTTTATATAATTGCTCATAAAGATGAGATTGCTTTGTTTGCAGGTGAAATCTTACACCTACCGGAAATCTGGCGCCTGGTTCTGCTTGAGGCCGTAGAAAGCCGCGGACAGGGTCAAAAGCCACCGCGGCACAAAATTCCCGTTCTGGCACTCCAGGTAAGGCGCGGACCATTTGACGTCCGTCTTATCCGGAATATAGCTCTCCCCGCGCTTCAAAGAATTGTCCACCGATGTAAAATCCTGGCTGAGCACCCGTTTGTGAAACGCTGGCTTCTTCTTCCTCTCTTTCACCCCGTGGTACCACTCAGTCTCCACGTTCCTGCTCTGCAGGTGCCTGTGCGCTTCCCTGGACAGATCTTGCAGGACTATCTCCCCGCCGGCCCGCGTCGCCTGGAGCAGCACGTCGGGCCCCTCAACGGGTGAGGAATCCAGGCTGAAAGTCACTACGGCGCGGTGGATTTTCTCATCCCCCTCCAGTATGCTCCTCACCAAGGCGTGATACCACTCTATGTCCCTCCGCAGGCTCTGCTCCCTGGACCTGTTGGCTTGCAGGATCATGTTGAGGAAGTTCGTGGCGTGCAGCACCGTGTCCAAGACGCTGCCCATCGCGTTGCCCGACTTCCCCCCGTGGTGCGGCGCGGCGAGCTCGAACCGGCGGCTGCAGTTGGCGTGCGCTAACGCGCTGGAGTCGCCCGTGTGGAGAAACGCCGTGACCACCCGGGGCTCGTCGCGCTCTCCTCCTCCACCACCACCTCCTCCTCCTCCTCTCTGCGCCAGCTCCTCAGCCTTCCCGTGAGCGCGGAGGTGAGCCAGATGCTGGTGCTGCTGTTGGTGATGATGCTGCGTCGACTTCTCCTCAGCCGCGATCCCCGCTCTCGCGTGGAGCCGTTCGCCGTACAATTCGTGATTCGATCCAAGCACAATCCCCACTTGAAGCAGTAGCGACAGGCGGACAACAGCCATGTCTTTTGGCCACCTTTGCACCCCCCCTGGCTGGAGGAGAGCGTCCACAGATGTGTGCCTTTCTTTTAGGGAGGGTTGATGGATCGCCTTGCAATGCTCAAAAATCACCTTCCTTACATGCAGCTTGTTGATGTTCAGAAGTCCCCCTCTCCTCTCCTTAAGACGCGACGCTTCCTCCCTCCTGATTCCCAGCGACTGATATGGGGTGGGGGGGGTGGGAGGGGGGGGGGGAGGGGTGTGTGTGTGTGTGTGTGGGGGGGGGGGGGGGATAACTCGCAGTGAAGGTATTGTTGTTACAAACACGCATATATTACGTAGCTTTTTGTTGTTGTTTTTTTGCCGGAGGAGCCTTCACTTTGGCCCGGGAATGCACTCCGGCCTCTCCCGAGCGCGTTGGAGTGAAAGATGCCGAACGCGCAAAGGAGCAGGGACTTTAAAGCCCGTCTTACCCGAGAACCGATTGGGCCGCGCGGCCGTCTATCGACCCGGAGGGGAGGGGCTTAGACATTAGACACGTGAAGCAGTTACCAGGAGATGAAATACAGCGACGTCTGGGTTCTTTTTAGAGGCCAAAAGCACAGGGGAAGATGGACACTCAGCTTTAATGTTATTGGCTCAGACGGGCGACGCGCCTTGGATGTCCATGCGTCATGGGGAGCCGGTCGTGTTTAGCCAAGTCGGTGCGCATAATTTGCATAGCCCATGTCAAGCACATCTCAACAAGTGGAAGGTGTTTATTCCTTGTTCATTCACCTCTTAACCCCCACCTGAACCGAGCACAAAAAAAGACAAATACAGGATAAAAACCCTAAGCCTTTGCTGTCAAATGAGGCATTACACTGTTGCTCTCCAGTTGAGAGTGAAGTTTGTAGATTTGGGTAAAGCCAAACTGGAGAAAATCTGCTCGGTTCAGGCGGGGGTTAAGAGGTTAAAAGCTCTTTACCTGACTTTTTAGTGTCTGTGTATTTTCTCCTTGTTTAGTTCATTGGTTCATTTGGTAGCCCTGGGCCATGCGCACTCTCAAACACACTCTCATTCATCCTGGCCTGTTGTACATGTTTTTAGTGGTAGGGGAAACCGGAGTACCCGGAGGAAACCAGACACGTGGAGAACATGCAAACTCCACACACAAAGGGCCCCCCGTCCCAGGTGGGAATCGAACCCGGGCCTTCTAGCTGTGACACGCTGATGATACGGTTATCTTCACTTTTGGGAAAAACTAGTTGGAGGTTGTTGACAAATCATCAAAAGAGATGAAAAAAGTTGCAGAATGGTTGCAGACGTCATGCCTGACCTTAAATGTTGATAAAACGGTCTCAATGTTTTTTTCAAATAAACGTGAATTACAACAAACTCAAGAAATTCAAGTAAATGGACGAAAAAATGTAAAATGTAAACGAAACAAACTATTTAGGTCTCATACTTGATTCGAAACTTGGTTTTAAAAGTCACAGAAAGTGAGTTTAACAAATTGAAATTTAACTTGATGAACTATAAACATATTAGAAACTCATTAACTACAGAGGCTTCAAATACTTACCTCAACACCATGATTGTTCCACATCTTCTATATTGCATATCTAAAAACATCGTTAAAATCACTCAAATCATTATATAAAAGGGCCATAAAAATTCATGATAAAAACCTTGTAAGTACCATCCCTGTAAAGTACAAAGTAAATATAACATTCTGAGTTTTGAAAACCTTATAATCAAAAAAATTATCCATAACATCGCTGCTCCCCCTTTGAGAAAATGTTTCACACTCAATTCGGAGAGAATCTCTAGAACCACACGGGTTCTAGAGGAGAGTGCAGCGTTCCAAGACGCAGAACTGCATATGGTCAACAGTCATTCGCTTATAAAGCGGCGAGCCTCTGGAACGCTCTTCCAAACGAAATTATTTCATGCACAAACTATAGTACATTTATACGCCCGACCAAACAGTGGTTATTGTCAAAGCAAACCTGTACGTGAATTATAGAAAGTGCTTTTATAATGCGAGCTTCTACACTCGACAAAAATATAAACGCAACACCTTTGTTTCTGCTCCCATTTTTCATGAGATGGACTTAAAGATCTAAAATTCATTCCAGATACACAATATTACCATAATGGTAAGTGGAGGGTGGTCGGGAGTGCTGCACTGGGTCCAAGCAATATTCTTTGAAAAGTTCGTTAAAAATCAGGTGCTCTTTCAGGATGAAAATAGAATGAGTAAAAACCTTTGCCTTAAATGATGAGGTACATGTGGCAAAAATCCGAGGCACTCTGATCAAGTAAGATAAAAAGTCCTTTATTAGGAGGGACACGCCAACCGTGTTCACAAATCAGTCTAAATGTGTGATAGTGGTGGAGTGGACCAACATTCCACAGGCCACAATTGACAATCTGATAAACTCTATGCAAAGAGGATGTGTTGTCCCCAGACCCCAAATAAAGCAAAAAACTGCACATTTCAGGGTGGCCTTTTATTGTGGGCAGTACAAGGTACACCTGTGCACTAATCATGATGTCAGATCAGCATCTTGATGTGGCACACCTGTGAGGTGGGATGGATTATCTCAGCAAAGCAGAAGTGCTCACTATCACACATTTGGACTGATTTGTGAACAATGTTTGAGAGAAATGGTAATATTGTGCATCTGGAATGAATTTTAGATCTTTAAGTCCATCTCATGAAAAATGGGAGCAGAAACAAAGGTGTTGCGTTTATATTTTTGTTGAGTGTATTTATTATTCTGTATATATTTTATGAACTTTTGTAAGTATAACATCAACCTGTCCAGGGACTGCGCGTGGAAATTAGCATTTTTGCTATAACCTGGCACATGACATCTCTGCTTTTTTAGACTAATGTTGTTTGTGCATTGTCCCTGATCAAATAAATAAAGTAAAAACAAAAAGAAAATGTATAAATAAATAAAATTAATCACGAGCGCTAACTGCTGAGTTTTACGAGCGCTAACCGCTGTGCTACGAGCGCCGGTGTA
Organism: Proterorhinus semilunaris; assembly: GCA_021464625.1. Taxonomy (NCBI): domain Eukaryota; kingdom Metazoa; phylum Chordata; class Actinopteri; order Gobiiformes; family Gobiidae; genus Proterorhinus; species Proterorhinus semilunaris. Next base: position 22,556,042 of record CM038362.1, on the reverse strand, counting down.
TCTCGTGTACTCCTTGTGCCAAATTCCAATGTACGGATAAAAGGCGGTGTCTGGAAGAGCATCCAGCGTAACAGGGATATATTATAAAAGAATATGCAAACCGACACACGCTCTCAAAAGCAGCTCATTTGCTCTCATGACTCCCGAAGGAGCGGCTAAATGTACAGATGTTTGCGTACAGTAGGTTCGTTAGCTAACCAAAACAAACAACACTGGCCTACAGTGCATTACTATGGCGACCGCAGCTGCCTGTCAAGCTGACGGAGGAGGAGAGCAGTGCGGATGAGCTGGGTTTGGGGAAGAACGGTTTTGCACTGCTGCACTAAATATTCACACGTTGAATGGGCACAATGGCAGAGTGGTTAGTGCCAGACTATGAGGGGGTTGAGTGTTTGAATCTCGCAATTGAGTGTACACAGGTCTACAAATTGGATGAATAAACAGGTTTTAAAAGAAAAAAAAAGCCTTGCCATTCTTGATTTGTGCAGTCCTTTGGTGTGTCCTAGACGAAGTCATTGGTAGCCTTACAGTTCGGATCAAGTGCGTCTTTACCGTTTTCCATGAATTCACGCGGCGCAGATTGGCATCCATTTTCCATCAGTCAGCCCCAGGGCAGCAGTGGCTAAAGCAGAAGTAGGAGCTTAACCTCCATCACCTGTGGAAGATGAAAGAAACATTTAAAACAAGTCAGTGAAGAAGTGTTATAGAAAGCAGTGTCCTGGGATTGCAGGGGGTCCCTGGAGCATCGCCTGATTAGTGGGTCAGGTCATATGAGATAGCATTTGAGCTAATGAAATGCAAAACATCTATGCATTTTACTGTGAGTAGGCAACAGGCAGGTCTTGACATTAAGACTAGCCATTCAGCCAAACACTAAGAATTCTGTTTTGGCTACAAACACTATTACTCTCACAAGCCAATTTCGGGCAGTAGGATGTTAGGTTTTGTTTGCGACTCGTCATGTCATGTCACATTTTTTTATAAAATGCAATAAAACATGTATAAAGATGACATGCAGCCAAACCAAAACACCTAACAATAAAAGGAAAAGGTTCATGCAGTCTTCGTAGTTAAAACCTTTAAAGATTATTCTTTTTTTTACCTGCTTTACTAGCTTCGAGTTGCCAGTCAGTAGGGAGAGATTAGAGCTCTTACTGACTGACACCCTCTACAGGATGGCGTCCCAGGTGCGGGGTAAGGTGTACGCTCCATCGTCCCAGTTCATAGATGTTGATGCTCATATCCTGCATCTTGATGACTTCTTATCCCTACTGGCAAATCCATGTAAGCTCCCAATGACACGTCATCACAAGGTGACGCTTCGGAGGAAGATTACAGGAAGTAAACAATACTAGTAAAGCAGGTAAACAAACCTTCTGTTTTACTAAAAGAACAATCTTTTATAGTTTTATAGCTAGTGAATCTAACAATTTGCCTTTTTGAAATGGACAATGAGATGGATGTTCAGCATTACCCAAATCTAAAAGCTTCTCGGAGCTTACAGCCTATAGCTTATCATTTGAAAGCTATAAGACCATGTTGTTACTGCGTCGTCATTTCATGTTTTTGTTATATTTTGTCATGTTTTTGATGTTTTTTTTTTTTTTTTTTTTTTTTTTTACTTTTTTGTAAAGTTTTTTGTTGTTTTGTTGCTTTTTTGTTACATTTTCATCCTATCCAATTGCCATTTTGGTGCTCATTTTCCAGAAGCTTTTAAAAGAAGCCAAACTGGAGAAAATGTGCTCAGTTTAGGTGGGAGTTAAGAGGTTAAAAAATTTCCCACTCCCAGCAGCTTATACAACACTTTTAACACTGCAAAATAATTATATCTTAGCAAGTTAAAATGACTAAAATTATGGATATTATACACCCTAATTTGAATTGCTTTAGCATAAACAAAAGTACCAGTGGAATGAATAAAAAGGCCTTTTTCTTATTGCAAAGTACAAAGTACAAAAATATTTATTCCACTGGCAGAATACTTTAATTAAGGTAAATTATTCTTCATTTCAATCATTTTTAGTGAATATATATATTGTGACATTAGTAGCCCATTAAGTCAATGAGCTGCCAACATATGCCTATATAAGTATAATATTTATCTGCCAAATGTTGTGGAATAAAAAAATAAAGTAAAATACAAATCAACTCTCCTTCCTCATACTGTACTTGAGTACTTAAGCCTCTGTGATTGTAACTAGTTACAGCCTAGAGTCCCCCACTGAAGGGAGAGAGGACTTGAGGTCAGCAAAATGATTAGATGGAGTATTTGTAAATTGCACACGAGTAAGCCACGCCAAAATAATCAACTCTACGCCTAAGAAGATTTCCGATTTAAAGGGCTTAGTGTCGTGAGATCCTCTGACCGTGCGACCCCCCTGACCTGGTGCTGTATATGACCATAGGATGAGATCGGGTCCTGCGGAATGCACACGGGAACGCGCTGGTGTTTAGGATTCCTCCGCAGAGCCGTGAGAGGGGGCTGTCACGTCACGCTGTGTGGGCCCGAGGCTTCGCATCCTGCGTGAGGAGAAGACAGGCGTGACCGGAGGCGACAGAGCTGCAAGAGTGGCCGCGTTTTGACAGGACAGGACACCAGACACAGGACACTATACAGCTGTGGATGGAGACTGACCCTGTGGTTTGAAGTGCATGTGTCAAGTTTCAATCATTTTGGAATCAAGACTTAAGTTTTAATCATGATTTTATTTAAGTGGCAAATTGATGAAAAAACTTGGGTTATTTTCTTTGTTCCTGACATACAGACGGCATCGTAGGTACTGCCTACAAATGGCCAGAGGAAAACAAAGAGTTAATTTTGCAAAAACAGATGAGTGCCATCGAGACAACTCAATGTATGCTTGAATTGTCTCTTTAGTTTGCAGTATTTTTCATTTCCAGATTTGTTTTAGTGCCATAAAAATATAAAGTCACTTGTTCTTAATTAAATTCACACAACTATAGTTTCATAAGTGGCATCAGTCGAGTAACAAATATCCAATCGATTTTGACAAATAAAAACAGATATATTTGCTTTGGCAAATTAACTCTTTTCCACCAAATAAAGATACAGAGACATGGAGAGGAGCATGGACGTTTAACAGCCCATAAATGCATAAACAACAGAACGCTAACTTAAGCTTCATGCTACAAGCTAACTTCGAGTGCCAACTCTTGGCATTTTATTGCCTTAAATGTAATAACAAAAGTTTTACAATTGAAACTTACGTCAGTTTAATGCGGATGGGTATTGAATACAGTCGAGTTTGTCCAGCATTAATGTTCTGATCATTTGTGGCCCGAGTGAGAGGTGGAGCTACAGCATCTAGCTAGGCTAACCATTAGCATGTTGCATGAAGCATGATTTTTAAAACGTTCTAGAATACGGACTTAAACTTGAGGTTGTGCCTCTGATAACAGACTCGGAAGCTGGTTGTCAATAAGAATTTTTTTTTCTTCAAATTGATACATTCATGCGGAAGTGCTAATGTTGCCATCTAAAAAGTGTCATTCACATAAAAACTAGTTTTCCTCCAAGTTTTTTTGATGAAATTGTTGCCTCACTGAAGTAAAACTGTGATTACTTACTACACAAATTTCCCATCAAACCATGTCATAAAGATTAAAACCAGTACTTTAAAGATTAAGAGGACTGGTAAAGACATGACGGAGATAGAGCTCCATCTATTTCATATTTTCAAACAGATATTAGTGATTTTATATGTAAAAATGACCAATGTTGCACACACAATTTGCAAATAGGTTCATGGGCTTCTTCCGATTTTTTGTAAACTCCAAGCAATCACATCCCTTGTGTCATTAATGTGGATCCGAACAAAGTACACACATGGTGCAGATTTCCATGTTAAGACTGGACTGCGAAGAAGGAAGCCTCTGTGTTCAATCAGTGACATGTTGCAGGCTTCATTTGCTCACTGTCCATGTCTCAACACCGTTCTGATGGAGCACAGAGGAAGGGCGAGAGAGAAAGAGAGAGAAATCCCATCCAGATGAAGAGGCTGGTGAACATAGCACTCTCTGAAGGTGTGAACTATGTGCACTGGCAGCAGCTCAGTCAGCGCCTCCAAACCACTCTGGGATCACGCAGAAGAACATCACTGTGCATTCGAAAGAGTCGTTTAGGCATGAGCACCCACTTTTTCTTGTCATTGTTTTTTTTATTATTACCCCCCCATTCCAGTTCTGTGTCATTTGTACAATACCTAAATCCCACGGCATGCAGCTCACACAGGAGCAGATGATCGCTCTCTCCGCTCAGTTTTAAAGACAGACGGGGCAGATGAAGTGAAGGTGTTCCAAACTGTAATAGATTTGCTGGGAGGACTGCCGGACCGATGGCCCGGGCTGTCAGGAACGTCAGGCATGGAGCCAATCGAGGGTTTCATCAACGCACAGGCAGGTGACGGTGACACGTGCGCTTGGCGGCACTGGTTGAGCTCTGTGTTGAAAGGGTCTCAATCCCTCCCGGGTTAATGCGGAGGCGGATGGTTTGAATCAAAGGGCAGGTGTTGTGCAGCGTTGGTGGGTAGACTTTAGTTTATCTCCCACAAGAGGCTGGTCTGTCCCCTCTCCCCCTCAACCCTCCTTTCAAATTTTCACGTCTGTCACAATGATAAACAGGTGTGAGGACCTTGGACAGTTCCCAGAAAGATAATCCCTTTTCCCGTGACTATTAAGGGACACATTTTCTGTATCTTATAACTGACTTGAGGAATTTCTCTCTCGAAAAACAATATAACAAAATGCATTTAATTTTTCATCGCAAATCAATTGTGTATACCCCCAACTGGCCACATAAAAGTTAAAGGGGACACATCTGGCATAATTGAGGCATTCTTTGTTGTCGTTTGGGCTTTTTAAAATGTGGAGGAAGGTTTCATGTTTTACCTATGACACAAAGTCACCCAGGAAGTACAGATCGAAGCACTTAAAGCAGTAGAGAAAGAAACAACCAAAGTGAACCTGAGGATTTCTAAAAAGGGTAGGTGTGGATGAAGTTAAAAACGACTCCTTTTTGTGTGTGTGTGTCTTCGATCAGATCTACTTAATAAATGTACTGCTAAAAAGAAGCCACATATCAGCAAATACCCACAGAACTAGCATTACAGGCTACACTTACTCTCAGGGAAACGGCAACGGCTACATTATGTCATTTAAACAGCGGACTATTACCTAACAATGCATTTACCGCGAGTACAATGATATTCGACACAGAGCCCAGCCGGAGCCACCAAGCGTCACTATCACCTGCCTGTGCGTCAACGAAACCCTTGATTGGTCCCATGCCTGCCGTCCCTGACAGCCCCAGGCCATCAGTTCGGCAGTGCTCCAGCAGATCTATTACAGTTTGGAACACCTTCACTTGTCTTCATCTAAAAGAAGTAGCTAAAAGACAACTACGAAGGTAAGCAGCGTCTGTTCACGTCATGAAGGTCCGCACACACTACACAATTTTTCTAGTCTCAAACGATTTTATATAGAATGGGGGGTCCACACTACACGACTGGATTCAGTGCGATTATAGAACGTCTGGGGGTTCACACTTAACGACTGAGAATCGTCAGAGCGAACACACTGCACGATTCGGACAAACAGCTGATGTTTGATAAAACAGCAAGTCTGTTCAGTTTGGGGACAGTAAAATCACCCACGTTTCTCCTGTGTGTCCAAAATCGGGCTTAAAAATCAAACATGTTTGATTTCCTGCGACTGTAGTCCAGTTGTGTCTGACTGCCGCCCACACTACACGATTCGAACGTGAGTCCAGTCGTGACCCCCCCACACTACAAGACACGACTCTGTGTGACTGCCTTCGACTAAACACGACTCGGGAAGACTCAGCGCGACTGAGAATTGTATCAAAATCGGGCATAAAAATCGTGTAGTGTGTGCGGACCTTAAAAAGGTCACAGTTTAGCACTTTGGCCACAGACAGAGGTCGGTCCCAAGACTTACACCTGGTCGGTGGAAAACTGGCTTTAGTGGACTCTTGGATTGGACAAACATCAGTGTGAGCAGAAGAACCAAAACAAAAACTGTATATACTGTATAATGTTTTAGTGTGTGTGAATAAATCAGTGTTTGTTTTGTTTACTTTATATTTTGGGGCACAGATGGGTCATGTTTACAAATTATATTTTGAATTAAACTCCTCCCTACCCTACCTTTAAAGCAGCGGAGAACATGAAGAATTCTCTTGTAATTAACAATCAAAACCTAGGAACACTAAAAACAAACACAAGAAGTCGCAAAGAAATCCAGCATTCGTCTGTGTCAGATTTCTTAGAAGCGGCCATCCATCAATCAATCAATCTTTATTTATAGAGTGCTTTTCATACACAGGTGCATCACAAAGTGCTTGTCATTTAAAAAGACATTAAAAACATTCTCACCCGTCAAACCCTCCCGGCCTCCCAATATATACAGTTATCACATTACACACGCACACACCTACTCTACACTCAAACTCACACACAGAATCAAAATCAAGTACATAAGGCTGGGTACAGATGACCAAGGTGAGGAAACCCCATCAGAGGAGCCGTCCTCCCCGGGAGCAGCAGACCAGCCGCTACCGCCCGGGAACCGACACAAGGGTCCCCCATAGGAGGCACGGCAGAGACACCACACCTCCACCTGGGCACACAAAGGACAGCACCCACACAGCCAGCCACCGCTCCCAAGGCAAAGGGGTCCTTCAGAGGAAACACTGGAGATTCTAAAAATATAAGAAGCAGTATAAAAGTATTGATTAAAAAGTTTAAAAACCAGTAAGAAACTAGAAATAAATATCAAAATATCAAGTTTTCAAGGTTAATAAATAGATAAATAAATGGGACTAAAATAAATAAACAGATATCAGCTAAAAGCTAAGCTATAAAGGTGGGTCTTGAGCCTGCTCTTAAAAATCTAAACGTTCTCTGCGGTCCTGAGCTCCTCTGGCAGGTCGTTCCAGAGGCGAGGGCTGTAATCACGCCTCAAAGTGAGTCTTTCTGTTGACTTTAGGAATAACTAGGAGACCCCTGCCGGAGGAGCGAATGGGGCGGATTCTGGCTATGTTCTTTAGATTGTAAAAACCCTATCTTTGTGATATTCTTAATGTGTGGAATAAAAGTCAAAAATCACGCCCAGGTTCTTCACCTGTGAGGAAGGATTAAAGGACAATGACTGTAGTTTGGGTAAAGGTTTCTCTCTCTGGGCCTCAGGACCGATGACTAAAACTTCAGTTTTGTCCTGGTTAAGCTGGAGAAAGTTTTCTGCCATCCAGGATTTAATATCTAAAATGCAGTTAAAAAGTGCATCCATTGGCCTGGTGTCAACAGGAGACATGGAGATGTACAACTGTGTATCGTCAGCGTAACTATGAAAGTTGACTCCATGTCTCCTGATGACATCACCAAGAGGAAGCATATACAGGTTAAAAAGCACTGGGCCTAAAATCAAACCCTGGGGCACCCCACATGTAATTTTATGGACCTTAGAGGAGCGAGTATCCACACTCACCATGAATGTCCTGTGTGTGAGGTAGGGTGTAAACCAGGGGTGCTCAATACGTCGATCGCGATCTACCAGTCGATCGCAAAGGTAATATTGGTAGATCGCATTAAATTAAGAAAAATTGACGCCAGCCTATCATCCATACCGTCTTTTGATTGATAAACACGGTGGCGGGCCGTGGGGTTTCAGTCAGGGCCTTCAATAGCAACCTGGATTCACGCAGTCAAACTCATAAACTGATCGACAACAGGCGTATGGATAAAACTGCCTGTTTGCGTGGCATTCGTTCGCTAAAGGATTTGTCAACAATGCAACTAACGCAGCGGTGCTTCCGTCCCCAAACAAAAACACCTTCGGGAACACTCGGGCTAGCATACGGAAACACACGACACATGACAGACGGAGACGAGCGCGTTATAACGTGGGAACAGGCGGATGTTTTTAGGAGATGTTTTGTTGACAGAGCGAGACACCAGAGATGAACTCACACGCAAATCAACCGTAATAAAATATACTAAACCTAAAGTTTTGTGGTATTTGACATACCTTTTTTTAAAGCACTCGTAGTCTTGTACCTGTTGCCTGCCCGAGTCCCAGCGCAGCTCACGCGGGGAAACCCTTCTCCTGTCCGGGGCGAAGCGTCTACGTCCCGCTGTCGTTCCCGCTGCTTTGCTCTCGAAGCTCTTCCGCAAATATCCGTGATCAGTAAATCCACTTCATTTTGCCTCGTTCGGACGTTTCCAAGAGGAATATCTGTTTATCCGGTTCTCTTCGGATTGGCTGGAACGTCTTGCCCATGCGCAGCTACATTAGCGGTTTCCCCAGGCGAACAAACCGTAGGGGGTGCTGCTGAGCTGTTGAAAGCCCTGGGGGGCGGACTGTCAATGTATATCGAATTCTGATTGGCTGATAATTCTGTCTGTCTCGCTAGCTGTCAATCACGTGTGCGGCCTGACAACACAGGGCCTGCAGAATCTGATCTGAAGGCCCTGAGGAGGAGCTATTTACTTGTAGATATAAAGAATCCTCAATATATTTAGAAATAAATATATGTTTTGCATTTTTTTAGTAGGTAGATCATTTTGACTTAGCTCGCATGCTGAAAAAGTGTGAGCACCCCTGGTGTAAACCATTTGTGGACAGCACCGGAGAGGCTGATTTGTTTTATATGAGTTTAAAGAACAGTGGAGACGGCTCTCGTGCACCTGCAGATCTGGGTTATTTTGGGCCTGACTTTGCTATTTCAGCCCAACGAAGCGAGCACTTATACAGGAGGAGCAGCGAGCGCGCGGAGGAGCTGACGGTGCGCTGGTCAGTTTGCCTGGGGCTAATGTGTCCCTCCATGACATGCACACACTTTCTCATAACAGCTCACTGTGTTCAGTGCAACGCAAACTCTACAGTTCAGGGTAGAGAATTGTCTAATTATTTAGGAGTAGAGTTACAAAGAAACTTGTTATTTATAATGTTTTATTTCTAAAGGAGTTCACCCCTCCCACCTGTTAACGGAGCTCAATTGTGAAAATCCAGACCCGCTGTACGAAACGAAATGAGCACGAGGGTATGGTAAAACCAGGCTATATCAGGCCAGTGTGAACTGGAAAAGCTTGGGATGAATTGGGAAGAAGCAAGGATCATAGGAATGGAGGACCACAAGTACAAACCCTGGATCCGAGAGGCTATTGAAATCAGGCGTGGCCAGGTCTTCTAGATCTAGATATTGTGTATTCACTGACCTGTGAATACGCAGTACGTTTTAAGACGAGACACTGCAGGTGAATGGGGGAAAATGGAATGCAAGTTTTCTGTCATTTTATGTTTTCATATTATATAAGGCATTTTTATACTTAATAATGGCCAACATTACCTATAGGTTCAGCAACAAAATCTAAATAATGGATCAGGCCAAGTTTCAATTTATTTGTAACTTGTTTTATACAGGTCACCGGTGCCTCTTGGCCGGGTCTCCCTCGGAAAAGAGATGAATCTTAAGGGACTTCCTGGTTAAATAAAGGTTCTTTTTTTCTAAGGGGATTCTGGATAAGCCATTTAAAACAAGTATGTAAAAATTCACATTTCGCCGTGGTTTTCGCAGTTCTAAGCTCCATAAGGCTTGGAATTTTATATTTCAAAAATCCCTCTGAAGAAACCTTCAAAAATATTTAAAACAAGACTGCGAAGTTTGGAGTCTGTAGGAGCTACTTAAGTGGGAATATTGTTCCAAAAGTATAGAGAAAGAACGGGCCTAAAGTTTTGTTCCGTTTCTCTTGTTTTGAGCCTATAAGCCTTAGCCGCAGCTGCCTCCCTGAAATGAAATGACCATATTTGAATTTCAGCGTCATCTCGGTCGCCGTTTCGTGCTACACATGGATACCAAACTTGTCAAAATTAGTGAATGGATGAACGTGTGAAAGAAGGAGCGCAATTAGAAAAAAAAAATCCAGTACAATACAACAAGTTCCATTAAACTAAAATACCATTCAACTGCAGTTTGATTTTTGACAGATCAGAAACGAGCCCATCCTCGTAACTATGGGCCTTTGGCGGGGTACACTCTAAACAACAAGTGGTGAAGACAGACCACCATTCACAACCCTCTGGTATTCACTCCGTACTCTCCAGTGGGAGAGAAGCGTAGTGCCTCATCGCGTTCCTATCAAAATTGCGTATGGCAGTGTGTCATCTGCACTTATACGCCGCGCACCTGCCTGTTTCACTGGAGCTTCTGTGAGGAGATGGTGACTTAGCACGGTGTGAGTCAGTGGAAACAAAGTGGCAGCACAACCGAGCTTTTCAGTCAGACAAGGTCGACAAAACACATGACGAGACGCCGGGGTAACGATTAGTCACGTGTCTATGATGAGACCGCTCCAAGTGCAATGAGTTGGACGTTAGACAGGCAAATGAGAGAGGGGAGATGACAGATATGGTAAACTTAAACCCCAGGAGGAGATGTTACGGAAGATGAAGAGAGAGTTTTTTTATTTTTGCGGCAGCTTCCTAACTCGAAAAATGTACTCACAAAATGTCATTAGCTGGAATCCTCTCAGAAAGTTTTCAGCTTACTTTATACCAGTGGTGCATCCAAGATGAGAACAAAAAGACAAATGCACATACAATGATTTTCACTTTGTACATAATACTTTTAGGTTTTATGGAGCTCAAAGTTCACTCCATACTCTGTGGCAGTAAGCTACATTTGTAGCCACAGCCTCGCGACCCCCGCTTTGGGAACCACTGCCTTACACTATGTGAACTTGGTGACTTGTGTCATGTGAAAAGTGTTATATACAAATTGTTGAAGGATAATATTAAATCACTATTTATCATACTGGGTCAAGCTGTAAACTCGTATTATCCGTGGGTCAAGCTGTACAGTCGTACTATCTCTGTGATAGCCTTGACTGTGGTGCTCATGCGCCACTGAATGTTTGCTTGCGTATCGGTCTGACGCTCTTAGACGGTATTTATCCCTCTTCTGTGGAAGCACAGGCAGACTTGAATGGTAGGACTAGCGCAATGTCTTGAGTTCATGTCTCCGGTTCCCGTAACGATGGTAAATAAACTTCTCCTGTATAAGACGTCCTGACTGCTGCCTCTTCTTCGTCAATCCTCTCGAGCACCATTGTTATTTCTCTAACACAAATCAGCTTCCATACCATACCGTGACATACTTTAATATGGGGACTGGCTTCATCATTCATTTGTATGGGGAGAGAAAACTCAATTCAAACCGGGAAGCCATGGCTACATAAGTGCACATCTGTAGGAACAGACTCAGATAGCTAACGGCATTTCTATGATTTCTATGGAATCAATTACATGTTACTGTGCAACCTCCAGTGGGAGCCGATAATAATGTGTTTAAAAAAGACAGATAGGCTGCATCTTAGCAGTATTACGAGCCAGGTTCAATATTGAAATTGTGAATAGATCGAGTTTGTTTGGTTACCTCTTGTCAGCTACTCCAGTACTACTACTACTACTGCAAAGGTAATTTAAAAATTTTCCGTAAATAATAAATGTGATGGTATTACTCATTCAAAAAGGTGCAATCGTTAGCACAGTAGAAAGGACTTAAAGTGTCCAGTAGTTAACCCCCGCCAGTCATCTGCCATCCCTCGTCTTCTGAGACCTCTGGATATCTGCCTCCATATCTCATTTCAAACGCATCCATCTCCTTTCCATCGATTTTTGTTGTTGTTGCCCCCACCCACCTCTGTTTTTCTCTTTTTTTTCCTGCCCATCAGGATTGGATTGTCTTTCCTTCCTCAAAGTGGGCAGCCCGTTGCCGAGAGCGCGATGGAGGCGCGTGATAATCTGTTTTGCCGAGTCCTTATAGTATCTTTCACCTTGGAGCCAATCTATGCTCTTTGTCTAATTGAGACAGGCGGACACAGATATAGATAGAACTCAGGCAGGAAGGTATGATTCAGCCGTATAGAAGTAGTAAATCGTTTTTCACCATATATCTATAGGTTCAGATGTGGCCCAAATCAGATTTTGGTAGGGGTCTCCAACCTCATTTTACACGGCAAGCTCCTTTTGCACAACAAAAACATCAGGGAGCTACAGTGGCGCAGAGAATAGAGCCGGTCGTCTTGTCAAATCCACAGTCTACTACAGTCAGAAATCCTTCCAACATTAAAACACTGCACCAGGAAGACGATGCACAGAGGGTTACAATCGCGATAAATAATGCACCTTTTCTATATCCTTTGAACAGAAAGGAATCATTTTTAGCCACACACACAAATGAAGTCAGGCCAAAATCAGTTCAGTGGAAACCAAAAAAATTTCACTTAGCATATAGTGTGAACCTACAGTGGGTTGTATCCGTACCCCTTTAACTTTACGACATTTTGCCACGATATGGTCCACAAACATAAAAATATTTAACTGACATTTTATGTGAAAGACACACACTAAGTAATGCACAAACGTGAAGTGAAATTTACACATGATTTTGAAAAGTGGGATGTGCAAAAGTATCCATACCCCTTTCCTTTTAGTGCAACACATTGCCTTCAAAGTTTGCCTGATGATTTCCGAATGATCACAATGACTGAATAGAGTCTACCTGTGTGTAATCTAATTCAGTTCAAATACAGCTGCTCCGTGATGGTCTCAGAGGTCTGTTAAGAGACTATTGGGGAGAAGACAGCATCATGAAGTCCAAGGAACACACCAGACTGGCCCTGGATAAAGGTATTGGGAAGTATAAAGCTGGGTTAGGTTACACAAAGATTTCCAAAGCTTTAAACATCAATAAATGTACATTAAATACACCATCCAGGAATGGAACGAATATGGCATCACTGCAAACCTACCAAGACCCAGCCGTCCTCCTAAACTTACTCTCCAAACAAGGAGAGTATACGTTTTTTTAAAGTAGCCTATTTATGGGCTGTTGAACCACTTTGCTGCTCTCCATGTCTCTGTATCTGTATCTAGTGGAAAATTATATTCAGAACTCAGCATTTATCAATGTAATGTAAAGGTAAAATACCTTTATTTATTTTCAGTGAAAGTTCTTGAGTCATCTTTTACAGTACAGAAGATGACTCAAGAGGAGGGTAGGGGAGAAGCAGCCAATCACTGTTCCACTAGAGGGAATTACAACACGCCCCACCTTTGTTGCTCTGGCTTCAAAGACATCTGACTGAGCCAATCAGAGCCTGCATTTTCCAGCATTTTCCATAATGAGCTTCTCCCAGCTTCCATGGTTTTACTCATAGCACGTCCAAGCAGCTCTAGAGTGACAGGTAGATCATATTATAGATCACACAGGGGCAGCTGATGAACAAGTGGCCTTCTCATGAAATAAATCACAATATTACAGACTTATAATTATAAATATAGTAACTTAAAAAAGTTAATTAAGTAATGACAATTAGCTTATCTTCCCTTGAAGTCAATGAGGAGCCGCCCTAATTCTGAACGCCGAGTGATCAGCGGAGCTCCACTTTCCCACAGGACAACGCTAGCTTAAACTCATCCAAACTAAACCTACACCTATAACCTTAATCCTAGCCTTAAGGATAGTGGAGGTGGAGGTGACGTCATTTCCTGTGGAGGTCTGGAGCTTCACTGACCATGTGACTCTCCATCGGCTGCGTTTTAGAGCCTCCTGAACTGTAGTTCTGTAGAGCCAGGTTGACGTTCAAAATTAAGAATGAAGTCCATGTACAGCGCTCACCTCTCGATCCCACTGCTGGAATCCACACCGCATGACCTCGCTGAAAAATGTCATCTTTCTCCCCCCTTAAAGATCTACATTAAGCATTAAGACCTGCAGTGTGACAAAGTAGCCAATGCAATAGTCTGAACACTCTGCTGGCAGCTGTGGCGGGTTCGAGCCCAGCCTGAGAGTTTAAGCGTCGGTGTTTTGAGTCCCTGGCGATTTTCACGGTGAATTTCGTTCGTTTTTGATAACTTCTCCGTGCCAACCCCGCATCCCCACATCTCCAGAAATAACAGAGACGTAAACAGTGTGCGCTGTCTTTCCCCTCACAGCGCTGCGGGTCGAGATGAAGGAGATGGGAAACAGCCTGGTACACCTGCAATTATCCCTGCTCAGCCAGCCGTGTGCCCGCGCAACAGCTGCTCTCTCCCTCTCCGCCACGTTTTCCTGCGCCCACATGCACATGCACACACACACGCACACACACACAGGCACGCACTTACCTTCCAGGAGGCTAGATTAATAAGGCCAGTGCTCCCAGGCAGCACAGCACAGCGCTACAAAGGAAGGAAGGTAAGGTGGGATGAAGACGCTATACGGCTATGTGCAGTTAATTAACCTCTTCACCCCAACCCGAACAGCACATTTTCTCCAGTTTGGCTTTACCCAAATCTAAAAGTTATCGAAAAACAAGCATCTACATAGCGCCAAAAACAAGACTGAAATGATGAAAACGCAACAAAAAAGCAACACAAGTGTGACAAAAATGCGACTTCTTTTAAGTGATGGCAACGACGAGAAAAAAAGATTAGTTTAGATCAGTTTCATAGGTCTTAGCTTTCAAATGAGGCGTTACACTGGCCTGTAGACTGTAAGCTCCAGCCGTGAAGCTTTTAGATTTGGGTAGAGCTGAGCTGGGGAAAATGCGCTCGGTTAAGAGTTTAAAGCGACATTTGTGAGACATTTCGGATGAATATAACTGCAGTAAATGAACAAAACAAAGCATTTGGAAGAGGATCTATCCTCTTTAGTTACCTGGAGTCAACGCAAAGCAGCAACATCTCCATGGAGGTGAGCGAGTGACATCCCAGTCCCAGGGGCGTCACGGGTCAGGTGTGAGGAGAGGTGAGCGGCTCACAGCGCAGACACATGTTTGAAAGAAGAAGCGAGAAAAGTTTAAACTGTTAGGTCCAAACTCATTCCTAACGTCTCTAATGCGTCTCTGACATCCTGGTTCTTCACAGGGGTGAGTTTCGAAGCACAATAGAGAAATGCTGTATAAATAGATAGGTCTGCTTTGAGAACGTACAGGATATACCAAAAATAACCCTCTGAATTTTTCACAAACTTTGATAATGTGTAATGAATTTCCTTTTTCTTTTTGTCTTTTTCCATGTTTCAAAGAATAACAATTCAAAATCTGAAGAGTGGGGAGAGACATTCAGCTTGTCGTTAGAGTCGGGATTCTAACACACACACAATGTTCTGCCATATGTACAACAGCCTTAAATGCCCTATACCTGTTTTTTTTTAAGCCACTGGATTTAAATTGTAGTTATATACACATTCCTAACTTTTCTAACATATTTGTAAAGGGGCCTTTAATCACTAGACACTCGGCTATTGGAAAAAGAACCCTCTCAGATATGGATATTGTGTAGACGGTGTACCTTTGCCTGTGTAAGTCTGGCAGCTGATCCTTGGCAGAAAGAGACTGAGAGACAGGGATGCACATTTGAGAGCATGCCAGCGCCGCGCTTTATGAAATCTGTCTCCACTTCCCCATCTATTTTTTACAAGCGCAGTCATAAGCAATCCAGCAGATCTATGAGTGCTGTCGTGTCGGCTGCCAGGGGCAGATATCACCTGGCTGTGAGCGATCCGGGAGACAGGGATGGAACAATAAAAAGAAGAATTAGTAGCCAAAAAGAGAAGTACAGAACAAAGTCAGTTCAAGTGTTTATTGCCATTACAAAGTGATCTGGCAAAAGCCTGGTGTGATTTCATTACTTAGCGGAGTATGATGTTTAGGTATAATAAAGGACACTTTCTGACTGCGAAATTTTGCAGAAAGAATGTGCACTTGGAAAGTACATCAAAGGGTAAAAATTAACTATACTACTACTCGTTTTACAGTGAATGTCCCCCTCTAGTGGGCTAAGACTGAAATTCAACTCTAACACGTTCAAGCATTGCTGTTATTCAGTACTTTCTATACACATTCTAGTAAGGCCCATGAATAGAGCGTTAGATTGATAAATAGTATATAAAATAATGATACAAGTTGGAAGGTTCCAAGTGCCGTGTATCCTAATCTAGAGGTGCAAGGTTTCTTTTTCACATTTACAAAAACACAAATTTCCCGTCAAAAGGAAAATCAAAAATTGAGTTAATGTGGTGGAGGGTTTCCCAATACATAGTGTGAATAAAATAAAATAAAATAATCAGCAATCGCAACATAACGACATAACAAGAGGGACGGCAGTGTGTGAACAGTGCAAAAGCGTATAAAGAGATACATTTAACCAATGAAAATAAAAACCTGCTCATTTATATCATGAGACTTAGCCCTGCCCTGGACAGAATGCCGGACCTTGTGGTTCCCAAAGTGTGGTCCGGAGCCCCCAAAGCTTGTTTATCAAACAAGTACATTGAAAATAATTGATTATTGAAATTGAATTATTGAATTATTGAAAGGAAAAATACATTTATTTGCCTAAATGTACTACTTTGACCTAGGGCAGGGCGATATATCCATATTTAAGATATATCGATATATTTTTTCAGGCACAGAGGTGGGAGGGGCAGGAACAGACACTCCGGCACTCTTCAACAAACATGGCCCTTTCGTTGGTAAAATAAAAAGCAGTGGGCAGAGTGAAGCTTTATGAAACTCCAAAGCAGTTGAAGCGATTGTGCAGGAGCCTCAAATCAAAGTTCGAAACAATCACTCCACAGTGACATCATGTGGCAAAGTGTCATTACAACCGCATTTACAGTGTTTCATATGATTCTTCTGTGAGTGAAATAAAACCACATTCTTTATTTATTTGCCATTAAAACATGGACTCTTCCTGAATGTGTTATTGTTCACAGTGGTACTAGAAAAATAAATCAATGAAGCAATTGACATAAATGTTCCAAATTTTTCCTCCAACTCAATGCTTCTTTATGCTAATCGATTTTTATAAAAGACATGGTAGCATTAACAATTAATTTTAACATAAAAGCGTAGGTTTGTAATTCAGATTGACATCTAGCAATCTGTCAGAGCTGAGATTCGTACTCACACTTATGGAGGACCGTGGCTGCCAAAACAATAAATAAATAAATATATAAATAAATAAATGCACTTATTACAATAAATGCATGATTTTATTTATCTTTATTTTATTTATTTATTTATTGTTTTGGCAGCCACGGTCCTCCATACACGCTATTCAGATGAGCAGTATTTACAAGTGCAGCAACTTTACTATGCCATCTGAGCACACTCACGCGTGGCACTAAAACACAGACGCCCTCTAGTGAGGTGTCTTGAAACTGTCGCGTTTCATGAAACACTTCAGTCTGAGTCACGTGACATGCGCGTTCATATTTTATTGTGAGTTTTCAATAAAACTACTCGTATTTGGCTTTGACTTAACATTTAATTTCACAGCTCTGACTTTGCGGAAAAAATATCAAGATATATATCGACATTCAACCTAAATATATTGGGATATGTTTTTTGGTCCATATCGCCCAGCCCTCCTTTAACCCAGTATTTAGCCTACCGTCATTGCTAGATGACGGTAGGCTAAATACTTTTTTTTTGTAATTTTAGAAAAAATTCTAATTATTGGGGGGACAGAGACCATTTCGGATGGATAAGGGGGCCACGATGCTCCAGACTTCGGGAACGGCTAATTGCAACCATTCAAAGCGTGATCTGATTGAGAAGAATAGTGAAATTTTGGGCTACTTTTTACGCCACTTTTAAGAAAGAATCCTGTATCATGTCCTCCACTTCCTCCACCATCTCCCCGTAGTCCGCCTCGCAGCTCCTATGGCCCCGTACGCTCCCCCCCTCCAGACACTTCATCAGGCCTCTGTGCGCCTCTGGACCCTTCGCGACGCGACTGAGCTCTTTCAACTGCTCCGCCGGCTCGCACGGAACACCCTGGATTCCCAGAGCCTGGAACACGGCCGGCGCGAACTTCCCGTAGTGCGCGGTGGAACAAATCACCAGGGGGCACGAGCCGTCCTGCAGCCTGTCCCCCACCGCTTTGGCCACGGCGGTGTGTGTGTCCATCACGTACCCGGTCCGATCGTGAACGGCGCGGATGGCGGCCAGGCACTCGTCTTCGGAGCAACTTCCGGCCGACACTTGCTCCTGTATCCTGCCGAGAAGCTGCCCCGACACGCCGAAGTGCCCCTGTCCGTCTAAAGAAGTGAACAGCGCCTTGACGAGATGGCTGTCTCCGTCCGTAACGTGGTAGATAAATCTCTCGAGGTTGGAAGACTTCAGGATGTCTATGGCCGGGGAGAGGGAGGGCAGGAGAGAGCGACCGCGGAGATCGTACGCGCCGGCGGCGATGAAGTCCGTGATAACGCGGTTTCGGTTGGACGCGCAGATGACTTTTCTTATCGGGATGCCCATGTGCCTGGCGTAGAGGGCCGACATGGCGTTGCCGAAGTTGCCGGAGGGGATGCACACGTCCACAGGCGCGCCGAAGCTGATAACGCCGGAGCGGCACAGGTCCAGATAGGAGGAAGTGTGGTAGACGACCTGTAGAAATTCACACAATGGTGGACACAGATTTAATCAAAAAAAGAAGTACAGTAAAAAAGCTCTTTTTCTAACCAAACTTAGAACTAAGATTTTGCTTAAAACAAATCTTCCCTGGTTTGATAAGTCAATTATCCATTATTTCCATCAGAAGAAGTAGAATTTGTGACAGTTGTGGAGGAGTCATACTGTACGTAAGGGCCATAAGAGAGTTGCCGATCTATCAATGGCTCCAAAGGCTGACCACACATCACTTTCATAAATATGAGAGAAATTAACTTTATGGGTATTTGTATTTGTGATTATAATAAGTCCTTAGCCTATGATAACTATTATTTATGATTTGTTTTGTAAAATTATGAGAAATTAATGTGCTGTGAAGCTCGTGCTCGAAGGTCCCGGATTCAATTCCCACCTCAACTGGGTCTTTCTGTGTGGAGTTTGCATGTTCTCCATCCGTGCGTATGGGGGACGACGGGTGGAAATTAGCCCAAAGCTACAATCCAATGTGGTGTGTTTACATCCCATGTATGTTCATTAACATGCACTGTCCCAACCAAATAAACCAATAAATAAAAAATAAATACAAAAATTGACACTTCACTGGTTAGTAAAACTGGTATTCCACCACAGGCAATATCCCTTTATTTATATTATATTTTAAACCAGTCATATGCACATTATAGGAATTAGGAATATTACTTTGCCATACCTACTTTGGTACGTATGTATTGCAGATTTTCAAATATATGGTATGAAAGGGTTTATGAAAACTTTATTTTATGCCCCACAAAATTTTAAGTTGAAGTTTGTTCAAACAATAATCACTATAATTGTTTCATTCAATATATTTTGTCACCTTATACCATCAACCTTATTTAGCTAACTTCATGCTATTTTTTATGCGATACAGTCAAAAAAGGGAAAAAAAAAAGGAAAAATTATTGCTTTCAGTTAACCTAAAAGAACTTGACGTCACAGTATATAGGTTATGTATAGAGGTTATTAGTGTACTTTGATGACCTCTCTCATCCTAACCCACCTGAGGCAGAAGCCGTGCCCAGTTGATGGAGTTAGCCGTGCTGAGTAGTGTCCCGTACTCCACCGCCAGGTGCCCGGTGAGCCCCGCCTGCCCGAACATCCTCTTAATGCTCCTCTGGCAGAAGTCGAAGTCGGATTTTACGCTCACCGATCGCATGTTCCCCTGGTACGCACCCACCATCTGCCTCTTTTGTATCTCACTCACTCCGTCTTGCGGGAAAAACACCAGCACGCCCGTTTTATGCTTGTACACGTCTTTCAAACCGCTAAAGCCGCTTAGCACCGCGCTTCCTGTATCGCCGGAAGTGGCGACGAGGACGAGGAAGTTACACATGGGAGGAAGGCAGTGGGCAAACATCTGGGGCATGAGTTGTAACGCTAGGTCTTTAAAGGACGCCGTGGGTCCGTGGAAGAGCTCCTGGACGTACTGATTGTCCGTTAGGTGCCTAACGGGTGCAATGGCTTCGCTGGCGAAATTCGACCCGTACGCCCTCGTCACCATAGCTTTGAGATCCAGCGCGGAAACGTCGCTCGGGTGTATGCACTTTTCCAGCAAAACCAGCGCCCTCTCTTGATACGACTCGTCGACGAGCCGTACCCACTCGCGCGGCTCCAGTTTCGGGAAGCCATTCCGGGGCACGTAGAGGCCGCCATCTTTGGCCAGACCGTCCAATACGACATCGCTGAAGTAGACGCTCTTGGATGTCTCGTCGCTACGTGTCGAAATGTAGGTTTCCGCGTTGTTGTACCGCTCCAGTGTGTGTATAACTTTGTCTGCTACTTCCATGACGGTCTCGCCTCTGCCGCACAGCACTCGAACGTCCAACCATTTCTCATAAAACTGCTTCCTGTAGCGTAGTATGTTCTTCAACGGTACCCCCGCTTCCTGGCCCACTATCCTG
Organism: Proterorhinus semilunaris; assembly: GCA_021464625.1. Taxonomy (NCBI): domain Eukaryota; kingdom Metazoa; phylum Chordata; class Actinopteri; order Gobiiformes; family Gobiidae; genus Proterorhinus; species Proterorhinus semilunaris. The sequence continues at coordinate 22,535,626 of CM038362.1, read as the reverse complement.
TTGACTTTCATTCTCGCCAGTCTGTGAACGATGTCCTCCGCGTCGACGTCTAAATAAACAACAACGCCGCTTTGCTTGATGTGCTGCATTGCCAAGGTGTCCAGCGGGTTTGAACCGCTGAGGGAGATGACGCATTCGCTGGCGGAGAAATTGCACAAGGCTTTACCCTCCTCCTCGAGAAAGCGCATGGCGCCCACCGAAGCCAGTTTCGCGGCAACGGGCATTTTCCACGTTGGCTCCAGGACGTCGTCGTCAATGTCGACGGCAGGCAGGCCGAGTTTGTGGGCGACGATTCTGCCCACGGTGGTCTTGCCCGCTCCCGGAGGGCCCATGAGGATGATGTTTTTGTCCCCCAGAAGCGAGCCTCTGGGGGGGCTGGAGGAGAGGCATAGTTTGTGGATGTGGGAGACTCTGGAAATTGAAAGTCCAAGGTGCCGAAATGCCCAGTGCAACATTGAGGGGGGGAAAGGAACAGCAGCCTATTCTCCTGGAAAACAAAGATTGGATTAGAGTAGGGGCAGGCAATATGGCAAAAAAAATCTTTTCTTGGGGCTTGGATCCTAATTTTAGTATTATTCTATTAGTTAAAGCTATCTGATACTTCTGAGAGTTCGGTTGGTTAAATCGCCATGTCACTCACTCAACATTTACAGAAACTAAGCAGCTGGAGGAAGTGTGTAAGGTCATTTCTGCTCGACCTGCCTAAGCAACCCAGCTACAGATAAAAAAAAAAGATGAAAGCTCTTTTGATACGTGTTACGGCCCTAGGCCTCCAGTCTCTGTCCCTTTTGTTGGTTCTGTGTGTGTGTGTGGCTAATTCCACTTTTGCTGTCTATATGGAAACCTGGCTGTGTGAGCCCTGACGCGGGATTGGAGGACTGGTTTCCCGCTCTCGGCTGGTTGGCTGCGGATTCCAACTCCTGATTGGTGCGGCATCTCAACACCTGGCCCCAATCAACCACCTGCTGCAGCCACCGCTATATAAGCCCACACCATGGATCATTCGGGGCTGCTGGTCGTTATGGCCAGTATGCCTTTGTGTTTGTGTGTTTAGTGGGCTGCTGGTCTTGGTGGCCAGTATGCCGTTTTGTGTTGTGTTGTGTCTGTGTCCCTTCTGTGATGTTGTGTGTCTAGGGACTAGGGCTGAACGATTAATTGCATTTGCAATTTTATCGCGATATTACACAACGCGATTTCGTAATCGCAGGGCACGCGATTTGGGAAGTAAATAGAGCAACGAGATATGGCAGCAAAGTCCGCTCCGTCGCGTGCTTTTGTTTACGTCTCAGTCTAGTTAAGGTGCGCGGTAGATTGTGGATGTACAGTGAAAATATCAGCTTTTATCCTGCAGCCACCGCGAAGGAATATTGCTTTTCTCCGTTAGCATTGCGTTAGCCACAGCGCTAATCACGCCATTCCGTCGCCGCTACTACACGCTCTGACGATCACAGAAACTCCCTCACCTCCGGATTCACACGCCTCTGCCTCCACAGACATATATAGGTTAGTCTGTGCTGATTGTAAAAAATAAAGAGTCGTTTGTGGCTCAGTTTAGGAAGCTTATGTTTGGGAATGTTGTGGATAAAGAACTTATCTCAAAAGCATAATGACGTTTCATGACCATTAAGTATCCGCGGAGGCCATGTGCCTTTATTTACCTTTGCGTCTACCGCATATCCGCTCCGTAGGTCGTACAGACGCTAGATATAAACACTAAACTGCAGTATGAAAAGGGTTGGTAACTAGGATCCGAGGCAGGAGTCCGTGTCATGTCTTATTTTGCTGAGGAAATGTGCTGTTTAAGCTGAAATGTCACTAAATGGGAGTCAAAGAGACGTGTCTGTGTCTGGCACCTCATGTCCCGTCTCCTTGTGTCAGTGTTCTTTTCTTTCTTCATATTGTCCAAAGTTACATCCCAAAACCAAAAAGCTGCTCTTAATTCCACTGTGTTTTGGCGTGTGCTCCATCTGGCCTCTCCGTGTCCATCAATAACGCGCATCTGAAGCAACTCAGACAGGGATTTGATTGGCCGAAATAATAAAGTACTATTTAATAAATTAAATAGCTTATTTTGTATTAATTGGGAGTTTGATTTCCTAAAACTTTTCCAACTAGTTAAAGCAGACGTTTGTTCTTACTTTCCTGCACTTTAGTCTGGGTGATGTTACTGACTGGATCAGTGAGTTATTTTTTTTTCATATCTATATAATTTAGCATTTATTTATAGACTGTACTGTTAAGTTCAGACAGTTTAAGAAGTGCAGTCCACACACATTTTGAATAGGTCAAGCAACAATTTTGTTGCAATTTTCACTTCAAATATTGTTTATTATGAAACAGGCTGATTTATTGCTTGTGTTAGGTGAAAAATACATGAGAAGAGGACCTTGCAACAATAATCGCATATTTAATCGCAATCGCAATATTGAAGAAAAAAAATCGCAATTAGATTATTTCTCAAAATCGTTCAGCCCTACTAGGGACCACTTGAAGAACGTTTGTCTCCTTTTGTAATGTTCACTGGTAGGTGATCAGGAGACAAGTGTTGGAGTCATGACTCTATTTAGTAGTAAGCCAAATTGTGTAGATTCCCTGTTTTTAGTTTAGGTTACATTTTTGTTAACCTTTTGTAAATATCCCCTTTTGGTTTAGTGTTTTGTTACCCCTTTGTTTAATTTACCTTTTACCTCACTTTTATTAAAATACAACTGTAAACATCCATTTTACATCTTGGTTTTTGTTACTTCCGTTTAACCTAGCTGAGCCGGGTCATAACAATACGATACCGTGGCATTTTTATAATGTTATAATTATTATTTTTTTCATCATAAACATTACTTTCGTATATTCTTGTGTCCCTTGGACGTGAATAACCATTGACATTAAAACATGACATGGAGTCTGTGAATCACTAAATACGTTAACAATTATTCAAACAATCGATGAGTTGTAATTACAATAATAAACTAAATGAAAAGTCCACAACTTTTAAGTTGAGGTACCTGAGTTGTCCTGTTCAAAATGTACCCACAACTCATTTCTAGATCTCACAATCCCTCCTGCACACCTGAATTGTTCAGTCAAATTACTTACAGTGCCTTGCGAAAGTACCTTGAACTTTTGCACATTTTGTTATGTTTACAACCCTAAACGTAAAGATTTTATTTGGAATGTTTTACTAAAAGTTTACACATAACAGACAACTGTGAAGTGAAAGCAAAATGATACATGATTCTGTTATTTTTAAAAAAATAGAAAAGTGGGGCGTATTCATACAGCATGAATTAATATTTTGTGGAACCCCCTTTTGCTGCAATAACAGCAGCAAGGCTTCTGGGGTTTGACTACAAGGTTTCCACATCTAGAGACTGACATTTTAGCCCATTCCTCTTTACAAAACAACTCCAGCTCTGTCAAATTAGAAGGAGAGCGTTTGTGAACAGCAGTTTTCAGGTCTTTCCACAGATTTTTAATAGGATTTAGGTCAGGACTTTGACTGGGCCATTCTAACACATTAATATGTTTGTTTTTAAACCATTCCATTGTAGATTTAGCTTTGTGTTTGGGGTCATTGTCCTGCTGGAAGGTGAATCTCCGCCCCAGCCTCAATTCTCTTGCTGACTCCAGCAGGTTTTCCTCCAAAATGTCTCTGTATTTGGCTTCATCCATCTTCCCAACTATTCTTACAATCTTCCCAGTCCCCGCTGAGGAAAAGCAGCCCCATAGCATGATGCTCCCCCCACGATATTTGACACTGGGGATGGTGCACTCAGGACGATGAGCAGTGTTAGGTTTGCTCCTTACATAACGTTTTGCATTTGGGCCAAAAAGTTCAATTTTTGTCTCATCTGACCAAAGCACCTTCTTCCACATGGTAGCTGTGTCCTCCATATGACTTCTAGCAAACTTCAAATGGGATTTCTTATGGCCTCCTTTCAATAATGGCTTTCTTCTTGCCACTCGTCCATGAAGGCCAGATTTGTGTAGAGTACGACTTATAGTTGTCCCATGTACAGATTCCCCCAGCTCAGCGGCAGTACGTCGCAGCTCCTCCACAGTTATCTTGGGGCACTTGGTTACATTTCTGACCAGTGCTCTCCTTGTTCGGTCTGTTAGTTTAGGTGAACGGCCGTGTCTTGGTAAGTTCGCAGTGGTGCTATACTCTTTCCATTTCCGAATGATGGATTGAACAGTGCTCCGTGAGATGTTCAAATCTTGGGAAATCTTTGTATAACTTAACGTTGCTTTAAACTTCTCCACAGCTTTATCCCTGACCTCTCTGGTGAGCTCCTTGGCCTTCATGATGTTGTTTAGTGACCAATACACTCTAAACATAGCTCTGAGGCCCTCATGGAACAGCTGGAATTATACTGAGAGTAGATTACACACAGGTGGCCTCTATTTAATGGTTAGGGCGAGGTGTGAACATTCTGCAGTCATTAGGAATGTTATAAAGGCAATTTAATGCACTCCGAAAAATACTTATGCAAGCCCCACTTTTCTATATTTTGTAAAACAACAGAATCATGTATCATTTTGCTTTCACTTCACAGTTGTCTGTTACTTGTGTGTGAACTTTCAGTAAAAATTCAAAATAAAATCTTTACGTTTAGGGTTGTAATTTGTAAACATAACAAAATAATAAAAATTGGTGAAGACAATGCAACAAGATCAGTTTTTTGCTGTGTTTACAGTAGGGCTGCAACTGTCGATTATTTTGGTGATCAGTTAATCTATTGATTATTTTTTACGATTAATCGATTCATTGCTTGGCTGTGAATGGTGTATCAAAGTTCTATTTTTTAGTTTTTTTTAATCACATAAAGCTAAAGTTGGGCCGCTTAAGGATAATGTTGATGGAGTAAACTTAAAGTGAGTCTTTGTAGGCTCTTAGTGCTAATTCTGCTTTCTGATTGTTTGAGACACAGAGAGATCGTAAATGTACAAAACACTACATACCCTAACTTGAAGTAGGTTTCCATAAAAAAAAAAAAATGTCATGTCATTTTTGCTCTATTTAAGTCTATGTTTCCTAGAAAACGATTAATCGATTACTAAAATAGTTGACAACTATTTCAATCAGATTAGTTGTTTCAGCCCTAGTTTACAACATACTCAAGTGATTAACTCTACAACAAAAAGTCATGTAGGAACAGTGGAATCATGAATTTATGGAGCTATGTTTGTTCCTATAACTAAAGTATGCACTGTCATTTAGAATTGACAAACTAAAACATCAAGAAACAAGTAGACTCGCATTTCGCATAAAAAATCCAATAATCCGATGCATTGATAGCATGCAAACCCTTGAACTAAACCCTTTTGGCTTTACCCAAATCTAAAAGCTTATCGACTGGAGAAATGTAGTGCAATGCCTCATTTGAAAGCTAAGACCTACAAAACTTTGTTGTCACACTGTCGTCGCGTTTTTAGTTTTCGTCTCTTTTGTATCATGTTTTTGTTACTTTTTCATTGCTTGTCAGTCATGTTTTTGTGGCACTTCTTTGTCATGTTTTCGTCTCTTTTATGTCGTTTGTTTGGTGCTTTTTCATTGTTTTTTTGCTACGTTTTCATCACATTTTTGTTGCGTTTTCATCCTTGCTTGCGTTGCTATTTTGATGCTTTTTTTTTTTAAGCTTTTAACTTTGAGTAATGCCAAACTGGAGAAAATGTGCTCGGTTTAGGTGGGGGTTAAGGGTCAATTGGCAAGAAACTACGTCGGCTAATAACAGTACTATTCAATTTGACATCACTCCGGCGTTAAACACATCAGAAGCAGCGTGCGCTTACACTATACCTGTCAGCTGCAATGGTACAAAACAGTTTACAATAAAACACGTCCCCAAAGACTTGAGCGACTCGAGCAGCACATTGAAGTAAATGAGCAGCACCGTGCCAGTGCAGCCCGCGCAGCACACATGACCGGAAGACGAGAAAACTAAAACAACTACGGGCTGCCAGAAGGAACAAACCTGTTTCTTACGCTAAACAAAAATTAGAAGCGCTTTATTTTTTATTCAAATTGACCATAAAAACAATAGCATCCGGCAGCACCAGTTAAGTCAAGGTGCACAGAAAATAATATATGAGTTGGCAAATTAATTATAATCCAAACAATAAATCAATAAATATATTATTATTATTAATAATAATAATAATAATAATAATAATAATAAAGTTAGTGAAACAAATGGATGAAAAAGAATATATTATTAACCTCTTAACCCCGCCCCCGCGCATTTCTCCTGTTCAGCTTTACCCAAATCTGAGTCTAATTTGAAAGCTAACTTTGTTGTTGTTGCCGCGTTTTGTGGCTTTTTTGTCTTGTTATCGTAGGTTTATTTGTCGTCTTTTTTTTTTTTTTTGACGTTTTATGTCGTCTTTTTGTCGCCTTCATCATCGCTTTTTCCCCCTTGCTTTTTGGCGCTTTTTTGGGTCATGTTTTCGTCATATTTTCATCACATTTGTAGTCATGTTTTTGTGTTTTTGTTGCTTTTCCGGGACGTTTTTGTTGCTTCTTTGTTTGTCGCTCTTTTGTCACTCTTTTTGCAAGTATTTTCATCCTTGTTTTCGTCGCTATTTTGACGCTTATTTCAAGAAGCTTTCAGATTTGGGTAATGCCAAACTGGAGAAAATGTGCTCAGTTCAGGTGGGGGTTAAGAGGTTAATTTGAATTTATATGAATAAAATATTGTTTCTTTTTCTGTCTCTCTCTCTCTCTCGCTCTTTGACTTCAAATCCCCTGTGACCTGAATAGCATATTTTCCGAGCGTACACAAATGGGGTCCTGGCTCTTGCCGTTGCTAGGTAACGGACAGCCGTGTCTTCAAACAAGTCCCTCGGAGCATTTCGCCCGCGCGGTCAAACACAACACTCATAACAAACTGCATTTTCACCTCGTTCAACATGTCTGCTCAGGTTTACCGGCCTCGAGAAAGTGTCTACGACCTTTTACCAAGGGAAGAGGTGAAAATTGAAAAACCTCCCAGGTAACGTTAAAAAGGCTAAACCGAAAATCAGCTCAGAAAGTTGAACGTTGCTTTAGCGCTTAATTTGCTAACACCAATGTTAGCTACGTTATTACTCAGATGCGTTTGTGTCCAGGTATGTGTCCAACTTTAGGCCCACAGTGATGGAAGAGGAGAAGTTACCCAAGCGGGCCATGAGGACCATGGGCCCCGCAAACGTCGAGGTGCCTTCCCCGGAGAATTACCTGAAAAAGCATTCAAAAGAGCCTAAACTACCAGAGAGTAAGTAACGCTAACTGAGGCTTCAAAATGGAGAGCCTGAAAGTGGTCCTTTTCATCATTACAGGCTTTATTTAGTTATTTATAACCTCTTAACTCCCACCTGAACCGAGCACATTTTCTCCAGTTTGGCATTACCCAAATCAAAATAGCGACGCAAATAAGGGATGAAAACGTAGCAAAAAGGTGACAAAAAACAACAAAATCATGATGAAAAATAGACGAAGTCACAACAAAAAATGTGACAAAAACGCAACGACAATGTAGGAGTAGTTTGCCTGGCCTGCCAAACGACATGCCTTTTCATAGACATTTCAAAGACATAGTCTGGGAGCAAGCTAGCCTGGCCTTAGCCATCCGTAAACTTCGGTCAGTTATTATAATAGATCCATGTCTTTTCCCTACATGTACGTCTGGGAATTGATCTCAGTGGCTGCGTTTAATCGGTTGAATTTCAACCTACCACTCAGTGAGCACGGGAGGCGGGTGTTATAGGTGACGTCAAGCATTTGCGCCGCATTTGCTGGTTGTAGTTCGGCAATGGCCGCAGATACGAATGTAAAGGAAGCTCTTCAATCCGTTCTGACTCGGCTCACAAATATCCAGAAGTGATAACTGAAGCCTTAGAATGCGCAAGGAATGCTCCCATGAGTTATGATCATAGACTGTATAAAGAATAGACAGCTCCTCCTCACTCCTCCCCGTTTACCAAAATGACCACGTTCGTGGGGGAAATCATGGCGGATTTACAGGCTCCTCCTCTCCAGCTCTGACGAAGCATGTTCCTAAAAAGGGATAAGGGCGGGATCTTGACTGTAGACCCGGCCCTCGCGGGGCGTGTAATGGGCGTGTATTTCTGTTGTAATCACGCCCATGGCCAGGCAGCAACGTAAACGGCCTGTCAATCAAAGTCAGGCCCTCATTAATTACGCAAGATTTCTAAAATTCTTATCTACGATAAAAACCCTGGTGCTTCATATTGTTTTTAACCCAGCGTAATCATAGGAGCAATATGTAGCTCTAGCCACTTCTAAACCATTAAGCACCAGGCATTAACGTTGTTTTTAACGTGTCTAAAGTCCAATGCATTGCAATGGGGGCATAGCGGTCATATGGAGGTACTACAGCAAAGGTGGAGCAATGGCGGCCTCCAGTGTCGTAGTCAAAAAGCAGAGCAGTCAGCGGCCATTGGTTATGATCATAGACTGTATGTTATGATCGCTGCTTCACTCAACACGGGCTCATTACATACGTCACGACCAAACGCTAGCGAAAATCAGATCCAATCGTTTCAAAGGAGTTCACCCCTTCCACCTGTTAACGGAGCTCAATTGTGAAATTCCAGACCCTCTGTACGAAACGAAATGAGTACGAGGGTATGGTAAAACCAGGCTAGGAGAAAGCATGATCTCAACAATTTCCCGGTGGGCGTGATTGACAGACGGCATCAACCAATTAGAGCAACGCTAGATACGTTGCAGTAACAAGCGGCAGAAAGCCTTTCCAAAAACGTCCTTTTTTACGAGGAACGCTTTGAACACTGTTTCTTGGTCCAGTTTTAGGGATTTCATATTTTCCAAATGATTTAAAACAGACGAAAGAGCAGAAGAATCGTGTATCGGCTGCCATCTTTAATGTTTTGGAAGACTGTATTTCCCCTCTGTGGTGACAGGTGACGGCTTCCGTCTCTTGGTGCGTGATTGGACCGATGTGGGTAAAATCGTGAAATGATTGGCTGCGAGCAGCCGCCCAGATGGTTCTTCTTTTGAACAGAAAGGAGGAGTGTCTGGCAGCCCAGAGTAGTAGTAGAAAATGTGTTGTCTAAATACACAAGGACAACAATTACCACAACAAACAAATCCAAACATTGACAGCATGTAAAGAACAGGCCTGAGCTCAAACCATGGCCCATCAACTTCAGTTTAAATTATGTTAAAAAAAACGTAACCTACGTTCTTTAAAACCCTCTCTGACAGACCAGCTGTACAGAATTGAAAAGAAAATATCACAATTGGCTACTTCATTGCCTTTGCAAGTTACGATCACTTTTGTTACACTGTTACTCTCCAGTCGAGAAGCTTTTCCATTTGGGTAAAGCCGAACTGGAGAAAATAGGTGGGGGGTAAGATGTTAAATTGGACTGAGCAAAGTATTGAGATATAAAAAAAGGAGCAAATTGCAGTCATAATCCCTAACATATTGAAGGATGTTATTTTGTTATTTATCGATTTTTTTACTTTTTATGGAATTGATACAATGAGCGGATCAGTTCAACCTAAACAAGCGACTTTACATGACAGTCCGCTGACAGTTTGTGCTCTTCCTTTCAGAGGCCCAGAGTGCAAAAGATGGCCGCATCCATCCTTTGAGGAAGCCTCCAGTTCCCTCCAGGACTGATCACCCTCCCCTGGGAATCCACACCAAACGGGACTTCATCAAGACGTTTGTTACAACAAAGCCAAAGCCCATCAGTGTAGACACCCACCGAGGGCACAAGGAGGCGCTGGAAAACTCTGGCCTGGTGCCCAAATACATTAAGAAGATGGTATTTTTTTTTTCTCATTTCTGTGCTGCGTGCTCAGAATTCTACACATAGCGGGCGTAAAGATGGCGGAAAATGTGTGTTGAAGCGTTATTATTTTTGCTTTTTCGCCCACAGGATTTTGGCAAGGTCCCTGCGTATCTGCAACACCGTAATGCAGAGAAGCTGAAAGCTCAAGAGGAGTACGACAACTTTGTGAAAGAGCAGAGAGAGGCGCACAAGGTCATGAGGCAGCTGGATGAGGAAGAGCGGCAGCAAATCCTGGAGGTAAGACTGTGGACACATCCTTTGCGATGCACATAGTGGTTATTTACACCTGTCCTGTTTACAAACCGAGTTCATACATATCGATAGTTTCCATCTGTCATTTTTGGAGGCCAAAACACTTGGTGGTGCGGCTGGCTTCATTCATTTTTTATTTAGTATGGATGCAATGAAGCTTCATATACATAAAAGAAATTGAAAAATGATAGAAAAATACATTTAGTCCATGAACTTACTCAAGCAGTTTCCCTATCCATTGTTTCCTCGGAACAGAGGTATACTGACAATAACTTGGGTAAAGGTTAGTCTAAGTCTCTATGATGAAGTGTTCAGACTCCTCCAGTTGCCGCATTAATGACTCAGTAGCAGTAGCTCTTAAGTTTAAATGTGAGAACTTTCTAGGTTAACCTCTGTTTCCCGTCTGTTATTTTATAATAATAATAATAATAATGCATCGGTTTTATATAGCACTTTTTTGGACACTCAAAGACGCTTTACATTGCACTATTCATACTCGGTGGTGGTATGCTACTATTGTAGCCACAGCTGCCCTGGGGTAGACTGACGGAAGCGAGGCAGCCTGTCTGCGCCATCGGCCCCTCCGACCACTACCAACCACTCACTGCATTCCCTAGGCTTTCTGGTGTTACTAAACGGTCTCCCATCCAAGTACCGACCAGGCTCTTCCCAGCTTAGCTTCCCAGTTCTGACGGGATTGGGCAGAGCAAAGGCGGTATGGCACGGAGACTTAGCCGTGTCTTGTTGATTTAAAGAAATATTTAAACAATACGTGGCAGAAAACATGCACTACAAAAAGTGAATAGCAAGCATGGGACTTTCATTGAGAAAATAATGTTGTTTTGAGTAGTTTTCACTAATTTAGACGTTCTTCCTGACCTCATCAAAATTACTTTGCTTATTTGATGAAATTTCAGACTGGAAAGTAAAACTGCCAATGGGACAAGAGCAATTTTCTTACCCCATTGGCAAAGAAGGTATTCAGAACATTTCAGAACAAGTGAAATAATTATAATTAGTAAAATAATAGATCATTTCATTTTAAACTACATTTTAAAGGGATATTTCAGGATTTTTGACATAGGGCCTCATTTCCTAGTTATCCAGAGTGTTGTTGATTTCTGGAAATATATATATTTTTTAATTCATGCAATCCTTTAGTGGTGCTAGGCTAGCACATGTCTAGGGTAACTAGTAGCCTGCATCAAAAACAGTCTGACTCAAGCACAGTGTACCTGAGGCAAATCACTTATAACACTAGACTACCGATATAAATGTCTGCGTGTTGTCATTACCTACATGAGATTGCAAATCACAACACTTCTGCCGTTACCCAATCTCCACGCTGTTTTTTTGCAGGGCCTAAAGAAGAACTGGGACAAGCTCCACCACGAGTACCAGGGCCTCTCCGTCGTCATAGACACAATGTCGAAACTCGCCCACAAAGAACGCCTGGCGGCCGAGATGACCCAACTGGAGAAGGACATCAAGAGGATCGAGAGGTTCCAAATCATCTACCTTACCGATAACTAAACTCGGAGACTCTGCAGCATGTGACCAGAGAGAATAATAAACAATACAGCAATCCTTTGGACATTTATAAGAATGAGTTGCTTGCTAGAAATGTCCCATAATCAAACTTTGAATAATGTTTAGTAACTTTAATATTAGTGGTGGTGATTATGACGTCCTTTCTATGATCTGAGTTTTCTTCAAATGTCTGAGCAAGTGCAATACTCTTAATTAAAGACCAAACTTTACCCATAGATCATTACGTTTTGCTTCTTTTGTAACATAGACTATGGGTGCTATATCTCATGATGAAGTGGCTTTGATTTTTCGGTAAAAAAAAAAAATATATATCACCACAGAAACCCTAACCCTAAAATGAGCGTCTTGTATAGTATTGAAATATCCCCCTAGTGGCCAGTGTGGTGCACCGCAGGGAAGCGCAGCATCACATGAAGCTGATTATCTCAGTAATGCGCTGCGACTGAAGCTGTCCTGTTGTCCGAGTAACTGCAGCGTGATCCCGCGGCACATGCTCCGGCCAGACTGTGGATTTTGGTTTCTGCTTCTTCTTCTTATTGCACACTTGGAACAAACAAAAGTGGTAAGTTGTGATTTTTGATGTGATGTATTAGGGGAAGCTGTCGTTGCCTTGAAAACATGAGCATTGTAGTCGCTTAACTATAGGTCTATCTCAGAGTCGCAAGCCTCTCCCAGGAAACATTTCTTAGCTAAAAAAGAAAGTGCCTTAGTTTTTTTTAGTTTTTTTTTCAAAGACGGTTAGAGCGGGGCGAGACATTTAGCAAACTGTCAGAGCCAGGAGTCAGGACTTGAACCACGTGCCTTTGCTTTCATCTCTTTTCAGCTGCTGCCTGGTGGCTTTAAATAATTAGAAAGTGAAAATAGAATGAGTGCAAAGCTACTTTACGTTTTGTGATTCCAAGCAGGAGTGTTGAACTGTATAGGCTACATTTTAAGTCCGATCTCTTCATTGTTTCAGATGGAAAACGGGGGGGTCAAAAGAGGCATTGTGGTAAGTTCAAACAAAGGTCATTTCATACAGCCCCCAGCAGCACAGCCGTTGGCCTTACAGAACTGAAACACTACATTGTCAAAGGTGAACGGGGCAGCAAGTAGACATTTTATCACTGACTACTCAGAGACAAGATGTGATATTTGTAATATGACAAGGCCTGGTTAATAGACGCAGCACAGTCGTTCAAACCCCCTTCATTGTGAGCTGCCTTGGTTCTCTGGGCGCCTTGGGTCAGTCGAGAATAAAATCTTGGTGTTTGGTTCGATCCAGAATTATTTATTTGAATGTTTAAGCTACTGACAGGACGTGACATAGATAGAGGTAAAGTCCCAGTGCAGTTTGACTTACCCCTTTACCATTAACATAACATGGTCGGCACGGCAACAGTTTAAAATTCTTTGCCTCTATCTATGTCACTTCCTGTCAGTGTCCAGTAAGGAAGTGAAACTATAAACAACGCAAAAATGGCCAAACTAAAGAATGCTGGGTAAAATTTTTTAGCAATGGTTCATATGCACTTTAAAGAGGGGCGAAAACGTTTCAATTGAAAGTCCATTAGAGCAACATTTCCTTACAGAATCAGAATTGTTTTTATTGCCACTAGATCGGTTGACCGTAAAACATGTAACATAAAACATATAACGCGTAACTTAGATAAATAATAAACTATACAAACTTTAAACTATACGACTATAAGAGCATTGGTAAGAAAATTAAACTGAAACTATGATAAAGACAACAACAATTTGACATAGAACAGCGTGAGTGTATTCACAGATGTGCATTAAGAAGAAGAAGGAGGCTATAATTTGTATATTTTTAATTTAAAGTCTACGGCTCTAATATATCAGCTCTGAATAGTTTTGACATGGTTAAACATGCTGTTGTGGTTGAAGTAGTTGTAGCATTAGTTGTAAACATTGCACTACATGTGTAGTTTTCTTACAAGTATCGGTCCCCAACTCATTTTAAGATCAAAGATGAGTGGCCAGGATACAGTCTGAACCTGTTCACCTACCCTGAGCACTACCACGACGACATCGAGAACGTCTACATCCCACACGGGCTCATCATGAACAGGTCCTCTCCCAAAACAGTGCTTCAAATCATTCGCCTTCATTATTATCCTCTTTTGAAAATTCATTTCCATGTCCTGCGTTCCAGAATCGAGCGCCTGGCCCACTACATCATGGAGGACTTCCGGGACAACAACATCATGGTGCTGTGCGTGCTCAAGGGGGGGTACAAGTTCTGCGCCGACCTGGTGGAGTTCGTCAAGGTCCTGGGACGCAACTCCAACGGGTACCTGGAGACGCGCGTGGAGTTCATCCGCTACAAGAGCTACCTGGTACGAAACACGTTTGGGAAAGCGAGCGTATCGTTTTGGGGAACTAGTTCTAGTTCCCCAAAAAAGGGAAAAAAGTGTCAAGATAGCAACAAAAACAAGAAGAAAATGCTACAAAAAAGTGATGAAAGTGTAACAGGACGAACCCCCTTTGGACAGACTGTGCTCTCTGTCAAAGGCACGAAGTACTGGAATAGTCTTTCTCTATCAGTAAGAGAGACTCCAACTCTGGCCACTTTGAAGCACACTTCAAACAGTGGCTGAAGGAAAACCAGGCCTGCAAACACTTTTAGTTCTTATTGTATTTCTTGTGGTTTGTTGTTACATTGTGTAAATTGTGTATTTGTTGTCGGGCCGGGCGATATATCGATATTTAAGATATATCGATATATGTTTAAATGAGATATGGAATTAGACCATATCGCATATAGTTCAAATTTGCGCTGTAGTACTTATTTTATGGGCAATTTTTATTTAAGATTTTTTTTTCTTTAAACGTGCATCTTGCGGAGCTTTGTTATACAGTGTTTATGTTTACACTTTATTGCGTGTTTGGCTTTGACTTAACATTTCATTTCTCTTTTTGCGGAAAAAATATCGGGATATATATCGTATATCGATATTCAATCTAAATATATCAGGATATGACTTTTGGTCCATATCGCCCGGCCCTAATTTGTTGCACAGATGGAAACTAGCGTCTCTGCTATAATCTTACATATTTACAGTGCACATGTGCAGCTGTTCATTAATATGCACTGACCCTATCAAATAAAAGTCCCCAAAATTCTTCATAAAAGTGGCAAAGATTTAACAAAAAAGTGCCAAAAACTCAACACAAAAGTGGTAAAAACAAAAGTGCAACACAAATGTGGCCAAAAATGCGATGAAAACAAATGTGAAAAAGTGACAACAACATTGCAATAACACAAGGAAAAAGATCTGTTTAGTTTTGTAGATCTTAGCTTATAAATGAGGCCTATAGTCTGTAAATTCCAATCCAGAAGCGTTTAGATTTGGGTAACAGAGGTCAAAGTGAGCCAGCAGGTGTCACTGTTGCCCATTCTAAACACCCTCAAGGGCAGGACGTCTCAAGGACGACTCACATCAGCAGCTGCGGCGCTCGGCTCGTGCCCAGTAATGAACACAAGACATGCTCATAATGTCCGACACCTGGATTGAATATCTGCGGCGTGACGTCTCACACCGACATAAGCCAAAGAGAGTTCAGCTCTTAGCTCTGTTTTTTTTAGAATGACTGAGTGTGGTTCATCATTTTCTGTCAACAAGAACAATTACGCTGTGGTTTTCTAGGCTTTTCTGTTAAAAAAAGCTTCTAAGCTTCTTACCTCTAAGTCTTTACATGTGCCACAGAAAAAATATTGACAGGTGAGTAATTGTACAAAATTGTACATTAGAGCCACTACATCTGAAACTGTTAAAATGAGTGTTGTTTTGGTCATAATTTCAGGTTTATATGTTTATTTAATGTTTATTCAATATTATTTTGTGGGAAAACACAGTATTTTACATGATATAATAGAACTTCAACTCTCTTTTTGGGTCACGGATTGCCGTCCCAAGATTATGGTGGGTCCTCCTGACACCATCCCAGTTGAGAACCACTGCTCTGTACTATCCACATTACTACTGAAAAGTTGAGCAAGAAGAAAGGGAATAGGAGTTAGTTATATCCGTTCTGGAAGTGTCCACCTTCACAACACAATTCCCGTATTTCAAATTTTGCAAAAGAATGAAAGTAGTTTTTATTTTTGTACTTCCTTATTGAAGACGATTAACTTCGCACATCTCTTGTATGAATGAACCTGTATGGGCAGAGTATGTGATGTAAAACATAAACATTCCCCTAACTCTTGCTGGCAGCCACACTGTACCGAAGTGCAATGAGCGAGCCCCAGTTCTGTCCTAGAAATATGGAATTCTCCTATTCCTATGTTATTTTATGTCTTCTTTTATCTCCAACGTTTCTCTTGAAATTGCCACTTTAACACTTACTATTATTAAGTGTTACACTATTTAGTTATTAAGTAATAACTAAAAACATGAAGACCTACTATAAACTTCAGTCCATCTGTACAAAATGCAAACTCATATTCAATCAAACAGCAACTTTTTTCACGATAATATGCATTTTACTTAGAAATGAGAGTAATTTATTTTTGATTGAAAGCAAAAGAATAACTGTCTAACAAGCAGAAATGGAATACATGTATTGAGAATACGTATTGAGAATACCTACAAATTTTTACTGTACAGTTACTCTTTCTCTTTGAGAGTATTTAGAATACAGTTACTTTTCTAAAATGAATACATCACTGTACTCCATCATTTTATTTTTGAACTTCATATTGCACAACATTGTTAACCTCTGAACCCCCGACTTAACCCAGTGCCTTTCCTCCAGTTTGGCTTTACCCAAATCTAAACGCTTCTGGACTGGAGCTAAAATGTGTGGCTTTTTCGTCACTTTTTTCGTCGCACTTTCATCGGTTCGTTTGGACCCTTTTTGTTGCATTTTCTTCTTGTTTTTGTAGCTATTTTGACACTTTTTTCAAGAAGCTTTATATTTATGTAGAACTAACTAATGATGTCCTGATTTTCCTTCTAAAACAAATGATATGCAAACAATGCACATGTGCGTTATATGAACTGCTGCCCCTGTGCCTTTGGCAAGAGCTCCTAATACACAATAAATAATCTCATAATAGGCATTCCAACAAACATAGCCTACATCGTATCTACACATAGATATCATGAAAATCAAAGTATTCCCTGAAAGTATTCAGATTACAGTACAGAATACGTTACAAAATACATTTTCAGGCAAGTATTCAGTATTCTGTAACTAGATACGATTTAAAAGTATTCTGCCCAACACTGCCCACACGTATAATGCATTGTTTCTATACTTGTTTCCTGCAGAATGATCAGTCAACAGAGGACCTGCACATTGTTGGAAACACAGACTTGTCCTTTTTGCGAGGAAAGGTATGTCAACAATTAGAAACCACAATGCGAAGTAGACTCTAGGGGGAGGTATTTATTAAGCCGTGAAGATGCATCTCCTGCATTGCACATTCCATATCATTTACTCAACTTTGCGAATAAAACTAGCGTACGCAAATTCCTTGTGGCTTGACCCGCTCCTTGTGTAATAGCTTTCCATTCATATTTTGGCTGTGAGCATACGGCGCTGAAATGCGGAGGCAGGTGAGTCAGACTCGCTGATGGGCACCTTGCACCGAGGGGCATGAATCACTCAGTGAGGGCCGCCCCTGTTATTACTATCTGTCACCGACTTGGATATATTAAACTACATTATCACTAAACAAACATGTTAGTCATCTGCGCTGGCAAAACCTTATGCAAGAGTCAGAAGGAAAGCACTCGCCGGAGCTGCCCCCAGTCGGTTAATTATAGCGAGGTGAGGTCAAAAAGTATGGATTTGATGACAGGAGTGGACTTTCCCATTATTGAGGGGCTAGAGCAGACTGAAAAAGCTTATGTTAGATTATGAAATGGTTGGTTGGCATGGATATTTAAATTGTGGCGCACATAATTTATGGAGTTAAGTGACGATGTCGTTGCTCTGCGGGCCGATGGAACTCGGTAAAAGTATATTCATGATAATGGGAGTTTGTGGATTTTGTTTTTCTTTTCAATTAGTTGAGTTCCATCCATCCATCCATTTCCTTCCACTTGTCCGTTGCCGGGTCGTGGGGGCTGTTGGAGCTGCCCAAATCACATTGCACCAGCCCCTATGGCTCCTCCTGCAGGTGGTGGGTCCACAGAAGGACGGCCTCATGGTTCTAACCAGGCCTGTTGGTCTCTCATAAGGGACTTCTGAACCGCTTTTTGTCTGACCGTCACCTAGGACCTGTTTGCCCTGTGAGACCCTACCAGGGGCACGAAGCCCCCGACAACAGAGCTCCAGGATCATTCAGGCGCTCAAACCCCTCCACCACAATAAGGCGGCGGTTCCAGGAGAGACGACAAGGCGTTAAATGTCATTAAAAAGCATTAAATTGGATTCAAACTGGCATTAAATCTAAATGTACAGGGAAATAATCACCTCGCTCAACAATCTTTTACTACAAATACCAATAACATTTTAGTCTAACACATGTTTAGCTGCAGTTTTGGCTGAAATTTACCACATTTCTTTTGCTTAAAAGTGACCCGTTTTGTCCAATTTTGTCCAGTTCCTCTGTTTTTTGGTTGTTTTTTTCCCCTGCGTTTCTGACATTCAAATATAGTATTTGGGTATTAAAAAGCATTATATTGGACCTGCTTCTGTCTGTATAAACCCTGTTACTATAATTAAGTGTAAACAGTTTTTGGCCTGATATTTGTTGTTATTTCAGCAGGAGATTAAGACAAAGTTGCTATTTTTGTCTATAGAACCTCCAACAGTTTGGACCTGGGATGTCATGTGTGATGTCATACTTGCTTTTCAGATTTTTTTTTAGCCACAGACTATATACATGACCATTATTACAATATAACTGAGTCATGGCCATGCAATGATTGAAAGGTTTTTCTTCCTGGGCGTAAACATGACGTTGGAGAGAATAGAATCCAGTCGACAAGAGAGAGTTTTTTGCTGCGTTGAAATATGTTGCTGAAGTTTAGAGTTGCTGTTAATTGAAATGTCTATGATATTAGTAGTCTTTAAATGAACCTCGTACAGCCTTTATGATTTGCAGTAAACATCATGTACAGTTCTGTTGACTGCTCTATGTGAAACTGGTTGGTCATGTTTCCATGGTCTGCCCTCGCTCTTATGTAACCCCTCCAGGTGTAGAATGAGCGCATTGGCCATTCGCCTGCATTCTCTCCGACCCGTTGTCCCAAACCATAGATACTCCGACCCCATCGCACAAAGGGTCCCATAGAGCTGCGCCCGGGGAAGGAACAAGGCGTCATTTGAAACTTTGGAAGAGGGAAAAAGTGCGCCAACAGCCAGACACTTTTGCTCGGTGTTGCAGTACACAGATGTTGGGTACAGGGCAGAGAATGGTTTGTCTGTGTAGTGGTGAAGACGCAGAGATCGGCTGCCAACTCGGTCACTATAGATACCATCGCTAACAAATGGACGTTTGGCACGGACTATTAAACTAGACTATTAAAAGTGTCTGCAGTTTAAAAAGGGGTTGTTGCACTAATGTTTTCTTCGTTGTGTGTTTACAGTGTGTGCTGGTGGTGGAGGTGAGTAACAAGCGCAGACGATCCAGTTTTTTCCTGATTATTATAATTTTTTTAAGTCTTCTTTTAAACCAATTGACACGAACACAAACAATCCAATATAATAACAAAGCAATTCTCTAGTGAGGTACAATGAGGCTCAACATCTAGAGGTGACCCAGCAGCAAAAAAAGATGGGTCAAATGCCCAGAAACTGTCCTACGGGGAGAATAAACTGCATCATATTCTCAATGCTGACGAATTGAATATACATTTTAATAGTTTTAATAGTAGGACAAAATGTATGCTGTTAACATAGATAAATGAATGACATTCAGATAGGGCTGTGTACCATTACATTTTTTTTCGATACCAGTACTTTAACGATACTTGGTCTTCGATACCGATACCCGAACAATACTTTTTATGATTCTTACTAAAATATTTGTCATAGAACCAGAAAACAATTCGAATGTCAACAAATGTGTGAAAAAAGGGGGAATAAATTGAGGAACAATGGGGGGAAATAATAGAGAGTAAATTGGATAAAAAATGTGGAAAAAATTGGGATAATATTAGTAATAAAAAATGAGGGAAAACATTGGGAAAAAATGAGACAAAATGGGGGCAAAAATAAGAATAAATTGTTTAGAAAAAATGGGGGAAATGGTGCAAACATTGGGCACAAAGCATCAAAACTTGGATCTGAAGATTAAAAGTTTTTATTGATGCCTTCTTTTGAATCTTTCTTTGTATATAAAAATCACACACAACACACGTTTAAGAAAAAAAAAGAAGAATTGAGGTTCATTTAGCGATTTAACTAATGATAACGATAACATAATATTATGTTCCCTCTTGATGCTTCTCTTTGCTCTTCCCCGACCTCAGGCCATCGTCGACACAGGGAAGACCATGCAGGCCCTTCTGAAGCATGTGCTGACCTTTGAACCCAAGATGGTCAAGGTGGCGGGGTGAGCACAGGAGGGAACAGCATGAGGATAAGATATTACTGAATCTATTTACCTTCCTATTTCTATAAATGCGTATACAGTAAAAACTATGTCACATTGAAACTACTTCCTCTAGCAGCCATTTTATTCATTATTAGCCTTTTTATTTAATAATTAAGGATAGTGTGATAGCATAATCTCATCGTTAAGATAGTATGGCACTGCTCCATAGAGATCACTATTATTTATTTGATATAGTATTTATTTTCCTTATAGTGTGTTCTGTCCAAATCTTTCACACAGCTACTAAGAAAATGTGTTACTTTTTGTCTCTCGTGTCTCTTGTACTCAAAATGAACAGCTTTCTCTTAAATGCATCAAAGAAAGTCACTTGCAAACCCTGGCTTTTATTTGCAGCCTCCTGGTGAAGAGAGTTCCCAACATGGCTGAAAGTCTGACAGACTGTGAGTTGAAATCAAACTAATTTATGGACAATGCCTTGCAATAATACTGCAGCGACAATAGAGTCTTTCTAATCCTGCATTCTTCCCGCTCCATCCTTTGCTGTGATAGACGTTGGCTTTGAAATCCCCGACCGCTTTGTCGTTGGATATGCGCTGGACTACAATGAATACTTCCGTGACCTGAACGTAAGTCCTGGCCTCACCCCCGCCCGGCAGCACTGCGCTCCATGTGACCCCTTTGAAGGCCTGAAATAAAAGGGTTAAAAAGAATGACTGAGAAAAGTCAACATGGGGAATATCAAAGGGACGCAATTGCGAGCTGGAAACCTGAGCCTAGAAACAAACAAACAGGTATCCTAGGGTATTAGGAAATCCACAAGCTCATGGTGTTAAAAGATCAAGGTGCAAAAGATACGTAGCCTGCAAGGAGTGTGTGAAATAGATGAATATTGACTAAAGTGTGGCACTTTGTGAAACTTTGTGAAGCTTGTATGGCAGAATGCAAATGTACATATAATGTATTACATTACAAGATCCGTACAATACGTCAAATGCTTTTGACAAGTAACGCTTTGACTCTCATTAGTCGCTTTGGCCACTTTAGTTTCATCCATGTCGATATGACCAGGGTTGTAAAGGACCAGAAAATCTAAGATACATTTCCGGAAACTTACAATGGGAAGGTTAGCTCTGTAATTTTGGGAATTTTCAAAAATTAAACACTTAAATGTTGCATATTTTTTTGGAATATACAATTGGTGAACTATTAGCTACCCAATAATTATGTTTTTGAACCATAAAACATGCATTTGACATGCAGTGTGAGGATCATATCGTCAAAACATAACACGACTTTCCTAACCCTACATTCTGCTTAATGTTTTTTCTAATGAGTAGTAGGACAAGCGGCAAAGTTTAATATAATGAGTTATCACACTGTGATTGGTTTTAGACAGAACAGACGTAAAGTATACACTGAAAGACAATAGAATATTGTAATGCTGTAGACACTTGAACAAACATGATGGAAACAAACATGGAATTAGTCTATTTTTCCATTTCCAAAAGCTCTTCTTTGTACTGGCCACAACCTAAATGAGAAATGAGAAAATAAGATCACTATTCTATGTAACAATTATTATAAGCCACGTCTACTTTGTTGCACAGTTGTATGACCTCTTTACATTAAACCAAAGTCAACATGTTTTCCGCATTATATTTCAGTTATGGCTTGTAGAAACAATGAGGCTAGTGTCTTTTGAAAACTACTAGCCACAGTGACAGAGCCCAAAGATGAATTTGAAGTCCTGCATTCCTTTCAAGTTTAGTGATAAACTGACAATAAAATAAAGCGAAGACCCAACAATTTCCGAATGCATTTTATGTTACTGTCAAAATTGTTATACCGCAACTGGAAATCGTTTATGAAAAAAGTGCACATTTCATCAGGAAATTCATCATGTATGCAACATATTTTTGCGCATGATACAACCTAAAATAATAATGGCTAAGTAATGGGGAGGGAAAATATTTCTATAACCCACTCCAAACCGCCTTTAGACGTCTTGTATTTGGAATAACACTGTCACATACATTTAAGCATTGAATAAGTGGGTGAAATGTATGCGCTTTGTCAACAGGCCGAGTTTCACTTTTGACTTTAGGACCCGCCTGACCTCTGTAACTATGCGCTTATTCACATTCTTTTAGGCCCGTTTGTACTGTAAGTCGCCCCTGCTTTTTAAGGGATGCGGTATCTATTACAGAACGTCCGTGAGGCCAGTCTGTGGAATGTTAGGGTTAGCATCTCATTATCAAGAGTTAATGCTTCCCCTCTTATCTGTCCTTACCCCTCGCAAGAAATATATAGCTTGAACTCCTGGTCTCCAAAACATATAAGTGTAGCTGATAAATTACTGCCAGTAAAAGTATCATTATATAAAAATGGTAGAACTATACCCAGGCCCGGATCTAGGGGGGTGCACCCTCATTTTGAAATGTTTGCACCCTAAGTTTTAATGGCATCACAATGTATTTCAATGGCGAGAAAGTCTATTTGCACCCTTTGAAATTCGAATGCACCCTCAGTCAATTTGTTCTGGAGCCGGCGCTGACTATACCATATCCTGGGACAATCCGCTTCATATACACATACCCTGATGTGTATTAAACATTACAAAACAAGAAGTTTTTTTATTATTTTATTTTTTTTATAGCATAAAAAAGGTAAACACAACCAATACAACCTAGCCTGGCCTTAGCCAGTAAACTTCGGTCACCCCTCCCATCTGAAAACGGAGCTCAATTGTGAAGATCCAGACCCTCTGTACGAAATGAGTATGAGGGTATGGTAAGACCAGGCTAAACACAACCCAGATGCAGCAAAGATGAGCTCAAGTTATGATTTGTTAATTATTTGTAAAAGCGGAGGTAATATTATAATCCACTTCTGTTCATCAAACTTTGACATACTGCCTAGTGCCCACTGCTGGTCAGTGCTGTCACTGCGCCCTGTGAGTGTGATAGTGTGACCAATGACTGATGCAGATTAGGTATAATCAAATGGACCGAGCCTGACAAACTGAATAATGTGCAGTTTGTGGTATTTCCTCAACAATTTCTTGTGTTAAAGGAACAGGCTACTGTTTTTCCATACTGAGATATGTTCTTACCTGAGCTTAGACAATTTGATGCGTAGCTATCTGGTCTTTGTGCGTGCGCTCAGTCACACAAAAAGACCAAAGATGTTGTTAGCATTTACCCCTGGCTCACACTGAATCCGGTTAACGCCAGGTACGGCGTCCGCCAACTTAGAAAGTCAATAAAACCAATGTAGCACACTCTCACCGCTCCGCGAAGTCCGGCTCCGGCTACCGAGGCCATCCGGCGGCCTTCCGGCGGCAACGGAAAGAATCCACAAGAAGTCTATCTCTGCCGGATACCGGAGCCCCAACGGATCAAGCTGATGAAAAACACGCGCCAAACAGGAAGTCAGGTCTCGTGGGAGAGGAAGAACCGGTGTATTTCAAAATAAAATCTGTCCGCTTACTACTTATTTGGTCTCGTTTACGACCTGTAAACGCGTGTAACGTCGTAAATGTAAACATTTCTCCATTACCAGTGACACAGGGGCATTAGCGTGTTGCAAAGCATCCACTTCACTGGGGAGAGTCGTTGTACTGGCAAATACGGCTTTTGTTGACAAAAACTACCTATATATGGGGCTATTTATGACGTGAACTCGCACCAAGAGGGAAACTCACATGCGCTTCTGTTCTCGCGAGGGCCGTTTCTGTGCCTGGCGCAGCATCTGGCGCCGGAGCTGGCGGAGCTGGCCACAGTAGCAGCCGGACTCAATGTGAGTGGTAGTTTGGGGCAAACCCGGACCGGATCAGGACCGAAACCGGACCGGACCCGGACCGGATTCAGTGTGAGCCTGGCGTTAGCCTCTCCTCCTCTCCTCTATGGGGCCAAACAGGGGTGAAGTTCCAAGCTCATCCACATTTTTCCCTATTTAAATACGGTTACATGAGTAGTTACACGATCCAAGTATAGTCACACAAAATTAAACATGTTGCTTTTGTAAGGCGATAAAATGGGGTACTATATTGTAAGGCGTAATACCTTAGGAGCACTTCGACGTCCGCACAGTAATATCTTCACTTTACTGCGCAAAAGAAAATCAACCCCTAGGGTTAGGGTTTAAGATTAGGGTTAGAGTTTGGGTCTTATGTCCTATTACATTATGTACCACCAAAATACTAATACACGTTATTCCATTGTGTATGTAACCTGTAGGTACAAGTTATTACACATTGTTACATAGCACATTACATTGTACTTAATGTGGCAGGTACAACCTATCAAGGGGTAGTGTAAAATAAAGTGTTACCAAAAATATCACTAAAACAGATTAAAAGAATAAATAGAAATTAAAACCGATATAATATAAAAACTATTAAATAAATAAATAGACACAGAGGACCACACAACTCACGCGGAGCTAAAAGCCAGAGAATAAAAGTGTGTTTTAAGACGAGACTTAAAACACTCCACTGTTGAGGCTGTTTGGACATGGAGGGGCAGAGCGTCCCCTCTGGTTCGCCTTAGGAACCACAAGCTGGAACTGGCCCTCAGACTTCAAAGCATGCGGGGGTCGGTAGTAGTTGTAATTACTTGAAATGTAACTGAGTAAAAAATATCTGAAAAACGTACCTTCAACCTGCCTGGAGTCCTATTTTTGTTTCATACAGGCACGTCATTCTTTCTCAAAAGCTCTATCCATCCATACTTTTACAAGACTTTTTTTTTGTACCCTTGAAGTCTGCATTACGGCGCAGGCTATGCCGTATATAGAATTTCCCAACAAGAACCACGTTAAATCACTGTAATCGTACCCAAATATTTAGCTATCACGAGACGTAGAGCCGGGACACTTTTTTCCCCTGATCTTCAATTGAAATATATGGTGAGAGCGTTATTTATCTAACATTTTTATGACCCGTGTGTTCTCTCTCTCTCCCCCCCTCTCCCCCCACCAGCATATCTGTGTGATCAGCAAGAGTGGGAAGACGAAGTACAAGGTTTAAGGCCGAATCAGAACCATACGTTACAGTTCGTTGGAGGCACAGAGCGGCTGCCAGCGGAGTCCAGGAAGAGAGAGTCTGCGCGGGTAACTTCTCTGTGCGTGGTTATGGAATGTTTTGGTTACACGTGTTTTCTCACCAATAAATTATGGACTGCAATGAGGGGGAAATGTGTACAAATGTGTTTAAATAAGAGGACATTTGAACTCATGACTTGATTTATAGCTGGATTTAAACATGTAAAGTCACTACTGGCCGCACGGACCCATTCATTTTGCCATGTGGTCGGGAGTTCTCCCACTACTTAGTCAATCAGAAGCTGGAGGTCCAATCCATGCTTGCGTTACATCATGTCCTTGGGAAAATCACTTAACATAGACTGGACAACAACAAAAACTCCTTAACTGCTCTGATTTTTGCCGATGATAGCATTTGGCCACTGTTAGCACAACTTTAGCTGGTGTTAGCATAACATTAGCTTACCTTCATAGTGGTCTTTTAGCTGCTTCTTTCTCATAGTATTTGCCTTTGCACCTCTGAATAATTCCATAAACCCCAACAAAAGGCAGTATTTGTGCACATTGTTCTCATAGTGGCTCTCAAAACCTTTTATCGCCTTCCTGTTTTTCCTTCAGTAATGTGTATTTTAACAAGCGCATCTGTGGAAACCCTCACGGGTAGAGTAGATACATACGAAGCTGAGTACTTCGACAGTGCTATACTGGATAGAAGCGCGCCGTATAGAACCCTGGCAATTGACTGTGCATAACTTCAAATCATGACAACGTAGGGACTTCCTTTTTCAATCCAGCACGCCAAAATAAAAGCACACAGCTTGTCTCATTGATTAGTTCAGCAGGTATTTGCAATATTACAAGAATATCATTAAATACACACATTTTAAAGGAACAGGCCACCGTTTTTTCATACTGAGATATGTTCTTACCCGAGCTTAGACAAGTTGATGCGCACCTGTCTGGTCTTTGTGCATGCCCGTGGAAGAGTGTAGTAGCTTCCAACTTCACCCCCGTTTGGAGCTATTTCTCCTATACTAGCAGAGGCTAAATGCTAATAACATCTTTGGTCGTTTTGCATGACCTAGCACATGCAGAAAGACCAGACAGGTACGCATCAACTCGTCTAAGTTCAGGTAAGAACATATCTCAGTATGTAAAAACGGTGGCCTGTTCCTTTAAGTGTTTTGTCTGTTAATAGTCAGGCAGAAAGAAAGTTGAACTAATGAACTGCTGAACTAATGAATTAGATGGTGCTTTTATTTTGGTGTGCTGGATCAAAACAGGAAGTCACTTCTTGGGCAGAGTTGTTATGATTTGAAGTTATGCACCGAGTCAATTGTGAAAGAGTGGTTCAGGGAGCATAAAACATCATTCTCACACATGGATTGGCCACCACAGAGTCCAGAGCTTAACCCCATTGAGAATCTTTGGGATGTACTGGAGAAGGCTTTGCGCTGTGGTCACACTCTCCCATCATCAATACAAGATCTCGGTAAAAAAGATTGCGACTCACAGAATCTTATTGAAATAATGCCACAGCAATGTGCTGTTATCAAAGCTAAAGGCATCCAACCAAATATTAAGCGTGTGAGAAAGATATTTGATCGTTGAAATGATCAAAACTAGTCGGTTTAAGGCCCTCTACCTGTTTTATTTTTTATGTTTTTCTATGCAGTAAAAAAATACCTTTGTGCACTCTGCATCTAATCATATAATCATACAAAAATGAAATAAAAATCCACATAAAATCAACAGCAGTCAGCTCACGCTTCCTGAAACACAAACATTCTCTCATACATCACAGACTGGGCCTTTTTTGTGGGCTCAATTGCGCATGACGACGGAGCAAGAGCACGCTTCAACTCCCTCCACACTGGGGAGGGTTCAAATCTGGATACGCACTCTTAATTCCCAATCACCTGAAACGGCCGGCATCTACGACAGACGGACAAGATTTTATATCATTTTGGAGTCAAGCCTGGAGGAGTAATGGGTGTTAGTTTATTTATCCAATGACAGCAGAGAGTGATTTGCCAAGGGACTTCTAATGTTTGATGTGGCCAATTCTCTAGTGACAGATCATACTGTGTATTTTTTTTTAAATCAAGTGGTTTTTTTGCCGTCTGTGTAATTGTGAATTGTGTTGCTTTGAGCCAAGGGAGAGCGCATTTCATTTCCTCCTGCATCAGAATTGTTAAGTTTCACTGTATGAATACATCAAAAATAGCACTAACTATTTGGAGTGGGAATCCTTTTTGTTCATTTGTTTTTTGCATGGACATTTTGGGGTTGAAAAAAAAAACCTTTCTCAAGACAAGAGGATGATGGAATGGACGCAGAGTGATACACCCTTATGCAGAATCCTAAAGCTTCACCTAAGAACCTTTTGCAATGAGTTAATTTGTTTTCCAACCAGGAAAAACAATTCAGGTACATTTGTCAGATACTAAATGGGTTTCTATCTATTCAATATACAGCTGAAAAAAGTACAAAAGCTCTTAAACATGAAAACTAGCAATGCAGACAATGGGTCAGGCGTTCGCCCAACCAGAAAGTTGCCAGTTCAGACCTCAACACAGTAAAGATTCCTCTGTAAGTGCGAACAATGGGCCGGTTCAGTTAGATTGGAGTTTCTTGTCCAACCCCTCACCTTGTTTCTTGTTTAGCCCTTGACCTATACACCACAAAGAAACACTGGACAAGTAGGAGCATTACAAGGTTTACAAATTGCACATCTTCCTTGATCATCACAAGGCCCTCCATTGTACCTCTGTTACACCTGAGTGAGTCTTTATCATTAAACATCAGCGCTGCCCTGGGAACCTATGAGCGTCATTGTCTTCCAGTCTTGATGCAGAGGTGGGTGAAAGCGAGAAGAAGGCACAAAAGGCCCGGCTGGTTTCGCAGGCTGAGTGCTTTGTGCGTGCTCCGCGGAGGGATCGGCGGACAGAGCGGCCTGCAGAAAAGTAGGCTACAGGTAAATGGCACCGCTCACAAAGGGAACAAAACGGGAATTGTACGACTGAATGGCCACACGAAGCCTGGTTTGGACCAAGTGGGAGGGTTTGATTTCATTTTGCTGAATAACAGTTACAAAAGTCCATTACCTGCATGCATTATTGTCTGTATCGTTAATATAAAAAAAAGGGCTTTTAGTCAACATTGGCGGTTTGCACTTTGACACAGCAGCGACACAAATAGAAAAGAACATCCTCTCCAGTCGTAGCTGTGACCCAATTGGACGACTACTGCTTTAAAGATAAATTAATGTAACTTCTGCCAGGTCTATTATTTATACCTGACAGAGTCAACCAGCCAGATGCAGGTACCACAAATACTCCCAAAGAGCACTTTAGCTATTCCCTCTACTCACTAAGAGAGGCTTGCAATAAATCAACTTATTGCATATTATCAATCAATGTACTTTTTTATGCTATGTGTATGGTTTTGATATTCATTTTGGTGTTTTTGACAGCTTAATTGTGTTGTTATGCTCATTTGGAAATAGCTGTTGTTGTACTTCTGTTGATGGGTGTCAGTTACATGTTGTGAGCGCCATTTATACGCTGACAATCCTTTTCCAACCTGACAAACTAGTGTATTTTTAAGGGGAATAAAGCTATTTATTGCTTATTATGAATATATAGGTTCAACTTTAAAATGCCATCACCCCATTGTAATTTAAGCAATCTAGTTTTGGCCTCTTATAGGGGCCCCCATTTGAAATATTACATTGCCATTTCTTGTGACAGCAATGCCTTTTAGGAGTTTTATTCCCTTTTTGAGCTTGTTACCATGTTACGGTGTTACATCCTCACCAAAAACATTCCCGGAGTGGTGCTTGGTTTCACTTGCTTGGTGATCCGTTGATCATCAAACATCTGTTTGATTTTCTAGACACACACATTATTTTAAGTTATGATACAGAAAAAAAGGTGCAGCAGAGATCACCTCAGTTATTGGTAAACCAGTAAATCCTATTTTCTTCTTTCAGTTGGAGATGAACTCTCACTCCCATAAGTGCACTACAATGTCGACTTAAATGATAAGATATATATGTTTACAACCCCCCCGTTGTAGGCTATACTTCTATATGCTTCGGGTCCACTTCATCAACATCAATCCGGGGGCTCCATTGTTTGGACAGGGGTGCACCCACTCTTTAGACAATAGCCCCCCTCTAACGCAAGGGGAACCTCCACACAGTTAGGGTCAGTTGAGGTCCATTGTGCAAAAGCATCTATTGTGCTGCAGGAGAAGCCCGCAAACTGAACACAGTCATCCATTGTCTGTACCTCGGGATCAGCTGGACAACTCTGGTTATCATGCGTTTTAGATCCGCTGTGCCTGTACATGATGGAAAAAGTTTATTTAATGATGGTAAAGTTAAGCACATTGCTGTTAGAGCTGGAAATGGGCGGTGGGCAAACATGCTGCAAAGGGGAATTGGTGGCATAAAAGATCTAATAAAGGAACAGTATATGACAAAATGGTCACAGCATAGCTACCATAGAAAATATTTTTTAAGTTGCATGTCGTTAAGGTTGTAAAATTAACCTATATTTAAACCAGTACCAACCAGCCTATATCGATCCATATTGCACCTACATTAGGCGCTAAGTAAGTTGAGACCCTTCGCCACATTTATATCATGGTTATGACAACACGCTACTACACCATACAGGACAGAACCAGTGATTGTATTGCATGCAAACAAATGACAACACAATTAAGCCCAGACGTACAGAGAGTGGGCCCAACACATCAGTGAACCATGTTTGGCTGGAAAATCAACAACAAACAAATCAATTGGAAATTTCAGGGTCACCATCTGGAATAGGCTACATATACTTCTACTGAACTCGTACTTAATTAATTTACAATGAACTATCAATGGAATTAGATACATGCATGTATTTTTTTTTTAAGTAAGTAAGTAAGTGCTTTATTGTCGTTGTACAAGTGTACAACAAAATAGTGTTCAGGTGTTAGTTTAGTGTTCAGGTGTTAGTTAAGGTGTTATTTTATGAACATGAACTAAAGTTTGAACAGCATTGGGAGAGTTGGACCACCCTTATATTTTTATTTTTATGTGAGATTATAGATTTGAATTTTACATTTGAACTTGCCAGACAAAAAGTTCAAAGTGAATTTTTAGCCTGATCACAAACAAACAAGAACATTTTGTTCTCTCTCCAGCTTTGGCAGATTATTCTTAAATAAACAAATCTTCCAAGGGCGTTGGGGCAAATTGATTCTCCTCTGCTCCTTAAGAAACAATGAATAACAAACTACAGAACATTTTGTACAATTCTACAGATTTGCATTATTTATTGGTGGTTCTGGGTCTAGCAGAGACAAACAAATTAAAATTAGATATTACATTACATTATTTGGGGGTGTTTTTAGAGACAAAATGTTATAATCTGCAGAAGCATATGGAAATTATGTATTTATTTATAATATTTTTATATAAAATTGCTTATGGGAAACACTAAAATTTACTTTATGTACTTAAAAATGTTTAATGTTAATTTCCCCATTACATCCGGTGCTTCAATTTACACCAAGACCGGGTTCAACTTACTCCGCTCCGGAGGTAAAATGAGCCACGAGACCACTTTTAAAAAAAACATATACCCCAGATGATTTTTGAAGATGCAAACAAATAGAACATCCCGAAATGTGTGTAAATAAATAGTACAATTTTGTACACCAACATTACAAAGAGTGGCTCATCTTACCTCACTCTCCCCTTTATAATAGCAATATTTCTTTGTTTTCGTGACTTTGTAGATTTGGAAAAGTGTTCGCTTTTCCTCTTTATTGAGAAAATTATGTAATGCCGCCTCCAATTGGTCCGTATTTAAAATCTAAATTTGAATTCACGCTGTGATTGGCTCGTGCCCGGCGAGGAGGCAAGCGCGAGGCGGGGCTTGAGCGCGTCGCGAGCCTCCCCTCTGCAGTTCTGTTTACAGACTGTCGCGCGCCTCTCTGACCCACACGCCACTTTTGTTGATAACTCCACCGCTTTATCACCGGATTTTGACGTCAAATGAAGGGAAATGAATGAAAAAGACACGCTGGACTCCCGTTGTCCCACCTCGGCGAAGAAATGTGCGGTGCAGGAGGGCGTTTTCCATGCTTTTTCCCCCCTCGTGTTCTTCCTAACAGGTAGTGAGCTTCAGCGGTCATTGGCTCTAAAGGGAGACTGAATGTCCCGCGTTTGTGATCTCTCCTTGACAGTTTTGTGTCGCCCCTACTCGGACTGGCCAGGGCGTATTCTGGGCATTTGCCTCTGCAAGCAAACATGGATAACGTGTATTTGTCGTCACGTCGTGGTTGTTTGGGGAATTTGTAACAGGTAGGTTCATTATAAGGGTAAGAGCCCCCTAAGCAACAACCTGTCGTCCTCCGTGTAATTAAGTGCTAACAACAGCCCAAGCTAACGCGCAAAGGACACATATCTAGCCCTGGGCGAAAATGAATGGCGTTTTGCATTGTGTTTGTCATGTTGTTTTCACGAAGCAGTGGAGATTCTGTCGTAAATAGTTATATTTAACGCGGGGCTTGATTCATTATGGCTGGTGGCGGTGTGTGGAGCGTTTACGCACAGCTGTACTGCTGTGGCGATGTCGTTTCGGGCACTCTTCCATTAGTAACACGGTAATTGGGTGAATTCAGCAGCAATAGCACTAATGTTGGCTATTGGGTTGTCAAGAGGTGTTTTTATTGAAATGTTTGATATCGTAAAGGGTATTTTTGCTCCATTTAATGTGTGCTCTAAAGAGGAAAAGCACCCAAGATAAACGTAAAAGCTATATAGTCTAGATATTTCGCTGTGGCCCCACACAGGGCGGGCTGTTGAGGCCAGCAAAGCTAAAAAAAAAGACCTCAGCAGTGTGGCAGTCTGAATTATATTTTAATTATTATTAGAAATGGCTTACACTTGTAAAGGTTTTTATAGGCTTCTCGCTACATTGTTATTATTCATTTACTCCAGTGGTGGTGATTAAGTTACACATGTAGCCAGTAGCCACATATGCCTTGGAGTGGACTGTCAATGTGCGCCATTGGCCCCTTCGACCGCCACCAAGTTTCCAGCCTGCTTTAGTGAAAGCGGTTATCCCGGGTCGCCACATTTCAACAATACCTTTATGTATATTCCATAAACATATCAAATATGATCATCAGACAGTTACTGTTTAGTGACACTGACCACACCTCTTTGATTGACCTGGTGGCACAGGTGCACTTCTAACCGTTCTTCTCTCTGTCCAGATTTTCGCTGCTCGCCGACATGAGGAAGGAGGACCGTGTGGATTAAGCGGATTTTTATTCTTTTTTTTTTCTTTATTATTCTATTTTTCTTCTCCTTTAACTTGGCTACGTCTCTCTCATCTCAATGTGGACTTTTGAGGGACCTGTTGCCCCCGTGCGATTTGAGTTGAAATGATGGCCGCGCGCTGCAGTGATTCGCTGCGGGACAACGATGGGAGTAAACACAGAGCCATAACTCCATCTTCTGAGGTAAGAAACGTGCCTGTTAGTAATGTTCTGCTATGCTGATGAAGGTGAATCCTAGAAGAGCATTTCTATTACTAAAGTGTGTCGATTTGCTGGTAATTTGCTTAATGAGACTTTATTAGTAGTAGATGTTTATTGCTTTGAGTGAGAAATGAATACTGTGGTCATGAGCTGTTTTTGCAAAGTAATCACCAATGTTATGAAGGTCCTGGTGATGGTAATGGGAAGAACTTGGAGAGGTGGGTGGTTATATTTCTGTGCTGTAATGGCATGTAGATGTCAGGAGCCTAGGTTGTGTTGTTCATGCCACAACATTTCAAATAGCCGATTGTTTAATTTTGAAGTGGAGATCTGTCAATGCAGCTGTTTTATCGTGGTTCGTGGGTAATAGCACTGTTGTTATTATTACTGGGCCAATCCATGTCAAAACCAAAACTGGCTCACAGATTCATCTCTTCTTTCAGAACAAGAAGGGCCCACCAACACAAATAAAGTTCAACATTTGTGGATTGTCGTTTGGGCATATTCGATTTAAGAACATAAATCTCCCTCAGAGTTGAATAGGCCCCTGTCGTCCATTAGAAGTGATGACATCAAATCCTAGAATGTCCCGAATGCAGGCTATTGAGTGCGAGTTAGCGCATAACACCTCATGTCTGCCAGTGCTGGAGGTGACGGAGTTCATTTTTCCCTCGGTCAACGTTTAAGTGAAAACATCGGACAAAGCCGGTCTTATTTTGGCCGTCCTGGCCATACTGGCCCTGTTGTGCGCGAGCATCGCCAGACGCTCATAAACGGCACATTGTAAAGAGCTAACCATCTTCCTCTTCAGTTACATCATCATCAAAGCTCGGATGCATGTCATAACAGCGCTGCGGTGGTGGCATGTTTTTGGAATAATCCGTCATCAGAAAATGGCAACAGAGCTGTGTTTGCGGTAATCCTCTTACAGCGTGATGCATAAATCTTTGGGAAACGGGAAAAGCAAAAGTGTAACTGTGCAAAGGTAGATAAGTAGATACAGTACATTTATGGAATACGACTGTTTGACCTTATGTCACAGGCTATGTACGTGTTGGCCTGTCCAGTGCACATATTTCCTGTAAATGCAACTGGAATTGCATTTAATATGTACGTATGTATGTATGATTTAACAATCTGTAAACTGTAAAAAACATTATTTTGATATTGTTTACAGAAAGAGAAATACAAGTAGGGGTGGGGTTGTCAGGTTCACCAACCCACTCTCACTCAAAATATAGTTGTATACAGCTGTACATCACATTTTCAACCACATATTTCTGGCATTGGTTTAGATTTTGTTAGATAGCTTCTAGTTGCAAACTTTTTCATATAATAGTGTAACAATCCTAGGATTGTTACACTATTATATGTGTATAGGCCTGCCACGATAAGTGTTTTTTTGAGGACGATATATCGTCTCAGAAAATATCGCGATAAACGATAATATTGAGTATAATGCAAATACTGTAGGCAATAAAAAGAAAACTGTAAGCAACTATTTAATTGAAATGTATTGAACTTCTGACATTCAATATTAACACCTTATACCAAACAAAGTGCAAACTAGAAGGGTCGACATATTCTAGGACACTGTTTCCATCTGTGCTTCTCAACCTTTAACATAACTTACACTCTCACCAGGTTCTGTGTTTGAACTAGGCCTGTCACAACATTTACAACAAATACTCAATATACAGTATCATCTTTAAAAATATCCCAATGACAATAATATTGATATTTCATCTGCATTATTCTGGTTAAATATTTCCTCACAAAAACAATATATTAAATGTATGGATTCAGATCATACTGCATTACTGCTAAAGTAGAGTAGCCATGTGTTGTGTTCTTTTTTCCTTTTCTTTTAAAATCTAACCTCCTGTACACACGGCTGTCGGAGTGAAGCAGCTTTTTTGGGAAACTTGTTGACTGTTTGTCAAACCGCTGCAGCATTTCTCTGGCAGTAGCATGTAGACCTAAGCACTGAGTAATGTTCTCAGGACTATCACGCTTGTATTTGGACAGTGGCTAAAGCGCTCGGGTTCTTTTCGCTAACAGTAGCGCTGATTAGCTTTGATTAGCTAACAGTAGCGCTGATTAGCTTTGATGCACAGACTGGGCGGTGGTTTCGTTTCGTTCTCACGTTGGACAAACCTGCAGTTGCATTGATGTTGTTAATTTCTCCCTGATGAGTTATTTTGGCTAGAACTCCAAATGTTTTCTCACGAGTCCCTCTTGCTCCGCGATAAAGTTCACAGAAAGTGTCGGAATCAGCAGCTCCGTAGTAGCAGCACTTTGTTTACACCCCGCCTCTCTCCAAAAGCAGCGCTGATCTATAAATGATCTGGATACATGCGGGACACGGCTGATGTGCTCAATGCTGTCTTTATGAACAGGGACACGGGTTGGATGGACGCTCCGCTCACTCAGCGTAGTGATAGCTTCATGTTTCTGTAGTTATTTTAAGCACACGCAGCACGTGCATTTATCGAGACTATAAATGTTATCGTCCTTCATTTTACTTATCGAGCGATAACTCGATATAGTAATTATCGCGGCAGGCCTATATGTGTAACGTATAACAATCCTAGGATTGTTACACTATTTGAGCAATTTGTGTGGTTCATCTTTGTTAGTAACATGCTTTGAGATGTAGGTTTTTCATCTTTACTGTGTGGATTTTGCACAATGTTGGCTTTGGAGTCAATTATTGTAACTGGAATAAGAGCGAGACAATATGAATTATCAGTGTGTTGAACTTTTTAATAACATGGCGTCTTTATCATCCTGATTCCAGCTCCTTGAAAAATAACACAAAAATAAACCCCTCCTCAACTTTCAAGCCTCAGTGCCCCTGAACCACTCTTCCCCCCAGGACATAATGCGTCCTTAGGGGGGCTCGAGAAGACCTCTTCCCCCCCCATCGCCCCAGAATCATCTCCATTCACTAATGAGGGAGATGAGCACGCACACACAGATGAACCGCAGTCCCGCCAAAGTGATGGTGGCATGGCGGGGGTAATTTAGGCCCAGCTGCCCCGGTCATTAGGGGAGAAAACACCCCACATGTGCAACGTCTGCTGGGATCCCTTTTTCATTCACTGTCACTGCTCCATCGCCCCTCTGTCACTCACAAATTAGGAGTTCAGCGCCAAGGCACCTGGGACCCCGAGGCTGGGAGAAAAGGCCAATAGTGAAATAACAAATCCTGATAGGAGTAGATGGTATTAGCACCTAGACCACCATAATGATATGATTTCAAAATACACCCTGCCTGCGTAGAGCTGCACAATTTTGGAAATAACACCTAATTAGGATTTTGTATTGTGATCGCATGATACGACTTCAGTGGTGTTCAAGTTTCTCCTTTATAGGGGTCATCAGGACGCTCAGACATAGAGCTAAAGAGGTGCCTACCAGTGCAGAAGGAAAGACCAAAGAGGAGCAACATGTCCAGAGAGCCCTCTCAGACTGTGGCTATCCTAACTGGTCTTTCACTAAAGCACAAAGGGCAAGAAGACCCAAAGAACAGGACAGATAGACTACAGAGCCCAGAAGAAAGGGAGATGCAGTGCCGTATGTAGCTGGGGTCTCAGAGAAACTTCAGAGAATCTTTAGGCAGCACAGGATTCCAGTGTACCACAAACCGGTGAACACACTGAGACAAACATTAGTTCATCCCAAAGACAAAACTCCGAGCCACAAACAAAGCAATGTGGTTTATTCTATTCGATGCAAAGAAGAAGAATGCAAACAACATTATATTGGAGAAACTAAACACATTTTACAAAAGAGACTTTATCAACACCGAAGAGAAAGCACAAGTGGTCATCAGTTGGCGGTGCACCTCCACCTCAAAGCCTCCAACCACTCCTATGAGAACGGGGAGGTAAACATTTTAGCTAAAGAAGAACGTTGGTTTGAACGAGGAGTAAAATAAGCTATTTTTGTCAAATCCCTCCATGAACCGGAATGGTGGGCTCAGATTTAATCTTCCGTCACTTTACTCCAATCTCCTTCGGGGACAGCCGACAGGGCACGGCCAGTCCAGAGGCCGTGCCCTGACGGCACCTCAGCTAACAAAAGAACAATAGGCAGGTAATTAGCAGTGGCAGCCATGACTAGGACGGATAATGGGCATTGATCATCTATAGGACAAGACTGACCGATACTGGGGTGAGCAGATCGTTAGAGACGCTCTACTTCAAAAGGTGTTTACCCACAGGTGAGAGTAGCTGTGATTAGTGGGGAGGAGCCGGGCCTACTCCTCCTCGTGGTCTTTATCTAAGCTGCAGGCTGAGCGGGACTTTAGTCCGCTGACAAAGCCTTTTGGATGAGAGGCGAAACGTTTGAAGACTTCAACTACTGAGTACAGAAGATGACTCAAGTACCTTCATTGAAGATGGACAACTCCTGTACAACTGAGAGCTTACACAGACATTTCTCCTTTATGTTATATTTTTGAATTGTATTTCATGGATTATTGTGCTTCATATATGTATAATGGAACACAAAACTGCTTTCCACATTAAAGCTACATGTAATTCGATCGTGCACCTGAGCGCTGCCGTCCCATATCCCTCTAACTGTAGTGTATTCTATTGATCTCGTCTGTTTTTCATGAAAGGAAGACAGGGTCCAATGGTGAGGCTGTGAGCGCTGATGATGCTCCGTGCTACCGTTCTATATATAGCCTCCACCACCAGCTCCACATATGAGTCCCACAACCCTGCTCCCTCCCCCGTTCACATGTCTTTCAGCCGCCCTCTATTCCCAACTCTTTTTTCTGATGCTATATTTAACACATCGAGAGGCAAAAATATAATCGGTTGAGTCGCCGGGTGCAATTTGGGGCATTTTTGTGGAAAGTATCGTGGCCTTCACCTACGAGCTGCCATTTCTTTTTGGAACAATGAATGCAGAGTAGGTTAGTGGCGTTAAACGGTTTCGTGACAAAGTCTTTATACAGGTTTTATAACAGGACAGCTACTTGAAAAAATGGCATAACAACAATATATTACATTTTATGACTTTAAGGTTCTTCAGTCCTCACATGGATGATTGATGGACGGTTTCTTTTCACTTTTTTTTGTTCCTTCTGCATTTTGGACAATCGCTTC
Source organism: Proterorhinus semilunaris (assembly GCA_021464625.1). Classification (NCBI taxonomy): domain Eukaryota; kingdom Metazoa; phylum Chordata; class Actinopteri; order Gobiiformes; family Gobiidae; genus Proterorhinus; species Proterorhinus semilunaris. The sequence goes on along the minus strand of CM038362.1, from coordinate 22,497,769 downwards.
AATGTCAGCCACTTTTAGCCTTCGTACGAATAGGAAGAAGACGGTTGATTTGGGGGGGAAGGGACACAGATGCAGCCAGACGAGCAGAGCAGAACCAGCTTAATGCTCAATGAGCTTCAGAAACTATCCATTACACTTGCCCAGGGCGTCTCTGTCGACGTGTGGCCTGTTTCTGCTCTGATCCGGGCCTCGGAGACACGGAAAACAGTCATTCAGTTGTGCACTTGTCCTCATGTGGTCTTGCTGCTCACTTCTTGCTATTCAGACTTCACAGTCTTCACAGATCTAATGAACCATATGGTTCATTAGATCTAGTCAAACAAATTATTAGAAGACAATCTTTTAGGTGAAAATTGTGTGTTATTCCAAGACCTGTGAAGAAAAGCCTCCTATTAGCTTGTGGATTATTTTCAAATTGTATGGTAATCCTGACAGCGCTCCTATCGAAGTGATGATTACGTAACTGGGCGTTATCAGGATTTACATCTTCACTTGTGGTGCATTTTTAAACTTTTCCTGCCAGTGTCAGCAGTGGAAATGAACAAGGGCACCCTGATGACTGAATGATTTCATGAATGAATTGCACTGTGTCCCCCAGAAAGATCGTTACGCTCTGAGAAGTTGTGGAATACAAGACAGGACACTGTTTTCCCCTACTGTAATCCCCATATTTTACACTATAAGGGAATGTGCTAAACTGCAGTGTCTGTCACGTCGGTTTCACTTCTCTGTCTGATGTCCTCCATTTACAGCCAGTGAAACAGGTGACCTCAGCATCTTCTGAACGCATGCGCCCTGTGTCCCATTGACTGTGACGCTTCAGAAGATCCATAACTCACCATTGACTGGATTATATTGGCTTCAGTGTGGGCGTGCTTTTACCCTTTACTAGACAGAGGCAGTGAGGCAGCCTGGACACATGCTTTATTATGTCATATGCTTTGTTATGTGTGATACATGGCACTGTAGCATTAACAGCATGTTTTGCAAATGGCAAATGTATTCTTAGATTGAATTACGGAGCGTGGAGTTGCATGTGCTTTGTCCTTAAACGGCTGTGGTTTTGTCAGATGTTTGCGGCCCAGATATTTTCAGAACCTTTCTGGTCACAAGATTTGCAGACAAATGGCTAATCTTTAATACCAAATGGGGATTTTTACAAACGCTCTAAAGGGGACTTAGACCATCTCAGGCAATTTTATCAGTTTAGTTTTTGTCATTTTTCATTGTAGGTGTTCTCCAAGGGTCTCATCGATGCTTTGTACAATCACAACCATCTGGATGTCCTACAGCATCAAAGACTGCCAGTAGCAACATAAACAATCCCAGACCATTTACTGGCATCCAGTTGTTAACTCTCTCTTCTGGTATGTTAAATGTATTTCCCACAGTTTCCTCTCTCAGCAGAACCTTGATTTCAGAGACATCCCGTGGTGAGATGGAGATCACTCAGGAAGTCTTTAACTGGGTGTTCATGTACTTAACAGAGATAAAGCTTTGCCATCATGCTACTGTGTGAATACTGTCAGACTGCACAGTCATACTTGTTTTTCTAATGCAGACATTTTAATAACCTTATTATTTAAGAAAGATTGATTACAGACTTCTCAGTAGGCATGAGTTTCATCTCACAACTGTCTTTCGACTGAATAACTGCTCTACCCATTGATTCATGAATCTTACTCTCTACAAGTTCCATACACACTTGTCTCTGACTGCTATGGATACTTGCACTGTTATGCATTGTATAAAATTATGCAGAACGATCAATGCAAAGTGCAGCTTCAGCCTGTTTTAAATACAGCACCAGATGCCTCCCAGTGAACTGACGCTGCAAAACTGCAAAAGAGGAAAGCGGGGGAAATCCTCTAAGTGATGTCCTCCTGCATTGCGGCCTGGTGCATTTAGAAAACTGTCAGCTCTGCCCCAGACTGGCTCGACTGCAGAGACGAGCACTGAGAGGCACAGCCAGTCGGGGCCAGGCAGCGGAGGAGAGAGAGAGATGCGCTTCCAAAAATGCACTTGTGCTTCATCATCTCGCAGTTTTTTCTAGGACGGGACAGTCGCACAGCACTGCGGAACGGAACTACTTCAAAATCACAGTGGATGTTTTTGCCTAAACTTTGGGATATTTATTTGATGCTTTGATAATAAGGTTGCAGGACACCTCCAAGGGTTTAGCAGATTGTGTTAAGGTAGCATCTAGGAGAGACAATGTCACATAAGACTTTGTTACACTGCGCTGAGGGAATGAGGCGTAAAGGCTCAGAGCCTCAGTAGAACGTGATCATGGCACACCTTCAAATTCTGGACTGTATGCTGCACAATAACTGGGGCATGATCTGTAATCTGTACTGCGCATGGAGTAGCCAGGTGAGATGCTTGACTGCAATTTGTTGGTGTTATAACTAAGAAGTGTCTTTTGAGAACATTATGTGTGAGATTTGTTGGTCAGAGAATAAAGTGACTTGGCAGTTTTCTGTTAAACTGTTTGGAAATGGCTTAATTTCATGTTTTGTGGTGGCATTCAATTGGACATACATTAACAACCAAACATAACCATCCACTACAGCTTCTAATTACGGACTATATCAGAAGAATCTTTTACAAATTAATCTTTTTCCTCATTCTTCATCGAGCCTTGAACCCTTTCCATCCCCTTTCATGTTGAAGTTTTCCAGGAAAGGCATCCCTGACATGTGGGGTATTAATAGTTCACATTTATTCACAAGTGCAGAGTGGAACTGGAGTCCGGAGTGCCTGGCATGCTGACCTCTGGGTGTCCCGGCCTATCAACCCTCAACTCCAGCTTGAATGTCTTTTTTGGAGACTCTAATAATTCCATTGCTGTTCATTTTTCGGTGTGCCATTTACTGTCATATGAATTTCTTTTGAAGGAAGGTTTTGTTCGGAATCTTCTGTCGGAAGTTTTAAATAGCTCATTTAAAAAACACTGGCTGGGTAAGTTGGCTTGCAGTAATGGCACACGCCAGTTTTGATATTAATATGATATTAAAAGTGAGGTCAAAGCCTTTCCTAGTTTAGATTTTTACTGCATACACATCCCACTCACACAATGTTCTTTGTGGCTCTCTGTATCCGTTTATCACTATAGGCTTGGCATCCTTACAGCTATCATCTCTGACATGCTGCTTTGCCTTTCTTTATACTGGATACAGACAATTCATTGTCTTTATTGGAATTTTTTCCCCCTGATCTCTCCTTTTTAATTTTGCCCATGGAATGCCTGATGTGAGAAGTAAAGAAACCTCAGCATGTCGAGTGATGCGGCCGTGCTGTTCCCTGGCCTGGCTCTTGCCCCAATTTAATTTTAGAAGTGCTGAAAATTGTTTGCATCGCAAGTTGAACTGACAGGCCTCTGTTTTCCCCGAGCTTGGCTGCTGCTGCTGTCCTGGGCAGTGAAAACAGCCTTTGTGCTCCAGTGGCACAGCAGTAAGGGCTTATGAAATATTTAGAGCATAACACCTGGTGTGACAACGAGTAGACAGACTTTTACCTGCTACATTTTAAAGCAGTACTAAGTAACTTGTTTACCTTAATAAATCCTTTTCGTAGTCCCTCTGGGGGTAATACAAGTGTTAATGGGATGATTTCAGGGTCTTTCATCCCCCCCTGGTGTCTCTGGCCAGAAAACCACATTTGCAACTTGACTGCCACCGGACCGGAGCAACCAATACACGCTAATGGAATCATGAAGAAGAAGCTAACAGGCAAAGCTAACTGCGGGCTAGTGCCACTTTAAACAGGATTTACAGCCAAGTTTGAGTGAAACAAATTATTTCCATTGTGTAATTGGATGTACAATATCTCTCTCTCGCTTCGCTTTTTCTGTCAGTGTAGTATATACTCTCACGGACAATTAATAAGTTAAAAAATCGCAACTTGCTACGACACCTGCAGTTGCACTTATGGCCTCTAGGGGCAAGAGTTACCCAGTACTGCTTTAATCCATTTTCATGTCACAATTAGCAAATCCCATGGGTAGGAATATTTCTTGTCTTAGCCACCTTATTCCTACGTCCTATGACTCTTTGCTTTTTGCAGGGATTTCTGGTATGACCGGGACCGCTGTTTGTTTGCATGTAGACCGTTCACTCAAATCCACTTTTTATGAGCTTTAGAGAGGTAAACTCCAAATTGCCCCATCTTTTCAAATGTTATGGAGGCTGGTCGTTTAGAAAATCATTGTGAAATGTTGAAATTAACCACTATGTGAAACGAAAACTAGCCCAGGGGAGACCACTGGAAAACAATGGCTCAGAGCAAATTCCGGCATCTCACCGGAAAGTGTTCCCATCCTCGTTTTCTGCATGAACGAGGAATAAGGTGGATAATTTCCTCTGCAAACAAGAAAATATCCTGTGTCTTTGTCTCCATAAGGGTCTTACGCCACATAAAACCCTGTACTTCAGGCCTCTACATGTTCTGAAATGCATGTCACTTGTATTAGTTTTGCATGTCAGTATTCTTGTAAATCTGTTGCCAGTGTCATCAGTTCGAGTCTTGGCTCTGACAATTTGATGAAAGTCTCTCCCCGCTATCCACCCTGTGCTGTCTGATCAGATAAAGCAGAAGCCCCAAAAAGCATAACTGAATATAACTTGCTAATTTAATTGCAGTACTGGGCAGAAGATTGCGGGACATAGCGCCAACAAAAGCTGTATGACTGGTTGGTCATTAGTAACAAGTCTGAATAGAAAAGCTTGAGACCCAAATCCTAATTAATCAATCAAGTTTTATTTCTAAAGCGCCTTACAACAACCAAAGTTGACCAAAGCGCTGCACACAATAAAAATAAAAATAAAAATACAATATAAAAAGGAGTACAATTTCATTAAAAACAGACCATTCACAACAGTTGCCACAGAACTATGTGTCAAATGTCTCTTTAAATAGGTAAGTCTTTAGTTTTGCTTTGAACAGGGTCAGGTCTGAAACGGCACGTAACTCAAGCGGCAACGAGTTCCAGAGTTTTGGACCTGCCACAGCAAAAGCCCGATCACCCCACTCTTTATGATGTGACCTGGGCACCTCCAACAGATGGTGTTGGGCAGAACGTAGGGTTCTGCTGGGCTGGTAAGGGGTCAGAGTCTCACATAAATACACAGGTGCAAGGCCGTGGATGGAACTGAAGACAAAAAGCAAAGGTTTGTACTGGATTCTGAAAAGGACCGAGAGCCAATGCAGGGAGTAAAGGACAGGCGTGATATGGTCATGTTTGCGTTGGTGAGGAGCCGGGCAGCAGCATTTTGCACACGCTGTAATTTGTGAATGAAGGTTTGAGTCCAATATACAGTGCATTGCAGTAATCCAATCGTGAGTTGATGAATGCGTGAATAGTTTTTTCCAGGTCGGAGCGGCTGAGGAAAGGCTTCACTTTTGCCAGAAGGCGAAGCTGGAAAAAACTTGCCTTAACTACAGAGTCAATTTGCTTGCGAAAGTCCAGATTTGCATCCAGATTAACACCTAGGTTTTTGATGACAGTGTGGGGGACGAGAGACTGAAGACCAGGAACAGTGGTGCTGAGTTGATTTTGAGCGCCAAAAAGAATGAGTTCAGATTTGCCCTCATTTATACAAAAATACAAATACAAAGGGTGCGGTGATGGCCTTCCTGCTCAAACAGCGGATGAGAAACAAGTATCATGGGGCTACATACCTGTGTCCCATCCCATGTACTTCATTGTGTATGTGTACATGGATGTCTTTGATAGTCCCCGCTTTGTCTTAAGGACTTAAACATGCCACTTGAGGTTTGAACAGGGAAGTCTGCGTGTCAGAGGTTAGCACGTCCCAACCCAACCCTGTCGACCCCTTGACGAGCAAACGGGTTTAATAATTCATAGATGAGGAAACCAATTATATAGGGTTTTGCGTGCATCTGGGGGAGGCCCTAGGGAGGTAATTAATGGGCCCACCTGCTCTCTGTCTGAGGCCCCGCATCTTTGTTTGGATACTTCTGATTATTAATGAAGGGGGTGGCACTGTACAGTAGGAAACGCCTTACTTTAGTGACAGTGAAGCGTGCACCAGGAGCAGTGGCTGGGTGTGGTCCATTGTTGTTAAATGCATAGATTTTTTGACAGGCTGTTGTGTCGATAAATGGATCAGGCTAATGGTGGAAAACTAGTATTGAACTGAAAAAGCCCTGCAGGATTTAGGGATAAAAAGACAATGCATTATTATTGAAGGAAAAGAGTTTTACAATAGGTATTTGGCTTAAATTGCAAAGCTTTCGTCATCTGTTTTCTTGCTTGTGTCGCTAACCCAGCTTTGCCCTGCGCTCTGGCCTCTAATGTGCATCAGGCCTGTGTTGTCTCGGTTCTGTCTGCCTGTCCCTTTCTCTCGCTCCCCCCTTTGTGGACAAGCATTCCAGACTGCCCTCCGTACAATTGGCGTACCATTAGCATATGAAAGCAGCCGAGGGGCAGCGGGCGAGGCGGGAAAATAGAAAGGAATGGTCATAAAACTTCCAAACTTGCCTCCAGAAGACATCGGAACTTTAATGAGTCTGATGCTAGCTCATGTGCTTACGCGGCACATTCATATAGGCCGGAGGAATGTGTATTATTCCCATCAGGCCACATTCACTCAATAGTGCGTTTACGGATGTCCATCTAAGCATGTTAAACACAACAGACAAGCCCCATCTTCTCAGTTGTGAACCTCAGTTAACCCCTGTGCACTAAACCTAAAGCATGCCTCTTCTCTGCATAGTTTATGTTGGAAAATCATTACGAGAAAGTGTTTGGCTAAACTTGTTTTGAAACTTGAAGCAGTCTTTTCTAGGCCTTTGGAGAATTTTTAGACAACCAAACTGGAAGACCAAGAGCATCCACGTGAGCTCTGTTATAAAGTTGTTCTACTCTGCAGTTTGAGACAAACTTTACTAAAGGGTTTCCAAGTTATCAACTAGACTGGCTTGTTTGACTTGAGGCCTCTTTACTCTCACTGGAGGCAAAATGTCCTTCAACTCAATTAACCCAAACAACTTTGAAAACCCTGACTACAATGGAAAACTCCAGGATAATTGAGACTGCACAAGTTACATGATTTTGTTTGTATACCTGATCGCCCCCGTTTGGAAATTTGTCCTCCACATTTCATCCATTCTTCAACCAGTGCTTCAAGCCAATCTGTCAAGAGCAGTTCATCTCTAGATCTTGGTCAGGACTACATGGCTAGAGGTTTTTCAGCCGAATCTTTTGGTTTTGAATGTATATTGTTAGCACACTAGATACTGTTTGATTGTCAGTTAACTTATTATAGTCATATTTTCAACATTAAATGACATACTGTAGTTATTTGGCATTCTGACACCTATTTGTTTGTATTTTAAATCTCTGCGATTTCCCCCTCTCTGCCCCGGCAAATTCGATCCGCACTGCTCCCTACTCCATCATTTCAGCTGAGCCCGTGTAGTGGAGAGCTCCATGAACAGAATGCTGATTCACCTCACGCTGCCACAGTAACCCTCCACTTCCACCTCTCCCTCCTCTCTCCCTCCACGCATCCACACTCATAATCCCTCGACATATGTGTGCCACGCTGCAATGAACATCCTCGGATTCTGTCTGGAAAGGTCACTTTTCAGCGTACAAGCACGAAACACCATGCCCTTGGAGTGTAACCGACAACGTACGACATTTTGCAAAAGCCCTGTTGCGTAAATATATTGATTCCCTTGATTCACCGTTGGAGAAAACCTGCTTCGGGATAAGATGCAGTTCACTTTGGCGCAATGCAGAGTGGGAGGAGCTTTAGACAGAGGCGGGACCGTATACGTTTGTACTCGAGTGCATGTGTGTTTAAGCGACGCGTGTCCATTTGCAGAAAGTGCTTTTGTGTCGCCCAGTTGAATGTTTACACATCATTCCTTTCATTTCACCGCGCTCCATTGGTGTGAGGTTGTAAATATTACTGGGCAGGAGGAGGGAGGAGAGAAAGGTTGCCATGGTGATCTTTTTGCATATTGTGGTTTTTGCCAAGACAGGGGAGCAGAGCGAGTGCGAAGGGTGCATCCAAACTCAACCAACCCACAACGAGGTTACGTCAGCCTCTCTCCCAGGACCCTCGGGGTGAGGCGAGGAGGGCTAATCTCTTCACGTTGACGGAGAATCTATAGAGCGCCGGTGTGTGCCAGTCAATCTACTGTCAGATGAAAGCACAAGGGAGCATTCAGATAAGCTTCAATTACAAGTTCATCAATCTCTTTAAAGGCTGGATAATGCTGTGTTTACACATAAGCACGATGCGTTACGAATGGCATTTTTGCGTCATTCGTGACGTTCGTGACATGACTTAACGCATCTCAATGGGATTCTTAAGAGAGCGCACCAGCTCGTGACGTTTGTGGCGTTCGTGGAGAAAGTTTTTGTCTGTCAAAAAATCTTCCACGAATGTCACGAATCACCCTCTGTTCGTGGAGTTCGCAACGGAGCGTGTCCTTTCGTGAGGAGTAGTGGCGCTTCGTAATTCAGCGTGAGAGCATTCGTAGAGCATTTGTAGTGCAGAATCACTGTTTTCACGCTCAAAATTGATAGAAACCCACGCTACGCCGAAAAGTAAGTGCTGGTACCTGCAGTAGCTATGTCAAGGAAAAGTGTCAGTGCTGACGGCCTGACAGCGGCAGAACAAAGTTTTGAAAACTGTATTTTCTTAATATTGACAACATGGACATACCTGAGGCTAGAGCAGAAAGCGGCGCCACACGGGACCAGAGGAGCGAGGAGGAGCAAACGAGAATGGGAGCGCTTGTACACACAGAGCCGGTGACTGTGCGGCTGTCGGTCTGGTCCACATTCGCCCAATTCTTGACAGATTTCTGACAGAACGCGACAATTCCCAGTGACCCGTAACAACACCACGCAGCAGCGCGGGACACATATTCGTGACCGTGCGTAATAATTGGTGCCATTAATCGTCACGCGTAGTAACAGGTCGCAACAGTTAGTGGCGGCGCGTGAAACCTCTACCCCGAATCGTCAAATTCCACTCACATTCGTGATCCTTGGCCACGAATGTGGATTCGTGGCATTGTTATGTGTAAACGCAGTATAAGGCCAACAATGATGTGTTATTAAAATCACACTACGGAACAATCCAATTTATGTTTCTATGTCACAAGGACAACTAAAATGTCATCAAATCTAAATACAAGCAAAGATGTATTTTTTTTTGCAGTGAAGCATTTGGACCAGAACCCTAATGTAATAAACGTAATGTTTGGTTACCTGTAGTCAAAGTAAAGCAGGAATCATGGTGATGTCCCAGTCCCTGCAAACATATAAGTCAGATTTGAGGAGAGGCGAGAATATGTAACTTAGTTATCTGAGCTTATAGCTGCAAATGCGTACTTGTGTAGCCACTGTCTCCTGGACCTGTTTTAAATGAGCGTTCTATACCCATACAAATGCAGTGGAATAAAAGGAGTTCATAGCCAACAAGAAGAAAATCCTGTTACTGACATATGTTTAACTCCATCTTGTGAAAAATAAAGAATTCTTAAAACATTCATCCAGACAAATGAAATACATTTCTCTACACAGTAAGACCATGCAAACTCCACATAGAAAGGCCCCGGTCGGGATTTGAACCTGAGACCTTCTAGCTGTTAGGCAAGAGCGCTAACCACTCTGATTGGAGAAAGTGTCCGCGAGGCTAACATATTTGTGCCTTTGTCTCACACTTCCCCCAGGCATCTCTGTAAATAAAGAGTTGTTAATGCATTACTCTGAGCAGTAATGCATTAACTGCATTACATGCAGCAGTGCATGTGTTGGCAATGCATTGCCAACACATGCATTGGACGGAGCCAGAGGAGTCTTCACAGCAGCCACTATTGCACTGTATTTGACTGAGCTAGCCATGCCCGCTGCTGGTTCCCCTTTGATGAAGCAACATGACATCACATCGTGTCTACATTAGTATTCCTAACGCCTTCATCACAATGGAGCAGCGAGGCAAGCTCAGGCCCCATTTATTAATCAGCGATGATGAATTGCCAGCGAAACCATTCTGACAGTGTCGCAGAAAAGGCCGACGGGAGTCACTTTGGCAATTTTATTTATTTTTTTGGACGACATTCCACTTACAAGCAATCAAACGCCTGCAGTCCAAATGACATCCGTGTGTGAAGCGCTTTGTGTTGTTGTCTTTAACAGGGGCCTGTGCATGCATGCCAGAGATAATAGCTCACAAGTTTGGAGCGTTTACTGCGGTGATGGAGAATGTAGTGGACACTCCCTCCGTTAGATGGGGCCCAGGGCTGAGTCAAACGCAGGAGGACAAAAGGAAGACGTACGCCTTGGAAGGCACTATAAGCTGATTTTCACTGAAAACTTTAAAAATACGTAATTTTCTCACTCCTGTCTTTGGTATTAACTAGTGCGGACTTATGTTGTTTTGCTGATCTCTGCATGTAAACAGGGAAAAAGGCTCTGGCGCTGAGGACAAGGAGGAAGATGTAAGGCTGTTATAGTTTCCAGCTGGGAGAGGGTGTGGTCACTGTGGCTTGGAGACCCGCTGTGTTCGGCTCTGCTTTCCCAGTATCGAGGCCCATCTGCCAAATGGCTTCTCTGCGTGTTGTTTTGATTCCGCATATGGACGAACACGTGTTGGTCCTGATGGTGATCGAATCAAGTCTGTTTTGATGCATTTTTGTGTGTGGGTGTCAATAGTGATACAGTAGAGGCAGCAATGACTGCGTTACAGCACCCCTTTTTTGCCATGAAGTGTCAACCATGTGCAATTTAACCAGCCGTTTTCAAACCCCAAACAAATGGAGCTTGTTCATTTTGAATTTTCCTAACATTTCTTGCATTTCTTCACGGGAAAGAGTTAGTAAGCAAGTTTCATAACTTTCGGGGAACATTGATGTTCCTGGTGGTACTTTGAAGCGAAAGATTTTATGCCATGTTACTTGGTGTGAAACATTTGTGACGCACTTGACGAGAGCGCTTCTGATTCTTTCTTGTGTTATTTAAAACATTTTTCATTGTAGTATATGAATAAAAATCTCACACTGCTGACAAGGAATGAAACGTTTATGGGAGCAGACGGACTGTATAAAAGCCCCATTAGAAAAAATAAGTGCTGTAGCGTTGAATGATCTTTGAATTTAGTCATGACGGATGGCTTGAATGGCATAACGTGTTGCCATTGCCTTGTCCTCATATCTCTGATGGATGAAGTGTGACAATAGGCGAAGATGCGGTGTGTGTCTTGACTCATGTCAGAGAGATAATGAACTAGTCACTGACAGACACACAGCCATGAAAAAAAGAAAAGAAAAACGTCTCCAAAAGCCAAACTATTTAGGGCCCTCACCACACAAGCCGCCTCTGGCAGACTTTTGGCCTAGTCCCGGGTCATGTGGTTTATCCTCTCCTCTCATCGATTCATTATACAATTAAGGAGCAAAACACATGTTAATCCTGACTGAGACCGCACTGAGCATCCCCTAATGGGAGCGGAGCAGTAAAGATCATGCTCCGTCAGCAGCGATCAGTGTCTTCGCCTGGTTTCTATTTGGCTCTGGGGCGACGAGGCTGTAAATGCCCTCTGGTTTGGACATGGTTTGGAGCGCTACAGAGGGCTTTAGGTTGATTCAATTGGTGATGAACTGAATGTGCTGGAAATAATATTTGTACAGTAAGTTCAGCCAATTCATTCCAATGTAGACCGTTTAGACATGGCATTTTAATAACTAACTAAGGCCCAAGACTTCACAAAATTGTAGCATTTTGATATCAAAGGGTCCTTTCACTGACGCGCCAATGCACAGCATTGAATCTACACTCAAAGATAGTTTCACTAAGAAGGAGACCGCTTTCCACCGCACCACGCTCATATAACAAACAATTAGAGTTTCATTTTATTCCCAAAAGCCTATTTTCTTCTGAGTCTCAGTCTGCCTCTAATCCCAAAGCCACTGACCCCTGTAAAGACTAAAAGGGTCAAATACCTAAAAGTAAATGGCACGAGCCAGGTGTATGATCAGTTTTGTCATCAGTCCCATCCATCATCCATCTGACTGTCCAAGTCTGTCCATGTGATTGCTCATCCATCGGCCCATGCAGCTGCACCCGAGCAGCACCCTCTCTGCCCACGTGGAAGCGCACACATGTACACACTAGGGTATTACGGATTTGCACACCTCTTATCCACAAGTTTTATTTTGGGCCTTTCCACAGTCTCCGCATTCCACTGGCCATATCTCACCCCAAGACTCCAACTGCTTTTAATCAGCCGGGTCACGAGGCGCTCCGGATGGGCCTCTCTTTCTCTCTCTCTTTGTCTCCGCATTGGGTGGGACCAGCCGTGGACCTGTCAGAAACCAAGGAGGAGGGGCTCTTTCTCAGGCGCTCTTAATAGTCAACATATTTGTGCCCCCTTCTCTTCTCCATCCGCCCCTTTTCTTGTCTTGGATTGCGTCACCTTCCTCGGAGAGCAGTACGGGACAGCCTTGCGCTAGAATTGGTATTTGTAACTCATGCAGGGCTTTTTATTAGCTAACATTTTCCGTCGTCACAGAAAAATGTTTTGAAAAGAGCACTGTGTACTTTCTGGAAGCGTTGCTGGACGCGCTTTAAGAGTGTGAAGAAAAGTGTGGGTGTTTGGTGCGATTTAGCAGATTTAGAGGGTATTTGTTACAGCTTTGAGTTCAGCAGTACAACACGTCTTTATGTTGGCTGCTATGCAGAATATCAATATGGAGAATATTCTCATAGCACTGTCGCAATATTCCAAATGTTCATTCTTCATATCTTTTCTTATTTCAAATTGGAATTTTGTTTTCCATTGTTTATTTCTTTCTGTTTCTAGTTTCGCTGCAGATTATTATATGTGAGTATCTTTTAAAAAAGTGTTATTTAGGTTCCGTTAACTAACTACCAGTATTTTTCTTTTCAACGCTATCCACTTCAGCTTCTGCCAACAGGTGCAATACATAACGTTTTCCCATCGTGTCCAAACAATCATGCGCGCCCATGTAGTAACTTTATCCATGGAGTTGTTGAGATGCCACAATAGTTGGCCTTTGTCCACATATTATTACAGTGCCTTTGTGCATTGATTGCTTTCGTGTCCACTCTTGCTTTGACAGTGTTTACGTGGGTTACCTGGATACTGAGCTGCTAATCTCCTCTCTCCCTGCTCAACTCATCACTTCTGCCCCCCGCTTCTGCGCTCTCCTGTTACCAAACTAACATGGCATCACTCTCAGCCTGAACCCAGTGGGTTAATTCACGGTGGCCTTAGGTGAAGGTCACAACCGTTGCACTTCACCACAGGAAATGGCTTTGTATTTGAGTTGACATCCAACTTGCTCTTGATTTTTTTCTGCGGCATAGAGGGGATGAATTCCATTAGGATTTGGGGATATTTCAGCAGTTCTCCACCTGGAAGATGCTTAGCAAGCAAAGAAATGCTACCACTTTTGTTTATTGGGAGTCAGAACAGGACTGATCGTTGGGAGTTTTCGCAGTGGGCTGATGTACTTTTGGGATCAGATCAGATCAGATCAGATAGCAGTCACAATGCGGACTTCCGCTTTGTTGTGCTTCAACATTCTTATAAAGCTCTCCCTAACTTCACATACTTCATTATTTCCCTGCTGACCCCTGGTCACAGGAACTGGCCCAGAGGAGAGTGGAGGACCAAATGTTCAGCTGTGGTTTTTATTGTAAACATTCTGTTTTGAGTTGGCAGTTTAGGTGTAATCACGACAGCTACTGTAGATATCTGCATACATTTTGGAATTAATATAATCCCACTTTGCTCAAAAACATGTTAATGCCGTGGAGCAAGGTTAAGAGTAACTACCAAAAAAGATGTTTAATGTGTGTAGCCCAGGGTACTCTCTACTATTATGTCTCCAAACTTAAAATGCAATAAGAATACTCACAAAAGCCAGTGAGTCTTGTTGATTTAAGGAAATATTGTGAGTGGGATTGCCCGAGGCAGGTTTGCTCAGTTTAGCAGCTGATCCTAGCGTCTTAAAGGGATTACAGGGCTCGGACATAGATGCTGGACACTGGGCAAGCCATGGTGCTTTGTTTGAAGATCAGTGTTGTCAGACTGTACTAGGGCTGGGCGATATGACGATATTAGACCGTCTTACAATCTCCAGAGCTGACGATCTGTCATTTTTGTGGCATCGTTTTATCACGGTTCTAAGCACTTCTGCACAGTTGACTCTTTTCACCGTCAGTGAAGCAAACCCAAGCCGCGCACTTACTGCTACGCAATGTCAGACACTAATGCGAGCGTTTGGCAGCGAGCCGCTCCTCTACAGTCGCATACACGACCAGGCTTCTCAATCTGGAGTTTTTAACCCAGCGTTCTGTCTCTATATCTGAGAGAAAAAGAACCGAAAGTTGGCACCGAAGGAATTTTAGTTTTACGATACCACCCCCGACCGGAGCTTTTCGGTCGGTACCAAGTAGGCACCGTTTAACAGTGCCCATCCCTATCCGCGACACGGCTTATATGCTGGCGATGGCGCTGCGGCTGCACTATGGGGCGACTCGTTACCTTCTCCCTCAACCCAAAGTCCCCACATCATGCATTTCAGCTAAAATGCTAACGTTAATTTACTTGCTATGGCTATAGAGTTCTGGTGACGGTCACGCAGGTGAGTCATGAGGTTCGAACTATCGCTGCCTTTAGAAACACTTTTTTCCTGCACGTTCCGCAAACAGGATAACTGTCTTCTATCAACTGTCCTTCGGCTTTCTTAAAATACCCAAAATATGCCCAGACTTCAGACTTGGTCCTGTTTGAAGGCTGATAGAGTGCTGTCGTCTCGGACATGATTCCACCATCGAGAAAGTTTTGTTTTGTTGCTATGGAGTGCGCCTTCAGCAGATGAGACGGCGGCCGGTGAGGCTCACTTTGCCTACACCGCGGGCGCGGTAATCCACCGAGATAATCTAGTTTTTCAAAAACAAGACGGTCATTATTACCGTCAACATTTTTTACCGGGGTTTACCGCTACACCGGTAACCGTGACATCCCTAATCACAGCAACTTGACGTCATGAGAGAGACCTCTCAGAAAAGATGCCAACAAAAAGCCTTTACCAAACTTAGTGTTACTCTTTTACTTTTATTGTTTGGAGTTTTATTGTGTTTTTTAATGCATAGAGGTAGTTTGCTGTAGTTCTAAGTCTAGTCTAAGTTCTAAGTCTATTTTTGCTGTGTTGATGATCACAAAGTATATTTTTCTGTAATTTAAGTAATCTTAGTTACTATAACAAAATTGTGATAAAATCAAAATCAGGAGTTTATAATTAAAAAATTGTGATATTCTATTTTTGTCATATCGCCCACCCCTAGACTGTACTCCGCTGAGCACCTTGGCTGCACTCAATGCCGCTTTTAACACAGACAAGCAGCCAAGCTAATGAGCTCTGAAGTAAGATCGCAGCTACTTTCACTTCAGGGTTTCAAATAGGTCACTGTGGTCAGTGGTTGAGTCAATGAGTCTGAGTGAACTGCCATGCTCACTAACCTTTCAGCATTCTCTTAATCAAGTCAGTTTACTCAGCAAAGAAAACCAAATGTTGATGTGCCAGCCTTTTTTATAAAGGTTA